>JALGPY010000009.1:62823955-64073955 GCA_023055425.1 Linanthus parryae
AGGTGATTCTTGTAGATAAAGACTGGTATTGGAAAGTTGCGAAGCGACCGCCTCATCTGACTGCTGAGGGAAGAGGAGTCGTTCATGTCCCTTACAGCCTATTCCGTCGCCGTTTTCTTGCTCCACATAAGCCCGACAACCCGTGTGATCAATCAAAACCGTGCAAATCAGAGGAGACCCAATTCTCGGACAATTCATCATTCTCTTTTGCGCGAGCTGTTCCTATGGAGATTCTTGTGGAGGAAACTCGTCCGTTAGGGTCTTATGATTATGAATCGGTTCAACCGCAAAGGGCTAATTGGAGTAGGCCGCACTCTCCGACTCACCGTCCGAAAAAGAAATTCAGACCGGGCTTTAAGTTTCGGGAGCCACCAGACTCGTGGACTCCTTAACTCCTAATCTTTAATCACTCTATCTTATTTGATGTCTTCTTTCTAGCTTCTCTTGATATCTCTCCTTGTCTTCTCTGCAGGTGGTGTCTTCGAATCTCCAGCTTTCATTTTGATCTGTTTTGTTCTCTATTTCTATGTATTTTAATCTTGGTCTTGTAGCTATGTTTGTTGTAGGTCTCTTTGTCCCTGATCTTGCTTGTCCTCTTAGATGGATGTTGTAGGTCTTTGTGTGGCTTGTTAGCCTTTTAGCTGTTTGGAAAACTTGTAATAGCTTATAGGCAATGTGTACTTATCATTATTATTAATTGATGTTCTTCTTCTCCCGCACAAAAAAAAATCGAATTTAGGGCCAGAAGAGTATGGTTATACTCTGCTACACTTTCTTTCCTATTCAAAAAATTTAGTACACACCAACTTACCTCCAGTAAGGTGCCATATTTATGGAAAATGATGGTAGGAAATCAGCAATACCCGATGCTTTTGTTGGGACCATTACATGTAATCTTTCTTCAACGTATTCCCTTGTGTAGTTCTACTATGTCAACTGTCTTTGCTCCTATGTTATTCATCCAGAGACATATTGGAGCATTTTCTCCCTATCTTCTTTCGAGGGACTATTGGTTCTGGATAATTTTTGAGGTGTCTCGTGAGCCACTCGGCTATATCTTGATTAGAAGTGACCCAAGCCCTGACTATCTTCGAGTCCCTTAATTGTGTATGTGGCGTTTCGCATCAAGGCTTTCTGGTGGAGGAAAATCCGTTTTTCTATCCCCCATTTTGAGTCAGTCAATTCAAGACATTTGTTGCCGAAGTTCATCTTCCTTGTACATCAAATAATTCATTAATTCTCTTACGCGCCTTCATCTTCATATTTCTTGCGGGGTTTGAGTATGGGCCTCTTGTTTCCGGATGTACATTTTTAAACTATTGAGTCTTTTCTGCACGTTACCGAAGGCGTTCTAGTTCCATCTCGCTAACTGAGTCGAAAATCTACTAATGTGTGATATGTCCATGTTGACTGTTCCATCCTCTATCAATTTTCTTCTCACAACCTTGGTCTTTCACCCACGTGGTTTCGAAGATAAATCTCTTATGTGCTTCGATTTCCATATTCATGTTGTCAGCCGTCATGACTATCTCAATCAGTGCATAATCCGACGTGGAAGCAACTAAGTGATTGACTCATGTTTTACCAAATATTTCTCTACAGCTTCATTTTTCTTGTTATGACCTGGAACGAGCTTAGAGAACGATGAAAACGATGAACAAGATCACACCGATATTCCGTGGTTCATTAGCGATGAGCTAGCTACCTCTACGACCTGAAAAACCCCGTTTATTAGAGAGAAACGATACGAATACGACCCACACGATGTAGGGCACGACCTATAGCCTTTATATAGGCCTACTATAAATCTTGTGCCCAAAGAAATACCAAAACCGAGCTAAACTAACAAGGTAACAACTTTTGGCCGCCTCCAGAATTCTCTTTGCACGAAGAGAGATTCTCTTAGCACGAAAGCCCGTGCTCTTCTCACGAACAGTCTGATTACTTTCTTTCCGTCTTGCTCCTCCGTTTGGTCCGTTTCTTGCCCCCTTCGTCGCCAACTCCTCGCAAAGCCGAAGTCCATTCAAGACACCCCTAGATTCCCAACAAATCTCCACATTGACTTGAATCCTCTCATCCGCTTGTGCTTCAATTAGACGGTTCTATCTAATAACCCCAATATCACAAGTTGCTCCAACTTTGCCTAGTTCTTGCAACGTGTGCCCCCAGCGATGCTCCAAATTCCGTGTAGTTCCTGCAATCGAACCCTATCGATGCTCTAACTACGGTCAAGTTCCTGCAATCAAAACCCCTGTTTGTTGTTCCAACTCCCACAGAGTTTCTATGAAAAAATCGTTTTTTGTTCCGACTCCCACCGAGTCCCTACAACAAACCCCCTAATACATACCCCCTGTTAAGTGTGAAGACTGTTTTGTAACCTAGTCTAAATTAGAGGGGCTTACAAGCAATTCATGTATTACTATCTCTATATAAATTAACCTAGCTCTAGGGTTAGGGTATCACATCACAGAGAGAGGCTGAGAGATCTTGTGTATTTTTCATTCGTTCATCATAGTGAAGTGGGTGTGGACCGTGGATGTAGCCAATTTGGTGAACCACGTAAATCGTCGTGTTCTTGTTCGTGTGATTTCGTTTTGCTTTTTGTTGCGTTGTTATATCGCTCCGAGTCAATCCTAACAACTGGTATCAGAGCCTGGTCAAAACGGTGCAAAGAATCGAAGTTTTTTTTCGCAATCGGAACAAACCATCGGCAGTCGTAGTGGGGTTCGCAATTAGAAGAAGTCTGTTGATTTTTTTCTTTGGCGGCGACAAGAGCTTGTTCGTCATCGACCCTAGAGGAAGAACAGAGATTTTGTGCGTGAGAAGAAGACAAGGTAACTATTTTTTTTATTAATAATTGGTGAATCAATTATTAGTATTAAATTAGTACCATAGTACTTTGGTTGTTCCCTTTGTGCACTGACCTGAGTAAAGGAGGTGGCCACGTGAGCTTTGTTGGCTTGGAGAAAGCAACCTGCTGTAGTGCGCTGCCGTGGGGGTCTCACTGGAGAAGCAATCTGGTGCTCCTCGCACGCGATATCCCAGTGCTCCGATCGCGCATCGTTTGGTCTAAATTTTGTTTTGGACATATCTCAGCGTTCAGGAATCCGATTGACTTGAAACAGGAGTCAAACTTGGGGTTTTTGGACGTTCCGGATCTGTTGGTCAGATCAGATTGTTGAGATTCTGCACGGTTTGAGTGGGAGTGATGGCGGACGACGGAAGATTCAAGATTGAGAAATTCGACGGGACGAATTTCAGCCTATGGAAGATGCAGATAGAAGACTATCTGTATCAGAAGGACTTGTACTTGCCGTTGGACGGAGTTGAGAAGAAACCAAGCGAAATTAAAGACGAACAGTGGAAGATTTTGGACAGAAAAGCTCTAGGACTTGTGAGATTGAGTCTCGCATCGTCAGTTCTGTTCAATGTGTCGAAAGAAACGACGACGAAGGGTTTGATGGATGCTCTCTCACAAATGTATGAGAAACCTTCAGCAGCGAACAAGGTGTTTCTCATGCAGAAGCTCTTTGACATGAGGATGACCGAGAGTGGTAATGTTTCCCAGTACCTGAACGAGCTGAACATCGTCATAAGCCAGTTGGAATCCGTCGGGATTACATGCTTTGACGACGAGATGAAGGCACTGTTGGTTCTGTCCGGGTTACCCAAGAGTTGGGGTGGCGTAGTGACTGCTGTGAGCAATTCTGCTGGAAAAGACAAGCTAGGGTACGACAACGTGGTGAGCACGGTACTCGGTGAAGAGATGCGCAGGAAGAGCAGTGGATCTAGCAAATCCTCTGATGGTGCGTTGTATGTCGAGCAGAGAGGGAGATCAGCAAACAGGAAGAACGGAAACAAGGGTCGAGGTCGATCTAAGTCAAAGTCAAAGTGAAAGAAAAAGGACATTAAGGACATCGAGTGCTACAACTGCGGTGAAAGCGGACATTTTGCAAGGGAGTGCAAGAATTCGAGCAAGAAGAAGTCAGAAAACCACAAAGGTAATGATTTTATTAATATTTCTGAAAGTGATCCTGAAACATTAATATTATCTGTATCCTCAAAGGAGGATGTGTGGGTGGTCGATTCTGGTGCTTCGTTCCATGCGACAGGTAGAAAGGATATTTTTCATAATTACGTGCAGGGTGATTTCGGGAAGGTGTATCTCGGAGACGATGAGGCATGTAAGATTGTTGGGAAGGGAGAAATCCAATTGAACTTGGATAATGGAACAGCTTTGCAGTTGACTGATGTCAGACATGTTCCGATGTTGAAGAGGAATCTCATCTCGGTAGGACAGCTTGCAGCATCAGGTTGCAAAACTACTTTTGGAGTTGATTCCTGGAAAGTAACAAGAGGATCTATGGTGATCGCTCACGGTAAGAAGGAGGGTGCCTTGTATGTGACTTCAGGAACGGACAGTACCATAGCTGTCGCGTCTTCTGATATTGGCGCAAGTACCTGGCACCACAGGCTAGGACACATGAGTGAGAAGGGCATGCAGATAATGCTCAAAACAGACAAGCTCAAGGGTTTGAAGGAACTTGATTTGGAGTTTTGCGAGGATTGTGTCTACGGGAAGCAGAAGAGAGTCAGCTTCACGAAAGTTAGCCGCGGTAGAAAGCTCAACAGGTTGCAGTTAGTGCATACAGATGTATGGGGTCCAGCGAATGTAGCTTCTAATGGGGGTGCGTCTTACTTTGTTACTTTTATTGATGATGCCACTAGAAAACTATGGGTTTACTTCTTGAAGCACAAATCATATGTGTTTGATGTGTTTAAGATGTGGAAGGCTACTATTGAGAATGAGACAGGTCGGAAACTTAAGTGTTTGAGATCTGACAATGGTGGCGAGTATTGCAGCAATGAGTTTGAGGAGTTCTGCGCAGAGAACGGCATCAAGAGACAGAAGACAATTCCAAACAAGCCTAGACACAATGGAGTTGCAGAGCGCATGAATAGAACACTCACAGAGCGTGCAAGGTGCATGAGGATACAGGCTGGATTGCATAAGTCATTTTGGGCTGAGGCAGTGAACACAGCTGCATACTTAATCAACAGAGGTCCATCGACAGCACTAGATTTTGGATTGCCTGAGGAAGCTTGGACAGGAAAACAGGTATGTTTGTCGCATTTGAGAACATTTGGATGTACCGCTTATGTTCATGTTGATGCAGAACAGAGGTCCAAGTTAGATCCTAAGTCGAAGAAGTGCGCGTTTATCGGATATGGCATTAACAATTTTGGCTATCGATTTTGGGATTTCGATAAGCACAAGGCTGTTAGAAGCATGGATGTGGTATTTAACGAGTCAGTTATGTACAAGGATTGGAAACAGGGACAGGTTTCAGATGAGAAGGAAACGGTAGAGCTTGAGATTGGAGATGTCCAGCCACAAGTTGAAGCCCCTGCTCCAGTACAAAGCTCAGAAGTTGAAGCGGTCGCTCCAACACGAAGAGTTTCAGGAAGGTCGACTAAAGGTAAGACTCCAGCTCGTTATTTATCATCACTGTCATATCTTTTGCTCACAGATAGTGGTGAACCCGAGAGCTTCGAGGAAGCTGTTCAGAGTGAAGCCAGAGTCAAGTGGGAGCATGCAATGAATGATGAGATGCAGTCTCTCTACTCCAATAAGACATGGGATCTTGTGGAGTTGCCTCGAGGGAAGAAGGCTTTGCACAACAAGTGGGTTTACAGACTTAAGGAGGAGCATGATGGATCAAAGAGGTACAAGGCTAGACTGGTGGTGAAAGGATTTCAGCAGAAAGCAGGCGTAGACTTCACTGAAATCTTCTCTCCAGTTGTGAAGATTTCCACCATCCGCACGGTACTTAGCATTGTGGCAGTTGAAGATTTGCACCTTGAGCAGTTAGATGTCAAGACAGCCTTTCTACACGGGGATTTAGAAGAAGACATCTATATGGTACAGCCACAAGGGTACAAAGCAGCAGGTAAAGAGAATATGGTGTGCAAACTAAGGAAGAGTTTGTATGGCTTGAAGCAGGCACCGAGGCAGTGGTACAAGAAGTTTGATAACTTCATGTCTAGGCAAGGATACAAGAAGTGTCAAGGGGATCACTGTTGCTACTTCAAGAGGTTCAAGAATTCTTACACTATTCTCTTGTTATATGTGGATGATATGCTTGTTGCAGGATCAAGCATGGGGGAAATTCAGAAGCTGAAAGAGAGCTTATCTAAAGAGTTCTCAATGAAGGATTTGGGACCTGCGAAGCAAATCCTTGGCATGAGAATCAACAGGGATAGAATTGGCAAGAAGCTAGTTTTGTCACAAGCTGATTATGTTCAGAAAGTCTTGAAGAGGTTTAACATGCATGATGCTAAACCAGTGAGTACTCCGTTGGCGAGTCACTTCAAACTTTCGAAAGACCAGAGGCCAACTACAGATGAGGAGAAGAACTACATGGCTAAAGTTCCTTATGCATCTGCTGTGGGAAGCTTGATGTATGCTATGGTGTGCACACGTCCAGATATTGCCCACGCAGTGGGAGTTGTTAGCAGATTCATGAGAAATCCCGGTAAGGAGCATTGGAGAGCTGTGAAGTGGATTTTCAGGTATCTGAGAGGTACACAGGATGTAGCTTTGTGCTATGGAGGGTCAGAGATCAGTTTGAAAGGGTATGTTGATTCAGACATGGATGGTGATGTGGACAGAAGAAAGAGCACTACAGGCTATGTGTTTACACTTGGAAGTGGAGCAGTCAGTTGGGTTTCGAGGTTGCAGAAAATTGTTGCCCTATCTACTACTGAAGCCGAATATGTAGCAGCTACGGAAGCGTGCAAAGAGATGGTTTGGCTACAGAGTTTCTTGAGGGAACTTGGGAAGAAGCAGAGGAGTTGTAAGCTGTATAGTGACATTCAGAGTGCAATTCATCTGGCGAAGAATTCCACTTTTCATGCAAGGACGAAACACATTGACATCAGGTATCACTTCATTCGTTCATTATTGGAGAAAGACGTGATCAAATTGGAGAAGATTCACACGAGCCAGAATCCTGCGGATATGTTTACCAAGGTTGTGACCTTGGAGAAGCTGAGAACCTGCTCGGCTTCGGTTGGCCTAGTTGCATGATGAGGGGCCAAGTCCACACTCATGGAGGATGTTGAATTGAAGCTGGGAGAAGTACACTCAGAGTTAATCAGTCTTCAAGTGGGAGATTGTTAAGTGTGAAGACTGTTTTGTAACCTAGTCTAAATTAGAGGGGCTTACAAGCAATTCATGTATTACTATCTCTATATAAATTAACCTAGCTCTAGGGTTAGGGTATCACATCACAGAGAGAGGCTGAGAGATCTTGTGTATTTTTCATTCGTTCATCATAGTGAAGTGGGTGTGGACCGTGGATGTAGCCAATTTGGTGAACCATGTAAATCGTCGTGTTCTTGTTCGTGTGATTTCGTTTTGCTTTTCGTTGCGTTGTTATATCGCTCCGAGTCAATCCTAACACCCCCTTCACGTGTTGTGTCTCTTGTCAGAGACTCCCCTATTCCACCATCCGCCTCTTTGTTAAGAGCACGAATTCCCCCTTGCCCCCCCAACGGGGCCTAGAGAACGAATTCATCCGTCCCGCCTACAACCATGTCCGCAAACGCCTTCCCCTTCGGACACTCCCTCTACCAATGACCCTTCTCTTTACACAATGCACATGCGTCATCACTTATTTTTTCATTACTGTTTCGCAGCTCAAACAAAATAGTATTTAAATCTCAGAATCGTACCTTCCCCCATTCGTAGACCAAATAGTTGTTGCTTCAACATCAACTTGTTGGTGAGCGACTTCTTCTCTCCAACTTGCTCCATAGTTTCTCAGCTTTCTCTTGATCCGCAACCTCCGTGATCACGTCGTCCACCAAACACAACATGATCGATAAGTGCGCTATTTCCTCCATCACCTTGAACTCCTTGGTGGTTGAAGAAGCCCCTCTTTATCTTCCGCCAATGGCAACCACATGCCTTGATGCTTCAACAAAGCACGTACATTGATCTGCCATAAGCTGAAGCTGTTTCTCCCTGTGAACTTGTCGATCTTGGTCATCCCCCAGTCATCTTCTCTGCATCTCCTTGTCCATATCTGTAACCCCCGAATGCGTGCTCCACCTAGATCGCGAAACCCTAGCTTCGAATTTCACGGAATTGTGAACTCAATGCCCTGAGCTGCACCTTGATCTTGGAACACCTAACCTGGCTATGATACCAGTTTGTTATGACCTGGAACGAGCTTATAGAACGATAAAAAGGATGAATAAGATCACACAAATATGACGTGGTTCACCAGCAATGAACTAGCTACCTCCACGACTCGGAAACTCCCATTTATTAGAGAGAAAATATACGAATACAACCCATACAATGTAGAGCACGACATATAGCCTTTATATAGGCCTACTATATAACTTGTGACCAAAAAAATACCAAACTCGAGCTAAAAGAACAAGGAAACAACTTTTGGCCGCTTGCTCTTCCGTTTGATCCGTTTCTTGCCCCGCTTCGTCGTCAACTCCTTGCCAAGCCTAAGTCCATTCAAGGCACCCTTAGATTCCCAACATTACTATAACCATGTCTAGTTGTTTTTTAATCTTCACCTCATCGAAATTATTCCTCCACCTATACGTGTTCCAAGTAAAGCCCATATCTATCAGTATGTAATTTTTCAAAACTTGCTTAAATAACTCTGCATGACTAAAGTAGACCCCTGTCCTTTCTTTCTTTTCCTGATGTGACTTCGTTGAAATCACATGCGACTCAACATGTCACATGCTCAACGAGTGGTAATCTTCTCAACAATTCCACGAGTTGTGGCGTTCGTTGCTTACAAGATCTCTGTAAAACCTACAAATTTCAATAAAGGTGCCCATTGATTAGTGTTAATAGAGAAAAATTGAATCGTGATCTCGAATGCGTCATTTTAGAAGATCGTTATAACACATTTTCTACCCAATGTCGTTAAGTAAACAAACATTGCTTAAATAAATATGTACGTCTTTCCCCATCTTCACTGTACATCTTTGTTTCCATTAAGGAGATGATGTCTGAGCATTTTTCCTTCACTGTATTGTGAAGAGATATGTAGTTACGGAAGTTCCCAAACCTACGTACGTTCCAACTTAGGGCAATCATTGCTCTAGATAGAGTTGCATTGCAGCCTTCGCCTCTAGGTTGATTTAGTTTTCTGCATTCTGATTGTATGTGGTTTCTCCACCATCTCACGGGCTCATGTTCAGATTTTCGTCTTCAACTCCCTGACCTTTTTTATTGCATGCTCTTTTGCCTAATCCGATCAAAAATCCCGTATATGTGGATGTGGTTATTCATTTTCCGTTAGATTTCCTTTTGCTTAAAATGGTCATTCATTCATTAGGGATTTCTGCTATCATAGCCGCCTTTATTTATAACACTAGTTTTCGGATTGCCCGTGGCTTTTTGGTCCTTGTTCCCTGCAAAGAAGGTCATTTTTCGGGGATGTCGTTGATTTCTAGTTGACCTGATGGAAACTTAATCTCCTGAAATTTGGGAAAGCAATATCTTCGGGCCCAAATGTCCTTCCCTTATCATGCCCTGATTTTGGTCTATCTTTAACCATCTGCATTGATTGACTCTTGTCCCCTACAAATTTTGGCGTATCCTCCTTGACTCCCGCGATCTGAAAATCTTCGGAGATCCTCTTTCCTTTCCCGATGCACCACCTAAATTCGTGTTGTATTTGTACCGAGTCATCGTGTCGTTACTCATTTTACAAACCCCAATAGAACATCATATTTAAATTACATTCGAACCGTTAATTGGAGTTCCCAAAATTTAGCTTTTGCTGATAAATTGGGGGTAACAGACACTTTCACCCCCTGAAGTTTGATGCAAAGACACACTCACCCATTTCTTGTGTTTGCCAAATTTCATAATATTTACACTCCTTAATTGTGATATCGCTAGTTTGGTGGAAGTTATCTATCACTATAATAGATTTTGAGACAAATTTGATCTCTTAGAATATGATATGACACAATCAATGAAACATAAAGATCAAGAATAAAGAGTTGGACATTAAGTAGGCAAGGATGAGAGTAAGTCAAGTCAGATATCTGAAAGAGAGACAGTATGAAGGGTGATGAACCGAAAGATCAGAACCTCTACCAGAGAGTAACCCTCCAATATATACAGGTCTTAAGACAGCCGTTATGAGACATGAAAGTGGCGAAAGTTCGGAACGCATAAGCAAAAGAAAAAAGAGGTGAAAGTGTTTTTGAATCAAATCTAAGGGGTGAAAGTGTCAATTTCCCTAAATTTGGATATCAAAGTACTCCCAAAGCGCGTGGGCTTATTCCTTTTGCTGTCAACCAGTAGTTACAACCTAGCAAATCACACCATTCAAGGCCATAGGGGCCCTAAAACACGGAGAACCACTAGTCACAATGCGAATCACGTGTGTGGGACACCCTTGTGGCCTCATATCACGACACGTCAGCTCAAACGAATCATAGTATCCATGTGGACGCCACATCATATTACTCTCTCGCCGTTCTCATCCTCCGAACCAAGAAAAATATCTTCTTTCCACAACTCTGATCCTACCCATTTTCAGCCACAAAAACCTCTTGTGGCCTCGCTATTTGACACCTGGCACCATCTCCCACCACGAAATAGGTTCGGATTCTGCTTCGAAGGTGAGGGTATATTTTGTCTCTACGAAATGACTGTTTTGTCCCTCCTCCGTGCTTGAAAACTGGGTGCATGTTTGGCATCCCTCTTTCAAAAAACAGCGTGTTTTTTTAACCCATTTGGTATGCTTGTTTTTTTGCCTGTTTAAAAACAAAAATACTGAAAAATATCTGTTCAAAAAAAAAATAAATGTGATATTTTTTGGTGTTATTTTTTTTATTGGTGTTTAAAGACATTTCAACTATGATTAGGTAATTTATAAAAAAAAGAAACTATAATTAGATGCATAAAATATCAAATATATGTTAATATTGTACGTAAAAATGATATTCAAGCAAATTAACATCGAATTTAGTAATGTTGCCAATTGTGTTTTCGATTTTAAATAGGACTGTATACGAACCGACCAGAACCGAATATCGGCTGTTTGAGTTTGGTTTGTTTAAAATTAGAACGAACACGAACTCGAGTTGCTCGCGAACAGCTTGGTTCATTTGCATCCCTAATTTTAAACAATGCTTTCAAGCGGCTACCAAATAATTTTTTGATCCTGTTTTTTAACGTATTTTTATCACATTCTTTTTCCATCGTGTTTTTGTTTTTAAACAGAATGGTACTTCCAAACAAGCTCTGGGTAATCCCGTAATTTATGGGAAAAAGTAAGGCGGTTTTAGTTTGTGGCTACAACTCTCTTCCGATATCTATTCCTTTCATTGCGTCTCATCCTCTTCTCCAACAACAACCGATCCAGAGATTGATTTTCTAGAGAGAGATTTTTATAGAGAGAGAAAGGGAAGAAGTTGTTTTGATCTGAAGATGAAGAAGAGCTGTGAACTGTGTAAGTCGACGGCTAGGGTTTTCTGCGACTCCGATCAGGCGAGTCTCTGCTGGGACTGCGATTCCAAGGTCCACACTGCCAATTTCCTCGTCGAGAAGCACTCCAGGAACCTCCTCTGCCATGTCTGCCAGTCGCCGACGCCGTGGAACGCCTCCGGTGCGAAGCTCGGCCGTACAGTTTCGATCTGTGTAGGCTGCGTTGATCGTTGCGGCGGCGTGAAGGAGAGCCGAGATCGGTGCGAAAACAGCGAAGAAGAAGGATACAATCGCGATGTTGATACAGAGACTGAGACTGAGACTGATTTGAGCGGAGAAGACGATGAATCTGAAACTGAAAGTGACGAAGACGATGAAGATGAAGACGAAGATGAAGTTATCGGAGAAGATGAAGACGGTGATAATCAGGTTGTGCCGGCGTCGTCGACGCCTCCTCCTCCGGCCGCTTCCTCCAGCGACGACGACGGAGACGGAGACTCGACGGTCCGATTTCGCTACACAACCGTAGATCTAAGCTTCGATGAGGTGAGATTTTCACTTTACAGATCTATTTCTTCTCTAAATCGGTAGCTTAATCTTCTAATTTTGTGATTTCTGGTTTCTGATTAGTTGATTCTCTCAATTTTGCAGAGAAATCGAGAATCTACATCTCGCCTGAGGAACAATTCTCCGGCGGCGGTTGATTTGAGGCCTTTGAAGCGCCGGAGAACGAGTACGGTTGAGAGCGAGTCGAGGACGGCGGCGATCGTGGAGTCGATCAAGAGATTTCACGCCTCCGGCGACGGAGCGGCGGCGGAGACGGTGGCGGAGATATGTAAGCTGAGTAAAGATCCGGCGGTGACGGCGGTGAAATTAGATGAGTAGTTTGTGTGGTGGTGATAGATTGATTAGTGTAATGTAATAGCCCTGAAAAATGAAATTTAACTTCTAACTACACTACTTGGGGTTCTTTGGCTTTTGTTTAATGCCATTTTTAACCATTTTAGCTTTGTATTAGGGTGGATTTTGAAATATGATTCCCTGCTAATTTTGATCTTCCCTGTTTCTCTTTTGATGGTTTTGTGCATCTCTGGATAGGTATGTCAAGTCCGTTTGGATTTCCAAAGCTAAGGAAACACGTACCACTCCGTCCCACCTCTTTTGCACCATTTGTACTTTTATCACTATTCACTGGGTCACTTTGATCCGATAATTTGGATAACAAAATTTTGCAATTTTTTTAAATAATTTTTTCGTAGTGTTGTAGAGTAATTCTTATTCTACAAGACAATAAAAAAATTATCGAAAAATTACATCGTTTTACAATCCAAATCACCGAGTCAAAGTGACCCGCTTATGGGTTAAAAAGTCAAATGGAAAAGTCAAATGGTGCGTTGCACGTGGGACGGAGTGGTACTATTCAAACGAAGCAAGAATCTGATAATTGTTTTTTTTGGTACAACACTATAAAAATCACCAAAGATTCCACATTTTACTATCTAAATTATGATTCTCACAAATTTAGAAATAATTTTCCACATTATTATTAAATGTATGTCATTGTACGTAAAAATAATTTTCAAACAAATTAACATTGAAATTTAGTAATATTGTCAAATGTGTTTTTAATTTAAACACGGTTTTTAAATGGATACCAAACAGTTGTTTTGATTCTGTTTTTAAACGTGTTTATTCATCACGTTTTTTTTTCTACTGTTTTTTTTTTTGTTTTTAAACGGATACCAAACAAGCTCTTACATTTTCTTTGTAAAAAACATAGCATATCATTTTTTAATTTTTTTTTCCAAAATTTAAAATCATGTAGCCATATTTGAACTCAGGACATAATGCAAGAGTTTTAAACACTTCAAATTAAGCTAGGCACTAATATTCCATGTTAAAATCATTTAAAACGAATTAGACAATTACAACTTTAAAACGAATTAGACAATTACAATATTATGAATTAAACTGATAAAAGTGAAGAAAATATTCGACCTGTGATTATAAGAGTTCATTTCCATTTTAAAATTCATATTTCGAATTAAACCGATAATCGAGTGCTCAACAAGGCCATTTTGGACGAGAGATTTGAAGTTTACGAGCTCTTTGTTGGAAGTTGGATGATAAATCCATAGAGAAATGGTGATGTTCTTGGTAGCTTGAAGAAGCTTGAAACCAAGAGCATTATTTGTCCCACATTGTTGCTCAAAGTGGTGGTAGGTGGGTATATTTGGTTTCACACACAAGGGTAGTGTACAACTACTAAGGTGTGTGGGGAGCCATTGATGTTATTGTGTGCCTCGCGCACACACACGCGCGCGCGCCGCCGCCGCCTCGCCTCGCCATGCCTCGCCTCGGACCGGACCGGACCGGACCGGGTCGAAGGGCGATTTGGGCGAAATGTCTCGGCGTCTCGCGTACGCGAACCGTTTTAATGTGGGATTAATGGGCATTAAACGTATTGATTGTCAATCAAAACTGATGGATCAATCTAATTGATATAGTCAGAAACGTTTTGATATTGCGTATGGTTTTTTCTCTCTGATTCATCTCAAAAACACAAAAAACTCACTGCTTTCTCTGGCGAACTGAGGTGCGAGTCGAAGTGATCTTCATCGCTGCTGTAACGAGGAGGATCGGAGCTGTTTTATCCTGGAAGGATTCTCGCCGGATCCCAATACAGCGTAAGTGGGGGCGATTATTTCTTCAAGAGCAGTCAGGCCTTCTTCGCAAGACCTGGCGACTCAGCTGCATTCGTGTCTTACCTGTTCCATCGTGAACAGAGGTATGTCATGTTCCTTCTTTTCTTTCGTATAATATCTCATTTCTTTGCTATTTGCCTTCTTGATTTGCTTTCTCGATGTTCTTGGTCATGCGTTGTTAATCAAATTTTCCCTACTAAAATCGTTAATTTTAGTGTGTTTCACCAACATTCTTGAAGAAATAAGTCGTAGTTTGTTTAACAAAATGACTACTGAAACTGAGAAAACTGTTCCCGGTTCATCTGCTCCCGCCGTGGCAATTGATTGGGCCACTTATACGTTTCCACAAGCTGTTGAATTGACTGGTTTACCAGAAAAATTCAACGGTGGTGTTGGCTTTTCTCGTTGCCAGAAAAAGCTGAAATTGTGGTTAACTATAAAGGGTTTATGGCCGGTTGTGGAGTATGAGAAACCAGTGGTGGATAAAGAAAAGCCTGATTCCATTAAGGCCTTTGCGAAGTGGACTGAAAAGGACGGAGTGGCTAGAGCGGCAATTCTTGCTGCTCTGTCGAATACTCTGTTTGATGTTTATTCATCAGATTCATTCATTGCAAAGCTTTTATGGGAAAAGCTGAATGAGACACATAATACTGACTCACAAGGTCTGGAAAAATATTTTGTGTCTAAATTTCTTGATTTCAAACTGGTGGACAATAAGTCCATGACTGAGCAGGTGCACGAGTTTGAGATGATTGTGCATGCTTTGAAGGAATCCGGTATGGATCTTCCTGAAAAGTTTCTGGTTATGTGTGTGATTGAGAAGCTCCCAAAGTCTTGGGAAGATTTTTGTCTCTCCCTGAAAAGACAGAAAGGAGAAATCACCTGGACTAACCTCATGCTGGACATCTCGGTGCAAGAGCAACACAAGTCCAAACAAGGACATGTGATGCCGACTGAACCGGGTAGTGCGAAGGTGAATGTTGTTACTGCTGGAAAGAAAAGGAAAAACACTGTTAAGAAGGATGAAAATGATAAGCCAAAAGATGATAAACCAAAAGATGACACGGTCAAGGCTAAGAAACCAAAGGGAAGCAAATCTTGTTGGGTTTGTGGACAGGTTGGACACTTCAGTAAGGGCTGCCCAAATAAGAAATCAAAGAAAACCAATGTGGTAGCACAAGCGAATACGGTGCTTGGAACCACGAGTGAGGCTGTGGTGAACATGGTTGTTGGTGAAGCTTCTGCTTCTGAAACCGACACTGGCCGGTATGTTACCTACAACCCTGAGCTATTTTCCACATATCTGTCTAACGAATGGTTGATTGATACTGGAGCTAATGTACATGTTTGTGCTGATATTAGTTTATTTGTATCTTATCAACAGAGTATTGGCATGACAGTGACGATGGGGAACGCGAATGCTGCACAAGTGCTTGGATTAGGAAACGTGGACCTAAAGTTTCCTTCGGGTCGTATCCTGTCCCTGACAAGAGTGCATCATGTTCCTTCTGTTCGTAGAAATATAATAAGTGGAAGCCGTTTAGTAGCTAGCGGTTTTGAGATTTCTTTTAAATGTAATAAAGTAGTCCTTATTCATACTGGTACTTTCTTTGGCAAGGGCTATTTGACCAATGGTTTATTTGTAATAAATGCTGAACCCGTTTTGGGAAATTTTGCTAATGGTATTGTTCCTTCTGTTAATAGTGTTGAATCATCAAATTTGTGGCATGCTAGACTTGGTCATTTAAATTTTGGTGCTCTAAAGAATATGATGAATTTAGAGTTGATACCAAAGCACACCATAGAAAAGAAGTATAAATGTCAAGTATGTGTGTCTGCTAAACAAACAAGGAAACCTTTTCATAGTGTTGAAAGGATTCAGACTTGTTAGATTTAGTGCACACGGACATTTGTGAGTTTGGTGGTGTGTTGACAAAGGACCACTGTAGATATTTCATTACTTTTATAGATGATTGTAGTAGATATTGTTATGTTTATTTGCTTAAACATAAAGATGAAGCGCTTAGTAAGTTTATTGTTTATAAAACTGAAGTTGAAACACAAACTGGTAAGGTACTTAAGCGTTTAAGATCCGATAGAGGTGGTGAGTATACGAGTAACGCTTTCGATGAATTTTGTGCAAACAATGGAATAGTTCATGAAGTTACTCCTCCATACACACATGAGTCTAATGGGATTGCTGAACGAAAGAACAGAACCTTTTCTGATATGATTAATAGTATGCTTTTAAACTCTGGGTTGCCTAAATACATGTGGGGAGAGGCTTTGAATACGGCTTGCCATATTCTGAATAGAGTCCCTCTGAAACACAAAGAGAAAACACCCTATGAGTTATGGAAAGGCAGGAAGACTAGTCTTAATTATCTTCGTGTGTGGGGGTGCCTTGCTAAGGTACTTGTACCTGTACACAAGAGAAAGAAGCTAGGTCCTAAGACTATTGATTGTATCTTTCTGGGCTATCGAGAAACCACTACGGCTATGAGATTTTTAGTGTTAAAATCTGACATAGACGGTATAGTGGCTAACACGATAGTTGAATTTCGTGATGCTACATTCTTTGAGGATGTATACCCCATGAAGACTGGTATACCTCAAGATACTACTAATGATAATCCACCTCACACATCTAGTTCTATTCCTGATCATGTGGAAAAGATAACAAATGTGGGGGCGGAATCAAGTAGTAGATCTGTACCTGAGGAGGTAGAAGAACCTAGAAGGAGTAAGCGTGCTAAGGTTGTCAAGGATTTTGGAAGTGACTTTGTCAATTACAATGTCGAGGATGAACCTTTAACTTTCCGGCAGGCTATGGATTCTTCGGAATCGAGGCATTGGAAAGGCGCCATAAAGAGTAAAATTGACTCTATTGTTTCTAATGGAACATGGGAGTTAGTTGATCTCCCTCCTGGGTGTTCTACAATTGGGTGCAGATGGATCTTTAAAAGGAAGTTGAACCCTGACGGTTCAATAGATAAGTACAAGGCTAGACTGGTGGCTAAGGGTTTTAGGCAAAGGGAAGGCATTGATTACTTTGATACATACTCTCCGGTTGCAAGGATGACAACAATCCGAATGCTTATAGCATTGGCTTCTGTCCATGGTCTTACCATCCATCAGATGGATGTTAAGACAGCTTTTCTTCATGGTGATCTTGAAGAAGAGATTTATACGGATCAGCCTGAGGGATTTGTTGCATCAGGCAATGAAAGGAAAGTATGTAAGTTAATCAAGTCTCTTTATGGCTTGAAACAAGCTCCCAGGGATTGGCATAAAAAGTTTGATGAAACTGTATTGCCATTCGGTTTTATAATAAATGATAGTGACAAGTGCGTCTACTCCAAAGTTAAAGGTAGTGAATGTGTGATCTTATGCCTATATGTGGATGGTATTTTGTTGTTTGGAACCAATATTGAGATTATTAATGAGACGAAAGCTTTCTTGAAAAGGCATTTTGAGATGAAAGATATGGGTGAGGCTAGTGTGATTCTTGGACTGAAGTTGACTCAGTCAGCTGAGGGAATAACCTTATCTCAGTCTCATTACATAGAGAAATCTATACTTGAGAAGTATGGTTATTCGCAGTGTAGAATCGCTAGTACACCATATGATTCTAAAGTTGCCTTAGTCAAGAATTCTTCAGGTGTACCTGTGTCTCAATTAAGGTATTCTCAGATTATTGGGAGTTTGCAATATCTTGCTAACTGTACTAGACCAGATATTTCATATTCTGTGTCTAAGTTGGCTAGATATACGAGCTGTCCAAACAGGACTCATTGGGATGCTCTTGATAGAGTGCTTAGATATCTGAAAGGCACAATGTACCTAAGTTTACACTATAGGAGGTTTCCTGGTGTACTTGAGGGGTACAGTGATGCAAGTTGGATAGCTAAGAAGTCTGGTTCCAATGGAGTGACTGGATATGTGTTCACCTTGGCTGGTGGAGCAATATCCTGGAAGTCGACCAAACAGACGATAGTGACTCGGTCTACTTTTGAGGCTGAGTTGTGTGCGCTTGATGCCACGGGGACGGAGGCTGAATGGTTACACGGACTTATGTCCGCCTTACCTGTAGTAAGCAAGCCGCTTCCTGCTATTGCTATTCATTGTGATAGTCGGACGACTATCGACAAGATTAGCAGTAAAAAGTATAATGCTAAAACAAGGAGACACATCCAAGTTAGACTAAAGTCTATAAGGGGTTTGGTGTCTGATAGGATTATAGCTGTAGAGTTCATAGGAACTCAGAATAATACAGCTGATCCTTTGACTAAAGGACTGGAACCTGCAGTGGTCCTTAAGTCGAGGTTGGGGATGGGACTGACAACCCATCGTAGTTCATCAACAGTGGAAACCCAATACACATGAGAGGAGATCCCTCAAAAGTGTATTCAATGTGGTAATAACAAGCTGTGAGGATGAACTGGTAGTACCTTTGCTACATAGATGATACAATTGTATCGGAGTCTATCCCCTGTAAACCTAAAAAGGTACTGTTTCTGCCAGTGTAGTAAGAGTTATTCTAACTCTGAATGGGGTCAAGTCATTTTGACGAGATGATGGCAGTCATCTCTAGAGATGCCCAGCTAAGCGAATGTAATTGTGCGGTCGCAATTAGAGGAAAGGGTTATTCCTTGAAACATTCGACGAACAGGATCGAGACAGGACCATTAATGTCTCAAAGCCGTAGATTGGCACCATAGCCTTTGACTTTTCGTCGTCTATGAAGTATGATTACACCTTACGGATAAAGACTCAAGGTGAAATATTCCATCTTAATCCGGTAATCATCGAAGTAGAGGACTTAGGAGGGTTCAAACCCGGAAGGGTACCGACTCTGAATAACAAGTCATGATGAGAATCCTGAATGCATTTCTGCATGGATTTGTGGGGGATTGTTGGAAGTTGGATGATAAATCCATAGAGAAATGGTGATGTTCTTGGTAGCTTGAAGAAGCTTGAAACCAAGAGCATTATTTGTCCCACATTGTTGCTCAAAGTGGTGGTAGGTGGGTATATTTGGTTTCACACACAAGGGTAGTGTACAACTACTAAGGTGTGTGGGGAGCCATGGGTGTTATTGTGTGCCTCGCGCACACACACACGCGCGCGCCGCCGCCGCCTCGCCTCGACTCGGGTCGGGTCGGGTCGGACCGGACCGGACCGGGTCGGGTTGAAGGGCGATTTGGGCGAAATGTCTCGGCGTCTCGCGTACGCGAGGTGACCCGGCGAGAGGTTATGATACAGCTAATTTTTATTACTCACCAGTTTATTGGGTGATTAATTTAAATTAACCGTTTTAATGTGGGATTAATGGGCATTAAACGTATTGATTGTTAATCAATTAGATTGATCAGTTTTACCAAAACTGATGGATCAATCTAATTGATATAGTCAGAAACGTTTTGATATTGCGTATGGTTTTTTCTCTCTGATTCATCTCGAAAACACAAAAAACTCACTGATTTCTCTGGCGAACTGAGGTGCGAGTCGAAGTGATCTTCATCGCTGCTGTAACGAGGAGGATCGGAGCTGTTTTATCCTGGAAGGATTCTCGCCGGATCCCAATACAGCGTAAGTGGGGGCGATTATTTCTTCAAGAGCAGTCAGGCCTTCTTCGCAAGACCTGGCGACTCAGCTGCATTCGTGTCTTACCTGTTCCATCGTGAACAGAGGTATGTCATGTTCCTTCTTTTCTTTCGTACAATATCTCATTTCTTTGCTATTTGCCTTCTTGATTTGCTTTCTCGATGTTCTTGGTCATGCGTTGTTAATCAAATTTTCCCTACTAAAATCGTTAATTTTAGTGTGTTTCACCAACACTCTTCACCTCAAGTACTCGAGTCAGTGGCTTGTTTGAGTGGTAAGAACTTTAATGTCCAAGTTCATCATTAGAATTCAAATTCTGGGACATGCAGTTGAGATTTGTAATATCATTTTCATTGTATATGAATGACAAAAATACAATGGGATAATCTACTGTCTAAACAAGTCGAAGTTCGCATATTTGGTGAGGGGAGATATTGCTTACTCTTATGTTTACTTGACTGAGATTCAGAAGAGGTTATATCTTATCTTCGCGTTGTTAAAACACAATCTTAACATAACTACATGAAGGACGATCGCATTAACTGGTTATAATGTCGTTACATGAAAGTTAAATTTGTTATATTTATCGTTCAATTGGTTTATTTGGAGTATGAGGATATGCTTTGGTGGGTGCGATCGAGGATGTTGCTATGTTTCATCCACACGGTGAAAAAGCGCGATCTTAATATTTGGAGATATCTCTAGCCAATGTGCTTCGAGAGATTCTCACCACTCTTTGGAGCTCCACCTACTAAAGTCATCATATTCGGAGGTAGATATGAGTCTTGAATTAGAGGCATCGAGTTGCACTGAGTATTGCTAATCGTCTTAGTCACTCAGCGTTCTTTCTGTTGATGCTAAATATTTTGGCGACTTTAGATAATATCACAAGAGTAATTAATAACAAAATACTTTCCCTCGAATAAACTAATTCCTAATATAAGGGCGCTTTTACAAAATTTGTAGGATACAATATATTGTGATAAATGTACGATAAGTATGAGGAACTTAGTTTGCAACTAATTTCACGTTCATGCAGTTCTCCGATAATTAAACTCAGCCATAGTTTGCAATTAATTTCCCGTTCATGCAGTTCTCCGATAAGTATGAGGAACTTTAGTTTGCAACTAATTTCACGTTCATGCAGTTGTATTACTTTCTCCGATAATTAAATTTTTCTGTATTACTTTCTCCGATAATTAAATACAGCCATAGTTTAATACTATTATATATACTCATTGATAGAACAATATCATGGGGTTTGGGGATTTCCCACACTCTTTATGTTGATGTTACCACTTGGTTTGTTTACATCAGCCAAAGCCTTGTGAGGTGGTGCTAGTAGTAGAATAGATGGGAAAAATAAGGGAGGACCATAACATCTGAGTTGTGAGCAAGTGTTGTCCCATGCTTGTGAAGCTGCTTTCAGCCTCACAAATTGATGCATGAACCCAAAAATATTTTCAAAAGAATCCAAAAACATTTCCCATAATACCATCAACGGATTGCCATTGCTGACTTTTCAACCCCCACCTAGTAGTAGTATTCGTCACAGTGGTTTTCCTAGTAGTGTTATGTAGAAGTATCACAACTACATGTTTTAGTAATGTTATGCAGAAGTCTCATGACCACATATTATCGTAGACTGCGATATACTACTACATATTTTGGCCGGCAGTGCTCCACAGAATTACAATAAGTGACAGAGTTAAAAAATTCTGCGAAGGGGCACAAATTCTATAAGCGAAATCACAACAAAAAAACCTCATACTAACAATATCTCGTCTTTTGCCAAAACATAATAGGAAATGAACTCTATTTCGTGTTCCCGTCTAGAAGAGAAACATGAACGAATCGGGGAACATTCGTTACATTTAATAATAAAGTAACTTGAGATTGTATGCTTAATTAAATACGTGGAATTGCATCGTTATTTTAAATATTTTGGCGACTTCAGATAATATCACAGAGTAATTAATAACAAAGAACTTCCCCTCAAACAAATGAATTCCTAATATAGGGCGCTTTAACAAAATTTGTAGGATATGGTGTTTTGTAATAAATGTACGATAAGTATGACCAATTTTAATTGCAACTAATTTCACAACAAATTTTACGTTCATGCAGTTCTTGCTAGTTTATTTAATGAATTTTGCTTAAACAATATACAATTTGTGGCAAAAGACTTTCAGTGTGTGCGGTGCTTTGCAGATTTAACACGCACTGTCTGATCATAGGCATCAAAAGTCCATTATCGAGGATAGTTCTGTCTTTTCTTTTTCTTATTAAGTATCGGGATAAGAGATAGACACAATTCTCTATTATACTACCACTCCGTCCCAGCTCTTTCTTCTCATTTGACTTTTTTGACTCGTATTTGGGTCACTTTGACCGGGTGATTTGGATAGCAACATGATACGGTTTTTTGATAATTTTTTCACCATTTTATAGAGCACCTTTTACTCTACAACACCATGAAAAAATTATCAAAAAATTACATCGGTTTGCTATTCAAATCACCGGGTCAAAGTGACTCAGTGAATAGTGACAAAAGTCAAATTGGGAAGAAAGAGCTGGGACAGAGTGGTAATTTTCTGATGGAGAAAAATCTTAAGGGTTGATTAACTGGACATAAATTAGTCAGTACTAATCGATTTAATAACATTGGAGGATTTAGAAGATTAGTTCAATTCTCATCCAAATACACCAAGCCTTGAAATCAGCATCAAGTGGTGAAAGCTATACCTGGTACTAGTAGGAGAGCAGTTTCAAACTTTGAAGAGGGGATCATGCAAATGACCCATCATCCGTTTACCACTAGTCTTAAACAAACAACATTATAAAAATCATTCTTAATATCTTCAACATCTCTTTAAGGTTGTGGGAAGTTTCTTGTCCAACTCACACACATTAGTCTGGTTTGGATAGAAATGTTTGATTAACCCTAATAAAAAATTAACCTAAATCTCAAACTAAAATTTGTAGGAGCCCACATTCCACTCATTTATTATTCACATAATATTTCAGCAGGTATATGTGTAGATACATATTTTGATCATGCCTCTTATACTTTTTAAATTTTGTTTTGATTGGGATAGTGCCATCGGACACGGGCAATCCCTTACTCTATATTATAAAAGAGGACAGTTGACTTTAAAATGTCTTTTAGACCGTTAGATTGAATTAACCCTAGCCCTTAGATCTCATCCGCTTATAGTTACAACTCCCAAAAGTTTGGAAATAATGGAAATAATAATGGGTAGTGGTTTATTCAACAATTAACAATTTTTTTTTGATAAACATCTTAACACTATAATTCAATGAATGAAAAAATTCTCTCTGTAATTTTGATTTCTTACTAAATTCAACTTATATATCTCCTGAATTTCAGAATTAGGCGTTAATAAAACCTTTTCACTCTTAACATTTTTTGGGTAGTGCTCTCGGGCACGGGCAATCTGCTAATTAAATAATATTATAGTAAATTTAACAATCAGGATATGCATCTTTAATTTGTTTTCAAAACGGATGGAGGATGTATACAATTTGTGCGGTCGTGATACTCTAAAAAGAACGCGTCTATAGCTCGAGCTCCGGAAACAATAAAGAGTTGCTTCTATGAGAGAAAGGGGAATCAAAATCATGAAGATGTGGGCGCTAAGAGGAGATCAGGTGGTGGAGAATCGTTGATGGTTTTTGAGGAACATAAAGAATGGAGGTGGTTGTGGGGTGTGGTTGAGGTTTGGGGTCTTCATCACTCTACCAATATAATAACAACAAAAATCAGATACTACCTCCGTTTCTTCTCTATCACACCATTTTGACTTTTGTCACTATTCACTGGGTCGCTTTGACCCGGTGATTTGTGTGGCAAAACGATGCGATTTTTTGATAATTTTTTCATAGCGTGATAGAGTAAAAGTTGCTCTATAACAAGGTGAAAAATTATCAAAAAATATCATCGTTTTGCTATCCAAATCACCCGGTCAAAGTGACCCAGATACGAGTCAAAAAGTCAAACCGGTGTGATAGAGAAGAAACGGAGGTAGTATTTTTTTTTTTTTTGAATGACCAACCATCCACAGCTTCTCATGAAGAAATGTGTGGTCCGAACGACATTGACATCTTTACATGTCGTGTGATAGAGAGTTAAAGAAAAAATAAAGGGTAAAATTCACTTACACCCCCTCATTTTGGTTGATCTTCACTTACGCCCCTCTTAGTTTGGAAAATTTTACTTACACCCTTTATGACTATCAAACATGTTGTCACTTACACCACCTCTATGCATTCACTATGCTAGTTCTTATGGTAACTTCTCAAAATCAGTTTTCTGGACAAGTTTAGCTTTGCAGAGGCTGCAAAAGTCAATCCAGACCAGTATATTCTTAACATATGCAAAATATTTGGATTCTATACATTTCTGAACATGGTGCAGCTACTACAAGTAAAAATCAGGATTTACTAAAGGTAGAGTTTTACAAAATTAATGGCAGATTGACCTTTATAGCATTTTCAAGAGTAAATCTATCCAAAAACCTGAATATAGAAAGTTACACTACCATCTAACATAGTAAATACATGTAGGGGTGTAAGTGAAAAATTGTTTGGTAGTTATAAGGGGTGTAAGTGAAATTTTCCAAACTAAAAGGGGGTGTAAGTGAAGATCAACCAAAACCGAGGGGGTGTAAGTGAAAATTACCCAAAAATAAATTAAGATTCTTTATTTTAGTAAGTTGCCACTCCGTCGATGCTCTTTGTTCCTATCAAGACTTTTATCATTATTTACTGTGATTTTTTTTTTGTTTGTTTTTTTCTTTTTTTTTTCAAAAACTAAACTAATATTACCCGAATTTAGAGGCGGAAGATGCCAACCTAAGATCCAAACTATACAGGGGATTAAGGTGGCATGGGAAAAAACATGTAAAATACATGAGATGAAATTAAAACAAAACAAACTGAGAACAAAACCACCAAGCAAGCCATAACCAAAGATAAACTAAAATCAAGCTTCTGGACAAGTTGGTGAAGAACCAAACAAGCTTATGTTTGTTGAGGAAAGACCTCATCTTGATGTTTGGATGAAGAACAGAGAGGCGGTGGATCGCCGACAACGGCAAAGGAAGTCGGGAAGGAAACTTTGTCGCGTCGTCACCACCAAGATCTGTGATTCGAAAATGAAGAGCCACCGGTGGCGTCGGAAGGTGAAGCGAACCGCCGGATGACCCACCGATTGAAGTCGGTGAGTCGGTTGGGAAACGCCGACGAACGGCCTCGACGATGAACAGCGACGAAGATGAACTCGAGTGAAACGGAGGAGCCTACTGAAGCATCGACTGTGGAAAACCCAGAGAGAACCTCTTCGATCTGAGAATCCTGAGAAAACAACCGACAATCATTGAAGAACAATGCAGTAAACCGCCTCAATTGATCTGCAAACGCATATCTGAAGCCAAAAAGAAGGGTAGAGAAGAGTGGATCGATCGGTGTCTAGCCAGCCACCACCTGGGGAACATCTCCGAAGAGACCAGACAAGCGGTGATGGTTTGGCCGGCCGACTGACTGACTCTCTCCCTAGTCAGAGCTCTTCCCCTGCCTCTCTAGTCTTATTATTTACTGTGTTACTTTGTGATACGGATATCATATCCGTATTATTTAATTATTTAGTTATTTATTAGTTTATTTGAGTTATTTAATTATGTTATTTGGCTATTTAGTGATCCGGACTTGGCCCATAAGAGTCTAGGTCAGGTTAGAGTTTTGTCAGCTTATTTATTTAAAGGAATGTAATCTCTCAGTTGGTCAATAAATAAAGAAATTAGTCTTTCAATCCTAATATCATCCTTCTCTCTCTCCCTTTATCTCTTTTATTAGTATTTTTCTATTTTTCGATACGTTTAATCGTATTAAATGGTGCTTTCATTGAGAGAATGACGGACGTGGGCAATCTCCCTCGCGCCGTTCTCGAACTCAGTCAAGAAGACCGCAACGTCCTCCACAGACTCCTCAACAAGCTCAATGATATGCAGAAGCATTAGGCAGAAGAAGACGACGACGCTCAAGAACGAGTCGCACGTCTGGCAGAAGACGCCGTGTGCAAACTGCTTTCCCAAACTTTGAAAAGTTTAAGCGGGAGTTGCAAGCGCGACAAAAGACCACGCCGTCGCCGTCCCCGATGCCGTCCCAACCAGCGCAGCATTCGGCGCACCCGCAGGAACAATCGACAGAAACGAACCTAAACAACCAAGAACAGTCGCTGCAAGGTCAAGACCAACAGCCGCAAACACAGCAGCTTCCAACGATCCAAAAGACGCCGCCAAACCATCCAACCTCCTCTGCACCGTCGAAATTTCAGCAAGAACAACCCGCAACGTCGTCCCCAATCAAGCACAATCCGGCGCAATCGCCGCCGCCACAAGCCTTGGACTCAACATCGGCGTTATCCAGCCAGGTCCTCACAACGACTCAGCCGCCAGACTTGCCCCTCTGTCTGGAGACCTAGACCCCTCCTTCCTCGATCCCATCACAGCTGCGACAACAGCAAGGGCACCAAGATTCACAAGCGCCGCCAACAAGTATCTCTGAGACAGCGCAAACCTATACTCCGACAGCCCCTCCTCTCGTCGTCCGAAAACCTCCCAATCACCGGGGACTTCGAGCCACCGCCATCTCTGCTCCAAAAACCGACCGGGATAACACCCAGGCGACCTCCATCAAGCTTCGGACGGCACCTACGCCGGAAAACTCCCAGCCGCCCTTTCATGCGCTTGTCCGCGCCTCCTCGCCGTTCCATCCGTCGGGTTCCGACGACCCCCTCCAGATATTTTTCGTTCAATTGGAGTATGAGGATATGCTTTGGTGGGTGAGATCGGGGATGTTGTTCTGCTTCATCCACACGTTGAAAAAATGCGATCTTATTATTTGGAGATATCTCTAGCCAATGTGCTCGAGAGATTCTCACCACCCTTTGGAGCTCCACCTACTAAAGTCATCATATTCGGAGGTAGATATGAGCCTTGCATTCGAGAATGGAGGCATCGAGTTACACTGAGTAATGCTAATCGTCTCAGTCACTCAGCGTTCTTTCTGAGAAATGTTTTTCTGTATCACTTTTTCCGATAATCAAATACAACTATAATTTAATACTATTATTCTCATTGATAGAACAATATCATGGGGTTTGGGGATTTCCCACACTCTTTCTGTTGATGTTACCACTTGGTTTGTTTACATCCGCCAAAGACTTGTGAGGTGGTGCTAGTAGTAGAATAGATGGGAAGTAAGGAAGGACGATAACATCTGACTTGTGAGCAAGTGTTGTCCCATGCTTGTGAAGCTGCTTTCAGCCTCACAAATTGATGCATGAACCCAAAATTAATTTCAAAAGAATCCAAAAACATATCCCATAATACCATGAATGGATTGCCATTGCTGACTTTTCAATCCCCTACGTACCTAGTATTCGTCACAGTGGTTTTCCTAGTAGTGTTATGTAGAAGTACCACAACTACATATTATAGTAATGCTATGCAGAAGTATCATAACCACGCTTTACTATGCGATATATCAAAGAGAAATAGTGTCATTATACAACATTGATATTCTGTGGTCCAAGTGATTTTGCCAGCAGTGCTCCATAAAATTACAATCAGTGGCGGAGCTAGAAATTATGCGAAAGGGCACAATTTCTATAAGTAAAATCACAAGATAACTCATGAAGTACTAACAATTTCTCGTCTTTTGCCAAAACATAATAGGAAACGAACTCTCTTTTGTGTTCCCATCTAGAAGAGCAACATGAACGAATCGGGGAACATTCGTTACATTAAATAATAAAGTAACGTGAGTTTGTATGCTTATACATGGAATTGCATTGTTATTTTAAAGGATAAAAGACAAAATCACCCCTTGAGTATGGGATATATACAAAAACACCCTTCGTGTTCGGGGATATACAAAACCCACCCTTGGAGGGGACGGCAGTTAGACCAAGACCACCCATCTGTTAATGTCAGTCTGTTGAGGGGTGCAATATGACTTTTTTATGACCATTTTGCTCCTCTTTGAGTCTTGTGTTTGTTTTGTTGATGTTTGTGGTGTTCTTGGTCAGCACCACCACCACCACCACCAACACATCCCCACCACTGATTCGCCATCGCCACCAATACCAAGAAAAGTTAAAGCTGATTTTTTTAAAGGATAAAAGAAAAATTACCAAATCAAGAACACAAACAAAAAAAGTTCCAACTTTTAAGGTCACTACCACCACCACCACCGATTCACCAACAACAACCTAACTAATTCCACTCATGAATTATTAACCAAAATACAAACTAAGCTAACCATGAACAAGCGTGGATTTTTTTTTTCCAGAAATTGTAACAATTTCATTGAAGGAGAAGGTGAAAAAAACAATACAGATGAGAGTGATTTACATCCACCCTTCCTAAAATACACACACCCTTCACCAGCTTTGAAACCCTCTCAACAACAACAACAACAACAACCTAACCAATTCTACTCATGAATTATTAACCAAAATACAAACTAAGAAACCCACAACTAAGCGTGAAATTTTTTTCCGGAAATTGTAGCAATTTCATTGAAGGAGAAGGTGAAAAGAAACAATACAGAGGAGAGTGACTTACATCCACCCTTCCTCAAATACACACACCCTTCACCAGCTTTGAAACCAATCTCTCAAATTCGTCGATTTCGTCAGTTTTTGGGTAAATTTCACTGCCGAAGTAAAACTGGCACCGCCGTTCAATTGGTGGGCGAAGGAGACCCACAGGGGGACGCCGGTGGTGGTGAGGATGGAAAACCCTAACTGGTCCATGGTCGAGCTCGAAGGTCCATTAGAAGAAGACTTCCTCATCGATTCAACCGCCGGAAACCAGCACCACCGCCGTGACAGAAAAAGAGAAGAGAAGAGAGGGGGTTACCCAAGAACAAGCCCGGCAGATCCCCAGAGAAAGCCGCATCCAGAAGCCCTAGAGTTCCTCTTTTTCTGTTCATCGATTGAACCGCCGTGACAGAAATAGCTCACCTGGGCCTCATCTGGGCGTTGGCGAACCCAACGATTACAGTACTTCTCGGCGTTGGCGAACCCATCGATCTGAACTCATCTGGGCGTGACAGAGCCAGACCAATCGCTCCGCCTCTCTCCTCTCCTCTCAATCCCCCACCGCCATCTCTCTCGTTTTAACATAGATCTGTGTCAATTTCACCAGTGGGAGATGGATTTCACTATCTGTCCGACTGAATTGAGTGTACGAAACTTGACACTCTTTGAACTTTGCAGAAGTGGGTGGAAGGGTTTGCTGTTGTTGTAAATCCACCTGCGGGCGTATCTGATGTCGGCGAGGGCAGGGATGTCGCTGTCGGAAACGGACGGAGAGGATGATTCCGGTGCCGTCGAAGGGGAAGAGAAGGTGGGAGGCGGCTAGGGTTAGGAGAGTGAGAGAGAGAGACGGATGAAGTGGGAGAAGAGAAAGAGAGAGAAAGAAGAAATTGTAGAATGGGGGATAAGGAGAAGAAAAGTCTTATATAGTAAGGTAATCTTTTTCCATTTGAGGGTAAAATGGTCTTTTAACGATTTCCGTTCATTCCCGTTAGCTGCCGTCCATTGACATGGGGGTTTTTGTATATCCCCGAACACGAAGGATGTTTTTATATATACCCCATACTCAAGAGGTGGTTTTTGTCTTTTACCCTATTTTAAATATTTTGACGACTTTAGATAATATCACAAGAGTAATTAATAACAAAGAACTTCCCCTCAAACAAATAAATTCCTAATGTAGAGGCGCTTTAACAACATTTGTAGGATATGGTGTTTTGTGATAAATGTAGGAGAAGTATGAGCAACTTTAGTTTGCAACTAATTTCACGTTCATGCAGTTCTTGCTAGTTTATTAAATGAATTTTGCTTAAACAATATACAACTTGTGGCAAAAGACTTTCCGTGTGTGCGATGCTTTGCAGATTTAACACGCTCCATTCTGATCATAGGCATCAAAAGTCCTTTCTGGAGGATAGTTGAGTATTTTCATTTTCCTATTAAGTTTCGGGATAAGAGATAGACACAATTCTCTATTATAGTAGTACTATTTTTCTGATGGAGAAAAATCTTAAGGGTTGATTAACTAAACATAATTTAGTTAATAGTAATTGATTTAATAACAATGGAGGATTTAGAAGATTAGTTCAATTCTCATCCAAATACACCATTCAAACAATATAATTCCTTGAAATCAACATCAAGTGGTGAAAGCTTTACCTTGCAGTAGGAGAGTAATAGCCTGTCCCAGCTCTTTCTTCCCAATTTGACTTTTGTCACTATTTACTGGGTCACTTTGACCCGATGATTTGAATAGTAAACCGATGTAATTTTTTGATAATATTTTCATGGTCTTGTAGAGTAAGATTGCTCTATAATATATGGTGAAAACGTTATCAAAAAATCGTATTATTTTGCTATCCAAATTAACAGGTCAAAGTGATCCAGATACAAGTCAAAAATGTCAGATGGGAAGAAAGAGTTGGGACTTGGGACGGACTGATAGTTTCAAACTTTGAAGAGGGAATCATACAAATGACCCATCATTCTTAAATACCACAAGTCTTAAACAAACAACATTATACAATTCATTCTTAATATCTTCAACAACTTTTAAGGTTGTGGTAAGTTTCTTGTCCAACTGACACACATTATTAGGGTTAATTAATTGAAGTAAACACATCCTTTGTGGATATTCTTGTGATTCGTGGGTGTATACAATTTGCTCACACTTTTTCAAATCGAAGTTCTTCATTTCTTGAAAGTAATGTGTCATATACAATAAAAGTCCTTACTTTTCATTTTACTTCCTTAAATATTATTTTTTAAATTGTTACTTTTTTACTTTGTAAAAAAATTCTCACTTACGATAAATAACATTTAATAAATTTAACAATTCAGATTTCAGATGCATCTTTAATTTGTTTTAAGTCTATCAAAACACTCAATTTAGGATGGAGGAAGTATACAATTTGTGCGGTCGTGATACTCTAAAAAGCACGCGTCTGTTCTGTAGCTCCAGCTCCGGAAACAATAAAGAATATTTCTTCTTCAACAAGAGAAGGGAGAATCAAAATCATGAAGATGTGGGTGCTAAGAGGAGATCATGTGGTGGGGAATCGTTGATGGTTTTTGAGGAACATAAAGAATGGAGGTGGTTGTGGGTGTGGTTGAGCCGTTGAGGTTGAGGTTTGGGGTCTTCATCACTCTACCAATATAATAACAACAAAAATCAGATATTTAAATGACCAACCATCCACAGCTTCTCATGAAGAAATGTGTGGTCCGAAATTGACATTAAAATGTTTTACTTGTGTGATAGAGTTAAAGACATAATAAATTAAGTTTTTTTATTTTAGTTAGTTACTATCAGTCTGTCTCAGCTTTTTGTTCTCATTTGTTTTGATTCGTATCTGTGTCACTTTGACCGGGAGATTTGGATAGTAAAATGATACGATTTTTTGATAATTTTTCACCATATTATAGAGCAACGTTTACTCTACAATATCATGAAAAAATTATTAAAAAATTATATCGGTTTGCTATTCAAATTACCGGATTAAAGTGACCCAGTGAATAGTGACAAAAGTCAAATTGGGAACAAAGAGCTGGGACAGATTGGTAACTCATAAGCACAGTGGCAAACGAATAATTTAGATCAAGCGGGGGCTAAGCTCTATTAGATACATACACTATTAGTGTACTAAAGGCAATATTTCAGAATTAAAAGGTTAGAAAATGTAAATTTAAGTGTATTGTGTAGATATTTGTAGTGGATCGGTCAATGACCTAAATACCCTCCCTGTTGGTATATGTGATTTGCATTGAGAGGGGGTTGAGAGCATTCCATCGCAGAGTCAGAGAGGGAGTGAGAAGGGCTAGGTTTAGAGGCGAACAACGGCGATTTGAAGATGGCGACGGCGATTTGAAGACGGCGACGGCGACATCACTTGTTCTAGAGTTATCGACGACGGTGAGTGAAGTATCTACAGTTGTGTGTTCTTTTTGAGAAACAACGAACATCTGGGTTTGATTGCGAACATCTGTGTTTGATTTGTAGACCCTTTTTGATTATATATACCCTTATTTGCTTGTGTCTGGGTTATGTTTATTTCTTGTATGTGTTTATTTCAAGAAATCTGGGTTTGATTTCTGGTTCGAATGTGTTAGGGTTTCCGTATTTCTGTGTGTTTCTTTCATTCTTTGAACTGATTTAGGGTTCTCCAAGAATGTAATGGCTTTGGATTTGGGTAATTTACAGTTTAAGAATCAGACTTGTTGGTATGGAAACTGAATTCGGATTTGAAATTTTCATTTTTAGGAAATTTAAGAAACTGACTTTGGATTTGGGTAATAACACCAAAAATGAATTGGTGGAATGCAATGGATTTGGATTTGGGTAATTTATAGTTTGGGAATCAGACTTGTTGGTATGCAAACTGACTTTGGATTTGAAGTTTTCATTCTTAAGTGTAGGAAACTTAAGAAACTGATTTTGGATTTGGTTAATAATACCACAAATGAACTGGTGGCATGCAATGCCTTTGGATTTGGGTAATTTACAGTTTGGGAATAAGACTTGCAGGTATGGAGACTGACTTTGGATTTGAAATTTTCATTCTTTGGCTATAAGGGTGCTCTACATTACCACTTTCACACAGGTATGGAAACTGCCTTTGGAATACTGGGCTTGTTTGTATAGTTTGCTTGTTCTAACCCTCTTTTTAGTATAATGAGATCCCAACTCTTGTAGCTGCTTGTACTCTAGCTGCATGTACCCAATATGGGTAATTTACAGTTTTGTTAACTTCATTTTTTGAACTTTTTGTTAACTTTTTTTAGGAAATTTTCAGTTTTTTTGAGTTTTGTTAGCTTCAGTTTGTTTGGAAATTTTCATTCTTAACTTCATTTTTTGTTAGGAAATTGATATCCTGTAATTGTGTAATGTTGTTAAGTTTTCGCAATGGTGGTGGTCTTATTGGTATGGTAACAATGGTGGTGGGACAGAAGCTGGTGCAACGTCTTCACAGGCACATCATGCCGGTCCTGGCAGTGGAGTACAGAGGGTGACCGGGTGAGTGGTACTTTGTTTTGTTAAATTTGGGTCTGAACATTATTTACATAAAAGGCTTTCTCATATTTGTGATGTGTGATGTTAAAATTGGTTAATGGTGATTCTTAACATGTATTTGATTAGTGTATACTAAATTGTTGGCATCTGTTTTTTGTATCAAATACATGATACCTATGAAGGATGCTCTTCTGAGTGGAGTCTGTTTTGAAGCTTCACAGAGGCTATCATGCCTAACTTTTGCTATGTAACAGAACTGAACGGTTAGGATCCTAACTAGTGTTTTGTGGCATATGTAAGTCACCCTTTTGTACACAGTTTTTGGTCTGTGTTACATGAAATTCTGACCAAACAATGTAATTTTGTTATGAACAATGTGTTTGGAGAATATGAACAAGGTTGTAGGTTCAAATTAAGTGATAGAGCAAGTCTAGTTTTTGTTTGATAAGGTTTGTTCATTCCTGGACTTAGCATGTCCAATGTCCTAAGTGCCATATTTTGTAACTAAGTGCACGTAACAGACAAACAAATGCGAGTGTTCTCACATAATAAGAAAACAAAGAATAAAAAATAAGATAATAGAAGAAAGGGTGGGAAAAAAATTCCTGGTGGGAGCAAAAAAGGAGGGAAATGTGGTCAATGATGGAGTGGTAGCAGATAGTGTTATATAAAGTCATGCAAGGGGTATTTTGGTCACGGGCACGGTGTCATGAGTCGTAATAATTATCCATCTAAAGGTTGTAATGGGGAAACTAGTATTCAAGGGGCAAAAGTGGAACGAAAGTTAGCCCCAACAGTGAGCCCCACTGTCACTTGAGGGCTCTCTAACGGAAATGGACGGAGGGGTGTAATTTGTTATTATTATGGAACAAAATAAGGGTGCCCTTTGTCAATTGATGAACAGTGAGGGTACAATATGCCTATTTACATAAAGTCGAGGGTGTAAACTATATATTACCCCTCTTTATAATCTCATTGATAGAACAATGTTATGGGGTTCGGGGATTTCCCACACTCGTAATGTTGATGTTACCACTTAGTTTGTTAATATCCGCCAAAGAGTTGTGAGGTGGTGGTAGTACTAGAATAAGAAGGGAAACAAGGAAGGACCATATCATCTGAGTTGCGAGTTGTGAGCTAGCTGTGTCCCATGCTTGTGAAGCTCCTTTCAGCCTCACAAACTGAAGCATGAACCCAGAACTATTTCCAAAAGCATCCAAAGACATTTCCCATAATATTATGAATGGATAGCCGCTGCAGCTGACTTCTCCATATCCCCACATAGTAGTAATGATTTGCAGGAAGTACCAGAACGACATATTATATTAGTCCTATGCAGAAGTATCATTTTACATATTGCGATATATTATGGACAAAATAACGTCATTACATACTATCGAAGGATTGTTAGACAACTGTTGAATATGACTTGAAGTCTAAGGCGGCTAAGAGATTTAGGAAACAAATTGGGACGGTAAACTTTGGCAGTTTCTGGATTGTTTCCTTATTTGTTCTATAGTCGTTTTGGAATGTCTTGTGCACTAAGTTGGTCCTATATGTCTATATAAGGGACCTAGGTTGTGCCTAAACATTGTGGCTTGTATTAGTATTGTTTCTCTCCAATAAACAGGGGTTTTCGGGTCATGGAGGTAGCTAGCTAATCACTAGTGAATCACGTTATATCGGGTGTGTTTTTGTGTTCTTGTTTTATCGTTTACATCGTTCTCAAGCTAGGTCCAGATCATAACAAACTGGTATCAGAGCTCTGAAACAGGAGTTATGTTACAACAAACTGGTATCAGAGCCAGGTCCAGCGATCCAAGGGGAGCTCAGAGCTTGGCTTGCGGTGTTCCAAGATCAAGGTGGAGCTATAGGGCTAGTGTTTCACAATCCGTGAAATTCATAGCTACAGTTTCGCGATCAAGGTGGAGCACGCATTCGGGGGTTACAGATCTGGACAAGGAGCTGCAGAGAAGATGACCGGGGGAATGACCAAGATCGACAAGTTCACGGGGAGAAACAGCTTAAGCTTATGGCAGATCAAGGTACGTGCTTTGTTGAAGCAGCAGGGCCTGTGGTTGCCATTGGTGGAAGATAAAGAGGGGACTTCTACAACCACCAAGAAGTACAAGACGATGGAAGAAAGAGCACACTCAACGATCATGTTGTGCTTGGCGAACGACGTGATCACAGAGGTTGCAGATCAAGAGACGGCTGAAGTGTTGGAATAGATGCCCTAGAGGCAATCTAGTTTAGTATGAATTTGTAATTGGCTAGAAATTCATTTATTATTTATTGGATATTTAATATAATGAAGTCCTTAGATTTACAATCGTGTTGTTTATCTTAAATATCCCTAGTCAAGTATAATGATTAAATGGGACAATCATCTATAGACTAGTATGGGGTTGGATTGATATAGAGATATCACGATCCAACACATAGGTGTGCATTACGGAATGTTGCACTGGATTGACCCATTACCGAGAAGGCTACATACACGTTATGTTGAGTCACAAGTGCTTCTCGGGTACAATGGTATTGTCATCCTTAGACTTGAAGTCACTAGATATTCTAGTTGTGGACCATTGTGATCTTGGTAGCGTTAAACGCTACACCGTAACTGGGTAGTTATAAAGGCGTGTACTTGATACAATGAGAAGCAAGCTTAGAGATCGTAGTGGACGTAGAGAGGATTTGCCCCTCCCACATAACGGGAGCAAATATCCAAGGCCACTCGAGGATAGTGCTTATAGAATGTCTGGCCAGACTCAAATAAATCAATATATGGGATATTGATGTTATTTGCACGAATAAGGCTATTCCATGGATCGAGAAACTAGGGATTGGATATACGAGTGTGACTTGTATGTCTCGTGTCCAATCCGTATATGGAGGCAAAGGGATGAGACAATTACTTGTACAATGTTGTCTAGATGACTATTCTATTAGTTGGCTAGAATGGATGTTTTGCTAGAAACCGCTCCATATTAGCAAAGAGTTGCTACCAACTAGATAGAACCTATGGGGTCACACGCTATATAGAGTTGTACTAGATTATGGAATTAATTAATTGGATTAATTAATTAGAAGGATCACTTTGCAAACCCTTGCAAACTTAGTAGGGACTAATTTGCAAGGAAGGGACTAAATTGAATTCTAGTAGGACTAGAATAAGTCCTTTAGGTAGTTAACAAGGAGTTGTTGGACTATATAAAGGACCCTCCTCCTTCCTTCCCTACACACTTATGCTCTAAAGAGAACATAACAAGAGTAGGAGAGAACAAAGGAGAGAGAGAGCAAGCCACAAAGAGGGACGCCGCCCCCTTTGCCGCCGCCCCTTGTCCCCGACGCCACAAGGGTGCCGAACCCCTTTTGGTGTCTCGTTTTGCGTGATTCCTTCACCCTCCTTTCAATCCGGGCTAGCACCAAGGAGATTGGATATCTAGGAACAACTCTAGGCGTGGATCAACTATAGAGAACGTGACACTATTCGCGTTTGAAGTCATCAAGGAGAACCCAAAGGTGTGTTTATGATTTCTTGCCTTTACTATCGTTATGCATCTAGACTTGTGATCCTTGGAGGGTTTTGCATGGTTGTTTGTTTGATTATGCTTCCGTTTGCGCGATCCATGAATCAAAACCCTACAGTGGTATCAGAGCCACAGGTCATAGAGCATAAACGTAGTTTATGTGTTACATTCTTGTTGTTTTACACCTTAATTTGTTGTTTATCGCGTAAAACAAGACAAATCAAGCATTGGATGCAATTTGTCAAAGAATTAATCATAACAAGACCCAATTATTGCATTGGATGCATGAATTGGTGAGTTTGAGAAATTTTAGGATCATAGATCTAGGGTTTGGGCATCCTTGGGGAAGAAGGAGTTCTCCCACAACAAGGAAACAACCAAACTTGGGCTCCAAGCAAGGAGGTTGTTTTGGAAACAACCTCCACAAGGAAGGTTCGGCCCCTAGGGAGCCGCCCCCCTTGCTTGCCGCCCAAGCTTGGCGCCCTAAGGGGGCGGGCGGCCCTAACCCGCGGGCCTAGCTTGCGGGTTTTGGGCCGGGCCGACCCTAGGGCTTTATGGTTCACTTATTTGGGCCCGGGCAATTGGATTGTTGGGCCCATGGACCGTTTTAACCCTAGAAATCCTAAAATCAATTAAAATTGACCAAGCGCGTTAAAATTGGATTTTAACTGTTTATGTGCAAATAGCATGGTGATTGGATATGGCCTTAGGATGTGGTTTGATGTGGATGTTTAATTTTGTGGTTTGGTTTTACGGCCTGCGAGCTGATCAATTAATTGTAATAATTAATTAGGGTTTTATGGCCTGCGTGCCATTTTTTTTCTCAACTTGTGAGATTTATTTTATTTAGTATAGGTATTAGATAGTGCTAGATAAAGTAGATTGTTAGCCAAGATTGAAGAAAAGAAGCCCAAAGCCAAAGGAGCCACAAAAGATGGAGCATGGAGCACACCACATGACTATGAAGGATGGACCAAAAGATCAAGACGCATGGAGATGTGTGTTTGTTTAGGGTTCATAGATAATTCCATTGGCTTGGAATTATCTTAGTCTAGAAAAGGCCATATCCACATCACGTTTAATTTCTGTTTTGTGGTTGTTTATTTATTGTCTTATTATTTGTGTGGTTGGTGTATGGATGATGCATGCAATTAGGATAATAAGATAATTAGACAACCCGGATCTATTATTTGGAGTTGTGCCCAAACTCAAATAGATAGATTAGTTGATATTGATCAACAAAATAATTAAAATTGAAGAAAAATCCCTCAAATTTTAAATATTGTGTTCTTGCCTTCTCGTTATTTAAACACTCATTATCATCATTATTTATCGAGTTCGTGCGTGCCAAAGCATGGCGACTTGGTTCATAATGATGGAATGCGATGGCACGTAACAATGTGCAATTGTTTAGATAAGAGGTTGAGCACAACTAGGCTATTAATTTGATTAAGAAACCTAGAGGCAATCAATTGGGATTATCCATATGGATGGATAAATAAGGAGTTATTTGCCCGATTGAACCAAGAGTTGCATATGGGATGCAATTGGAATTGTTCCTACCTAAGAAGTAATTGAATTATGGGTGACTTGCCAAAGCAAGCTCATAAGGAGATGAAAAAGATGGATCTTGGCCCACTAGAAAATATAAGGATATTTTCCGCATTAATATCTTGAGGGTTATTAATCCGTAGAAAAATAGTGGGAGCTATATTTAATAAACTAGCCATTATTAAATATAGTCAAAAATTCACAAATACTAAAACTTGCGTATTTTCCTTTTGTAGAATTCCAAATGGCAAACAACTCATCGAGTTCACAACATTCCCTACGATCTGTCCTTGAGAAGGACAAGCTCTCAGGAACCAACTTTCTCGATTGGTACAGAAACTTGAGAATTGTTCTCAAGCAAGAGAAGAAGCTGTACGCAATAGAGGAGCAAGTTCCAGAAGGTCCAGAGAATCAGACACCTGCTGCCTTAAAGGCGTATCAAAAGCGTGTTGATGACGCTAATGATGCGGCCTGCCTAATGCTTTGCACCATGACCTCTGAGCTTCAGAAGCAACATGAGAACATGAATGCTGTCGATATGATCGAACATCTAAAGCAGCTCTTCCAAGAGCAGGCAAGGGTAGAGAGGTATGAGGTCTCAAAGGCACTGTTCAAATGTCATCTGGCAGAAGGGAACCCGGTGGGACCCCATGTACTCCGAATGATCGGGTACTTGGAGAATCTCGCCCGACTTGGGTTCCCGGTCGGCCAAGAGTTGGCAACCGATCTCGTGTTGCAATCGTTGCCCGAGAGTTATGGACAGTTCATTATGAACTATAACATGAACGAGATCGTTAAACCACTGCCAGATTTGCTCAACATGTTGAGGACGGCTGAACAGAGCATCAACAAGGGTAAGGGCAAGGCCATTATGATGGTGCATAAAGGAAAGGGTAAAAAGTTTGCCTCTTCCTCCAAGGGCAAAGGCAAGTCAGTTGCTAAGTCCAAGGAACAAGCCCTTAAGCCTGTTGGTGGGATTGCCAAGGTCGTGACTAAGGGTGAATGTCACTACTGTAGTCAACCTGGACACTGGAGGAGGAACTGCCCAAAATATCTGGAGGACAAGCGGCTTGGAATAGTGATTCCACCACCACCAGGTATTTTCGTTGTAGATGTCAATTTAACTGTCTCTACATCATGGGTATTAGATACTGGATGTGGATCTCATATTTGTCGAAATATGCAGGATCTAAAGAGAAGTAAAAGATTGGCTAAAGGGGAGGTAGATCTGCGCGTTGGGAATGGAGCAAAGGTTGCTGCGTTGGCCATAGGCGTTTGCGAGCTATCTCAGCCTTCAGGATTAGTTTTAGAATTAAATAATTGCTATTTTGTGCCTGCTATGAGCAGAAACATTATTTCTATTTCTTGTTTGGACAAGGAAGGTTTTATTATTTCAATAAAGAACAATTGTTGTTCCTTTTATTTGAATAATATTCACTATTTTAGTGCGCAATTATTTAATGGACTTTATGTCCTTGATCTAAGTAATCCTGTCTACAACATTAATACCAAGCGGATTAAAATAAATGATTTAAATCCTGCTTATTTATGGCATTGTCGTTTAGGCCACATAAATGAGAAACGTGTATCTAGACTCCATAAGGATGGATTACTAGACTCATTTGATTTTGAATCATATGAGACATGTGAGGCTTGTTTATTGGGAAAAATGACAAAGTCCCCTTTCAATAAGAAAGGTGAGAGGACTAGTGAGCAATTAGCACTCATACATACCGATGTGTGTGGGCCATTTGCCACGCCTGCCAGGGGTGGTTATGTCTACTTCATTACGTTTACTGATGATTACAGTAGATATGGTTTTGTGTACCTTATGAGGGCAAAATCCGAATCCTTTGAAGTGTTCAAGGAATTCAAGAATGAAGTAGAGAAGCAACTTGGCAAAAGTATCAAGGCTCTACGATCGGATCGTGGAGGAGAATACTTGAGCCAAGAGTTTGACGACTATCTTAGAGAGTGTGGGATCGTGTCCCAACTCACTCCACCCGGAACGCCACAATGGAATGGCGTGTCCGAGAGGAGGAATCGAACCCTATTGGATATGGTTCGGTCTATGATGTGTCAAACCGATCTTCCATTATCATTTTGGGGCTACGCTCTATTAAGTGCAGCTTTTACCATTAACCGTATTCCATCTAAATCAGTCATGAAGACACCATATGAGATGTGGAGTGGGAGGCGTCCCACACTGTCGTTCATGAGGATTTGGGGCTGCGATGTCTATGTAAAACGTTTACAATCAGACAAGCTAGGGCCTAAATCGGATAAGTGTAAATTTGTGGGGTACCCTAAGGAAACTAAGGGATACTATTTCTACAATCCAACCGAGAACAAAGTATTTGTTGCTCGGACCGGCGTGTTTCTAGAAAGAGAGTTTGTCTCTAAAGAAGCAAGTGGGAGGAATGTAGAACTTGAAGAAGTTCAAGAACCACAAATCACAGAACCGATTATGGAACATGAACAGGAATCACAAGCAGTTGTGGATCCACCTGTTCAGGTAACACAAGAGCTTCGTAGATCTAGTAGAGTGCGCCAGGAACCCGAGAGGTACGGACTTCTCGTAACAGATTCCGGTGACACGATGCTCATAGATGATGAGCCTACTACCTATGAGGAGGCCATGAATGACCCAGACTCGCAGAAGTGGCTTGAAGCCATGAGATCCGAGATGGAATCCATGTATACCAACAAAGTATGGACTTTGGTGGAACCACCTGATGGGGCACGGCCCATAGGGTGCAAGTGGGTCTTCAAGAAGAAGATCGACATGGATGGTAATGTGATTACCTATAAGGGCCGATTGGTGGCTAAAGGATTCAGACAGATTCATGGTATTGACTATGATGAAACCTTTTCACCAGTCGCTATGACCAAATCCATCCGAATCCTACTTGCGATTGCAGCATACTACGACTATGAGATTTGGCAGATGGATGTCAAAACAGCATTCCTTTATGGGAATCTCCTCGAGGACGTGTATATGATACAGCCGGAGGGTTTTGAGGATCCAAAGCAAGCCAACAAAGTCTGTAAACTGCAACGATCCATTTATGGATTGAAGCAAGCTTCTAGGAGTTGGAATCGACGTTTTGATGAAGTGGTCAAAGAGTTTGGCTTCATCAGAAACGAAGATGAGTCTTGTGTCTACAAGAAGGTTAGTGGGAGCTCTGTAGCTTTTCTGGTCTTGTATGTGGATGACATACTACTCATTGGAAACGACATTCCCATGCTGCAATCTGTGAAAGATTGGCTAGGAAAGTGTTTCTCAATGAAAGACTTAGGGGAAGCAGCCTATATACTCGGTATAAAGATCTATAGAGATAGATCTAAGAGGTTGCTAGGCCTAAGTCAAAGTACATATATTGACAAGGTGTTGAAACGGTTCAACATGCAAGATTCCAAGAAGGGATTCTTGCCCATGTCACATGGAATCACTCTTTCGAAGAGTGGTTGTCCTTCCAATGAGATTGAGAAGGAACGCATGAGTAGGATTCCCTATGCCTCGGCCATAGGGTCCATCATGTACGCCATGTTATGTACTAGACCAGATGTGTCATATGCCTTGAGTATGACAAGCAGATACCAATCCAATCCAGGTGAGAGTCACTGGATTGCTGTCAAGAACATCCTAAAGTACTTGAGAAGAACTAAGGATGCTTTCTTGATGTTTGGCGGTGAGGAAGAGTTGCGTGTAAGGGGTTACACTGATGCAAGCTTCCAAACCGATAGAGATGACTTTAGATCACAGTCGGGATATGTGTTTTGCCTGAATGGAGCAGCGGTGAGCTGGAAGAGTTCCAAGCAAGAGACGGTAGCTGATTCTACAACAGAGGCTGAGTACATTGCTGCAAATGGCGCAGCAAAGGAAGCTGTTTGGATCAGAAAGTTTGTTTCTGAACTTGGTGTGGTCCCTAGCATTGCGGATCCAGTGGAGTTGTTCTGTGACAACACTGGGGCGATCGCGCAATCAAAGGAACCAAGATCGCACCAGAAGTCCAAGCACATGCTCAGGAAGTTCCATCTGATTCGAGATATTATCGATAGAGGAGACGTTCGGATATGCAAGATTCCTACAGATGATAATCTGTCAGACCCGCTTACAAAGCCTCTCACGCAGTGGAAGCATGAAGGGCACACTAGGAGTATGGGCATACGAGATGCGCCAGATTGGCTCTAGTGCAAGTGGGAGACTGTTGGAATAGATGCCCTAGAGGCAATCTAGTTTAGTATGAATTTGTAATTGGCTAGAAATTCATTTATTATTTATTGGATATTTAATATAATGAAGTCCTTAGATTTACAATCGTGTTGTTTATCTTAAATATCCCTAGTCAAGTATAATGATTAAATGGGACAATCATCTATAGACTAGTATGGGGTTGGATTGATATAGAGATATCACGATCCAACACATAGGTGTGCATTACGGAATGTTGCACTGGATTGACCCATTACCGAGAAGGCTACATACACGTTATGTTGAGTCACAAGTGCTTCTCGGGTACAATGGTATTGTCATCCTTAGACTTGAAGTCACTAGATATTCTAGTTGTGGACCATTGTGATCTTGGTAGCGTTAAACGCTACACCGTAACTGGGTAGTTATAAAGGCGTGTACTGGATACAATGAGAAGCAAGCTTAGAGATCGTAGTGGACGTAGAGAGGATTTGCCCCTCCCACATAACGGGAGCAAATATCCAAGGCCACTCGAGGATAGTGCTTATAGAATGTCTGGCCAGACTCAAATAAATCAATATATGGGATATTGATGTTATTTGCACGAATAAGGCTATTCCATGGATCGAGAAACTAGGGATTGGATATACGAGTGTGACTTGTATGTCTCGTGTCCAATCCGGATATGGAGGCAAAGGGATGAGACAATTACTTGTACAAGGTTGTCTAGATGACTATTCTATTAGTTGGCTAGAATGGATGTTTTGCTAGAAACCGCTCCATATTAGCAAAGAGTTGCTACCAACTAGATAGAACCTATGGGGTCACACGCTATATAGAGTTGTACTAGATTATGGAATTAATTAATTGGATTAATTAATTAGAAGGATCACTTTGCAAACCCTTGCAAACTTAGTAGGGACTAATTTGCAAGGAAGGGACTAAATTGAATTCTAGTAGGACTAGAATAAGTCCTTTAGGTAGTTAACAAGGAGTTGTTGGACTATATAAAGGACCCTCCTCCTTCCTTCCCTACACACTTATGCTCTAAAGAGAACATAACAAGAGTAGGAGAGAACAAAGGAGAGAGAGAGCAAGCCACAAAGAGGGACGCCGCCCCCTTTGCCGCCGCCCCTTGTCCCCGACGCCACAAGGGTGCCGAACCCCTTTTGGTGTCTCGTTTTGCGTGATTCCTTCACCCTCCTTTCAATCCGGGCTAGCACCAAGGAGATTGGAGATCTAGGAACAACTCTAGGCGTGGATCAACTATAGAGAACGTGACACTATTCGCGTTTGAAGTCATCAAGGAGAACCCAAAGGTGTGTTTATGATTTCTTGCCTTTACTATCGTTATGCATCTAGACTTGTGATCCTTGGAGGGTTTTGCATGGTTGTTTGTTTGATTATGCTTCCGTTTGCGCGATCCATGAATCAAAACCCTACATGAAGGACTATGGAACAAGTTGGAGAGCCTCTGCAAGACGAAGTCGCTCACCAAAAAGTTGATGTTGAAACAACAGTTGTTTGGTCTACGCATGGGGAAAGGTACGGATCTAAGAGATCACTTGGATCGTCTTAATACTATTTTGCTTGAGTTGCGAAACAGTAATGAGAAGATAAGTGATGAAGATGCCGCATTGATTTTGTTGGTGTCGCTACCGCCGTCTTATGAGGGGTTTGTGCAGTCTGCTTGTGCTGGAAAAGAGACTCTAACGTTGGAGGAGGTGAGATCTGCTCTTTACACAAGGGGCATGCGGCGCAGGGCCGCGTATGGGGAGTACGACGTTCTGGGTTCGGGCGCATTCATGGTGTCCAAAGGGGGTTATGGTAAGAGGAAGAAAAAGGGTTATAAGTTGCCATACGACGTCTGTGCACTGTGTAAAGAGAGGGGTCACTGGAAGAGGGAGTGTCCGAAGAAGGCATCTGCAGATCTAGCTGTAGATGCAACGGCTTCGGAAGTCGACTACGTCCTGTAGGCCCCGTTGGAAGGCATGTAATCCGTGCTCTTGACGAGGAGGCGGATTTGGCATGGGGGAGTCTCTGACGAGGGACACGACACGTGGGAGGCGCGCAAGGGGGCGCGTATGAGGCGCGCAAGGGGGGCGATATTGCAGGAATTCGGTGGGAATTGGAGTAATTTCGCAAAACGTTGCAGGAATTCCGTGACAATTGGAGCAACGTGTTGGGGCGGGGGGGGGGGGGGGGGGAGTTGTTGTAGGGACTCGGTGGGAGTCGGAACAACAAACGAATTTGTTGTAGGAACTCGTTGGGAGTCGGAACAACAAACATGGGATTCGATTGCAGGAACTCGGCCGTAGTTGGAGCATCGATGGGGTTCGATTGTAGGAACTAGACGGGAGTTGGAGCATCGTTGGGGGCGCTCGTTGCCGGAACTTGGCGAAGTTGGAGCAACTTGTGATGTGAGGGTTTCGCATACAGCTGCGAAACGTTTGGGGTTGATTATTGGAGAGAAACATCAGTTCAGGTTCGGGTTGCTGAGATGATTCAAGTCAAGGTGGAGATTTGTTGAATATGAGTTGAGTCTAAGGCGGCAAAATTCAAAGGCGGCTAAGAGATTTAGGAAACAAATTGGGACGGTAAACTTTGGCAGTTTCTGGATTGTTTCCTTATTTGTTCTATAGTCGTTTTGAAATGTCTTGGGCACTAAGTTGGTCCTATATGTCTATATAAGGGACCTAGATTGTGCCTAAACATTGTGGCTTGTATTAGTATTGTTTCTCTCCAATAAACAGGGGTTTTCGGGTCGTGGAGGTAGCTAGCTAATCACTAGTGAACCACGTTATATCGGGTGTGTTCTTGTGTTCTTGTTTTATCGTTTACATCGTTCTCAAGCTAGGTCCAGATCATAACAAACTGGTATCAGAGCTCGTTCCGCAGGGGGTTTGTCATAACAACAACAATACAAGCCGATGAGATTTATTGGGATACAAGTTTTTTTTAGATTAATTGGGATAAAAGTATTATAAGTGTGGGCAACTTTATTTTCAACTGATTTCAGATTCACACAATTCTTGCTTGTTTAGATTATGAAATTTACTTAAATAATAGACATCTTGTGAAAATAAGATTTCTTTTTGTGCGTTGCTTTGCAGAATAACACGCTTCAATCTGATCATAGAATCGAAAGTCCATCCTCGAGCGCACTTTATTATTAATGGAGTATCGGTTTAAGAGATAGATACAATTCTCTATTATACTTTTCTGATAGACAAATATCTTAAGGGTTGATAACTAAACATAAATTAGTAGTAGTTGATTTTAAAACATTGGAGGATTTACAAGATTAGTTCAGTTCTCATCCAAATACGTATTCAAATAATTCCTACACATGGCTTTGGCCGGCAATCACATCAAGTGGTGTAAGCTTTACCGTAGTAGTAGGAGAATACCAGTAGTTTCAAACTTTGAAGAGGGAATCGTGCCAAGGACCCATCATTCCTATTTAGTCTTAAATAATCAACACTGTAAAAATATTATAATATCTACTAGTAATATATAACAATGGAGTCTGCGAAATAAGTTATTCTCAAAATGTGATAGCGAAATACTTTATTTATACCGTATTTTAGAAACTAAACACTTTATAAAAAAATTAAAAAAAATAAAACATTTTAGAGATAAATCTTCTTCTTTGACATCGTGCCTCAAGCACGGATTATGCACTAGTCTTCAATAACTTACTTCTAAGGTTGCCGCAAGTTTCTTGTCCAGCAAGTACACATTATAAACATTATTGAGGTTAACTAGTGTACATGTCTGTGACTAATGACTATTACACTAATGCGATCTCTTCAAATTTCACATATTAGATCTAGTTGTCAAACTCTTAGCCATAATAAACAATGATTTAATCCAACTGTGTCAACAATTAGACATAATAGAAAGTACTGTATATGAGTTTTGTTAATGAAATCGGAAGTACTCAAAGTTAAGGGTCATAAGTACTACTACTACTATCAAGCTACATGTGAGGTTAGAGTCACTGTCCTAAAATCTATTTGTGCGGCTGTGATACTCTAGAAGCAATGAAGTATCTCTAAGAGAGAGGGAGAATCAAAATCATGAAGCTGTGGGCGCTAAGAGGAGATCATGTGGTGGAGAAACGTTGATGGTTTTTTAGAAGGGTAAAATTCGCTTACACCCCCTCAATTTTGGTTGATCTTCACTTACACCCCTCCTAGTTTGGAAAACTTCACTTACACCCCTTATGACTACCCAACATGTTGTCACATACACCCCCTCTATGCATTCACTATGCTTGTTCTTATGGTAACTTCTCAAAATCAGTTTTTCGAACAAATTTAACTTTGCAGATGCAATAAAAGTTAATCCAGGCTAGTATATTCTTAACACATGCAAAATATTTGTATTCTATCACATGTTTCATATGCATTTCTGTACATGGTGCAGTTAGTACAAGTAAAAATAGGATTAACTCGAGGTAGAGTTTACAAAATTAATGGTGGATTGACCTTTATAGCATTTTCAAGGGTAAATCTATCCAAAAAACTGAATTTGAAAAGTTACGCTATCAACTAACAGAGTAATACATGTAGGGGGTGCAAGTGACAACATTGGTTGGTAGTTATAAGGGGTGTAAGTGAAATTTTCCAAACTAGAAGGGGTATAAGTGAAGATCAACCAAAACTAAAGGGGTGTAAGTGACATTTTCCAAACTAGAAGGGGTGTAAGTGAAGATCAACCAAAAATGAGGGGGTGTAAGTTCAAATTACCCTTTTTAGAAGCATAAAGAAATGAGGTAAGTAGTTGTGAGGTTGACGTTTGGGGTCTTCCTCACTCTATCAATATAATAACAATAAAAACCAGATATTTAAATGACCAACTACTGTCCATTGTTTCTCAAATGTGTGGTCCGGATCACATTAATCTTTTCATTGTGTCTGATCCTGTTTGGTATCAGCTGAAAATTTCAATAATTAATTAAAAATAATCTAAAATAAAAATTCAAGTTAATTGATAATCACAATCTGTTGGTATGAGTTGAAATTATAAATCACTAAATTCATCAATTTGACAAAATTTAAAGAGTTCTAAAATCAAGCAATTGAATACACATGTTTATAATTAAACTGTGATTATGCTAATGTAAAAAACATTAAAATTATATATTTCAGAGATTTTAAGCTGCATAATCTCCAATTTTGGAGATTTGACTATTGCACAGAGATTATTTTAAACTGCAGATTATCAGATTAAAATCTCCATGCATAACAAACAAAATTGTTGAAAAAAGGCCGATGCCGATTTTAATCCAATTGGATTAAAATCAGCTATACCAAAGATGCGCTCAGAGCCTGTTTGGTACCAGCTAAAAATCTCAATAATCAGCTGAAAAAAATCTGAAAAAAAATCAACTTAACTGATAATCATAATTTGTTTGGTATGAGCTAAAATTATAGATCACTAACTTGATCCATTGACAAAATTTAAAGAGCTCGAAAGTCAAGCAATTGAATACACATGTTTATAACTGAACTGTGATAATACTAATGTAAAAAAAATATCATTTTTTTATTATTTTATGCTGCATAATTCCCAATTTTGGAGATTCTACAGTTGCACAGGGATTATTTAATCTGCAGGTTATGAGATTAAAATCTGCAAGCATAACAAACAAGATTTTGAAAATAAGCCGATCAGCGATACTAAATTTGGCGAAAATGCAGGACATGCATCCCATCTCGCTAAATTTGGGGAGAATTGTCCTATCGACATTTTGATTCTTTAATTTAACCCAAGTTTCCTAATTTTTCTCTACCACTTCTCCTTTATATTTTTTTTTTGAAAAATTATTTTGTCGTCAACGGGGTTTGAACCCGTGACCTAATGTAGGGGCTTCTCCTATATTTTCTACATAGTTGTACTCAAATATCCCTCCCATCTCTACGATTAATTTGTGTTAAAAATGACGTGTAAAGAAAAAATACACCTTATAATATTTTTGCATTGTTACTGTTGAGGAAAAAGTGTGAAATTATCATTATGCAAAATGCAAAAGTACAACTTTTATGTAAAATTTACACATTACTGCTGGAGATGTTTTATAGAGTAAATTTGAAAAGAATAGCCAAAAACTTGTATTGATTTGTTATTCAAATTATTTGGTCAAAATGAAAAACTCAAAAGAGAAAGATATAGAGAAAAGAGAAAGTAATTTATTTACATCCGCCCAAGAGCTTTCAGGTGGTGCAGAATCAATGGGTGGTGGTGCAGAATCGATGGGTGGAGGAAAGAAGGAAAAGGACCACAAGTTGTGAGCGGGTGGCCATGCTTGTGAAGCTGCTTTCAGCGTCACAAAACTGATACATGAACCAAAAACATATTCAAAAGCATCCAAAAACATTTCCCATAATACCATGAACGGATTGCGTCCAGCTGACTTTTAGGTATATTCAAAGTATGTATCTGTCTGTCCCTGCTCTTTCTTTCCAATTTGACTTTTGTCATTATTCACTGGGTCACTTTGACCCGGTGATTTGAATAGCAAACCGATGTAATTTTTTGATAATTTTTTCATGGTGTTGTAGAGTAAAATGTGCTCTATAATATGGTGAAAAAATTATCAAAAAATCGTATTATTTACTATCCAAATTACCCGGTCAAAATGACCTAGATACGAGTCAAAAAAGTCAGATGGGAAGAAAGAGCTGAGACGGACTGGTACATACTTTGAATATACTTTGAACGGACATTTATGTTATTTGGATATAAAAGTTTACTCTTTTTCTTTATTAAAAAACAACAACTAGAACTCCAAATACAATCAACCCCTCAAATAACTAAAAAAGCCAAAAGAAACCAAATTCAAATACTTTTGCTTTTAGTTATGAAAAACAGAAAAACAAAATATCAAAACAGTCCCAAAGCTACAAGCTAATAATCAAAATTTTAAGTACAATTCATTAGGGTAAAATTATAGAAGTATTATCACTTGCTATATTTTAAGACATCGTTTGGAACACATAATAAAAGCTTCTTAGGGTAACATTTTATAGAATAGTAGAAGGGTAATGAAGGCAACCAACACCAAATTAAAACGGGTCCCTACTAACGAGTCCTTGGGTGATTCTGTTGGATACCCGGTTAAACGCCAACAAGGCATGCGGGAACCAAGTGCCTTCTTTTACATGTCAGTAACCATAGGAGTGCTGAGCAACTACAGAAGTCAGTACGGTCATGTAATCCGTACGGTCATCCAATTCTTGTTTATTTAATTTATGATTTTATGTTTAAACAACAAATAATTTCTTGTAAAAATGCTCTCAGTGTGTCCAGTGCTATGCGGGATAACACACTCAAATCAGATAATGTACATCCAAAGTCCATTCTCCATGACATTTTCCACTTTTCTATTGAGTACCGGGAGAAGAGATGGATTGGTTCAATTCTCTATCCTACTTCTCTAGTGAAGAAATTTCTCTACACATTAATTTTATAATTCTGGAGGTGTAGAAGATTCTTTCGCTTCTCAAATTCAATAACAATGTTTCTAAAAATTTCAATAATAATAATAATGATGATGATAATAATAATAATAATAATAATAATAATAATAATAATAATAATAATAATAATAATAAGGCTTAATTATTTAATGCATACCTCTAATATACCAAAACTAACACATTGCAACCCCCACTTCCAGAATAAGCTTATTGCATGCAATAAATCCTACTTGTTGAAACTGGTAAGCAAATTCCGTCCGAAAATTAACGGTGATTGTTGTTAGTTGACATTTATGTCCTGTTTTGTAAGGGTATATTTGTCCACTCACTCTTACACATGAACGCTATGAACATCTTAATAATCACCACCGCAGTGGCCACTATCACCGCTAAAAAATCAGAATCCGGCGACACCAAGCCCTTATTCTGGGAAATTATTCCACAGCCACCTCCACCTCCACCTCCACCTCCGCCTCCACTCCACCATCACCGCAATCAAATCAAAAGCTTCCATACCAACCTACTTCCACTTCCTTCCTCACAGAGGACCATCCCTACTCAAAACTAAAGCACAAACAAGTACATCACAAAACCATGTATTCCGCAACAACAAACTCATCATTCATAACTCACTCTCTCTCTCTTAATAAACCCCTATATTAACCTAAAATTCAAAACGAATTGAGAACTAACCTTAATCAAATCCCGAATGACCATCATCACCACAACTCAAACCCAGAACCCTCAACCTAAAACCCATCTTTTGGCCAAGAACAGTAAGAAGCATAGATTGATTCTAAGCTTCATCCAAGGACCAATAAAGCCACCAACTTCCTTCTGTTCATCAAAAAATTAAAACCCCCCAAATCGAAGTCTTCAGGCCTTTGAAGTTAATCGATTTAAAACCTAGAACGCGAGGACCCTTATGTTTCCTTAAATCGGATCATACCCTCCACCGTTCTCCTCCTCAACACCTTTCCAAATAGCGATTTGCACCACATATTTCAAACCCAGAATAGACCCAACACAGACCCAACCGAAGATCCACATCGAATCAGAATAGAAGAGAGAGACGAAGATAATAGAGAACGAGAAAGAGAAGATCGGAGGCAAAGGGGCGATTGAGGAATCTCTGACCTGTGAGAGAGACGGAAAGCTCAAGAGAGAACAAAACGTCCTCCTCAACTTCTCATCTTTCTCGCCTGTTCATCGATCTTATCTTCTCCTTTTTTATCTTCATCATAATTAGTGTTCTTTTTATTTTCTTTATTTATTATCTCTATACGAATATTATGTGTTGACAAGTTTACCCTTACACTGTTAGCTATGTTTGGATGAAATTTGTTACCAGTTTCAACAAGTATGATTTATTGCAAATGGGGGATGCAATAAGCCTATTTTAGAAGTGGGGGTTGCAATATGTTAGTTTCAGTATATTGGGAGTATGCATTAAGTAATTAAGCCTAATAATAATAATAATAATAATAATAATAATAATAATAATAATAATAATAATAATAATAATAATAATAATAATAATCCCTTAAAAACAAAGCCACATGGCTTTGGCCGGCAATCACATGAAGTTTCATAGTTTGGAAAAAGAATCATTACAAAGTACCCATCATTTGTTTAGCCTTAAACAAAACAATCACCATTATAAAAATCATTAATATCTTCAACAACTTTTAAGGTTGTGGTTGTGATTGTGGCTAGTTTCTTGTCCAGGTCAGAGATATTTTTAGGATTAATTATTTCAAGCAAACACATAGTTTTGGCTGCTCTTTATTGGTTAATTGTACTTTGACATTCAATAATATCAATCCAATGGTTAAAGACGTTGATGTACAACTCCAACCCTTAAGAGGAACAAAACGAAGATGGGCCGTTGGCTGTGCTTGTGGCCTTCTGGGTGATGTTACGGTCCTCCTCATAATAAAAATTAGGGTAATCCTTCTTTGGGAAAATATCACTCTAACTTGTTTGTGTTCTAAATTTCAATACAATTGTACTTCTGACGATGTCATATTATATTGTAAGAGAGTGAATTTGTCCCTGAGACTACTAGAATGACGAACAGTTGCCCGCAAACTAACAATGTCACAATTCGAGATTAATTCAAGATTACAAATATTCTGAAATTTGACGAATAAAATGGGTAAAAGCGTCATTTCCTAAATTAGAAGGGCAAAAGTGTCTGTGCATCAAACATGAGATGGTAAGAGTGGTTTTACCCTTTTAGAAACCTCTACTCTTAAACAAATACAGAAATGAGTGTGTGTTGTCAAATGCGTTTAAATAATACATTATATTACCCCATTAGCTTAGTGCGTGAGCCTTGAAAATTACCACATCAGTTTTGCTATGATCTTCTTAGTGAACTACTACCTCCGTTTCGTCTGTTTCGTCTGCGTTTGACTTTGACTTGGTGATTTGGGTACCAAAACGATGTAACTTTTTAACAATTTTTTCATGGTATTTTAGAATAAACTTTCCTCTATAACACCATGCAAAGATTACCAAATTATTGATTCGTTTTGCTAATCAAATCACTGGAAGAAATTAACCCAGTGAATAGTGACAAAAAGTGAAGTAGGCTGAAACAGGCGAAACAGAGATAGTATTCAGCACTTCACTTTGATGGATAAATTTAACTTAACGATATGACACTAAAATGTGTTAATTTTTTTTTAATGTCGTAGATCTTTCTTAACACTACAATACAATTAAAAATTAATAAATTTTCGTATCATATCAGTAGCTAAATTAGTCGGTCAAGGTAATCTCTCCAAAGTCAACTAAGAAAATCCTGTCAAAACGAAGATAGTACGAGTACTTTGCTCCCCAGTTTGAGATGCTACAACGGCCAATAGTTTTTGGGACCTCGGGAATTTTGGTCAAATTCGCGCAAATTTGTATCCGGACAATATAGTTCTATCTTTAACTGTGATAGACGGATAGAAACCTGATAGGTACTCATTGTCAAGTACTACCAAAGTTTTAAAAACGGATACGGCTGACGCATCGGTCGTGGGTGGAACAAGATCGGACTATTATCGAAAGGACAATAACGAAAAAATGAGGATCGAATGTGTGACATTTATAAAATGGTCACGGACGTTTTCTCCGTTTTTCCTGTTTTTTCCCGACTTCTCCGATGCGAAACGGCCGTTTTTCCCGAGGCAAAACGGCCGTTTTTTCTGTTATCGATGCGAAACGGCCTTTTTTGTATGAATAAAATTCACACGATGCGTAACGGATAAAATAGTCACGCTCTCTGTCTATTCCTTTACAACACGGCCGCTCCTTTATAACCCTGGTAACTACACGACACACAAATTCCCTTAAAAGAAAAAGGAGAAAACACTACGCGATGCGCAACCAAGTCCCTTTCACTATGGAGAGTCATGTTGAATAAATGTCCAGTGAGAGTATGTTGAGCCTTTCTTCTTTTTAATTTAAGCCGTTCATTTGCTTAGAGAGAGAGAGAGAGCTCTTTGGTCGATCACATAGAGGTTATTGAAATACTAATACTTTATTTTTGTCAAAAACATGTTTGCCAATAGCCTAGTTTTGTCAACAACACCTGAGTTATGGGCCCAATCTCTCCATTCCCAGCCCCATAATTCCCACTTCATGCTCACCCACAAGTTATAGTGATGATGCTTAATTAATCTTTTGCTTTTCAATTACTTGTCCCCTACCATTCAACTCTAGTGATAATGATGAGGGTTCAGCCGCTCCCTCCCCCATTGCCAGCATTCCTCCACGTGGCTCTTCGGGTCCTTCATAGTGCAGGAGATTGGGCAGGCTGCTTATCAAGATGCACCAGTTCTAACCACATTTGACAGGAGGCGTTATCTATGTGTGAGTGTGCTATCCAGATCCAGAAAGCTCCCAGCTCTTCTGTCCAGCAAGCCCATAAACTTGCTCATTCGGAGGCTCATCGCCAGTTCCGACGTCGTAGCAGTCCTATCTAGTCTGAAGTCCAAGCAAGCTCCTTTTGTTGTACACCTCTGTCCCAGCTCTTCCCCATCATTTTGACTTTTACCACTATTCACTGGGTCACTTTGACTCGGTGATTTGGATAGCAAAGTAATTTAATTTTTGATAATTTTTTCATGGTGTTGTAGAGTATAAGTTGCTCTATAACACCGTGAAAAAATTGTCGAAAAATTGCATTATTTTGCTATCGAAATCACCCGGTCAAAGTGACTCATATACGAGTCAAATATTCCTAATGATGGGCAAGAGCTGGGACAGAGTAGTACATATTGTAGCTTGCTTGTTTGTGGTTTGTGGTTTGTTTGTCGAGTTAACCTCAGGCTTTCTGGACAGTAGTTTGTCCTTATTGTATGTTTGCATGTGGCTGGTTTGCTGTTACACCTTGGTAACCTGTAACCAGCGAAGGAGGAGAAGAAGAGAAACTGACGAGGATGAAGAAGAACGTGGGAGGAGAAGTCAGAGAGAAAAGAGAAGTGGGATAATGATTTTTTTTTTTTGTTGTTTCACAAAATTAAACTAACTTGTTTAAATAGACTCTCTAGACCCTGTCGATTCGACCCAACTACAACCCATACAAAGAACCGAAAAGAAACCCGGACGGAGCTTATAATTTGCTCAAAGACTCAATACATAACTTTAAGACCCGATAAAATAAAATTAACGAACAACTACTTTGATACGTAATCCTGTAATTACTTGGGGCGCCCAACGTTACGTTTAGGCCTCTGGTACGCAGCCAACTCAGTATCTGCTACTGTCGTGTCCGTATCAACTCCCCCCTCGACGGGAACCACCTTGTCCTCGAGGTGAATATGCGGAAAGTGCTGCGTAAACTCAGAAACTGGTTTCCACGTATCGACAGATCCATCGGACCCTCGCACCCGCCACTGCTCCTGTGGTTGTCCATGCACCAGAACTGTGCGGCTGTGAGAGGCACCAAGAGGAACCGAAAGGGGACGCCGTCGGAAGAGATGGTCGGGTAGTTCCACCCGATCTGGACCAGCCACACTAGCCACATACGGCTTCAATAGAGAAACGTGGAAAACATTGTGAATACGGCTAGCCTCAGTAAGACGAATAACACCCAAACCCCCGCGTTGAAGGAGACATCGCGACGATGCTTGTTGACCTGGTCACGCATCCGCTGACGCATGGCAGCCAGATGATGCCTCGAATCTCGAATCAAAATACGACGCTCGGCGTGGATATATGCAACTGTAGGCGAGCGACTAACAGCAGGAATAGACAGAAATAAAGAAGGAGGTTCACGGCCGTAGAGTGCGCGGAACGGGGACATACCAATGTTGTCGTTGTGGGTGCAATTGAGGGCCAACTCCGCCCAAGGCAAATATTGGACCCAGCGCGTAGGGCGCTCATGAGTAAATGCACGCAAATACTGATCCAAACCACAATTCATCACTTCTGTCTGTCCGTCAGTTTGCGGGTGATACGCCGTACTATACTTCAAATAAGTGCCACTGAGCTTGAAGAGCTCCTTCCAGAAAAAGCTCAGAAAAATAGAGTCCCGATCAGACACCAGGGAAGCCGGAAATCCATGATGTTTGACGACAACATCGATAAAGGCACGAGCAACCCGCGGCACGTCAAAATCGGCAGGAAGGGCCCAAAATATACATACTTCGTTAGGCGATCAACGACAACCATAATCGCACAGTTTCCCTTGGATGGTGGCAGTCCCGTAATGAAATCCATAGAAGCATCCTCCCAAACCTTCTCGGGTATAGGTAATGGCTGCAATAGTCCCCCTGACTTCTGCATAGAATACTTTGTAGTCTGACATGTATGACACGCCCATACGAAACGCTGAACATCTAGATGCATCCGTTGCCAATAAAAGTGGAAGCAATGCGACGAAAGGTACGATCAATACCTGGATGACAAGCAGTCGGTGAGCTGTGGAACTCAGCCAACAGTTCCTCTCGAAAAACCGAGTCACCGCTAATACAAATCCGGGTTTTGTAATAGAGAATACCGTCGAAAAAAGAAAAATGCAGCGGCAGGGTGTCCGAAGCCAACGCTGTGCGTAGAGCCAGAAGATCCGCACATGCAGCTGTCTCCTGGCGAATACGCGCTAGAAGATCAGGCAGAGGCCGAACCAAGGAGGACAACTCAGCCGAAGATGCTGAGCTCTCTTCGCGGCGGGACAATGCATCAGCAACTTTGTTCGACGCGCCAATTTTATACTCGACGCGACTTGAAGCCCTTAAGCTTCCGAATATAGAATTGTTAATCCGGGTCTGAATCACCTGAGATAGCAGCTCCTTAAGGCTGCGTTGATCACTGCGAATTACAAACTCTCGTACCAACATATATTGTCTCCACTTCTGAACCGCTTCCACAATCGCATAAAGCTCTTTATGATAAGTGGACGAAAGTTGTCGGCGAGGGCCCAATTTCTTGCTGAAAAAGGCAAGAGGATGGCCGTTCAGCACCGACCCCTGTATCTGACGCGTCCGTCTCGAGAACAAAGAGCTGCGTAAAATCTGGGAGCTTCATTACAGGGGAAGAGGTCATGGCCTGTTTGAGGGCTAAAAAGCTCTGATCAGCCGCTGAATTCCATGCAAAACCCTCCCGCTTAAGGAGATCGGTAAGAGGTGCTGCCAACATCGTATAACCGCGAATGAAGCGGCGATAATAACCTGTCAGGCCCAAGAATCCACGTAACGGCCGAACTGTAGTAGGTGTAGGCCATGCAGACATCGCTTCCAATTTGTTAGGGTCAGCCTGAAGCTCCCCTGCTGTCATAAATGCCCCAGGTAGTCTACTGTAGTCCTGCTGAAAGAACATTTTGTTAACTTAACAAAAAGACAATGACTTGCGAGCATCTGTAGAACCTGGTACAAATGAGAGGCGTGCGCGTCCAACGTGGTGTTGTATACCAAAATATCGTCAAAGAAGACAATCATAAAGTAACGCAGAAACGGCTGAAAGATGTGGTTCATGGCCGACTGGAAGGTGGACGGCGCATTGTGAGGCCAAATGGCATCACCAAAAACTCATAGTGACCATCATGAGTACGAAAAGCTGTCTTCGCGACATCCTCAGGATGCATGCGAATCTGATGGTACCCAGATCGTAAGTCAAGCTTCGTGAAGAAGCGCGCGGATCCTAGCTCATCAAAAAGCACATCAGCAGTAGGAATCGAAAACTGGTCCCGCACGGTCGCTGCATTAAGGGCTCTGTAATCAACACAAAATCTTAAGGTGCCGTCCTTTTTGCGAACAAGCAACACGGGTGAAGAAAATTCACTACACAGCTCGGCTGTATGATACCGTGCTGAAGCATATCACGAACCTGTTTCTCAATCTCGGTCTTCTGAAAGTAAGGATAACGGTAAGGCCGAACGTTGACCGGTTTGGAACCCGACGTCAAGTGAATGCGATGATCCCAAGGCCGTGGTGGTGGTAATGCCGCTGGAATGTCGAAAACCTGGCGATTGGCCTGTAAGACTGCCAATACTGTAGGAGGCACGTCGGGAGGAAAAACCACGGTCTCCGCCTCTGGGTTGTTCGGCTGCAGAGGAACAGTAAGCAGCTCGTAAAACTCAGCTTTCGGTTCTTGCATAAAAAGAGCAGAGAGATGGTTGTATGAAATCTTTCTGGGAGCATAAGTATCACCCTGGAGTGTAACTGGCTCGTCATTTCATAGGAACTCCATCTCCATCTTCGCATAATCGGGAAACACCTTACCTAGTGTCTGTAACCGGTGTATCTCCAAAAAAATATCAAGCCCGTGAACAGCAAGTACATGAAGATCAATCTCAAACTGGTTTCCCTGCAAAGTCAGTGGGTGTCATCAAACAAAAATGAGAGCAGCGTAATGATTCCCCGTTACCAACATAATCTCGAAAGGGTGCAACGGGGTGAAGAACTAAATTGAGCTTTTTGGCAATGGTCAGGTTGATAAAGTTGTGGGTGCTGCCGTTATCAATAAGGACCTGAACATTTGTACCCGCAATAGAGCCAACAAATTTGAACGAGCGAGGGACACGATTACCTGAGAGTATGTAGATTAGGAATGGTGTCGGTGACAACGTCTTCGTCGCCATCAGGTGATGTGGCTGGCACGTTTGTCTCGTCGTCCTCTGCAACGAACAACAGAAATTTGGGTTTGCACTGATGCCCACGCGTATACGTCTCGTCACAATTCCAACACAACCCTTTCCAGGACCTTTCCTCTAGCTACTGGCGCGTCATTCGCATGATAGGTAACCCCGTGGTCTTCTCAATCACAGGAGCGGGCTGGTTTGCTGCCGTTGGGGTAGCCGTGACCGTGTGGCTGGCTGGTGGTGTCCACTGCCGTTTTGGAGTCGGTGTATACATCTGAAGTAGTTCCTGGTGAGAAGCTGCAAGATCACGCGCAAGTGCAAAAGCTTCAGCGAGAGTGGACGGGTTACGCAGCCCAAGTTCACGTTTCAGAGGCTGTTTCAAGCCCGAACGGAAAATAGAGACCAGTGTAGTCTCATCATGCCCGGAAACCTTGTTTAGCAAGGTCTCAAATTCAGTCTGGTAAGCCGAAACCGGCGTCCTTTGTTGAATCTTGGAAAGTAAACCGAAGTAATCCTCGTAATGATCCGGATCAAAGCGCTGCTTGACGGCGCGCAAGAAATCCATCCAAGAATCTGATTCGTGATTACACTGATAATAACGGAACCATTCCGACGTGGGGTGATCAGTCAGAATCAAAACTAGCTGCAACCTGTCATTCTCGGTGGTCTGAAAATAATCAAAGTACTTTTGGATTTTAAAAATCCAACCGACGGGATCGTCGCCCGTGAATCAGGGAGCATCGACGCGCATACGCGGTGCTTGATCGGACGGGGTCGTGAAACGAGATGGAGGAGGCTGCCACCCGGTCGAATGGGGTATGGGCAGCGAAGTACTTCCCGTGGACTGGTCGGGAATGGTGAAACCCGGTGGTGGCCCTAGCAAGCCGCCATGGCCGGCCCTAGACTTTCATGGGCCCTAGGCGAGGGTTGAAAGTGAAGCTCATTTTACTATAAACATAATTGTGAATAAATAATTCAAAAGGTTGTCTGTCGTATTTTTAATTTTCACTGTGTTATAAATTTACGATATTACCCTTAGTCCTGGAAAAATACTACATGGCCCCTTGAAATTTGAGGCCCTAGGCGAACACCTAATTTGTCTAGCAGATGGGTCGGCCCTGCAAGCCGCGCGCATGAGGCGGCTGAGTCGCCGCTAAGTTCTGTCGTGCTTCCAGGCGGACAAAATCAGCGCGGTAGCGCCCTAATTCTTTCTCCAATTCCTGCATGTGCTTGAAAAGATCCGCCGTGTTGATCGGTCCCTGAGGAATCTCGGTAGTCTCCTTGATGGCGTCGTCGGGCATGGCAAAGTTTGGGGATGATAGCGTCCAGGAGGTGCTATTTGGCCAAAGGATGATTGTAACCAATGATTGGGAACAATAAAATAATGGAATAAAGGATTTGAAACCAAAAGTTCAACCTGTTGTGTTGTGACCCTGATAAGCAGATCGGTAGTGGCTAGGGTTTGGTGGCCTTGTTCTTGCGTGGACGGGGTAGTGTTTGGGGCGGTGGGAGTCTGTGAGAGAGCAGCGGCGCAACAGGTGCTAAGCTCCGCCAATCAACAATGGAAAGCACCAAATTGTTACACATTGGTAACCTGTAACCAGCGAAGGAGGAGAAGAAGAGAAACTGACGAGGATGAAGAAGAACGTGGGAGGAGAAGTCAGAGAGAAAAGAGAAGTGGGATAATGATTTTTTTTTTGTTGTTTCACAAAATTAAACTAACTTGTTTAAATAGACTCTCTAGACCCTGTCGATTCGACCCAACTACAACCCGAACAAAGAACCGAAAAGAAACCCGGACGGAGCTTATAATTTGCTCAAAGACTCGATACATAACTTTAAGACCCGATAAAATAAAATTAACTAACAACTACTTTGATACGTAATCCTGTAAATACTTGAGGCGCCCAACGTTATGTTTAGGCCTCTGGTACGCAGTCAACTCAGTATCTGCTACTGTCGTGTCCGTATGATTCGCCTTTTGAGCCCCTGTCGAATCCGTCTATACAAGAAGATTGTTACTACCTGAATAAGGCAATTCCCCTTCAGCGAAAAGTAACAAGGCACAATTCAGTATACAAGGCTGTGTTGTAGCAAGTTAGTAAAAAGGGTGGATGTAGGAAAATCAACTAAACTTTGTTAAACCACATATTCAAATATAAAGGTCCTGGAAGCATTCTCTGTTTCTTGTCTTCAAGAGCTCTGTGTTGCCTATCTCGTCTTTCAAGTAAATGATGATCGCTCAGCATTTTCAAGCTTTGAAACGTTAAACCATCACTAGCACATCGGTATACAGGCCCGGAGGATGGCCGGTCGACGGGGAAGCAGCCTTCGAGACTGCCAATTGCTTCGCGGGAGGCAGTTTGGAACTTGATATGGGTAGAGGTGAGGAAGTCCCCGTTGAAGTGTTTTCTCGTGAAAGGAACGCCCTTTACGGGCTTCTCTGTGACAAACCCTGGAAGGGGTCTGAAGAAGAAGATCAGAAGCCCTTTGTACTTGGATCTCTCAATGTGTGGGAAAGAGCCACCGCGGACATAACAGAAGATTCGGTTGCCCATATGGGACATATGGGTAGCTAGCCAAGGGTTGTATGCGTGGACGTGGACATGACTCAAGCTAAAAGGTGATAGCACGGCACAATTACCAAACAGGCTGGTAGGGTGGAAAGCGCGACTCTTGTTAGCAAAGCATCGGTCGAGGGTCTTGCGTACTTCGTCGGGGGTAACATTACTATAGGCGCTTGGCAGGGAAGAGTTGTAGTGAGATAGAGAATAGAGGGTGTCGTCAACTACCATCCCATTCCCGACAAAGATAGCGTCTTCAAATGCGAAATAAGTTTTGAACTCTTTGATCCATACAGACTTCTCGGTATCAAAGCAGAGGACACAACCACCTTGCGATTCTACGCTAAGGAAGATCTTGCCGTCAACAAAAGCATCCCCAACAACAACAAGTGGAGAAGGGGGGTGGGTAAGGATCTCCCATGTACCTCCTCCTTTTTTAGGGTCAAACACCTCAAAATAATGTGAACCGTCCCGATAATAGACTGGTGTGGAATTTTCCATGACGTAGATTCTTCCTTGGCCGACAAATGCATAGGGCTCTTCTTTCCCCGATTTCATACGGGAAGCAATAGGCAGCTTCTTTATCAGATGGCGGTAGCGCAAGCTCTTGTTGCCACGGAACACGGTGGGGGTAGTATCGACAAGATAGACATCACGAGGGTAGGTCTTCTGACCAGTGACACGGTTCACAGACTCGCCGCCGAAAAGGTAGAGGTTTGAATCTAGTCCGATGCAGCGGAGGTTTTCAGGGTATGATGGTGGGAGTTCGAGGAAGGGTTCAACGTAACTAGTGGGTTCGTGATTAAAGTCACAAAATACTTGCCGAGAGAGATCGGGTACCTGAATCCTGAAGAAGCCGTAACCACCCGGTCCCGGACCACGATCGTAACTGACAAACAATATCAGATCCTTAAGCTGAGCAGCAGCTGCCGCGGCGGCGGCTCCTCCTCCTGCTTCCTTGTCACGTGCCCGTGCCGCCATGTCCTTCTTCCCTGACGAGAGGGCGTACGACGGGATTAATCGATGATGATGTCAAAAGCCCTACCACCAGGGCCGTCTCAAGGAATTTAGGGGCCTTAGGCGAATTTCATAATTGGGGCCTAAAGACAGTAAGAGATAATTAATCTTTAAAACAGCTATTACCTCCGTTTTTATGAAAATATATTAATTGAACTTTCGAAATCTTTCATCAGCAAACAAAATCAACTTTAAAATCAACTTTTTTCTTGGTTTACGAACTAAAACATTTTACTAGTACTAACAATTTTATGGTAGCCCTTTTTTGAAAATTTACTTTAAATTTAACCATATTCATACTTTTCTAGATACATTTATAACAAAAATAATTCTAAGCAAATCATCAAAACCGATCAAGTCTAAAAGAAGCAGATGAAACTAAACAATTGAAGTGAAGAAGAATAAGCCCTGGACTTAGTGTAGTTTGATTGACTATGGACAAATTTCCTGAGTTACTGAATGAAATAATTGAAATTCCCTAAAAAAATAAAATAATTGAAATTACGACTGCCGTAAACACACGATACTCAAAACACTTGAATGGTAATAAACCTTTCATGTTTTTGATTGAGGACAAGATGGAACTTTGATAAACATGAATGATATTGTCGAAGGACTCTCATAGATTTGGCAAGGCAATCAAATTTGTACTGCAATAAGTATCTCCTTTGTAACTTCAAAACATTCTTAATCAAATATCTATAGAAAATTTCTCAAAAATAATTTTGTGGGGAAAAAAATATTTCTTTTCTGATTCTCTTCCTTCGAAAAGAACAAGTAATCACGTCCATTCAAACTCCTAATAAATCTCATTATCTTTCTCTCTTTACCTAATCACAACAATTTCTTTTCCTAAAATCATGCTAGAGGGACAAAGATGTTGCAATAGAATGTTAGACAGAAAACAAGGGAAAAGGAAAAACTCCTAATTTTTCTCCACATGATTTCTATTCCGTTCCTTTTCCACGGAACAAATGTGGCCTAATTAGGGCTAGTTTGGGAATGCTGTGGCGGTGGTAGAAAGCTGCTGTGTGAAAACACAGTAGAAAGCTGCTGTGAGTTCTTGATAAAATGTTGTTTGGTAAATATTACGTAAAAGCTGCTGTGAAATATTGATATAGTAATTTTGTGTTTGGTAAAATCAACTGTGAAGTTGCTGTGAGAGGGTAAAATGACAAAAATATATAACACGTGTCATTTCCGGAAAGATAACTATTGATATTTTAAAAAATTGTAAGGTCAAAATCGGTTATAGATAAATTAATCAAAAGCACTTTCTGGAAAAGCATCTCCCCTTTGCTTCCTGAAAACTGCTGTGGGACAGCAGAAACTGTCCGGAAAAGCAGAAATTTTATTTTTACCAAACACACTAAAACTGCTTCTGCTGTCGGAAAGCAGCTGTGCTGGCAGCAGAAGCATTCCCAAACTCACCCTTACTCTCATTCTATCCCTCTCTCTCCAAATTAAAACTCATCACAATCATCTCCTAAAATAACTCTAACATTTCTAATTATTCCCTACATTATCTCAGTCGTGGGCTCGTGGCCTTTTTCTATCCAATTTTTCTCTTCAAACATTTATCTGTTAGAATTTTGGACCTACAAAATCGGTATTGAACCTACAAAATCGGGGGCCTTCCCAAATTTGAGGCCTTAGGCGGTTGCCTAACCTGCCTAACGGGAAGGCCGGCCCACAGTCAGTCCTTCCTGACGAGAAGGCTATGTCAAAAGCCTGATGATACGCCAAAAGCCCTGCCACAGTCCGACCCAGTTATGGAGTGAAAATATATAGAAAATTTTAATATGGCTCTTGTTTTATATCCAGCGTTTGTTGGTAATGAAAGTCCTTACCTTCTTCCAAAAAAAAAATTTTTTCTTGTCCACTATCAGAAAGCTAGCTAGAAAGTTGATAAAATATCTAAGGATTATCACATTATTAAGATTCAATGAAAAGACACATTGGGGCTGGTTTGTGTTTGATTAATGTAATACCCCGTCAAATTGTTAGGGGTAAATCAGTAATTCAGGAAACGTTATACGAATTTAATTGTGAAAAAATAAAGTTCGCTAAATGATAGTATTTTATAGACAAAAAATTCGCGTAGGATTTTAGAAAAAAATATTAAGTTAGTATTCGTAGATAAATACACAAGTCTTTTATTTATTTATTTTTACTATCTTTGTTGTTAACGCGTATACGACCACCGCGAGCTTTAGTGCGTGAGACACACCCAATCACCCCAATACCTGGTGCATCAACCACACCTTATAACTCCTCCCAAGAATTCATCTTCTCCACTACTTCTCCTTCGGCGATTTTTATCACCGCCACCACATTAGTCACCATCACCGAATGCCTTTGTGTCTTTTATATAAGTCCCCAACATCATCATGCAGCTCCTCATCATCACCTTCTCAATCACCACCCTCATCTTCATCATCATCTTCCTCTTCTTCTTCTTCCCCGGCCACACCAACACCACCACCGAGAGCACCACCACCACCAACACATCTCCTCTCTATAGCCTCTGTTTTTCTCTCTCTATCTCTGTCTCACTCTCTTCTCTGTCCGGAAACAGAGCACAACAGCAGCAACGCCAAAAGCCGCCACCACCACCGTCATTGTTCCCGACGGGAACAACCACCCGGAGCCACCCACTTCAATCCCTCTCCTCTTCTTCAAATATGCTGCTCTCTCTCTCTCTCTCTCTCTCTCTTGATTCCCCCTCTGTTTCGACCTCTGAACAAGAGAAAGAGGCTGCAACCAAAGCAATAGCAGCAGCAACAGTAGCCTGACGATATTCCGGCGAAACACCATTTTTGCCGGCGAGGAGCTCGGTCCGAGCAACCCAGCTATACCCACCCCCATATTTCAATCCTAATCACTTTCTAGAGGGTCGAGGAGTCCTTAAAAGGCCCTAACTGGTGCCATGAAGCTTGCTCACGCCGGAGCCGAGACCTACCTTCGACCAACGCCGACAGGAAGTCATACTCGACCCAAAACTTGATCGATTCCGGCCATTCTTGGCCTAGGTATGCTATAAATCTCGTCGTGATTTCATTTCAATAGTCAAAATCGTTTCTTGCTTGCTCGAATCCATGTTAGATCGATTGATTTGAATGTTCATGAAAGGGGGAGGGGGGGCAAAAGTGTAGTTTCCAGAAACTGTTTATAGTGTTATTGTGGGGGGGGTACTGTTTATATTTCAGGAAACTTTTAGTGGGGCTATTGTCTTTTAATAGAACAGTCTTGTGAGTAAGCGGGGGTTCCTGCTGTATTTTAGCATAACTTGTGGGGATTAACTTGTAGTTTACTTAAACGTTTATATTATACGCAAAAATAAAAAAAAATTTAATTTTGGATTAAAAATATTTTCTAAAAATAATAGTTTTCGTCCCGGTCCCGGAAAATTGATTTGGGTGTTGAAATAGAATACGAGTCGCTCGTTAAAAATCAAACTAGTAATGTTTTATGCGTAGAGCCAGAAGATCCGCACATGCAGCTGTCTCGTGACGAATACGCGCTAGAAGATCAGGCAGAGGCCGAACCAAGGAGGAAAACTCAGCCGAAGATGCTGAGCTCACTTCGCGGCGGGACAATGCATCAACAACCTTGTTCGACACGCCAGTCTTATACTCAACGCGAAACTTGAAGCCCATAAGCTTCCGAATATAGAATTGTTAATCCGGCGTCTGAATCACATGAGATAGCAGCTGCGAATCACAAACTCTCGTCCCAACAGATATTGTCTCCACTTCTGAACCGCTTCCACAATCGCAAAAAGCTCTTTATGATAAGTGGACGAAAGTTGTCGGCGAGGGCCCAATTTCTTGCTGAAAAAGGCAAGAGGATGGCCGTTCAGCACCGACCCCTGTATATGACGCGTCGGTCTCGAGAACAAAGATCTGCGTAAAATCTGGGAGCTTCAGTACAGGGGAAGAGGTCATGGCCTGTTTGAGGGCTAAAAAGCTCTGATCAGCCGCTGAATTCCATGCAAAACCCTCCCGCTTAAGGAGATCGGTGAGAGGTGTTGCCAACATCGCATAACCGCGAATGAAGCGGCGATAATAACCTATCAGCCCCAAGAATCCACGTAACTTCCGAACTGTATTAGGTGTAGGCCATGCAGACATCGCTTCCAATTTGTTGGGTCAGCCTGAAGCTCCCCTGCTGCGATAATATGCCCCAATTAGTCTACTGTAGTCCTGCTGAAAGAACATTTTGTTAACTTAACAAAAAGACAATGACTTGCGAGAATCTGTAGAACCCGGTGCAAATGAGAGGCGTGCACGTCCAACGTGGTGCTGTATACCAAAATATCGTCAAAGAAGACAATCACAAAGGAACGCAGAAACGGCTGAAAGATGTCGTTCATGGCCGAATGGAAGGTGGACGGCGCATTTGTGAGGCCAAATGTGAAACGACCCGAGATCTCGGTTCAGGGTTAAAGAGACAATCGACAACCAAAAGTAGAAATATACTATTAAGATTACATTTCGCTTAATGTACATAACAAAATTTCGATAATAAGTACAATTTAAAACATAACATTTGTGATCTACTAAGTGATCTAAGTTAAGCTATACTTCTTCGTCTCGCTCCAGCGTTCCCATCCCCCACTTTGATTGACGACCTGCGGTTTTAAAATGGCAAAAGCCGACGCAGTTTTGAAGAAATTGATCAGTAAAAACTGAGTATGTACACACTACGACATGTAAAGCAACGAGTTCCACGGAAGCATGAGTTGAAACAAATCAGAAGATGTAAACAGTAAAACTATCATATTGGAGAATTTGGATCAACTTGAAGTAACCGAGTAACAAAAACCTCTCAATTTAATAACATTGCGAAACCACGAGTAGTTGGTAAAATATTCAGAGTAAACAAGTTCATTCGAACTGATAACGATAGTAGTTCATGAGTAGCCAAGATTTACAATTCATTTCAATCCATTAGGGCATATCAAGAGCCACAAACAACATTAATAAGTAGTCAATTTTTAATTTCGACTTCAATCAACAGTTTGATTTAGCCGAGGCGTGTCAAGAGCCACCAGCAGGATCGATGTAAACAGAGGGATCACGAAATAATCACTAAGGGTTCCTTCTAGGGTCTATCAAACCCTATTTCACCCGAGCGTTAAGGGAGCCCATTCGTCAACCCCGCTCACAACATTAGCTAAAAGGCCTTAAGTGTCGACACCCCTATACCGTAGTGACCCTTACAAGTATAAGTAGCACTCTATAGCTCTATAAAACCCTTGGCCTCAATAACTTGGTACATTTTGGCTCATCGGGGGCGGATTTTTGAACATTGACGTTCTATCCAATAATAAGAAGCATTGCTTCAATGGTCTTAGCCATAAGAAAATGGAGGTTCGCTTGACGCCTCCCATTAATAACAGTACTCTGTACATCGTCCTAGGTCTATTAGAGGTATTTTATTTCTTCTCTTTCACATAAGCAGAATCGGAATATCAAAATTTCACAAGTAATTTCCGAGAGTTCTCAAAGGAGATGAATAAAATAGTTTAACAACTTTTGAGTGGAAAACATGCATTCTCATACTATTTCATATAACAAACATTCATTTGAAACATCGAACACATACGCACATTTTGATATGAAAAGGCCGTACATATGTACTTACCTCTATGCCATCAAAGGCGCAAAGCAACGCTAGCTCTCATACAACGCTCGTCTCCGAAACTCGCAGTAAATGCAGCAACACGAATACGTACGTCTACTTCGAACGATCCTTAATAAAGGCTGGATATACACAAGTCAAGTATATAGTCTATTAGCATTTACCCTCTATATGAGGTTGTATGCAAGAATGCCATGGAATGCGGGTCATGCAAGATAAATGACTAAAACGCCCCTCATACTCCAAAACTCTCTAGTTGCCCGGTCCCCAAATTATACTCATATTGGCCAAAAAACATGTAAGAATGACTCTAAACTCTCCCATATGTACTTACCAACGAAATCTATAACTTTCAATAATTTGCACTTAGACCCCTAAAGTTTGGTAAAATTGCAAAAAGACCCCAACATTTGACTTGGTCAACACTAGCCCAGAATTATATACGAGTACTCCAAATACGCATACAGGACATGCTGACAAACTCCAAGTTACTAAACTAATCTCAATTCAAAGTTTAAGTGAAATTACTATTTTGCCCCTTCTATACAGTTCAGTCAAACTAGGGTTTGCGAAAAGTCAAACTTGGTCAAACTTGATATTTAGACTCAGAATATGAATACGAGCAAGTTTCATGAAGAACGCTAAGGCTAGAAATGTCATTTAGAATGTCGAATTCAAAAGTCAAAAATAGAGGAACAATCGACTCAACTAGTCAACTTTAGAGCTGATTTGTGATCAATTGAGGGGGATACTTGGAAATATAAGAATAGGATTTTGAAGATGGTAGATCAAAGACTCCAGAACATATTTGAACTTCCAACAATTCAAAATACACAAAAAGCTATGCTTGTTCAAAGTTGGGTAAAAATAATGATTCCACACTTATAAAAAATTTAAGTGTTTCTTATAGGTCCAAAGTAGCAAGTTTAGGCTCGATTTGTGAGCAATCCGTTATAAATTTGAAGATGACCCAGAGACTAGAAAATGAAGTATTATGTGTCATCTTCATATAGGAGAAAGAAACACAAGATTTCATTAAGATTTGAGGAAGTTATGGATGTCAGAAAATGGGTACTTCAACTTATACTTCCATACTTAGAAAAATTCAGCCATAACAGCTCAAGAACACAACATTTTTCTTCAACTTTAGGCCCAGATTCAGACCAGTTAGAGTGAAAATTAGCTCAAGAAATTCAAATAAATGTTGTAGAGCTAAGTCTAAGCTTTCCAGAAAGTTAAGAATCACCTCAAACGGATTAATAACGACGAAGATACAAGTGTTCAAAGTCGACAAGAAATGCAGCAATCAAGAGCATGAGTCTCAAGAACACGTAACTGCAGCTACTTCGAACACAGATTCAAGGGGTTTAGAGATCAAATTGGACCAGGAAATCAAAACGAAATTTGGAGTACTAAATGTAGGGAATCCATAGCAACAAGAATCAGGTCAAAACATCAAGTATCGAGATAGTTACAGGCCCACGAACAGGGCAGGTTTTCAAACCGTAAAACTCAACATGCACGAATCAAACTTGTCAAATTCGTTGTTACAGTCATGATTTGAGGATGCAAATGTGTTTAGGAGATGATTAGGAGCATGAACAAGCTTTTATACGATCAAAAAGAGCGAGAATTGAAGGCTTACCGAGCTTTGAGCTTTCCGGCGGCCATGGGGGAATCCGGCGACCTGCTTGCCGAATTTTGATGCCCCGACGAGCTTCCAGCGGAATCTGGGTTGGTGGAAGAGTTATACGATGCCCAGAGAGGTGGGGAAAGGCCTTCGGGGTGAAAGAAAGGAGAGGAACAGAGGAAGCCGCGAAAATCCGGCGGCTAGTTGCGGTTGCCGTCGGGTTCTAAACCCAGAATCCGGCGGCCCTTCAAACTCCGATTCGTCGCGCAAACATGGTACCTCCAGGACCGCCTTGGCCTCACCATTCGAACAAGACTAGTTAGAGTTGCTAACTTTCCCTAATTATAGAGAATTCGACAAAAAACTAGGCTAGGGTTCTTACCGTTCTTCGTCGAATTTGACTTCGATACGCAACCATTCGGGAAACGGATTGAGGGCTTTTGCTCTCTGTGTCGAGGGCTTCTACCAGCAGCAGCAGATTTGTGAAATAAGGATTGGTGAGGTGGTGGCTGTATTGGTGGTGGTGGTTGTGTGGTGGAGAAGAAGAAGATGATGAAGATGAGAGAGAGAGAGAGAGAGAGAGAGAGAGAGAGAGAGAGAGAGAGAGAGAGATTTTTTTTCCAGATTGTGGTGAAGAGGGAATTGTAGGTGTTGACTCTCATCTAGTTTACTCTACAAGACATGCAAAAATTATCAAATTCTTGACTTGTTTGACTAACCAAATCGCTAGGCCCAAATAATACCCGATTAACTTATTCACCAACCTGGTGGGACGGAGGGTGTACTCATTTGTCAAGTAATTACGCGACACAAAGTCCCTTAAAAGAAAAGGGAGAATACACTACGCGATGCCCAACCAAGTCGCTTTCACTATGGAGAGTGTCGTGTTGAATTAATGTCCAGTGAGGGTATTTTGAACCTTTCTTCTTTTTTTTATTTAAGCCGTTCATTTGCTTAGAGAACTCTTTGGTCGATCACATAGAGGTTATTGGAAATACTACTTTATTTTTGTCAAAACATGTTTGCCAATAGCCTAGTTTTGTCTAACAACACCTGAGTGATGGGCCCAATCTGTCCATTCCCAGCCCCATACTACTCTGTCCCAGCTCTTGCCCATCATTGGGAATATTTGACTCGTATATGAGTCACTTTGACCGGGTAATTTCGATAGCAAAATAATGCGATTTTTCGACAATTTTTTTACGGTGTTATAGAGCAACTTATACTCTACAACACCATGAAAAAATTATCAAAAAATTAAATTACTTTGCTATCCAAATCACCGAGTCAAAGTGACCCTGTGAATAGTGGTAAAAGTCAAAATGATGGGGAAGAGCTGGGACAGAGGTGTAATTCCTAATTCATGCTCACCCACAAGTTATAGTGATGATGATTAATTAATCTTTTGCTTTTCAATTACTTGTCCCCTACCATTCAACTCTAGTGATAATGATGAGGGTTCAGCCGCTTCCTCCCCCATTGCCAGCATTCCTCCACGTGGCTCTTCGGGTCCTTCATAGTGCAGGAGATTGGGCAGGCTGCTTATCAAGATGCACCAGTTCTAACCACAATTTGACAGGAGGCGTTATCTATGTGTGAGTGTGCTATCCAGAAAGCTCCCAGGTCTTCTGTCCAGCAAGCCCATGAACTTGCTCATTCGGAGGCTCATCGCCAGTTCCGAACTCGTAGCAGTCCTATCTAGTCTGAAGTCCAAGCAAGCTCCTTTTGTTGTACATATTGTAGCTTGCTTGTTTGTGGTTTGTGGTCTGTTTGTCGAGTTAACCTCAGGCTTTCTGGACCGTAGTTTGTCCTTATTGTATGTTTGCATGTGGCTGGTTTGCTGTTACACCTTGGTAACCTGTAACCAGCGAAGGAGGAGAAGAAGAGAAACTGACGAGGATGAAGAAGAACGTGGGAGGAGAAGTCAGAGAGAAAAGAGAAGTGGGATAATGATTTTTTTTTTTTTTTTTTTTTTGTTGTTTCACAAAATTAAACTAACTTGTTTTTTTTTTTTTTTTTTTTTTTTTTTTTTTTTTTGAGGGAAAGTAATTCATTAAGAGCTGGGCGTCATGCCCACTAAATCATCCGAGAATACATCCGAGAATACAGAGAGAGCCCAATCCGGGACTTGCGAATAAAATGACATATCCTCTTCATCTAAACCTTTCTGGGCAAAACAGTGAGCCAGAGTATTACTACATCTAGCTACATATCTAACTGAGAAGGAGGTGAAAGAATGTAATTCACTATTACAGTTACTCACTAGAGATTTGATTTCACCAACCGAATTGTCAGAGCGGATCTTGCCATACTTGCCGTGGCAAAGGAGCTGCGTGGCAACTAACGAATCAGACTCTACTTCCACAGAATTGAAGTGGAGTTCTTTAGCACGCAAAATGCCCACATGGATGGCTGATAGTTCAGCTAACAAGGGGGTTCTGATCGGAGAAATACGCCGGAAACGTCCGGCTAGAAACTGACCTGCAGAGTCACGAATCACAGTGCCCACTCCCGCCGGAGAATCAAAGCGATGCCAAGCAGCATCTGTATTGACTTTGACAGAGCCGACCGCCGGAGGGGACCAAAGAGAGCTGCTGGGGATAAAACCTGTACCCCCATCTTCAAACTGACCCAACAAGCGCGCTTCTCTGTACCATTGTATCAAACCCATAGTTGCATTAACAGAGGCAGTAGCACTGTGTGATTTATTTTCAAAGATTTTTTCGTTTCTTCTTCTCCAGATAGTCTAGATCAGTGAGACAAATAGTTCACAAAGCTCATTTGATTTTTCTGAAAGTGTTTCCACTATCAGCTCACGAACAGGGCCCTTCCACAAAACAACAAAATTCATTTTTTCGCACTCCCCCAGACTTGGCGGGCGTTATCACATGTAAGAAAAGCATGCTCCTCTGTTTCAGTGCCATTAAAACAAAACTAACAAGTAGTTGGACGGTTCATACCTCTGCTGCAAAATTGTGTAGCAACTGCTAGTGAACTATTCCAAAGCCTCCAAGTGGGGAAAATGATCTTCCTAGGAATCTTTAGCTTCCATAGCCGCTGCAACCATAAGCGGTTAACATGTCCATTAGAAGTAGAGGGGTCTCCCTTTGAGCGAACCAACTGTGCTCTATATCCAGATGATACCGAGTAAAGGCCGTTATCCGTATGATGCCAAAACAGCTCGTCAGATGCATCCGCAACCGGGATCGGAATTCCACGAATAACCTCAACATCTATTGGAAGTAGAAGATGTTCTAGCTCCTCCTCATTCCAAGCTCTCAACTCGGGATTTATAAGAGAGCTCACCTTGATTTCTTCACAACCTGTCGGACAGCTTGTAATCACTCTACGAGAGCTGCAGCGAGGTACCCAGTTGTCTTTGAATTTTTTTATACAGTCCCCATTGCCCACTTTCCAATGAATACCATATTTGATAAGGTCGCGGCCCGCTAGAATACTACGTAAAGCATACGAAATCTGACTGTTCGGGCCAATTGTTACGTCAAGAATTGAAGAATCTCTGTAATACTTTGATTTAAACACGCGACTCACCAAACTATTTGGATTTTTCACGAATCTCCAAGATTGCTTGGCTAGAAATGCTATATTAAAATCATTAAAATCCTTGAAACTGAGCCCTCCGTCTTCCTTTGACAGCTTTAATCTTTCCCAAGAGATCCAGTGCATTCTACGCTTATCTTCGTCACCACCCCACCAAAATCTTCTGACGAGTCTCTCCATATCCTGACAGACACGCTTTGGGAGTAGGAAACAACCCATAGCGTAGTTAGGCAGTGCTTGAATCACAGCCTTGATGAGTACTACTTTACCTGCAACCGAGAGCTCTTCCCCTTTCCAACCCTTCATCTTATTGCCCATCCGCTCTGAAAGATGGCCGAAAGCAAGTGTGCGGCTACGTCCAATTGATGTAGGGAGACCCAAGTATGAATCATGCTCGTCCACGAGTTGAACTCCCAAGCGGTGGCTGAGATCAACTCTGGTTTCTACGGAGACATTGTCAGAGAAAACGACCGATGATTTCTACAAATTTAGCTGTTGACCTGATGCGATTTCGTACCTTCTCAGGATCTCACGTAGATTATCAATTTCACTGTATGTTGCCTTTGTAAAAAGGAGACTGTCATCAGCAAAGAAAAGGTGTGAAACAATCGGGCCTCCTCTGGACGCTGTCAAACCTGAGATGTGTCTTTCCTACACAGCAATGGTTAAACTGCGAGAAAGAGTTTCACTAACCAATAAGAATAAATAGGGAGATAGTGGACAACCCTGTCTTAATCCCCTGCCCGGTGTGATCATTCCATGTACTTCTCCATTCACTATAATGCTATACGAAGCCGTTGTGACGCAATTCATAATCAACTCAATCCACTTAAAGCCAAAGCCCATCCGTTCCATAACAGCTCGAAGAAAATCCCACTCTACACGGTCATAAGCCTTACTCATGTCCGCTTTTAAAGCTAAATAGCCGATCTTCCCCTTCTTTGTACATCTCATGGTATGAAGAAGCTCGAAAGCAGTCAAAGTGTTGTCTGAAATAAGTCTGTCAGGGACAAAAGCACTCTGGTTTTCTGATATTAGAAAATCAAGGATTGTTTTCAACCGGTTAGCTATAACCTTGGTTACAATTTTGTATATGGTGTTGCATAAACTAATTGGCCTAAGATCGGTAGCCTTTCTGATTTGTTTCACTTTCGGAATCGAAGCAATTAGAGTATGGTTGAATCTTGTTATATCATCGCCATCATTGAGAATACCAAGGCATACCTTTTCCACGTCAAGACCCCCACATCCCAGTATTTCTGATAAAATAGAGGCGGAAAGCCATCCGGTCCTGGGGCCTTTACCGGTGCCATTTGACTTAGGGCTGTACGGATGTCAATGACAGAAAACGGTTGATTCATGGCTGCCCGTTGCTCCATTGAAACAAGTTCCTCAATTCCTGGCATCATTGGTTCCATCTGGGCCCTAGACGGGTCCATAGAAGTAAATATAGTGTTAAAATAATCCACAAGAATTGAAATAACCTGTTGTTTTTTTTCAGTCCAGACCCCAACGTCATCTTCTAAGCCTCAAATCCGGTTCCATTTGCGGCTCGGCTCGGCTGTATGATACCGTGCTGAAGCATATCACGAAACTGTTTCTCAATCTCGGTCTTCTGAAAGTAAGGATAACGGTAAGGCCGAACGTTGACCGGTTTGGAACCCGGCGTCAAGTGAATGCGATGATCCCAAGGCCGTGGTGGTGGTAACGCCGCTGGAATGTCGAAAACCTGGCGATTGGTCTGTAAGACTGCCAATATGGTAGGAGGCACATCGGGAGGAAAAACCACGGTCTCCGCCTCTGGGTTGTTCGGCTGCAGAGGAACAGTAAGCAGCTCGTAAAACTCAGCTTCCGGTTCTTGCATAACAAGAGCAGAGAGATGGTTGTATGAAATCTGTCTGGGAGCAGAAGTATCACCCTGGAGTGTAACTGGCTGGTCATTCCATAGGAACTCCATCTCCATCTTCGCATAATCGGGAAACACCTTACCTAGTGTCTGTAACCAGTGTATCTCCAAATAAATATCAAGCCCATGAACAGCAAGTACATGAAGATAAATCTCAAACTGGTCGGTCAGTCCATAGGAATCAATCTCAACGGGGTGAAGAACTAAATTGAGGTTTTTGGCAGTGGTCAGGTTGATAAAGTTGTGGGTGCTGCCGTTATCAATAAGGACCTGAACATTTGAACATTTGGCTTCGGCTAATACCTCAGCCGATTGATACCCCTCCAGGAGCCCCTGTAGTTTTCTGCGAAGCTGCTGTAGTCTGCGTCTTACGTGACTGAATGTCTGTCTATCCCAGCTTGTGAAAGAATCTGCTAGAGAAGACAGTTTAGTGTCAACGTTGGGCTTAGACGATGCCCACGTATCCCTGACCAGTGCACTGCATCCCTCGTGTTGAGTCCACATTGACTCAAACTGAAATCTTCTTTTAACTCTGGTTGTACGTTGTTCTCCATCTTCCCAAGAAACTTCAATCGAACAGTGATCCGAAACCTCTGCTATCAAGTGATCGACTTTTGCCCATCCGAACGCATCTACCCATCTATTATTCACCAAGCATCTGTCTAATCTTTCTCTGATAGCCGCAGAACCCTCCTGATTGTTGCGCCACGTGAAACTGGAGCCCGAAAATCCCATATCCCGTAGTCGAAGACGTTGAACTACACGTAAAAAACCCTCTATCTGGCTGAAGGGTACTGGACAACCCCCTTCCTTATCCAGTATAGACGGGAATAAACTAACTTGTTTAAATAGACTCTCTAAACCCTGTCGATTCGACCCAACTACAACCTGAACAAAGAACCGAAAAGAAACCCGGACGGAGCTTATAATTTGCTCAAAGACTCAATACATAACTTTAAGACCCGATAAAATAAAATTAACGAACAACTACTTTGATACGTAATCCTGGGGGCGACCAACGTTGCGTTTAGGCCTCTGGTACGCAGTCAACTCAGTATCTGCTACTGTCGTGTCCGTATCAACTCCCCCCTCGACGGGAACCACCTTGTCCTCGAGGTGAATATGCGGAAAGTGCTGCGTAAATTCAGACACTGGTTCCCACGTATCGACAGATCCATCGGACCACTGCATCCGCCAGTGGTCCTGTGGCTGTCCATGCACCAGAAGTGTGCGGCTGTGAGAGGCGCCAAGAGGAACCAAAAAGGGACGCCCTCGGAAGAGATGGTCGGGTAGCTCCACCCGATCCGGACCAGCCACACTAGCCACATATGGCCTCAATAGAGAAACGTGGAAAACATTGTGAATACGGCTAGCCTCAGGAAGACGAAGATCGTACGCGACTTGTCCAATCCGCTCGATGACTTCAGAAGGCCCATAATAACGCAGTGCCAGCTTAGCAGAAAGCGGACGCGCGACTGAGTGCTGACGATAATGCTAACGACGCAATAACACCCAATCCCCCGCGTTGAAGGAGACATCGCGACGATGCTTGTTGACCTGGTCACGCATCCGCTGACGCATGGCAGTCAGATGATGCCTCAAATCTCGAATCAAAATACGACGCTCGGCGTGGATATCTGCAACTGTAGGCGAACGACTAACAGCAGGAATAGACAGAAATAAATAAGGAGGTTCACGGGCGTAGAGTGCGCGGAACGGGGACATACCAATGTTGTCGTTGTGGGTGCAATTGAGGGCCAACTCCGCCCAAGGCAAATACTGGACCCAGCGCGTAGGGCGCTCATGAGTAAATGCACGCAAATACTGTTCCAAACCACAATTCATCACTTCTGTCTGTCCGTCAGTTTGCGGGTGATACGCCGTACTATACTTCAAAGAAGTTCCACTGAGCTTGAATTCCAGAAAGTGCTCAGAAAAATAGATTCCCGATCAGACACAAGGGAAGCCGGAAAACCATGATGTTGACTAAAACATCGATAAAGGCACGAGCAACCCGCGGCCCGTCAAAATCGGCAGGAAGGGCCCAAAATATACATACTTCGTTAGGCGATCAACGACTACCATAATCGCACAGTTTCCCTTGGATGGTGGCAGTCACGTAAGGAAATCCATAGAAGCATCCTCCCAGACCTTCTCGGGTATAGGTAATGGCTGCAATAGTCCCCCTGGCTTCTGCGTAGAATACTTTGTAGTCTGACAGGTATGACACGCCCATACGAAACGTTGAAAATCTAGACGCATCCGTGGCCAATAGAAAGTGGAAGCAATGCGACGAAAGGTACGATCAATACCTGGATGACCAGCAATCGGTGAGCTGTGGAACTCAGCCAATAGTTCCTCTCGCAAAACCGAGTCACCGCTAATACAAATCCGGGTTTTGTAATAGAAAATACCGTCGACAAAAGAAAAATGCGGAGGCGGGGTGTCCGAAGCCAACACTGTGCGTAGAGCCAGAAGATCCGCACATGCAGCTGTCTCGTGGCGAATACGCGCTAGAAGATCAGGCAGAGGCCGAACCAAGGAGGACAACTCAGCCGAAGATGCTGAGCTCTCTTCGCGGCGGGACAATGCATCAGCAACCTTGTTTGACGCGCCAGTCTTATACTCGACGCGACTTGAAGCCCATAAGCTTCCGAATATAGAATTGTTAATCCGGATCTGAATCACCTGAGATAGCAGCTCCTTAAGGCTGCGTTGATCACTGCGAATCACAAACTCTCGTCCCAACAGATATTGTCTCCACTTCTGAACCGCTTCCACAATTGCATAAATCTCTTTATGATAAGTGGACGAAAGTTGTCGGAGAGAGCCCAATTTCTTGTTGAAAAAGGCAAGAGGATGGCCGTTCAGCACATACCCCTATATCTGACGAGTCCGTCTCGAGAACAAAGAGCTGCGTAAAATCTGGGAGCTTCAGTACAGGGGAAGAGGTCATGGCCTGTTTGAGGGCTAAAAAGCTCTGATCAGCCGCTGAATTCCATGCAAAACCCTCCCGCTTAGGGAGATCGGTAAGAGGTGCTGCCAACAACGTATAACCGCGAATGAAGCGACGATAATAACCTGTCAGCCCCAAGAATCCACGTAACTGCCGAACTGTAGTAGGTGTAGGCCATGCAGACATCGCTTCCAATTTGTTAGGGTCAGCCTGAAGCTCCCCTGCTGTCATAAATGCCCCAGGTAGTCTACCGTAGTCCTGCTGAAAGAACATTTTGTTAACTTAACAAAAAGACAATGACTTGCGAGAATCTGTAGAACCTGGTGCAAATGAGAGGCGTGCGCGTCCAACGTGGGGTTGTATACCAAAATATCGTCAAAGAAGACAATCATAAAGTAACGCAGAAACGGCTGAAAGATGTGGTTCATGGCCGACTGGAAGGCGGACGGCGCATTTGTGAGGCCAAATGGCATCACCAAAAACTCATAGTGACCATCATGAGTACGAAAAGCTGTCTTCGCGACGTCCTCAGGATGCATGCGAATCTGATGGTACCCAGATCGTAAGTCAAGCTTCGTGAAGAAGCGCGCGGCTCCTAGCTCATCAAAAAGCACATCAGCAGTAGGAATCGGAAACTGGTCTGGCACGGTCGCTGCATTAAGGGCTCTGTAATCAACACAAAATCAAAATGTGCCGTCCTTTTTGCGAACAAGCAACACGGGTGAAGAAAATTCACTACGGCTCGGCTGTATGATACCGTGCTGAAGCATATCACGAACCTGTTTCTCAATCTCGGTCTTCTGAAAGTAAGGATAACGGTAAGGTGACCGGTTTGGAACCCGGCGTCAAGTGAATGCGATGATCCCAAGGCCGTGGTGGTGGTAACGCCGCTGGAATGTCGAAAACCTGGAGATTGGTCTGTAAGACTTCCAATATGGTAGGAGGCACGTCGGGAGGAAAAACCACGGTCTCCGCCTCTGGGTTGTTTGGCTGCAGAGGAACAGTAAGCAGCTCGTAAAACTCAGCTTCCGGTTCTTGCATAACAAGAGCAGAGAGATGGTTGTATGAAATCTGTCTGGGAGCAGAAGTATCACCTTGGAGTGTAACTGGCTGGTCATTCCATAGGAACTGTAATACCCCGTCTAAATGACAAGGGTAAAATAGTCATTTGAAAAGTTAATTAAGAAATTAATTAACAAAATAAGGTTGGGAAAATTTTTGCAAATTTTATAGCTAAGAAACTTTTTGTGAGAAAACATTATATTAGCAATAGTAAATTAGTTTTAGAAGGCTAAAACGAAATTTTAGTTCCAAAATAATATCGAGTTATATTTGTGTAAAATTTTAGGAAAACTATTAAGTTAGTATTCGGGAATAAATATGTAACGCTTCGTAAATTTTAGTTGATAACGAGTGTCCGACCACCGCGAGAATCGATAGGCTAACCACACCCCAAACAACTCACCATCACAATTATCCAATAAAAACAAAAACCTTTTTGTTTGTCTTCTAGCAAGTGGTACAACAAAACCACCTTACAATTTCTCCCTAGCATTCATCTTCTCCAAACACAATTCACTCTTCGGGAAGCTTACCTTCCACCGCCTCCATCTCCTTTGCCTTCACGGCAAAGGCACAGTCACCGCCTTCAACACCACCGCCCCAAGCTGCCCTATAAAACCCAGTTTTCTCCCCTGGCTTGAGCACCAGCAGCCACCACACCACCACACTCATCACCACCACACTCATCACCACCATAGCCAACTCTCGGCAAGAACCACCCACCACCAGCACCAACGTCCCCCTGTTTGCTCTCTCCCTCTCCCTCATCTCTCTGTGAAGATAGAAGAAGCAGCCACAAGGCAGTGGTGGCAGCAGCCTCACCCACCACCGCACCCGCCATTTTTGCCGGCGGCAACACCACCCAAACAGAAACCACCTCCCTCTCTCTATACTATCAACCTCTCTCTCACTCTTAATCCTCTCTGTTCACCGCTGAACCCAGCAGCAGAAACAGAGCATGTGACGGCATCGGCCATAGCCACCACAGCCGCCATAATTGTCGACGGAAACACCACCAAGAAGCCAACCGAGAGGCAACCCAGAACTCTAATTCTTTCCCCATCTCTCTCTGCTTTTCCCCTTGACCTCCTCTGCCCAGAACAGAGGAAACAGAGCAGCAGAAACCGGTGTGATCAGAGCCACTGCAGCTGGCGTCGACCACCATTGTTGCCGGCCAAGTTTTTGGCCGAGCTTCTCCAAGCAGCACCCACTCCCTCTCGTCGCTTCCAATCAACTCCTAGGAGTCCAAGGAGTGCAGTAGGAGGCTCAGAAGCAAGCTAGGACCTCCAGGTAGTCGCCACCATCTCCACCTCCGGCCAAACTCCGGCAAGCTCCACCGGAGTGATGCAGCGCCACCCGCGACCTCCGTCTGCTTCCAGTAGGATCCTAGAGGACCGACTAAGTCATTAGAAGGTTCAGACAGGGCTGAGGAAGCCATTAAAGGCAGCCACGAAAGTCACCTCCGGCGGCTCCGACGTGAGACTCCGACCCGCCTCATTTCTTGACCGATTCCGGCCGTTTTTGGCCTAGGTACGTCCTACCCTCTCTGTTTAGTTGTTATACGCAATCAAAATCAAGAATTGGTAGCAAAAATCATGACTAGAGAAGCTAAATCAAATTATTAGTGAAAAGGGGGTCAAAGTGTATTTTTCAAAAATTACTAGAACATGATATAGGGGGCTGTTTTGTACTTTCAGAAACAAGGGGGTGACTAGTGAATTTTAACCTAACTGTTTTAATATAAATAAGGTTTTTGTTGATTTTTAATATAAAATTGGAGTTTAAACTACACTTTTAGTAAATAATGATAATAATAATAATAATAATAATAATAATAATAATAATAATAATAATAATAATAATAATAATAATAATAATAATAATAATAATAATAATAATAATAATAATAATAATAATAATAATAATAATTTTGGGTTTAAAGATGATTTCTAAAAATAGTAGCTTTTGTTCTCGCCTCGGAAAATTGATTCGGGTAAAGAAATAGTAAACGGGGTGTTTAAAACAAAAATAGAAACGTTTTTGTAAAAAAAAAAAAAAATCTTTTAATAAATATTGTTTAAATTACTTAGCTTACAAAATTGGTTATTAAACTTGTAAAATTAGACTTTTCTAAATATTATAGTGTCGTGTAAAGTTTTTCTTAAAAACGAAATAGTCACTTTGTCATTATAATTCAAATTAATTCTTAAGTATAAATTCTTTAGGCCATAATTTTAATTAGTCACTTTTAAATAATAATAATAGTTATTTTTTTTTTTGAAAATAGATGAGTTGTAGCATTTCTAGGAAATTATAAACGAGTAATAAAACGACAGAAATATAAATAGTGGGGTTTAAGTTGATATAAATACTCTTTAAGGACTTATAGCATTTTATTTGGATATTTGTTGACATAGAAGACACGATTTGTAGGTGACGTCTTTGTAGGCCCAAGCCACTGCTAGGACGTGCTTTTGCTGCAGAAAGTAAGGTAAGTGAACATGCCAAGCCTTGCGTGCCAAGCTCCTTTCGTGTCGCAAGTTGATTTTAGTAATTGTCTCAAAAAGTGCTTGTTATTTATTTATTTATTTATTTCAGATTTTCTTACATTTTAAAGAAGTTATTTTGCTTGATATTGTCACACGAATAACATTAATGCATAAATTAATTAAAGTGGAAAGAGTTGTACGGGAGAAGCGTATTATTGCCGTGTTGACTTTGTTCACTCGGCCTGTGATTAGATTGGTCGTGTTGGCTTCGTCCTCTCGACCCGTTTTTAGTTTAAACCCGGTCGCAACCTGCCGGGTCGCACCATGTACTCACCTCTCTGGCCGCAAGAAGTCTTAGGGGGGTGCCGGCACTTAAGGTCTTGGATGCGTAGAGTTAGTAGATTCTTCCCCGTGACAACAAAGTTAATAATACAGTTTTCTATGAGATTTGGATATTTAAGAAAGAGAAGAAGAAAGAGACTGGGACTAATTCTCCCCGTTTGAGATAAGAGAAAGGAAGATCAAAAGAAAGAAAATCTTATAAGTGCTTTTACTGTTTTACAGTTTATATTTGAGTTCCTGATTTACTTTGCAAGTTTTACAATTTTTATAATTTATTTCCTCTTTATATTTATTGTGAAAAGAAAGTTATGCTTCATCTCCTGTTTTACGAGCTTGGGTGTCACTTACTCAGTATTTCTATGCTGACTTTGAAAACTGCGGTTCCTGTTTCCTTCCCACCGCAGGTTTAGGAGCTGAAGACTGGTGTAGCTGGGAACGAGACTCACGTAGTTGGATTTCACCTTGAGTAGAATCTAGTTTTGGCTAGTTAATAATAATGTAGTAGTTTCAGAAACGCTTGTGTAATATTTAGAAACTTTTGTGTTTAATATTATGTAATAAATAAATAAGTTGGGATGTTATGCTTTTGATTTCCGCCGTTACTTTTAGCATCGCCCTCCCGGTCTTGTCCGAGCCGGATAAGGGGGTTGTTGCAGGTGGTATCAGAGCGTTCGTTCCAGTATAAAACCTGTAGGGTAACTTAAAATGAACATAGGGCAAGATAATTAAAATTGGAAAAGCCGTTGGGGTTATGGGTAGCCTAGGTCCCGATTATCAGCATCCTCATCCTTTAGTATTTTCTTACTTGATAGAAAATTTATTGTTTGATTGTTGAATGTTATCACTGTGATAGAAATTCAGAAGTATGGATTAGAATCCGGATTATGGAAGAAGTATTGTGTTAATTGATGAGACAAGTTATTAGCAAGGAATGATACTCCTGTAATGATGAAAAGATATGTGAAAATTGAATTCTGAATTGTGTTTGAGAAGATAAGTTATATGTGTATGACTGAAAATAGATATATGCTGCGTATTTTATATGGATTGGTTTGTGTGTTCACCCCTGATTGATTGTGGAGTGTGAATTATAGAAGTTAGAATGTGAATTGTGAATTGACGTGTTGCTTTGATTCCTACGTGAGACATGTTATGTGATATTTGGTGGATTGATAGTTGTGCACTATTAAGAAGATATAAACCCTATAGAATATCACAAAATGAGAAATGATATGATAAGTGAAAGCATAGGAATACGACTGGTAGACCATTGCTACGCGAAGACGAGACGGCAAGAATGAATGGCTCAGGATAATTACATTGTAGTTCTCCGTTCGGATTATTCAGATAATTGAGCCAAGAAAGTGGCAGACATGAGGCCAGCAAACTGCACGGGAAAAGAAGATCCCGCAGAGCTAGTACACTGGATCACGGGAACTGACAAGACCCTAAGGGATAGTAGAATGTCCTAGAGGTCAAAAGGTCAAACTGCGCAGTATTTTATTTGAAGAAGTGAAGTGAACCTCTGAAGGAGGATCTCACAAGAAACTCTGTTGGCAAGGTCCAACTTTAACTGGGAAGCACTTCAGGTTGCTCTCAGATCTTGCTTTTACCATGGCCAGGTGAAAGCAAGGCAGTATCAAGAGTTCATGAACTCAAAACAAAACAGTAGCTCAAAGGGAGTACTTCAAAAGTTTGTAAGATTTGGGTGATCAACAGATAAACCAAGGCAGGGCCACTTCAGCGTAGCTATCACAGGAATTATCAGCGGTATGGAAATTAGCTTCTCGAGGATCGACAGAAAAGGAATATGCGTTCTAGATTGTGACCCTTAATAACTAAATGAGACTATGACCACTTTAGTAGATAGACGAGGCTACGATCTCATTTGATGTTATGTGTGTTACAGAAAATGGGTATTTGCGGTGTGAAATTACTTGCCTGTTGCATGATCTTGATTCTGGTAGATAATTGCTTGATAAATTGTCTGAGCATCTTGATTAATTATGTGATTTTAGCTTCGAGGACGAAGCTCCGTTTAAGGGGGGAAGGATGTAATACCCCGTCTAAATGACAAGGGTAAAATAGTCATTTGAAAAGTTAATTAAGAAATTAATTAACAAAATAAGGTTGGGAAAATTTTTGCAAATTTTATAGCTAAGAAACTTTTTGTGAGAAAACATTATATTAGCAATAGTAAATTAGTTTTAGAAGGCTAAAACGAAATTTTAGTTCCAAAATAATATCGAGTTATATTTGTGTAAAATTTTAGGAAAACTATTAAGTTAGTATTCGGGAATAAATATGTAACGCTTCGTAAATTTTAGTTGATAACGAGTGTCCGACCACCGCGAGAATCGATAGGCTAACCACACCCCAAACAACTCACAATCACAATTATCCAATAAAAACAAAAACCTTTTTGTTTGTCTTCTAGCAAGTGGTACAACAAAACCACCTTACAATTTCTCCCTAGCATTCATCTTCTCCAAACACAATTCACTCTTCGGGAAGCTTACCTTCCACCGCCTCCATCTCCTTTGCCTTCACGGAAAAGGCACAGTCACCGCCTTCAACACCACCGCCCCAAGCTGCCCTATAAAACCCAGTTTTCTCCCCTGGCTTGAGCACCAGCAGCCACCACAACTCCACCTCCATCACCACCACACTCATCACCACCATAGCCAACTCTCGGCAAGAACCACCCACCACCAGCACCAACGTCCCCCTGTTTGCTCTCTCCCTCTCCCTCATCTCTCTGTGAAGATAGAAGAAGCAGCCACAAGGCAGTGGTGGCAGCAGCCTCACCCACCACCGCACCCGCCATTTTTGCCGGCGGCAACACCACCCAAACAGAAACCACCTCCCTCTCTCTATACTATCAACCTCTCTCTCACTCTTAATCCTCTCTGTTCACCGCTGAACCCAGCAGCAGAAACAGAGCATGTGACGGCATCGGCCATAGCCACCACAGCCGCCATAATTGTCGACGGAAACACCACCAAGAAGCCAACCGAGAGGCAACCCAGAACTCTAATTCTTTCCCCATCTCTCTCTGCTTTTCCCCTTGACCTCCTCTGCCCAGAACAGAGGAAACAGAGCAGCAGAAACCGGTGTGATCAGAGCCACTGCAGCTGGCGTCGACCACCATTGTTGCCGGCCAAGTTTTTGGCCGAGCTTCTCCAAGCAGCACCCACTCCCTCTCGTCGCTTCCAATCAACTCCTAGGAGTCCAAGGAGTGCAGTAGGAGGCTCAGAAGCAAGCTAGGACCTCCAGGTAGTCGCCACCATCTCCACCTCCGGCCAAACTCCGGCAAGCTCCACCGGAGTGATGCAGCGCCACCCGCGACCTCCGTCTGCTTCCAGTAGGATCCTAGAGGACCGACTAAGTCATTAGAAGGTTCAGACAGGGCTGAGGAAGCCATTAAAGGCAGCCACGAAAGTCACCTCCGGCGGCTCCGACGTGAGACTCCGACCCGCCTCATTTCTTGACCGATTCCGGCCGTTTTTGGCCTAGGTACGTCCTACCCTCTCTGTTTAGTTGTTATACGCAATCAAAATCAAGAATTGGTAGCAAAAATCATGACTAGAGAAGCTAAATCAAATTATTAGTGAAAAGGGGGTCAAAGTGTATTTTTCAAAAATTACTAGAACATGATATAGGGGGCTGTTTTGTACTTTCAGAAACAAGGGGGTGACTAGTGAATTTTAACCTAACTGTTTTAATATAAATAAGGTTTTTGTTGATTTTTAATATAAAATTGGAGTTTAAACTACACTTTTAGTAAATAATAATAATAATAATAATAATAATAATAATAATAATAATAATAATAATAATAATAATAATAATAATTTTGGGTTTAAAGATGATTTCTAAAAATAGTAGCTTTTGTTCTCGCCTCGGAAAATTGATTCGGGTAAAGAAATAGTAAACGGGGTGTTTAAAACAAAAATAGAAACGTTTTTGTAAAAAAAAAAAAGCTTTTAATAAATATTGTTTAAATTACTTAGCTTACAAAATTGGTTATTAAACTTGTAAAATTAGACTTTTCTAAATATTATAGTGTCGTGTAAAGTTTTTCTTAAAAACGAAATAGTCACTTTGTCATTATAATTCAAATTAATTCTTAAGTATAAATTCTTTAGGCCATAATTTTAATTAGTCACTTTTAAATAATAATAATAGTTCTTTTTTTTTTTGAAAATAGATGAGTTGTAGCATTTCTAGGAAATTATAAACGAGTAATAAAACGACAGAAATATAAATAGTGGGGTTTAAGTTGATATAAATACTCTTTAAGGACTTATAGCATTTTATTTGGATATTTGTTGACATAGAAGACACGATTTGTAGGTGACGTCTTTGTAGGCCCAAGCCACTGCTAGGACGTGCTTTTGCTGCAGAAAGTAAGGTAAGTGAACATGCCAAGCCTTGCGTGCCAAGCTCCTTTCGTGTCGCAAGTTGATTTTAGTAATTGTCTCAAAAAGTGCTTGTTATTTATTTATTTATTTATTTCAGATTTTCTTACATTTTAAAGAAGTTATTTTGCTTGATATTGTCACACGAATAACATTAATGCATAAATTAATTAAAGTGGAAAGAGTTGTACGGGAGAAGCGTATTATTGCCGTGTTGACTTTGTTCACTCGGCCTGTGATTAGATTGGTCGTGTTGGCTTCGTCCTCTCGACCCGTTTTTAGTTTAAACCCGGTCGCAACCTGCCGGGTCGCACCATGTACTCACCTCTCTGGCCGCAAGAAGTCTTAGGGGGGTGCCGGCACTTAAGGTCTTGGATGCGTAGAGTTAGTAGATTCTTCCCCGTGACAACAAAGTTAATAATACAGTTTTCTATGAGATTTGGATATTTAAGAAAGAGAAGAAGAAAGAGACTGGGACTAATTCTCCCCGTTTGAGATAAGAGAAAGGAAGATCAAAAGAAAGAAAATCTTATAAGTGCTTTTACTGTTTTACAGTTTATATTTGAGTTCCTGATTTACTTTGCAAGTTTTACAACTTTTATAATTTATTTCCTCTTTATATTTATTGTGAAAAGAAAGTTATGCTTCATCTCCTGTTTTACGAGCTTGGGTGTCACTTACTCAGTATTTCCATGCTGACTTTGAAAACTGCGGTTCCTGTTTCCTTCCCACCGCAGGTTTAGGAGCTGAAGACTGGTGTAGCTGGGAACGAGACTCACGTAGTTGGATTTCACCTTGAGTAGAATCTAGTTTTGGCTAGTTAATAATAATGTAGTAGTTTCAGAAACGCTTGTGTAATATTTAGAAACTTTTGTGTTTAATATTATGTAATAAATAAATAAGTTGGGATGTTATGCTTTTGATTTCCGCCGTTACTTTTAGCATCGCCCTCCCGGTCTTGTCCGAGCCGGATAAGGGGGTTGTTGCAGGTGGTATCAGAGCGTTCGTTCCAGTATAAAACCTGTAGGGTAACTTAAAATGAACATAGGGCAAGATAATTAAAATTGGAAAAGCCGTTGGGGTTATGGGTAGCCTAGGTCCCGATTATCAGCATCCTCATCCTTTAGTATTTTCTTACTTGATAGAAAATTTATTGTTTGATTGTTGAATGTTATCACTGTGATAGAAATTCAGAAGTATGGATTAGAATCCGGATTATGGAAGAAGTATTGTGTTAATTGATGAGACAAGTTATTAGCAAGGAATGATACTCCTGTAATGAGGAAAAGATATGTGAAAATTGAATTCTGAATTGTGTTTGAGAAGATAAGTTATATGTGTATGACTGAAAATAGATATATGCTGCGTATTTTGATATGGATTGGTTTGTGTGTTCACCCCTGATTGATTGTGGAGTGTGAATTATAGAAGTTAGAATGTGAATTGTGAATTGACGTGTTGCTTTGATTCCTACGTGAGACATGTTATGTGATATTTGGTGGATTGATAGTTGTGCACTATTAAGAAGATATAAACCCTATAGAATATCACAAAATGAGAAATGATATGATAAGTGAAAGCATAGGAATACGACTGGTAGACCATTGCTACGCGAAGACGAGACGGCAAGAATGAATGGCTCAGAAGCAAGGCACAATTCAATATACAAGGCTGTGTTGTATACACGAAGATTGTTACTACCTGAATAAGGCAATTCCCCTTCAGCGGAAAGTAACAAGGCACAATTCAATATACAAGGCTGTGTTGTAGCAAGTTAGTAAAAGGGTGGATGTAGGAAAAACAACTAAATCAACTAAACATTGTTAAACCACATATTCAAATATAAAGGTCCTGGAAGCATTCTCTGTTTCTTGTCTTCAAGAGCTCTGTGTTGCCTATCTCGCCTTTCAAGTAAATGATGATCGCTCAGCATTTTCAAGCTTTGAAACTTTAAACCATCACTAGCACATCGGTATACAGGCCCGGAGGATGGCCGGTCGACGGGGAAGCAGCCTTCGAGACTGCCAATTGCTTCGCCGGAGGCAGTTTGGAACTTGATGTGGGTAGAGGTGAGGAAGTCCCCGTTGAAGTGTTTTCTCGTGAAAGGAACGCCCTTTACGGGCTTCTCTGTGACAAACCCTGGATGGGGTCTGAAGAAGAAGATCAGAAGCCCTTTGTACTTGGGTCTCTCAATGTGTGGGAAAGAGCCACCGCGGACATAACAGAAGATTCGGTTGCCCATATGGGACATGTGGGTAGCTAGCCAAGGGTTATATGCGTGGACGTGGACATGACTCAAGCTAAAAGGTGATAGCACGGCACAATTACCAAACAGGCTGGTAGGGTGGAAAGCACGACTCTTGTTAGCAAAGCATCGGTCGAGGGTCTTGCGTACTTCGTCCGGGGTAACATTACTATAGGCGCTTGGCAGGGAAGAGTTGTAGTGAGATAGGGAATAGAGGGTGTCGTCAACTACCATCCCATTCCCGACAAAGATAGCGTCTTCAAATGCGAAATAAGTTTTGAACTCTTTGATCCATACAGACTTCTCGGTATCAAAGCAGAGGACACAACCACCTTGCGATTCTACGCTAAGGAAGATCTTGCCGTCAACAAAAGCATCCCCAACAACAACAAGTGGAGAAGGGGGGTGGGTAAGGATCTCCCATGTACCTCCTCCTTTTTTAGGGTCAAACACCTCAAAATAATGTGAACCGTCCCGATAATAGACTGGTGTGGAATTTTCCATGACGTAGATTCTTCCTTGGCCGACAAATGCATAGGGCTCTTCTTTCCCCGATTTCATACGGGAAGCAATAGGCAGCTTCTTTATCAGATGGCGGTAGCGCAAGCTCTTGTTGCCACGGAACACGGTGGGGGTAGTATCGACAAGATAGACATCACGAGGGTAGGTCTTCTGACCAGTGACACGGTTCACAGACTCGCCGCCGAAAAGGTAAAGGTTTGAATCTAGTCCGATGCAGCGGAGGTTTTCAGGGTATGATGGTGGGAGTTCGAGGAAGGGTTCAACATAACTAGTGGGTTCGTGATTAAAGTCACAAAATACTTGCCGAGAGAGATCGGGTACCTGAATCCTGAAGAAGCCGTAACCACCCGGACCACGATCGTAACTGACAAACAATATCAGATCCTTGCGCTGAGCAGCAGCCGCGGCGGCGGCGGCTCCTCCTCCTGCTTCCTTGTCACGTGCCCGTGCCGCCATGTCCTTCTTGCCTGACGAGAGCCCTACCACAGTCAGTCCTTCCTGACGAGAAGGCTATGTCAAAAGCCTGATGATACGCCAAAAGCCCTGCCACAGTCCGACCTAGTTATGGAGTGAAAATATATACTAGAAAATTTTAATATGGTGTGGTGCTTTTTTTTTTTTTTTTTTTTTTTTTTTTTTTTTTTTTTTTTTTTTTTTTGAGGATCTTGTGGTGCTCTTGTTTTATATCCAGCGTTTGTTGGTAATGGAAGTCCTTACCTTCTTCCCAAAAAAAAAAAAAAAATACTTGTCCACGATCAGAAAGCTAGCTAGAAAGTTGATAAAATATCTATGAATTATCACATTATTAAGATTCAATGAAAAGACACATTGGGGCTGCTTTGTGTATGATTAATGTAATACCCCGTCAAATTGTTAGAGGTAAATCAGTAATTAAGGAAACGGTATATAAATTTAATTGTGAAAAAATAAAGTTCGCTAAATGATAGTATTTTATAGACAAAAAATTCGCGTAGGATTTTAGAAAAAAATATTAAGTTAGTATTCGTAGATAAATACGCGAGTGTTTTATTTATTTATTTTTATTATCTTTGTTGTTAACGCGTATACGACCACCACGAGCTTTAGTGTGTGAGACACACCCAATGACCCCAATACTTGGTGCATCAACCACACCTTATAACTCCTCCCAAGAATTCATCTTCTCCACTTCTTCTCCTTCGGCGACTTTTATCACCGCCACCACATTAGTCACCATCACCGAATGCCTTTGTGTCTTTTATATAAGTCCCCAACATCATCATTCAGCTCCTCATCATCACCTTCTTAATCACCACCCTCATCTTCATCATCATCTTCCTCTTCTTCTTCTTCCCCGGCCACACCAACACCACCACCGAGAGCACCAACACATCTCCTCTCTATAGCCTCTCTCTCTCTCTCTCTCTCTCTCTCTCTCTCTCTCTCTCTCTCTCTCTCTCTCCGTAAACAGAGCATAGCAGCAGCAACGGCTAAAGCCGCCACCACCACCGCCACTGTTCCCGACGGGAACAACCACCCGGAGCCACCCACTTCAATCCCTCTCCTCTTCTTCAAATCTTCTCTCTCTCTCTCTCTCTCTCTCGATTCCCCCTATGTTTCGACCTCTGAACAAGAGAAAGAGGCTGCAACCAAAGCAATAGCAACAGCAACAGTAGCCCGACGATATTCCGGCGAAACACCATTTTTGCCGGCGAGGAGCTCGGTTCGAGCAACCCAGCTATACCCACCCCCTTATTTCAATCCTAATCACTTTCTAGAGGGTCGAGGAGTCCTTAACAGGCCCTAAGTGGTGCCAAGAAGCTTGCTCACGCCGGAGCCGAGACCCACCTTCGACCAACGCCGACGGGAAGTCATACCCGACCCAAAACTTGATCGATTTCGGCCATTCTTGGCCTAGGTATGCTCTAAATCTCGTCGGGATTTCATTTCAATAGTCAAAATCATCTTGCTTGCTCGAATCCATGTTAGATCAATTGATTTGAATGTTCATGAAAGGGGGGTAAAAGTGTAGTTTCCAGAAACTGTTTATAGTGTTATTGTGGGGGGTACTGTTTGTATTTCAGGAAAATTTTAGTGACGCTATTGCCTTTTAATAGAACAGTCTTGTGAGTAAGTGGGCGTTCCTGCTGACTTTTAGCATAACTTGTGGGGATTTACTTGTTGTTTACTTAAACGTTATATTATACGCAAAAATAAAAATAAATGTTACTCTTGGATTAAAAATATTTTCTAAAAATAATACTTTTCGTCCCGGTCCCGGAAAAGTGATTCGGGTGTTGAAATAGTATACGATTCACTCGTTAAAAATTAAACTAGTAATGTTTTATTAAAAACTAACAAACGTTACGGTTAATCGTTTAACTTTCAATTCGGTTGTTTAAGTACTTGTACGAAACGACTTTTGCTAACTTATAAACATCGTTGCATCGTTGCAAGTATTTAAAAGTGATTTTTCTTAAATATCCGATACCGTTTAGTCGTTAATGTTAATATTTATTTTAAAAAAATATATAAACTACCATTAGTTTTTACTAGCATATTATAAAAAAAACTCCTATAAATAAATAAGACATTCGAAACATAAAATTTAAGAATTCTTAAAATATACACTCTTTGTTTAATAATTTGCTAATAAGAAAATATCAATAAATAAAGAAACATTGAGAAATTTATACGCGAGTTCGGGCTGGTTTGAGATTTGTTAACTAGGATTATTAATAAGACTCGTAGAGCTTTACACAGAATTGTGACGATTTAGAAGCTCCGATTTGTAGGTGACGGACCCGTAAGCAACGGCTAAGACTAGGACGATCGGACGCTACTGAATCGAGGTAACTAAATATGCCTAGCCTAGCGTGCTTAGCTCATGTTCGTGTCAGATTGTGATTTTTAATACTTGTCTCAAAATATACTTTTGAGTTACATGTTTTGTTTGTGATTTATTTACATGTTAAAGAAGTTGCTTTGCTTTGAACTGTCACACGAATAATGTTAATCCATAAATAACGTAAAGTGGAAAGAGTTGTGTGGGGCACATTATATTCGCTTTTCTATAAGATTGGTCGTGGTTGGCTGCGGTCACCCGACCCGTTTATTTTAACCCGGTCGCAACCTGCCGGGTCGCTCCATGTACTCACCTCTCTGGCCGCGAGTAGTCATAGAGGGGTGCCGACACTTAAGGCCTTGGATGCGTAGTGATAGTAGATCTTCCCCGTATCAACAAAGTTAAAATATGGTTTCTCTGGAGACAAGGACGTTTGTTAATAGAAAGAAGAGAAGATTGGAATGTTACTCCCCGTTATAAAGCAAGAAGGAAAAGTTTTAGAGATAAGAGTTTTATTTGCGTTCTTGTTTTGTTCCTCAAGTTTATACTTATTGTACTTAGCCCTCCTGATGTTTTGACATGAAATGAAATAATGCATCATCCTCTGTTTACGAGGTAGGGTATTTATTTACTCCGCATTTCACAGCTGACTCTAGAAATTTTGATTCTCGTTTTCTTTCCCACCGCAGGATTAGAGCAAGAAGACTATGGCATGGCCGGGTACGAGACTCACTAAGGAGGTCATGCACGAGTTGTAACATAGTATGAATAATGTAAGCTTAATGTGTAATAGAAACGTATGAAGACTTGAGAAGTGTTGTAATGTTTAATAGTATGTAATATATATGTTAGGATGTTGAGCTTTCGATTTTCCTATGATACTTTTAGCATCGCCCTCCCCGTCTCGTCCGAGCCAGATAAGGGGAGTCGTTGCAATTAAGTCAAGTGGTTGAGTATAGTCAAACATCCAAGATTTTCAGCCAAATCACACAAAACAAAATAAAAAACAATATTATGAAATTCTAAATTTTTAGTTGAATTCCGAATTTCGGTGAGATTTTCGGATTGTTTTAGAGGGGAATTCTGAATTATTTGGGGGAGTTTTCAGATTATAAAAAATATGAATTTCGAGTTCATACCTTTCTCTAGATTCACGAATTGAACGCGAAAGTCGTCCAGAGTGTTATCCAATTCACTCAATCGTTCATGGAAGAGATCCAAACGGGCTTCTAGATCCATGTTGAGTGTTTTAGATAGGTTTTAGTGTTCGACATAAGTTACGATCCGAACTTGGCTCTGGTACCAGTTGACAGAAGCTCATGTAATATCTTGAAATTTTGAAAATAGAAAATTTATATATTTTATGTGCCGTGGTTTTTCTTATATACTATCATGCTAATTTATTGAGATCTATTTTGAAACGATTGTTTGCATGATCTATACTATCATAGATAGTCTGTATGCATCTTATTAGTTTGTCAGTACATATAAAACATTTATTTCTAGTTGATTAAAGATATTTTTGGAACTAAAAGCTATTAAGGGTGGATATAACAAACTAGAAGAAAAAAAATATATTTGGAAGTTGTTCCCTTTATTATTTACGTGGCATTTTCTTATATTTAGCCACCTTGACATCTTGTGATGGAATGCTAAGTTCTCATGATCTCATACTTGTGATAGTGTGCATAAAAGGTTGCAGTTAGTTGGTAGTAGTAGCAGTGATGGTGATAAATGTTAGTGATAATGGTAAATAAATATTTATGAAAGCATGTTTATATTTGTGTTAATTTAGTAATTAAAAGTAGACTACCTATCAATGGTAGATTCTGAGTATGATCTTTCATAACACTTTGTAACCAAGGAAATTTGGGACCAGGGCCGGCCCTAGACTTTCATGGGCCCTAGGCGATAGTTGAATGTGAGGCCCTTTTTACCATACGTATAACTGTGAATAAAAATATTTAGTCAACTGTAAGGTGCTATATATCCCGCGTTTTACTGACAGTTCGAATTTTTTAACCCGTAAACAAAATGTGGGGGACATAATACCTTACCCACTATTCCCGGAAAAATACTATGGGGCCCCATGATATTGGGGGCCCTAGGCGAACACCTAATTTGTCTAGTGGATGGGCCGGCCCTGTTTGGGACACATACATCAACTAAATGAAACAAAGAAACAATAAAAGAAGATATATGAACGCGCATGCTTGTGTTTTGCAAAGGAATGGAAAACATGAAATTAAAATAAGTATTTTTTTAAGAAACTAGATACCGTGGGTGGTATTATTTTAATAGACCACTCTAAAGCTTTCTACTCTTTACGGTTTGATTTTAGGGTTAAAGACATTTTGCACCCTCGTAGTTTGGATTATATACAAAAAACCCCCTGTTATTCGGGATATACAAAAACCACCCTCAAAATAGACGGACGTTGGACAAATATCACCCTTCTGTTAATGTTAGTTGAGAGGGGGTGCAATCTGACTTTTTATGACCATTTTGCCCTTATTTGTGTTTTTATGTTTATGTTGTTCATGTTCTTGATGTTCTTGACCGCCACCTCCACCACCACCACATCCTCGCCGCCGCCGCCGCCACCACTGATTCACCAACAACAACAACACCACCACCTTACCACCACCTTCACCACCACTAACACAAAGGCAAAATTGCACTAATGGTACCCGAAATTCCCACCACTCCCATCCTAAACTACCACTGCCACCAATTCAAACCATTCTCCATTCTCCATCACCTACTTACCCACTGAAAACCAACCCATTCACACCCAATTAACGCTCCTATACATGAAATCAATTTCCCCAAATTAATTTTTTCAAATCCCATCATTCTCATCCTCCTCCTCATCCTCCACCACCACCACCGAATGCCCAAGAGTACCACCACCAACACTACAACAACAAAAGCAACAATTTTACTTAATGGGTTTTTTTAAAAAAAATAAACAAGGAAAAAAATAGAATGAGAAATGTGTCCCGATCTGGAACACTTGAGATGAAGAACAGAGGGAGGAGGAGAAATGCCGAAGAATAAGCACAAGTGGAATAGAAGAGAGAGAAAGGGAAGAAAGTTAAAGAACCCTCCCCCAATTTCTCTTTCTCAGTCCAAACCTAATCGCAGCTAATGACTTAGAAGATGGCATTGGTGGATCAATCTGGGTGTATTTGACCCGGTGGTTGTTCGTTCGCCAAAGAACTGCAATTCGGTCGATTTTCGAGATTCATGGACCGATTCCACAAGAAGAATAAGAGAAGTGCCAACTCGGAGGTGGAAATCGAGAAGCCCACGCCATAAATCATCAAGTTAGCCACAACCCACAAAATTCGTCATAGTCGCTGGAGTCCATGGCATCCACCGGCATTGTTGCTGCTATGAAGGAAGAAGGAAGGAGGCGGTGAAGAGGAGCAGGAAGAGAGGTGAAGGTGCAGGGTTAAGAGAGATGGAGGAATTCGCCTGAAGGAAGAGGGAGAGAGAGAGAGAGAGAGAGAGAGAGAAAAGGGCGGCTAGGGTTTTGACCAGATCCACCATCGTTGCTTCTGCTGTGAAGGAAGACGGAAGCTGGGGTCGACTGAAAGAAGAAGGAGGCGGTGGAGACAGGAGAGGAGGAGAAAGAGGGAGGGAGAAGATAAGAGCTAGGGTTACAAATGGGAGGAGAAGGAGAAGAAGTGTCTTTTATAGTGGTGTAATTTATTTGAATCTCAAGGGTAATTTTGTCTTTTCAGCCCATCTGTTAGCTCTGTTAATTAGCAGGGATGTTTTTGTATATTCCCGAACAACAGGGTTGTTTTTGTATATAATCCAAACCACGAGGGTGCAAAATGTCTTTAACCCTTGATTTTAATACATGTTAGTAGCTTTCAAGTTGGTTAATGTAATTTTGTTTATTAGAGAATAAGCGCAGTAAAACCTCTTGGCTAAGTTGGTGTCTTTACATACATGGCTATGGACATAGGTAAAAGGGTTGGCATGTTACTTTATTATGAAAAAATATGGCACAAATCTATATATTTTCCTTAGTCTCTACGTAATAATATTTGGGTAATCTCATACTTGTGTGATGAAAATATAATATTTGGGTAATCTCATACTTGTGTGATGAAAATATTTGAGTAGAATGAAAGGCATAACGAAATTGAGTTCTTCTCCCAACTTAGTCTGATAGGTATATGTGTAACTGGAGAAGTAATTTCATGTGTGCATGGATGGGCCTCACATTAAACTGGTGATGTGGCACGTCTTTACTTGCCAGAGACCTCATGTTGGTATTACATGGCTTGAGAAACAAAATGAGTTACCCATACAATTAACAATTCTATATGTTCATATTAGCAAACCAATATATGATCACTTGGTTATTATGTGAGAAGCATGCCTCTGTTATGGATGAGGTGTCAAGGAAATGTTATTAAGGGATAAGAAAGAAAGAAAGGAGTTGTGAAGACAATCGGGTTTCAAATTGTGTTCGATGATGTGTCTAGCCATGGTTGGCCACACCCATATGTTTGTTCCTGACTTCCATGGAAGAGGATCCTTGTGGGATAAGAAAGCCCTTGCATGCTTAGTCATGCAGGCCCACACTCTCAGGCGCTACACGTGTTCTTGTGAGCGAGTAAGTAGCGCACGAACTCGCCACGCGTCCACCTGTGTGGCGCGATGCTATTTGTCGACATCCACTATAAATAGGACTTGACACTATAGTTAATCATCATTCTAGATTCGACTCAAATACTTATAAGTTAGTTAGAGGGTTGAGTCAAAGAGACTCTGAGAGATACTTCAGAGGCTCTGGAAGTTCTTGTAGCTTCGTCGAAATTGAGGTAGGGGAAATGTAGTCTCCATGTCTAATGTAGTTATGGTGTATATGTGATTATATATCTGTCGAGATATGAACTGTTCAGATATCGTTTGTATATCTCATATCTGTTATCTGAATATTGCTCGTGAAGCATGATATTGGTGCGCTACATGATCCATGCTATTGTTTGATAATCTGCTGCAGTTTAATTGGTTACTATATTTCTACGCCAGTGGTTAGGCGGTACCTACTGGGCTGTTTGGCTCACCATAATATTTTGCAGGTTGTGACGGGTCGATCGGATAGTGGATTGGGGGAGGAGTATTGGTTAGCTTTGACAGTTATCGAAAATCGTTAAACTGATTATTGTATTCTATTATTTGTTGTCATTTGTATATAAGGATCACTTTTCAAATTAAGAGTCACATACCGCGCTATCATCTCTTATGAAGTAAATGAATAAGTGTTTATTGAAATACGATGTCTTATTTGGTACCTGAGTTGGCAGCTCAGACGGTACCAGTTTGGCAGACGAGTCTTTGTTTCGGTTCCCGCGTTGAGTTGCAGGTGGTGCCGGTTGGATAGTCGTGCCGGTTTGCTGTCACTATTTTATCCTAATATAAGACCCTGTGTTTTTGGGTTGTTACAACTCCAGTGAATAAGGGCACCAGTGGAAAGCTCCAACCACGATTCATAGATACAGGTCACCAAAGGGGTTCAAAGAGAGGGAATAGAGAGAGTGAAATCAGAGAAGGAAGTGCACTCAAACAAATTTCTGTATAATTTGAATATTATTTCGTGGTATATACATAGGCGCTAGACTTGATTTGTAAATAACAAAACTCTAGAGGCTATAGCAACATCAAAAAATTAAGCAACGTGTTCAGTGGAAATGCTATGTATCAATAAAATTCAAATGTATATTGGTCGTGGATAACAGTCACGGTGTCACCAACTGGACCAATCAACTTCTAAGACTCAATTGCGTCATCATCTCCTTCATATGCAGCAGTCGGAGTTTTTGACAGAAAAATGAGCAATCGAGAATCGAGAGAGATGTGAGAGTATCTTCAATGGAGATCTCAATTCTAATGCTAAATCTAGCACATGAATAGTGAATCTGGGCATTTGTAGAATTTCATGCTCCATAATCCATATGACATGAAATCATATTTCAAATGCTATTTCAAAAACTAACTTTTCATTTCTAAACTACCAACTGTATACCCCATCAACTCTCATATGGTGGTTGAATGTAGTTGAAATGCTAAATATGCAAACAAATAGTATAATCTTGTTTCTATCTTTAGAACAATAATATACTTGGTCTCAAATTTGAAACCAAGTATATCATAAAGCTAAAAGTTTTAGAATTATCGCCACTTTTACTACTCAATTGGATCACACAAATGCTATAATTATAGCATTAGAACAACTTTTAGCATCTGTCTGGATGAGATAATATTAAGTATCACGGGGATATTGATGACGTGGTATTACGGGACACTTAATTGGTTGATTATGTGATTATTTTTATATATTGATAAAATAAATATGGTAGAATTAACATGATCAATCAATTAGAGTATCTTGCATGAGATCTTAGCAACTAAAGTGGATCTTGGAGTACCACCGTGACTTTTTCTCTCTACCCATCAACCCTTCCGGACTCTCTCAAGTGAACAAAAAAATTGCTCTCCGCTACTGTTTCATCAATCATAGGGGCTCGCTTTTTTTATAACCTTCCGGACTTTTTCATCCATTGTAATTGTGAATTTTTATGATGAATGAGACTGGCTTATTGCATTAAAAAAAAACAATTAGAGTGTTCCGTCATCCGTGACACTACGTCACCAATATCCTCGTGATACTGAATATTTTCTCTCGATGGAGATGCTCTGAGCAGGAGAATGAAGAGGGGTTTTGAGTTTTGGGACTAGAACGAGACTAATAAAATATTACAGGGGTTAACGCATAAATTACAGAGACTCCCTTTTTATATAACCTCTCTGCAATCGCAGAGAAGAAGTAGAAGAAGAAAGAAGAAGAAGATCGTTACAGTCTCCAGTGACCAGACAGACGAACAAACGGCGAAAGGAACTCCACCCAACTAGAAATCACAATCAGGTAGTAACACATCTCAGCTCCTGATTACACGCCTTTTTTGGCGGGAGATTTGTTGTGAATTTTCAATAGGGTTTAATGATTCTTCTTCATGAAATCTGAGGTATTTTTTTGGTTAGGATTATTCATGAAATTTGAGGATTTTTTGAGGGTTTAGTACTCCTGTTGTGACTCTCATTGTATAATGTGCAATAGGTTTTGATCATCTTGTTATAGACTTTTGACTATGATTAGCCAAAGCATGAATAAATAATCTGTTATCCTTGTGAAGGCAATGTGCTTCTGAGAAAATGCTACTCTTCAAGTAACTAGATTTGAGAAAAAACAATAATTATACTAAGGAGGTCAGTTAACTGCTGAATATGCTACTCTGAGTCAGTTTTTGTCAATGGGTTTTAAACTTTGGGAAGTAATCAGTGTCTGGAGGGTGCTGCATTGGAGTTTGTAGTTGGGTTGTTGAGCAGGGATGATTTTGATAAATGAGTCGGCTCAAGAGGTTTCAAGGGTTACCCAAGGAGGCTAGGAATGAGGTTATGTTGAGGAGAGTGGAAGAAGTGGTAACGGGTGGGAGAAGGAAAAAGGTGAGGCGCATTTTGGAGAACTTGAAAGGGAGGAACCGAGAGGAAAAGGAAGAGGTGGACTGCGAAGAGTTACATAATTGAGGGGAGAGTGGAACGTTTTGACTCCGTCCTAGTTTGATATGTTTCAGTGTGTTTGAATCTATGATGATAAAGGGAAGTTGTCTAAAACAATACATCCTAGTGAAAGTTATGTGGAAAATTGAATTGGATGGGTTGTGGATCCGAAAGACACCTTAAAAAAGTGTTTGGTTAGTTGCAAAATCTTCGATTGTTTTGGTTTCCGAAGGTTTTGGGGGGAGTGCTTGTAATAAGATCGGATCGTTGTTTGGAGTTCACTTCTGTTGCAAATGCCCTGTCTTGTTGCGACACTGTAAATAAGCTTTCCTTCTTCCTGGTTGAGAATTTTACACTTGACAAGGACGATTCAAAGCTTTAATGATGTGGGTTTCACATCTCTCTTCTCAACGATGGAGCTTGCATATAGCTTAACTTGTAAGTTGTCGTCGGTCAGTTGGTATTTGAGTTCTTGAAGATTGTATCTGTTTTCTGGGGAGAAAATGCAGAAAAAAAAAATTGACTTGGTTTCTATGTTGGGTGCAATCTTTGTTTTCATTTTGGCTCCTTTGTCAAACTTACCTAGCTCTTTATTAAAGAAACATATCACATTTTGGCTCTTTTCTGAAGTTGCACTTTTGTTCTATCGTCATATTATCTTGTTTCAATATCCAGAATTTCGTTGTTGCCTTTGCCTTGTAGCACTAGACAGTTAAAACTCTTATGCCGTATTAGCCATTTACTGAAAAAAATGAGTAAAATGTTAAAGATAAGTTAAGAGACAATTAGTTTAAGATCTTCGTTGGCATCTGTCTTGTTAATTATCATTGTTCTCACCTTTCATTGCCTTCATCTTCGAGCACTTAAGTCTAGGTGTTGCTCATGGCTCTACGAATAATCTCTTTCCCTCTCATTCTGTGCAGAAAATTGTCGTTAGAGAAAATCCGGTGGGTATAAGAACAAATTGGTGAAGAAATTCAACAAAGAGGACAATAAAAGGCCGACCATGACCGTGGATATGAATCTCCCAAGATGGGTTTGTCAGAACTGCCGTAAGCTAACGTTGATACCCACCCCGACAAGTTCTTGAATGATTCCTCTAGCGCTGGTCAGTTTCTGTTCTTGTCTGAATAAAGATATATGTGATTGAAATTGTTGGTTATCTATGTGATTATAAAATGAAGAATACAGATATATGTATAGCTTTTCATCATCCCAATGTATTGAAAGAATTTGCAGAATGTCTATGAATTCGGAGAGTGAATAGTGGCCGATTTCTTACAGCATATTGCTTTCATTTGTCTCACATAATGGATAATAAGTACTTTGGTTCGTTTATGTACGAGTAGAGAAATTTACGAATGGCAATAGCTATGAGTTTAGACTTTTGATTAGGGTCATGAAGCTTTTGTAGCAAGGTATATATGTGAAGAACAAGACTCGTTTGATGAGAAGGAATTTGATTTTCAGACTTGAGATCTATCATGGAGGCAAATTTTCTGTTTTTATTCGAATGTTTAGACCTGGCTTAACCATAAAGGACGGATGGTTCGCACCCATAGTGTTTTGGGTAACCACACTTTGCCTCACAAGATATAACAATCTCGGTAGTTGCTGTGAAATAGTCTCAAATATACCCTAGAAGTGTCTGAACGGCTACATGAGCGCATAACTAAATTCTAAAAGATGCTCAAATGTAACTCAAAAAGTTCAGAAGAGTTTTGGTGTTAGTGCAGAAAATACCGACAAAGTGACTTGCTGGTTCACTCAATCAATAAAAAATATTTGTAAATCCATAATTTTTCTTGGTGGGATGTCGCTATTTCCCTTAGTACTTGGTGAAAACTGCGAATAAAATCATAACTTAATCATGAAGATGAACACAGTAACTCATATTTGAGATTTCAGTCTCTACCTCAGCTTTGATAAATAGATCTGCAAACTCTATTCATGTACTTCTTTCAGGTCCCCTAGAAGATATTTTGAATTGGTGGTTAAATACTTGCACACACGGTAGAAAAAAATTCATAGACCAGTGATATGAACGTAATACTGATCACTTTAAAGCTCGAAAAAAGTCCTTCTCTTCTTTTTTAGGTATGAATGTATTACTAGGTTCAATTAGGAAGATGGAACACACTGATACGAGTTTAGCTGATGACACACGATAAGATAGTGAAGATTGGTTCACCGGAGGCTTATCTCTCTGAGAAATCATTTCATATATAAAGGTTCAATTAAAGTTATACATGATGATCAAAGAAGTAATTGATATGGCTCAAGAGTCGGTGTGAAGGTATGGAACCAGACAAGAAATAACTATGTTAAAGGCGATACGTGGCATAATTAAGAATGATAGAATACGAAAAGAATGCATCAGGAAACTGTAAGACCAATTAGAAGTTGATATAACGGAGAATCGTTGAAGGATGTTCCGCCATGTTCATCAATGGCCCAAGATACCCATGTAAAAGCAGAGGAAGGCCCTGTTTGGTATCAGCTGAAAAATTGGCTGAAGAAAATACGGGTGAAAAATCCAGCTAAACTGAAAATCCAAATCCGTTTGGTATAAGCTGAGATTGTAGATTGTTGATTTGATCCATTTGATATAATTTAAAGAGACATTTAGCCACTTACTTGAATGTACCCACTTATAATTGAACCAGGATCATGCTAATGTCAAAAACATATAAAAAAACTTTTTTCAGAGATTTTCAGCCGCAAAATTTTCAATTTTGGAGATTTTATAATTGCACTGAGATTATTTTAATCAGCAGATTTAAGCTTAAAATTTTGTGTCATAACAAACGAAATTAAATTAAAAATGACAGTTTTTTTTTTTATCAAAATGGATTAAAATTCAGTTTCCCAAACATGCACTAATTTAATTATGAGAGTAGATCTATTTTTTCCCTTACAGTCAGTTGTGTGCTTACAGATTTGAGTTTAAATCATGCTGTTGGGAATGAGATGTCACTTGCAACTTAAGTTTGATTATGACACTGAATAAATCATTCCTTGGTTCATTAATGCACGGTTCTGGTGGTGTTAGGGTCGGCGCCTATGGATCATTCTTTTGTTGTATTGCCAAATCAAAGAAGCCGTATGACAGAAGTACCTCATCGCCGTCATGGTGGAATGACGCATCCGGGTTCAAACCAATCAGGGAAAGCGATGGAAGAATCATTTGTGGTGTTGCCTCCTACAGCTGCTTCTGTGTACAAGAGTGATTCTGGATCTGATGGAAGGGGTACTCATTTTTCGTCACCAAATGGTGGAATCGGTGCTTGTATGCAGCCAAATAATTACTGTTTTAACTCGACCATAATGGTACTGAAGCGTGCTGTTGATATTGCCACAACCCAGACACAGGTACCGATGCATTGTAGCAATTACTAAAATTTTCTTGCCATGAATGTGTATCATCCTGAATTACCTAGGGTTTGAAGATTAGATCCATTATTATTTAACCAAAAAATTTAAGTGTGCAGCGTATTATCAAGGTCAGGGGCGCAGCCAGCCTTTGGCAACGTAAAGCAAGTGTCCCGCCCAAATTTTGAAAACTACAATATTAGCGATATATGTTATAAATAATTCAACAGTGCCTCTGTAAAAATTGCTGCCCCATGTATTTTTGACATCATGCATTAGTGCCCTTGCGATTTTAAATCCTGGCTCCGCCCCTGATCAAGGTGACCTGCTTTCGTTGTGAAATCATTGTTGGGGTTTTGAATTGTACCTAAAATGCCATGTTTGATGCTCTATTTCCTTTTTTTTGTTAGGTAGAGCAACCAGTATGCATAGAGTGCATGAGGGTATTATCTGATAAACTTGATAGGAGGTCGAGGATGTGAACAGAGACATTAAAGCATATGAAGGTTGCCTCCAGAACATGGAGGGGGAGTTGCGAAATATCCTTAGTGAGATCGACTTTCTTGATGAGAAATCGAAGGTGCACTATTTTGGATCCTTTAAATCCCCTTGCACAGACTTGTCCTGTTTCGGATTCCTTCAGGTGTTGATTCGACTTTGGTTTCTTTACTTGTGAGGCATGAAAAAAAAATATTATGTTTAATCACATTGCTTCTGAAATACTTGCCTGGTTTTATCAGTCATGTTTGACTTTTTTCAGGCGGTTAACTAAATAACTTTAGTAGCAAAACAAGACAAGAACTTGCTAAATTTTTCATAATGTTGTAGATTTTGGATAACTCTTTAACATTAGAAAAAAAGTTATATCAAGTTCTTGTGTAATTTTGCTACTCAAACTGCCTAGTCAAAGTTGCCTGAAAAGTCAATTAGGAGACGGAGTATATAAATTGACCAATGCTGACTATCTCACATAATGCAAACTTTAATCATGATATCTTCAACAATTGCCTTTTAATTGGTTACTGGCAGTCAATAATGTTCTTAACTAGAGCAGTTCTGTCAATTGATAAAAGCATTATTTATGAGATCATCATACACATGTTGGAAACAGATGCTTGATAAAATAAAGGGAATGTTTTTCTGTGCACTTTGTTGTTAAAATTTAAAACCATCGTTACCCTTTGCAAGTTCATCGTCATATGGTGTTATAATTCACTTTTGGCCAAATTAGACTTGTAGTTAATGTAATTTCTTACGAACATGGACGGCTGTTCCAGTCAGTTCATGCAGAAACATAGTGATTTGTGATTCTCAGTCATCTCTTAAGTAGTTCCGGCTGTTTTTTCAGATTGAAGAAGAGCAACGTAAACTTGAAGCAGCAATTCAAGAAATAGAAAAGAAGTGTGCCCAAGTAACTTCTGAATTGAAAGAGCTGGAGTCAAAATCAACTCGCTTCAAAGAGTTGGAAGAGCGGTAAGTTTCCTCTCTTGGCAAAGTTCAGTAAAGCAACTCTAATGACTTGAATCGCTTCTCATAGAGTAGGTCATAGACAGATATAGAGTTACTTTCCTTGGAGACATCTTATTTTCGTAGAATGTTGTACTCTGCGCTGAATTCCTTGATCACATAGTTCTTTCTTTTCTCGACTCTCTCTCTATATCAGGTACTGGAACGAGTTCAATAATTACCAATTTCAGTTAATTTCACATCAGGTGAAGCCTCTTCTTTTGACCTTTTGCTTTATGAGAAAGTATTCATTCGGGCTAGCCTCACCATGTGGCATGTCTACGTGGTGGGGCACGCCAATCAGATTCTGACAAATATTGAGAAACACCCGCCCACCTGACTACATGGTGGGACATGCCTCTATGGTGGGGCTAGCCCCGATGAATACTTTCTCCTCGATTTATATTTCACGAATTATACTTTTTCCCTCTTCTTTAGTTTGGTGTTTTTATCCACTAGCTGATTTCAAATGCCTCCTTTGGTTGATTCTTTGTCTTCCTCCTATTTTCTTATTCTTATTCTTATTCCTATTCCTATTCCGGGGATTTTGACTGCAAATCTTGGTCCATCACCCTTCTGACACTACTGGATCATTTTGTTGGAATGCATTTTCCGCCCCGTACATAGGAGTCCATTTTAATGCATACAGTGTAATACCTCAAATCTCTATCTTTCATGAAGAAACTCATAAGTTTCTCTTGAATGAAATAGTGTCGGGAGTACAATTAAACATACAGTGCTGAAGATTTAGAGACTACACTTGCGAATGTTTGGATTATTTCCGGGAGTATCAGTGTTTGAAGATTACTTTTCCTCCTTGCAAAGGTGCCAATGCGCATTATATTGGTTCTCTTGTATCCCGCTGTGACGTCTCTCCATTTGCCTACGGAGAAGCACGTATCCAAGAATCATTATGTTGATATACTCTTATCTTAGTAATCTGCACATTTCTTTCTTTTATTCGTAAATTATTTCATCTCTTGTTGAAACATGCCATTGCAGTTTCATCTTGCCTTTTCATATCTACAGGACGAGAGCGATGCGATATTGGCAAAGATTGACATTTCACAAGGGCATTTTCAGTCACTGAAACCGACAAATGTTTTCCAAGATGCATTCCCTATCTCACACGAGGGAGAATTTGGAACCATCAATAACTTCCGGTTGGGTAGACTTCCAAGAACTCCGGTATTTTAACTTTTGGGACTTGTGAGCCTTGACCTTCGTCCCTTTTTTTTAAACATTTGATCTTAATTCTTGTCGTTTCCAATGTGCCCAGATTGAATGGGATGAGATAAACGCCGCTTGGGGCCAAGCTTGTCTTCTCCTCCACACGATGGCTCAATATTTTCATCCAGAATTCCTGTATCCTTTGCTCTTTGTCGTGCGCATACCCAATTGCACTTCTTTCATGAACATGATATATTTTAATTTTTTATGGTAAGTAGACTTGGCAACTGAATGGAGGAACCTCTCGTATCTGCTTGAACTTTTGTAGCATGATATAGAACATACACAAAGCATTGCTTGGACACTTGAGTCCTTGAAGGTTATAGCCAGAACCTAAGTAGCCGGGTGTTTCTAATCATTATTATGATGTTTCTTCAGATATGCGAAAAAAATTCTGTTTCTTCATACTGCAATAAAATGTACTCCATCCCTATGAAATTATTAGTGTTTGACTTTACACATCACTTCAACGAGATTATTTGATTGGCAAAACGATACAAAATGTTAATCTTGTCAAACTTTTGTTGAGTTGTGTAACATTATGAAATTTTGTTGATCAAATCATTTAGTCAAAGTGAGATCTAAAAGTCAAACATGACTGATCATGAAAGACGGAGGGAGTAGTAATTTACTAAATATATGGGACCCACACAGTTGTATCTTGCTACTATTATTTAGGTAATGCTGACGCGATTGATCCATGAAATACTTCTATTAATTGAGGCATTAAGCCGCATCGGCGCATCCATGAAACATTTATGTATTGGCAATTGTTGTAAACTTCACTCCCCTTTAGATATCGGATAAAAATCCTTCCAATGGGCAGCTACCCTCGGATAATGGACAGCAGCAGAAACATACATGAACTGTAAGAACCAGTTCTGAATCTTTTGATTCTTTGTCAACCTGCTGTTATTATAGGACTTGTTTGGAGCTGTGCTGAATATCACTAAGTTCTTTGTCTGTTGCTATTTCACAGGTATGGTCCAGTGAACGTGCTCTGGAACGCTCGCTATGACACAGCAATGACCTTGTACTTGCCTTGTTTAAAGGAATTTGCTGAGTTCGCGAATACCAGGGATAGGGAAAAGAACGTGCGACCTGACCAGTGTTTCAAGCTGCCATATAAGTACGTCGAGAGACCATTTTTAGCTTTTTCCCGTGTTTATTCCTGCAATTCAACTGTTTATTGTGTGTATGTGTGCAGGATTGAGAATGATACGGTGGGGAGCTACTCTATAAAGCAGAGTGTCAGCAAGCTGGAGATTTGGACGAAAGCGCTCAAGTATACCCTCAGCAATCTGAAATGGCTTCGCGATTGGTTTGTTGCATACACTAATTTCTAACCTCTATCTGGAAATATAGTTAGATTATGCTGATCTAGAAGTTGCATTCGGTCCGCCGCTAGTTATTTGTAGACCGAAGAAACTGCAAACCAGACCGAACTAATTGGGTTGGTTTCCAAATTGGACAGTAGTAAACGGTTTGGTGTAGGTTTGGGGTTGTTCAAACCTTTAGAACCAAACTGTAAAATTGACTTGATGCATTTTGGTTGAGTGCATATATTGAGTTTGGTGCAATCGAGACATGTACACGGTGTCGCGTGTAGTTTTTCCTGACAAAGCGTCTTCTTAGCTATTTTCAGTTCAAGAAATATTCAATTGGTGTGATTTTGCAGAAATTAATTGAACTACGAAGCATAAAAGTAAAAGCTGAAAAATACTTGTTAGTTGTTGTGCACAAGAGATTCCGGCGGGGAGACCTCCGTGTACACCGTATGTATAGGATCAAGGATCGCACAGGAAGAGTGGGGTTGTGTGTAGGGAGAGAGTAAGACAGTAGTAATGTCTGAGAGAGAGACAGAGGTTTGGCAGAGCTTCCGTGTAGGGCCAGTGTGTTCTCCTTTGTATGGAAAGGTTAACGTCCTATATATAGCAGAGAACATGACCGTTGTAGTGTGGTTAATGCGCCCATTGATGGCGGCTTAATTAGCTTAACCATAACGGCACGTTCGTCCGAGTATATAGGGACCGTTACAGCACGTGGTGCGCGAATACCGGAACCGTTACGAGGTTGACCGGGTTTGACCGGATTGACCGGGTTTATGGAGCTCGTGCTATAAATCTCTCAAAGCAGTTACTAAAGGTCGCGCGCGGGCTTGGCTCGCACGCGACATGGCTTACTCTAGCCTCCAAACCACTAAGTCCCTACAAGTCCCGTGCAGTGGTATGCGAGGGCTCTGTCTCGCAGCCCCCACATGGATCAGCTCGGCTGGTGATCCAGTTTGTGTGGAGCACAATATGGTGTGCTAGATGGTTGCCACGTGGCCAAGATCTGTCAGCTCAGAAAGCACTATCTACATTAGCCCCCTTTCTGCGCGTGAAGACTCATAGCTGTTTAGACTTCCATGCGCGGAAACCAACATACGCGTCGTCGCCACGCACCAATTCAAATACAGGTAAGTTCAGCCCCCGTGCGTGCCATTATGACCTAAAACCCCTAGAGTCGTGCCGTCTGGCCTTTAGGGTTTTAGGCGTGACGTCAGCTTGTCCTGTGATTGCGCGATTCGACGGTGACGTTGCGATTCGACTACACAAAGGACGCAACCCTTCATTGTTTTTGGATAAATACTTTGTATCCTCCATTGTTGCAAAGCATCACTTCTTTCTCTTAAAGTGAATGGTACCCGGAGATCTTCGAGAGCAGATTCAGATAATCAATCACCAGTTCAGAACTGCAAATCGTGTTCTTCAGTTGTGCATATCCAAGCAGGCTTCAAGAAAACAAGGTTGGCCTTGTTCAATTTTGATTTAAGATACCAGTGTTTGCCTTGAACTGCGTTGAATCCGTAAGCCCAGAACATATAATCTGTTGAAACTTGCGAAGAAGCTTTGATCTTTGAACCCACTTTTGCTTTAATCCTTCAATAATAAGGGCTTCGGATGTGAGATATTGAAATCACTGATAATGCAACCCCCTAATTTCTGAAATTGATACCAGAAACTGTTCATCTTTCTTTTCGTAATAGATCTTGAATTTCGCAATTCAAACTGAAGTGTGGTATTTCTCCCCCCTTTTTCTTGCTCTTCCGCAGGAATGGCCAAGACAAAAGGAACCAAACCCGTCAAGGAAGATGAAGAGATACCCGACCTTCCACAGGCCTTGTGGCGAAAAGCCCCCTATTTAGGCGGCAAATATTTCTACCATGCGAGGGTTAAGGCGAAGAGGATGCCTGCTCCTGTCCCGGTTGAGGGATTGCTAACACTGACTCGCCCAGTTAACTCAGCCTTGCTCGAGTTGATTGGTTCCGAGGATGTGGTTCGATTGGGAATCGAGAATGGGTACTTCCCTACACTGCGATTTCTACCCAGACGTTCGTCCAGAAATTGGACTATATGGATGAGTGGATTGACCACGTGTTGGCCAATCATGCCGCAACTCTCGATGAAGCCGGCGTATACTTCGCTATCCGTGCTATGAAGGGTGCTGCCGTGAAGCTGGACCAGTCCATGCTTCTAGACCTTCTGTCCCGTTACTCGTCTGCGACTCACACGTTCCATTTTGCTGAGTTCGAGGCTGCCCCCACACTCGAGGACGTGCATATGCTGTACGATCTTTCCCCCATGGGTGAAGTGGACCCTTTGAGTCCTTTGAGGACATCTGCGGAGATTGCTTTATACACGCAGATGGAGGAATGCCTAGCAGAGGTAAAGAAAATCTCCACCCGGTGGACCACTACCAAGGTCCTTCCAAACTGGCAGTTGGTTGATACGTCTGCGAAGAACACCTGGAACAAATGGTTGCAGTACTTCTTTCGAGACTATGCGAACAGCAGCATTACTAAGAAGCTTCTGAGTGAGAACCCAGAGGCCGAGAATTATGTAGAAGGTAAAGGCTATCACTTGACCCTTTGTGCTTTCCTCTGTGCTTGGCTATCGAGGTACTTAATTGACGGCCACCCACATGATGGGGTCTTCTACCATGTTTTGCCACTTGCTGTGAGGCTCGCCCTAGGCCAGAGAGTCGCACTCGGACCCTTGGTCCTGGGCACGCTGTACTATAGGCTTGATCAGCTGGTTCTAGCCATGAAAGAGTCGCATGGTCGCCTCGATGTACTGACTTTTGTCAGTATTTCCTTTTTGACAATGTGGGTTTTCGAGCGATGGCCATCCTATGCCCCAACTGCTCTCAAACTCGACAAGTGGTGTCCCCCAGGCGAGACGGAAGAGCGTAACAGCGGCAGGGCTGCGAGGTGGTTTGGGGCGAGCAACACCAAGTGCGTTTGGAGTTTGATATGCGACAAACGGAAAGAGTTTACTGCCAGACCCTACGCCACACGCATTGAGAATGTGCGATGGTTTCCAAAGTTGTACCCCTCTAAGGGTGTCGTCTTCTCAGAAGAGCTTCTCTTCGAAGAGGGATCGCATTTCCATGAGCGCTATCGCGAGTTCTTTTGCTGGTGTCTACGAGGTTCCCTTCCTGCCCTCGCAGAGCATATTTGAGAGATTGCGCCAAGGTACGAGAGGATTACCGTGGATGTTGACCCCACTCGAGTTTCTCCCCAGTTCGGCTTCGATGCAGTGGCACCATCAATCTGCCCCAGTCCATTATCAGAGGTTGCTATAAGCGCTTGCTAACAAAGGAGTGCAAGACAGTATTCATGAATAATCTTCCCTTTGAGCAGCCTGCGGGGACCCGCGAGGGTGGTTGTTCCCAGAACTGGCTCGCATACTGGGTTGCCCAGCAAACGAGGATTGAGACGCAGTCGGCCGCGCAGCCAAGTAGAGCTCCCTTGATCAAGAGAAATTCTTTTCCGTTTCGCCCCAATTGCAGCCTGAGCGAGTCTGAATATGGTTGCTACTCACTGTTGGATCGTGAGAACCATTTGTGTCCTGACATCATTCTGAAGGAGAAGGTCGCCGCAGTAAAGAAGGGCGACACGCATGTCGTCAGATATAGCGGGGCTTTTGCCAAGGTAAGCAATTTTTCGCGTGCGTTAAGCTTCTTGATTTCCTTATGCTGACGCCTTTATTCTGTACTGTTTTGCTGTAGTGTCATGTGCGGAGATTCGCATCTGGTGATCGCTCCAAGTCATTGGTTGACACCATTGTTGCCACCAGAAGACAAAAGCTGCCGTTTTTGCTAGCATGGAGGATGGACCCTGAGGTCGAAACCAAGATTCGCGCAGTCATGAATGCTTTTGCCGACTCGCTGATAGACAATGCTCCGGCCTCGTCTCCTCCCGGAGATGATCCGTCCCCTCCAGCGACTGCGGCGCCGAGAGTGAAGAGGCCCAGGCAAAAGGGGATTACGATTTCTTCCCCCAGAAGTGCTCCAACATCTCCTCCGGTGAGGTCCCTTTCTGTCAAGGACAAAGGCAAAGGTCACATGCCCAGCAAAGTGCGGAAAGAGCTCGCAGTTGAGACTTTCGTTCCGTTCAACCAAGAGGAAGAAAAAGAGAGGCAGGAGCCCAGAGAGATTGATGAAGAAGAAGAAGAAAGAACAGCTGTGATGCATGAGGAAGAATCAGGAGGTACTTCCGTCGCATTTCTCTTCCCATCATCGTAATTCTTGTATAATTCTTTCTTAAACCCATCATATCTTCGCAGATGATGATGATGATGAGATCATCGGTGGCCTTTTGGCCAAGAGACAAAAGAGAGATACCCATTCTGGCATTCCAGACGATCCCATAAGCGAGGACGTTCTTGCTGAGTCCAGGAAGACAGCCGCAGAGGCTGCTGAAAGAAGAAGACAGCGGGAAGAGGAGGAGCTCGAGCGTGTGACACAGCGGAGCCTCGAAGAGCAACATGTTGACGACTTAGTGCGTCCAGCTAGCGAGGAAGATGAGCTTCCCGAAGAAGTGGCTCCCCAAGCTGAGGAGGAGGATGCGGTTCCAGAAGAGGATGCAGCAGCCCTGGAGCAAGTTCAAGCGGACTTTGAAGAAATCGCAGGCGGCGATAAAGGTGAGATCTTCAATCTCGCAGTAACTTATAGAGATGTTATTGTGGGTGCGTTAAAGCATGGTGTGTCAAAGACTGACATTCGCCGTTGCCTAGTAGACAAGTGCGGAGAACCTTCAGGTAATCATTTGAGCGATATGCATGTGCTAGACCTGAGCAACTTGAAACAGGATTATGATTGGTTTCTTCGCATCCCAGGTCGCGCTCCTTTTAAAGACTTGCTTAATGAGGAGACACTAATAGGACATGGTTCCACGTCTTTAGTGTACGATGAAGACACATCAATCCCACCTTCGCGTGGAGGTGCTTGCTCTTAGCTTTAGTAAAGATAGCAAAATAACTTATAACACGAGTTACCTCATACTATCGCATTTAATATCGCAGGCTATGCTGAGGAACCTGTGCTGGAACAAAGAAGTCAGCCTTCTGCGTCCTATGTTCCGATTCCGAGCTCCCATACCGAGAAGCCCGTCGCAGCTGCTGAACGCGCAAGTGAGCCTCTCGAGGACATCATCGAACTTTCCGATGATGCCGAAGCTGATGCTGTGCTAATGGATGAAGACGTCCGTACTGGCGTTGAGGGAGTAAGGACAAGTGCTGCTGATGCTTCCGCATCTGAGAGCGTCCCTCGCCAAGTGGAGTCGGCTGTCACTTCGCCTCCGGCGATGACTGAGCCAGTGGCACCTATTCCTGCGTGGAGCTTTTGGGGCTCGCAGGTTGGGAATGCAGTCGCAGCTGGTGCGGCCTACATTCTTCCTCCTGACTACGAGAAGTCAGAACTCGCAGGCGACAGGAGAGCCATGGAGCGAGGACAGTCTTCGACCACCCCGGCAGCGCGCATTCCTTCTCTTCATGAGATTCTGGAAGGAACTGGTAAGTAGAGATTTACTGTTCGCACCTCGCATTATTCACTTGCGAGTTTGACATCATAACTTAGCTTTGACATCGCTTCAGGTTTGAAGCAAACTGATGTAGACTGGGTGGTTCGGATGCGCCTCACCTACCCCCAATCGTTTGTGAGATCTCTGGAGATAGGGCCCTTCGACAGGAGGCTGTTTCTCACTGAAGCCCTTTGGATTTTGGAGCAGCTGTCTGCGGCTACGCCTGCGACCATTTCTGTCCAAAGTGCTGAATTGCTATGTGGCATGTGCCAAAATCTCCTGACCAAAGTTCAAGGCAGGCTGGGTTTCAGATTTCTTATGAAAAGAGTTACTCTGATTCGCGCAGCCGTAACTTTGAAGCTCGGCCACCAGAATCTCGCAGCCGAGAAGCAGAAGGTGGAGCAGCAAAAGCAAAAGGTTGACGAAGCTCTGAAGCTCTATCACGAGATGAATGCCAGGTGCGAGCAACTGAAACAAGAAGTGGAGCAGGTAGAGAAGCTGAGCCATCAGTTCGCGCCCCATGACTCCTTGATCAAGAATTTGCTTTGACTTTTCGAATTTTGAAAAATAGCAAGGAAATAGCTGAAACATTAATGTAATGTTTGAAACATTAATGTAATGTTGCTAGGGTTCCTCCCCCCCCCCCCTTTTTTTTTAACAATAAGAATCAACTTGCCCGTTTTGCCCTTTCCGGGATTTGATAGGATATCTCTGTGCATATCCAATTATGACATCAGCAATTGATACTCTGCTTGATTTTCGCGCTAATTTCTCGGCAGATAAGCACGCTTTCGTTGGGAAGTCCATCCGAATCATGACCATCCGTCATTTATTAGGATACGCAACTGAATCGTCGTAGCCTTTAGTAGGGTAATTGATCGTTACCGCTTTTCAAGGCGTAAGTGATTGACCTTACCCTCTTTTCGAATTCTGCTGACTCATCTTTGGCAACTGAAGAGTCTCCACAGGGTCTATATAAACCCTGTCTTTTCCATTTGGGTTCTTCATCCCAAAAATGTGCTTTGCCGTGAGTCCTTACGACTGCTGGCTTCAACGCTTGTTTTTCGTTGATTCATGGCAACTTCAAGTTGTGAATCCTGAGTTTGCGCTTTGTGCTATAGAAATAGTTTCCAAGATCCACTTTATGAGGAATATTGTTCTTTATAACCCTCATAAAGAAGATGGAGATGATATCTCATGTGTGTTCGAAGAATTTTCTTCATGTATTATGTTTGCAGGTCATGTTTCCGGCCGCCTCCCGGTGAGGTGCAGCGCCGAAGTGACCGTGCTACCGTCTCGTAATGAACGGCGGAATTCTCCTCCAGCATCCCTGGAGGAGGATTTCTTGCCTCTTCGTTCTTGAGCTCAGGAGGCTCGTCAATGCCCTTGTCTATCATGACAAGGAACCCATCACCAGAGGAACCGCATGAGTTACGATAGCAACTCATGCGGAAAAACGATCTTAATTGATCTTCCAAAGCCTATCTGTTACGATAGCAACTCATGCGAAAAACGATCTTAATTGATCTACTAAAGCCTATCTGCTATGATAGCAATATTGTGCAAAATGATCCTAAGTGGTCTACAAAGGTCTATCTGATATGATAGCACTTGAATCTGAAAGCAGATCACAAGCCCATCCGCCAAGGTGGCACAGCTGCGAAAATACGATCTCGAACGATCTAGTGAATCATCTGCGAATTCATATGGCAGATAGCAAATACGAAACACGTATGTAGCATTATGCCTGGCGAAATATGCCGAAACGCATGCGATGTTGTATTTTGTTGTAACAAAACAGCAGATAATACAAAAGTCTATTTATCATTATGAGTCGAAAAGACTTACAATTTATCTGTCTAGATAACAGCTTACAAGCGAAAAAGCTCAAATCTAACTACACAGCCAACATGGCTTACAATGCATTCAAAAAGTAGCTTACAAGCGAGAAGTAACACATCGAGGGAATCCTAACTAAGAAAGGATGAACCCACCGGTCCTAACACCGGCGATGCAATACGCAGATCTACGGCCAAAGATCTATAGCAAAAGGGATGCTGCTGCGAAGAGATCAACTCGTCATTCCCCTGTTTTGCACGGCGACATACGCCGGAACAGGAGGTTCCTCTGGTGCCTATCTTGATCAGACAGAGGCCTTTGTCACCTCTTGGGGTCGTGGACGTACTGTTACCCAGATCTTGCCGCTAGGGACGTGGCGAATGACGAGTTGATCTCTTCGCAGCAGCATCCCTTTTGCTATAGATCTTTGGCCGTAGATCTGCGTATTGCATCGCCGGTGTTAGGACCGGTGGGTTCATCCTTTCTTAGTTAGGATTCCCTCGATGTGTTACTTCTCGCTTGTAAGCTACTTTTTGAATGCATTGTAAGCCATGTTGGCTGTGTAGTTAGATTTGAGCTTTTTCGCTTGTAAGCTGTTATCTAGACAGATAAATTGTAAGTCTTTTCGACTCATAATGATAAATAGACTTTTGTATTATCTGCTGTTTTGTTACAACAAAATACAACATCGCATGCGTTTCGGCATATTTCGCCAGGCATAATGCTACATACGTGTTTCGTATTTGCTATCTGCCATATGAATTCGCAGATGATTCACTAGATCGTTCGAGATCGTATTTTCGCAGCTGTGCCACCTTGGCGGATGGGCTTGTGATCTGCTTTCAGATTCAAGTGCTATCATATCAGATAGACCTTTGTAGACCACTTAGGATCATTTTGCACAATATTGCTATCATAGCAGATAGGCTTTAGTAGATCAATTAAGATTGTTTTTCGCATGAGTTGCTATCGTAACAGATAGGCTTTGGAAGATCAATTAAGATCGTTTTTCCGCATGAGTTGCTATCGTAACAGATAGGCTTTTAGAAGATCAATTAAGATCGCATTTGCATAAGTTGCTATCGTAACAGATAGGCTTAGATGATCAATTAAGATCGCATTTGCATAAGCTGCTATCGTAACAGATAGGCTTTAAATGATCAATCAAGATCGCATTTGCATAGGCTGCTATCGTAACAGATAGACTTTAAATGATCAATTAAGATCGCATTTGCATAGGCTGCTATCGTAACAGATAGGCTTTAAATGATCAATTAAGATCGCATTTGTATAGGCTGCTATCGTAACAGATAGGCTTTAAATGATCAATTAAGATCGCATTTGCATAGGCTGCTATCGTAACAGATAGGCTTTAAATGATCAATTAAGATCGCATTTGCATAGGCTGCTATCGTCAGATAGGCTTTAAATGATCAATTAGGATCGCATTTGCATAGGCTGCTATCGCAACAGATAGGCTTAGATGATCAACTAAGATCTCGTTTGCATAGGCTGCTATCGTAACAGATAGGCTTAGATGATCAATTAAGATCGCGTTTGCATAGGCTGCTATCATAACAAATAGGCTTAGATGATCAATTAAGATCGCATTTGCAGATTGCTATCGTAGCGGATAACTCGTTGTTAACAGTTATAACAAACTGAAATAAAGTAAAATTGACATCCAGAAATATGAAGTTTCTCATTTGGGAGAATTCTCTTATTACAACGCTCTCATATGGGAGAGATGAGATTACAATCCTCTCATATGGGAGAGGAGATTGTGTAAATCGTAGCCATACAAGACATTAAGCGACGTTATAATAAAACGCATGAAATGAGAGAAGTCAGGGATAGTACTTCTTAATCCAGCGCATGTTGACTGCACTCGGGGTTGAGGTTGTGCCGTGCAACCTTCGTATGCTGCAGTAGCCACTGTCAAAGACTTCTGTGACTTCGAAGGGTCCTTCCCAATTGGCTGCGAACTTCGGGTGAGTCGCTTCTCGCATACAGTGGTCAGATGCGCGCAAGACCAAGTCTCCAACTGCGAAGTCTCTTCGCTGGACCGTCTTATTGTAAGCGCGAGCGATTCTTTCTTGATACCGCTTGTTGGTCCTCTTGGCTTGTTCTCGCTTTTCCTCCAGCAAGACTAAGTCATGATCGCGTTGATTTTCATAGAGTGCGTGGAAGGCCAGCCTTGCCGAATTGACTCTAACCTCCGCAGGTACCACGGCCTCGGCCCCATAGCATAGTAGGAACGGCGAGGCCCCCGTGGGTGTCCTTGGAGAAGTTCGGTAGGCCCACAGAGCTATGCTTAGAGAGTCCGCCCACTTCTTGTGGTCATCTGCGACCATCTTGCTCAAAATCCTCAACAGCGTTTTGTTGGTCGCTTCGGCTTGTCCGTTCCCTTTCGGGTAATAAGGGGTAGAACATATCTGCCTGATGTTGTACTTCGCTAACTTCGCAGCTACCTGGCGTTTAACAAAGGGAGTACCGTTATCTGAAAGAATGGTGTTTGGGATTCCGAACCTGCATATAATGTTTCCTTGAATGAAGTTGACCACAGCTAGCGCATTTGCCGTCTTGAGTGGTATTGCCTCCACCCATTTGGTGAATAGCTCAGTTGCAGTGAGAATGAAATGATTCCCGTGTGACGTTGGTCGGATGGGACCGATGAAGTCTAGAGCCCATGTGTGAAATGGCCATGGTGTTCCTATGCATGTAAATCCACGGCGGGAGCGTGCACTAGATTTCCTTTGAATTGGCACTCTTGGCAGCGTCGTACTTTAGTGCGGCAATCGACCTCCATCGTGGGCCAGAAATATCCAATTGAGAGGAGTTGCCTGCATAATTTCGCACCTCCTTGGTGTTCCACCTGATGAGAAAGGTCCATAACTTCTTGTGCTTCTCTGCCGTCTAGACATCGCAGCAAGTTGCCCTCGTGACCTCTTCGCCAAAGCAGGTTTTCCTGTACTACATATCGAGATGCTTTCCTCTTCAATTTCTCGGCTTCTTTTCTCGATTCGGGCACGGTGCCCTGAGTGAGAAAATCAAAGAGTGGCTTCCTCCAATCCGTGTCGTCATCAGTTAGAGCGATGAGTAAAGAATCTTTGATTAGTGCGCAACTCTCGCACTTCCCTTGTATTAGGGCTGCGGCTGTTGACATGTCTGGCCAATGAATGCCATATCTCTGAGCCTTCCGGTAGATTGACACCTCGCTTTCTCCGCAAGCATGTTGGTGAATCTTTTCTAACAATAGTTGTCCCTCTTGCTCGGAGACGCATCGCATGAGTATTCCGCCAGGACCCTTGTAGTAAAGGGTGTTGTCATGTATACAGTACCCTTTTGTGAGTGCCCAGCTTTCACTGCTTGTGCCTTCCGCAATAGCTTGTAGGATTGCTTTTCTCCAATCCGTGTCATCCATGTGTTCGTCGTCGCACGCATCTTCTGTCAATGCCGACGATGTTCGCACTTCAATGGAGATTCTTGCGGGACATTTGTCTGTGCTGACCTTAGATCCCAAGGTTGCCAGAGCGTCCGCATGCCTGTTGTCTGCTCGGGGCTTGTGCTCGTACCTCACATCGCAGAATTGTTGTACCAGCTTTTGTACTAGAGTCCGATAAGACAGAAGGTTAATCTCCTTTAATCCGTACTCGCCCGAGGCTTGCTTGACGATCAGCTTGGAGTCTCCCATGACCGTTAAATTGCTTACTTCTAGAGCTTTCGCTGCACGGAGCCCCGCGATGAGAGCCTCATATTCCGCTTCATTGTTCGTGACTGCGAAGTTGAGCTTTGCGGACATCTGTATGACCTCCCCATCTGGTTTGGTCAAGACTATCCCAATGCCTCCGCCTTTCCTTGTTGACGAGCCATCGAAGTGGAGCGTCCAATAGGGCACGTCGATTGCATAGATCTCAGGGCCTTCGAGCTCTTCCTCGATCACGGGCTCGTGGCTGTTGTCGGGGAACTGTGCTAGCAGATCCGCTACCGCCTGCGACTTGATCGCTCGCGGTCGCACGCATGTGATATCATATTGAGAGATGGTCATGTACCATTCCGCCAATCTCCCGCCAGGAGTAGTGTGAGTTAGCAAATATTGTATGGGGTCGCTCTTGGTGACCACTACTACTTTGTGTGATGCAAAATAGGGTTTCAACTTTTCTATCACAAAGAATAGGGCAAGGCAGTGACGTTCGATGTCTGTGTACCTTGATTCAGCAGGCTGCACGATGCGAGAGATGTAGTAGATAGGCCTTTCTTGGCCTTCATACTCCTGAGCCAAGAGCGCTCCTATGGATCTCCTTGTGGACGTCAGATATAACAGAAGGGGTGATCCCAGTTGAGGCGCGATCATTATTTTTGAAGATGTCAGCAGGTCCTTCAGCTTTTTGAACGCAGCTTCATGCTCTGGAGTCCAGCTGTATGCGGCGTCTTTCTTGAGAAGAGCACTAAAGCAGCAGGTGATTTCTGCAATCGCTGGGATGAATCTTCGCAGATATGATAGCTTTCCCAAGAATGTTTTCAAGGCGCTCTGGTTATGAGGTGGAGTCATGCCAGTGATAGCTGACACTTTCGCAGGGTCAGGCTCAATCCCTTGGCGATGAACCACGCATCCCAAGAATTTTCCTGATGTTACCCCAAATGCGCATTTCATGGGATTTATCTTTAGTTGAAAGCATCTGCATCTATTGAACACCTTTCGTAGATTTGCAAGGTGATCTGCTTCGTGTTTGGATTTAACCACCAGGTCATCCACATAGAATTCCACCTCTTTATGCATCATGTCGTGGAACAGAGCCATCATGGCCCGCTGATAGGTCGCACCCGCGTTCTTAAGACCGAACGGCATCAATGTGTAGTTGAACACCCCCACCGGAGTGATGAATGCAGTTTTCCGCGCATCTTCGGGGTCCATCTTGATCTGGTTGTACCCGCTGAAACCATCCATGAAACTGAACATGCGATGGCCCGCTGTTGAATCGATAAGCAAATCGATATTGGGCAGTGGGAAATCGTCCTTGGGGCAGAAGCGATTGAGATCTCGGAAGTCCACGCAGATGCGGAGCTGTCCGTTCTTTTTCACCACTGGCACGATGTTGGCCAGCCATGTGGGATGGTGGTTCGGCTCTATGAACTTGGCATCCAGGAGTTTGACAATCTCCTGCTTGATTTTCACGTTAAGCTCCGGCCTGAAGCTTCTTGTACTCTGCTTTACCGGTTTAGACCCTCGGATGATGTCTAAACGGTGCATGGTGATGCTTGTATCCAGACCTGGCATCTCGTCATACTCCCATGCGAACACATCCTTGTATTCAGTTAGGAGCTGTAGCAGTCCTTGCTCCTCCTCGCTGGTGAGGTCCGCACTTAGAAAGACTGGCCTTTTCTTTTCCTCGTTCGGGCTGAGGAACACTTCCTTTAGCTCTTGCTTTTGTGGTCTGGGCCTGTCTTCCATGCATTCAGGTGCTTCTTTGAGTTTCTCGTCTGGAGTGTCCTGTGTTGGCTTTTCCGTCAGCGCAATTTGCTCGATTTGATTGATTTGCCCAGGGATATCCCCATGCCCGTGTGAGGACATCCCCGCGCACCTTCATATGCGATAGCATTTCTTCCCATTGGCGTAGAAGCTCTCTATCTCCTTGCCTTCGGGGTCATGCTTTGCGATTCTCTTCAGAGTATACACATTCTTTCGATGGTATGCGATACGCGGCGCCTCTTCACGTGTAGGCGGCTTTTCCTTGGCATCTTCCCTTGTCACCATTACGCCCGCAGGTGACTGGTCCTTGATGTCCTCCCAGAGAGGCAAAGGAGTAGGGTTGAATGGTCCCGGTGTTTGCTCGTCCGCCATCTCGGTGAACCACACTGCCTCGCTAAGATGTGCTTCATCCAAGTTGAATGGATTCGTCGAAGCCGGGATCTCGACTATTCTGTCATTCCAGATAGCTTTCATGACCTGGTGAGCCGTTGAAGGAACTGCGTCGAAGCGATGAATCCAGGCTCGACCTATGATCATGTGATATGTGGTGTTCGAGTCTATGACATAGAACTTTGCTGAGAACTTGATTCTGCCGATCTGAACGCCCCGGCGGATCCATCCGATCGTCATTCTAGAGTCGCTTCCGAATCCCATCAGCGGGGATGGACGCCTGACGATCTTGTGCTCGGGAATCCCTGCTAGCTTCAGTGTGTGGAGCGAAACGACGTTGACCGCTGCCCCTCCATCGACGAATGCTCGCTTGAACTCGACGCCGTTGATGATGGCTGTCACGTACAGAGGCCTCTGATGGCTCGCATCTGTCTTCTTGTCGCTGGCAGAAAAGGTCATAATCTTTTCTGTAGCGCGAGACGCCCTGATGACTTTCCCGTTGGAGACTACAAGATCCTCCTCATAGTCCTCTGCTATCCTTAAGATCGCCTTCGTCATTTCTGTCCGGCATTTCTCCGAGAAATTCATCTCGTCGAAGAATCTGCTGAAGCCGTGCGACCCCTTCATCCGGTCGGCACGCTCATCTTCTGTGTCCATGCTGTAGTCTTCGTCTTCGTGGACCTCGGCAATGATGGGTAGGCCATCCTCTGCGACTTCTTCCAAGTCTACGATCGAGATCATGGCGACCTCTTTGCCTTTCGAGCCTTGCTCCGCATGAGAAGGAAGTGGGTTGTTGCGTACATCCTTCCTGTGATCACTGACGATCAGCTCGCCGTTCTTCATCTTCTGGTCAAACGCGAACCTGAGCTTCTTGCATTCAGCCGTAAGGTGCATGACCTTGCCGTGGTACTCGCACCACTTAGGGTCCCTTACCATCTCCTTGGAGGGTATCTTCTCGAGCGGCGGTAGGACACCGTCCTTACGCCACTGCCTGCAGAGGTCGCTTGCCTCCTCTACCGAGCATGGTAGGGGTGGTACGTCGAAGTTCACAACCTTCGCTTGCTTCTGGGGTGAAGCTGTATTGACCTCAGCTTCGCGTCCCCTCTTGTAGCTGAATCTCCCGATCTTGTAGGTGGCACCGCTCGAAGATCGCTCCGGAGCGTTCTTCTTTTTCTGCCTCTCGACTATAGGCTCGATGTTCTTCGTGCATTCGATTAGCTTTGAAAACGTAGGTATTTGCAAATTGATGAGCATACCTTTGTATTCATCTCGCATGCACTGCAGGCATATCTCTACGAGCCGGCTCTCGAGCATTGGATCTTTGCATTCCAAGGACTTCGCCCTGAATTTCTTGATGAAAGTGATCCCGTCCTCCTCGCGCTTCTGATACATCCGCGAGAGATGGATCATCGTCACCTTTTCTTCCATCTGGAAGAACTTGGTGTAGAACTTCTGGACCATGTCGTCCCAAGTCTTCACGGATCCGGCTTCCAACGTTCGGTACCATTTGTACGCTACGTTCCCTAGAGATTTCGGGAACTCTCGCATCAGCAGTTTGGGATCAGCTTCGTAAGGCCCCATGACATCGATGAAACGCATGACATGCTCATGAGCGTTTCCGTTGACATCCTCGAACTTGTCCCATTTAGGAGCCTTGTACCCCGCCGGGTTAGGCATGAGATAGATCTCTCGTGGAATAGGTGGATCGTTGTCCAACTTCGGGATAATGGTATCCGCGAATGACTGATGAGCCAGAATAGTGTTCATGCGCTTCTGCAGAGACGTCATGCACTCTGGAATGCTTCCTTCAGTAGCTGAAGGAGGGGTTGCCGCAAGCGGAGGCGACACATATGCCGTCGAAGGATTGGGAACGTATTGACTACCCGCATTGCCCCAGATCGCCGTTGAAGGAGGCAAAGGGTACTGCAAAGTTGGGTTAGACGCCAAAGCCGAGGGCTGAGGAGTGTGAGCAGCGAGGGGCAACATCTGAGCTGTTGACCCCTGAATCGAAGGCAGCTGCGTAGTCGCCGGTGGAGTCTGCAGATTAGGGTTGGGAGGCGTGGTTGACACTCCCAGTCCCGGAGCAGTAGGGGCTCCTCCTCCTTGAGGGACGGCGGCGGATGATGAAGGATTTGGCGCAAGGGTGCCCAGAACGGCCAAGATCCGTTCCAATTGCGCAGACTGAGCTTTGAGAGCTTTCGCCTGACTTTGGACAGTGGCGTCCAAAGACTCTAGCGTCGGTGTCTCGCCGGGAGTGGTAGGAGTACGGCGGGTTTCCTCTCCCGAGGCGGTTTCGGTGGAAGGTGATCTGTTGCTGATATCATCCTCCTGAGACATGGTTGCTTTTGTTGGTAAGTTCACGTCGGGTTCACCAAAATGTGCACAAGAGATTCCGGCGAGGAGACCTCCGTGTACACCGTATGTATAGGATCAAGGATCGCACAGGAAGAGTGGGGTTGTGTGTAGGGAGAGAGTAAGGCAGTAGTAATGTCTGAGAGAGAGACAGAGGTTTGGCAGAGCTTCCGCGTAGGGCCAGTGTGTTCTCCTTTGTATGGAAAGGTTAACGTCCTATATATAGCAGAGAACATGACCGTTGTAGTGTGGTTAATGCGCCCATTGATGGCGGCTTAATTAGCTTAACCATAACGGCACGTTCGTCCGAGTATATAGGGACCGTTACAGCACGTGGTGCGCGAATACCGGAACCGTTACGAGGTTGACCGGGTTTGACCGGATTGACCGGGTTTATGGAGCTCGTGCCATAAATCTCTCAAAGCAGTTACTAAAGGTCGCGCGCGGGCTTGGCTCGCACGCGACAGGGCTTACTCTAGCCTCCAAACCACTAAGTCCCTACAAGTCCCGTGCAGTGGTATGCGAGGGCTCTGTCTCGCAGCCCCCACATGGATCAGCTCGGCTGGTGATCCAGTGTGTGTGGAGCACAATATGGTGTGCTAGATGGTTGCCACGTGGCCAAGATCTGTCAGCTCAGAAAGCACTATCTACAGTTGTCAAATGTGGAGAAAGCACTAGGACTTTCTCGTTGGGACACTAGATCGAACTCTTCATGAGTTTGATTTATAGTCTATGAAATGTTGATTTGCACTTGGCTAAGTGAGAAATTATATCAATATAGATTAGTCACTACATCACTTTTTAACTAAGCTAATGTTAATCCGCAAATAAGGATGGTCACACAAATTGCAAGATTGATTCAACACTTATTTAAATATAACGATAAATTCTACTCATAATCTACTACATTATAGCCCGTGATGGTCACATTGAGTTAAACATAAACCAAGCCAACATCTATTAAGTAAGTGATCAAGCATAAAATCCATATTCATAGTCAAAATACCGCAATCGTTAATCTAGACACGCAACTCGGGTCATAGTAATGAAAACTTAGCCTAAGATAGTGTCAAGCATGATCCAAAACATGATTGTAGCATTCGTTGAACACCTATTTATATAAACCACATAATTAAACATGTATTCTCATTCTCATCACACATCAGGGATATATACTTCCTCCTTTTATGTCATGAAGTTCTCAGTTGACTTTGGCACATGTATTAAGAAAGGTGTCTGAATGACAATTTTACACCACTCATGGAAACATTCCACAAAATTTTAATCTCGACATCTTTACATCTCAAGATTAAACAGATCTGAAAGGAATGGATCTAAGAAGAAGAAGAAGAAGAAGAAGAAGAAGAAGAAGATAAGGTTTTGGTGATGGACGAGGGTTTGTTGCCGGAGACGATGGGATGGTTAAGTTGGTTTGGGTGTTTGAATCGCCGGATTCATCGGGGCCTATGTTGTTGCCAATTTCATTGCTCGATGTTGCTATTTGGGTTTCAATTGGGTTGCTCGAAAAGAGACTCCGATATGCGATAGTGTTTGGGGGTTGAGAGAGACAAAGAATAGAGACCCATGAGAGATTGAGAGAGAGCGAGGGATTGAATAATTGGATAGTTAGGTGGTGAAGGGTAGGTTGGTAAAAGACTAAAAGTACAATAAAAAGTTGTTAAAAAAGATGAGTGAGAAGATCTCTGCTAAACGCCCCAATATGATAGGTGGGAAGATCCTGGCCAAACGGATGACATATTAGTTATTTGTTTTAATGGATTAAAGAATGTTCAAAAGTTTAACCTAGTGCTCTGCTGAGAGCGAAACCCTAGTTTCTCCTTGAAGACGGCGAAACCAGCTACTGTAACATCAACAACGCCGAATCTTGGATCGGATAGTCAACCGGCTATACCCTACACGGAGGAGGAGGATACCTTTGAGTTCGAGGAAGGGTTTTGCATTGAGGCAATCAACGATTTCAAGCACTGCCTTGTTGGATCCTTTGTGATTCCTGGTGTTGTCCAGACATGAGCGATGAAATTGATCTTCAAGAAGATCTAGATCAACGGTGATAAGTATATACGAGACTAGCCCCAACATCTATGTTTTCAAGTTCCCAGACCGTGAGACAAAGGACAGAGTGTTATCCGGTGGACCTTGGACGTTTGACGACAATCTGTTGATTCTTATGCCATGGGACAATCAAACTAAGGTCGAAGCTGCTATGTTCAAAAGAGCTGATATCTGGGTGCAAGTTTTAAATCTTCCACCATATTTTCTCAAACCCGAAGCAGCAAAGAAGCCTCTTTCAGAACCTGGGAGAGATAGTTTTCGAGGATAATCCGGTGTTGTCTGGTTCCGACGGAGATTACATAAGGATACGTGTTAAAATTGACGTACGTAAGCCATTGTGCAGGGGTAGATTCATAAAGGTTATTGGAGAGCGAAAGTGGATTGACTATAAATACGAACGTATTCCAAATGTTTGCGAGTGGTGCGGTTGTATTTCTCACTTTAGCGATGCATGCCTGTCACCAGAAGCCATGAAGGATTCACAACTCCGTCGTTATGGATCATTCTTATTATACAAAGAAGAAACAACGAAGACATATGAGAATGGCTCAAACCTCGGTTCAAGGCATTCGTCCAAATCAGGGTCTGGTTCAGAGATGGATGAAAACTCAGAAGTGGGGGACTCGCCAAAAGATTCAACCAGGTTCTTGACAATCAACATGAATACAGAAATCCAGGACAATGGGAGTGAGAAGGGCAAATGAATTGCAGTCGACAATAGCGTTACTAAAGTTCAAAAAGAAAAGGATGCGAAGGCTAAAAGGAAGCTGCAAGATACAGGCTTGACACCAAATGCTAAAGAAAAACATCAAGATACGAGGATAAGCACGACGAAGATTAGCAATCAGCGCGGTAAGGGATTGGGAGTTGTTATAAGAGATTCTAAGGACGGGGCAGCCATAAAGAACCCATATGCATCAATGACGGCACCTGTAAAACAGGGCCGCCAAACGCAATGAATGTGTCGAGCTGGAATATACGGGGGCTTGGGAGCCTGCGTAGTGTTTCAAGCGTACAAAGACTCATTCGAGGTAGGCAACCCAATTTAGTTTTTCTGATGGAGACTCGTTTGTTTTTCGAACGAAATGGAAGGGGTTAGAATTAAGTTAGGTTACAAAGAAGGGATTTTTGTGGATAGTGTGGGAAGAAGAGGAGGTTTGCCGTTACTTTGGACTGATGAGATAGAGGTGCAACTTCGACACTGTTCACGTTATTACATCGATGTTCTTGTCATGCCCGAAGATGAGAACTCATGGTGGCAACTTACTGGCTTCTACGGGGATCCAGTCAATGAAGAACGACACAATTCTTGGAGGCTTCTCTCTCGTCTCAAGAGAGATGATAATTTACCTTGGTGTGTCATCGATGATTTCAATGGCATGACAAATGCAAGGAAAAGGAGGGGGGTCTGATAGCGGACCCTCAACTTATTGATGATTTCAGGCAAGTTCTTTCAGACAATAATTTGTTTGACTTGGGCTTCAACGGAAATAAATTCACATGGACTAGCAATCCGAGGAACGGAGTGCGTATTCAGACTAGATTGGATCGAGTTGTGGTCAACCTTGCATGGCTCGACAAGTATGGCAATGCGCAGGTAAACCACTTAACCAGTACAACTTCTGATCAGATACCGATTGAATTAATTTGTGCTACGACAAGAAGTAACAAGTCCTGATTCCTTTTTGAGTCAATGTGGCTAACTCACGAAAACTTTGAAGAGTTCATGAAGTTGACATGGTCAGGAACAAATGAGCTTGTGCTAGAAGACAAATTAGAAGTTATGAGTCAAACTTCTAATTTGTCTTTGACTTTGACTCATAGCTTCTAATTAGAAATCACAAAAACTTCTAAGCTCGCAAGCGTATTGAGTATCTCGAACAAGACAATATGTCGGAGGCTGATTGGGAAGAAACTCGACTGTTGAAAAGAGAAATCAACGAGCTTCTTGCGCTCGAAGAGTAATTGTGGGCTCAAAGGTCCATAACTCAGTGGTTGCAAAAGGGGGATTGTAATACAAGATACTTTCACACCAAAGAGACGATCCGAAGAGCTCGAAATACACTTACATGTTTGGAGGATGAGTATGGGGTGTGGAAAATTGAAGAAGCTAACATGGTCAAAATATTGGAGAGGTATTACAATGGATTTTTTGCTTCCTCTTTGCCGAACCAAGAATGTATGGAGCGCATGCTAGCAGCAACCACTAGAAGTATCACGGAACAACAGGCATGGGAGCTTGATCGTCCTTTCATTAGGGTTGAAGTTGAGGAGGCTTTGGCACAAATGGCTCAGTGGAAAGCTCCGAGACTCGATGGATTTTCAGCGGGTTTCTACCAAAGTCAATGGGCTATTGTAGGAGATGTGGTCAGTAATACTTGCTTATATATTATTAACGGTAATAGGAGTTTGGATGGTTTCGACTCAACCGTTCTCGCTCTGATTCCTAAAAAAAAAGCAAGTTAGAAAACCTAGCGACTTGAGCCAATCAGTTTGTGTTCGACGATTTATAAGATTGTGACTAAAACAATGACGAATCGCCTACAATCAGTATTGGATGATATTATTTCAGAGTTTCAGAGTGCATTTGCTCCAGGACGGTTAATTACATACAACATCTTGGCAGCCCACAAACTATTGCATTCCATGAGAGTCCAAAAGAAGGGTAACACAGGCTACATGGCAGTTAATTTGGATATGGCAAAGGCGTACGACAGGGTGGAATGGTCTTTTTTAGAAAAAACGGTGTTTCAGCTGGTTTTCATTGAACGATGGGTTTACTTGGTTTCGAAGTGTATTAGAACTGCCACCTTCACTCTGTCTATCGGGGGGTGGGGAATGTGCGAGGCAATATAATTCCGGAAAGGGGGCTTCAACAGGGATGCCCACTATCCCCATATCTATTTCTCATATGCGGAGTAACTCTGTCTTGTAGTCTTTCAACGGGTGTCGCTCAGAAAAGATTATATGGGCTTATTGCGTCGCAAGGAGGACCAACTGTTTCACATTTATTTTTCACAGACGACACGACAGTATTATTTTCTCAAAAGCTAGAACTGCTGATGTAAAACTTCTGCAGGAAATTTTACGCGATTACGAAGCGGCCTCGGGTCAAGAAGTCAATCTTAACAAATCCTCGGCCGTTTTCTCCGGTAAAGTTTCTGCACAAAGTAAGACGGACCTTAGTCAAGCCCTCGACATCAAGCAAGCAGTGCCGCATGAAAAATACTTGGGTCTCCCGACAGTGATAAGGAAAAGCAAAAAAAAGTCAATTTCGCCGGTCTCCCGGATAAGGTCGCGAACAAATTGAGAAATTGGAAGCAATCGGGTCTAACTACAGCAGGGAAGGAGGTTCTTATCTAAACTATCCATGAAAGTCGATCTCTCTCATATGGCTGAGAGGCCTCACTCTCCCACCAGAAACAACAATCCAATGTTACTTTAGCTACTAGTCTACTGCTTTAGCCAAATGAGAGACTGTATAAAAAGTAAATATTCATTTTACACACACGTAATAGTGCTAGCATATATTAGCCACTAAGTCTTAGATTTGACAAGTCATGGCTTCTTACTTTTATGGAAAGGAACTCACGTGGCCCTCTACATTTGTGTCACACTTATCACTTGGAGAAATAATTAAGTGACTCTGATATCTACCACAAAAGCCTGACAATCTTTTCGATATTCTTAACAATAATATACAAGTTACTTAATTGATCTAAAAACCATGAAAGAATGCTACATCTACATATCTCTGCTACCAAATAATATTTAGCACAACAAATAAACATCAAACAATAACGTTTTCGCTATATTTTTTGAACATCACTGTAGCTATTTTTGAGCTCGGGGTCCCACAATCTAACTCTCTATGGACGTAGACTATCGTTGGCCATCACATATGATGCGAAATACCCACCAGGACTAACCAACGAATGATAGGGCTTGGGTCTAGTTTCTTTTCTTTTCTAAAAGGTAAGGTTTGGGCCTTAACATAGCTGGATTATCTTTTGAGCCTAGTTTCTTTTCTAAAAGACAAGGCTTGGGCCTTAATCCATGCTCGACGTTGGCCATGGATTCCGACCAATCTCGCGCCCACAACGCCGCCACCAACAGTCCCCTCTACAAAACGATCAACCGACACAATCATCCATTCATGTCGAATTTGAGTGTGTGAGATCCGATATGGGTCATCCATGGACAAGAGAGAGATGAGAGGGATACATGCTGGTGTGGCTGGTAGGTGGGTTGTCTGTCAACACTTCATTCTTCTTCTTCTTCTTCATGTTTCGTTGATTCTCTTCTATGTTTCTAAATATTTCTATATTGGTGTTAAAAGACTTTAATGTCCTCACCCATGCCACGTCGCAAACAGAAAAATCAATTGACTAATGGACGTCAACCCGTTGGTGCGCGATGTAGATAAATACAATACTATATATGAGTTACGTGTCAATTCTGATACTGTTAATATCGCAGTCAGCCATAGTTTGACTAATGGACGCCAACCAGTTGGTCCGCCGTGCGCCATGTCGATAACTACAATCCTATATATGAGTTATGTGTCAATTCTAATACTATCAGTAGCGCAGTGTCAGCCAAAGGTTGACTAATGGATGTCAACCCCTTGCTGCGCGATGTCGATAAATACAATACTATATATGAGTTATTTGTCAATTATGATACTGTTAGCAGCGCGGTGTCAGCCACAGTTCGGGGTTAAAAGTCAAAAGATTTTTGAAGAAATTGCAAAGACGCCCTTGATGAGCATGTGTGGACACAAATCACGCCTCTCTCTTTCATCACCCTTCTCTCACTAGAGAGAAAAACGACGGCCATTCGAAAGAGAGAAAGAGAATATTGCCCTTTGTTTCATCACCCTTCTCTCTATATCAACTGCAAAAACCTCAACCAGCCGTCTCTGATTCTCCACTTTCTAGGGTTTCCCTTCAATTCTCTCTCTCCTCACGCCGTCCAGTTTTCATATACCCTGACGAAACAATTATCCAAAAAGCTCCAATTCTTTTGTTTCCGTCGGCAATCTGGCTGAAGAGAGGTCAGATCTCTAACTCCTTTCCATGTTTTTCATTCTTAATCTATTTTTCATCTCTTGGGTTTGACGAATTGATTGTTTTGGTGTTAGTCTCTTCGTTGTTTAAGTATTGATCTGAATTAATTCATATCCTCGTTGATTGTTTCCTCCCAGAAATTGGTAAGACGATTGAAGAATAATCCCTTTTTTTGGATTGATGAACGTAGGATTAGAGGGTTTATATGTCATAAGAACTATTGGGTGTTGACCAAATTTTGACAAAAGAATTGTCTGTTTTATGTTATGAGAGACCATATTGGTAAATGATTTGAGAGTTTTCTTGACGGATTGGAGTGGATTGATTAGCTTTGTCTCTGGTTCAATGAAATTACTTTCAAAAGATTAGATTGATTGCTTCAGAAGAATTTGAAGGATTAAATGGAGCAATGTAAATGTATTAATGTTGTCATAGTTACTTCAAAGCCGTGCGAAAAGTTTGTGGAACTAAACAGAAGAAAAGGTTATTCAACTGCGCCACCGACAGGATTCTCAAATGGAAGTACTCAACATTTAGATTATTTAACTACATGGTGTATAGTGTGGTTGCAGCATGACGCTCGGACTCAAATTGTCGGATTTTAGGGTATAGCTTTTAGAAAGCGGATAAGTCAAGGGGTTTGAAACGGAAAAGGGTGCCGTACCATCAGAAAAGGTTATTATAGGCAGTTAGAAAGAGGATAAGTCGAGGGGTTTGTAATGGAAAAGGGTGCCGTACCATCAGAAAGGTTACTATATGCAGTTATAAAGCAGATAAGTTGAGGGGTTTGTAATGGAAAAGGGTGCCGTACGCCCGTACCATCAAAAGGTTATTACATCCACAGAACTCAAGTAGGGTAGGGTAAACCTTGTTTCTTCAGGAGGTTTTAGGGGTAGATTGTAATCTTAAGCAGGTGCAGTGAAGGCAGTACATGTACTTGAATCAGATGAAGCTTGGAGTTCTCATTGAATTTGAAAGTGTCGAATTACCAGAATTTTTTTAGTGAATTCAAATGTTTGACTGGTATTATGAGGCATGGTATCACTTTTGTCCCAGAACAGTGGATATGATGTTAGAGCATCTCCAAGAGATGGCCTATAAGTTGTCTTTGGCACAAATATAGGCCAGTTTTGCTCAAAAACCAGCTCCAACAGCTGGTGTAAAATCTGGCCTATATTTGAGCCAGACCTATAATTGGACCAGTTTTGGTCTAAACTGAGGACAATTCGAAGCTGGTGTAAAAAATAAAAAACTTCGATTTATTACTCTAGTCCTCCTCTCATCCTCCTCCTAATCCTCCACTGCTCCTCCAACGTTCGTATTCATCGTTGCAACGGTAAATTTATAAATACTTGTCAACAATCAAAATGAAAAACACAAAAAAATTACAAAATTACCTTAAACTCGCTTCAATAGTATAATTAATTTAATAAAGTTTGATAATTATTAAATATATTAACATAATTATTTAATAATAAAAACTATAAAATAATAAAATAATGCAGGTGGCCTATATTTAGGCCAGCTGCTGGAGCAGAAACTCAAAAAGTGCAGGTGTAAAATTTAGGGCAGGTACAAATATAGTCCAAAGACAATTTGACTGTTGGAGATGCTCTTACATGTGTACCTTATCATGAAACAAAAAAGTTATCAATTGAAAGGTACTTTTTAGGGGGATGAAGACATGAAGTAAAGAGTTGACACACATGGAAAACGCCTGTTACACCTAAATTTTGTCTTGATTTGTTGTCGTAAGTATTTTTACACTATTTATAAAAGAACACACCTAATATGCTGTTAGAGTAATATCAAATTATTAGTATACCTTCACTGTTATGTACCAAGTACCTTTCCTCAGTCCCTGAAATTAGTTGCTGGACTCCCGACCAATGTACTTCACTGCTATCCTGGACTCACTTGATATTCATGGGCTGAATTTGAGTATAAATTCACAGTTCCCAATTTGTAGAGGACGATGACAACGTCGGGTTCTCTCTAAGATTAAAGAGTTAAGTAAAGGGGGTTTATCTTGGGTGATGTCGTGTACCTTCTCCCTGAATGTCAGAAACTAACATCTGTCCTAGTTTTGAAGAACCTTTATTTCAACTTTATTGTTGGGCTCATTAACCAATGGGATTTGGTCCAAGCGGTAAGCAGATTGGTTCCGCTTAAACAATTCTCGGGTTCGAATCCTTGTGTATGTGGAGAAGCCCCACTGGTAGACTCCCCTGCCATCCACATGGGATACGGACCAGATTACGGGGCGAAGCCTCAGAACCGGTTGGCAAACCCAAAAAAAAAAATGTTGGGCCCATGTGATCAGGAGCATATCAAGAGGGAGATGGAGCACCTACTTGGTAGATACTTTATTAGCCAATGCTGGAGCTTTTAGGGGTAGATTGTAATCTTAGGCAGGTGCAGTGAAGGCAGTACATGTACTTGAATCAGATGAAGCTTGGAGTTCTCATCGAATTCAAAAGTTTGACTGGTATTATGAAGCATGGTATCACTTTTGTCCCAAAATAGGGGATATGATGCTATATGTGTTCCATATCATGAAACAAAAAACTTAACTATTGAAAGGAGTACTATTTATGGAGATGAAGACACGAAGTAAAACGTTGACACAACCTAAATTTTGTCTTGATTTGTTGTCGTAAGTATTTGTACACTATTTATAAAAGAACGCACCTAATACCTGTTAGAGTAATGTCAAAGTATTAGTATACCTTAACTGTTCTACAGTTCTATGTCTGGAGTACTAAGTACCTTTCCTTGGTCCCTGAAATTAGTCTCTGGACTCACTTGATATCCATGGGCTGATTTTGAGTACAAATTCACAGTTCCCAATTTCTAATGGACAATGACAACCTCGGGTACTCTCTCCGATCAAAGAGTTAAGTAAGGGGGTTTATCTTGGGTGACGTCATGTACCTTCTCCCTGAAGTTCAGAACCAAACTTCTGTCCTAGATTTGAATAACCTTTATTTCAACTTTATTGTTGGGATCATGTGATCCAGAGCATAGAAAGAGGGAGATGGAGCACCTACTTTACTAGATACTTTATTAGCCAATGCTGGAGCTTACCTTATCCACAGGGCCAAAATTCATTTTGTTTAAGCTAGTAGTAGTCTTTTTCGATAGGTGGTTAGGAGGGGTAATTTCGATGCGATATGTGTTTTGATTTTTTTTTTACAAGTAGTTGAAAACTCGCTACATAAAACCTGGGGGGATTGACCGCCCCATAGCAGGATCCAGCAATATACAACCAAACATCTTAATGTAAAATGTGGGCTTTCACTTGCATTCTCTTTAAACTAGTCTGACAATGATCTTTTTTCTTCCTGATATGTATTTTAAATTCATATATTCTTGTTTGCTTAGTTCATATATTCAACTTTACTGTTCAATTGTGCGTCAAGATAACCTTTGGTTCTTTTCATTTTTTTTCCTTCTATATACCAGGTGGTCAACTCTTATGCAAGTGGGGCATACTGCCAACAATTTTATTTCACTCTGGCAGCTACAGTAAAGCCAAACTCTTCTCGCACCTCCAAGTGGGTGTGGGGCAGTTACGAAAGGCTGGTATTTCTCTGTCTTTTGTGGAGATCAAGTTCATCAGACATATGGAGATTGTGCCGTGTTTCAGTGGGCCGGTCGCTTGATTATGGCTAACGGTCCCGTGGAAGGAATTTCCAGAAAGATAGCTGCTTAATGTTTTAGAGATATCAGATATTAGTTTGAGGTTTGTGTCATAGAAAAAAGCTAGGTACAGTTATCTCACTGGTTTTCAGTTTACTGACAAGAGGATTTGCTCGTGAATGAAGTTTGTGTCAGTCCAATAAGATGGTTAGGTTTTCATGCTTCCTTGCCCACATTCCTTCCAGCAAGCCAAAGGTAAATGGAGAACTATATTGGCTTTTCATTGTAAGTTGACTTTATCATAGGGAATATTCTATCACCTTTTCTTACTTTTCTCTATTTATTTGTTAATCAGAAAACGGTTCACATGTCCGTTGAAGCAATGCACAAGACAATAGAAGATAGTTCTCGAAATCAGGCCTTGTATTCGGGACATCCGAAAGCTCAGGGAGAATCTGTTCTCAATAGTAATGGTAATATCACAGGTTCTCCGAATGAACTTGAGTGGAAATCTGAGGAACTCAATAGTAAGCGTAATTCTGGGAGTGACAGAGAGCTCAAGTATTCTGGGTGCATGAAGAAGTGCATGTCTTTGGGGAGTGAACTTGACAGAACAGGAAGGGTCTCTACTGGAGATGACTCTGAGGAAGGAACTGATCTGGAATACTCTTGTGATGGCTCCCAAAATGCTAAGAAGATGGTGGCTCCAAGTAGTAGTTGCAACAGCCCAGAAAAAGATCTAACTTCTGATTCTCTTCAAGTAAGTCGCGAGGTGAACGACTCAATCTTTTCTATTGAAGATACACAGCAGTCAGAACAAGAAGCTCGTGTGAGCTCAGATATTCATTTTTCTAATGAGAGTGGTTGTGAATCACCTCGTAACCTTCCAGTTATTGCGAAATCCAAATCCTTGCCTAATATTGGCTCCTTTGATGGACGCCCTGTTCGTCGACACTTGGCACCTCACTCCAGATCATGTGATGATATTACTCGTTTAGGCGTGGAACAGAAGGAAAGGATGATTAGAGATCTGGAAGAATCAGAAATGCCTGGCCAGGGAAGACATAGTACTGTGGTAAACAATGAGGAAAGTAAATTTTGTGGAAGTCCAACAGAGGATGCTTATGATTCTTATAATTATGTTGGTTCAGCCAAAGACTGGGTACTACCTATCATGGATGAAGAAAAACACTTCCGTGGAGAATCTTCAGCTCAAGTATCACCACCCAAAGATTTCAAGATTAAACGTATTCAGGACTGGGTTATTGATCTTCAGCATTGTAGTCCTCCAGAAGAGAAAGACGATGAATTTTCCATATCAGATAAGCATCCGCAACACAGAGTACCTTCAGTGGATAGTCTAGTTGCTGCCAGATTTGATGGTAAGATAACACCTGGTATGGAATCTGTGAAGAGATACCTCTCATCTTTGAGTGCTACAGCAACCTCAGCTCATCTGGCAAATCATGGGTTGATTGTGATCCCATTTCTCAGTGCTTATGTTAGCTTGAAGGCACTCAACTTGTCTGGCAATGCTATAGGTTCGTATGTTTTATATATCAAATTTTTTGTTTTGTTTGGCTCTATAACTTTTGTAAAAAACCAGTTTACTAGTGATCTTAAAACAAAGCACACTGCAGAGTGAGATATTTATCTATTTAAGTAATACTGTTTCTGAAGTGAAAAGTTTGGAATGCGATAAGCATGCTCATTGCTATATATACATACCGTTTCTTAATGGATCATGAAGTGCAAAAGAGACCAAAAAAGTTGCAAGTAAACAAATTATTATTTCCATTATTCCTGGATTATGAAATTGGTTTTTTTGTCCTTTTTCAGTCAGGATTACTGCGGGTGCACTGCCTCGGGGACTTCATACTTTGAACCTGTCAAAAAACTCGATCTCCACCATTGAAGGTTTGCGAGAACTTACGAGGCTTCGAGTTCTTGACTTAAGCTACAACCGTATTGTCAGAATTGGACACGGTATGCCCTTCACTGGAACGTCCTTTTCTTCTTTCTGTCTCTGTGCGGTATTTCCGTGTTCCTTATCAGTCCTTGTGAGTTTGCTTTGTTGTCGACTACAGTTGTGGTGTTCTGAAAATTGTTTGAGAATCAAAATGTATTTAAATATACACAAAGTCATTGACTACTGGTAAAGCTTTTCCACATTTAACTGAACCGCGAGGTGTTTCCAGCCTTACGCTTAAGATTGCTTAATTGGTGTACTGTTTCACAGAGTCACTCTCTCCATGCTAACTTCAAAGCTGAACTTGAAGTCAAATAATAGGGCAAGACATGATAGAATAGAAACCTGTCACAGCAGTATCCTAATTTTTGAAGAAAGCGTTGGCACCTAGATTATGTCCACAGGTTTGAGTCTCTACATATGATACGCATAAATTGAAGATTAGAGGACACATTATGTTGATTGGAAAAATGTACAAAAAGTTGGTGAAGTACTTGGGTGTAAAAATAACACATATTCTAGTAGTTATGGGACTAATGTTTGGTGCTCTCTCCAAAGACAAACTAATGTAGAAAATATCGAACGAAAATTTTATTCCATGTTCTTCTATTTTGATACTTGAATAGGTTCTAGAGGTCTCCTGAAAAACATTGACCATGTAAAACCTTTTCTCGTACCATTTATTGGCTAGTGGCATTTAAATTTCACTCTGTTGGAAGAAGATAAAAAATTTAAGAGAGGAAAAGTTGACATAATGCATGGTTACTTGGAACCCTGTTACTTTGAGCAAGGTATTGTTCTTCGTGTTTATACCTTGAGTTCCAATTGATTTTCGAAGGATAAAAGACACTTTCACCTCCTCAGGTTTTGACGCAAAGACACTTTCACCCCTTTTTGTGTTCCAAACTTCAGGACACTTACCCCGTGACTGTGTCATATCATACTCTTAAGAGAGCAAATTTGTCTTTGAAACTACTATAGTGACGAACATTTGCCTCCAGACTAACGATGTCACGATTAGGGAGTGTAAATATCTTGAAATTTGACAGACAGAAGGGGTAAAAGTGTCATTTCGGAAACTTGAAGGCGGGTGAAAGTGTAGTGAAAGTGTCTTTTACCCATTTTAGAACTATCTTATCTACTGTTTCAGAAAAATCCATATGCTCTATGTGACTATGCTTTAGCTTTTTTTTTTTTTTTGATTTGTCGTTTATTTTGTTTTTCTTTCAAGGCCTAGCTTCTTGCTCGTCCCTGAAAGAGTTATATTTAGCTGGGAACAAAATAAGCGAAGTTGAAGGTCTTCACCGTCTCCTAAAACTAAACGTCCTCGATCTGCGCTTCAACAAGCTCTCTACGACCAAGTGTCTCGGCCAGCTAGCAGCTAATTACAACTCCTTACAAGCAATCAGCTTAGAAGGCAACCCTGCCCAGAAGAACGTTGGGGACGAACAACTGAAGAAGTACGTGCAAGGGCTTCTCCCTCGGCTGACATACTACAACAGGCAACCCATTAAAGCCGGCATTCTTAAGGATGTTTCGGACCGGTCGACTCGGTTGGGCATGTCTTCCGGCGACCACCGCGGCGGCCGATCGGAGAGTAGAAACTTGAGGAAGGGAAGCCACGGCGGCACCGCTTCGTCGTCCATTCAGAGCCGGAGAAATCTGGCGGCGGCGTCACCGAAGCCGTCTTTGAAGGGGAGACACGCGAATCTGCCGCCTACGACTAGGGCTAAGCCGGCGGCAGGTAGCAACGCCCATCGGCTGCTGAACTTCAATGATTTTGGCACTAAGCTATTCACCCTGAGACCAGATCTTAACATTCGGAGGAGTCGAAGTGCAGGAAATCTTGCAGTTATTTGATTCGCTGTTTGCTTGCTTGATGTTACCATTCGGTGGTCCTGATCTCTGAATAAATATCTGGGGAAAGCAGAATTAGTAGTTTAGTAGAACACCTATGTGTGTGCTTCATGTTATCATTTTGTTTGATTAGACTGTGTGGTTAGCCTAAGGTTGGATTTGGTTTCTTCTGATTTTGGTTTTAATGATTGTGATTCCTGCGATATTCAGGAAATAGACTTGTCCGATTAGAATAAAATGCAGATTGTTGCTTGAGTGCTGATGAATGCTAGTGTTTGCAAGTTGTTGATTGTTTTCGCTGCTGAGTTCACACGATGCTCATGATATGTCGTGAGGCTGTATTGGATTATCTTTTGATTCGTTTCATGTTTCCTCAGAAGATCTTTTGGTGTCTTCTGATACGAATATCATTTGTGTATTGATAAAACCAAAATGGCCTGAAATTGCCTCCCCGAGTTTATGATGTAAAACAAAATCTTTCAGCTGTACTGGATTTGTGTAAAATATAACAAAATCTTTCACTGAAATTCGGGCTATTTTGGTTTGTCACTTGTGTATTGCACTGACTGGAGTACATCTGGTGACTAGACATCTTTCACTGTCGTATCTGTCGTTTAACCAGATCGCTTAAAAAGGGTCTGACGAAAATGTCTTGTCGCAGTCAATGATAAATCCTGTTTTTACTGAGGGCATGACACGAACTTCCACACTGTAGGTTTGCTCCGAGAGCACCCACAAGGCCACAACACTCTATTCCCTCTCAAGGCTTAATAATTTGGACAAAGATGGTTGAAGCAGATGCTGGCATGGGTCTTAGTTTCTCTATACAACTGAACAAGTTTTTATCACATTGGCTCTGAATTATTCAAGCACAATATTGGTTTACTAGTTCAAGAAACAAGCAATTATTACAATTACCCATCGAGGAAGAGCGCAAATTACAGAAAATCAAACTGTAAATACAACTGCACACTTCAAGAAAAGCAAAATCTGCAAGCCCCCCATATATATCTGCCGCATCCTTGTGCTCCTTGCTTTTCTCTCTTTTACACACTTGGAATGGAACAAGAAAACTTCGCATTCTTGAACTCCGCGCCCAGAGTCCTAGCTAGCTTGATCCCTTACTTTAACTCCAGCTTCTGCAAAAACAACATTTTGAATCAGCGAAAAAGGCCAACAGCTATCTCAGATCAGCTTAACATGAAAGACACTTCAACACACATTTGTCTGGATCGAAACGCAAAATCCGGTTACAAGTTTTCGCAGAAGCAGTTCAAGAGATGAAGAGAAGAAAAGAGAATGCGTAGTTAATATCATATCCACCCTTGGACAGAAGAATGTCACATGGAATTCTTCTATTGCATGGAAGAGGGGATGCAATTCAACACAGACGGGAGAAGGTAAGTTAATTCTTTTATTGTTAAGACTAACATGCCAATTCAACCCTAAGTACAAAAGCCTAATCGGGGCCATAGAGTCCTCCGGAGGCCGCTTCGCTTAGCTACACATTATGCTTTACGCTCTTAGCAACAACTAGACATGCTTTAACAACAGCTAGACATTCTTGAGGGGACAAACCTTTAGGAATACGATCAACCAATCTATAGCACCTCATATGTATACTACCATTCGTTCTTCTTTTTTTATATTTTAGATCCTACCTACCAAGTGTTGTTCAGAAACCGGAGGTGTGGCTACCTACCAAGTTGTGGGGACTACCTATTGTCCCATTCTACCATTTACGCTCAGCTCAACCGAAGCTAGACTTTACGCTTTATGCCCGGCGAGTGAGAACATATTTGCTTCCTACCGAGACTACTGAGCCTACTGATCATGGCAAGCTGGCGACGGAGAGCAGCGGACTACGGAAGCTTATATAATAGGCATGCTGGCGAGACAGACGAGACATATTGCTACCGACGAGAGATCTACCAACTACAGAGCCTACGAACCAAACCTTCTCCTATGCTTTTCGAACAATAAAATTGAAAACTCCTTCGCTCCAACGTCACCTTTCTTACACACTATTGACTAGCCTTCCTTTCTTGCTTGGATGACCAGTTCTCCTACTTCTTTCGACTAGAGACATTGAACCGAGAAAGGAATTAGAAGCTGTTCAAGGACCATGAATGCAGACTGAAGCACATCTCCCCCATTGGTGAACAATGTGGAAGATGCACTGGCAGAGAAAGGAATTAGAAATGCGGTTCATGTCATGTTTTGCAATGATCCTTGGGAGGAGATTTCAACTTCGCTAATTGATAACATTTTAGTAGAGCTGTCAAATGGACAAGAGGACCCTTGAACCGACCTAGACCGGCCCTAGCCCACCCTCCCCATGCTCAGACCGAATCCAAGATATAGGAACAGCAAGACCGGCCCTACCCTGCCCCGACCGATGAAATGCCTGGAAATGGCGCGCTAACGCCAATTTATATGCCAATTTATTTTTACTATTATTATGATTTATCTTTTAAATAATATGTATAAATAATAATATACATAAATGATAAATATGAATATATATATATATATATACGCATTTAAAAAAGAAGATGTGCTGGCCAGGCCCGGCCCGCCACTAGGGGTCCAGTTGTGGGCCGAGCCAGGCCTGGGGTTTTATCCGCTAGGACCGGGACCAGCCCACCAGACTCTTGAGCCAACACGGGACCGGGGCTCAGCCCGACTGTCCACCTTCCAACGTGCCGGGTCATCCCATTTGACAGCTCTACATTTTAAGGAAGCATGGATCGACTAGTTAGACCTAGATTTTAGGTTTATATTAGTTTGGTTGTATTTTCCATCTTCCGTTGGAGCAAAAAAGGTCAAGTCTGTATGCCTAGCATCAATTTCATGCACAGAGTTGAATAGTATTATTCTGAATGCACTACTGCGCCATACAGGTTTGCAGCATACGACAGATTTGTTATAAACCAAGTTTGCTCTCCCCGCAATGAAGAGGGGGCATCAAGTATTATAAACGGAGCAACATACTAAAATCTCATGTTTAGATGCCTATTGATCAGTAAACATGAGTGAAAGCCAGATTTTGCGAGGGTCGGGAAAAAAAAGAACTACATTTCCTCACCAAAACCACAATAAAGTCGAATATTTACTACAAGGACATATAATTTCCCCATGCAGTAAAACTAAAGCTTGTAACTAAAAGGAGAATCGTATAGGAGACGTGAAAACTAATAAAAGATGAAAACTAGAGAGACGGAATTATGCCTATCCTTATGTCCACAATTGTGTCTATCTAGCATTTTTCGGGAGAAATAGTAAATTCACAATTCAAGAGGGATCTAAAACGTATTCTTCAAGTATAGCAACTCGGAATGGAAGCTATCCGGACAACTAGACAAAACCTTTAGAACATCCATGGATTGGTTACGGAAGGATGAGGTAACAATCTATGGATGTCTACACAAGCATATGAAAGTACATGAATGGGAGCTAAGTTAGGATGAAAATACCGAAAAATTGAAGCTAAAAGAACAAAAATCATACTTAGTCAGCACAATGAAATTCGGATGTATATCACTATTCTAGACAAACATCAGTTGAGTTTTCAAGTGTGGTAATTCATCAAAAACTGATGATGAGACAAGAAAAACAAGGAAAAAGATGAAAAGCCGCTTTGTATCCCAACAAAGAACATGTGGGAGGCAGTGAAGAACGCTCAACTAGAATCATTATGTGGCTATACCTACAAAGGTGAAGATATGGACGACACCTGAGTTAGATACTCGAAACAGTTCAGAGACAGCTACTAATATGCTTTTAGGGATTATAGCACTTCTATTCTAAACCATAGTGTATCTGGAGTAATTGATAAATGAGAGTGGGAGAGAGGATTTATTCTCTTTACCGCAGATGTAATTTCATACAGAAGGAACCAGGCATAAGATTCCTGTGAGCACATTAGGTGCTATGGGCTACGGTCACCAAGCTAGATGCATGCCCCCCTAATCTAGTGATCTGTCAATGGCTATGGACCTTTCGGCGATATGATCTTGAAGCATTCACAATTTTACACATTTCTTGGGACCGATGTGTGTATGGACATGAATGCAACCAAGAAAGTACTCATTTTTTCTGTGCGAGTATCACCTACAAGAGTCTCATGTGAACTTACAAGATGTGCCATGGGAGCCAAAATTTTCAAATAGGGTGAAGTTAGCTTCTCAACACTAATTTGAATTGAGCTCAAACATTCCTTTCTTATCCGCAATGCTACTCCCTACAAATAGTCTCCAATTCCGACGGCGCTACTTTGCTCATCTAGCAGCTGGCATGATCACCTTTAACGAGTTTCAAGCTCATCCATACTGATGTTGTTATAGCAAACTACTAAGAGCATCTTCACCTATGAGGCACTAGGCAATACACTGTTGATGTATCTTTTGGTGTGATTTTCCACCAATTTTGCAAGGTAGTGAGAGAGAGGCACTGGAGCACTTTGAAGTTTCATTGTCAATTCACATTTCACACGCCACTTTGCTGCACATATACAGCTGGCATGATCCATACTGATATTTTTCTTATAGCAAACTACGAAGAGCATGTTCACCTGCAAGGCATTGGGGTAGGCGCTATGGGGTACAAAGACACTGGGGCAAGACATTGTTCCTGTATATCTTTTGGTGAGATTTTCCACCAGTGTGGCAAATTTGTGAGAGAGAGGCGCTTGAGCACTTTGAAGTGCCCCTATAGCATTTCCTACCAAGACACCCCCAACACTGGTGGAAACATGAATAGTGATTTTTCAGAGCATTTTGGTCCTGGAATGAGGCACCGCTTAGTCAGGGCCACTGGTGAACATGCTCTAAAACTGAATACTAGTTAATCCCGAACCTCCATAAGACAAATGGATGAAGTATCATGTACTTCATAACTGTCACTCTATATTATCACCCTATTCATAACCAAATCCAAAGTACTCTAGGTTTGGGAAATACTAGGGATCACACCAGTATCTCCCACTCATCTCCCACCCAAATGCAATACTGGCAACGTGAATATCCATTTGGCATGATTGCAGCTAGACTGGTGGGATCCCTAGCATTTCTCTTTAGGTTTATAGATCCAATTAGCAAGCAAAACCTTGACATGGAAAAACACAAACCCAATAAAGAGCAATTCGAACACATCCCATTGCAACAAAAAACTTCAAAAATCAAATACCACATAATAATAACCAATTGTAGAAGTGTAACCTTTGTGTTCATCATCAGCATCATGATACTCCTGCTCTTCCTCCTCCGGTACCGGATGCAGTTCAACCTCATCCCCACCGCCGCCGCCGCCACCACCCTCTCCACCACCACCGCCCTTCTCATCTGGGTATCTAACAACCACCACAGGACAAACACAATGTTGAACACAATAGTCACTAACACTCCCTAACCTCCCCTTCACCGACCTCTTTTTAGCCCCAAACCCTCTACTACCCATTATCACCGCACTCAACCCAAGCCTCTCCACCTCCAAACACAGCCTCTCCTTCATGTCATGGTCCTTCACTATATGGATCTTGTACGGTATCTGAGCCTCGTCTGGAGGCTCAGCTAGATCGGAGGCTTTCGTTGCGGTGACATTATCGAAATCATCCTCCAGCTTCTGCTGGGTCGACTCGTCGGAGTTGGTGGGGGAATCGACGGCGCCCCAGTCGGCGCCGTAGAGGACGGAGGTGGGGCGGACGTGGAGGAGGATCACGGCGTCGCCGCGGCGGAGATAGTTGTGGACGGCCCACTTGACGGCGTGGGCGCTCTCGTCGCTGAGGTCGACGGCGATGGCGATGCGTCTCTGGGCTGAGGAGACTGGTGTGGAGAGGTGGAAGCGTGACGGCGATGAGGGGTGGGTGTGGACCGCCGGGAGGGTTGGGGAGGGGACCGGAGGGGAGGGTTCGTTTCTGGGTTTTTGTTGATCTGGGTTCATGGTTAAGGTGACTGTGTGTTGACGGGGCTTGATCGGCGGTGGCCGGGAAATGTGTATTGAGTGAGAGAGAGAGATTGTGAATGATTGTTACCGGCAGAGGAAGATGAAGTTCTGTGCTGTCTGGAGAAAGCTTGATTTCTCTTTCTTTTTCTAATTTCTTATCTTTTATTTTTTGTTAGGGAATTTCTAATTTCTTGATTCATCCAAAAAAGACACGATGACAATTGAGTCTGATCCGGTCCGATATCCGACATGATCCGACCCTAATTGAGAAGGTCCGATCCGTTTATAAATGGATTGAATATGGGTCACTAGTTTTGTTATCAGTGAAACCTGATCCGATCCGATTAGGTTATCATACGTTATACATTCAATGATAGACATGTACTAATATAATTTCATATATAAATTATACTATGTTTACTTCATATAACGTCATAGCTTTGAGAAATATACACTTTATTGTGAATAAACTGATAAAATCATGGATTTTAAGTGTACGTTAATCTAATTTAATTGTAGTTCATAATAATCTTAGGTCAGATGAACTAATGGCACGTTTGGTTTTTTGGACTATCTGTACTGGACTGGACTGGACTGGACTAAATTTTTCGGATAGGATTGGATTGGATTAGCTGAGCTATAACTAATAATGTGTTTGGTTTCGTGCAGTATTAATTCAGTATTAAGGTATAAATAGTCCAATCCAGCTAATACCCTCATGTGAGAAGGGACTAAATTGGAGTATTAAACATCATCTTTTCACTATTTAGCATCGGTATTAAAATTAGTTCAGAATTACCAAACACAATATTAACTAATACCTGGACTATATTTAATCCAATCCCAGCTAATATTGCTAATCCTAGCAAACCAAACGTACCCTAAAAGTACTGTTCGCCATGATCTTTCATAATCCGATTCGAATCCAGTAAAATCCGGTCTGAATCCGATCGGATCTGAAACTTTATGGATCAGATCTGGATCTGGGTTGTTCCGATCCAAACTCGGTCTGTTGCCGTCCCTACTTTCACTCTTAATTGTGCCAAATTTGAAGACATTTACACTCCCTAATGGTAACCTTATTGTCTACCAGAAGAAGTTCTCCCACGAGACAGGCTCAGCGTTTCGACGATGGCAAATGTCGACGAGACGACGGTTTTGAGGCACTATTCTTCACAGAGAAGAAAGTAGTTAGGTATCCACTAGACATTATTAACTTAGGAAATAGAGATGTGGGTGTGGATTTGGATTTGGATTTGGATTTGGAAGTTCCTGTTTCATATGATGACAACAATGGGCGAGGTCCTGAAGGAGGATTCCAGAGTTCAAAGAGAAAGAACTTATAAGTTACACGTGGGTAAGAGACAAAATCTCCCTCTAAACAAAGTCAGAATCTCAACTCCAACACCGCTCCGTAGAGGAGTTAAGATGTTTTCGTAGAGCATTTTTCTTTTTTCTATTTCTACAGTCAAACTGGGGTACTTCTAATTTGAGAGACTGGGACTTATGGATGGAGTTTTTTGAAGACCCGTACTTGAAACGTGGTGAGACCGATGCATAGTAGCTCTCTGTATAATATTGTGTCTCTCACGGTGCTGCATTGGCTTTTGCCATGAGATGAATATCACAGTATATGTTGCAATCAAAACTGATTACATGCCAAGCCATGCCCCGCAGTTGTATTAGGAAACGAGACTTCATTGTTGGATGGTTATTTTATGAAATTAAGTAGGAAAAAGGACCCAAACTTAGGGTACTAAACGTTACTGTCTCAATTAATGGTGATCATAAGAGCTCGGTACGTGACATTATTATTTTGTCACTGAAATGGTATGGCATGTGTACTTCCACAGTGATACTTTTCAAGCCACAATTAAGAAAGACAGGGTTGAACATGGGCAGATTCAGAAATCTGCACAAGGATGTTTTTTTTTGAGAAATTGTTTTGTCATTAACCGCGTTTGCACACGGGACCTCATGTAGGGGCTTCCAACGTTCTACCACTTGAGCTACCACCCTAGATGATGCACAAGGAAAAATTGAGTAAGCAAAATAATTGAATTAGTGGGGACTAAACTGTAAACTAGAAAAAAATAAGACTATAATAGTCCCTACCTAGCTCTACCTTTGGTTGAACCCAGTGACGTATGTAGGTAGGTAAATGTGGGGCTATAACCCCCACTCAACTTTCAAAATTTGAAATTTTACTCTTTATATTTCACGTTTTTCAATTTATCCCCCATAAATCACACTATAGACACCACTCAATATTGCAAAAATCAAAATTTATCTTTATATTATTATTTTATTTTAATTTAACCCCCACTGTCATGAAATCCTGAATCCGCCCCTGGTTGAACCCTATTCTTGATGGTCCCTACTCAAATAACATAATAAGTAAATCGCGAGATGTGCCTCAATCAATTGTGGAGAGTTTGCAGCCAAATTTTAATTTTGTTGAGAACATGTTCAAACTCCTAAACTTCAAGTTGCCAGTGCGGTAGTTATCACATCGCTCATGCCTTTTGCCTGCTGGGATGTTCGTCATAGACAACCACAATTCAATATCCAGTGACCATCCACACACTGAAAAAAGGTTTCAATCCGCAACTGCTATCTTTTAAGTGTTCTCTAAATAAATTCCCGGTCTAGTGCTATAACATGCAAACTATACTAGAGAGGTAAATTAATAGAAATAATTTTGACTGAGAACGGCAGTAAACTGTCATTCGCTTCCCTCATGATTTAAGCTCAAAGCTTTGTTACAGGCCGGTTTGAGGGAACCCACTATCATTCTTCAGTTCAAATCCTGAAACTTATTAAAATTAAGAAGGGCTTATTGTTAGCACGGGATGCTCGATGTCGTAGAAATATTTTAGAATCTGACTCCAAATTGTGTATTGACCTTCTTCACAAATGGCAAGTTGGACGTACTGAAGTGATGGATATGTATCCCGAAATGGAGACCAAGGTGCGAAATTACTTTTTGTTGTGCAACGATTTTGAGGAAGTACTCTATAATCACATCCCACGAAGTGCTAATAGATTGGCTGATTTGCATGGTAATGTGTCGCTTTTGTTCTCTCAATTTAATATTTATATGCACCTCCCTGATTGGGCTGCTAATGTAGTGGAGAACAATTGTTTGGAAAAAAGTTCAGTAGAACGTACCAACACTCACATCCCAATTATGTCATAACTTGAACACATCAACTACACGTATCAATACTCACATCCCAATTATGTCCCAACTTGAACACATCAACAACATGACCCACCACTATGCTAAATGTTTTTCAAGTAATTGGCCAATGTAGTTGATTTGACAAGCAGAGACATAGTTGGGATGTTAGTGTAGGGATACATAGCATTTTTGTTTTCCCATTTGTTTTGGCCTTCCCAACTTTCTATGAAAGATTTAATTTCCTAAAAAAAGATTTAAGCTCAAGGCCCTGAGGCAAACACCCAATTACTCGAGCATGCACAATTCATTCGAAATTGCAAGGAAAATAATATCAACAAAAACAATTTATATTTCACACCTTAAATACGGAGCCTAATAGGAATGCATTCGCAAAACATTTCCGAGTGTGCAAATTGGTGCCAGCTCAGTAGTAAAGCGTTTGAAGCCCCGTACATAAGGCTTCAAATTCGAATATATGATATAATTGTAAAAACAAACAAACAAACAAATCCGAGTCTGTTGCAAGTCTCTCTTCTCTAATTGAATCCTTCCCTAGGCGCACACTGTGAGAAATGGGTTGTGCAGTTTTAAATTGTCATCACTTTATTAGTTTCTGCATTTGATTGTTTGTGTTAGGGTTTGCATCTACTGATAAAAAAATTTATTATTCTCTTGCACAAGTCGTTATCCGTCGCGACATTTTCCAGCACTGGTTCTCTCTGGCGTGCCACGATCCAAAGAAATCAAGACATAAGCACTACGGCGCGAACTTGCCCGATAAAGATTGTGGTAGCGAGACCGATAAAAAACACTAGCAGCCCTAAATTTGAACTCCAGCCACAACTTTCGTCAATCACTCTGCTCTGTTCTATGTGCGATGACTTTCCCAATTCGGTTGTTGATTTCGAATTGGAATTGGGTAATTTTGACGACCCGTTTCTCCTGCTGGTGGAAGATGTGGAATTAGAACCAAGAGTGGGCTGAGGAACCTTCCTGTCTCTTTGTCCCACTTTCTTCTTCTGTGAAGAGAAAGAGCATAAACCATTTATAGTTTGTTTAGTAGCCATTTAAAATAAGAAAAACAGTTCAAGAAAATCTATTCTATTAAATAACACAGTTGACTTTTTTCCAGCCTTTAAATTAAATCACCCACATCTTTTAGATCTCACATACTTTAGAACCTGAATTTTGAAAAAATAATAATAATTAAACACACAACCCCCAGAGAATTAAACACACGGGTAATGGGAGAGAGAGTTGTTAAGAAAATTCGTTAGGGTGCATTGAGTGCATTATAAGAGAGGGAAATTTTACTATGATGTCTTTGGAGTATGAATAAGTTATGAAAATTACATTACAGACCCCTTAAGTTTAGAAAATAATAATAAAGTTTAAGAAACATAAACTAATAAGCCCTATAAAATTAAGGGCACGTTTAATGTCGGGATTAAAAATTGAGGCTACATGGGGCCCTACAGTATTATAGCGTGTATTTTTTTTTTTTGCAAACTTATTATAGCGTGTATTGATATTAAGGGAGTAATATTATATAGGGAGAATTATGTAAAAGGTTTGTTTGCACCAGTATAAATAGGGGTATTAAGAGCATCTCCCACAGTTGATATTAAATTTTACACCAAATTCTATATTTGGTGGAGAAAAATGGTTTGACCTCCCACAGTTAACCCTCAAAAACACCATTTCACCATTTTGGTGAAAAAATAGCACTTTTGGTCTCCCACAGTTTTCAACAAATTTTTCATCAAATAGCCATTTCACCATTTCATCAAATTTAGAGAATGATATTTTTAGCCTCCCACAACAAATCATCAAATTTATCACCAAATCATGAATTTCAAACTATCAAAAAAAAAAAACAAATTATTACCAAAACAATATTACACGAAACTGTAAAATGATTAAATAACACTTAAAAAAATTTAAAATAACCAGTCTAATCTATTTGACCATGATTATTCCATAAGTGTGCAATGAGTCTTCTTCTTAGCTCGTTATGAGCTCCTTGGTTTATCAAGTCTCGATGTCGACCTAGAAATTGGATAAATGTTGAATTAGTGATATCCTTTGCAACCTCAGCATGTGGTACAAATGGTGAACTTTCATAATCAAGATTTATGAGAATGTGAGAAGCATCAAAAGTGTAGGTGTTGAGATACTCGCTACGTTCCTCTTCGGCTATCATATTGTGCATGATAATGCATGCTAAGATGATCTCGTGAATGTCATTTTTCTTCCAAAATGCTACACTATTACATTAGAGCATATAATTACCATGAAAGTAATGTGAAAAGATGTCTTAAACACTAATTAAAAATTTGGTGTAGATTACACCAAATCCTATTTTTGACATCAAATTTGATGGTAAAAATAGGATTTGGTGATATAAGATAGGATTTGAGGGTACTGTGGGAGATGCACTTCACCATTTCACAAAAACTACACCAAATATAGGATTTGGTGATTTGGTGTTTTTTTGATCAACGACTGTGGGAGACCTACAAAAATATCACCATTTTTTTGGTGATTTGGTGATTTGGTGATTTGTTGTGGGAGGCGGAAAACACCAAATTTTACTATCAAATATAGGATTTTGGTGCACTGTGGGAGATGCTCTAAGTCTTTAGTGTTCAATCTCACTTACATGGTGGGATTAGATTTTAGGCATATAGAGGTATAGATAATAAGGGAGGATTGAATCCCCCTTGAAATTATTCCTGCACCAAACACCAGTTATTACCCCCTACATATATTATTATTACTGTATCCCTTATTTATCCCTGTATCAAACACGTCCTAAGGGTAGTACATAATATCCGAGTAAGAAAATTATACAATACGATTTTTGGATAGTGACCTCGACCATGAGTCATTTCCTAATATATAAATATGCGTGCCTAGAAACAGTTGTTTTCGAGTGTGTTTGGACCTGCTTAAAAAAAAAAAAAAAAACAAAAAAAAAACAAAACAAAAAAAAAACAAACAAACAACCAAATGGAAGTTGGTGTAACATAAACAGGCTAAACACGGTATATGATAATTTAACCCCTTGAAGTTTAATGCAAAGACACTTTCACCCCTTTTAGTTTGGGAAATGACACTTTCATCCTCTGGTGTTTCGAAGATCAAGATACCCACGTTCCCTATTTGTTAGTCTGGTAGTGGGGTCCGTCATTGATATTAGTTTCTCGGACAAATTTGCTTTCTCAGAATATATGGAATAACACAATCAATGGTGGAAGTGACTTGAAGTTTGGCACACTAAGGTATTGAACGGTCATTCCCCAAACACGAAGGGATGAAATTGTATTGGGGTCAAACTAAGGGGCAGAAAAGCCTTTTACCAAAATAAAATAGCCTAAAATAGGCAAAATTCTATGAACACCTAAAAAACCAAAAGAAAAAGAAAATATGGGTGCTAAACAATATTTGAGAAAGTAGGACAAAACAGACAAAAGACAGCAAATGAATACGAAACTACAAATCTGATACTATGTTAATATGGAACTAACTAGAGAGATTTCAAATGCAGAAAATGGGTTATTTGAGTTCGTAGGCCTTACTGCACTGGTTGGAGTTGCTGATTTTGTTACTATGATGCAGCCACAAGCCCGATCTTCAAAACAACTTGGCGTTCTCGTGGGTTTTTGCGATTTCACTGTTTCGGGCTCAGTTGGTCTGAAGCAGAGGAATATGCTGTTCTTCATTGACGAACCTACCAATTTTCTAGACGATTTATAGAGAGAAAGCAACAGCGCGTGCTCCGTTTTTTATATGAGTTGGTAAATCTCGATTTCACCGTCGATTAATATTTTAAATTGAAATAATATGAGATTAATAATTTGAGAGTACAGTATCTGTACTTACTGGCATGAGGATGTCACATGGTCATCATGTCTTGAGTTGTATACTTATGTACTGGATCTAACTTGGTTACTAGAAGGTGTAAAGTCACTGATTTATGCTCAATTTGTGATGGTTTTGTTGAAGATCAAGAACACTGTTTTTCCACTATAAGTGGGTTAAACCTATATGGTTCACTTCGGGACTTTTAGACCCAGAAATGTGTTCAAAGGTTGGAAATGTGCAGAAATGGTTGGGTGAGTTGTTGACAAAGGTCACGGAGAAAGAAGAAACTGAGAAATTTATGAAAGAGTGCATTCTTTGCTGCTGAAATATTTGGAAGTCAAGAAATAGATGGGTGTTTGATAATCAAAAGCTTGACCCTCTGAGTACAATGTTTAATTGTAAGAGAGAGATTGCAAATTTGAAGGAGCTGGAGGAAAGCAAAGAAGTGCATAAACAGATTAATGCTCAACGCAGAATGACTACAAGGAGTGATATTATATGTTGGAAACCTCCAAATCCATGTTTGGTAAAATGCAATGCTGATGGTGGGTGGCATAACGAGGACAAAATAGCTCATTTAAGTTGGTTGGTAAGAAATGAAGTTGGGGAATTACAGGATTGCGGTTGGAGTAGAGAATGTGCTAGCTTTGCTCTTATAAGTGAAGCTTTGGCTCTCAGGTTAGCAGTGTGGAAAATGTTACCTAAAAATTATACCTTCATCTCGTTTGAAAGTGACTGTAAACAATTGGTTCAAGCAGTGCATTTTAGTAGCTCTACATGGGAAATTGCTCCAGTTTTGTATGACATTAGAAGATGTTTATTGCAACAAAGAGGTGACCTAAAATGGATAAGAAGGGAAGCAAACAAGGCAACGGATAAGATTGTGCAACTTGCTTGTGAGAGAAATTCAGTTCACTTTTGTCTAGATAGTTCTTTCTTTACTCAAGTTGTCAAGGAGAAATGCAATGGTTTGACTTCTTAATGAAATTTCTCTATTTTGGAAAAAAAAAAAGCCTCGGACTTTCAAGCAAGAGTTTAAATTAGTTTAACTTTAAAATCAGCTTAACTTTGAAGCCCGTCTTACAGATAAACTAAGTTCAGACACATCGATATTCAGCTCGTTCATTAAACAGGATTTTGTAACATTGGTTGAAGAAAAATTCTGCTAGAGATTCATGAACGGGCTTGTCTAAGAGTTCAGCATTCAAGCTTTTGTACGATGTATATACATGATTCTCGAAAAAAAAAAACTAGATTTGTACACAATTGGATAATAGTTTTTGGATCTTATAAGAAAGAGAGGAACTCAATTTTACAAATTAAGCTATTGATCTTTTAAGAAAAGGCGAGTGCATGGTCGCATCCCATCCCATCACCCTTTGGCAATAGTTTGGTCTAAAGTAATTTGCAGAACATATGACTACACTTTTTTTTTTGGGTGCAATATTTTGTTGCGAATGATGACTATGCTTTTTTCATCCATGATGAATGATGAAATCCGTCCACGCACGTAAGTAATCAATCTTGCCTGAAAATCAATCGAGGATGAGAAACTTCCTTTTATGCTGTGCGGACCTATGCGGGCAAGGGCGGAGTCTGAAAGTCGTTACCTTAGGGCTAAATCAGAAATATTAAATAAAATAAGAATAAAATTTGAAATTTGTAAACTTAAGTGAAAGTTATAGTGACTTTTAAAAAATGAAAGTCGTAGTGTAATTATTATGAAAGCTAAACTGAAATAAATAAATAAAACAAGGTCAAAAACGAATTTATGCAAGTTGAGTGGGGACTACCACTCGTCATATGCTACATCCGCCCTTGCATGCGGGGGCGGAGCCACGGACTGAGTAGTGGGGCTATAGTCTCAATTTTTCAAAAATAAATGTTTTCCCTTTATTTTTTTTCAATTTAATCTTGTAAAAAATGACTTTAACCACCACTTAACTATTTCAAAACTATACAATTTTAACCCCCAGGGCCTCACTGCACACTTTTAAGCCACTACCGTTTGCGGCCTCAGCAAAGCAGGTGGAAGCTAATGCCGCATTGTATGCTTTGGAGCTGTGCATAGAGAAGAACTACAATGGGGTAATCATCGAAGGTGACGCCAAAGTTATCGTGGAGCAAATTAAGCGGGGAATGCAGGACGAGACTGAGGAGGATTTATCTGAAATTGGGGACTTGGTGGATGAATTTGTTACGAAAGCTAGAAACAGGCCCGATCTCGAAGTCAGTTTTCAGCCAAGATCAACAAATTCTTCGGCTCATCAGTTGGCGTAATTTGCAAAAGGAAGTGATGCTATGATTCTGTTCACAGAGCTTAATGTCCCCAGTTGGTTACAAAAATTTCTAGATAGTGATATCCATCATGTAATGCCTCCCTGAGCTCTTTCTATAAATCGTCTGTTTCTCAAAAAAAAAAAAAAAAAAAATCTTGAGAATTTCACTTAGCAGTTAGCACCTATATATTATTATTATTTTTTATAAAACAAATTATGTTTGGTCCTTTCAAAATTAAAAGCCTCTGGTCTAAAATAAATAAAAAAAAAGCCTTCCATATTAGTTCATTACAATAACGGCTTGACCATTACTTTGATAATTTTTTTTGCATCCGCCATTGATTTCAAGTTGTTGTGTAACATGCCATATGAACCGGGATGCTCCCGTGAAGCATCATCGTCATCGTTGTAGTGGAAGATGACTCAGCCTGGCCCGACAGATGGTCTAATCTAAAATGTGAAAATTGCCAGTCTCTATGGACTCCCAAGTCTCTTTCCTTGGACCAGGGTAAGCACCATTTCTTGTTTAAAGAAAGACCGGGTCATCCAGTGTAGCGTCACTTTTCTTTTTCAGTCAAGTCTTGGGTTGACCTAAGCCTTTTTTGAACACTGCTTAAGAAATCAAAGATAGCGCCGTATAGCTTTTTTTTCATCCACATGAGAGAAACTGAGAGAGCGACTTGCCCCTCCTCAGCTTATTTGTGTTTGGGGGCGTTTTCAGCTACAAGGACGGGTGCTAATGGGGGAATGTAGCCCCTCACCTAATTTTTCACATTTTTTTATATATATATTTTTATATTTTTTTATCTATTTTTTCTAATTTAACCTCCATTCTAACAAATTACTGAAACCATCCATGTTCACGCTTTGGGCAACCATTTAAGACCACGAGGTCTTGCTCGCCATATACTATCTAGGCAACAGTTGGCTAGACATACTCTGCGTATGCAATGGTCTGAGAGGAATCCCAAGTAGTCAGAGTGAACTAAGTACGACCTGAATACTAACGTATTTATTGTACCGAGAACCATCTCAGCGTGCCCAAAAATGAGCTAGACCCGGCTCCGGACCTCCAACAGTTGAACCGGCCCCCGCCCCCTTAACCCACAATCAGGAGTAACACAACCTCATATGATGTCACAAGTCATTTACAGTTGGCTCAACCGCTACGAGAATCAGCGACGGAACCAAATAACTGAAACAACTATGATAAGAGACACTAATGTAGTTTTAAAAATATACTCATAAAAAAATGTGAAATCAACCAGAGTATTTGTATATTTGTTAAATGATATTTTTGATCAAAATTCAAAATAATAGAATAAAAGTGAAATTTTGAAAAAGTGAGGAGTGGCAATTGCCACATCTTACCCCTTAGTAGCCCCATCCCAACATTTTGGTCCCTTTGGTTGTCCGTCACTTTTCTCTGTAATCTTTTTTTTGAAAGAACATACTCGGTGGTAGGGCGGCGTTACCCGCCTAGATTAAATTACGACTTCCAACCCTTAAAGCAAATTAGGGGGACCAAACCTGACCCAACAACACAACAGGTGAAAAACAAAACTATAAAATACAAGACTAGGCCTCTGAGTATGGGCTAACAGGCCCAATAGGAAAGATGGCGGATGTATTACATAAGAAGCCCAAGCCTTCTCCTGAAGCCCAAAGATGGCAAGATGGTGATCCACCTGGTTCGCATTCCTCCGGACACCATTTAACACATATCCAGCTTCACTCCCTAGACACCTCTTTAGATCATTCACGAACCTTCCTCTCTCCGAAAAATCAATCGATCTCTTCTGAATACATTGAACCAACGCATTGGAATCGGTTTCAATCTGAATCGGCGCAGATGAAATGTCTTTAAATAAATTGAAACAGAAATGGAGGGCCTTTGCTTCACAAATGGTCGAATCAGAAGAGAAGGGGATCTGTCCATGAACTGAAGCGACAAACTTTCCATGGTGATCTCGCACCACACCTCCAGCCCAGGCAATCCCATTTTTCACATCCATCGCAACATCCGAATTTAGTTTAAGCCAATTCTCCGGTGGAGGGGACCAGATCTGAGGGATGAGTTCAATCGGCACCTGGTGAGTTTGACTTCTTGAACCAGCTAAATCAACTTCTTCTAAATAACGATCTGCATCATGTTCAATTGACTGAGTGTCAAATTCCTTCTCTTCCATTACTAACCCATTTCTTTGATTCCAGATCAACCAGCAAATGATCACAAATTTTCTCAGATCCAGAGGCTTGAGCTGTTCAACCATATGAAAATCTAATCTCAGCATTTCTGGGCTGTAGAGCTTCTGTCCTAACGACGAGTATCTCCAGAACTTCCTCAGCTCCCGACAATCGAAGAACCGATGATATCTATCCTCAAAAGCTTTCTCACAACAAGGACATAGAACATGTATCTACATACCTCTTTTCCTCAGATTACATTTTAGTGGAAGGTAGTCTTTGAATAATTTCCACGCAAAAATACAAACCTTCTCATAGAGAGAAAATATCCAGAGACTTTTCTCAAAGGCTTCTCTGTTTTGATCACTAGTATCCTCCTGATCATCTTCATGACTATGAGAGACACATAATCTTGTATCCACATGATACCCAGAAGCAACTGAGTACTCCCCATTTCTTGTGTGTTCCCACATTAGGTTATCCTCGGCTTTATGTTGAAAAAGAGGGATTTGAAGGATGCAATCTGCTTCACATGTATGAAAAGATTGGGAGATAAGGTCAGTATTCCACTGCCCTGCATCATCCATAAGATCAACCACTTTGGCATCCTACCCTAACACTGGATAGCTGTAGACCTTCTTCCTTCCCCCCATGGGGAGCCATTTATGGCTGTAGACAAGTGTACTTTGACCATCCCCTATCACATGTCTCAACCCAACATACATAACTTGCCTGCCAATAAGAATACTCCTCCACAGAAAGGAAGGAACATAACCCAGATGAGCATTCAAAAAGTCACAATGTTTAAAGTATTTTCCTTTTAGGACTCTAGCTGGGAGAGAATTTGGGTTGGCCGTCCAACCTTGTTTGGCTAAGCCAAATTGAAGGCTTCTAAACACCTGAAACCCAACCCCGTTAACCTTTCTTAGCACACAGTTTTTCCCACTTACACCAATGGAGCTTTCTTTTGTCTTGAGTACCTCCCCACCAGAAGCTAGTAGATTTGGCTTGAATCTCATAAACGAGAGTAGTGGGCAACATAAAACAACTCATAATGTAACTTAGCATGGCTTGTATTACAGACTTGATCATCACCTCTTTACCTGCTATGCTCAGTCCCTTCTCAGGCCACCCAAAAACTTTACTGAAAATCTTCTCTTTCACCCCCTGAAACAAGCTCCTCTTATTCTTAGCCACACAAGTAGGAAGACCCAAATACTATGAGTGACCATCAACTGCTGTCACTCCCAGAATGTTTGCAATTTGTTCCTTCCTGTTTTGCTCCACCTTTGGACTAAAACATAAAGCAAACTTGTCTTAATTGATGCACTGTCCATAGGATTTTTCATAAGTATCCATGTTTCTCTTCGTTTATTGAGCTTCCTCAATAGATGCTTTGCCAAAAAAGACACTATCATCTGCAAAAATCAGATGAGTAATAGCAGGACAAGATCTTGCAGCCTTCACACCTTTAATTTTCCCCCTAGCTGTAGAACTATTCATAAGATTTGTGACTCCGTCAGTCCACAAAAGGAATAGGTAAGGTGATATTGGGTCCCCCTGTCGTATGCCTATAGAAGGGACAATATTACCCACTGACTGACCATTTATCACAACAACAAACCTCACAGCCTCAACACAATTCATAATCTGCTGCACAAATTTTTCATGAAACCCCATCGTAGACATCACAGCTTGGAGAAAATTCCACTCTACCCTATCATAGGACTTAGCCATATCTAGTTTTAGAGAGATATAACCCTTATTACTCTTAGACTTTTTGATAGAGTGCATTTCCTCAAAAAGAGACAATCACATTGTCAGTGATTAGCCTACCTGGAATAAATGCACTCTGAGTAACATCAATAACACAATCTAAGACCACCTTAAGTCTGTTTGCTAGCATTTTAGACACCACCTTATAACAAACATTAGTCAGAATTATAGGTCTAAAGTCTTTCACCGTATTAGGACATTCCTGCCTTGGGATCAACACAATACTAGTGAGATTAATAATACAGATGTCCATACCTTGATTTAAAACATTTAGAGACATAGAAACTAAGTCCTTCCCAACAATATTCCAATACTGTTGATAGAACTGTGCTGGAATCCCATCTGGACCCGGAGCTTTTAGGGGGTGCATCTGGAAAAGTGTAGCTTTGACCTATTCTTCAACAAAAGGCTTGCATAACTCATTGTTCATAGCTTGAGTGACCTTTGTAGGAATAGAATCCGACACCTCATCCATATCAATTGCACCAGCATTAAACAGCTCTGTGAAGTAGTCTATGAACATTTTCTGAATATCTACCTCTTTCTCAACCCAGTTGCCCTGAGAATCCTGAAGCCTTCTGATGGTGTTTCTCCTTTTCCTTTGGGTAGCTCTTCTATGAAAATAAGCCGTATTTTTATCCCCCTACTTAAGCCACACCTCTCTGGAAAGTTGTCTCCATTTTACTTCTTCATCTGCTAACAGTCTATTAAACTGATCTTCAAGCTTCCTTAAATCTTGCAGGTTACTTGCTGAAGGTGGGAGCTTTGTAGTACTGTCAATCTGCCTCAGCAGTATCTCCTTTGCACTTTGACTCCATAGTTGTAATGCCTTCCTAGTGTTTGTAATTTTCTGTACAAAAGACTGTGGACACTGTTCAAAAATGTTAGACTTCCAGCTCCTTGTAATTGTTTCTGGACAGTCCTCATATTTACTCCATTGAGCAGCAAACTTGAGTGGTTTGTGAGTATTTCTTGAAGTCCTTACAGTTTGAGCTTGGATTAATAATGGAAAATGGTCCGACACAGTACTTACCAAATGAATCACCGTGGATTGTGGGAATTTTTTGATCCAATCACTTGTACCAACAACCCTATCCAATCTCTTCTTAACATTTGCTCTTCCATCCCTTCTGTTTTGCCACGTATATATGTAACCTTGAAACCCCAGATCTCAAGTCACAGTGATATAAAGCTTGAGCAAAATCATTCATAAGTCTAAAATTTGAGGAACAATTGCCTTCATACTCATCAAAAAGCAGGATATCGTTAAAATCACCACACACGATTTACGATACATCATTAGACAGTTTCAAACGAGGAAGAACCTCCCAAGACATAAATATTTGACTAGCATCAGGATTGCCATAAATACCCGTAAAATAAAAACTCGACTCCAACTTTCACCCAAACATGAATATAAAAATCGTGATAACACTTAACATAAACATCAACTAAAGAATTCCAAAGAAGAGCAAGACCCCCGCAAGACCTCGACGAGGCACCCATCAGGCATTTACCCGAGCTTAACACGGATGTCATCTCCTTTATTTTTACCTAAATTAGTTTCAGAAAGAAAAACTAAAGAAGGATGATGACTCTTCACCACAAAGTGAAGAGCGTTGAACGTGCAAGGGTTGGCTAACCCCCGCACGTTCCAACTTAGGAGATTCATGACTCCCGGCGGAGGTGATCCTCTTCACCCTTCGCCGTTTAGAAATGGAAGTCTTCACTCGCCACACCCGATAGCGCACAACCTATTTTTACTCCCACAGTGAGACAATGACCACCGGGATTTTTAACAATAGTCCCACTGTTTGGTTCCTGAATTTTCACCGCCTTATTCCGTCCACTTTTGGTAGGAACCCTAACTCGCTGGGGCTCCTCATACACATCCACCTCTTTCCCTTTGTTTAGCATAGATGAGGGAGAGATAGTAGTCTCCTTTGTCCCACTAACACCACCTTCGTTTGGAAACTGGGCACCAAAGAGAGAAAACCCCCCGAGATCCATGGCTTTAATCTTCCCCATCTTCCTCAAAGCATCCATTGTCGTTGACGCACGAAGCCAGTCCCCTTAGTATTTCATCGCCTTCGAAGCCTCTCCCTTCACCTTAACACACTTTGCGAGATCATGGCCAACCACACCACATCCCTCACACATAAATGGCAACTTTTCATACCTAAAATCGATCCACGGGACTTGACCCCCCTTTTAGCCGGATTTTTCCTCCCCTTCGCAAAGGTTTGGTTAAATTAAGCCAAATTTTTACTTTGACACACCTTCCTTTTATCACACCTCTATCAGGGACGACAGCCACCACAAAATCTCCTATAGCACTTCCAATGTCCTTCCCATAGGACACCGTAAGACCCTCCGGCGGAAGACCCCACAGGTGGATAGTGAACAACCCTTTAGAGTAATCTGCCAACAACATATCCTTTCCTTCCTCCCACCTTTGAAGAAAAAACAAGCAGTTGTTTATTAACCTTGGCTGTCACGTCATCACCCTTTCCATCTCTTTAGCATCTCCAAAAGTGAATTGGAAAATACCTTCATCAAGAGGATTCACAACAAAATCCTTTGGTTCGTTCCACACCGCATTCATAGCCTTCTGAACTCCCACCGCATTCAGCGAGTGCGTAGTCCACACCTTCCCAAATTATTTTTTCTTACAAACTTTCAACCCTTCTTCCATAGACAGTTCTGAAATGGCTATCTCAACTTCTTCAAGGGCTCTGAGATTCATAGCTCTCAGATTGGCCTCAATGTCTTACATGATAACCCACTGGAACAAAGAAACAACAATGAATTTTTGGAAAAGACAATAGAAAAAAAAGAATTCAAACCTTGAAACGTAGTTTGAACCAAACTGCGGTGGTTTACGATGGCAACCTGGTAGTAGATATATAGGCAGACCACAGAAAGTGGTAGTTAACTGCCAAAAACGTGCTAACATGGTGGCTAACTTCCCTTAACTCCCCACTACACCACTGACGTCATCGGGTTGATTTTAGGAGAGAGGAGAGAGCACAAGAAGTTCCAATTGTTTGTCTTAGAAGTAACAACATTGGTGCTGATAATTTTACTATTCTCTGTAATCATAAAACAGTAGTTTTACAATTTGTTCTAAAAAGGTTGGAATGATATCGTTAGTGAGACTGCAACGATTAAAAATTTCTTTAAAAAGTTTGAATCCTCGAAGGGGATCATGATATTGTGAAAGAGGGAGCATTGAGTAATCCCAATAGTTTACGAACCGTAACAACCCCCTCAAACTGAAGCTATCGTGATAAGCAGAGTTTTGAATACCAAACCATGGAAACGTCCAGGCGGATGAGACTTCGTTTGAATGTCTATATTTGATCTAAGAAAGTTACAAATTTTAGATGAATTGTGCCAGCAAGAAGATGATGGCAAGTAAAGTGGCAGTCTACTTCAATGTGTTTCGTCCTCGCATGAAAAAATTATTGTGGGCAATAAATTCACCCTCTGAAAATCTTCCCCTTCAGCCTATAAATTCACCCTCTGAAAACCCAAAAGCTCACACCTCAATCTCGCTCTCTCCAGAATCACCCTCTCTCTCTCCCGTCCGATTTGCCGAGCAAAAACCCGGCCGAAAAACCAGCCGAGTCCGACCAAGCCAGGCCAAACCCGGGGCCGGCCCTATTCCGTGCGACGCCGCCGTTTCACCGCCTCCCTCCGACGCTCTCCGCCCTCCGACGAAGCTGCAGCAGCAGCGGGTTGCCACCGAGAGCTTCCCGTCGCCCCCGGATTCGCCTTCCCATTCCATTCGTTGGTTAATCCCCGAACTCCTCTATTATGATTTCCAAACGCACTTCTTTGTTTTGGTGTTTTGGAATTGATTATAGTGGGTTTGGGTGAATAGAGAGTAAGAGGATGTATGAGAATTTTGGGGATTAACAATGGTTTGGTTTGGTTGTAAACTATTGCGGGGTTATTTTGCATGATCTGAAACGTTGGGGGTTCCTAATATCTTTTACTAGTCCGTGGGAGGTATTGGTTGTATTTTCTGAAAAGCTAATTCTTTACTAAATATATGTATTTTAGTGCTATTCAATTGAAGGTTTCATATTTACTCTTTAACAAGTTTTTTTTTCTAAACCAATTAATTTTCCTTATTTAAAATAATAATAATAAATTTTAGATTAACCTATAAGCTAATACTTGAGGTTTTATAAAATCAGTTATACGAATAAGTTAAGTATCTTTTTATAATAATAAAAAATGTTCTTTATATAAATCGTTTTTTTAAACTTAAGGATCGTCGTTTACTTTAGCAAATTTTACTATGTCATGAGAATTGAGTGTTAATTAGGGAATATTTGCTATTGTAGACACCGAGTTCATAGACGGTGAATTTGTGGAGGGTCCATACTACGAGTATTAGGAGGTTGTTTGTTTTCGTGTAACGATCTCTCTTCCACTTCAAGTAAGTTTATGTGCACAACACCTTTAACTATCAAAATGCGATGTTTTGTGTGAGTTATGTCAATACTGTGAAACTGATTTGAGAAGCATGTGTTATTCAAACTTATAGTACTCGTGTGAGATATTGGAAGAATGAATGAATGATAATGGAATTGGGAGTAATGTACAGAGGATGTGCGTTACGGCTACGGCCGGGAACACAATTGAGTGATTTCCCTAGGGTACATACCCTTTTATTTATCGTGGAATCTATGAGTACTACCTATGCATGTTTATGTCATGAATGTATATGGTTGTCAACACTTAAGGTCTCATTAGAATAATTTGGGCGGGATAGCGAAGGGCTATCTATTAAAGTCCGGGGAGAAATTGGTATATTCCAAGAATGCACCCCTAATATTATGATTTATTGCATTGTGACCTCTCTGCCTACATCGTACCTGTTGGGCTCATAGGCTACGCCTCAACCAAAGAAACGATTAAAATGTGGTTATTCTTTCTGTTGGCCAACTCTGTTTTACATGTTGTGATGTATGCTACTCAGTTTTTACTGATAAACGTTTTCTGCGGTCGGCTGTTGCTATTTGAAAACTCGCAGTTTATCAATAAAGTGGGGGAACGCGCACACGTAAGCTGGAAGCTAGGATCAGGCAGCTAGGATATGTCTCATTTATCTAGGAAGCAGTTTTAGAATTACAATTTAGATTTGAACAATGTTATTATTTCTTTCAAACTATTGTTGAAGGGTTTCTCCGTTTTTTATCAATTGAATGCACTTTGGATTTCTGTTTGGTTGCACTAGCAGGGAACCATAGGTTCCAGGGTTGTTTGAATTACAGTTGTCACAACATATCGTAGCAGCATAAGACTGAGGCATCCCCATATTATATAGAAACCATAAAAACCAGGAAAGTTCCTTTGTGGCATCAACCAATGCCCAATATTGAGCTTTTATGGTGGATAGAGCAACAACAGTTTGTTTCATGCCGTACCAAGAGATAAGTGAGTCGCGCAAGAAGAAACTGTATCTAGTAGTATATCTTCCAACAATTGGATCATATGCCCAATTAGTATTGGAGAAACCATGTAGGTTGAGAGTGGACCATAGAATCTGAAGAGCAATAGCACAGTAAGTTAAGCGGGAAGCAGTTATAAACTGACTAACCTGATGCATATCACAAACTATATCATGGCGTGTAGTTGAAGGTAAAGCAGGCTACCGACAAGAATTCAATATCATGTAGGTTCAAATAATTGTTGCACGACGCATGTGGCATTCTTGTGCTCCAGGAACCTTGAGATCGGGTGGATATAATTTTTCTGCAAGATTGTTGCTAAAAATGTATTATTTACATCCATCTAAAACAAATTCTACATCCTTTGAGCAGCTACAACGATCAGGTGTACTGCGGTGAGTTGAGGCATTGGTGCAAAATTCTCTTCATAATCAATACCACACTCATGTTTGAATCCTCTATTCACCAAGTGAGTATTATGCCTTTCAATAGTACCATCATAACGAGTCTTAATTATATATATATATAATATCTGTACTCAGCGAAAACTGAACAAGAGCCCAAGTTTAAGCTTTATCAAAGCCTCCCATTCATCTTCCTTCGCCTTCACTACAGCTGGATTATATTTTGCTTCTCCATCTAATTATGGATCATGTTATTTAGTAATATTACTCATAATAAAATCATTGGAATCGTCTTATCTCTAGTGGATGGATGTAGTTCAACATTATCATTCAGAAGGGAACCTAGGTTATCCATCAAAGGCTCATGATTATTTACCAGAGGCTCAACCACATGTTCATAATAATTAGTTGCTCAATCAATGTATTCATAGATCCTCTAGAAGGAGGATATGTCTTGAGATATTTTTCCGTATGTTGTAGGATTGTCATATAAAATTCGATGATATTTGTGTGAAGTCTTTAGGGTAATAATCGTTGGACGGATCAGTGAGGGACAAATTGCGTACCCAAGTGGATCAGTGAAATGAAGAGACTCTTGAGAACATTCTATATTCCCATAAGAAAACACGCCGAGAGATATGAAGATTGCAACACCCCGAGATCCCCAAGCCTTCCGTTTCGGACCGGAAAGCCCAGGAGGGCGATGCCAAAAGTGTTGGTTGAAGTCATAAGCATAACATCCATATATTACAATACTATTAAACATTACATAAGTCTTTATATATTACATCATATTAGACATTGCATGTTGTTCTATAGTTTTTTCACACGTCACTACTAAAACATTACGCTTACACTAGTCATAATACCTTAATTTACTATTTGTGATGATATCCTTCTTAGTGCGTCCCGTACCCGGCTACATCGTAATCCTCAGCTTCTAAACCTGCGGTGGGAGGGAAAACAAGAACTGCAGTTTCTAAAGTCAGCATAAAATACTGAGTAAGAAAATACCCGAGCTCGTAAACAGATGAGGAGGCACAATTCTTTTCACAAAAGTTTGAAAGAAGAAACCAGAATAAACTTGAAGAATAGAGTAGAAACTTGAATAAAACTCTTATCTTTAAAAATTTTCTTCCTTGAATCTCAAACGGGGAGTGTTAATCCCAATCTCTTCTTCATTCCTTTTCATAAGAATCCTTCTCTCATAGAAAAAAATATTTTAACTTTGTTGTTACGGGGAAGATCTATCCATCTCGCATGCTCCAAGACCTTAAGTGTCGGAACCCCCCTAAGACTTCTTGCGGCCAGAGAAGTGAGTACATGGAGCAAACCCGGCAGGTTGCGACCGGGTAAAATAAACGGGTCGGGCGACCGCATCCAACCACGACAAATCTTATCGAAAAGCATATATAACGATCCCCGCATAAATATTTCCACTTTATGTTGTTTACGGATTAATATTTTTCGTGTGACAATATCAAAGCAAAGCAACATCTTTCAATTGTAAGGGAAACTCACATAAACAAGTAAATCAAAACGCGTTTTGACAAAAGTATCAAGATCAAATTTCGACACGATAGGAGCTAGGCATGCTAGGCGAGGCATATTTACTTACCTCAATTCAGTAGCTTCAGATCGTCCTAGTCGTATTCGTTGCTTACGGGTCCGTTACCTAGGCCAAGAATGGCTGGAATCCGTCAAGAAACGAGTCTCTACGGGTTTGCCGTCGGTGAGTCACGGTGGTGGTGTTCGATGGAAGCTCTTGAGCTATCCCTATCTCCTTCTGAGCCTTCTACTGAGCTTCTGGAGGTCCAAGATGCTGTTTGGAAGCAACAAGAGGATGTGGGTGCTTCCCGGTGAAGCTTGGTCGAAGCTTTTGCCAGCTTTTATGGAGGAACGACGGCGGCGTTGTATTAGAAGCTGCTTCTTCCTCTATTTCTTCTTCTTCTGGTGCTGCTACTGGGTTAGAACAGAGGGAGAGAGTAATCGAGAGGGATAGAGATAGACAAGAACAAGGTGTTGGTGGTGGGTCTCTCGGGAATTTTCCCGACGACGGTAACGGTAGCGGTGGCTCTTCACCGCTGCTCCTGCTTGCTCCTGCTGTTGTGTCGAGACAAAAAGAGACAAATAGATGGCGACAGAGAGAGAGAGAGAGAGAGAGAGAGAGAGAGAGAGAGAGAGAGAAACAAAGCTTGAGAAGAGATGTGTTGGCGGTGGGTTTACTTTGGTGGTGGTGGCCGAAGGTGGAGTTGGTGGTGGTTGTTGATGATGGTGGTGAGGACGGTTAATATGATGATGATGAAGGTTACGTTGATGAAACTGATGTTGATGATGAGAGGGAAGAGCTGGTTTTACAGGAGGCAAAAGTTGAAGAAGCTGATGATGATGATTGTGGCGGTGGCGGTGTTAAAAATCACCGAAGAAGAGAAGTGTAATTGTAGAAGATGATGTGAGAAAGGTTAAGGTGTGGTTGGGCACACCAAATGATAAGATGATAGGGTGTAGCACACATACTAAAGGTCACGGTGGTCGTACACGTGTTAAAAATTAAAATAAAGAAAACCCTCGCGTATTTGTCTACGCATACTAGTTTAATATTCCTCTGAAATCTTACGCAAATTTCTTCGTTATAAAAATAAAATAATTTACCCAAACTCTATTTCATAATTAAATTGGTATAATGCTTCCTAAATTACTAATTTATCCCTAGAAATTTGACGGGGTATTACATTCTCTCCCCCATGAACAGAGCTTTGTCCTCGAAGCTAAAATCAGCCAAATACTCCTGATGCTAAAACCATCTAACAGCCACTAATGATCACAGTTATGATCACATAGCACGCAAGAAATTTCACATAGCAAGTGGTAGAAAATAATTACTATCTAATGCATGTAGTGCAACACATATAGTACCACTTAAAGTCGTAGTCATGTCTTACTTACGTGATTATAGTCTCATTTGGTTACTAAAGGTCAGGGTTGACTACGTCATAAGGGTACTAAAGTGTAATTTCAATAAACGGAGGGTTGCAAAGATGCTTAGGGATTTGATCCCAGAGGAAGGAACCTTTGGGCTAAAAGCGTTAACCAAGAAAACAACAAAAGCGAGATCAAGGTTCCAATTTATTATGTTCAAGGGATTATAGGAGAACAAAGCCAACACACACCAAAAAACAAAGGGTCGAGTAGTCAGTAGGCACACCATCACGTTTCTCATATGTGTCATAATTTCTTTAGGATTTAGAATATGGTTTATTGTATAGACATCACTGATGGAAGATTCCCCCAGAAAGAACAAGAGAATGATATGATAAGGGCACGAGCAGAGCCAAGGATATGGTGATGCTTGAGCTGGGCACAACCATTTTGTTGGGACGTAGCTGGGTACCAACATTAAGGCAGAGTGACTTGGATACGAATAGCATCATAGTTTAGTTTCTATGTATTCTTCAGCATTGTAGGACCTAAAGATTTTGATGGGTGTGAGAATGAAATTGTTACCATGGCTGGACACTTATGATAGAGTCTGGAATCACCAATAAGGATAAATAGAATATCAAAACCCCCTCCTTGGTGGCACGAGGAGATCCCAACCACCAGCGTGAACTAAGTGAAAATGAACTAACGAAACATATTTACTTTTATAAAAGACACTGCGGGCTATTTTGCTAGCTGAAATTGAAGACAACCCCAATTATTGACCTCAACTGTTCCAAGATGTCCTCTAGAAATTAGTTTCATTACTACACCAAAAGAATCATGACCTAGCCTAGAATGCCATAAACTGAAGAAAGAAGGACTCTCTAATACACAAAGTGATGGGAATTAACAAGGTGCAGTGAAATATGGAGATTAGTGAGTTCAAATAATTTTCCAACCCTACAACCGATACTAATAAGCTTCCCCATCAGTGGATCCTGCACACGATAACCTTAACACATAAAGTAAATATAATTATAAGTACACATAACTGCCCCCACTGACCTAAGATTCAAAGAAAGTTTAGAAATCAAGTATGTGTCAGGAAGCGACATACTGCCAATATCCAAAAATGCATTAGATGTAACATACATGTTAGATCCATCAGCGGTGTGGATGACAGGAGCTTGAATATGTGCAAATTTTTATGTGAATATTGGATTTCATGTGGTTACATCTGTCAAAATTATAGTACTATGAAGAGTTACCTTTGTAAGCCGAAGGGGTAAGTTGGGAGCCTGCTAGTGAAAGATGCTGCTTCAAAGATTGGCTACCTTAACATGATAGGTTTTGCATGAGCATGAATGGTTTCTTTAATTAATTTTTTTCCTGATGCTTTGGGGTTTGGGTTTTCTCCCTCGTTGTTCTGTAAAACCACCCACATGTCCCTAAGATTTAGGATAATCTTTGGCGCAATGTCCAAACTCCTGAAAGTTCTGACATTGCATGGGCAGAAAAACGTATATGAGATGACCCGTATCATGAAAATAGTTGCACTTATGTGGTTATCCTGTGAGCTAGAGATAGGAGCAGACTATGAACGAAAGTAGAAAACACCGTTTCACTATGCCTTTGATGACATACCAGACCAAGTGGAACTTCATTAGGGGTAACTTCAGCAATAGTAGGACGAAGATTATGACGCGGTTTCCATGTGGAGAAGAGAAGCACATACATGATCATATGCATCATTGGGAGACATAAAAACTAAATAATCCGCAAGCCATCTCGACAGGACAAGTCCAAAGCCAAATCTTTAAGACACTCCCATTTGGGCTCAAACAGAGTAAGTGATCCCACACATCAATCCAAGAATGTGTGAATGGATTGGCTAGGCTGTTGTCTCACTTTTTCAATTTCCAGCATCTACTGATAATGATGACATCGATCCAAAATAGTGACTGGAGCTGAGAAAATCCCACTCCTCTTGGACGATTTCAAAGGAACCCATCTGGTTCCGTATGGATTGAACCAATGTATTGCAAATCCAATGAATAATCCGAGCATTAACCGCATCCCTATCCTCTCAAAAATCTTCAAAACTGACACAAGAACTAGGCTCAGTTGCAGGAGTCTTCCCTTGGGTGGAAGGTTAGTGGTCTTGAGAATTTTCCCAGTGTCATACGCCATAATTTCTTGCTATGCAAAAAGTTACAGAACTCACGTGACCATAGCACATAGTTAGACCCATCTATAATACTTAAAATAGGCTGAGAAACATCATATCGATGCATTCTGACAAGACATGCACCCCGTAAATCGAGCAAGAATCAGGAACATAAGTACAATTACCTTAAAATATCAAGTTAACAATAGATAGCCGTCCAAATATCACAAATCATAGCTCAATAACGAAACCCTGAGGTCCAAAATCAGAGGGACATGTGTGATGCGGTTCGAATCCGGTGAAAAAACGAGCGAAAATGGCAGGTCAAAGTTGCAGATTGGTGCGAAAGAAGTGCTGGAATGGAAAAATTACAAGGACGAAACACCGACAACCATTGAAGCCTGAAAAGGCAAGAAACGGATTCAGAAGCTGAAGGAAAGCAGTGTATGAGAAAAGGGCTACAGAAGCCGACAAAGCCGAGGAAAAATGCGACAAGGCGTCGCCGGAAATAGGCTTCGGAAGTTGGATCTAAGCCAAGAGTGGGAAGGCAAGCCGATTGAAGCTCTCCTTCAATCGAAGACCATCGAAACGTGGCGAGTGTTCAGCGAAGTGTTGGGAATTCGTGCAACACGTGAGGGCGTTTCCAGCGTTCGATCACCGTGCATTATTCTCGACTTGGCTCGAAATTAAATTCCGAGTCGATTGGTGAGGGCAGGGTGTCAGGTTGATCGATGATCGTCAAAGGGTCGGGTTGCTTACAATCCGTGAGTACTACTCTTAGACAAGAGAAGAGGCAAAAGACTGGCAGCAAAAATGGCCTAGCTAAGAACTAAAATTCTAGGATCGTTTCAGCTATGATACCATGATATAATTTGTGTGGAAGAATGTATCGTCACAGGAAAATAAATGATTGTTTCTGCTATGATACCATGATAACGTCATACCTCTCTATTAGTACATAATTGTAGGGGTTTGATCATGGATGCGCAGCGAAAAAACATAATTTATCCATGCAATACCCTCCAAGGATCACAGGACAAGAGACATAACGATGGTAAGGGAAGAAATCAAGTTACACACCTTAGGTTTTCTCCTGTGATGACTTGTAACTTGAATTGTGTCACGTTATCTATAGTTGATCCACACCTAGAGTTGAGATCTAGATCTTCCTTATAATTTGTGCTAGCCCGAAACGGAGGAAGAAGAAGAAGAAATCACGCAACACGAGGCAACAAGGAGGTGGCGTCCTCCTTGGTGGCCGACGGGATAGGGGGCGGCGGCAAGGGGGGCGTTCGGCCTTCCTTGATTGCTCGCTCTCTCTCCTTTTGTTCTCTCTGACTCAAGTTATGAACTAAAGGCTCATAAGTTAGGAAGGAAGGAAGGAGCATCCTTTATATAGTCCAACAAATCCTTGCCAACTACCTAAAGGACCTATTCTAGTCCTACTAGAATTCGGTTTAGTCCCTTCCTTGCAAATTAGTCCTACTAAGTTTGCAAGGTGTTGCAAGTGATCCTTCTAATTAATTAACCCTATTAATTAATTCACAAATCTAGTTCAACTCTATATAGCTTGTGACCCCATAGGTTCTATCTAGTTGGTAGCAACAATTTGCTAATATGGAGCGGTTTCTAGCAAAACATCCATTCTAGTCAACTAATACAAACCTTGTACAATTAGTTGTCTCATCCCTTTGTCTCTATATCCGGATTGGAAACGAGACATACAAGTCACACTCGTATATCCAATCCATAGTTTCTCGATCCATGGGAATAGCCTTATTCGTGCAAATAACATCAATATCCTATATTGATTTATTTGAGTTTGGCCAGACATTCTATAAGCACTATCCCTCGAGTGGCCTAGGATATTTTCTCCCGTTATGTGGGAGGGACAAATTCTATCTACGTCCACTACAATCTCTAAGCTTTCTTCTTATTGTATCCGGTACACGCCTTTATAACTACCCAGTTACGGTGTAGCGTTTGACGCTACCAAAATCACAATAATCCACAACTAGAATATCTAGCGACTTCAAGTCTAAGGATGACAATACCATTGCACCACGAGAAGCACTTGTGACTTAACATAACGTGTATGTAGCCTTCTCGGAGATGGGTCAATCCGGTGTGCCATTACCCTTAATGCACACCCATGTGTTGGATCATGATATCTCCATATCAATCCAACCCCATACTAGTCTATAGATGATTGTCCTATTAATCATTATACTGGACTAGGGATAATTAAAGATAAACAACAGAATTGTAAATCTAAGGATTTAATTATATTAAATATCCAATAAATAATACAATGAATGTTCTAGCCAAAATAAATTCATACTAAACTAGATTGCCTCTAGGGCATCTATTCCAACAATAATAATAAAGTGACTCCAATACACTATTGTTTTAGCTATGATACCATCATAACGGCTGATGGTGTTCCCTAGTTGACATAGACTACTGTTTCCGAAATTTAATGATCAAGATTCATAAAAAAAAAATTAATGATTACTGAATTTGAAGAGGTCGGGCTATTCGAGTTGGTAAAATCTTAAAGAATGTAATACAAGTGGAGAAAAATTCCGTGCTTTTCATTGATTATTTACACCCTTAAATAGGTAATTACAACACTTAATTACACAACTTAGTCCTCTAGTAAATTACAAAAAGAGTCCTACAACTATTAATTCCCCGAAGTCGAAACTGTAGGCGTGCCAAAACTGAGACTGGAACAGAAGCGTTGGAACAAGGGCCGAGGAAGACCCTTGGTCAAGATGTCGGCGTACTGATAATCTGCTGGAATGTGCAACACGTGAAGATAACCCAAACGAACCTTCTCACTAACGAAGTGTAGATCAATCTCAACATGCTTAGTGCGCTGATGCTGAACAGAATTACCAGAGAGATAGACAACACTCACATTGTCGCAATACACGACGGTGGCCCGAGGCGGGGTGACACGAAGCTGAAGAAGCAAATTCCGAACCCAGTAGAGTTCGGAGACGGCGTTAGCAACACCGCGATACTAAGCCTCAACACTAGAACGAGATACTGTGGCATGTCGCTTGGACGACCAACTCAGAAGATTGTCTCCATAGAAGACACAATAACAAGAAGTGGAGCGGCGCGTGTCGGGACAACCAGCCCAATCTGCGTCAGTGTAGGCGGTGAGGGAATAAGTAGCGGAGGCAGAGAGCTGAAGACCATACTTTAGTGTCCCACTGTTGTAGCGCAAGATACGCTTCAGGGCATGAATGTGCGGCTCACGGGGATCATGCATGAAGAGATAGACCTGCTCAACGGAAAACTGGATGTCTGGTCGAGTGAACGTGAGGTACTGCAAGGCCCCAGCTAGGCTGCAGTATAGTGTAGGATCAGCAACCGGTGGGCCAGATAAAGCTGTGAGTTTACTCCCAACCTCAACAGGTGTGGCAGTAGACTTACAGGTCGACATAGAGGCAAAACGAAGAATGTCAGTCGCATACTGATGCTGAGACAGGAACAGGCCAGACGAATCACGAGTGACGGCGATGCCCAGAAAATGATGCAGATGGCCCAGGTCAGTCATAGCAAACTCTCCAGAGAGCTGGGAGACAATATGATCCAAGACAACAGGAGACGACCCAGTGATGACGATATCATCCACATATAGCAGGAGGTCGACGATTTCTGAGCCACGACTGTAGATAAAGAGAGACTCATCACATGAGCAACCAGAGAAACCGATAGTCTGCGTGAGGACGGTGGAAAATCACTGAAACCAAGCACGGGGAGCCTGCTTCAGACCATATAAGGATTTGCGTAATCGGCAAACAAAGTCATGGTGGCGTGTGTCGCGGTAGCCAGGGGGCTGATGCATGTATACCGTCTCAGAGAGATCACCATGAAGAAAAGCGTTCTTGACATCCAGCTGACGGATAGGCCACGAGCGCGTGATGGCAATGCTGAGAACTGTACGGATGGTGGTCGGTTTGACAACCGAGCTGAAAGTCTCCTCACAATCGATCCCAACCATCTGGGACTTCTCATTAGCTACCAATCGCGCCTTATAGCGCTGCAGACTGCCATCAGCGCGAAATTTGTGACGAAAGAGCCACATAGATCGCAGAACATTAGCCCCTGCCGGGCGAGGAACCAGATCCCAAGTGTGGTTCGTAACCATAGCTCCAAACTCATCATCCATGGCCGCTTTCCAGTGAGATGGGATCTGGTGGCTGGGCCGCTAAAGTGAGACGGGTGACTGATTTGGCAATGCCGTGCATGGATCGGGTGGTCATCTGAGGAGAGGTAGGAAGAGGAGAAGTAGCCACTGGGCTTGGTGTGGGTGACTCAGGAGGGTCAGGCAACAGAGGCACAAATGGTACAGTAGGAGGGCTAGTGGACACAGATTGACGGTTGCAGTGCTGAGGAAAAGGTTCCACAAGGGTCCTGGACGGGGTAAGCTCTGTAGGTGCCCTAGGAGGTGTGGGTGGGGATGTGGGTACCCTAGGGGGTGTGGGTGGGGATGTGGGTACCCTAGGAGGTGTGGGTGAGGGTGCGGTAGCCACAGGGTGGAGAGCACGATGAGTGAAGAGCGGAGACGAAAGACTGTCATCGGGATCAGACGTCCTGTGAATAGAAGGACATACTGAACTAGGAAAGGAGAAAGGAAACACCGTCTCATCAAAAGTGACGTGACGGAAAGTGTGAACACGACCAGTGCTCAAGTCGAGACACCTGTACCCACGATGGTTAAGAGGGTAGCCCAAAAAAAACACATCGAACAGAGCGGGGTGCAAGCTTATGAGGTGAGGTGGCAGAGAGGTTCGGGTAACACAAGCATCCGAACGTGCGAAGATGCTCATAGGAGTGTGAGCGATGATAGAGGGCAACAATAGGAATAATGTTGCCAAGAACTTTGGTGGGAAGAATATTATGGAGGTAGACAGCAGTGAGAAGAGACTCAACCTAGAAAGAGGCTGGTAGAGAAGCCTGAGCTAGGAGAGCACGCGTAATGTCATTGATTCTACGAATCATGCGTTCAGCTTTGCCATTTTGAGATGACGTCTGAGAACACGCAAACCGAAAGACTAGTCCATGATTAATGGCGTGGGAGTGAAAGGAGCCATTATCAAATTCTCCACCAAGGTCACATTGAAATCTCTTGATGGGTCGCTGAAATTGGGTTTGGACAAAGGTAGTGAATTGTTTGAATTTCAATATTGCTTCGCTTTTTTGTTTTATTGGGAAAACCCAGAGAAAATGTGTGTAATCATCTAAGAGTAGTATGTAGTATTTGTAGTGCGATTTACTTAAAACTGGAGATGTCCATAAATCACTGTGAACAATGTCAAATGGACTAACAGTGGAAGAAGAGAAGCTAAGAAAGGCAAACGCACATGTTTACTAATCTGACAAGCATGACAAAGAGTGTCTGATTTATTCCTACTACAAGCTATGAACTGACCACTACAAAGCAAATATAAAACTGAAAGCGCGGGATGATCGAGGCGGTTGTGCCAAACTGAAGCAGGAAGAGCAGCTAACGAGACAGCGGACGACTGTGGTAGGCTAGGCTGGAATGGATAGAGATCACCCGAACTATTGCTCCTCTGTAAAAGAGCTCCCGAACGTAGGTCCTTAACAGAAAAACCAAAAGGGTCAAACTCAACAGAAACCTGATTGTCAGTGGTAAATTGACGAACATATACTAATTTTTTGATAACATTTGGGGTGAGTATGACATTTCTAAGGTGAAGGGAACGGGTGTTGGTGGTAAGGGTGTGATTTCCAGATCCTTTCACTGGAATTCTAGAGCCGTCTCCCACAAGTATGTTAGGAAAATGACAAGATGAAGAGAGGGAGGAGAGGATACCTGACTGCGGAGTGAGGTGAGCAGATGCGCCAGAATCAAGATACCAAGTCTAATCCGGGACGCTGAGTCTCATGCCTGAGAGCTGAGAATCCAAATCAGTAGCAGTCGGATGGCCAGAAGCAGCTGTGAGGGCCTGATGACGCGCGGCCGGTGGTGGACCGAGAAGGCCAGCATGACTGGGACGAGGAGTACTCCAGCCCGTAGTCGGATAAGGGCAGGGAGGCACAGGTCCCGTGGGCCAGGGGCACCAAACCCAGCAGCCTTGGGAGCCCGAGGGTGCAACAGGGGGTGTCGGAGCAGCTGGTTGACCACCTCCTGTCCCGGATTTGTGACGTCCGTTCCTGCCATTCCCATTCCGACGTTGTCCGCTGCCATGGTTCCCATTCCCGCCACTGGAGTGGCCGCCGGGCTGAGGAGAAGTGGCATTCGGATGTCGGTTCGAAGGAGTCAAAACCAACACCTGATGCAGTCTACGATGGACCGGCTCCTGTCGAGCAAGAATACGCTCGTGTAGCCGGATCATGGAAACAGCTGAGAGATACTCCGGAGTGGGACGAGTCTGCTGAATGATCATGGCAACCCCAGTGTAGGCAGGAGTGAGACCGTTGGTGAGCTGTATGACCAACCGCTGGTTCGAGACTGGAGAGCCGACATTCCCAATACAATCCGCCAGGTTCTTCAACCTGGTGCAATAGTCGTCGAGAGACGAGAAGTGGTCCATGCGCAGATTGACGAACTCCAATTCCAGCTCTGCTAGCCGGGGATCCCTGATTGTCGTGGAAGAGGTTCTCCAACTTCAACCACACTTCTCTAGCAGTCTGGCCAGGGGTAAGGATAGCAAGCGCTAAGTCGTCACTGATCGTTTGATATATCCAAGATAGGATTACAGAATCAATAGAGCTCCAGAGAGGATCACTGTCAGGAGGTGGCGGGTCTTCGTCGAGATGATCCAAAACGCCAAAGGAGTGCGTTTGGATGCGAAAGAACGTAGCCCAGTGATCATACTGGACTTTCTCATTGTCCAGAACAAACGAACTCGTTTCTCGATGTTAGTGACCAAGAACACGGGGTGGAGGGGTTCCTTAGTGTTGCGGGAGGTGGCGGCAGTGGTGTTGCGGGAGGTGGCAAAATCAGCCGATATCGTGAGTGTGCATCGAAAATTGACAAAGCAGAAGAGATCAACCAGCCGAAGGAAAGCACGTGACTTGGGGTCTGCTTGTATTTCAAAAGCAAACAAACAAAAAAACAACCTGAAGAGACCTAAATGCAGATCGTCTTTTTCTAGAGGTGGCACACCCTGAAGAGGTGGCACAACCTGAAGCACGTGACCACTGGAGATGTGATCGCAACAAAGAGGCAATCACCGAACCCTAATAACAGTGGCGAAGGCAATCACCTGGATGGGAGAGAGGGCTGAGAGCAGCGGCGGCGATTTTGAGGACTTGGGGTCTGCTTCAGCAAACTTGAACAGAGAGCAACAGTGAGATTGCAGCGGAAGAAGAACCGATCGCCGGAGGGAGGTAGCCCCGTTCACGAGCAGAACCGCCGGAGAAGAGAGAGGGGCTGCGTCCGTGCAGAGGCGAAGGGTTGCGGCGTTCGTCCGTTAGGGAGGACGATTACGCAGTGTTCGGTGGCGTGAGGCTAGCGCGACGGGAAGAATCAGAGGGCTAGGGCACGAGCTCTGATACCATAAAGGTGGAGAAAACTTCCGTGCTTTTCATTGATTATTTACTCCCTTATAGGTAATTACAACACTTAATTACAAAACTTAGTCCTCTAGTAAATTACAAAAAGAGTCCTACAACTATTATGCAAAAGTGATGGATTCTTATCCAGTAAAATCCGATGAATTCTTAACATAGACACAACCATATACGTTAAGTCAAGTTACCACTTCCAACTTCCTGAGTAACATTTGCATATTTATGTTATTCCGCGAACCTGCGCCGCACAGTACATAGAATGATATGTTACATCGTGCACTCACCTTTTCCAGTATTGAAGATGACTCAGATTGAAACATTTTGTTGACACACTACACAAGTCCATGGCCACGTTCACCACTCACCAGACCCCATCAACAGAATTATTGTCTCTAATCTTTTTAATCAATCCATTGTGATACACGTTTTGGGCTTCAACTTTATTGTGTGTGTATATATAGCCGATGTTTTCAAAATTTTGAAACAACAATCAACGGAAGCGACGCGTTCTAGAGAAAGAGAGGGAGAAAATGGCGAGGAAGAGCGCCGTTTCTGGTGATCAGAAAAGTAAAATAAAGAAGGGGACTTGGACGCCGGAGGAAGACAGGAAGCTAGTGGATTACATTACTCGGTTTGGTTACTGGAACTGGCGACAACTTCCCAAGTTTGCAGGTACGTAGATAATTCATCTTTTTGAGAAAGATAGTTCATTTCTCTCGACTACTAATAGTTGTGAAAATTAAACTAAATAAAAGTTATTGATTTGGTCGAATGAGACGGTATAAAGCTATATATCATATTCATATCTGAAAGTGAAAATGAGAAGAACAGTATAATGATCTTTATTTATGCTCTCTTCATCTTTACCAAAAAATTAAATATGTAACAGAAATTTAATCCAAATTTTGTCCCCAAGCAATTGGAAAAAATGTCAACTATCCAGGAAAGCTAGTATTAATTTCGAAATAATTCGCAACCATTTTATCTGAAAGTTTAAGCTGATAGAGTGATAAAGACTGAATATTTTCACGTTTCTAAATTACTAGTGTATTCTAGACATTTATCGAGAAGAAATAAAAGGTAGTCCCTCCTTCCGGGGATTAGAGTCTTATCTTTGATTTGGGATTTTCAGAATAGATTGTTCACTTTCCATTTTGGGGGTTGTTTTTGAATTTTGTCCTCTACGAGAAGATATAGTTTTGTAAGAAACTGAAGAAGTTGTTAATGAAACATCAACAAGTAATTTGCATGACAGTAATTACATGTCTCTATAAAATGTTGGAATAACAAAGTAGAACTCTAATTTTTAGACACTACTGGTTCAAGTTGATAGGCGTGGCTTACTCATTTATTTTCACTCTTTTGAAAATAAATGAAATAGTTACATGGAATTTGGAAGTTTCATTTCTCTTTCTAAAAATAGAACGAACAAAAAACACCTAAGAGTGGAAGAACTTTTCCTCTATCTATCTGAAATAATTATATGTATAATTTGAATTAACAATTTCCTCTTTGTGTTAAAAAGGACTTTCAAGGTGTGGTAAGAGTTGCAGTCTTAGGCCAGACCTCAAGAGGGGAAACTTTACGGAAGAAGAAGAGGAATTGATCATCAAACTACACGAGTCACTAGGGAATAAGTACGTAAAATCTTGCATCATTTGTCATCATCATCAAAAAAAAAAAAAAAATTGCTAAATATTACATGTTGAACATTCTTTATGACGATTTTTTCATTTTTTGCCAGATGGTCGGCCATTGCTGCACAATTACCAGGTAGATCAGACAACGAGATAAAGAACCAGTGGCACACGTACCTTAAGAAGCGTTTGCCACAAAAAGTAAACTCTATTGTTCCTTCGGAACACAAAAACAATGAAGAAGAAAGATCGGAAATAGCTGATGATCGCGAGAACTCTTATTTAAACCATTCGACTGATCAAGCAATGTTTGAAGGCTCTTCCATGATAGAAATCAGTCCAGGAACTGCGGATTCCCGAAACTTCAATATTGACAATAATGATGCTTCTTCTACAGACATGTTTGGTGACCTTAGCGGAGACTTCTGGACGGAACCTTTCGTAGCAGATAACTACGAATTTCAAGAACATCAGGACACTGGGTTTTTATCTCCATTCTCTCCAACTTTTGGGGGAGAGTTTTTGTACTCAGACAGTTTATTTGATCAACAATATGATGATCTACTGAACTGGTATAACCAATGAATGTGTGTATGCATGTATTCAATGAAGACTTCCGTACCGCGGTACCGGTTTGCATGTATCCGATGCTATACTACAAAATTAAGTATAAACTTCAAAAACAGTATATGTTTTTATTACCATATGTATTATTCAAAATGTTTAGTATAACTTTTTAATAGTAGGAGAAAAGATATATAGCTCAAAAAGATTAAAAAATGGTATTTCGAGGGCTATCTTAGTATAATAAAACAACCTAAAAAGTAATCAAAAAGGAAAAGAAAAAAAACAAACATAACATGTTGTCAAACGCGTGTTTGAGCAAAAAACAGTATTTTTAAACAAAATTTGTTTTAAAACAAAGCTATCACGCAAACACTTAATATTAGGGGTGTAAGCGAATCGGCTTGGTTCTAGAAACACATGATCCTGTCACCTTGACAATGGTGATTGAGATAAGAGAGAGATTAGAGGAAGATGAATTGGATTTAGTACGATTAGGTAATTAAACAATGACCCATTTATTTTTCACAAACTACATAATCAACACTAGTCTCAACACAACCCCTACTTTAACTTTTCTCAACAATTACATACACAGCCCCGACTTTCTTTATTTCCAGAAGAACAACAACATAGATAAGTAACTGCGGTGGCAGGCATGAAAAATAACCTTTGCTACAATGCACGAATTTTAACTGCAGACAAGGGCTTGGTAAAGACATCTGCAACGAGTTCCTGAGGTTGGAACATGATGAAGTTATAGAGAGATGCTAATCACGTGTTGTATGACAAAGTGATAGTCAATTTCGATGTGTTTACTTCTTGCGCATGAAAAATTGGATTTCTTGCAAGAGCTAATGCAGACAAATTATCATATAAAAGAAATGGACCTAGACTTTAGCAATGTGCAGATCTCCCAAAACATAGGTGGGGCACTTTCAATTCAGCCGACGTAGTTGCCATAGACATGTATACAGCTTCAGTACTACTCCTGACAACTGTGTGTTGATCTTGGGGACTCCAAGAAATTAGATCATCACCGAGATACACACAAAACCCAGAAGTGGACCTTCTATCACACAGTGATCTAGCCCAATCAGCATCACAAAACGCTTGCGCTGAAGAGAACCATCAGCGAACCTCAAAACTATTAGTAGGAGCGGCTTTCAAGAATCTCAAAATTCTCTTAAGTGCCACAAAGTCCTTGTTGGTAGCTTCGTGAATTTGTGCATAGTTTGACCCAAACTTTTGATCGTAAAGCTGATAAGAATGTCATATGCATACACTAGAATAATAGCGTAAGTGGATATAGTGTGTTTCACAAAGAGAGATGCACCAGCTTTGGAGGCACGAAACCTTGGCTGATCAAATACTGCGAGAACATAGAAAATCAAGCTTTAGGAGCCTGTTTAAGTTCACAGAGAGGCTTGTACAGTCTGCAAACAAGTGTCATGACAGATAAACCCATGAGTTGTTGCATGTAACTTCCTCTGTAAGTGTACCATGTAAGAAGGCATTGGAGAAATCTAGCTGCCTAATACTCCAATTAAAATGAACAGCCATAGAAAGCAAAGTTCTAACTGTTTGATGCTTCACAACATGAGAAAAGGTTCCAGTGCAATCCAAACATTGTTTTTGATGAAATTCTTGGCCACCAACCTTGCCTTGTATCTAGAAAAGGAGCCGTATGCATTTCACTTAATTCTAAAAACCCATTTGCACCCAATACGCTTCCTGCGAGCTGGCGACTGAACAATGGATTAAAGTGTTCTGTGGGGATCTCTTTTTCTTAGGAACCATATTCCACTGGAGAATATGGAATGAAGCTATAGGCAGAAAAGAAGGGTTAGCAAGAAGAAAGTGTCCCCCATCTGTGCAATGTCCAATATGCAATAATCAGGTAGAAACTATCTGTCGTTTACTTTATAAATGCAGTTGGACCAAGTCTGTCTGGTTCCGAATGGGATGGAGAGTGGATAATGATGATACTCCTACTCACACCTACAAGGCCTTGTTAAAGCACATAGTTGAAGCTGCTGGAGGACAAATCTTAAAGGAGTGTTTGGAGAAGCTAATACAAGGTTGCTGAAACATTTGTGAGGAAAGGAACTGGTGTGTTTTTGAGCAAGTAAAGGTAAACCCTGTCAAGGTATTAGACACATGTGTTAGAATAGGTAACTTGACATCATTTGGTAATACTTTGGGGGCAAGGCAATAATAGGGTATTAGGAAATCTTTTTGTCAAAAGTCAAAGTCATGTTAGGGCGGTGACTAGCTTGGCAATAGTACTATAAAGGCACAGCCTTGTTTGCTTGTAATGGAGTCAGGGAACAACACACACGGTCAAATTTGAGTAGCTCTTTGAGAGCTTTGGTAGGGTGTGCGTGGGTGGGTGTTTCGGGTTGCCGCCGTGGCTGTTTTGGCCACGGCGTGAATTGTAATCGATCGGGTTCTCTTCTCAATAAAATATCTGGTTCTGGCCGTGGATTAGCTAGCGGGTTCGTTACGAATTCGCTAGTGAACCACGTTAAATATCTGTCTCGTTCTTGTTTTGCTTTCGTCGTTCTTGCTCGAATACCCCCACGTTATAACAAACTGGTAACGGAGCTCTGAAACAGGAGTTCTGTTACAACAAACTGGTATCAGAGCCAGGTCAGGGGGATCACCAGTTTTAATAAACTGGTATCAGAGCCGGGATTTCAAGATCCGGGTGGAGCCTAGAGCTGGGGTTTCACGTTTTGGTGGAACTCAAATCTAGGGTTTCACAATTCAGGTGGAGCAGGCTATCAGGAGTAGGGTTTCGAGATTCCGCCAAGAACGATGTCTGGTTTGGCGATCAAGATTGATCTGTTCGTGAGAGAGAAGCAGGTACACCAACCATCTGAAGTCCTGTGCAGGGGGCTATCCGGGCTCCTTTCGGAGCAATCTGGCACGCGCATCCGATTAGGCGTGCAAGGGATCTGGCAAATCCAGCACGCATTCAATACTGGCGCGAATCTGGCGGTTCGCGCGCATTTGGCGTTATGGCGATTGACGTTCAGGCGCAATCCGGCTCCCGGCGTGGAGCATCTGGCGTGTGAATTGAATCTGGTTCTGGCTCATGCGTTGCAGGAACTCGTTGGAGTTGGAGGAAAGGCATGGAGCATCTGGCGCGTGAAATTTCTGGCACGTGCATCTGATTCTGGTTCTGGCGCGCATTATGCACGATTTGTTCTGGCGTGCATCTAGTTTTGCAGCGTGTACCATGACACGCACTGAGCTCGCATCTGGCACGATCTGTTTATGGCGAGCATCTGGCGCATCTGAGGCATACGGGGCGCATCGGGCATGACAATTTGTGGCACTCGTCATCGGTGCATCTGGTCTGGATAACATCTGGGCATTCTGTCATGGTGCATCTTTCTGGCGCAATTGGGCGCATCTGGAATGTATTCGGTCCTGTTTCAGTGAATACATTCGAGTCTGGTTTTGGGTGGAGCACTTGTTTCTGTTTCCGGAAGTGCAACCACATCGGGCGCATTCGTTGCAGGAACGCATGGTAGTTGGAGCAACGATTTGGCGATTCGGGTTTCGCATACAGCTGCGGAACATTTGTCTGGGGAAGCGTGCTCGTTTCAGGTTTCTGAGAGACGCATCCGGGTCGGGTTTGAGAAGAGAAGCATCAGGTTCAGGTTTCGGGTTGCTGAGTTGATTCAAGTTAAGGTGGAGATTTGTTAGAATAGGTAACTTGACATCATTTGGTAATACTTTGGGGGCAAGGCAATAAAAGGCTATAAGGAAATCTTTTTGTCAAAAGTCAAAGTCATGTTAGGGCGGTGACTAGCTTGGCAATAGTACTATAAAGGCAGAGCCTTGTTTGCTTGTAATGGAGTCAGGGAACAACACACACGGGCAAATTTGAGTAGCTCTTTGAGAGCTTTGGTAGGGTGTGTGTGGGTGGGTGTTTCGGGTCGCCGCCGTGGCCGTTTTGGCCACAGCGTGCATTGTAATCGATCGGGTTCTCTTCTCAATAAAATATCTGGTTCTGGTCGTGGATTAGCTAGCGGATTCGTTACGAATTCGCTAGTGAACCACGTTAAATATCTGTCTCGTTCTTGTTTTGCTTTCGTCGTTCTTGCTCGAATACCCCCACGTTACAACAAACTGGTAACGGAGCTCTGAAACAGGAGTTCTGTTATAACAACATGTCATACAGAACAACTCCTTGCTATTCAAAGCAAAGATTTTCAACAACCCCAGAAGAAGGAGAAATCATTTAGAAGAGTGCACGAGAGGATCCCAAAAAGATGTGGTAAGCCTCCTCAAGATCAACTTAAGGCCAACTGTGATGTAGGGTGGTCAAAGGAGATGAGCAAACCAAAAATTGGTTGGAGAGTCAAAAATCATCATGGAAATCTCATCTCTGGTCAAGTGGATGCAACTTCCCCATAACTAGTAGAGGCCTTAGCTATTAGAGCCACCTATGTGGGTAAGAGCATCCAAAATAGTGTAATCTACATCTTATCTATAATTTAGACTATTTCTAATTTAGTTGGTAATGTTTTCGGGTTTTGCTCCAATAGTGTTATTCAAAATTTTCTCATATATTTTTGTATTTGGTTATAAACGTTGCATAAATTTAATTTAGGCAAAAAGAAAAAAAATGTGGAGAGATTTTAGGGAGAAATAGATCATGGAAACATATTTTGGATGAGAAACATTTTCTCGTCAGATGTGGCGAGCGAAATTCAAGCTCAACAAAATAGAATACAATTTAGCAAGTCTACTGGAGCTACACTTTTCCAAATTTTTCGCTGGCTATTTTGGTATTAACTGCTATTTAACTAGTCTACTGTGGATGCTCTAAAGATCTCCAAAGAATGGTCAGTATTGAAAGAGATTGCCAAATAGTAGTAAAAAATGATAACGGAGGTCAAAGACCCCCTTAAGAAGTTTTTGGATATCATTTGAGACATAAAACAGTATAGGATGAGTACCTCTGTTCTTATAATAATTTGGATAAGTAGAGAAGCCAATAGATGTGTGGATTAGCTAGTCAAAACAAGTCTAGTTAGAAGTTTAGTTTGGATCTGGGTGGTGGATCCACCAGCTGAACTAAACAACTTGTTCGTAGATGATTGAAAGAATTTTGGTTGAATGAAATTTTACTTTAGATCAAAAATAAATAAAATTTGAGGATCTTGTTTTGCTCTTTTTTTGTTTTGCAATAGAAAAAAAGCCCGTTATTTGTCATGGGCCCAAGTCGCTTGGAAAATTATTGTTCAACCCAAAGTTCGCCCAGTCCGGGAAATAGCTATTAGTACAACAAAATATTTTCATCTCTCTCTATGGGTCCTCTTTGTGAGCTTTAGAGCATCACAGACTGGGCTGCAGTTTCATGGGCTACTCTGATCCAGTTGACTTGTTTCCTCTTCTTTTCGAATCACAAAAGAAGTTAATTCCTGCTGAAATCTGGTTCAGAAAAAATAAATAAATAAATAAGAGTCCGGCTGCTAGACCATTCAGCTCTTTACGTTCGGAAAATGACACTTTGACCCCATTAGTGTCAAAATTTTAGGACACTAGCATCCCTAATTATGACAAGGTTAGTCTGGAGGTAGGAGTGTCACTGATAGTAGTTTTTGGGACAAAATTTTCTTTTCAGACTATATAATGACACAATCAAAGGGTGAAAGTGCCATCGAGTTTGGCACACAGAATAGGTGAATATGGCACTTCACAAACAAGAATGGAAAGAAAGTGTATTTCCGTTCAAACATATTGAGCCTTTAGATTACTCCAACAACTCCTGCTTAAAAATTTGGGCAGCTTTTCTCTACTCTCTCCGTATCTTACTGATTATTACCTCACTTTCGTTTGAAGCTTTTCAGTTGATTTTCCCCCACTATTAACCGGGTCAAAGTGACCCGGAGATTTGACTTTCCAAAACGATGCAATAATTTGATAATTTTTTTTATGGTGTTATAGCGTAAAATTATCTGTACAACACTATGAATTTTTCAAAATATTGTATCGTTCGCTATCCAAATCATCGGGTCAAATTAACATAATTGATGGTGGAATAAGTGAAAAGTCAAATTAGAAAGTTACATGCGTAACTGTAAGAATTCATGGGGTTCAGCTCAAAATCAATTGGCAATGAGTGGAGTAGCTCAGTACACTTATTAGTTTTTTTTTTTTGACTTCTCAACATGCCCCCTCAAGCGAGACATTTTTTGACCTACACGTTGATCTTTTTGTATACGGGTGACGGTGAACACGTGGGTTGTTAGACCATTCACCTATGTGACACGTGACTCTGATACCATATAAAGTTCATGGAGTTACGCCTCAATCTCAATCATATCTTAAAAAAATATTAAAAATGTTATTTAACATGCAATCTCAATCTTTTCATACTTCCGCATAGCTCTCGAGCACTGTGCGTCTCTTTCTTAGGGCGTTTGAGGCAAACCCTAACTTGTACTGCTTGCATCCAACTCCACCAAGACACCAATCTTTGCTTTGAAGCTCTAAAATATTTCCACCATCATCTCCCTGTATGCGTGCATTTTCTGTTTTATACTTGAATTTTCTTCCCCTTATCGCAGTCATATACTATTACGTATTTGTCACTCTTCTAGAATACCCATTCATCCATACCGCGCTATCCCTAATGCCATAATTAAATCACACAAAAGATAACATTATTTTAACACAAATCGTATACGTGATTCCCACAATCGGTCACAATCGGTCTTGGCCCTTTTCACAATTGTTCATACTAAATCCAACACACTCGTGTTTTTCAACAAGCAATGGAAAACATCATCAACATTGGGCTCCAGATCACCTAAACTACCAGGCAAGGCTTTCTTCTCGCTCCTAATCTTCGCTCTTAACGCTTTTAGATCGAATTTATTGACAATAGCCGAATTTAAAATTCTAGAGCGCGTATTTATCAACACTATGGATTTTCTTCAGTAATTTGGTTCACTACTAAGTTTGCAGACCTATTTGAAACTATGTCGAGCAAAAATGACACAACCTACACTTTGCTGAGGTAACCCACTACGTCGTTGTATGTCAAGTTCTCATTAACATCATTCAAGTTTAACTTTCATTTCAATCTTCAATAAGAGATAGAGATTCTAGTCTTATATATAAACTTTTTGGTTATTGTCACAAAATTCATATTACACAAAAAATCAACGGTTACTATGTTTATATTTAAAACTGTATTAGATATATTGTTTTGTATACGCGTTCTCATGACAGTCTCAAATGCAATTTTTAAAAATTTGACTTTTTTCGCTCCCCCTCCTACTTCATGTGACTTATATTGTGCTTAGTTGGATTGTAGTATTCTGTAATCTCTCTTTCTCATAGCGACGACTTATTTATTATATAAGAAAACAATCACAAGTAAGCGAGCGATTAGATCATGACACGTTAACATGGGGGAAGAAAAAGGTAATCTTGGAGACACAAAAAAATGGTAGGTTCACGGCAAACCAATAATGAACGTGTTAATTAATAGATAATTATATAAATTATGCTAAGAAAAAAGTTAAAGTAATACACAAAAGTGGAGAAACCCGTAATAAGAAAGGAATGAATGAAAGAACAGATATCTTATCGAATCCAAAAATCCTCGAAAATGATGGGCCAACAGAATGACTAAATACCGCTAATGGACCAAGTCAAAAGAGTTGATGGTAATGAAACTACTCATAACCACTATCTATGTCCTAAGCTTTTGCCGTGTTTGGGGATCCCAATTATTTAAAGGTACAAGTAACAATTGCACTTCACTTAACTTTTTAACTTGTGATATATCCGGATACTCATACTTCTACACTGTTTAATGATGTCATCCTCATTTTAAGGTCAAATTAGACAAAACACAATATTTTAAAGTACAGGGAAAGAGAAATGAATTTTTCAAAAGACAACCCTAAAAGGAAAGATGAGCTGTAAAAGGAAAGATGAACTAAAATTAGGAGAAAAGGGAGTAATTAAAATTTAAAGGAATTGACCATTTTTAGCACGAGCTCAAATAAGTAAGTGACCAAAGGGACTGATTTCTAAACCAGATTATTTCTTCCTTAAAAAAGTAAAACCATTCACATTGCAGTTATATGCTTTCATGTCCCCTCTTGAGAAAACATATTCTTACTTTGAGACAGTATTCTGATCACATTGTGTTACAGTTAGGGTAAATATTGGTTAAACCACAAGGGTCCTACGCTCCCTTGCCCCAGAAAGAGTACCACTCCGTGCCAGCTCTTTCTTCTCATCTGACTTTTTTGACTCGTATCTAAGTCACTTTGACCGGGTGATTTGGATAACAAAATGATACGATTTTTTTTATAATTTGTTCCCCATATTATAGAGCACCTTTTACTCTACAACACCATGAAAAAATTATAAAAAAGTTACATCTGTTTGCTATTCAAATCACCGGGTCAAAGTGACTCAGTGAATAGTGACAAAAATTAAGTTGAGAAGAAAGAGCTGGGACAAAGTGGTATGAGAACTAAGTTTTGGAATATGTTTCAATCAATCAGGTTGTCTTAGTTAGGTAACTGGTTAGTATGAAAGGAATTTACATCAAAATGTCCAATTTCCGCTAAAAGCGGAATTCGAACTCTCACACTCTAAGTTGTCCGCGCGATTTCCCTAAAAAAAAAGTTGTCAGCGCGACAATCACCTCAGCAGTGAAGCTCTTTACCTGCTCTGCCATGCCCCAAGACCTACAACTAGGTATAAAATTAAGTTATGTTGAGTGGTTAATAAAGCATGGATATGTACTTGTGTAGTGTCCTTAACACACAATACGCTGAAAATATGTTTGTAACTGAAACATATGTTTGCGAACATGTTTGTGGATAATTTTAAAATTTAACCTTCACTAACCGTAGGAAATTTTACAGAGTTTCAAGGCGGTATATTGTAATTTAGAAGATATTTGGGGTAGAAATTCAAATTTTTGTAAACATAACTTGTGTGCTCTCGTAACATTGATATATCCGCAAAATGGGTACTAACTCAAGTGAAAAAGCATTTAAAAGCCCTAACATGAAATCCAGGGCTCAAACATAGTAGACAATAAACACATAAGCCTAAAAAATACTGTCATATCCTCCATAAATAAATATTTAAGTACCACCACAACAAGGAGTTTTCCCAGGAGAAAAAAACAAACAACGGCAAGGAATTTAACTTTTAGTCTGTATGCAAATGGACAAATGAACAGAAATAGTATGAACAAAAGACATTTATTATTTTTTAAGGAAAACAGAAGATATTTAGGAACGTGGCAAATAAAAGATTTGTTTGATTGCATCACTTTACTTACCTTCGGAAATATCCCATTCTTTTTTTATTGAGGGGCAAAATATCCCATTCTAACGTGGGCATGTTCATGTAGTTTTATTTATTCATTTATTTATTTTTGGTTTGTAAATTTTCAAAGTAGTAAAAATAAAAAGAAGGATAATGGACACTAAACTTACATGCAAAATGCATTTGAGATACAACATTTCTTGCACTTTCAATTTTCAATAACAATCCCAACATTCGTGAGACACATAACCCCTGCATTATAAATACATATTACCTCCGTTTCTTGTGGAGTGTCCTATTTTGACTTTTCAACCCGTATCTGGGTCACTTTGACTCGGTGATTTAGGTAGCAAAACGATCTATTTTGGCGATTTTTCACGATATTGTAGAGTAACGTTTACTCTACAAGTTCGTGCAAAGATTATCAAATTCTTATATTTTTTTGTTAATCAAATCACCGGATCAAAGACCCAATAAATAGTGACAAAAAGTGAAGTAGGCTGAAAGAAAAGAAACAGAGGTAGTATTTGAGACACTTAATCCCAAATTGATAATGGTGGTCAAATTTCTAACTTATATTTCATCCAAGAACCCAATTTTTAATATTTTTTTTTTGAAAATTTTGCCCCTATTTATCTTTTGTGTCCATCGTGTTCATGTTTCATGTTCTTGGTGTGACTACCACCACTGAATGCCCACCAGCAACACCACCACCAAATCCCCACAAGCAACACAAATCTACTTTCTTGCTGTTGTTATTCTTCACAAAAACTATCACAACAAAATCACCCTCAAATCAAGCCTAAGCTAGAAAGCGAAGATGGCTCAGATCAGTGATTGAAAACACGAAGATTGCACATATCATGGCCGCAAAGAGATTTGCCTCGCCATGAAAGTAACAATTTCTCATCAAGTGAATTCCACAGAAAAAAAAATCATCATTGCCTAAAGAGAGAGAGATAGAGAGAGTTGATCAAGAAATACGGAGGGTGATGAAAAAAAATCTCAAATGAAAATCAAGAATAATACCAACGAACCACCATAATCAAATCAGCACCAAAATGTTTCGAAATCGAACCACCAGTATAATATCCAAGCCAACGAACAATATCGAAGCCACCCAAAACATTGAACAACTACATATAAAGCACCGACCCCAGATCCAATATGTGGCTTGACTTGGTCAAGATCAAGAACAGTACCAACAAACCACAACAATCAAATCAGTTCAAAATGTTTCCAAAATCAAACCATCAGGACAATACCGAGCCACCCAACACTGAACAACCACATATCCAAGTGGAAAAGCACCAGCCATCGACCACTTTGTGGCTTCACTTAGTCAAACCAGTTGGTTTCCAACATACATCGAACCCACAAAAATAGACCCGGAGAGAATACAGAATGAGGGCATAGTGCATATGCAAGTGGTGTGGTATTTGGTCCATGAAAACGCGCCGAAGAAGCTCCGATTTAGCCGTCGGAATTCGACTCTCCGGAGGGCAAATGCGTTCCGGAGTTTAACCCCTTTTCTGGCGGTTCTTGATGCATGTACCGGAGTTTAACCTCGGTAGCACAGTTGTGAGAGAGGATGGGGGTGTTGTGGTGATGGCGGCTAGGGTTAGAGAGAGAGAGAACGAGAGAATAATAATAATAATAATAATAATAATAATAATAATAATAATAATAATAATAATAATAATAATAATAATAATAATAATAATAATAATAATAATAATAATAATAATAATAATGGGAGGAGGAGGAGAAGGATGATTTATAGTGAGTAATTTTCCAATAATGCGAAGGTAAAACGATCTTTTCAAGGAGCTATTTGTGTCCGTCAGTTACAAGGGTGGTAAAGTGTGTAACCCGAAACACAGAGGGTAGCGGGTGTAAAATCGCCAAAACATACATGTGTAAAGTGGATTTTACCCAAAATAAAAACATCCCATTCTAGAATATACTTCATTGAACAAATGGTTCGTTCAAATATCAAGGACTTTGATATCCAAATTCATCATGACAATTCAAACTCTTGTGAATTTGATTTGCACTTAAGTCGTAGTTTATGATATGAATTTATGTATTTGTCAAGTAAGTTGCGACCAGAGTATGAATTTCTGTAAATATGTAAATTCCAAAATCGAGTTGCGACCAGAGTATGACTTTCTTTAAATATGTAAATTCCAAAATCGATATGCAATTTTGGAAAATCAAGAAACCGAAGCCCAAACTAAAATATATCAAGCAGCTTAGTTTTAGGAAAAATCCACTTCGGTGGTCTATACATTCGGGAAAAGTTAGTCTATGTTTGCCTGAAGGTTGGGAACACTGGAGGAAAAATTGACGAGATGTGTCCTTGGACCACGTAATTTATGCAGAGAATTAATCATAAGCATTCAAAAAGTTATTGTGGTAAGTTAACTTGCAGAGTAAACCTTACCACATTCCATCAAGACTGGTACTACGCGATTCTCAAAACTTTGACCAGTTTCTGGTAGTGATGTGAAATGAATCTGACAACGGGACCTATGCCATTAGATTCGTCTCGTCGAGATACACTATTTTCATATAGGGCTCGTCTTCATCCGACATATGTACCTCCGGTTAAGCTTAAGAAACTGAATTCAGATCCTGCTAAAAATGAATTGCGGACCAGAAACTTTGACTAGCAATATCAGAAGTTCTACAACTCTAATGCATGTGCCAGTTTCTATTTTTCCCTTCATTTTTCCGAGATCTACAACTTTTGTGTTTTACCGAAAACGATATGAGATCGTTATCTTGGCCTAAACATCAAAAACCAAATGTGGTAAGTCCGGAAGCCTTCTGATGTATGATCCAAGCTCCGATTCAAGTTCGACGGTTATTCGAACATGAAAAGCCATGAACGCACATATATGATTTTCTCTCTTGTCTGGAAAACATGTATGAACCATCTTCCTCACTTATCAATTATGATAGATTATTTACAGAGACTTATTTCTAACCCTAATATTAGGAATATCCATAATTGCACATAAGTTCTTTGTAGGTAAACTTTGCATAACAAGCCCCTCTCTACAAACTTTAGTGTAACTTGCAGTTAAGTCCTAATTATATGGTTATAGTAATACCCATCAACTACAAAATACAAAACATAATCTCTATTTCCATTCCACACACTTGAGACTCGAAAACACTTGTGAATCACATGGTCACGCTTAAGTTGGACTACGTCGGGGACTTTTGGAGAAAATATATGAATCGACTCCCAATCATATATTTGAACTCATAATTCAACCATAATTAAATTCAAAACTAATTATTAATTATAGTTTAATCCACCATAAAATTATAATTGCATTCTGACATTTATTCTCATCATTATCTATGAGCTCCTATTATTAATATTCGATAACTCCTCACGTTAAGATTAAAGATACCCGTTAATGTCGATCTACGCTTACTGACAATTTTGATCTCATCAACATCTTATGTATTCTCTGATCTAAACCGCTCAACCCTTATCCCTTATGTCTGGTTACAATAACCAGCTGACCATACTTGACATAACGAAACCTAGTGAGCTCCCAGGAGGGTACATCATTCTCATATGAGATGAGGTTTCCATGATTAGATTAGGTTTCACCAAATCCTAGCAATCACTATCCAATATACCAGGATTGTTGACTTGCGTTTGAATCTCACTCAATATATGAAGATAGTGATTAATAAAGATCTTTGTCCACATAAACAATCATAGATTGAGAGTTTCCAATATTACCAATAACAATAAAATATTATATTATCTCGCTTCAGCCAGTCTGAAATAATTATATTTCATATGGCGGTCATGTTCAGCATACACAAAGTATGCTAGTGTAACAAGTTGAAACTATATTGTTTCCTTGTCTGAGATGTGTCAATATAATGTTACACTACACTCGTTCTGATGAGTTGTCTAAAATTATCTAGACTGTGAACCCTTACTTATATTCCATAAATAACTGACAATCAATCTCGCACATGCCCGAACTCATTTTCATATCCGATTGTCTTAGATATAGAACATTGGACTTTGAATGCATATTTATATCGAAAATAATAAATAGCATTTGCATACTCACGTGTCTGCTAAATCAAGATCCAAACAGTTATCTAGAGATTTTGACAGAAAACCCCCTCGCAGTTTCGCTTCGCTAACACTTAGCTACATGCAGTATTGGTTTTACCACTTATCGTCACTACATTTTGCAAATTTGCGACACTTGGGTTCAAATGGACTAACACCGTTAACTTCCTTTAGATAATTGAGTGACACTTTAGTATTTTAATACATCAAAGGGAATAGTGTGGTCTTTCCTCATTTGTTTTTCTTTTTTCGTTTTTGTTGTTCTCTCTTCTAATTTTATTTATATATATATATTTTTATTTTTTCTTCTTCAAATTTATCTCATGGAAGTTTACGGTGTTAGTCCATTTGGACGTAAGTATCGCAATTTTACAAACTGCATAGACGATAAGTGGTAAAACCAATACTGCATGTAGCTAAGTGTCAGCAAGACGAAACTGCGAGGGAGTTTTCTGTCAAAAGTTCGGTTATCTATTAAGAATTGTTAATTCAACCATAAAATATGGCTTTCTGAATATAATTTCTGACAAACACTGCCTCATACATGCCATAAAAAAAACGGTTACAAGAAGTTAGACATGAGAATGATTGAAGTTGTATAATCTTACAAAATACAATGAGACCACGAATTTTGTATAATATTAATGGTACAAGTAGGGAACCCTAAAACCTAATGTATGTATCACTTTATCTTGAATCTTGCTAGTGCACAACTCCCTCCGTTTCTCCAGATTCTTCAAAATTTCCATTTTTGGACGTTTCACCTGGTTATTCAAAATTTCCATATATGAAAACTTTCTACAAACAAAATACCAATATACCCTTAATGAAAAAAACACCTCTTACATTTAAATTGGACTTAACTATCACAATATACAAAAACTAAACTAATTTTCTACCTAACCCAAATCCTATACAGCCCAAACCCAGCTTTAAACCTAACCCTATCCAAACAACAAAATATAAAAAACTTTGTGGTCTCTGTTCTTCACTCAATGGGCACCGATAGAGAAAGAGAGAGAAAGAGGGAGGAATGCAGAGAGGGACGGGTGGATGGAAGAAGACCGGCAATTGCTTCATCACCATCTCTTCCATCATCTCCCCCATCTCCATCTCTCTGTCTTTCTTCCTCTTCTGATGCTGAGGATCTCCCCAACCACGTCGCCTCCAACAATGGTGATGAGAGACGGCGGAAAGAGAGAGCAAGAGAAAGAGAGGGAGGGAGGGAGATGGAGAGGGAGGAAGAGGGAGAGTAGATCGGAGAAATCATTGGCGGAAAGACTCTCATCACCGTCGCTGTCGCCATCGCAGTTGATCGATCTGTCATCTTCTAACGAGAGAGAGAGGCGGAAAGAGAAGATTGATTGGTCTGCTCATCTCCATCTCGATCTCTCTGTCTCTCTTCGTGAAGCGACGGGTCAGGGAGGCACCGGACGCCACCACCGGGTAGCACTCTTTTCCCTTTCTTCTCTCCTTTCCCGACCTTAGATCTGCCCAATTCGATCTTCTTGTTCTTCTCCAGATTTGGACAAGAAAGCAACAACAAGAGCCTCAAATCTGGCTATTAGAATCAAAGCAAACAAAAATTGATGATACAGAACATTATTGATGAATAAGTTTTCATGTTGTGAATATTCTTGATGTAATTGTTCTTGCTGTGAATAAGTTGTTGCAGTTGTTGTTAATGTTGTTGGGTTGTTTCTTGTTAATAAGTAACCAGAGGAGGGAGAGAGATTGAGAGAGATTGTGTTAAGACAGGGGTAAATGGGTGAGTCAGAGGGGCGACATGGTCATTTATCTCCGTTTCTTAATCCGTATGCCACCAATTTTTTTGAAGAAATGGTAGAAACGGAGGGAGTATATCTTAGTCACTCTCATCCGGTGATTTATTTAAAAAGTCAATGATTTGATAATCTTTTTCACATTGTTGTAAGTGACCCTCAAAAAATTAATTGAGAATATTCGGAGAAATAGATGTAGCCCTTAACACTAAAACCCTAATATTAAACCTTATAACCCCATAAACACAAAAGGCAGGAAAGGGAGAAAAACATTGTAATTAAGCCTTTGTATAGTTTCTTATAACTCCGTCACATGTCTTTCTCCCCAAGTTGATATTTTTTTACTCGTGTATGAGTCAATGTGTTTTTCTGATTATTTTTTCAACGTGTCATAGAGCAACTTTACTCTACAACACCATGAATGTATTATCAATAAAATGCATCATTTTGTTATCCAAATCACCGGGTCAAAGTGACAAAGCGAATAGTGATAAAATCAAAATTGAAGAGATAGAGCTGGGACAGAAAGGTATGCAACTAACAAATAGGAGAAAAAACACTTAAATTCTTGAACTGTTTCTTTACCAACCTTTTCTACTTAAAAACTCATTAGCTAATCACACCAGATCTGCTACAACTTTTGACAATGTTAAGATTTTGAAAATTTAACTATCGACTTCGAATTCGCACTAGTAATTTGTCTATCTCACATCCTTGTGTAAAATTTTAAGGGAAAATGACGCGCGTTCTTCATTACTAGAGAAAACATGCCCGATGTGTTGCATCGGGAAACTATTGCACGATTGATGAATTTACAATGAACTTTACAATGAACTTTACCCGACTGTTAGAGCATGTCCAGCAGTAAAGTTGTTATTGGATTAAATTTGTACTTGTCATAAAATTTTACACCAGCAATTTTCGAGTTGTTGTTCCGACAGATGGCCTAAATATAGGCCACTACATTATTTTATTATTTCATAATTTTCATTCTTAAACAATCATTTTACTAATTTCAAAAAACAAACAAACATATTAATATATATTTTTTTACAAAAAACATAACGAATTAATTCATTTGTTAGAGTGAGTAAATTTATTATTATTTATTTATATATTTATTTAATTATTTATTATTAATAAAGAGTTAATAAATAACAATTTTTATTTTGAAAATAACAAATTAGATAATTTATTAATTTGTTTAAGTGAGTGAATTAATTAAACTGAATGTTGGATTTGCAGAAGATCATAGGAGGAGGAGAACACTAAAACTGACTTTTTAAATTTTATACACCCAGTTCAATTGTCTTTAGTTTATGCCACATTTGGTCCAAAAATAAGCCAAAACACATATATAGCATTGATTTTGCACCAACTATTGGAGTTAATTTTTGAACAAATCTGACATATATATGTACCAAAAACAGTTTTTACACCATATATCGGTGATGCTCTTAATCCTTCCTAGTATTCATGACTCCGCCAGTGACTTTACTCACATGGTCCAAGGTGAAACCTGGGTACCACCACGTGACAAAAACAATAAATAGTTCCAAACAGGTTTTTGGACTAATTAATCTAGAATCTCTATCCTAATAATGGTATATCTAATCAACTTTCCCAAACATTTTCATACCATCCTTTTTTACTCATGTGCCTTTTAAGTTCCCATTTCAATACATAAAGTTCGTGTAGGCCCATCCCTATTTTGTGAACAATTATGTAAAGGCAAACACGGTTTGCTCTTATCAGTTACTATTACTGGTATATATAAGAGTGGGGAGTGAAGCTTGTTCGAGTGTCACACCACGGAGAGAGAGAGAGAGAGAGAGAGAATGGTGAGGAAACCTTGCTTTGACGAGAATGGAATAAAGAGAGGTGCATGGAGCCAAGAAGAAGATGATAAGTTGAGAGCTTATATTGCGAAATATGGCCACTCTAACTGGCGTGAGCTCCCTAAGTACGCCGGTACGAACATCTTTCTCTCTCTCTCTCGTCTAACAGCCAGTGTCATTCCTTATAATTGTGTAATCAAATTCTGTTTTCAGGTTTAGCGAGATGTGGAAAGAGTTGCAGATTGCGGTGGATGAACTATCTGCGACCGGAGGTGAGACGTGGGGGCTACACTGAAGAAGAAAATGAACTCATCTTGATGTTGCACCAACAACATGGAAACAGGTAGAAGTAGAACTTGCCGTTCACTTCAGTGGTTAGGGTCTTTGAGGCAGTTCATTGAGGTCTTGAGTTCGAACCTCCACCCAGTAATATGATAGAATAGTGTTCTTACCTGATAAAAAACATTGAAATATGTATGAGATAGAAAATTTCTTTACAAAAATAATGTCTATTTTTAAACAGTAATCTAAACAGAATGATTATTGGGTTGTGAATTACATAGAGTATCTGGTTGAGACAATGATGCTTTTATCCAAACAGAATCTGGTTGTGTTTTCTGTGCAAGATTCAATTACATATACATACCATACTCATGACTTTGCAATCATTGTCTTCAACTATTTCATTTCTGAAAAGTTGATGTTTGGAAAAGTCCTAAGACGCGATGTTTTGATTTTACAGATGGTCACTCATTGCTGACAAGTTATCAGGAAGAACTGACAACGAAATAAAGAACCACTGGCACACGCACTTGAAGAAGCGTGCAGAGGAGACCACAACGTCAGCAGCTCAGAACGAACAACAATCGCCTCCTACGACTCCATCAAAAGATACCATTGAAGTTCCCAATCACCCCATCTTGGAGAGTTCTCAGCTCTTCCCACAACCTTCTTTGAGCTCATCGAGCAGCTGCGAATGTGCAGCGTTGAGTGGCGCGAATTGGTTTGCAGAAGATATCGGAACAACATCATCATCGGGATACTACCTCGATGCAACAGATAGTTTCTGGAATGAACCTTTTTTGGTGGACACATTTGAAGATCAAATCGATCCCTATCCATACGGATATTATCATGATGACAACCATTATTTTCTGTCCTAGGACTTCCCAAGTGATATGTGGAGCACACACGTGGCACGTAAAATTATCACCCAAAAAGGTCACAATTGTTTTCTGACCTCATTGTGTCGCGTAGATTAATTCGTGACTGTTGCCCAAATACGAACGGAGGTTCGCATTAACAAATATCAATCAGTGAATTGATTTCATTCATGCTGCAAGGTTGATTCAATATATCTCGGGTTATATATCATCTAATTGTCCCATGAGTTCTAGGGTGGTATCAATTTGTGTGAAGAGCTTGCTTTGGTAATCTGTTTGTTTGTTTGTTTTTTTTTTTTTTTTTTTTTTTTTTTTTTTTTTTTTTTTGCTGTGAAGAGTAATATCTGATGTAGTTGGTGATTTTTTTTTTGCACTAACTCATTTCCTACCGATCTTTTGAGAAACAGGGTTGGGGTTGTCTTTGAGATTCATTTTGTAAAACAAATCACTATTTACATTAACTCAACCAAAAATTTCATTTTGTACTACATATTTGTACACTACACGACACTAGCACGTATTTATACTAGCATACCGACTTGAAGCTAAAGAAACATCAAGAAACATTTCAAATCGGACTTGGAAACAAAACTAACTGCCCCAGCCCAAGCCTATTTGCACGAATGCGGTGTTCATGTGCATGAATCATCCGTACGAATGCCTTTGTTCATTCACACGAATGGATATATTCCACATATATTTGCTCCGTCTATGTCTTCCTCCGCTGCCTCATTTTTTCGATGCTTCGTCGAACTTTGCTTCATTGAATCATTCTTAACAAATCTCCACCTTGATTCAATACATAGCAAACAGAACCTATCTTCTCTCCAATCCAGAAAAGGATGCGTCTCCTAGAACAAAAAACAAGCACGCCTCCTCAAACAGATATTCTGCAACTGTATACAAAATTCGAGTCGCACAATTGTTACTCTAACTTACCATGCGTTCCTGCAACAAATGTGCTAGATGCTATGCAGTTCCAGAAACAAAAATAAGTGCTCCACCTTAAACTAGACTCGAATGTATTCATTGCGGCATGACCGAATACACTTTCTATGAGCCCACTTGTGTCTGACATATGCACCAGGACAAATGCCAGATGTCATCCAGATCAGATGCACCAATGACGAGTGTCAAACCAGATTGTTGTGCCAAATGGGCCCCACTTGCCTCTGATACGTCCAACTGCACGCCAAAAACCCTAATCGCGTCATGCGAGCCCGATGCGTGTTTTGGTACATGCCCCAAACAAAAACAAATAGGTGCACGCTAGAAAATAGGCTTGTGTAGGATGTGCGTCAGAACCAGACTCACACACCAGATGCTCCACGCAGGGAGCCAATCGCCATATTGACGAATGCATGTGAACCATCATAACCTCCATTTGCACGAAAGGCCTGTTCATTCGCACGAAACATTTGTGCGAAAGGCCTATCTCATTCGTGCGAATGGCCAAACACCATATTAGCGCCTGCATTCAGTACATGCCGGATTTGTCAGATCCCTAGCGCGCCCAATCAAATCCGCGCCAGATTACTCCTACATGAGCCCGGATAGCGCCCCTCCAAGGGAATTCAGATGGTGGGTATATATGCGCCTCATGTTTCAATGGTCAACGAACGGAATCCACTTCTCCTCACGGAAGGATCAATCTTGATCGTTGAACCAGGCATCATCCTAGGCGGAATATCGAAACCCTACTACGGATAATCTGCTCCACTTGAATTGCAAACCCTAGCTTTGAGTTCCACCGAACGTGAAACTCATGCTCTTGGCTCTACCATGATCGTTGGACACGGGTTTGATACCAATTTGTCATAACAAAGGGTAGAGAAAAGAACGATGAAATAAGCAATCAATAGTACAAGCATTTAACGGGGTTTGGTAACACGAATGAAGCAGCTAGCTACCTCCGCGGCCAAAACCTGAACTTTATTGAGAGAGAATACAACTTTGTACAACTTTGTACACCAGGCTCATTCCCACGAATCCACCGTTCATTCACATGTATGCCTTCGGCCATTCGCACGATATGACATATTCCACTGATATTTGATACGTCTTTGTCTTCCTCTGTTTCCTCGTCTCTTCGATGTTTCGCCGTGTGTTTCCTTGGTACTGTCAAATTGCTTGGAATATGAACAAACTATAAATAAATGGAGATGTGCTCATAAAACCTGCCACAAAGATTGCACATTGAAGAGAATGTTGACCTAAAAATATATTTAATTCTAATCTGCCACAATGAAGTCTCCAAATGAATGTCCAAATTTAATTTGTAGAAGGTTGAGAAATATGTTGAAGAAAATATTAGCATTGCACTTCATAGTATCAGGTTGATTCGCCATCGGAATGATCATACTCTCAATGAGCCCTTAATTCGGATAGTGTTCCATCAGAGCTTAATTCGGTCGCGAAGGGTGAAAGGTATATTTACAAGATTCCAATTATGGTCGGTTCTCATGAACGAAGTGACTGACAATAATATTCTGGCAGTGGTGTGCGAGGGGACCAGTTATGTGAGATTGAAGAGGTCCAATGCGAGAGTGACCATTTCCTAGAATTTTCACCACCTTCGATTTTGGAAATGCATTTTTTGTCTTCATAACAAGCTTCCAAAAGGGACTATGATGTGTTTGCACTATTTTGTTTTTGTTTTCTCTAATTTACTTTTAGCTTCCAAGAAGCTAGGTTGATGAAAATAAGTTTAGTTTCAAGATATGCACCCAACAAGTTGTGTTATTTGTAAAAGTTCGCCAACATAGATTTGCTAGGTGGGCTTGATTATTTTTCGTAGCATTTCTAATACAGTGTCACAATTCTTGGCATACCCGTAACTTTATTTTTACACCTTTTACATCAATTAAAAGTTATCAATAATTATTTAGTTTATTAGGAGTATTTATTCTATCATGTTTGATATTGTCATTTTAACATTTATAAATAGTCTAAAAGAATAATAATCAATGAAAAAAATGTCAAAATTACTATTCTGACCAGATTATATGTGGGGTTTACCACACACTTGTTATACGGTTTTCTACGTGAACTTTCTCACAATAGTTCATACACACCAACTTTCAAAAAATACAACATTTCTAAAGTAGCCATAAGAATTAGAACATTTGTCAGTGCTCTACTATATATTCAAAACTTTGAAATGTGTAGTTATGACTTCTTGCCAAAGCCGGCTTAAACTAAACCATTCTTTGCTTAGGGCCTTAAAATTTTAGAGGGCACTGTATTGTTTGAAAACGGGGTTGTTATGCAAAAATAGCGCATATTCTACATAAAATCACAATTTACATGTTACATATCTGCAAATTATATCAGTAACTAAAGTAGTACTGTCTTAAAGGTAGGAAAATCAATTATACTTGTTGTCAATTAATAGATAAAATAAATTTGAAGTAAACAAACTTAAAAATCATGATCAAACCCACGAAGTAGGAGAAAAATAAGATGGAGAGGAAAGATTTATGGCTAAACTTTGCGAGGTGGGTGTATGAGAACTATTTTTCATGAGAGCAACCATGTTCTATTTTATTGCAATTTTTACCAAAATTCTTTATATTTTTCATATCAAAACAATATGCTTTACCGGATGGAGACATTTATATTAATTCATCAACTCAATCCTTTCCCAAGACCGCCTGAGGTTCACTTTAACCAAACTATGGGCTAGTTTGGGAATGCTGTGGCGGTGGTAGAAAGCTGCTGTGTGAAAACACTTTAGAAAGTTGCTGTGAATTCTTGATAAAATGTCGTTTGGTAAATATTACGTAGAAGCTGCTGTGAAATATTGATATATTAATTTTGTGTTTGGTAAAATCAACTATGAAGTTGCTGTGAGAGGGTAAAATGAGAAAAATATATGACACGTGTCATTTCCGGAAAGATAACTATTGATATTTTAAAAAATTGTAATGTCAAAATCAGTTGTAGATAAATAAATCAAAAGCACTTTCTGGAAAAGCATCTCCACCCTCGCTTCCTGAAAATTGCTGTGGGATAGGAGAAACTGTCCGGAAAAGCAGAAATTTTATTTTTACCAAACACACTAAAACTGCTTCTACTGTCGGAAAGCAGTTGTGCTGACAGCATAAGCATTCCCAATCTCACCATCTATGACTTTGACAATTCATACTAGCCAAACTCTAACATTTCTAAACACAATCAGCTCTTATCTCTCTTTGTCTAAAATTTTCTCTTCAAATTTCTCAACCACCTTGTTAGAATGCCTTGAAATCAAGTTACCAAGACCCTGCAAAGATTCGGCAAGGCAACAAGTCAATGACAATGGAGGAACAAGCTACAGCAAGTGGAGGGCACCAGAAGTTCGTACCAACAGAGATGTGCTCGCACGAGCACAATAGTGCTCGCACGAGCACAATACTGCTCGTACGAATTGCTGCAAGAGCTTAGGAGGCTGTTTTGTTTCCAAGTTGTTTTGGGGTGATTTTTAGCTTGCTTAGGGCGCAAGAAACTTTCACTATCCCTATATATGAGATGTATTTCGTGCCTAGACTTGGTATACTCGTGTGTGGTGCATCTTGGAATGGTTCTCATAAATAAAGATTTTTTTCTCTTGGAGGTAGCTGACGGATGCAATAGTGAATCACGTTAAATTCCTGTCTCGATATTGATCTCTATTGTTACGTGTTCTTGTTTTTTGACACCCTCATAATAGAAACGATGGTATCAGAGCCGGTGTTTCAAGATCTAGGTGGAGCTAAGAGGTAGAGTTTCACAATTGAAATTCAAATCTAGGGTTTCACAGTTTAGGTGGAGCACTCACGTCATGCGTAATAAGGTAGGTTTTAGAGCTTCCACGAAGAACAATGGCAGGTTCTGGACTCAAGATCGAGCGCTTCACCAGGACGAACATCTCCATTCTGCGGCAGATCAAGATGTGTGCTTTGTTGAAGCAAGAAGGCAACTGGTTTCCGTTGGCTGCATACAAGAAATGCATGACTACAACCCCCCCCCCCCAAGTACCAGATGATGGAAAAGAAGGTGCACGTAATTATCATAATGTGTTTCATGGACGATGTGATCACCGAAGTCACATATTAGGAGACAACGGCTGCTTTATGGCTGTAGTTGGAGATTCTCTACATGACAAAGTCACTCACCAAAAAGTTGATGGTAAAGCAACGTCTGTTTAATTTGAAAATGTATGAAGGTACGGATCTTAGAGATCACCTAGATCAGTTTTATACTATTCTGCATGAGTTGTGTAATAGTAATGAACTGGAGAGTGATGAAGATGCTTCCTTGATTCCGTTGGCGTCGATGCCTCCATCGCATGAGGGTCTTGTATAATCTTTTACTGTTGGAAAAGAGACTATAACCCTAGACGAGATTATGTTATCTCTTCACATAAGGAAGATGCGGCACAAGGCTACACATGGAGGTTTAGACAATTAGGCTTTCTCACTAACGACCAATGGAAGCAAGGGTAAAAAGGGAAATGGCTCTAAGTTACCGAAGGATGTTTGTGCTCACTATTTGATGAAAGGTCACTAGAAGAGAGGGTGTCCCAAGAAGAAATATGGATATGTAGATTTGGTTGTAGGTGAAGGGTCTTCGGGGAATGACCTACTTCTCTGAGCCCGTTGGGGGTTATCTAAGGTCCTGATGAGGAGGCTCCCTGCGTGGAGCAATATGGGTCTCTGACGAGGGGCACCTGGCGTGTATGAGGCACGCATATGGCGAGCATCCGGTTTTGGCGAGCTGTTGCAGGAACTCGCGGAAGTTGGAGCAGCACCTGGCTTATTTGTTGCAGGAACTGGTGGGAGTTGAAAACATCTGGCACATCGGGCGCATCTGGCTTATTCTTTGCAGGTGATCATGGGAGTTGGAGAAACCTAAGTTCATCTGGTTGTGCATAGTGCTGCGGAACATCTGGGGAGATCATCTGTGTACAGAACAATTTTCCATCTGATACAGGGAAGATATGAATTTATTTTTGTGGAGAAGTTTCTGGTTTTGGTGGTTGAAATGATTCAAGGCCATTTGGAGATTTGGTAGAGTGTTACCCTTGGTAACACTGGAGCCGACGGTAGCCCTGCCACTCGTCCCAGAGAGCAAACGACGAAAGAGAACAAAACAGAAAATTAGGGCAAAATTCTTCTTAATTGATTTTAGGAAGAAAAATACACCCTTTTATATGACTCTCTAACTCTGACGGTTCGACCTAATCCTAATCCGGGTAAAGAACCGTTTAGAAACCCCGGATAATTCAAATACTTCACAATCAAACCAATAGTTCAAAATAATTAACGAAAGTACTAAAAAGATTTAACTAACATCTAAACATAATCTTTTAAATAATTTGGCGGACACACATTGCGCTTGGGTCGCGCACTAGCTTCATCATCACGGTCATCATCGTCGCCACTCGTGTATGACCCGTCTCGTGCCATTGCCGTATCAACTCCACCGGGCTCGAAAACCAGCTTGTCCTCAAGCTGTAAGTCAGGAAAAGCGGCCTGAATGTCAGACGCCGGCTCCCACGATGGAGCAGCTCCGTCGGACCAAGAAATCAACCACTAGGATTGTGGCACACCTGCAACCAAAACCGACCGAGCCTGAGTGGCCGCAATAGGAACCGCCACTGGTCGTCCCTTGAAAAACTCCGCCGGAAGAGCCACCACAGGAATAGCCGAATCAGAAGCCACAAAAGGACGAAGCAACGAAACATGGAACACATTATGAAGACGACAAGAGGCAAGAAGCTCCAAACGATAAGCAACCGCCCCAACCCACTCGAGCACCGCAAATGGACCATAATAATGGCGAGCCAGTTTAGCTGATAAGGGCCTAGCCAACGATTTCTGACGATAAGGGCGAAGGCGTAACAAAACTAGATCACCAACCTGAAAGGAAATATCGCGACGATGCTTGTTGGCTTGGGCACGCATCCGCTGCTGCATGCGAGACAAATGGACCTTCAAGTCCTGCAATATCTCATGACGTTCCAGTAACAACTCATCCACCAAAGGAGAACGACCAGCCGGGGGTAGCGTCGGGAACAAGGTCGGAGGGTCGCGGCCGTATAGTGCACGAATCGGTGACATGTTGATACTCTCGTTATGACTGCAGTTGATAGCTAACTCCGCCCAGGGAAGAAAAGAGGACCAACGGTTGGGTCGTTCAGAAGTGAATGCGCGTAAATACTGCTCAAGACCCCGATTCAGTACCTCAGTCTGGCCGTCAGTCTGAGGGTGGTATGCCGTACTGTACTTGAGTTTTTTGCCGCTCAACTTGAACAGCTCCTTCCAGAACATGCTCAAGAAAACCGTATCACGATCGGAAACCAATTCCTCCGGAAAACCGTGGTGCTTGACAACCACGTCAACAAAAAGGCGCGCCACGCGAGGTGCATCAAAATCAGTCGGTAAAGGCCCAAAATGAACATACTTAGTTAGGCGATCCACCACAACCATAATGGCAGTCGAACCCTGTGAAGTTGGTAGCCCAGTAACAAAATCCATGGATGCCATGGACCAAACGCGCTCAGGGATAGGCAATGGTTGAAGAAGACCCCCGGGCTCCTGCGTAGAGTACTTGGTCGTCTGACAGACCAAACAAGCGGTGACGAACCTCGCAACATCATCCCACATACCAGGCCAATAAAAAGAAGCAGATAGCCGACGGAAAGTTCTATCGATCCCTGGGTGGCCCGTTGAAGGTGCACTATGGAACTCCTGCAAAAGAGTGTCTCGGACTGGCGAATCACGACCCACACAAAGACGGGTTTTGTAATACAGAAGGCCATCCGTGTAGGAAAAATGTGCAGGTTTGTCATCCGATTGGACCACCGTCAACAAGGACTTCAAATCAGGTTGCGTCGTGACGTCGCGACGAATAACCTCCAACAGTGCAGGCAAAGGCCGAATAGCCGAGAGCACCAAGGCAGCCGGGTCGCGCTCGGGTTCCCGTCGGGACAGAGCATCGGCCACCCTATTTGCAGCTCCTGATTTGTATTCTATGCAGAATTGGAAACCCATTAACTTGCGGATATAAATTTTTTGATCTGGAGTCTGAATTACCTGGGACAGCAGCTCCTTAAGGCTCCTCTGATCGCTTCGTATAAGAAATTGCCGACCGAGAAGGTATTGTCGCCACTTCTGCACGGATTCGATAACGGCGTACAGTTCCTTGTGATAGGCCGAGGCCACACGAAGACGAGGCCCAAGTTTCTTACTGAAAAAGGCGATAGGGTGACCCTGCTGAATCAAAACTGCGCCCACCCCTGTATCAGAAGCATCGGTTTCGATAACAAATGGCAGTGTAAAATCAGGCAGTCGCAAAACGGGAGCATATGTCATTGCTTGTTTCAAGGCAACAAAGCTAGCAGCAGCGACATCGGACCAGACAAAAGCATCCTTCTTAAGAAGGTCAGTAAGTGGAGCTGTCATCATGGCATAATCACGGATAAACCGTCTGTAATAGCCGGTTAGACCCAAAAATCCCCTGAGCTTTTTGACTGACGTGGGTGTGGGCCAAGCGGCCATGGCCTCCAGCTTCTGGTCGTCGGCCATTAGTTTGCCGCCGGTGATAATATGTCCGAGATACTCCACAGTCGTCCTGCTGAAAGAACATTTCGATAACTTCACATAAAAGCAATGATCAGACAATAACTGAAGTACCTGATGGAGATGCTGAGCATGCAACGCTAATGTGGTGCTGTATATCAAGATGTCGTCGAAGAACACGATGACACAAGAACGCAGTAAAGGGCGAAAAATTCGGTTCATGGCTGCCTGGAATGTAGAGGGTGCATTAGTGAGACCGAACGGCATCACTAAGAACTCATAATGGCCGTCATGTGTCCGGAAGGCCGTCTTCGCAATGTCGGCATCATGCATCCGAATCTGATGATAGCCGGATCGTAAATCCAACTTAGAAAAGTATCGTGCTGCTCCCAGCTCGTCAAAGAGCTCATCCGTGGTGGGTATAGGAAAATGATCTGGTACTGTTGCTGCATTCAGAGCTATGTAATCCACACAAAAACGATACGTTCCATCTTTCTTCCTGACTAACAAAACCGGTGACGAAAAGGCGCTGGTACTCGGTTGGATAATCCCCTGCTCCAACATCTCGCGAACCTGCCGCTCAATCTCCGATTTCTGGAAATATGGATAGCGGTAGGGGCGAACATTAATAGGGCTGGTACCTGGCAACAAATGGATGCGATGATCCCCTGGTCGAAATGGTGGAAGGCCGGTGGGTTTTGCAAATACCCCCATGTGCTGCTGAAGGATAACCCGAATCTCTGAAGGAATATCCGATGGAAACGACGAGCAATCGGGCTCAGTGTCTGTATGTGTAGGTACGGCTAGGAGCTCGAAGAGCTCAAAATCTGGCCGAGAGTGTGCCAAGGCGGACAGATTGTTGTACGAAATCTGCTTGGGCCCGTGATCAACCCCTGATAACACAATCTGTTTACCCTGCCACTCAAATTCCATCGTTAACTGGCTATAATCATGTGATACCTTGCCGAGAGCCTGCAGCCACTGAATCCCGAGAACGGCGTCAATACCGTGAACAGAGAGAACATATAAGTCAACCTCGAAGACCGTGCCCTGAAGAGAGAGGGGGGTTTTCGGACAATAATAAGAACAGCGAAGATATTCACCATTGCCGACATAAACTCAAAAAGGTGCCACTGGATGCAATAGGAGGGATAGCTGTTCAGCCACCGTTGGGTGAATGAAGTTGTGGGTACTGCCCCCGTCAATCAATACATGAACCGTGACACTAGCAATAAGTCCTGTTAACTTTAAAGAGCGTGGGTGAGGATTACCTGCCAGTGTGTGTAGATGCGACAGGTTATCAATGATAATACCGGGGTCCTCGTCCTCTGCTGTTGTGGGAGGGTCAGTCTCGTCATCGTCATCACCCAGAAATGCAAGGAAGCGGGAATTACATTTGTGGCCTTTGAAATATTTCTCATCACAACTAAAACAGAGACCTTTACGCGTACGTTCATCGCGTTCGTCGCGCGACAAGCGATTAATAGGCAAGCCGACTGCGTGGGCTTCCGAGGATGAAGTGGTGGTCGCCACCGGGGCTGTGGTGGAACCCGTGAGGTTAGGGGAGCGGCTGGATGAAGGGTTCCATGAACTTCGCGGAACATACGATTGAAGAAGTTCATCCTGACCGGCTGAAAGTTCTCTAGCCAAGCCAAACGCTTCGGCAAGTGTGTGGGGGTTCCGGAACGCCAACTCTCGTTTTAGGGGCTGTTTGAGGCCGGCTTGGAAAAGCGAGATCAATATCCATTCGTCCACTCCAGTAATCTTGTTGAGCGTCGTTTCGAACTCGGTTTGGTATGCCAACACCGTAGTGCGCTGCTGAAGTTTAGAGAGTGTTCCCAAATAATCCTCGTAGTGGCCGGGGTCAAATCGTTGTTTGAAAGCTTGCAGAAAATCTATCCAGAAAGTCGTTAAATGGTTGGATTGATAATAGCGGAACCACTCGGAAGCTGGGTGATCGATAAGCATGGCGACCAAGTCCAAGCGATCAGGTTCGGCTGTCCGATGGTAGTCAAAAAACTTCTGAACTTGGAAAATCTAGCCGACGGGGTCGTCGCTATTGAACCGAGGCGAGTCGACGCGCATACGTGGAGCGCCGTCCGTTGGGTTTGCGGCTGCTGGACGCGATGGTGGGGGCTGCCACTTCGCACGTTGTGGGACAGAGGCGATTGCAAGTTGCTGTCCAGTTGGGCTGGCCGTGTTGGCGAGTGGCGTCCGGGCAGTGTGTTGTTGCCCCTGTGGGGGCGGTGGTTAGCAGCGGGGGTGGAGGCGGAGGGGGCGGTGGAGGTGGAGGTGGCGGTGGTAATGGAGTAATCCGGTTCCCTAGCTGCCGGATGGTGTCTTGGAGGGTTGCAATCTCAGTTGGAATCCGGTTATCGAGCGTACGCATCTCGTCTTCCCATCTCCGATCACGCGCAGTAGCATCCTGTTGCAGTGTTTTGATGTTGGGGATGAAGTCCGCTTGAGAGAAGACCGGACCCTTCGGCGTAGTTTCCTCAGTAGTGGACATGGTGGCTGGAGTTCGACGGCGTCGCGAATCAAAGATCCGACCGACAACCACAATGGAAGCACCAGTTTGTTACCCCTGGTAACACTGGAGCCGACGGTAGCCCTGCTACTCGTCCCAGAGAGCAAACGACGAAAGAGAACAAAACAGAAAATTAGGGCAAAATTCTTCTTAATTGATTTTAGGAAGAAAAATACACCCTTTTATATGACTCTCTAACCCTGACGGTTCGACGTAATCCTAATCCGGGTAAAGAACCGTTTAGAAACCCCGAATAATTCAAATACTTCACAATCAAACCAATAGTTCAAAATAATTAACTAAAGTACTAAAAAGATTTAACTAACATCTAAACACAATCTTTTAAATAATTTGGCGGACGCACATTGCGCTTGGGTCGCGCACTAGCTTCATCATCACGGTCATCATCGTCGCCACTCGTGTCTGACCCGTCTCGTGCCATTGCCGTATCATAGAGAGTCCAGAATCAAGTTATCAAGACTCGGCAAGAATTCAGCAAGGTAACAAGTCAAGGACAATGGATGAACAAGGTGCATCAAGTGGAGGTGCATCAGGAGTTTGTCTGAACAGAGATGTGCTCGCACGGGGCATAAGACTACTCACACAAACCTAGCACAATTCGTACGAACAGAGATGTACTCACAGGAGCACAATAATGATCGCACGAATTGCTGCAAGGTCTGAGGCGGTTGTTTTGTTACCAAGTTGGTTTGGGGCAGTTTTTAGTTTCTAAGGGTGCAAGAAACATTCCCTATGCCAAGTTGATTTGGGGCAGTTTTTAGTTTGCTAAAGTTGGTTTGGGGAGTGTTTCTCTTGTAAATAAAATGTTTTCTTCTCCGTGGAGATAATTAACGGATACGTTAGTGAATCACGTTAAATTTGTGTCTCGATTTTGATCTCTATTGTTTATTCGTTCTTGTTTTTCAACACCCTCGTTATATCAAACTGTTTAGCATCTCTAGTAATATTGCCACTTCAATTTTAGAAATCTCACAAATTTAAAGTTACAAAAAGATTTCTCCCGATTCCATCCAGAATTCAGTTCTGGATTCAAGAAATCAGCTTTGTCTCCATCAATATAAAGAGGGTCGACATGTTATGTTCTTTTACTACAGAGGGTAAAGTTATTTGAATGATTATTTCCAGTATATTAGTACTTTATTCGAGTCTTATGAATGATTACATATGATCTATATATGTTTGCGTCATATGGATATATATATATTTCTGCTCCTTTCCCACCTATATTGTAACTAATTTTGATATGATTTTTGAGCTTTATGTTTGGAAGGGTTCCAGATAATTTATACTCTTAGGGAACCAAAAATATTGCAGCCGTAGTAGTTAGACATCCATATAATTTACACAACCACAAATCAGAAATCCATAAATAATCTACACAACCACAAATATGACGGAAGGATCCAAGAAGAAGACGAATTATGTGAAAACAAAACCCTAACACATGAATGGTAAGGACGGTAACACCGAATTTTTGTCTTCTATGAACGTGTTCACCAATACCACATAACGAAGGCTGGTGGCCACATCAATCTGATCTTGAATTATGAGAAAATTGATTATTCATATGTCCATCAAATAACTTACTGCACGTTCTTTTTGTTTCAAAACGGTATTCAAATTAGTTTACTCAATTACTCTAACATTATTTTGTACATACAACAATAGTATATTAAGAAAGTGAAGAAGAACGCAGAGAGAGAGAGAGAGAGAAATGGAAGAAACTGTGTAATTGAATTCATGAAGAAAGCAAAACAAACAAGTTATGGCAATATTCTCACATACGAGAATTAGCTCTTAGTTCAGGGACTACAAATGCAAATAAAGGGATAAGAACAACTCATTGGTTATGAGCCAACCAATTAGATGATGACACATCAAACTAACCGGTGTGACTCAGCCTCCGAGATTAACTAATTAAAACAGCTACTAAACAAGTATAAGACGACATCGTTCCACTAGATAATTCAAATACAACGTTTAAAAGAGATCTAACGGTAGAGAAAGAAAACACTTAGAAAGATCAACGACTACTGCTCCTCCGAAGGAGTACTGTTCATTTGGTTAATCACCTACCAAATGAACAGTACTTTGCTGAATTCCGAATGAATGCAGATGCTTCTAAGTGCTTTTGTTCTTCAACAGCCTCCCTCAAGTTGGAGTGTGGATGAGTTTCACACCCAACTTGGACAGTAGAAATCCAAAAACAGCAGGATGAAGTGCCTTAGTGAGAAGATCAGCTAACTGATGAGTAGTAGAAATTTACCTCAAACAAATGATCTTCTTTTGCACGAAATCTCTGATAAGATGACAATCCATATCCACATGCTTTGTCTTGTCATGGAAAACTGGGTTAGCAGCCAATTGCAATGATGAATTGTTATCACAATAGATCATTGGGGTATTCTCAAGAGCAATCCCAAAATCATGAAGAAGATAGATGAACCACTGCATTTCACAACAAATCTATGCCAAGCTCCTATACTCAGATTCTGTAGAACTTCTAGAAATTACAGTTTGTTTCTTGGATCTACAGGAGACCAAGGAATCACCTATATAAACCAAATATCCTTAAGTAGATTTCCTCGTGTCTAAACAACCACCCCAATCAGCATCTGCATATCCTATAAGATCAAGAGAGGAATGAGCTGAAAAGAATAAACCTTGAGCTGCTGCATTACTCAGATATCTGAGTATGTGATCAGCAGCTTTGAGATGCACTGATGTAGGCTTTGAAATGAACTGGGAAAACTTGTGCACTGCAAAACAAATGTCTGGTCTAGAATTGCACAAGTACAAAAGCCTACCAATTAGCTTTCTGTACTTCATAATGCCCTCATCAGAGAGCAAATCTCCAGTTGCAGCAGTGAGCTTCACAGATGGATCCATAGGTACAGAAGCTGCTTTACAAGATTCATACCTTTCTTGTAGAATATCCAAGGCAAACTTCCTCTGACACAAAGTGATGCCATGATCATTCCTTGCTATTTCAAAGCCAAGGAAATATCTCAGAAAACCTAAATCTTTCAACTGAAACTGAGTGTTCAATACAGTCTTCAAACCGTTGAGTTCACTCAAAAAATTTCCCCCAAGATAATATCATCAACATATACTAGAATACACATAAAAGATGTCTTGGTTGTCTTCACAAAGAGTGTATAATCAGTTTTACACTGAGAAAAACAAAAATTGAGAAGATTAGTAGAGAACTTACTGTACCACTGTCTAGATGCCTGCTTCAAACCATATTAGGATTTCTTTAAGTGACAAACCACCTTGTCTTGTGAAGAGAATTGAGAGAGAACATGATTTGGTACCTTATATCCTGGAGGCAGCTCCATATAAACCTCTTCATCTAGCTCTCCATGCAAAAATGCATTATTAACATCTAGTTGTAAGAGGTTCCAACCTTTTAGGGATGCCAATGCTAGCGAACACTTGAGTGTTGGCAATTTTCCCACTGGTGAAAAAGTCTCTGTGTAATCAATGCCCGATGTCTGTGTGTAACCCTTGGCCACCAGTCATGCCTTGTACCTTTCCACCTCCCCATTTGACCCATTTTCACCCCACAGGATCATGTCCAGCTGGAAGAGCAAAAATGCTCCATGTTTTGTTTAATTCCAAAGCTTGTAACTCCTCATTCATAGCTTGCATCGAAGAAGAAGACTTACATGCTTTTTGATAATTTTGAGGTTCTGAGATAGAATCTATGGTTGCTAGACACTTAGAATATGTAGCAAATCCAGGTGCTTTATCAAAAACTATTGGTGCCAAGGATGTTGACATCATTCTAGGTCTATTAACAACATAGTCTTTCAAGTAGTTTGGAGCTCTAGACTCTCTGTTACTTCTTCTAACAGGAATTGGAGTAGGAGCAGGAGATGGTGAATAGAGAGTGAAAATTCTCCTCAAGAGAAGGAAGTGCAAGACTATTCCCATAATTCGAAGTAGTTGCTGCTTCAACTGGTGCAGGTAAGACAACATCATCACTGAAATGGCCCCAAGAAGATGATGGTACAGAGAAAGGGAATACCTTTTCATGAAAAACAACATTTCTAGAGATGACAAAATTGCACTCTTTCAAGTTGTATAATTTGTAACCCTTCATTCCAAATACATACCCCAGAAACACACAAGGTTCTGCCCTAGCATCAAACTTTGTTCTCCCTTGTTGCAATGTTGAAGCATAAGCTAGACACCCAAAGACCCTTAAAGAACCATAGTCTGGCATCTCCTTGTATAAACACTCATAGGGAGACTTCTCCTGCAACACCGGAGAAGGAATTCTGTTGTTAATATAAGTAGTTGTCAGCACACTATCACCCCAAAACCTATCTGGTAAGGAGGATTGAAACTTGAGAGATCTTGCCACATTTAACAGATGTTGATGCTTTCTCTCAACAACTGAATTCTGTTGATGAGCTTCTACACAACTTATTTGATGTACAATGCCTTTATCCAACATGAAATCAACCAAGGCTAACTCTTTAGCATTGTCACTCCTGATCTTTTTGATCTTCATATCAAACTGTGTCTCCACCATAGTGTAAAATTGAGGAAGAAGAACTTGAGCTTCAAATTTATGCACCATTAGATACACCCATGTCATTCTAGTGGCATTCTCCACCAAAGTAAGAAAATATCTATGCCGTTTATAGGTAGGCACCCTATAGGGTCCCCAAATATCACAGTGAATGAGTGTAAAAGGTACTACATCCATTTTCCCAATACTAGGATATGGCAGCTTCTTTTGCTTTGCTTGTGGACATACTTCACACTGTGAATTGTCAATGGGATCTGCACATTTCAAAGTTGTAACCATCCATTTGAGTTTGATATCTGACAAGTGACCTAGTATTTGATGCCATATCTGATTGGAAAACATTAAATTTGGCTTATCAACTGCAGCATTACACATACCTATAGCAGACTTAGCTGTTTTCAGAACGTAAAGACCATTGATCTTGAGGCCTTCCCCGAGAAGAACCTTACTGTCTTCTTGTAAAACCTGACAACTTTCTGTAGTACACACAAAAACACACTTCTGCATCCTGGCTAGCTGAGTCATAGAAATCAGGTTAAACTGGAAATCAGGGACATAGAGAACCCCCTCAAGTTGAAGAGTAGGAGTTAAATTAACAGTTCCTGTATGGGAGAACTTAACCTTCTTACCATTAGGCAGATAGACATAGACATTTGAGACTATAACAGTTTCACTAAGGAGACTAAGATCATGACACATATGGTCAGTAGCTCCACTATCAATTATCCAGGCATCACCACTACAGACAAAATCCAACAAAGAGCTATGAAAGCTATAAGATCCAAAAACACCTCCCATAAAGTGTTGACCATACGGTGACTCACTGCCTTTGGCATACTGATGAACAGGACTTTCCATATGATTAGAACCATGACTATGAGATGGTGAGCTAGAACTAGACTCACTTACTCCTCCATGGTTGGACTGCTGCATTTGTGTATTAATGTATTGCATCATTTGATGACATTGACTCTGAGTAAAAGGAAAACCACCTTTATCTGCAGCTCCAATATCTGTAGAAACACCATCAGTGACCACATTGTGCACTTGAGTCTTATTTTTGTTCTTGAAATTGGCTGGATAACCGTGCAACTTCCAGCATTTGGTCTTGATATGTCCAGTACCTCCACAGTGATGACACACCAACTTCGACTTAGAAGAGCCTTGTGCAAAAGCACCATGAGACATCAGTGTTATTAGAAACATCAGAACCATGAGAAGGGTTTCCATAGGTTTGACCATGGAGAAAAGGAGAAGAGTACATAGCCATTGTTGGCGTTGAAGTACCCCCACCAGTAATAGTAACCTGAATCTCAACCTTAGCAAACACCCTGTTTAAGCTAGGAAGTGGATCCATAAGGAGAACTTGGTCTCTCACAGAAGAATAACAAGGATTAAGTCCCATAAGAAATTGCATGATGTGCTCTTGTTGAAGCTTGTTGTGTATCATTCCCAACACATTGCAAGTACAACTATGCATAGCACCACATGTGCACATAGGCATCTCTGTATAATTCTCTAATTCATCCCAAAGAGACTTTTATTTGGTAAAATAACCAGTAACACTCATACCCAAGGTTGTCAAACCCGCGGGTTGACCCGCGGGTTTAACGAGTATACGAGCCTACATGGGCAATCGGGTTGACCCGCTCTAAAACCCGACGGCTGACAAACCCGCAACAAACCCGTGCAAACCCGTCAAACCCGTAGACCCGCGAGTTGACCCGCGGGTTTACCGGGTAAACTTATTGTGAAAATTTTGAAGCTTTACTAGGTTTTTGATTTCTTAATGCACGAAAAAACGGGGTATATAGTCACCCAATTTCAAACACTGGTGATCCGTTGGATTTATCACAATATTAAGAGATAAACTATAACAACCAATATTCAATCAACCACACCGATGACTGTGTAAATATCAAACGAATCACACTATCCAATGGGCGATCGGAGCAACATAGAATGGACCTCCATATGATCAGGTTTCCCCTGAGAATATATGCAAGTTTATTTTTTATTTTTTGATGGACTAATATATCGTAAACAAAATTTAGCTTAGTAAATTTTAATTCCTCCCTTATTTCAAATGAGTGGCACGATGCAAGGAAGAACTATGAATGAATAAATAAATAAATAAATAAATAAATAGACAAATAAATGGGGCTTAATTTAAAAAATTTAAATTTAAAAATGGTAACATTCAAACAATTTTATATACATAAAGAAAAATGTAGCATTTAATCACGAAAGATAAAAAAATCAACTTTTCATAGGTAAAAGTCATGTGTACGTAAAAAAAATGAAGATTTGAAGTAAAACGTGACCCCGGCGAGTCTCGGGTCACGGGTTACGAGTCGAGTCTACCCACCCTCTACGGGTTTATGCTGACCCACGGGTTTGAAAACCTTGCTCATACCACTCTGTCTCAATTGCACAATGGCACTGCTAAGTTGAAACACTTTGGGCAAATTCTTCTGAGAAAATCTCTCAAATAAATCAAACCAGATATCCCTAGCTGTTGTATAATAAACAACACTAGAAGCAATTTCTTTACTCACAGAATTAATCAACCAGGATATTACCATCCTATCACATCTTTTCCACAAGGAATATAGCTCAGAAGTTTTGTCTGGTTCACAAATCACTCTCGTCACAAAATCCAACTTGTTCTTAGCTTCTAAGGCAACAATCATAGATCTATACCAAAGATTAAAGTTGTCACCAGTAAGTACCTGTGAAACTAGAACCATTCCTGGAGAATCGAATTGTGGAGAAAATATGGCGAAGATCCATCCATCTGAGAACGAGATCCCAAATCGCCAGAACCCTAGAAGTCTCCTCTGGAAGCACCATCCTGATTATCACGAGATCGGTTGAACAGAACAACCCTAGCAACTTCCAACACCAAATCGAAGAGAAACGAAATCGTAGCCTATGGCTCTGATACCATAATAAGAAAGTGAAGAAGAAAGCAGCGAGAGAGAGAGAGAGAAATGGAAGAAACTGTGTAATTGAATTCATGAAGAAAGCAAAACAAACAAGTTCTGGCTATATTCTCACATACGAGATTTGGCTCTTAATTCGGGGACTACAATACAAATAAAGGGATAAGAACAGCTCATTGGTTATGAGCCAACCAATTAGATGATGACACATCAAACTAACCGGTGTGACTCAGCCTCCGAGATTAACTAATTAAAACAACTACTAAACAAGTCTAAACATCGTTCCACTAGATAATTCAAATACAACGTTTAAAAGAGATCTAGCGGTAGAGAAAGAAAACACTTAGAAAGATCAACGGCTACTGCTCCTCCGAAGGAGTACTGTTCATTTGGTTAATCGCTTACCAAATGAGCAGTACTTTGTTGAAATCCGAATGAATGCAGATGCTTCTAAGTGCTTCTGTTCTTCAACATAGTACAGTTTTTATTTTGTGCATTCATCAAAAGTACGAATGTGTTGAACTCAACTTTGTGAAATCCGTTCTCTTTTCTCGTAAAAATGGAACCATCTTAGGCATTTGAGCATTTTTTCTAAAATTTACGTGGCACATTATGAATACTTGCATCCCCAGACACGCACACACACTTATACATATATATATATATATATGCATTAAAATATTATTATTATTAAGGTGTTAAAATTTAAAAAAATTATCACTAAGAATTTAAAAGTACTGACATGTAGTGTTCCATACAGGAACGGTTGGAATGGATCGGATATTTACCTGGACAAAACTTTATTAGACATGTTCCGGTATTTTTCCCAAAACGAAATGTTCCACCCGTTTTAGACTGGAACAAAAGGAAATTGACAACTATTGTTTTTTTTTTTTTTTTTTTTTTGATTGAGAAAATTGACAAGTATTGTTTAACAACAAGAGTACATAAAAAGCACATTAAATAGAGTTTTGGGAAATACTGTTTTTTTTTGTTTTTTTTTCACTTTAGATATTGCACTCTTTCCCTTTTTTCAAACATGTTTTAAAAAGACAATGTTTTAAACAATCTTGTTTAAAACAGACCTCGCACTAAATACTAAGTCCATGATTGGTTGAGGTTTTAATCTTAATTGTGATTAAAATCTTTCAGAACATTTAATCTCATTTGTTTCGTTCATTTCTTAAGTCATATTTTAATTTAAATTGATTAATAATCTACAAATTATATAATTTCCAATTTTGGAATTTTTTTAGCTATACCTTCTGAAATACTATATTCTATCATCTCTTTTATGAACTAATAATTAGTTTGTGTTAATGTATAACATCTAAAACATATCATGAGTTCAAATAAAGAATTTATTCGTTAATTTGGTAGTACAGCTACAAGTGAAGTCAAATTCAGAGGTTTAACAGCATGCCAAACAGTTTTCAAATTTAATTTCAGCGACTTATTTATCTTAGATTATTTTCATCAGATTGATGAGATTTTAAGCTAGAACAAAACAGGCTCTAAACAAAAGCCACATGTAGTGCTTAATCATCAACTACTCAAGAAAGTAAAAGACAATACAACTTGAAAATTTTCTTTCGTACTTTTTGTTGATAAAATAAATTTCTAATTTTTAAGACATAAAATGAAAATTACATACCGTAGTTGTATGTATAAAATGATGTTAAAGTAAATTAGCATTGCAATTTAATAATATTATCAAATATGTTTTAATTTTAAATATTGTTTTTAAACACATGTCAAACTACTTGTTGAATTTTTTTTATACATGTTTTCTTAAGAAGTTATTTTTATTGTTGTTTATGTTTTGAAACGGATGTCAAACATGTTCTAAGTAGGTGTTCTTCAGCTTTTATCTACCAATATTTGCAGTTTACCAATCTCAAACGATTGATATGTCTTGACCGATGCATCTTGACCAGAAGTAAATGAAAAGAATTAAATTTTAGCCTTTTATATGCTTTTAACTTTGCATGACATGCAATTTTTTTTGTTCAGTACAACATTACAACTCTAACAAATAATGCAAACTGCATTATTATATAATGCAAATTATACCTAAAATGGTGTTTTGCATTTTGCAAAAGGTGTCCTACTTCAAAAATGATTTGTAAAAGTTATGCAAAATATTTTTTTTTTTATATTTAATCTTCACCAACAACACGTGCTAATGGTAAATTGTGGATGAGAGAAAAATCTAAATTGTAAGAACAAAACTATCATCATGTCAAAAATGTAGAAAAATTGGTTGAGAAAAAAGAAGAAACATGTTCAAATTTTTTTTGCACAACCAATTATTCTCGCCAAGTTTGGCGAGAATTTTGCATGCTCTGAATTTGCCTCTCAAGATGCATTAATGTTGGAGTCCTATTTTTACAAACTCCTTCAAATTTTACATAAAACGTTGATTTGCATGATCTCTTGGAGATGCTAATATATTCTAGAAAACACGCATCTTTAATTTATTTTTAAAGAATTAGAAATTAGAAATGCAAATAATGTGTTTTTATCACTCCGCCCATGCCTTTGAAATTGCATAATTTAACTAGTGAGTGAAGTCTCAAAATGCACGTGGTGCAAAGAGCATCTCTAGTATTACTAGATGAAATTTATTTATAATTTGATGAAAATTGTTTATCTTTATTTAAAAATTATAAAATTTTAGTAAGTGTTACAATAGAGTTAGTTAAATAAATGATTAAATAATACTTGCGCATTCACATTCTCAATTTTTTCTGCAAGAGAACTTTACGGAATTCAGGATATAAACGTCATGAACTTTGTTAATTAAAGTATATCTCTATCTGACTCTTTAAATGTAGAGAGCGTGATAAATGTCTGTTAAGATAAAGAATGGAGTGAAACTATTAGAGACAACATTTTTCTCTACTTATTTATATTTTAAAGACAACAACTATGTAAATGGCATATTGAATATGCGACCATCTCCAATAGTACTAGCTCAAACTTCTTTATAATTTGAAGAAAATTAAATATTTTTATTTTATATATTATAAATTTTAGTAATTGCTCCAATAGTGTCAGTTAAATGATTAGCTAAATAAAATGTGACACGTTCTCAATATTTCTTGCAAGAGAATTTTAAGGAATTCAGGACATAACCGCTAAGAACATGGTTAAAGAAAATATAAAAATCTTGATCCGACTCTTTAAACGTAGAGAGCGGGATAACTATATGCTAAAATAAAGAATGGAGTAGAGAGCTTATTAGACACAATATTTTTCCTATCTTATTTATATTTTGAAGATAACCGCTATCTAAATGACCTATGTAGATGTTATGTTTTACATTTCAAAGTTATGGTAAGATAAAATTTAAATATACAAGTATCAAATGCATGAGAAAAGAGAGATGACACATAAATTTGTCTTTCTACTTTCTAGTGCGCTAAATATAGAATGAATGATGCATGTTTTATAACATGTATTAGCATCTCCAGCAGCACGAGGTGAAAATGTAAAATTTACATGTACAAATATTTTATAAGAGGCATTCCAACAGTAAAATTATTTTTGGAGCTAACTCGTTAACACTACAACAAATACTGCTTCCGTTGACAGCAAAATTTATCGGTAGATAGCTTAAATTTGTCGGCAGATATTCTACCGACAGAAATTGGTTTGTCGATCCGTAGTCACAATAGCTCCGTCGTTAGAGTGATAGCCGACAAACGTTATGTTTGTCTGCAGAAAGAGTAAGCAGTGACATATATTTCTGTCGGTAGTTTCGTTCTACTAAATATGTGTTTTTGTCACCTTTAAAACTGGCGACAAACATATATTCATGTTTATTTAGATAGATGACATCCAGAATAGTCACTAGAAGAGAAGTTTGACGGTACTTCATCTTTCTTGTGACCTTCGTGCTTGTCACCTTTATCACAACTTAATAAAAAAAAAAACACTTTTGAAGACCATCCAAACATGGTGTCCAAAAATAAACAAGATGCCATAAATAGGCAGTTTACATGAAACTTAACATAAACACTAGTTGCATTCAGCAACATGTCACAGATTGCCCAAAACAGCAGCATAAAACTTAACATCACAACCCAGTTCAAAATATTCACAGTCGCAGCAGATTCGAGCTGAGTTCAACAAATACACAAGTCATTCTGGTTCGTAGTTTAGTTAACAGAAATAATAGACATAGCAAACATAGTGGATCCAAAACTCCGTGGCATGAACCATTTATACACTCCATTCAAAGGAAGTAGACGTCATGATATCACCACCAGTGTAGTTCCTTCAATGCCCTGAACCATACGATCAACAAGCCCAAGAATCCATCTGCAAACAATTATAAACGGAATTAGAAGATAGTGGTTTGTGGTTTAACAACAGTGAAAACTAAACTTGTGCGCTAACTGCTAAGGATATTCATAAATATACATAAAATAGCTTACCTGATCCTCAAATAATGAAACTGTAATAGGCAGGTAGGGTGGTAGCTCAAGTGGTAGAGCGTTGGAAGCCCCTGCATGAGCTCACAGGTTCAAGCCCCGTTGACGAAAAAAACAATTTCTCAAAAAAAAAAATGAAATAGAGACGTGTTATCCTACTTGGTGGTAATTTACCAATAAACTAATAGAGGTACTAACTACTAAGTGATTGCCATTCAACATATTTTTGTTAACCAACTCGGGTTAATGAACCCAATATCAGGCTAATGCCAACAAACGAACCATTCCTTCATGACATTATGAAAGCTATATGGCCTCAATTGAATTTAAAAAGATAATAATATCACAGACAATAATATTTTAGCATGAAGAATCAAAGGAAAAACAGTTTGATGACTAAAAAACTAAATAGAGGAGAAGGCATTTACGTAATGTGGATTAGAAACTGAAAATATATAAGTAGCACATAGAACAATTTGGGAAAACACTTGTCACATTATGTTTTCAACAATTCACAAAGCATCTCATACACAGACTAGTAAAGAAAAAATGAATGGAAGCGATCAAAACACTAAAGAATCACAAAAGAAAGCAAATGCTGCTTTACAAAGCGTGACAAAGAAAGGTATTAATCAAAAGATAGCCATAAACAACAAACATAAAGATCATGTTTCCAGTAAAGGTATACATAACATATATATTTACTTCAAGAGAAATAGTACTTTGATAACTTTAGCAAACCCCAAAATGAAATCAATGGTATATAGATATGTGTTACAAATAAAACTGGATATCTGTAAAACCAAAACGAACAACAAAAATTAAGAAAAACAGAAACAACAGTCTTTTATCTTTTGATCTTCTCTTACGCAGATTAAAAAAAAAAGTGGGGATAGAAAACATACCAGATGAGAGCAAGGGAGTTACTGAAAATCCATCAACGAAGGGTTATTGCTTTGGGCTACGATCTTTGTGGTTAGGATAAAGATAAACCTTTACATGTTCCAAAAAATAAAAAATGTATCAAAATAAAGTGAAAATAATATCAAAGCCAAGGCTATTCAAAGTTCAAACAAAACTAGAAGAAGCAGCAGTTATCTTTACCATATCATCAACCCTCAGATTTCCATTTAATAGAGAGTGCTTAATTCGTGATTAAGAAAAAGATAAACCAGTAACAAAAACAGACTGATGGAAACTTTATTTAGCAAAATAAAGTATGAAATTCAGTAATATCAACTACATGATCCTGAAACATGAACAATGGGTTTTTCTCAAGACATGTTATATAGATAAGCTATTAATTAAAAAAATAAATAAACAATTCGAATAACTATGAAATTACCACATGGGGGCTCATTGTGAGATCCGTTCAAAGCCAAAATCATACCAAGACTTGCAATTTCTCTTGGTAATTCATCCACAAAATATGTACAGAAACCAATTACCCTGGATTAGAAAAAGGAGAGACATCGAAATCGAAAAAATCAGGAAATACCCTAACTCAGTGAAATCGCACTAAGTCTCGAAATTAAAAAAAAATATATAAGAAATCTGACCTTCATCTTTCTCATAATAAACTTCTTGATTTGGACTCCTGTCTCTTCTGGGCAAAGAGTTTGCAAGCAATAGTTCAGGGTAGGAAGTCGTATCCAGCGGAAGAAAAGAAGGCAAAGAAAAGAGAGGAGCAGATAACCATACATGATAAGGGATTGAGCCACAAGAAATTCGCCGAGAGACTGTCACATAGTAACCTTCAGATCTGATGAGAAAAGTTTAATTGATCGATTTGACAAGGGTATTGCGCGATTGACGACTAGATCGTGAGATTGAGAGTGAGAAGCTTCTGAGAGATATGTTTTTGAGAGGGATTGTTTTAGTGTTGAGTGCCGTGTGAGTGGAGGGGTTTTCTCAATATTGGAGATGTGAAGATTTTATTCTTTTTTTTTATGAAATTGTGAAGATTTTATTCAATATTTCATTCCTTCCCTCCAACATTTGGGTAGTGCGGGAATAATTTAGTTTAACTTTCTTAATTGATGTGTTTTCAAAATTGACAAGTTTGTATGTCACTAAAATAAAGTGATTGTCACCGTATTTTATAATTCCGGGCGGGAAATTTTAGCGCATATAATGTTCGACTACTTTTTTATCTAAAATACATAAGTAGTCACATTGTCGACAATCGACAGCACATATATCGACAAACACAAATATGGTAGATATAACCTGTAACTACCTACACAAAATTGCTTGTCGACAAAAAAATTGTCAAGAAATGTCATAATTGTTGTAGTGTAAATTATGCAAGTCCGAAATGCATTGGATGCTACTAAAAAAACTAGCAAAAACGGCTGTTTGAAATTGCCACATAAAACTTATAAGCTGACATATTTAAGAGATATAGAGAATTTTACAGCAGTTCATAAACCACAATATAGAAAGGCGTTGTTAAAGAGTTATTGTGGCTTACAAACTTTCACATGACTTAAAAATGGCAGTTTATTAAATAGCGGTTTAGTAAACGCTTTTGAAATTATAGCATTTTTTTAATTTTTTAATTAAATTAAATTTATATTGAAATTTTGATGTTTTTGCATTAATCACTCTTGGCCCTTTCGAGACTACACCAAATCACATGACATCCCCAAAACTACACCAAAATCCCCAGACTTCTTCCCCTTCGTTTCCTCTCTGTATTCTCCACCAACCCTCCACCAAGAACCCAGCTCCATCGCCAAGAAACAGAACCATCGCCAAGAACACCAAGAACCCACCAATCCCAGAACACTCTGACCACCAATCACCTCCAATCGTCAGAGAAAGTACTTGAGGCTTGTTTGGACTAGAAAACCAGGCCTTTAGTTGAGTTGGTTCTATTTTCGACGGGTTCCGCCATTAACGCCGACAACAAAACATGGTTCAGATCAGAGAGGAAAGAGAGAAAGAGGACGGAGGGAGGGACGGACGATTAACACAGTGAAAACAAAAACAACAACATCGTCATCATTACAACGAGCGTCATTGCCGTCGCTAGAGAGAGGGACAACTCTCTCCATGAACAGATTCGACATAGGTAGGGCAAATCACCGAGAGGAGATTGGGTAAATCAGCGAGGAGAAAGGCGGAGATAGGGAGAGAGGCAGAGATTGAAGAAATGGGGAGAGCTTGAGGCATTGAGATTTGTAGAGGGAGGGAGATCATCATCACCACCAGCGTCATTTCCGTTAGGGGTAAGCAAAATTCACCCAAACCGGCCGCCCAAACCAATCCGCTCAAAACCGGTATGGATTTAGCACCCGTACGTGCTACCTGATTGATTACGATTATGGAAATACAAACCCGAACTAACTTCGATTTATCATGATTACGGAGTTAGCAAAACCGTTTAAAAGCGGTTCAGTCCGATTTAAATTTTACATGAACAACTTACATATTTTTGTTAGATACACCGTCCACAAATCAAATGTTAAAAGGTTTTAAGTCCATATCAATTTTCTATTCCAAAATTTATTCTTACATATCTTTAATTTTTTCTAACCAAAATCATACTTTTACCAAATGATTTTGGTAGATTTAACAACTAGTACAACCTTATCCCACTCGGGTCGAGTCGATAAGTTAGGTTTGATTTCGGTATAAAAAAGAACATGGAGAGTTTGGGCTGAACATTCTCCAACACATACATATTGGGTCGAGGAATAAATTTTGGCAAAACCCGACGAAATCTATCCGCATTCACTCCAAGCGTTAAATATGTCATGTTTATAGACTTAAGTTTGAAAACAGTTGCAACATTTTGAACCCTTTTAAAACCTGGCCGAACCGGTCAGAGTCGAAAGGATTGATTGAGTTTGGATTTTCGACTTCTTGATTGGGTTTGGGTTTGTCGACTACTTGATTGGGTTTGGGTGTCAATATGACCAACCTCAGATCACTGGGTTGTGTAGGAAACACACCCACTCACCTACCCAAATCGGTCTGTGTTGTGCCCTAGTTGTTGTCGCCATAGAGAGAGACACCTCTCTCCATCTACTAATTCGACAAAGATCGGGCAAATCACCTAGAGGAGATAGGGTAAATCAGCGAGGAGAAAGGTGGAGATAGGGAGAGAGGAAATGACTGAAGAAATGGGAAGAGGTGGAGGCGTTGAGATATGTAGAGGGAGGGAGGACCACTGAGAAGAGAGGCGGAATAGAGAGGAGAGGGACGGGAGGGAAGGTGAGAAGAAAGAGTTGCTCTTATAAGTCTAGGATATTTTTTTTTTAATCCAACGGTAGGTGATGTACTCAAACAGCTTGAGAGGGTTGCAATCTTAGTTTGATAAGATTGCATATGAATAAGATTTCTTTAATATATACAACGTTTTTTTAACTAACTGCGGTATTTGTATTCAAATATACGACGATTCTTAACATACCGCTGTTTTTGTGATTTCAAATACTGCTGATCTTTCCAAACTGCTGTAATTAACAACAAATAAAACAACAGTATTAATTACCGCCCTTTTTTCAATAATAACAGCGGTTTAACAAATCTTCTGTAAAATTTGAAATATGTCGGTTTTTCCAATCTGTCACTTTTGATGCCCTACAAGAGCTTTACTAGTGTATTTCAAACTGTCATATAAGAATTTTTTACTAGTGGAAGGAAAGAGATAGACACATTTCTTTACAGTCATACTTTCTAGTTCTCTAAATTTAACAAGAAATACGCATTGTTGATTTGCATAACCTGTTGGACTTCAATATTTCACCAAATTCTTCATATTTTTGTTAATAATACATTCGATAATTTGCATCCCAAAACCTTTGATTCTAACTTAGAAACGCACTCAGCACGGTGTTACAGTTTTTTTTTAGCATGTGTTTGTTTAAAAACGTCAATTATTAGTGAAACCACAAACGTTGATATCCTTAAAACAGTTATTTATGTCTTTAAATGGATAAAAAACATGCTCTTAGGCATGCTAGCCGACGTAAGGAAATCCAATTGTGAACCATATGTCTAAATATAGAAAGTTAGTTGAACCTGACAAGAAATTTGCGGTTTGTTTATTTTTCTGATTTAATTTGCATTGTTTTGTTACTAAATGCCAATGAATTGCTTGTTAAACAAATCGCTACGTGGTTAAAGTTGTATGATTACTGCCCCAATAAAGCCGATAAAAGAATAAAAGAATAAACTAAAGAAAACAGCTTGAGGGCACTACAAATTTTTTAATGAACCTACCTATATTGGGTAGCACTAACTAAGCACTTTCGTACTAATCAAGGCATACATTTAGGTAAAAAGTAATCAAAATATAATTAAGTTTACAGTAGAGATTTTGGAAATCTCTGTATGAGTTTCCGGGTTCGAACTCCATTAACGACAAAAATAGTTTTCTCAAAAAATAAATAAATAAATAAGCTACTGCGTATTTCTCTACTGCAATGAAACTACTAAATTTTTTTTAGAGTTGCTTCTTGCAGTGATACTATATTTATATTATTTAACCAACTTTTTTTTTCTTTTTCTTTTTTTTTTTGCTATTTCCACGTTATAATATATATCTAATAGCCTAGCATGGTAAAAAAGGTCAGAGACAACAAAATGTCCTAACCCAGTCTGGAATGTCCGAATCTAGGTCCGGAATGGCCAGCTCGGCGTCTGAAACAGGCGAATCGGACATTGAATGGCCAAAAGTGTTGTGTATGATCGACATTGACATCGAAGACCAATATCATTAAACTGGTTCAGATCGATGGGTGTATGAACTAGTTGGACTCTCCGTCCCATTGTTATTGACACAGTTTTCAAAACCATAAATTTCAAAAATAATTCTCAAACTTTCAAAAATTATCGACTTTTCAATTCATGTCTTTACATACATTTCCTTTCTATCTTACTTTTTCACTTTTTAACAATACAATAAATTTAGAACGTCAAAATTGTTTCTTTAAAATTGGTGAAAAATCCACCAAAATAATAAAATTGAGACGGAAGGAATATAAATTTGTGAAATCAAAATATTGCTCCGTGGTTGGTCCCCATTGTGCCTCATCCAAACGGCATAATCGTCGCGAGTACGATATTAATAGATTGATTGTTTTTCTACACTTGTCTCCAAACATGGGGTGCCTACTTTGTCTCCAATGTGGATCCATAAAGCTCATTTCATGGCCATGGTCACGACATTGAAAGACCATTAACGATGGATAACGATTGACACACGTGATATAAATGGATATGACAATTTTCTGGAACCCGCATTTGGTCTCATGTGTATTTAAGTCTAGTAGGAGCTTCAGTACCATTATTGTTCTATAACAGCATTTCAGAATTGTCATCCGCAAAGAATTCTGTATTTCATGATTTCATGATTTCATGCAAGGAGATGGACTGTCATTTTCAGATTTGCTACTCAAGATTTCAGACATTTGAAAGACAAGTTTTACTTAGAGCCTGTTTGGTATCCGTTTAAAAACAGTATAAACAGTGAAAAAAATACTGGAAAAATAATTTAAAAAAAATAAAAAACTGTTTAGTAAGTGTTTAAAAATAGTGTTTCAAATTAAAAAAATACTTGTGTCAACACTGTTAAATTTCAGTGTTATTTTACTCTAACACCATTTTGTACATACAACAACGGCGTGTAGTTGTTATTTTATGCATTCATAAAAAATATGAGTGTATTTAACCACTAAACATACGAAAAATATCAGAAAAGGCACTTAAAGTGGTGTTTCCAGACACGTTTTTTTTCCTATGTTTCTGTTTTAAAACACGACACTTATTGAATCTTCAAAACATGTTTTTGATAAAAACACTGTTTATAAACAATTTTGTTTAGAACAGTGTTCCCTTTAGTGTCTAAGTGAGCTTGTTTGGTATCCGTTTAAAAACAAGAAAAACAGTGGAAAAAAAACGTACCGAAAAAACACGTTTAAAAACAAAATCAAGAAACTGTTTGGTATCCGTTTATAAACAGTGTTTAAAATCAAAAACACGTTTGGCAACATTACTAAATTTCAATGTTAATTTGCTTAAATATCATATTTACGTACAATACAGACATATATTTGATATTTGTTGCATCAAATCATACTTGAAATGTCTTTCAACACCAAAAGTATGAAAAAAACACAAAAAAACACCACATTTGCTGTTTTTTTAAACAGCTGTTTTTCAGCATGTTTTTGTTTTTAAACAGGCAAAAAAACAAGTGTAACAAATGGGTTTAACAAAACAACCCTGTTTTTAATCAAATTTGATTAAAAACAGGGATACCAAACATGCACTTAGTGTCTTCCTGATTCTGGTAGCCTGTTAGTAAGTTGTTAGAGATGCTTCATGGGAGGCTTGTGAAACTAGCTATGAATATAATTCGGTTGCAATGGAACGGATTCAATTGCTTTCTCTCTTTGTCACTCATGACTAATCTGTCTCAACATTCGCATCCGAGAGGCTAGGCCATGGGAATCAAAGTGGCCAGATCCAGGCCTAAACAGTCGAAAATATTGTGTATGACATTATTGACATAAAACGGCTTATTTAAGCCAGAGACAGTTGCTTTGTGGCTGATTAATTAGTTGTCAAAGATGCTTCAGGAGCAGCTTGTGAATAATCTAGCTTTAAGTGTAAATGTAATTCAGTTGCAATGGAATGAATTCCATTACTCTTTTTTTCTCTCAAAATCGTCTCTTTTAAGATTTCGTGAAAACAGATTAAATTTAAGATTTCTGACCGATTGATGGATAATCTTACAATCGTTGTGAGTAGTAATACTAGTCAATTCCCTCTCTTCTTCCGTACTTGGATTCTTTTTACCTGTAACTGGATCACTTTGACCCGGTTATTTGGATCGCAAAATGATGCAATTTTTTAGTAATTTTTTTGTAGTGTTGTAAAATAAAATTTACTCTACAATACCTCGAAAAGATTATCAAATTCTTTTACTATTTTGTTAATCAAATCATCGGGTCAAAATAAATAATGATAAAAGTAAAAATGGAAAGAAAGATAGAAAACGGAGGTGGTGCGCAGTTCCTGACCTATTGGGATTTGTTTGTAGTATGCAGCTGTCCCCAAACAAGGAGTACCAGTATTAATTCATGAAATTGAAAGACCATCGAAGATATACAACACATTGACACACGTGATAGAAAAATGGATAATGACAATCTTCTGGATGCCAAACTTGGTCCCATGTGTGAACACCACTTTTACGATGATGATGATGATGCTCTATGTTCCCTACCAAGATTTGTCTACATTTCGTAAAAGTCATTTAGTACAGTACACATGATATGATGGTAACAACGACAAATGATTGATGTTAGAGTGCCAATCAACCAATTAAGGGTTGTCATGTCATTGACAGATGTGTGATATTACCATTCTGATTCTTCTCTTCCATATCAATTTGTTTTTTTTTTGACTTGTAACTGGATCATTTTGACCGGATAATTAGGATGACAAAACAAATTTTTTGATAATTTTTTACTGTATTATGGAACAACTTTTACTTTACAATACCTTAAAAATTATCAAAAAGTTGTATCATGTAACTATCCAAATTACCGGATCAAAATCACGCAGTGAATAATGCAAAAAATTAAATTAATAGGGAAGAGAAGAAGCAGAGTGGCATGTTTAATGTATGAACACGACGTCAACAAATAACATGTGCCTTCGACATGGACTTATGTCACATGCCAATCTACACTACTACTCTGATTCTTTTCTTCCTCAACTTTTTTTGCAACTATCGTTGGGTCATTTGCCCCGGTGAAAAGATTGCAAAAAATTCGTATCGTTATGCGATCCAAATGACCCAGTCAAAGTGATCCATATACGAGTAAAAAAAAAAACGTCAAATGAGAATCAGAGTGGTATTTACCAAACTAGTGAGATTTCGTTTTAGGAATATATTGTATAAAGCTCTTCGCCATTTTAAAAGATGGCTTAAAACAAAATATTGTAGTTGGACCAATTTGACATGTATCAGGTTTTAAATTTCTATATAGTTAAAAAGCCATTATTATAGGTAATGTTGGGTCTCCTAGCAAATTGAGTTGAACCAGATATTAGTTGATTAGTTTGGTTTTTCTTTTGAGAATTGTCTAATTTGGTATGATTAAAGAGAACTACAAGCTACTAATAATATTGGTCACCCTTCTGTCTTTCGCATATGTTGTAGTCTCTAAATTTGTCAAAGTCTTCACTAAAAAAATTGTCAAGTCAACCGTATTGCTCCCTCCATCCTAATATTTTGGTCTCCTGTTTCATTTTAACTGTCCCATTGTAGCTCATAGTACCTAAGTTTCTCTAATTTGTCATAAAAAAAATAACATCTTCAAGCAGTGAAAATGAAAGTATTCAAGTAGATGACTTAATAAAAAGTTAATGCGAGTGTAATGAATACTTGCCCCTTAAACAGTTTAATTCCTCAAAGCGGAACAAACTATTGGGACCGACGAAGTATTACGCAGCGAATCAAAATGAAGAAGACAAATGGGTGCTAGTTCATATGGTAGAGTGGTAGAACATTTAGACGCCCATACAAAAAGTCCCGAGTTCAAACTCGTTAGACGACAAAAACATTTATGTCTCAAAAAATTAAAAAAACAAAAATTTATCTAAAGAAAAAGAGAGAAAAGAATAAAAGAAGGTCGAGTTGGGCTCTACCATCTGTTTTTGACTTTTTGGAATAGGGCCAGTTTTCAATTTGGAGTGGAGATTAAAAACTTCAAACAAAACAATAGGCTCAACATCATGTATTTTGGTGCAAGACATAAAGTAAAATAGAAGGCACCGGCCCATGATGGGATGGGTTTTGTATTTGCTTTTGTTGAAGCAACTGAATTGTACTTGAATTATATTTGTACATATCCTAAATTTTACGCCAATACTTTTTGAATTGCTGTTTCAGCAGCAGACCTAAATATGGACAAGCAACATTATTTTATTATTTCATAATTTTTCATAAATAAACAATTATGTTACTGTAGTCAAGGGAAGGTTATGGAGCAATCAACGTATGTTCGTGAAGTAGGAAAATAAAACAAATGACATTAGATAGACTGTTTAAGGCCTGAGTATGAGAGTGAGTTTTGGGGGTGAGGAGTATCTAGAGAAGAGATAGTGGTTGTTTGGACTTTTGATTGCCAATGGTTCTGAATTAGCACAAATGGGACAGACCTCATATATATACAAGCCCAATAGGGGGAACGTGGGTGAACATCCACGATGGTGATGGAAGCATGCGTGGCCGCAGGGGCGGAGCCATGTAGGGTCACGGGGGGGGGGGGGGGGGCATGCCCCCCCCCCCCCCCCCCAAAAAAAAATTTCCGAAAACACTAGGTAGTCCTTAATTTAAAAAAAAAATAACAGTGCCCCCTTACAAATAAAAATGTGCCCCTCTTCTTCTCAAAGGTCTCTCTAGCTCAGGTGGTAAAGCGCGCGGCATAGCACCCTTATGTCAGAGGTTCGATTCTTGCTCTGCGCGTTTGCAATTTTTTTTTGCGACGAAAAAACTAAAAGACAAAAAACACGTCCCCATAGAGACTCGAACCCTCGTAGGCGAACTAAAAAACGGGCGTGTTTTACCAACTGGACCAGAGAGCCTCTTGTGTCTATGTTGATATATAGTATGTATTTATTTTAAAAGTAATAGTACAAATAATCGTGCCCCCCCTTCGATAAAATCCTGGCTCCGCCACTGCGTGGCCGCAACGTTCGCCTAATTGGATGGCTCGTGGCCCGTACATATAGGAATCGTGGTCAGCAAACTCTGGGACGTGAATGGTCCAATCACAGATCTCTGGATAACATGCGAGGGTCGCATGCGAGACTCGCACCTCGCATGAGACGATCCCTGCTCTATCCTCCAAGAAATTCGCACCCCCAAGTTCCGTAAGCGTGAAACACATATGCGAAGGACCCTGTCTCACAATCCTTCGCATATGTAAAGACAAAGAGAATATTATGGTGCTTTATGGAGCACGAAGTGAGTAAATGCGTTTCATCTCTCATGCACCACGTGGCCTACTGATAGTGACTATAGTAAAGGGTATCTACATTAGCCACCTTTTTACGGTTGGAGATCGGAATGCGATCTTCGAAAGCAAAACCCTAGGCCCCAAGGACCCGCTTGATTTGCGAGATATGGGGCGAGATCTTCACATCTGTTATTCATTCAAAATGTGCTCTGGGGATGATTCCTAGCCTTCATAGGCATCATTAGCTCCAAACCTAAGCATGCATGCTTACTAGTACATCTAAAAATTCTCAATCACGTGGTTGACTGATAACTCCTAGAAAGGAGTTATCTATTGAGCTTAATTGAGATAAAATTTTCGAATTTTCTTGAGTTTTGAGTCGGTTTTAGCACCAAAAGTATTGATAATGCACACGACGTGCATTGGAGCTAGTATAGAGATTTTGAGTATTTTATGTTGGGTTTTGATGCAGGTAACGCAGTGGAATAACTAAAAGTTTAACTCTGCTCGAATCCCTCCAAGGATCACAGGTGAAGCGTCATAACACGATGAAGGAAGAAAGGTTACCTCAGCAATACCAGGCTGGTGACGATCACATACAAGAATAGTATATTTGTCTCTACGGTATCCACATGAATAGACCTCAACCGGGCTTCTTCTCCAATGGTGCTAGCAGTATGAGAAGAAGGATGAACTTGGACGTGCACGGGCTGGATCACATCCATCAAGGCGCCAAGGATAGGACACGGCATCATCATGACGTGGGCACAAGAGGGGCGGCGCTAATGGTGGCCGACGGCTCCATGTGAGGGGCGGCTAGGGTTTGGCCAAACCCTATGGGCAGAAAACTTCTTTTCTTCTTTTTCTCTCTAGCTCTTTAGTAAAGTGTGTTGTGTAGGATTAGTTAACAATGAATTTTCATAGCCTATAAATCCTATTTATACCTAGAGAAATTCCTCTTTGCCCATAAATCCAACAATGTGGGACTAGTTACATTCTAGTCCATAATTGCTCTTTAGTCCAACTAATGAGCACAGTTTACACTTTAGTCCAATTAACTCATTATTGCTATTTAGTCCAACTAATTAGCAATAATCCCAGCTTGATCTATTATTGTGTGTGACCCTGTAGGTTCCTAATTACATTGACAGTAATAATATTATTACAAACATTGAGCGGTATCTAGAAATACATCAATGCTCCGAAGGAATAGGAATTTCAGTGATCTGACTAGCCTCTGTGACCAATGTTACCGTGCTGTATAATCTATTTGTTTCACCTATCCGGATTGGACACTAGACATGGAGTGTCACACTTGTATATCCAATCCATAGTTTCTCGATCTGTGAGTAGACTTAGATAAACTAATAACATAAATATCTCATATTGATTTATTTGAGCATGGCCATGCATTTTCCTAAGTCCTACTCATCGAGTAGCCATGGATATTTACTCCCGTTATGTGGGAGGGACAAATCCTCTCTACATCACTACGATCTCTTATCTTGCTTCCTTTCATGCCCGATAATATCTTTATAGTTACCCGGTTAAGGCTCAACGTTTGATAATATCAAAGCATGATATTTCACAACTAGAAATCTAGTGACTTCAAGTCTAAGGATCACAATCACCATTGTCACTATGAGAAGCGCTTGTGAAATTCACATAACTCCCATGTAGCCTTATCATGGTGGGTCAATCCAGTACGCCATTACTCGTAATGCGTAGCCATGTGTTTAGACTTGATATCCCCATATCAATCTACCCACATACTAGTCTCGATGCAATACAGTTGTCCTATTAACTGTAGTACTCGACTAGAGATATTTAAGAGTATAATATTTATATTCTAACGAATTCATTTATATTAGCATATCTCTATATCGATAACATAATGAATAGTAAGTCCATATAAATGTCACGACAAATTGATTGTCTCTAGGGCACAATTCCAACAGTCTCCCACTTGCACTAGAGTCAATCTGGTGCATCATATGCCTGTTGATCTACTGCGGCCCTCACGCTTTCACTACGCAAGAGGTAAGAGAGACATATGCTGGTACTTGGCATATATTCATATCTCCTCTATCGACAATCGAATGAGATCGAATATTCTGAGTATTTGCATCTAATGCAACAATACACTCAGTCCTCTGTGACAAAATTGGCAACTGAATCTTGCCTGGAACCTTTCCAGCTCACAGTCCCTCAACTAAGGCAAAACACAGAACTTGACTATGATCCGGAATCATCCTTGTTAGATTGAAAGTTCGCATCATTGTAACTCTTTACAGTGAACCATTCCTATCCTCCATATATTAAGATTTCGTCATTAGTTCTTCTCAAGTACATAAGGATTTTCTTGATCAATATCCAATGGCTTTCATCTGGATATAACTGGTATCTTTATGTCATTCTTCAAATGACATTTCTGGCCTTTGCACATAACATGGCGTATCCTATGAATCTTTATTCATATGGTCCCTCACTATCTAATTAGGAAGACAATTAGTCTTTCAAAGGCTAATCCCATGTGACATAGGTAAGAATCCATATTCTTGCATGTTGAACCGTTTCAACACCTTTGTCATTATATGCACTTTGAATTAAGTCGTATAACTTTATTGATCTATCTCCATAGATTTTATAAGTTGCTTCGCCTAAGTCATTTCATTGAAAATCGATTCCCTAGCCAATCTTTACCAGATTAGGGTAGGGAGTAGGGACATCATTCCCAATGAGCAGTATTTTAACCACATACAAGACCCAAAATACAACTGTGCTCCCATTAACCCTTTTGTAAACACGAGATTCATCTTCATTCCTGATGGAATCAAACCATTTGATTGCATCATTTACTGAATATTACAACTCCAAGAAGCTTGATTCTATCCATAGATAGATTCATACAAGCAAGATGCGAATGGATTCAAGCATCGCAACCGGGGAAAAGTTTCGTCATAGTCTATACTATGAGCTCGCAAAAAAACCTTTAGCCACCAATTGTCCCTTAAAAGTAATCATATTTCCATCCATGTTATTTTTTCTCAAAACCCACTTGCACCCTATGGGTCATAACCTTTTAGGCGGTTCCTACAAATCCCATATTTTGTTGGTATACATGGATTCCATTCAGACCTCATGGCTCCAAGCCATTTCTGAGAGTTAGGGCCACTTGTGGCCACCTCATAGGTTGTAGGCTCATATTCAAGAGCAATATATCACAGGTTTATGAGAAATCCATATTTCCATAGCTCCTTGACATACCCTACCTTAACTTATGAGATTCTTGTGCTACTTGAGTAGGTTGCTCCACAATGCCTTGTGATCCTACTCATGTTCCATCAAAGGATGAACGTGTTGTTGTGGTTCTTGAACTACTTCAAGTTCTACTATCCTCCCACTGTTTCTTTTAGAGACAATCTCTTTCTAGAAACACAGCGGCTCGAGCAACAAATACGTTGTCCTCGATCGGATCATAGAAATAATATTCTTTCAAATATTCCACAAAATACATTTATCCGAATTGGGTCCAAGTCTATCTGTAAACGCTTTACATAAACTTCACAATTCCAAATATTTATGAAATACAATGACACCTCCTAGTCCATATATGGTGATTTCATAACTGTTTTGATGGAACAAGGTTAAGGGTGAAATTGCTATAAGTAGAGCATAGCCCCAAAAGTAAATTGGAAGTTCTGTTTGACATATCATAACCGAACCGTGTCCAACAAGGTCCGATTTTCCCCTTAGAAACGTCATTCCTTAATGGTGTTCTAGGTGGAGTGAGTTTAGATCACATCCAACACTCCTTCAGATGCTTGTCAAGCTCTTGACTTAAGCATCCTCATCCACGATCTAATCGTAGAGTCTTGATACCCTTGAGAAGCTAGTTCTCTACTTCATGAATAATTCAAAAAGGTAGAGATAATTTCCTACGTCTTATTCAGCAACCCTTGCTTCATTTCCCCACGTGTAGGTGTATCTATTCCTTTTCCAACTGTCTTCTTCTCTTGAGACCCTACACATTTCTATAAATGTGGGATCCTCATCTAGTATCAAATACCTATGATGATGAGATAGACACATTGTACTTTTATAACAAATATACCTTAAATTGGAATTCATAATTCTCTTTTTCTTCTATGTACTTTGGGCAGTTCCTCTTCCACTACACCACCCTTTTGGCTAGCACTTTGTTCAGTGGTTCTCAATCATATTGAGAAAATTGCCTTTGAACAAAAATCTAATTGCATCCGATGCAATTCTAGGTCCAATTGGGAGAATAACTCCTTATTATTTATCTATCTCATAGATAAATCCCATCTTCTAAGCTTTCAATCTTATTAAAATAGCTTAGTTGCGTTTGATCTCTTGCTTCAGCAATCACACATTACTAGATTGTGTCGTCGCGTCACATCCTGATGAATGAAGTCTCCTTGCTTTGGCAAGCCCGAGCTTTATAACATCTTGATCACGACGAGTGCTTAAGTAAGAGAAGGTAAAATCGCAAATGGAGCAACACTTCAAACCTTTAATGTATAGCCGGCTCTTGAAAAAGAACTTATTTAAATGTATGATCATATCATACGCCTCCATGTTCTCATCTTGCTTCAAAAGCTCAGAGATCATGGTAGCTAACATGATGCAAGTCACATCCAAAGATCCATTCTTTGATGTTTCTTCCATTTGGCTTTAGTGTGTTTTGGTAGCTGGTTGAAGGAAACTTTATGCTCTAGGATATACAACATTTTCCATTTATTTGAGAACAATTCTCAATTTTATACCAATTTATAAAATAGATTCCAGACACTATGTCCTTCTCAAGGACATAGCGATAAAGTCAAGTTTGTTGGTTTAATGCCATAGATATTCAACACATAAGGATTATGCAAAATATTGTGACGTTTGAACTATATTTAAGAAGGACCTAAATTATTAGATATATCTCCCACTATTTTTCTCGGATTAATAGCCCTCCTCGATAATGCGGAAAATATCATATACTTTCTAGTGGGCAAAGATCCATATTTAACCTCTTCTTTAGCCTCTTTGGCACGTCACTCAAGAATTGGTTATTTAGGTAGGTACTCCTTCCAATTGCATTCATATGCAACTATTGGTACAACCGGGCAAATAACTCCTTATTTATCTATCTCATAGATAATCCCAATTACCATGCCTCTAAGTCATCAATCAAATTGAAACTACTTAGTTACGTTTAACCTCTTACTTTAACAACCACACATTACTTGCTTGTGTCGCGGCATCACACCGTGGTAAATTAGAATCTCCTTGCTTTGGCAAACCCAAAATTAATAAACACTGATCATGAAGGGTGTCAAAATAAGAGAAGGCCAAAACGTAATATTTCATTTGAGGGATTTTAGTGTCATTACTTAATTGTTTGGTTGATCCCATCAACATGATCTACTTATTTGGATTGGGCAATCCACAATAAAAGACCAAACTTGTTTATTATGATCTTGTTATGTTTTTCATGCATCATCCATACATCAAAATAAAACAAGACATAAATAATAAACATCCACAAAAATAAAAATTAACGTGGCATGGATATGGCCCCTAAGACTAAGATATTACCAAGCCAATGATAATATCTATGTGCCTTAAAGTGACAAGCTCATCTCCATGTGCCTCCACCATAGCCGCACGTCCTAGGTGTGCAAGTCCTCCATCGTCTTTGTGGCTTCTTGGTTCTTTGGTCTTCTTCTCTTTGCTCTTGACTATCATCTAATTATCTGATTCTAGCTAGCATCTAAATTAAATAAATAAATAAAACCTCACATGTCGAGAAGATGATCAGCTCGCCGGCCGTAAAAGCTTAATTAACTATTACATTTATTTGATCAGCTCGCATGCCGTAAACCAAACCACAAAGTAAACATCCACAACCTAGGCCATATCCATCCACCATGCAACGAAGCACATGATACAGTTAAAACCAATTTTTAACGCGCTTGTTCAATTTTAATTAATTAAATTGGGACACTAGGGGCATAATAGTCAAAACGATCGCGCTAGTCTACCTAGCCGAACCGAGCAGAACCGCCAAACCGGGCCCACCCGGTCGGACCAGCTCGCCCGGTCAAACCGGTCTGCTGGTCGAACCGACAAGTTCAGTTGGCATGGGTCGGCGCTCCAAAGGGAGAGGGACGGGTCTTTAGGCCGAACCCCGTGTGGGTTAAAAACAAAATTTTCTCCTTCCCTTTATGGCCAAACCCCAATGTGGGACAAAAACACATTTTCTCCCTACATTGTGCGCAAACCCTAGCTTTATGTCACCAATTAATTTGTACATCATATGTACATGAAAAACAATAATTTTCACATCCTATGTAAAATTAGTTGATTTTCTCATGAATCATAATCATGACATATCAAAATACGCATATTAATTTATTACAGTTTACGGTCAAACTAACAGAAACAGTCAAAACTGATGAAATTAGTGTATCAAATATATACCCGAAAATTCATTATTTTCACACCATATGTAAAGTAATTGAATCTATACATGAATCACATTCATGGGGCATCATAATACGCGTATCAATTTTACTACAGTTTACGGTCAATCTAACAGAAACGGTTAAAACTAATAAAAATAGATAACCACATAAAATCATGTTATGGGCTATCGACCTGCGGCTCTGATACCACTGTTGGGTTTTGATGCAGGTTACGCAGCGGAATAATAAAAAGTTTAACTCTTCTCAAATCCCTCCAAGGATCACAGGTGAAGCATCATAACATGATGAAGGAAGAAAGGTTACCTCAGCCATACCAGGCTGGTGACGATCACATACAAAGAATAGTATCTTTGTCTCTACGGTATCCACACGAATAGACCTCAACCGGGCTTCTTCTCCAATGGTTCTAGAAATCTGAGAAGAAGGATGAACTTGGACGTGCACGGACTGGATCACATCCATCAACGCGGTAAGGATAGGACACAACATCACCATGCCGTGGGCACAAGAGGGGCGACGCCAATGGTGGCCGACGGCTCCATGGGAGGGTGATAGCGCCTTTTAGGAGCTATAATTCTTTAGCATTTACCACATGTTAATAGGTATTTGGAGAGTGATTTGAGCCTAATGTTAGAGAATAAAAGTCGTTTTTATCACTTGTTGCTCACCATGTACTATATTGTTAGTCCATGTGTTTTCTATGCATATTTCATTGTTATTTGTCAAATATAATCTCTTGGTATGTTTTTTCATGTCGTCTTGGCAGGAACGGATGCTAATAGGTTGATAGGAGACATGGAACGAACTTCGGAAACAACGAGAGCTCAAGTTGAGTCAAGAGAAGCCGCATTGGAGGAGCTTGGATGACCAGTTTGCACTATTTTGATCATATATGGAGTTCTACAAATAATTTGGGAGTGTGACTAGTGCAAAATAAAATTATACTCGAAGAGATTTCCAACGATAGGTCACGGAGCTAAATCCGAGCTCGGACGAAAATGTTATGGCCCGGCGAAGTCAGGAGCAGATTTCAGGGGGCTATTGTGCAATTACTGAAGACTTGTGAGGGGTTATGACTAAAGAACGACCTAGGGACGAAAAAAGGAGATCATTCACGCCTGGAGATAGCCACGATCAAGGAGGAGAGCAAGGAGACTTCATTGGGAGAAACCTCAAGCAAGGAGAAGAGCCCGGATCGGGCCAATCTACATGATTTCTACCGTTCGATCTATTTTCTCTCTAGTTTCTTGTATGAAATATTTGAACACCATGTTATCTTTTTCTATGAGTAGCTAAAATTTCATAGCTAGGCATCTCATATGAGATCCTAGGGTTCATGTAAACGAATATTTTCCCGATTGAATCCAGTTTCATGCATTGATGATTTCTTCAATTGAATAAGTTGTAGTTTCTTGATTCCATTAGTAATCCAAGTCTATTGACACGAGTAGGAGATGAACTAATAGTCATGGGTTTTATTCATTAGATGCTTAATTGTTATTGCGTTCTAAACTAATTGTTCATGTACTATGTAGTTAGTGAGTGCACGAAAGTGTCTTAATCTAGCTAGATGATATGAACATCAATCCCAACTATTGATACCGAAAGGACAATTGTTAGGATTGGCCATTGTGGGTAGGATCAGTAGGATTATTCAGCTGTTCTGTGATACGGTGGACCCATAGGACCCGTTAGTATATCAGTAGAGAACCTGCTAGACCGGATCGGTATACATAGGTGGACTGAAAGGACCCTAGGTGAACCGTGACGTAAAATGACCTGAGACCGAGAGGAGATGGTCAATGCTAGTACCCGGCTTAGTTAGACCAAATTAACGTGTTATTCAGATTTTCCGGAAATCGTTTACAGCCCTAGGTGATCTACGAGATTGCCTAGTTTCTCCATTAATCGATGAAGACTTCTTCTTATTTAACTTTACTATTTCAATCATTATGTACAGCCACTTTTTTGGGGGTGGCAACCTCACAACTCTCTGTTGGAATAGATTCCCTAGAGGCAATCTAGTTTAGTGTTAATTTATTTTTGGCTATAACAAAAAGGAGAGAGAGCAAGCAAGCAAGAGGGCCAACCGACCCCCTTGCCGCCGCCCCTATCCTGTTGGCCAACAAAGGAGGCCGCCCCCTCCTTGTTGCCTCGTGTTGCGTGATTTCTTCTTCCTCTTCCTCCGTTCCAAGCTAGAACAAAGGAGAAGGAAGATCTAGATCTCAACTCTAGGCGTGGATCAACCGTAGAGACGTGACACAATTCGCGTTACAAGTCATCACAGGAGAAACCCTAAGGTGTGTAAATTATATTGAATGGATATATTATATTTTTCCACAGGTCGTAGAGCATAAACGTGGGTTATGTGTTACGTTTTGATGGTTTTACACTTTAAATTTATTATTTATCGCGTAAAACAAGACAAATCAAGCATATAATGCAATTTGTCAATAATCAAACAAAACAAGACCTAGTTTTTGCATTGGATGCATGAATTAGTGAGTTTGAGAAATTTTAGGATCTTAGATTTAGATCTCGTGGGCATCCTATTGAATGAAGGAGTTCTTTTCAAACAAGGAAACTGCCAAACTTGGGCAACAAGCAAAGGAGTTGTTTTTGGAAACAACTCCCAAGAGATCGGCCCCTCTAGGGGACCGCCCCTCCTTGCTTGCCGCCCAAGTAAGGCACGGCCTAGGGGCCGGGGGCTGCCCTAGCGTGCGGCCTAGCCGTGTGGGTGATAACTCTGTATTAGAGTTATATTTTTTACACAATTTGCTATCGTTTCGTGTGATTTCCGGGTAGAATATGTTAGTTTACATTATGAACTGGAGGAAATTGAGTAAGCTTAGATTTGAGCTTTAAATTGCTAATCCGTGCATATCTCGTGTTAATTTATGCTATTTTGTCACGTTTGATCGCACGGGTGTTTTTCATGTTGTTTTGACTGGAAACGGAACGTGCGCGATCAAGCGGAGAGGAGAACGAACTTCGGAACACGACTAAAACTCAAGAAAGCGAAAGAAGAAAACAGAGCAGGCAAAGACGAATCAAGAAAAAAAAAGAAAGGGAAAAGAGCTTCAGGAGGTCACACGACCTGATATGGCAGATCATGCGACTTGACTTGGCACTTAGAATATTTTCGTGCGACAAATTGAGGGAGCTCATTGTTACTGCAACTTGAGTGGTGTGCACAAGAGATTCCGGCGGGGAGACCTCCGTGTACACCGTATGTAGTGGATCAAGGATCGCACATGAAGAGTGGGGTTGTGTGTAGGGAGAGAGTAAGTCAGTAGCAATGTCAGAGAGAGACAGAGGTTCGGCAGAGCTTCCGCGTATGGCAAGTGTGTTCTCCTTTGTATGGAAAGGTTGACGATCTATATATACTGGAGAACATGACCGTTGTAGTGTGGTTAATGCGCCCATTGATGGCGGCTTAATTAGCTTAACCATAACGGCACGTTCGTCCGAGTATATAGGGACCGTTAGAGCACGTGGTGCGCGAATACCGGAACCGTTACGAGGTTGACCGGGTTTGACCGGATTGACCGGGTCTAGGAAGCTCGTGCCATAGATCTCTCAAAACAGTTACTAAAGGTCGCGTGCGGGCTTGGCTCGCACGCGACAGGGCTTACTCTAGCCTCCAAACCACTAAGTCCCTACAAGTCCCGTGCGGTGGTATGCGAGGGCTCTGTCTCGCAGCCCCCACATGGATCAGCTTGGCTGGTGATCCAGTGTGTGTGGAGCACAATATGGTGTGCTGGATGGTTGCCACGTTGCCAAGATCTGTCAGCTCAGAAAGCACTATCTACATTAGCCCCCTTTCTGCGCGTGAAGACTCATAGCTGCATAGGCTTCCATGCGCGGAAACCAACATACGCGTCGCCGCCACGCACCAATTCAAATACGGGTAAGTTCAGCCCCCGTGCGTGCCATTATGACCTAAAACCCCTAGAGTCGTGCCGTCTGGCCTTTAGGGTTTTAGGCGTGACGTCAGCTTGTCCTGTGATTGCGCGATACGACGGTGACGGTTGCGATTCGACTACTGAAAGGACGCGACCCTTCATTGTTTTGGATAAATACTTTGTATCCCCCATTATTGCAAAGCGTCACTTCTTTCTCGCAAAGTGAATGGTACCCGGAGATCTTCGAGAGCAGATTCAGATCATCAATCATCAGTTCAGAACTGCAAATCGTGTTCTTCAATTGTGCATATCCAAGCAAGCTTCAAGAAAACAAGGTTGGCCTTGTTTAATTTTGATTTAAGATATCAGCGTTTGCCTTGATCTGCGTTGAATCTGTAAACCCATGAGATTTGTGAAGAGGCTTTGATCTTTGAACCCTCTTTTGCTTTAATCTTTCAACAATATGAGATCTTGCAACTCCTGATCGTTTGTGAGATCTCTGGAGATCGGGCCCTTTGACAGGAGGCTGTTCCTTACTGAAGCCATTTGGATATTGGAGCAGCTGTCTGCGGCTACACCTGCGACCATTTCTGTCCAGAGTGCTGAATTGCTATGCGGCATGTGCCGAAATCTCCTGACCAAAGTCCAGGGCAGACTGGGTTTCAAATTTCTCAAGGACAGAGTCACGCTGATTCGCGCAGCCGTAACTCTGAAACTCGGCCACCAGAATCTCGCAGCTGAGAAGCAGAAGGTGGAGCAGCAGAAGCAAAAGGTTGATGAAGCTCTGAAGCTGTATCATGAGATGAATGCCAGGTGCGAGCTACTGAAGCAAGGAGTGGAACAAGTAGAGAAGCTGAGCCACCAGTTCGAGCCCCAAGACTCCTTGATCAAGAATTTGCTTTGACTTTTCGAGTTTTGAAAAATAGCAAGGAAATAGCTGAAACATTAATGTAATGTTTTGAAACATTAATGTAATGTTGCTAGGGTTTCTCCCCCTTTTTTTTTTAACAACAAACAATGAATTTGTCCGTTTTGCCCTTTCCGGGATTTGACAGGATATCTCTGTGCATATCCAATTATGACATCTGCAATTGATACTTTGCTTGATTTTCGCGCTAATTTCTCGGCAGATAAGCACGCTTTTGTTGGGAAGTCCATCCGAATCATGACCATCCGTCATTTATTAGGATACGCAACTGAATCGTCGTAGCCTTTAGTAGGGTAATTGATTGTTACCGCTTTTCAAGGCGTAAGTGATTGAACTTACCCTCTTTTCGAATTCTGCTGACTCATCCTTGGCAACTGGAGAGTCTCCACAGGGTCTATATAAACCCTGTCTTTGCTATTTGGGCTCTTCATCCCAAAAATGTGCTTTGCCGTGAGTCCTTACGACTGCTGGCTTCAACGCTTGTTTTTCGTTGATTCATGGCAACTTCAAGTTTTGAATCCTGAGTTTGCGCTTTGTGCTATAGAAATAGTTTCCAAGATCCACTTTATGAGGAATATTGCTCTTTATAACCATCATAAAGAAGATGGAGATAATATCTCATGTGTGTTCGAAGAAATTTCTTCGTGTATTATGTGTGCAGGTCATGTTTCCGGCCGCCTCGTGGCGAGGTGCAGCGCCGAAGTGAGCGTGCTACCGTCTCGTAATGAACGGCGGAATTCTCCTCCAGCATCCCTGGAGGAGGATTTCCTGCCTCTTCGTTCTCGAACCCAGGAGGCTCGTCAATGCCCTTGTCTATCATGACAAGGAGTCCATCACCAGAGGAATGACTGCTTTGCCTGTTTTGCAGAGCAGCATATGTCGGAACAGGAAGCTCCTCCGGCGCCTATCTTGATCAGACAGAGGCTTTTGTCACCCCTTGGGGTCTTGGGCGTATCGTTTCCCAGGTCTCGCTGCTAGGGATGTAGCGAATGACAAGCTGATCTCTTCGCGGCAGCATCCCTTTTGCTACAGATCTTTGGCCGCAGATCTGCGTGTTGCATTGCCGGTGTTAGGACCGGTGCGTTCGTCCTTTCCCACTCGGGATTCCCACGATGTGTTACTTTGCTAGCTTATCAGCTGCTTTTCGAATGTATTGTAAGCCATGTAGGCTGTGTAGTTAGATTCGAGCTTTTTCGCTTGTAAGCTGCTATCTAGACAGATAAATTGTAAGTCTTTTCGACTCATAATGACAAATAGCTTGTGTATTATCTGCTGTCTCTTTACAACAAAATACAATTTCGCATGCGTTTCGGCATATTTTGCCTTGCATAATGCTATGTAATGGTTTCGTATATGCGAACTGCTATATGAATTCGCGGATGTTTCGCTATATCGTTCGAGATCATATTTTCGCAGTTGTGCCACCCTGGCCGATGGGCTTGTGATTGACCGTTGTGGATCATTTAAGATTTCACAATATTGCTATCGTAGCAGATAGTCTTTAGTAGATCAATTAAGATCGTTAAGCGGTGCGAATTGCTATCATGGCAGATAGGCTTTATTAGAAGATCAATTGAGATTATTTCTCGCGTAAGCTGCTATTGCAACAGATAGGCTTTTAGAAGATCAAGTAAGATCATTTTGCGCATGAGTTGCTATCGTAACAGATAGGCTTTAGAGATCGATTAAGATCGCATTCGTGTGCGTTGCTATCGTAGCAGATAGGCTTCAGAAGATCAATTAAAATCGCGCTGCTATCGTAATAGATAGGCTTTTATGATCAGTTAAGATCGCATTTGCATAGGCTGCTATCGTGAGAGATAGGCTTAGATGATCAATTAAGATCGCATTTGCATAGGCTGCTATCGTGAGAGATAGGCTTAGATGATCGATTAAGATCGCATTTGCATAGGCTGCTATCGTGAGAGATAGGCTTAGATGATCAATTAAGATCGCGCTTGCATAGGCTGCTATCGTGAGAGATAGGCTTAGATGATCAATCAAGATCGCGTTTGCATAGGCTGCTATCGTGAGAGATAGGCTTAGATGATCAATCAAGATCGCATTTGCATAGGCTGCTATCGTGAGAGATAGGCTTAGATGATCAATTAAGATCGCGTTTGCATAGGCTGCTATCGTGAGAGATAGGCTTAGATGATCAATTAAGATCGCGTTTGCATAGGCTGCTATCGTGAGAGATAGGCTTAGATGATCAATCAAGATCGCATTTGCATAGGCTGCTATCGTGAGAGATAGGCTTAGATGATCAGTTAAGATCGCATTTGTGTAGGCTGCTATCGTGAGAGATAGGCTTAGATGATCAGTTAAGATCGCATTTGTGGATTGCTATTGCGGCGAGTAACTCGCCGTTAACAGTTATAACAAACTGAAATTAAGTAAAATTGACACGCAGAAATATGAAGTTTCTCATTTGGGAGAATTTTCTTATTATAATGCTCTCATATGGGAGAGATGGGATTACAATCCTCTCATATGGGAGAGGAGATTGCGTAAATCGTAGCCACATGAGACATTAAGCAACGTTATAATAAAATGCATGAAATGAGAGAAGTCATGGATAGTACTTCTTAATCCAGCGCATGTTGACTGAACTCGGAGTTGAGGTTGTGCCGTGCAACCTTCGTATGCTGCATTAGCCACTATCGAAGACTTATGTGACTTCGAAGGGTCCTTCCCAATTGGCTGCGAACTTCGGGTGAGTTGCTTCTCGCATACAGTGGTCAGATGCGCGCAAGACCATGTCTCCGACTGCGAAATCTCTTCGCTGGACCGTCTTATTGTAGGCGCGAGCGATTCTTTCCTGGTACCGCTTGTTGATCCTTTTGGCTTGTTCTCGCTTTTCCTCCAGCAAGACTAAGTCATGATCGCGTTGATTTTCATAGAGTGCATGGAAGGCCAGCCTTGCCGAATTGACTCTAACTTCCGCAGGTACCACGGCCTCGGCTCCATAGCATAGTAGGAACGGTGAGGCCCCCGTGGGTGTTCGCGGAGAAGTTCGGTAAGCCCATAGAGCTATGCTTAGAGAGTCAGCCCACTTCTTGTGGTCATTCGCGACCATCTTGCTCAAAATCCTTAACAGTGTTTTGTTGGTCGCTTCAGCTTGTCCGTTACCCTTCGGGTAATAAGGGGTAGAGCATATCTGCCTGATATTGTACTCCGCTAATTTCGCAGCTACATGGCGATTGACAAAGGGAGTACCATTATCTGAAAGAATGGTATTTGGAATTCCGAACCTGCATACGATGTTTTCCTGAATGAAGTTGACCACAGCTAGCGCATTTGCCGTTTTCAGTGGTATTGCCTCCACCCACTTGGTGAATAGCTCGGTTGCAGTGAGAATAAAGTGATTCCCATGCGACGTTGGCCGTATGGGACCAATGAAATCCAGAGCCCATGTGTGGAATGGCCATGGCGTCCCCAATGCATGTAGATCCACGGCGGGAGCGTGCACTAGGTTCCCTTTGAATTGGCACTCCTGGCAGCGTCGTACTTTGGTGCGGCAATCAACTTCCATTGTGGGCCAGAAGTACCCGATCGAGAGGAGCTGTCTGCATAATTTAGCACCTCCTTGATGCTCTACCTGATGGGAAAGGTCCATGACTTCTTGTGCTTTTCTGCCGTCTAGACATCGTAGCAAGTTGCCTTCGTGACCTCTTCGCCAAAGCAGGTTTTCTTGTACTATGTATCGAGCTGCCTTTCTTTTCAACTTCTCGGCTTCTTTTCTCGATTCGGGCAAGGTGCCCGGAGTGAGATAATCAAAGAGCGGCTTCCTCCAATCTGTGTCATCATCGGTTAGGGCGATGAGTAGAGAATCTTTGATTAGTGCGCAACTCTCGCACTTCCCTTGTATCAGGGCCGCAGCTGTTGACATATCCGGCCAATGAATGCCATATCTCTGAGCCTTCCGGTAGATTGACACCTCGCTTTCTCCGCAAGCATGTTGGTGAATCTTTTCTAACAACCGTTGTCCCTCTCGTTCAGAGACGCATCGCATGAGTATTCCGCCAGGACCCTTGTAGTAAAGGGTGTTGTCATGTATGCAGTAGCCTCTTGTGAGTGCCCAGCTTTCACTGCTTGTGCCTTCCGCAATAGCCTGTAGGATTGCCTTCCTCCAGTCTGCGTCGTCCATGTGTTCGTCGTCGCACGCATCTTCTGTCAATGCCGACGATGTTCGCACTTCAATAGAGATTTTTGCAGGACATTTGTCAATGCTGACCTTAGATCCCAAGGTTGCTAAAGCGTCTGCGTGCCTGTTGTCTGCTCGGGGCTTGTGCTCGTATTTCACATCGCAAAATTGCTGCATCAGCTTTTGTACTAGGGTGCGGTAAGACAGGAGGTTGATCTCCTTCAAACCATACTCGCCCGAGGCTTGCTTAACAATCAGCTTGGAGTCTCCCATGACCGTTAAGTTGCTTACTTCCAAAGCTTTTGCCGCACGGAGCCCTGCGATGAGAGCCTCATATTCCGCTTCGTTGTTTGTGACTGCGAAGTTGAGCTTTGCGGACATCTGTATGACTTCCCCGTCCGGCTTTGTCAAGACTATCCCAATGCCCCCGCCTTTCCTGGTTGACGAACCGTCGAAGTGGAGGGTCCAATAGGGCACGTCGATTGCGTAGATTTCAGGGCCTTCGAGCTCTTCTTCGATCACTGGTTCGTGGCTGTTGTCGGGGAACTGTGCTAACAGATCCGCTACCGCCTGCGACTTGATCGCTCGCGGTCTCACGCACGTGATATCATATTGAGAAATGGTCATGTACCATTTCGCCAGTCTCCCTCCAGGAGTAGTGTGAGTTAGCAGATATCGTAGATCGCTCTTGGTAACCACAACCACTTGATTCAGCAGGCTGCACAATGCGAGAGATGTAGTAGATAGGCCTCTCTTGACCTTCATACTCCTGAGCCAAGAGCGCTCCTATAGATCTCCTCGTTGACGTTAGATACAGCAAAAGCGGCGATCCCAGTTGAGGTGGGATCATTATTTTTGAGGACGTCAGTAAATCCTTCAGTTTTTCGAACGCGGCCTCGTGCTCCGGAGCCCAGTTGTACGCGGCGTCCTTCTTGAGGAGAGCACTAAAACAGCAGGTGATTTCTGCAATCGCTGGGATGAATCTCCGCAGGTATGACAGTTTTCCCAAGAATGTTTTCAAGGTACTTTGGTTATGGGGTGGCGTCATGCTGGTAATAGCTGACACTTTCGCAGGGTCAGGCTCGATCCCTTGGCGATGAACCACGCATCCCAAGAATTTCCCTGATGTTACCCCGAATGCGCACTTCATGGGGTTCATTTTCAGCTGAAAGCTTCGACATCTGTTGAACACCTTTCGTAGATCTGCAAGGTCGTCTGCTTCGTGCTTGGATTTGACGACCAGGTCATCCACATAGAATTCCACTTCTTTATGCATCATGTCGTGAAACAGAGTTATCATGGCTCGCTGATAGGTTGCACCCGCATTTTTGAGACCGAACGGCATCACTGTGTAATTGAATACCCCCACCGGAGTGATGAATGCAGTTTTCCGCGCGTCTTCGGGATCCATTTTGATTTGATTGTACCCGCTAAAGCCGTCCATGAAACTGAACATGCGATGGCCCTCTGTTGAATCGATAAGCAAATCGATGTTGGGCAATGGGAAATCGTCCTTGGGGCAGAAGCGATTGAGATCTCGGAAGTCCACGCAGATGCGGAGCTGTCCGTTCTTCTTTACTACTGGCACGATGTTGGCCAGCCAAGTGGGATGATGATTCGGCTCTATGAATTTGGCATCTAGGAGTTTGACAATCTCCTGTTTGATTTTCTCTTTGAGCTCTGGCCTGAAGCTCCTTGTACTCTGCTTTACTGGTTTAGACCCTGGGATGATGTCTAAACGGTGCATGGTGATGCTTGTATCCAGACCTGGCATCTCATCATACTCCCATGCGAACACGTCCTTGTATTCAGTTAGGAGCTGCAGCAGTCCTTGTTCCTCCTCACTTGTGAGGTCCGCACTTAAAAAGACTGGCCTTTTCTTTTCCTCGTTCGGGCTGAGGAATACTTCCTTTAGCTCTTGTTTTTGTGGTCTTGGCCTGTCTTCCATGCATTCAGGTGCCTCTTTGAGTTTCTCGTCTGGAGCGCCCTGTGTTGGCTCTTCCGTCAGCGCGATTTGCTCGATTTGAATGATTTGCCCAGGGATTTCCCCATGCCCGTGTGAGGACATCCCCGCGCACCTTCATATGCGATAGCATTTCTTCCCATTGGCGTAGAAGCTCTCTATCTCCTTGCCTTCAGGGTCGTGCTTTGCGATTCTCTTCAGGGTATACACATTCTTTCGATGATATGCGATACGTGGCGCCTCTTCGCATGTAGGTGGCTTTTCCTTGCCATCTTCCCTTGTCACCATCACGCCTGCGGGCGACTGGTCCTTGATGTCCTCCCAGAGAGGCAAAGGAGTAGGGTTGAATGGTCCGGGTGTTTGCTCATCCGCCATCTCGGTGAACCACACCGCCTCGCTGAGATGTGCTTCGTCCAAGTTGAACGGGTTCGTCGAAGCCGGTATCTCGATTACTCTGTCGTTCCAGATAGCTTTCATAACCTGGTGAGCCGTTGAAGGGACTGCGTCGAAGCGATGAATCCAGGCTCGACCTATAATCATGTGGTATGTGGTGTTCGCGTCTATGACATAGAACTTCGCTGAGCACTTGATTTTGCCAATCTGAACGCCCAGGCGGATCCATCCGATCGTCATTCTAGAGTCGCTGTCGAATCCCATCAGCGGAGACGGACACCTGACGATCTTGTGCTCGGGGATCCCCGCTAGCTTGAGTGTGTGGAGTGAAACGACGTTGACCGCTGCTCCTCCATCGACGAATGCTCGTTTGAACTCGACGCCGTTGATGATGGCGGTCACATACAGAGGCCTCTGGTGGCTCGCATCCGTCTTCTTGTCGCTGGCAGAAAAGGTCATAATCTTTTCTGTAGAACGAGACGCCCTGATTACTTTCCCGTTGGAGACCACGAGGTCCTCCTCGTAGTCCTCCGCTATCCTCAAGATTGCTTTCGTCATATCTGTTCGGCACTTCTCAGAGAAGTTCATCACGTCGAAGAATCTGCTGAAGCCTGATAACTCTATATTAGAGTTATATTTCTTCTACGTTTGTGTACCGTTTTGTGTAGTTTCCGGGTTGAATATATTAGAAATACACTATGAACTTGAGGAAATTTGATAAGTTTAGCTTTGAGTGATAAATTATTAATCCGGGCATTTTTCACATTATATACATTTATTTTGTCACTTTTGATCGCACGGGGTGTTTTTGTGTTGTGTTGGACAGGAAACGAGGCTCATGGATCAAGAGGAGGAGGAAAACGAACTTCGGAACATATGCGGAAGCTTGGGAGAGAAAGAAATTGGAAGAAAAGAGGACAAAGATGGAAAAAGGGGGCCAAAGTGTCATTTTAGAAAGTTTGAAGTGTAGGATCAAAAGTTGATCCTAGGATCAAAGCAGATCGCACGATCAAGTAGCAGATCGCACGATCAAGTAGCAGATCGTACGATCTGCTAGAAGACCCAGCAACGCACGGGGGAAAAGCCAGAAATTAGGGTTATTAATTAATATTTCTTGATTATTAATTAATATACCCTAAGTGAAGATAAAAAAGGGACGTGAAACAAAAGAAGAGAGAGAGACGTGAGAGGGAGGAGGCCATTAACGTAGAAGAAGAGAAGGAGACACGCACAAGAGGAGGATTCCTCCTCCATTGAAGATCTAGGGTTTCTTCTTCTTCTTCTTCTTTCAAATCTTGTATGGAGAAACTTGTAAGTTTTGTTTGGTTAATTACTATTAGCTAAACTTCATTGCTAGGCATCTCTATGAGAGCCTAGTGTTATGCAGACGAATGATTTTCCGGATTCAAGTCTTTGTTTCATGCTTATGTCTTTGATTCAATGAATAGTTGTTAGTTTCATGATCTAATTGATGATTCTAGTCCATTGACACGACTAGTGTAGGATTTGATTGTTATTGAAGCTAGGGTTTGTTCTTGAATCATTGTCTTTCTTAAAGTTGATATCGTTCTAAGTCAATTGTTCACGTGCTACACTTAATTCTTAGTTTTGAAGGAGTCATGACCCGGAAATACTACTTAGCTAGAGAATGCGCGACAGTGATTCTAACTAGCTAGGATGAGACGTGAATAACAATCTCGAATCACCAAGACCGAAAAGGAGAAGTGTTAGGATTGGCCTAGTGTGGGTAGATTCGGTAGGATTATTCCGCTGTTTCGTGAAACGGTGGGCCGACAGGACCCGTTATCGTACCAGTAGATGACCTGCTAGAACGGACCGGTAGACAACATGAGACCGAGAGGAGATTGTAGTTAACCGAGACGTAAAATGACATGAGACCGACAGGATATTGTCATAGCCTATTACCCGGCTTGATTAGGATAGAATTAACGTGTTACTCAGATAATCCGGAAATCGTCTACAACCCTAGGTGATCTAGAGATTGCCTTGTTTCTCCAAACTTATATCTTAAATATAAAAAAATACAAAAATATTAACTTAATTGTTATTTGAATTTATAAATCAAGCAAACCCTTCCTCCTGCACCGTACTCTAAATTAAATAACTAATTAAATAATCTCAAGCCTGTCCTCGTGGGATCGATAACTCGGGGTTGAAATACCACCCCTATATTACTTGACCGTGCACTTGCGCATACGCGTTAAGAAATCGCGTCAAGTTTTTGGCGCCGTTGCCGGGGACAGCGGTAGATTATTTAGTTAGGAGTTAGTTTAAAGTACTTTTATTTTAGTTTGGTTTTAATATTTTTATTCTATATCTCTGTGCTTCACGGGTGTCTTGTGAGTTTGTTTCTCAGGAACGCAGGAAGCTGATAACTCCGTTTTCGGAGTTATTTTATGCCTTTTATTTCTACGTTTTGCGTGCTTATAATGGAGAATTTGTCGTCTTTTGAGTAAATTGAGCGTAAATGTGAAAATATGAGTTCATGTGCAATACTTGTTAAATCCGGGCGTTTCTTTAGATTTATGAGCTTTTTATTGTGATATGATCGCGGGTTGTGTTTTCGTGTTGTGATTCGCAGGAAAACAGGGCTTGGATGATCGTGCGGGATTTGGAAGCGAACTTCGGAAACGAGGAACTCAAAGACAAGTCAAGAGGAGAGTCAAAAGTCAAAGGAAGTCAATGGAAAGTCAAAGGAAAGTCAAACAGAAGAGGAAGGTCAAAGAAAGTCAAAGGAAGATCAAGGGAAGAAAGAATGGAAGAAGAAAGTCAAAGAAGAGAAGAGAAAAGTCAAAGGAGGCAAAAAGAGGGCTGGACACAGTTGTCTTCGTGCGAAGACATTTGTCTTCGTGCGAAGACAAATACTTAGCCAAAATTTCGACTCTGCAGCATTCTCTTCTTAAAACAGCTCTCAGTATCTAAATGAGAAGATCTTCGCACGAAGAGGCAGAAGTCTTCGTACGAAGACTCTTCGTACGAAGACAACTGTCTTCGTGCGAAGAGGTCGGGGGTCAGCAGCAGATTTTTTGGGGCTTTTCCGTATTATTTCCAAACTTTGTAATATTATTATGGGAACGTATTTAAGACTTTTAGGTCGTCTTTTTCAGTAGTTTTTGAGGATTAGAGACATCTTTGGAGATCAAGAAGCCTTGGAGAGAGCTTAGGAGCTTTTGGATCATTCGTTTGAATTCTAAACTCTCGTTTTTCTTGATTTCTATGTTTAAACTCATTATAATCGTTGTTTTGATTATGAATATGAGTAGCTAAACACCTTTTGCTGGGAATTCTCGTTTGGTGTAGCTAGGGTTTGATCTAAAGTTGATGTTTTGATGATTGTAATGCATGCTTTAGCTTAATCTCTCGTGTTTATTCATTATTATGGATTATTTACGTTCTTAATCTTATTATCTTTGCGAGTAGCTAACGTAAAGATAGAATCAATTAGTTTCACGCGGTAACTCCGTGATAACTAGTCGGTAAATTGAATAATCTACCTAGTCGTATCAATGTTTGGTAACTCGGCATCGTTAACTAGGATCGTTAAAGTAGAATTATAATCTTAATGCATACTTAAACCTAAATTAGGCTTGGTAACTCGGTTTAGTTTAGTTTAAGTATAGTGGATTTGCTTGGTAACTCGGTAAGTTCAACATTGCTTGATTAATAGTGAATAACACGTGGTTGTTTTACGAATCAAAACATAAATTTAGATCGACCTAGTGAACCTAGAGAATTCCCGGTGCTTTTCCCTTATTGATAAAAACCTCCAACTATTCATTCTTTATTAATCGTGAATTATTTCACTTGGTTAATTGAGAATTTTGCGTTTAATTTCTTAGAATTAGATAAAAACACAACTTGCGACTTGCCCACATAAGGTATAGAATAATAATTAATTTAAACAAAGTCCCTTGGGTTCGACAACCCGGATTTCCGGTTTATTACTACACACGACGGCTGTGCACTTGCAGTTGGAACGTGTCAAGTTTTTGGCGCCGTTGCCGGGGACTTCGGCTAAATTAGTTATAATTCCTAGCCTTAGGGATTTTAATTTATTGTTTATATCCGTTACTCACCTACGTTTTGCGTGTTTCGTGATTTCAGGTTGATTTACTCGGTGCATGACCCGTTCTCGAGACGAGCCTTTGTATCCAACGTTTGAAGACCCGGAATCCTTATTAAAAGCACAGCGTAGAGACAAGAGGAATTCAAGCTCAGTAGTTATGGATGAAGAAACGAGAGCTGAGTTTGAGAGGATCCGCAAAGGTTTACAGGATGCGGAAGCAGCTAGAGTTGCAGCTGTAGAGGAGGCTGCACAAAGAGCCGCAGAAGCTGAGGAAGTGAGAGCTCAAATGGCTGAGATGCAGGCGAGAATGGATCGCATGGCTCCCCCAAATCCACAACCACGTCATGGTGTGGGGGCACAAGTAGCGAACATCGGTGGGAACAACAATGGTAATAATGGGGAAAACAACAGGCAGAACAATGCTGAGAATGAAGAACGCCCGATGGTTGATTATTTCAGGACAACTCCAGCATGTTATCAGCCTACCATTGTCAGGCCACAGATCAATGCCCAACACTTCGAGTTGCGCCAACATATGATCAACATGGTTCGTGATGAGTGCGCATTCAACGGAGCTCCAGGAGATGACCCCAATCACCATCTGCTGGTATTTGAGCAAATCACATCAACCCTGCACGATCAGCGAGTTCCAGATGAAACAGTTAAGCTTTTACTATTTCCATTCTCCTTATCTGGAAAAGCCAAGAAGTGGCTTATGGAGCTGCCAGCTGGTAGCATAGTGACATGGGCAGATTGTTGTCATGAGTTTCTGAGGAAGTATTTGCCACCATCCAGAGTCGCGCAGCAGATGGCAGAGATTGCAAAGTTCACTCAGGATGAAGACAGTTCTTTGGGAGATGCATGGAGGAAGTTCAGCCAAATTCTCCGTAGATGTCCGAATCATGGAGAGCCATGGCACAAGCTCTTCCATTATTTCTACACTGCACTAGACAAGGAGACAGCTGACCAGTTGGATATGCTAGCTGGAGGTAATTTTATGGGACTTGGAGCACAGCGAGCTCAAGATTTGCTGAACAACGCGTCAAAAAGAGAGACTACACGATCTGAAACGCGTAGGTACTCCAAACCGGGGGATACATCTTTGGTCAACAAGATTGAATCGATGGAGCAAAAGTTGGAATCCATGACTTCAGCATTTCACGGTATGCACCCTCCAACTCAGAAGCCCATGGGTGAATTACTAGCAGATGAAAGCCAGGGATATGATAACAGTGTTGAAGATGTGAATTTTATGCGACAGCAGCAATGGCCTAACACCTATCATCCCAACAATCGTAATCATCCTAACTTCAGCTATGCCAATCCAAACAGTGGATTATATGCACCCGGTCAGAGACCCAATGTTCCATATCAAGCGCAAAGGCAAGCTCCACAGCAGCAGGCTCAGCAACCAGAAGAACAAGAGACGAACGCTTTATTGAGAAAGTTGTTAGCTAATAACGACAGGATGGAGAGCGCGATTGTCTCAATACAAGCAACATTAAAGAGCCACGAGACGCAGATTGGGCAGATTGCCAATCAGAATGCTAAATTGCCGCCAGGAATGCTTCCTTCCAATACAATTCCTCCTACTGAGCAGCTCAAGGCTATTACTACTCGCAGTGGTGTGACTACTCAAGATCCTCCATATCCTAGCCATGCGAGAGCCGAAGCTACAAAAGCCACTGAGAAAGCATTGGATGAAGCGATTCCCGTGCCTACCGTGAGTCCCCAATCAAAGGACACGGTTGAGAAGAAAGAAGAGTCCAAGAGCACTCCTGATCCGGCTGCTTATAAGCCACGAATTCCATATCCGGCGGCGATAAAGAGGAATGATGAGGAACACTTTGGGAGATTTATGGATATATTCAAGCAATTGCATATCAACATTCCCCTTGTAGAAGCACTTGCTCAGATGCCCAGGTACAAGAAGTTCTTGAAGGAAATTCTATGGGGAAAGAAGAGCATAGAACCCTATGCCACGGTAAAGCTAACAGAGACGTGTAGCACAGTCATACGAAGAGACATTCCCAAGATGAGAGATCCAGGCAGTGTCATTCTAGGCTGCACTCTTGGGGGTGGATATCATACACATGGTCTCTGTGATTTAGGCGCAAGTATTAATCTCATGCCATTGTCTCTGCTTCAGAGATTGGGCATTGGTGCGCCAACCCCTGTAAAGATGGGTCTGCAATTGGCAGACAATTCTATAGTTACGGCAAATGGGGTGATTGAGAACTTGCTCGTCAAAGTAGGTGCATTTGTATTTCCAGCTGACTTTGTGATAGTGGATATCAAGGAGGATCGCGATGTTCCACTCATCTTTGGGAGACCGTTGTTGAAAACAATGCGCGCAAATGTGGATCTAGAGGCAGAGGAGTTGACTATCAAGGCTCTAGACTCATCAATCGTGTTCAAGGCGTTTGTTCGTAGCAAGGGGAAGAATAAATTGGCCATGATCAAGTTTAGAGAAGAACGTGTGGATCCGTCTCCTGGTTTGTCTACCGTTTTGCATCCCGATCCACCGGCATCAGAGAAGAAGCCAAATGTGGTGAGAGCACATGATGTGGTGCAGAAAATCAAGAGCATGAAATTGAAGGAGGAAGCACGTCGTGCTAGACCTCCTTAACATATCTCTGAGGTAACTGGGTCGGGCCGTCGACCTTAAATTACAAAGCGCTTGTTGGGAGGCAACCCAACCTATTTATTGCTTTAGGATAGATTTTAATACTGTTTTGTAATTTTTATTCGGTTTGATTCTGTTGAGGGGTGCGAGAGAGTGGATTTAATATTTCCAATGAGTATGTGCAGGAATACGAGGTGAAAGGCCTATTTCGGATCCCCCTTCTTGATGCGCGCGTGCGAAACAGAGTATAAAGTCCAGATTTGCAGCTAAATACGCGTATCGGGATCCGAAGTGAAGAAATTGAAGATAGAAGCCATTTCTGCACCTATTCAACACACGCACCTGGGGAAGATCATGTTCCCGGACTCCCCGTCTTGATTTGCGCAAGAATTTGATTAGTGAACGGAGAAAGCTAGCACGCCGGCACGGATTACGAGGTGAAATTTTGAAGGACAGACTGAAATGAGAATTGAACAATGCCAACGTGTGGGGGTGGTCGAGAGCTTTCTGTAGACGGGTGGATCGCGCAAATCGGAGTCCGGATGAGAAAGTTACGCCAAAAAGGATGTTTTAGCAAGTAAAACGAGGCCAAAAGCATCCGGAAATGCAAAACGTGCCTTGGAACGCGTGAAATTGACAAATAAAATATTCCCCGGATTTTGGGAGTGTTTTAAGGTGAAAAGGGAGTCTCGAGGTCGAGGAGATCCTTCGGAAAGCAAAGGCACGATCGAAGACGCGAAAAAATGACGAAAAGGATGTTTTTGGCACAATTCAGAATTGTCTTCGTATGAAGACAATTGTCTTCGTACGAAGACATTTTACTTAGAAAAATTTTCAACCTCTGAATTGTCTTCTCAAAACAAGGTGCAGTATCTATGTGAGAAGATCTTCGTGCGAAGACAAATTGTCTTCGTACGAAGACTCTTCGCACGAAGAGATCTGTCTTCGCACGAAGACAGCGGGCAAAATGGCGGTTTTGTCCACACACGGATAGAGGCTGAAAGCAACTTACTAAGGGCAAAGTTGACCTTTTGCCCGAACTTGAAGCTTCATCAGCTGGGGATCGAGCTTCTTCTTCATTCTCCATCTTCAAACCAGTTCTTCTCCTCCATAGCCACGCACGAGCCAAAATCGCCTCCCCCCTTGTTTCTTCACCAAAATCAGCAACCCACCTAGGGTTTTGCTCGCGATTCCAAGGAGAACAAGATTCCATAGGTGGTTTTGAGAGAGAGTGCAAGACAAGAGAGAAATCAGAGGAGAAGAAAGCTAGGGTTTAGAAGGAGAAGTGAGAAATTGGACAAGTTGGAGCTTGATTCACCTTTCGGACGAGAAGGAAACATTGACGGGGACTACGCAAGGAGTACGGGGCAGCAAGCAATTCGAGGTTTCGGCAAATTTTTCCGGCGACATCAAAATCAGTCCGGGTTTGTCAAATTGGGAAATTTTTGCGTCCGTAAGACTTGCTCCGGACGCGTAGGTACTATCTAAACTTCGTATTTTCATATTCGAGTCTTAGGCACATTGAGTAAAAGCCCGGTTATATTTGTTGCGCTTAGAAGCGTATTTGGGGGCGATTGCGTAAAGTCCTAGGAACTATTTGTTTACTTGCCTACGTGTTTCGTTTAGTGTACACTTCTTGTTCACGTGCACAATTGTTGAGTTGCTTGTTTTACTTGCAATTGAATTTTAAATGGCGGGTGGTAAGAAACGGAAGACGGGAGAGGGTTCGTCACAAGAAGCATCGGGGTCGGGCGATCCTCAATTAGAGATTCCGCCTACTCCCCAATATGCCATCTTGACGGCCCCTTTTCCGGCTAAACCGGGTATTGTCGGCCGACGAAAGGCCAAGGCTAATTTGAAAGAGAGAAGTATTGGGCCCGGATACTATGATAGTTTCCGTTTTGTCACTCATGAGGCTCATCTTGACTCTCGAAGAGATACATATTTGACTAAGAACGGGCAGCCCGAAAAGGCATTTCCTTTGCACGAGGACATGCCTCAAGCAATTAAGGAAATTTATGAGCGCGAGAAGCTTGACAATTGGTTTAAGCTAGTAGGGCAGTCTAGTTCACATATTACGAGAGAGTTTTTGTTTAATTTGTGTTATGCAAAGGATGGAGAGAGTCAAGATCCTCGTCTCGTTTACTGTCGGAACGAGTGGATAGTCTTCACGCCAGAGACTATCGCTCTCGCCATGGGTTTCCCCGCATTGAAAGACGGTTGTGGGTTAGAGACGGTTCTTCGTAGTGAGAACCTTTGGTCTCGTCTAAATGCTTTTTGCTTTGCGAAGGGGGTTGATCCATGGGACAGGAAAGGAGAGGTGATTCATTGGAAGGCCGAGAAGAGGTTTTATAGGCCGGAGGCTAGGTGGTGCTGTGAAGTGTTAGAAAACTGGGTTTTGGGAATCACACGAAACCCTAGTTATACTTTCCGCCTCTCGGTTTGGGCCCTTTTTCTTTACACCGGGGTTAGAATTAATATCCCCAAACTGATTTGGGAGAACTGTCTTGAGAGGGTGTCAAGGACGAACAAATTGGGCCCCGGTCATACCTGTTTGATCACTCACCTAGCCAAAACTGCTGAAGTAGTCATAGGGAGAGATATGGACTTGAAACCGTTTACTGCTAGGAAGTGGCATAGGTTTGATGAGACAGCGAGGAAGAAGGGCAAGGGTAGGAGGATGAACACCTCTAGGTTTGACAACCAAGTTGCCTACGACCACTTGAGAGAGGAGATGGCCCGGGATAGACTCGAGAGGAGACGCCAGTTTGCCCACACTCGGGACAATCAGGCGAAGCTGGGGGGTTTAATCCAGATGGTTGGCCAGTGGGTTATACAGTCTAGTGGTCAGGCGGCGGGGGAGTTTGTTCCACCGGTCCCGACGGCGGATCCGTGGTTTCAGGAGGATGACTTTGAATATGAGGTTCCGCCGAGTGAGGATGAGGAAGAAGAAGATGATGAGGATGAGGAAGATGAGGAGGAAGATGACGAGTAGTAGAGTGTGCCCTCATGCTAGAATTGTTGAGTCCTCGTGTTATCGTTGAGGACAACGATGCATTCTAGTGTGGGGGTGGTTGAATCCTTTGTCTTTGCATCGCCAGTGTCTGCATGTAGTTAGAGGGTTTTTTGATTATGTCCTTATTTTTCTTTTTATTATTCATCTTTTTGCACGTTTTGGTATTTTTGAGTCAAACCCACCATTGTTGAGTCGTTAGTCGAGTTGGCCTTGCATATAGTGTAGGTATATATAAAAAAATAAAATAAAAATAAAAATGTGAAAACACAAAAAAAAAATAAAAATTTGAGAAAGGGCAATTGAAAAAAGCTGAAAATTCGGTAAAATCAAGAAGTGTGAGACTTTTAGGCGTAGGGCGTGAATTGCGATCGAGAGTGACAATGTGAGAGTCCCTTAGTAAGTATAGAGAAACTCTCTTTACGGGATTGCGTGCCTATTTTACACACGAATTTAATTCTTTCAAATTTAAAGTGTGTGCCTAATTTTCTTACAAGAGTTGAGCTAGGTGTGAGCTAAACAAGCCGAACGTTCTTGTGTACGTCTTAGGTAGTCGCCAACCCGCCTCGTAGTGGCACACAGAACAGCTGTGCGAGGTGTGTATTAGAGCACTCACTGCTTCTAGAACTTACCTTGTAGGACCACTAGCAAACCCGTATTTGAACCATGGATTCTTTGACAACCTTTGGACTTAGGGTGACGATTCTTGGCCTTCAGCATTGATTGGTTAGAATCACCGCTTTAGTGCGTCACGAGGGTGTTGTAGTTGAGGGGGTTCGATGAGGGAGTACTTCATGCTATATTTGTGTGAGTCTTACATATCGCATGCACTTCATTTGTGATCTTCGAGGGGAATGCGAGGGTGAGTGAGAGTAGGCTTGCGCACTTCGGTGTGGCGGTGTTCCGTGGCATTACAACATGGACACAAGTGAGGAGAGCCGTGAGTGTGTACATCTAATACACACGAAACGTGGGTTGGGGGAATTTAATAGGTGGATCGTGCTAGGTACCGGATCTTACTCATCATGGTGTAGGAGGTTTGGTTGGATTAGGCACGAGACAGACATTTGATCGACTACTTGAGAGGGGACAGGATTACATTCGAGTGTGGGGGTGTCGACATTTGACTTCGGACATCGAGATTGCGCTTGCGACGACTCCATCCCCACACATGCTCTTTTATGTTAGCGGCTTTGTTGATTTACACCGAGGATTTCATTGAGATAGGGAGAGACATTGATTTGTGATTTATACGTGATTTGGATATTGTCTCTCCTTACGATTACATGATTAGCTTGATTCATTGGAAGACCACTCGTGAAAGATATTGAAGGAATTATGCAGGATTTTGAGAGATTTAAAGTAAAAAAAAAAAAAAAAAAAAATTCAGAAAAAAAAAAAAAAAAAAAAAAAATCAGAAAAAAAAAAAGAAAAGAGAGAAAAAAAAAGGAGAGATGAATAAAGGTAGAATGAGAAGCTTTGTGGAAGAACGAGTGGAGAAGCGACTAATTCACGAGCGGGAGATTTTTGGCTTATGCATCATTCATGACGATGGCCGCGGAGATCGTAATTGTACCGGGGTTTGAGGGGATCGAGGGCCGGAGATGGTGAGTTTCGGGTTTGGTTTCCATCATTGTTGTGAGGGTGTGTGAGCTATGGTATTTGTGAGAATGTGACGCTTTAGGACTTGTATTTGATTCGTATCCTATTTGTCCCTAAAGCCTCATCATTTAAACCCGTTAGCGGATTAGGAGCTCGGACCTTGAACGTGGCTTAGCCTAGCGTAGCCTTTTATTTTGTGGCACACATGAAAAGGTATTGCATTCTTGTACTTAGTAAAGTTAGGTTCTCTATACTAGCTAGGGGGAATTCATGTTGACGAATTTGATTTCGAATCATTCCTTGTGTCTAGATTTCTCATCGCTTCGTGTGAATCGGTTTAAGCTAATGGAGATTGCCCAATCTCACAAAAGAAAAAGAAAAAAAATTCGTATTTCAATACTTGCATTGTGAATATTGCATTTGCATATAGGTGCATTGTGTATAATCGAGTCGTGTCGACTAGTAGGAAGGATGGTTGGTGAATGGTTCTACTCGGATTATTATGCAAGTGTTCATGGTTTTGTATGCAATGTGAGGTGATAGTATGCAAATGGCGTAGGGACGTATGCAATGAGTAATTGGTAGTATGCAAAGTTGGATGAATTGCGGAAAAGCGAAAGAAGCTTTGACTTGAGAGAGATGGAATTGACTTGGGAGATTTGCTCGGGACGAGCAAAAGGTAGTGTGGGGGTAGTTGATAACTCCGTTTTCGGAGTTATTTTATGCCTTTTATTTCTACGTTTTGCGTGCTTATAATGGAGAATTTGTCGTCTTTTGAGTAAATTGAGCGTAAATGTGAAAATATGAGTTCATGTGCAATACTTGTTAAATCCGGGCGTTTCTTTAGATTTATGAGCTTTTTATTGTGATATGATCGCGGGTTGTGTTTTCGTGTTGTGATTCGCAGGAAAACAGGGCTTGGATGATCGTGCGGGATTTGGAAGCGAACTTCGGAAACGAGGAACTCAAAGACAAGTCAAGAGGAGAGTCAAAAGTCAAAGGAAGTCAATGGAAAGTCAAAGGAAAGTCAAACAGAAGAGGAAGGTCAAAGAAAGTCAAAGGAAGATCAAGGGAAGAAAGAATGGAAGAAGAAAGTCAAAGAAGAGAAGAGAAAAGTCAAAGGAGGCAAAAAGAGGGCTGGACACAGTTGTCTTCGTGCGAAGACATTTGTCTTCGTGCGAAGACAAATACTTAGCCAAAATTTCGACTCTGCAGCATTCTCTTCTTAAAACAGCTCTCAGTATCTAAATGAGAAGATCTTCGCACGAAGAGGCAGAAGTCTTCGTACGAAGACTCTTCGTGCGAAGACAACTGTCTTCGTGCGAAGAGGTCGGGGGTCAGCAGCAGATTTTTTGGGGCTTTTCCGTATTATTTCCAAACTTTGTAATATTATTATGGGAACGTATTTAAGACTTTTAGGTCGTCTTTTTCAGTAGTTTTTGAGGATTAGAGACATCTTTGGAGATCAAGAAGCCTTGGAGAGAGCTTAGGAGCTTTTGGATCATTCGTTTGAATTCTAAACTCTCGTTTTTCTTGATTTCTATGTTTAAACTCATTATAATCGTTGTTTTGATTATGAATATGAGTAGCTAAACACCTTTTGCTGGGAATTCTCGTTTGGTGTAGCTAGGGTTTGATCTAAAGTTGATGTTTTGATGATTGTAATGCATGCTTTAGCTTAATCTCTCGTGTTTATTCATTATTATGGATTATTTACGTTCTTAATCTTATTATCTTTGCGAGTAGCTAACGTAAAGATAGAATCAATTAGTTTCACGCGGTAACTCCGTGATAACTAGTCGGTAAATTGAATAATCTACCTAGTCGTATCAATGTTTGGTAACTCGGCATCGTTAACTAGGATCGTTAAAGTAGAATTATAATCTTAATGCATACTTAAACCTAAATTAGGCTTGGTAACTCGGTTTAGTTTAGTTTAAGTATAGTGGATTTGCTTGGTAACTCGGTAAGTTCAACATTGCTTGATTAATAGTGAATAACACGTGGTTGTTTTACGAATCAAAACATAAATTTAGATCGACCTAGTGAACCTAGAGAATTCCCGGTGCTTTTCCCTTATTGATAAAAACCTCCAACTATTCATTCTTTATTAATCGTGAATTATTTCACTTGGTTAATTGAGAATTTTGCGTTTAATTTCTTAGAATTAGATAAAAACACAACTTGCGACTTGCCCACATAAGGTATAGAATAATAATTAATTTAAACAAAGTCCCTTGGGTTCGACAACCCGGATTTCCGGTTTATTACTACACACGACGGCTGTGCACTTGCAGTTGGAACGTGTCAGAAGCAAGAGACAATTTAAGCATGTGGAGCGAAGACTGTTATTCGGGTCCCCCCTACTGTTTCCACTGCAGGGGTAACCACGAAGATGAGGACGCATGCATAACTTGGTGCTACGTATGCGGCATTTGGCACGAACGTAGAGACTCATGTCGAGTACATGCCCCCCAACTTCATCAGCACCAGGAAGACTCATCAGCGGATATGGCAGAACGGCGTGGTATTATGAATGACATGGAAGTTTGCGCCAAATTCTTGTCCATAGCTTCACAATTGCCACAAGAGGATTCTGCCACAGGTATGGAATACGTGAGGGAGATGATGAAGAGGATAAAGGAACGAGTAGAGAAACTGTCAGTGACAGGGGAATCAAGTATTCAAGAGCCACAAGAGGAGCCCTTGCCACATGACAGTGAGCCTAAAACTGAACCTTCATCATCCCCACCACAAGTGGAAGAAGAGATACCTGAGCTGAACAAAGACTGCAGTGTCCAGGAACCATTGGTGGACTCTGCCATATATGAGGACTCAGACTCTGATTCAGACTGGGGTGGACCTGTGTGCCGAAGATGGGAAGATCTGCCGTATTGTGAGCCAAGACCGCAGGTTCCCTCACATCCTTGGTATGAATGGGAAGACACCGAAATTGGAAGCCTGTGGTGTGTCGACGATGAAGCTGGTGAAACACTTGTGCTCAGTGCTATTGAGGTAAAAGCCCCAACTCTTATTAATGATGAATTCTCCATATCCTATGTCACGCAAGTTTGCGACGAGCTGGAACAATTACTGTATGGGGATTCTTATGGGGAAGAATGTGATGAGCAACTTCCAATTTCTTGTTTTATGGGCGATTCTATTTATCATCCATATGCCATAGTTAAGGAGTTGGAAGTCAGCAAATGTGGGGGTGTGGATAACTTTCATGGGTCATTTGAAGAGCATATAACATCAAGGAAGTACTACTGGGATGATTTTATGGCCAAAGATTCATTTGAGCCCAGTGGTACTTGGTGGAAGTTTCTCAAGAAGATCAATTGCAAAATGAAAGGAGTCAGCTTCCACAATTGTCCACCTTCTTCAGAGCACAGGGGTGCACGTGAAGTTATTGAGAAGAGATGGTGGAAGAAGAAGAAGTGGAGGGATAAAGAAGTCTCCACTATCCTAGAAGGTTGAGGTAACATGGTCGGGCTGTCGACCTTAAATTACAAGCGCTGCTTGGGAGGCAACCCAACGTAGAGTAGGATGCAAGTTGTTTCTGTTTTTGCTTTTAGTTCTCCATATTTGATTTTGAGGGGTGAGAGAGAGTTGCTTTAATACTTTCAATCAGTGTGCAGGGACACAGGTACAAAAGACGCTCCGGGTTCCCCTTCTTGATGCGTGTGATAGAGAATGTGAGTAGGCGCATCGGAATCCGGACGCGAGGTGATTCTTTTCCGGAAACTGTCAACGGTCCACAAGACCCCTTCTTGTTGCAGTTTCGCGGCAACGGTGCCCATGTAGGTCCGGGCACCCCAGGTACCTTTAACTCTCTCTCTCTCTTTTGTTTCTACGTTTTGAGCGGTAATTGTGGAGATCCACCGCCTACACATTTAAGCGATGAGTCCTCTTATTATTTATCTATATTCGTTGAGGACAACGAAACGCTTAAGTGTGGGGGGGTTTGTGTATATTTTGCTAGCCATGTCAGTTATGCATTGCCAGTTACATGCAGTTGTGTCGTATTGTGTTAGGATTGTTAGTATGCATTTTTTTTAGCACTTTTACTTTATTGAGTCCCCTACCAAATCGTGTGATTAGTCGAGTTGGCCATTGCATATAGAGTTAGGAAATATTAAAAAAAAAATCATAAAATTTTAAATTTTATGAGAAAGGGCAATCGAAGAGAGTGAATGTGGAGAGGGCTTAATGATAGAATTCCTTAGGAATATGAAAATCTGAGGTGAGGTAGACGCGAGATTCTGGAGTAGGAAGACTTATAGGGCTAATGCACATTAGAAATGCGAGTAGCTACCTCTCAGACTAGTTATCCTACTAGCGCTACACCACCGTCACTTAGGTAGTCGTCAACCCTCCTCGTAGTGGCAACGGAACAGCTGTGCGAGTGATGTTTATGGGGGCCTCACGTCCCGTCTCTATCTCCTAGGTCCATTAGTTACCCCTATTGATCCGTTTACCCCTTTTATTCACAGCCTCTAGCCTAGGAAGCCTTTCATTGTGACTTTCATCACTTGTTAGAATGGTCCTTTCCTATGCGTCATGATAGAGGGAGTTGAGTTAGGGAGGTTTGATGAGGGTGAGCTGATTTGATACATCTTATGTGGATTCTCTTACATGTCGTCTTTTGAGGGGATGTGAGAGTGAGTTAGAGACGGTAGCACACTTCGGTGTGGCGGTGAGTCGTGTCCTTACACCACGATCACAGGTGGAGTACCCTAGCGCATGGTATTTCTTCCGCACGTCATGGGGTGGGGGTTGGTTGATCTTATAGGAGGTCGTGCTTATGCTTTATTTATATTCTCTATATCTTAGGTGATGAGGAGGATCGGTTGGAAAAGCACGTTTACACATTGACTAGTGGGTTTATGATTTGCTTTGCATCAAGTATGGGGGTGTCGACATCTATGTTACATCACTGATTTGACACATTCCACCCCCATGTTATCTAATTCTGATATTTGATCTCCTCGGATATTACTATCGTATTGTCGGCTCCATGAGCTTAATGTTATTGTGTGGAAATGAAAAAAAAAAGAAAAAAAAAAGTAAAATAGAAATAGAAAGTGAAATTGAAAGAGAATAAAGGAGCAAGCTTGAAATTGAAGACCGGGGAGATTAGCTATTGTTCGAGATCACTTCTTCACATTTGTGGCCGCGAGAACGGCGTTGCACCAAGATTGAGGGAATGAGGGCCGGAGTAGTGAGATTCGGTGTGGTTCCTTGGATTTTGGTGAGGGAGTGTGAGAATCGGGTTTTGTAAGTAAGATCATGACGTCTAGGACTACGCTTCTAAATATCCTATCCTACCCGTCCTAAACGTCAGCAATGTAACCCGTGGATAAATAGCTCGGATGGTAAGTTTTAGGGATACGTTTGATGAGTGTGCGGAAGCAACATTTTTTGTGTTCGTGCCTGTTCTGTCTAACGAAACTGGCCGCAAGTTCTACCGATCACCAAAGTTATAGAACTTCCGAGGGAATATGAGAGCCTCATGACTTGCCGGTTTACTTTTTGAGATTGCCCAATCTCTAACTAAAAAGAAAAAAAATTGTGTTGTTTCAATTTTTGCATTGTTTGATAATCGAGTTGCATTGTATAGTCATGTAGATTGCATGGGTGTGTGTGTTGTTTATGTCACATGGCTAGTGAAGTTAAATGCAATTCGGTGGATTGAAAATCATAGTGTGAGAAATGTTTTTGATTTTGCTCGGGACGCGCAAAAAGGTAGTGTGGGGGGATTTGATAACTCTATATTAGAGTTATATTTCTTCTACGTTTGTGTACCGTTTTGTGTAGTTTCCGGGTTGAATATATTAGAAATACACTATGAACTTGAGGAAATTTGATAAGTTTAGCTTTGAGTGATAAATTATTAATCCGGGCGTTTTTCACATTATATACATTTATTTTGTCACTTTTGATCGCACGGGGTGTTTTTGTGTTGTGTTGGACAGGAAACGAGGCTCATGGATCAAGAGGAGGAGGAAAACGAACTTCAGAACATATGCGGAAGCTTGGGAGAGAAAGAAATTGGAAGAAAAGAGGACAAAGATGGAAAAAGGGGGCCAAAGTGTCATTTTAGAAAGTTTGAAGTGTAGGATCAAAAGTTGATCCTAGGATCAAAGCAGATCGCACGATCAACTTTAGTGATCGTACGATCTGCTAGGGGAGAACTCACTGACTTATAGGATCAAGTAGCAGATCATACGACCAAGTAGCAGATCGCACGATCAAGTAGCAGATCGTACGATCTGCTAGAAGACCCAGCAACGCACGGGGGAAAAGCCAGAAATTAGGGTTATTAATTAATATTTCTTGATTATTAATTAATATACCCTAAGTGAAGATAAAAAAGGGACGTGAAACAAAAGAAGAGAGAGAGACGTGAGAGGGAGGAGGCCATCAACGTAGAAGAAGAGAAGGAGACACGCACAAGAGGAGGATTCCTCCTCCATTGAAGATCTAGGGTTTCTTCTTCTTCTTCTTCTTTCAAATCTTGTATGGAGAAACTTGTAAGTTTTGTTTGGTTAATTACTATTAGCTAAACTTCATTGCTAGGCATCTCTATGAGAGCCTAGTGTTATGCAGACGAATGATTTTCCGGATTCAAGTCTTTGTTTCATGCTTATGTCTTTGATTCAATGAATAGTTGTTAGTTTCATGATCTAATTGATGATTCTAGTCCATTGACACGACTAGTGTAGGATTTGATTGTTATTGAAGCTAGGGTTTGTTCTTGAATCATTGTCTTGCTTAAAGTTGATATCGTTCTAAGTCAATTGTTCACGTGCTACACTTAATTCTTAGTCTTGAAGGAGTCATGACCCGGAAATACTACTTAGCTAGAGAATGCGCGACAGTGATTCTAACTAGCTAGGATGAGACGTGAATAACAATCTCGAATCACCAAGACCGAAAAGGAGAAGTGTTAGGATTGGCCTAGTATGGGTAGATTCGGTAGGATTATTCCGCTGTTTCGTGAAACGGTGGGCCGACAGGACCCGTTATCGTACCAGTAGATGACCTGCTAGAACGGACCGGTAGACAACATGAGACCGAGAGGAGATTGTAGTTAACCGAGACGTAAAATGACATGAGACCGACAGGATATTGTCATAGCCTATTACCCGGCTTGATTAGGATAGAATTAACGTGTTACTCAGATAATCCGGAAATCGTCTACAACCCTAGGTGATCTAGAGATTGCCTTGTTTCTCCAAACTTATATCTTAAATATAAAAAAATACAAAAATATTAGCTTAATTGTTATTTGAATTTATAAATCAATCAAACCCTTCCTCCTGCACCGTACTCTAAATTAAATAACTAATTAAATAATCTCAAGCCTGTCCTCGTGGGATCGATAACTCGGGGTTGAAATACCACCCCTATATTACTTGACCGTGCACTTGCGCATACGCGTTAAGAAATCGCGTCAAAGCCATGCGACCCTTTCATGCGGTCGGCACGTTCATCCTCCGTGTCCATGCTATAGTCTTCGTCTTCATGGACCTCGGCAATGATGGGTAGACCATCCTCTGCAACTTCTTCCAAGTATACTATCGAGATCATGGCGACCTCTTTGCCTTTCGAGCCTGGCTCTGTATGGGCAGGAAGCGGGTTGTTGCGCACGTCCTTCCTGTGGTCGCTGACGATTAGCTCGCCGTTCTTCATCTTTTGGTCGAATGCGAACCTGAGCTTTTTACATTCCGCTGTGGGGTGCATGACCTTGCCGTGGTACTCGCACCACTTGGGGTCCCTCACCATCTCTTTGGAGGGTGCCTTCTCGAGCGGTGGCAGGACGCCGTCCTTGCGCCACTGTCTGCATAGGTCGCTTGCCTCCTCTACTGAGCATGGCAGAGGTGGTACGTCAAAGTTTGCAACCTTCGATTGCTTCTGGGGTGAAACTGTATTGACCTCAGCTTCACGTCCCCTCTTGTAACTAAATTTGCCGATCTTGTAAGTAGTGCCGCTCGAAGGTCGCTCCGAAGCGCTCTTCTTTTTCTGTCTCTCGACTATAGGCTCGATATTCTTCGTGCATTCGATTAGCTTTGAAAACGTAGGTGTTTGCAAATTGATTAGCATACATTTGTATTCATCTCGCATGCACTGCAGGCATATCTCTACGAGCCGGCTTTCGGGCATTGGATCCTTGCACTCCAAGGATTTCGCCCTGAATTTCTTCATGAAAGTGATTCCGTCTTCCTCGCGCTTCTGATACATCCGCGAGAGATGGATCATCGTCACCTTTTCTTCCATCTGGAAGAACTTGGTATAAAACTTCTGGACCATGTCGTCCCAAGTCTTCACGGATCCGGCTTCCAATGTTCGGTACCATTTGTATGCTACGTTCCCTAGAGATTTTGGGAACTCTCGCATCAGCAGTTTGGGATCAGCTCCGTACGGACCCATCACATCAATGAAACGCATGACATGCTCATGAGCGTTTCCGTTGACATCCTCGAACTTATCCCATTTAGGAGCCTTGTACCCCGCCGGGTTAGGCATGAGATAGATCTCCCGTGGAATGGGCGGATCGTTGTCTAACTTCGGGATAATGGTATCCGCGAATGACTGATGAGCCAGAATAGTGTCCACGCGCTTCTGCAAAGACGTCATGCATTCTGGAATGCTCCCCTCGGTAGCTGATGGAGGGGTTGCGGCAGGCGGGGGCGACACATACGCCGTCGGAGGATTGGGAGCATACTGACTACCCGCATTTCCCCAGATCATCGTTGGGGGAGGCAAAGGGTACTACAGAGTCGGGTTAGACGCCAAAGCCGAGGGCTGAGGAGCGTGAGCAGCAGGAGGCAGCATCTGTGCCGTTGATCCCTGAACCGAAGGCAGCTGCGTAGTCGACGGTGGAGTCTGCAGATTAGGGTTGGGAGGTGCGGTTGACACTCCCAATCCTGGAGCGGTAGGGGTTCCTCCTCCTTGAGAGATAGCGGTGGCTGCTGAAGGGCTTGGCGCAAGGGTGCCCAGAACGGCCAAGATTCGATCTAATTGCGCAGATTGAGCCTTGAGAGCTCTCGCCTGACTTTGGACAGTGGCGTCCAAAGACTCTAACGTCGGTGTCTCGCCGGGAGTCGTTGGAGTACGGCGGGTATCGTCTCCCGAGGGAGTTTCGGTGGAGGGCGATCGGTTGCTGACATCATCCTCCTTAGACATGGTTGCTTTTGTTGGTAAGTTCACGTCGGGTTCACCAAAATGTGCACAAGAGATTCCGGCGGGGAGACCTCCGTGTACACCGTATGTAGTGGATCAAGGATCGCACAGGAAGAGTGGGGTTGTGTGTAGGGAGAGAGTAAGTCAGTAGCAATGTCAGAGAGAGAGACAGAGGTTCGGCAGAGCTTCCGCGTATGGCAAGTGTGTTCTCCTTTGTATGGAAAGGTTGACGATCTATATATACTGGAGAACATGACCGTTGTAGTGTGGTTAATGCGCCCATTGATGGCGACTTAATTAGCTTAACCATAACGGCACGTTCGTCCGAGTATATAGGGACCGTTAGAGCACGTGGTGCGCGAATACCGGAACCGTTACGAGGTTGACCGGGTTTGACCGGATTGACCGGGTCTAGGAAGCTCGTGCCATAGATCTCTCAAAACAGTTACTAAAGGTCGCGTGCGGGCTTGGCTCGCACGCGACAGGGCTTACTCTAGCCTCCAAACCACTAAGTCCCTACAAGTCCCGTGCGGTGGTATGCGAGGGCTCTGTCTCGCAGCCCCCACATGGATCAGCTCGGCTGGTGATCCAGTGTGTGTGGAGCACAATATGGTGTGCTGGATGGTTGCCACGTGGCCAAGATCTGTCAGCTCAGAAAGCACTATCTACAAGTGGCTAATCGTGCGAATAGCTAGTCAGATCGTGATCTGATGAAGAAAAACAAGACCCGGACGCAACTCACCCTGAGATCGCACGATCAGGAATTTCAGATCATGCGATCTCCTTAAGGAAGAATCACACGGACGGGGAAGGAAGAAAAATAGGCTGGCTTTGGCTCAAAACTATGTAGTTTCATATTAATTATTTCTTAAAACCTAACTTAGGAATAATTAATACATGGGGGTGATTTATTAAGGAGAGAGATTGATTTCTACAAGGAGATCAACGTGAAGAGACCAACGTGAGAAGATACGGGGAGACGACGAACAAGGACGAAGAAGACAAAGCCACCATTCAAGCTTCTTTGCATTTGATTTCTCCTACTCTTCTTATTCAATTTTAATGGAGAAACTCATGAGTATTTCATATTTAGTTATGAGTAGCTAAACACTTTTGCTAGGCATCTCGATTTGAGAGCCTAGGGTTCATGTAAACGATGAATTTTCCGGATTTGATCTTTGCTTCATGATTTATTGATCTCTTCTTTTGAATCCACTAGTTTCTTGTTGATTTTAGTATCCTACTCGAGTGACACGATTAGGAAATAAATTAGGATTGAAGAACTAGGGTTTGTTCAATCGTCGATTCATGCTTAAAATTAGCAATATTTTAATTCAATTGTTCTTGTACTGTGCTTAATACTCAGTGTTAATGGAGTAGCTAACCGGAAACATTGCTTAGTTAGTGAATGCAAGACAGTGATTCTAGCTAACTAGGATGAGACTTGAACAACAATCATGTATCACTGAGACTGAGAAGAGACGTGTTAGGATTGGCTAGTGTTGGTAGATTCAATATGTGACGACCCGTCACACGTTTATTAATAAAATAACGATTTACGATATAAAAACCACAATTCACTGTCAACCCGTCTGACACTTTCAGACGTCCAAAACTCAACCCGCAGGACACACAGTACTCTGAAACAATATTTTTAATAAACTTTCAAAAATACTGGTACGTGACTGAATTATTTAAAAAGTTACACCAACTCGTCGAAAATGACAATATTTATATAATATCGCGATATGACTAAAAATTTACAACTTTCTCTAAAAACAGGTAAAAACAATTAATTTAGCTAAAAATCTACTTTTTAACAACTACTCCGCGATCCAGTCGCACTCCAGGTCAACCTGTAAAACAGAGGGGTGAGCCAAAATAGCCCAGCAGGTACCACCTAACCACTGGCGTAGAAATCTAAAATCTATTTAACACAACAGCCAGTTATTACATATCATCATGCGGCACCAAATATACAAACAGCGTGATTTAACAATCAACCGTCAATCAATACATAGCTAAAAAGCATAAAAAGTCACACCAACAGTATATACAGATATAGACTGTAACTGCAGAAATTTAGAGATTAGATTTCCCCTACCTCAGACAACGAAGCAAAGCTAGACATATGCTGATTTTCTCCTCTTCCAATGGTTATAATATCGAACCCAAACTAATCTTTCTTGTGTTCTCCAAACCCACTGCCGAACAAAAAAAAATTAACAAAGTGGCCCTAAACTTGCCATGCACTCGATAACCTCACACCCCAAATCAAAGAAGACTCCCTCCCCATATTCTCTATCGGCCAAACTCTCTGTAAAAGCATACTTGAGTAAAAATATCTCTTTTAAACTATCTTTAGTGAAAATAAGGTAATTAATGACTAAGCACATTAGATGTCATAGCTAGCAAACTCTAGGGAGCCACATGTCACCAACCCATTAAACTAAAGAAGCTTAGACATGCACACACGTACAAAAGTGAAGCTACTCATGAGGAAACATTACAATAAATCAAGTACACAACAAAGTCATGTAGTTAAACTAATACTACAAAATATCAAATACTTGATAATTCTCAACCATGCTGTAAAAATAATTTGGCACAAACATAGAACAACTTATATGCAAGTAGAGATGCATAACCAACCATTTTTAATTTACGTATTTTAGAAACGGGGTGTCACAATCTTTCCCACTAACAGAAATTTCGTCCCGAAATTTGTTTAAATTTCACTTTCAATTTCAAAATGTCACGTACCACCAAGTCTCATCGCCTCAACCGCCCAAGCAGTACTAGACTGTGTACCCCTAGCTCGACAGTGCGGTGGCTCACAAGTGTGGTGGCTCACAAGTGTGTACCACTCATACAACACCCGCCACAAACACCCGCCAATACACCCGCCCAGTCCCAGATACACTGTCCGTACCTCCGGTTGGGTCAGGCTATGATACCAATGTGACGACCCGTCACACGTTTATTAGTAAAATAACGATTTAAGATATAAAAACCACAATTCACTATCAACCCGTCTGACACTTTCAGATGTCCAAAACTCAACCCGCAGGACACACAGTCCTCTGAAACAATATTTTTAATAAACTTTCAAAAATACTGATACGTGACTGATTAAAAAGTTACACCAACTCGTCGAAAATGACAATATTTATGTAATATCGCGATTTGACTAAAAATTTACAATTTTCTCTAAAAACAGGTAAAGACAATTAATTTAGCTAAAAATCTACTTTTTAACAACTACTCCGCGATCCAGTCGCACTCCAGGTCAACCTGTAAAACAGAGGGGTGAGCCAAAATAGCCCAGCAGGTACCACCTAACCACTGGCGTAGAAATCTAAAATCGATTTAACACAACAGCCAGTTATTACACATCATCATGCGGCACCAAATATACAAACAGCGTGATTTAACAATCAACCGTCAATCAATACATAGCTAAAAAGTATAAAAAGTCACACCAGCAGTATATACAGATATAGACTGTAACTGCAGAAATTTAGAGATTAGATTTCCCCTACCTCAGACAACGAAGCAAAGCTAGACAAATGCTGATTTTCTCCTCTTCCAGTGGTTATAATTTCGAACCCAAACTAATCTTTCTTGTGTTCTCCAAACCCACTGCCGGACAAAAAAAAATTAACAAAGCGGCCCTAAACTTTCCATGCACTCGATAACCTCACACCCCAAATCAAAGAAGACTCCCTCCCCATATTCTCTATCGGCCAAACTCTCTGTAAAAGCATACTTGAGTAAAAATATCTCTTTTAAACTCTCTTTAGTGAAAATAAGGTAATTAATGACTAAGCACATTAGATGTCATAGCTAGCAAACTCTAGGGAGCCACATATCACCAACCCATTAAACTAAAGAAGCTTAGAAATGCACACACGTACAAAAGTGAAGCTACTCATGAGGAAACATTACAATAAATCAGGTACACAACATAGTCATGTAGTTAAACTAATACTACAAAATATCAAATACTTGATAATTCTCAACCATGCTGTAAAAATAATTTGGCACAAACATAGAACAACTTATATGCAAGTAGACATGCATAACCAACAATTTTTAATTTACGTATTTTAGAAACGGGGTGTCACACGATAGGTGAGATTCGACTGTTTCATGCAAAGGTGGACCGACATGACCCGTTGTCGTGCATGTCGTTAGCCTACTAGAATGGACCGATAGACACACGAGATCGATAGGAGATTGTAGTCTATCGTGAAGTAGAATGACTTGAGACCGATAGGAGATAGTCAGCGCTGTTACCCGGCTTAATTAGAATATTGTTAACGTGTTGCTCAGATAATTCGGGAATCGTTTACAACCCTAGGTGATCAACGATATTTCCTAGTCCTCTCCATTAATTTATTAAGAATTATTCTTAATTCTAGTTTACTATTATTTTTGTTATTGATGGCAGCCACTTGTTTGGGGGTGACAACACCACAATTCACACACTTTTTACTCCAGTTACCTAGTGAACTGCATTAAATTGTTAATTATAGACTTGTTGCGAGATTGTTCTCGAGGGTCCGACAACCCGGAGTCCTAAAAATACTCCACTCTAACTACTTGACCGTGCGCTTGCGTAATACGCGCTAGTAATCCGCGTCAAGTTTTTGGCGCCGTTGCCGGGGACAGCGGTCAACAAGTTTTTAGTTAATAATTAGTTTAGTTTGCTTTTATTTTTCTGTTATATTTGCTATTTTGATTTCTCATTTGTTTTCTGATTTTATGCTATTTCAGGTACTCAGAGCATGCACATGATCCCGAGAGAGCTTGTGCCCCACTAGAAGACCCCGAGCAATTGTTCAGAGACCAAAGAAGAAGACAAAAATAGAGCACCATGGGCGAACAATTAACCAACGCGCAACTCAATCAGCGGGTGAAAGAGCTGTCTAAGCAGCTAAATGATCTCAACTCCCAGACACCGTACAACAAGTCTGGGCAGGCTATTGTGGAGAAGTTTCAGTCGTCCACCTATGGACACAATCCGACAATTGTAGTGCCACAGATACATGCCGAGCACTTTGATCCGAAGCCTGCGAAAATTCAGACGGTGACCAATCAGTTCAAATTCTATGAGAACACGGATGAAGACCCCAATGAATTATTTGGCGGTTCGACGCGTACATAAAGACAACCAAGTACAAGGATGTGACAGCAGAGGCGTTGAAGCTAATTCTTTTCCCTTACTGTCTGAAGGGTGCAGCTGCAGTGGCTACAGTCAAGAGCTCCTGATTCGATCATTACATGGGCTCAGTGTGTGGATGAGTTCATGACCAAGTTTTATCCAATTCAGCGGGTGATTGAGCTACAGGGTGATATTATAGGTTTTCGGCAACAGGCCGATGAAACCGTGGTGGATGCATGGGACCGTTTTATGCATTTGATCACGAAGTGCCCAAATCATGATTTTGGGGATTAAAAAGTTTTGCAGGTCTTCTACTATGGTCTAGAACATCACAATCAGGAGCTGGTTAACAGAGAAGTTGGTGAAAATTTTTTGTAATCTGTTGACGAAGAAGGAGCTTATGCGCTCATGAAGCAGCTTGCTAAGCAGGACTCACAACTCTATGATTCCAGGAGACTATCGACATTGCCTGAACCTAGGATGATTAATGGAAGACTGGGATCAACAAGATGGTGTCTGACTTAGCCAAGCATGTGTATTGGGATAAGAAGCCAGTTGCAAGAGTAGAGGAGCAGGAATTTGATTCAGCCTTGGCCCAGATTGCAAGTGAAGATGTGAACTTTGTGGGGGCACAAGGACAGCGGCAGAATTGGAACCAAGGGAACTACAGACCAGGCACAAGAGATCATCCAAGTTTCAGGTATGGGGATCAGTCTGGAGCTATATACGCACCTGGGTTTCAGCACATGCCACAAGCACCAGTTTCGCAGGCTCCACCACCAGCTGCTGTAGCGCGAAACCCAGAGATTTCTATACTTACTAAGGCGTTAACACAGCTTAGTAAAAACATGAACGATATGACCACGACGGTCAATGCTATGTCTTCTGATTTGCAGGCTACGAAGACTTCTCTTCGTTCACCAGAGGTTCATGTTGGCCAAATTGCAACGCAATTATCTGCTAGAGCACCTGGTTCTCTACCGTCTGACACAGAGAATGTGCGCCAGGTAAATGCCATTACCACTCGCAGCGGGGTTTCGTTGACTGATCCACCATACGCGAACCATGCCAGAGCTGAAGCATCAAAAGCTAAGGATCATGAGGTCTTCGATTCTGAGAAGACACGTGTCATGGTCCGCCAATCAAAGGGCATGATTCCACATGATGAGGAAAAGTCCGTTAAGGTATTACCGCCACCCTCTTCTTCTAAAGATGTACCTTTTACATTCAAAACTAGAAGAAGAAGGATGACTCTGAGGAGTACAGGCAATTTCTTAGTATTTTCTCCAAACTGCACATAAACATTTCGTTGATTGAGGCGCTGCAGAAAATGCCTAAGTATGTGCAGTTTATCAAGGATGCAATCCTTGGGAGAAAAGCTATGGATGAATTTCAGACAGTGAAGTTGAATGAGCAGGTGAGATCATGTGTTTTGTATGGGCTACCTAAGAAGAAGAAAGATCCAGGTAGTTTTGTGATTGAAGCTACACTTGGCGGAGCCAACACAGGCAGGGCTCTGTGTGATCTGAGGGCGAGTGTCAAATTCATGCTGCTTTCAGTATTTAAAAAGCTAGGTTTGGGGGAGCCTCGTAAGACTTGGATCAATCTACAGTTCGCGGATAAGTCATCCAAGAAGGCCATTGAGGTGGTAGAAGACTTGCTAGTGAGGGTTGGTAGTTTGATCATGCCAGCTGATTTTGTAATACTGGACATGCCAGTTGGTGACGTTCCGATCATTCTTGGTAGGCCCTTTCTGGCTACCGGTCGGACGTTAATTGACGTAGAGAATGGGGAGTTGATCATGAGGGTCAACGATACTGTGAAGACCTTTCGGGTTTTCAAACCAAATCCTCGGTACACTCGTGAGGTGAAGCCAGAATTGCCATTTCCCGTGCAAGTTAGGCGAGGAATTCCAGAGCTGACACATGAGGATCCTCTTGAGCTTAAGGGCAAAGCATCGAGTGTGCAAGCGCGAGGTAGTTATGAGCATCCAACGCCTGAAGTTGGATGCGGAACGACCTGCCAAACCACCTTTCTGAGGCTCATGAGGTAACATGGTCGGGCCGTCGACCTTAAATTACAAGCGCTGGTTGGGAGGCAACCCATGTAGAGTAGGATGCATTTTGCTTTTTGTTTTTATTTATTTATGAGTTCTCTATATTTGACTATGAGGGGTGACAGAGAGTGGACTTATTTTTCCAATCAGTATTCAGGGACACAGGTACAGAAGACGCACCGGATTCCCCTTCTTGATGTGCGTGCTAGAGATTGCACGAAATCGTGGAAAGAAAAGGCCCCACAGGAGTATGCATAAAAGATATAGAGAATTGCTCGAGGTCGAGGAGAAGTTCCAATATGTTGAGTGCCACACGCATGAGAGGGCCACAGTTTATATCTTAGTCGCACATCAGAATCCGGGCGCCTAGAGACTTCTCCGGAAATTGTCAACGGTCCACAAGACCCCTTCTTGTTGTAATTTCGTGGCAACGGTGCCCATGTAGGTCCAGGCACCCAGGTACCTCTAACACTCTCTCTAATCTACATTGTGAGCAATAAATGTTGAAATCCACCGCCTGCACATTTAAGCGATGAGTCCTCCTTCATTGTATCTAAATTCGTTGAGGACAACGAAACGCTTAAGTGTGTGTGTGTGGGGGGGGGGGTGTGGTTTGTATCTACTTTCACTAGCCATGTCTTTGTTTGCATCGCCTTGTTACATATAGTTATGTGTTCGTGTTGTGTTGGTGTGTGGTAGGATTGTGTAGTTTATGCATTTTGTTAGCACTTTAACTTTATTGAGTCCCCTACCCAAAACGTGTGTTTAATCGAGTTGGCCAAAAGCATATAGAGTTAGGAAATATGAAAAAAAAAATTGAAAATCAAAAATCATAAAAAATTGAAAACTTTTGAGAAAGGGAAATCGAAGAGAGTGAATGTGGAGATGGCTTAATGATAGAATTTCTTAGGAGTATGAAAATATGAGGTGAGGTAGACGCGAGAATCTGGAGTAGGAAGACTTATAGGGCTAATGCACATTAGAAATGCGAGTAGCTGCCTCTCAGACTGGTTATCCAACAAGCGCTACACCACCGTCACTTCGGTAGTCGTCAACCCTCCTCGTAGTGGCAACGGAACAGCTGTGCGAGTGATTTTTATGGGGGCCTCACGTCCCATCTCCATCTCCTAGGTCCACTAGTTACCCCTATTGATCCGTATACCCCTTTTATTCACAGCCTCTAGCCTAGGAAGCCTTTCATTGTGACTTTCATCACTTGTTAGAATGGTCCTTTCCTATGCGTCATGATAGAGGGAGTTGAGTTAGGGAGGTTCGATGAGGGTGTGCTGATTTGATACATCTTACGGGATTCTCTTACATGTCGTCTTTTGAGGGGATGTGAGGGTGAGTTAGATACGGTAGCACACTTTGGTGTGGCGGTGAGTCGTGTCCTTATACCACGATCACAGGTGGAGTGCCGTAGTGCGGGATATTCTTTCTGCACGTCATGGGGTGGGGGTTGGTTGATCTTATAGGAGATCGTGCTCATGCTTTATTTATATTCTCTATATCTTAGGTGATGAGGTGGATCGGTTGGAAAAGCACGTTTACACATTGACTACTGGGTTCGTGATTTGCTTTACATTGAGTGTGGGGGTGTCGACATCTATTGATTTACACTACTGATTTGACACATTCCACCCCCACAGTATTTGATACTTGGATATCCGCGGATATTACTATCATTATTGTTGGCTCCATGGAATTTGTTAGAAGAAAAAAAAAGAAAGAAAAAGAAAGAAAAATAGAAATTGAAATTGAAAGTGAATGGAAATAAAGGAGCAAGGTTGGAATTGAAGACCGGGGAGATTAGCTATTTTTCGAGATCACTTCTTCACATTCGTGGCCGCGATAACGGCGTTGCACCAAGATTGAGGGAATGAGGGCCGGAGCAGTGAGATTCGGTGTGGTTCCTTGGATTTTGGTGAGGGAGTGTGAGAATCGGGTTTTGTGAGTTGTATTATGACGTCTAGGACTGCGCTTCTAAATATTCTATCTACCCATCCTAAGCCGTCAACAGTTTAACCCGTGGATAAATAGCTCGGATGGTAATTTCTAGGGATACGTTTGATGAGTGTGCGGAAGCAACGTATTTTTTGTTCATGCCCGTTTGGTCTAACAAAACTGGCCGCAAGTTCTACCGATCACCAAAGTTATAGATCTTCTGAGGGAATATGAGAGCCTTATGACTTGCCGGTTTACTTTTCGAGATTTCCCAATCTCTAACTAAAAAGAAAAAGAAATATTTTTGTGTTGTTTCAGTTTTTGCATTGTTTGATAATCGAGTTGCATTGAATAGAGCATGTTGATTGCATAGTCGTGTGTGTGAGTTGTTTGTGTCACATGGCTAGGGGATTTGAATGCAATTCGGTGGATTGAAAATCAGAGTGTGGGGGATTTGATAACTCTGTATTAGAGTTATATTTCTTACACAATTTGCTATCGTTTTGTGTCATTTCGGGTAGAATATGTTAGTTTTACACTATAAACTTGAGGAAATTGAGTAAGTTTAGATTTGAGCTTTAAATTGCTAATCCGGGCATTTCTCGTGTTAATTTATGCTATTTTGTCACGTTTGATCGCACGGGTGTTTTTCATGTTGTTTTGACAGGAAACGGAACGTGCGCGATCAAGCGGAGAGGAGAACGTACTTCGGAACACGACTAAAGCTCAAGAAAGTGAAAGTAGAAAACAGAGCAGGCAAAGAGGAATCAAGAAAAAAAAAAGAAAAAAAAAAGAGCTTCAGGAGGTCACACGACCTGATATGGCAGATCATGCGACTTGACTTGGCACTTAGAATTTTTTCGTGCGGCAAATTGAGGGAGCTCACTGTTACTGCGACTTGAGTGGATGATCGTGCGAATAGCTAGTTAGATCGCACGATCTGGTTTTGGCTGATCGTGTGATCTGATGAAGAAAAACAAGACCTGGACGCAACTCACCCTGAGATCGCACGATCAGGAATTTCAGATCATGCGATCTCTTAAGGAAGAATCACACAGACGGGGAAGGAAGAAAAATAGGCTGGCTTTGGCTCAAAACGACGTAGTTTCATATTAATTATTTCCTAAAACCTAATTTGGGAATAACTAATACATGGGGGGTGATTTATTAAGGAGAGAGATTGATTTCTACAAGGAGATCAACGTGAAGAGACCAACGTGAGAAGAGACGGGGAGACGACGAACAAGGACGAAGAAGATAAAGCCACCAGTGAAGCTTCTTTGTGTTTGATTTCTCCTACTCTTCTTATTCAATTTTAATGGAGAAACTCATGAGTATTTCATATTTAGTTATGAGTAGCTAAACACTTTTGCTAGGCATCTCGATTTGAGAGCCTAGGGTTCATGTAAACGATGAATTTTCCGGATTTGATCTTTGCTTCATGATTTATTGATCTCTTCTTTTGAATCCATTATAGTTTCTTGTTGATTTTAGTATCCTAATCAAGTGACACGATTAGGAGATAAACTAGGATTCAAGAACTAGGGTTTGTTCAATCGTCTATTCATGCTTAAAGTTAGCAATATTTTAATTCAGTTGTTCTTGTACTGTGCTTAATACTCAGTGTTAATGGAGTAGCTAACCGGAAACATTTCTTAGTTAGTGAATGCACGACAGTGATTCTAGCTAACTAGGATGAGACTTGAACATCAATCCTGTATCATTGAGACTGAGAAGAGACGTGTTAGGATTGGCTAGTGTGGGCAGATTCGGTAGGTGAGATTCGACTATTTCGTGCAACGGTGGACCGACAGGACCCGTTGTTGTGCATGTCGTTAGCCTACTAGAACGGAACGGTAGACACAAGAGACCGATAGGAGAATGTAGTCTATCGTGAAGTAGAATGACTTGAGACCGATAGGAGATACTCAGCGTTGTTACCCGGCTTAGTTAGAATATAGTTAATGTGTTGCTCAGATAGTTCGGAAATTGTTTACAACCCTAGGTGATCAACGAGATTGCCTAGTCCTCTCCATTAATTGATTAAGAATTCTTCTTAATTCCAGTTTACTATTATTTTTGTTATTGATCGCAGCACTTGTTTGGGGGTGGCAACACCACAATTCACACACTTTTTACTCTGGTTACCTAGTGAACTACATTAAATTGTTAATTATAGACTTTTTGCGAGATTGTCATCAAGGGTTCGACAACCCGGAGTCCTAAAAATACTCCACTCTTACTACTTGACCATGCGCTTGCGTAATACGCACTAGTAATCCCCGTCATTGGGCTAGGGGCCGGCCGACTAAGGCCTAGGCGGTTCTCTTTAGGGTTCGGCCAAGCAATTGGTTGGGCCCCTTGGACCGTTTTGAGTATAGATAAATCCTAAAATCAATTAAAATTGACCAAGCGCGTTAAAATTGGATTTTTACTGTTTATGTGAAAATCGCATGGTGGCTGGATATGGCATTTGGATGTGATTTGGTGTGATTGTTTAATTTTGTGGTTTGGTTTACGGCCTGCGAGCTGATCAATTTGTTGTAATAATTAATTAGGGTTTTGATGGCATGCGAGCCATTTTTTTTTCTCAGCTCGTGAGATTTATTTTATTTAGTATAGTTGTTAGCTAGTACTAGAAAAATAGATTGTTAGCAAAGATTGAAAAAAAGAAGAATCCCAAAGCCAAAGGAGTCACAAAAGATGGAACATGGAGCATGAAGCATGACTATGAAGGATGGACCAAAAGATGAAGACGCATGGAGATGTGTTTGCTTTTAGGATTCATAGATAATTCTGTTGGCTTGGAATTATCTTAGTCTAGAAAAGGCCATATCCACATCACGTTTTATTTTATTTTGTGGTTGTTTATTTTATTGTCTTATTATTTTATGGTTGGTGTATGGTTGATGCATGCAATTAGGATAATAAAATAATTAGACAATCCGGATCTATTATTTGGAGTTGTGCCCAAACTCAAATAGATATGTCAGTAGATATGGATCAACAAAACAATTACAAAATTGAATTTCAAAATCCCTCAAAATTTAAATATTGTGTTTTTGCCTTCTCGTTATTTAAACACTCATTATCATCATTATTTATCAAGCTCGTGCATGCCAAAGCAAGGCGACTTGGTTCATAATGATGGAATGCGATGGCACAAACAAGTAATGTACAATTGTTTAAATAAGAGGTTGGACACAACTAGACTATTAATATGATTAAAACCTAGAGGCAACCAATTGGGATTAGCCATACGGATGGATAAATAAGGAGTTATTTTCCCAATTGAACCAAGAGTTGCATATGATGCAATTGGAATTGTTCATACCCAAAGTAGTCAAATTATGGGTGACTTGCCTGCTATGAGCAGAAACAATATTTCTTTTTCTTGTTTGGACAATGAATATTTTATTATTTTAATAAAGAACAATTGTTGTTCCTTTTATTTTAATAATATTCACTATTATAGTGCGCAATTATTTAATGGACTATATGTCGTTGATCTAAGCAACCCTGTCTACAACATTAATACCAAGAGGATTAAAATAAATTATTTAAATATTGCTTACTTATGGCACTGTCGTTTAGGCCACATAAACGAGAAACGTGTATCTAGACTCCATAAGGATGGATTTCTAGACTCATTTGATTTTGAATCATATGAGACATGTGAGGCTTGTTTATTGGAAAAAATGACAAAGTCCCCTTTCAATAAGAAAGGTGAGAGGACAAGTGAGGAATTGGCGCTCATACATAATGATGTGTGTGGGCCATTTTCCATGCCTACCAGGGGTGGTTATATCTACTTCATTACGTTTACTGATAATTTCAGTAGATATGGATTTGTGTACCTTATGAAGGCCAAATCCGAATCCTTTGAAGGGTTCAAAGAATTCAGGAGTGAAGTAGAGAAGCAACTTGGAAAAAGTATCAAGGCTCTACGATCGGATCGTGGAGGAAAATACTTGAGCCAAAAGTTTGACGACTATCTTAGAGAGTGTGGAATTGTGTCCCAACTCACTCCACCCGGAACGCCACAATGGAATGGTGTGTCCGAGAGGAGGAATCGAACTCTATTGGATATGGTTCGATCTATGATGTGTCAAACTGATCTTCCATTATCATTTTTGGGCTATGCTCTATTAAGTGCAGCTTTCACCATTAACTGTGTTCCATCTAAATCAGTCATGAAGAAACCACATGAGATGTGGAGTGGGAGGCGTCCCACACTGTCGTTCATGAAGGTTTGGGGCTGCGATGTCTATGTAAAATGTTTACAACCAGACTAGCTAGGGCCAAAGTCTGATAAGTGTAAGTTTGTGACTTACCCTAAGAAAACTAAGGGTCACTACTTCTACAATCCAACTGAGAACAAAGTGTTTGTTTCTCGGTCCGGCGTGTTTCTAGAAAGAGAGTTTGTCTCTAAAGAAGAAATTGGGAGGACTGTAGAACTTGAAGAGATTCAAGAACCACAAATCACTGAACCGATTATGGAACAAGAACAGGATCCACAAGGAGTTGTGGAACAGCCTGTTCAGGTAACACAAGAGCTTCGTAGATCTAGTAGAGTGCGCCAGGAACCCGAGAGGTATGGACTTCTCGTGACTGATTCCGGTGACACAATGCTCATAGATTATGAGCCTACTACCTATGAAGAGGCCATGAAAGGGCCAGAATCTCAGAAGTGGCTAGAAGCCATGAGATCCGAGATGGAATCCATGTATACCAACAAAGTATGGACTTTGATGGAACAACCCGAAGGGGCACGACCCATAGGGTGCAAGTGGGTCTTCAAGAAGAAGATCGACATGGATGGTAATGTTATTACCTATAAGGGCCGATTGGTGGATAAAGTATTCTGACAGATTCATGGTATTGACTATGATGAAACCTTTTCACCAGTCGCTATGACCAAATCCATCCGAATCCTACTTGCCATTGCATCATACTACGACTACGAGATTTGGCAGATGGATGTCAAAACAGCATTCCTCTATGGGAATCTCCTCGAGGACGTGTATATGATACATCCGGAGGGTTTTGAATATCCAAAGCAAGCCAAAAAATTATGTAAGCTGCAACGATCCATTTATGGATTGAAGCAGGCTTCTAGGAGTTGGAATCGACGTTTTGATGAAGTAGTCAAGGAGTTTGGCTTCATCAGAAACGAAGATGAGTCTTGTGTCTAAGAAGGTTAGTGGGAGATCTGTAGCTTTTCTGGTCTTGTATGTGGATGACATACTACTCATTTCAAACAACGTTCCCATGCTGCAATCTGTTAAAGATTGGATAGGAAAGTGTTTCTCAATGAAAGACTTAGGGGGAAGCAGCCTATATATTTGGTAAAGATCTATAGAGATAGATCTAAGAGACTGCTAGGCCTAAGTTAAAGTACATATATTGACAAAGTGTTGAAGCGATTCAACATGTAAGATTCCAAGAATGGATTCTTGCTCATGTCACCTGGAATTACTCTTTCGAAGAGTGGTTTTTCTTCCAATGAGATTGAGAAGGACCGCATGAGTAGAATTCCCTATGCCTCGACCATAGGATCTATCATGTACGCCATGTTATGTACTAGACAAGATGTCTCATATGCCTTGAGTATGACAAGAAGATACCGATCCAATCCGGGTGAGAGTCACTGGATTGCAGTCAAGAACATCCTAAAGTACTTGAGAAGAACTAAGGATGCTTTCTTCAGATTTGGCGGTGAGGAAGAGTTACGTGTGAGGGGTTACACGGATGCAAGCTTCCAAACCGACAGAGATGACTTTAGGTCACAATCGGGATATGTGTTTTGCCTGAATGGAGCAGCGGTGAGCTGGAAGAGTTCCAAGAAAGAGACGGTAGCTGATTCTACAACACAGGCTGAGTACATTGCTGCAAATGGCGCAGCAAAGGAAGCTGTTTGGATCATAAAGTTTGTTTCTGAACTTGGTGTGGTTCCTAGCATTGTGGATCCAGTAGGGTTGTACTGTGACAACACTGGGGCGATCGCGCAATCAAAGGAGCCCATATCACACCAGAAATCCAAGCACTTGCTCATGAAGTTTCATCTTATTCGAGATATTATCGATAGAGGAGACGTTCGGATATGCAAGATTCCTACAGATGAGAATCTGTCAGATCCACTTAAAAAGCCGCTTGTGCAGCGGAAGCATGAAGGGAACACTATGAGCATTGGCATACGAGATGCATCTTGGCTCTAGTGCAAGTGGGAGACTGTTGGAATAGATTCCCTAGAGGCAATATAGTTTAGTATGAATTTATTTTGGCTAGAATATTCATTGAATTATTTATTGGATATTTAATATAATGAAGTCCTTAGATTTACAATCCTGTTGTTTATCTTAAATATCCCTAGTCCAGTATAATGATTAATAGGACAATCATCTATAGACTAGTATGGGGTTGGATTGATATGGAGATATCATGATCCAACACATGGGTGTGCATTAAGGGTAATGGCGCACTGGATTGACCCATCTCCGAGAAGGCTACATACATGTTATGTTGAGTCACAAGCACTTCTCGTGGTGCAATGGTATTGTCATCCTTAGACTTGAAGTCACTAGATTGTCTTGTTTTGGATTATTGTGATTTTTGTAGCGTCAAACGCTACACCGTAACTGGGTGGCTATAGAGGCGTGTACCGGATACAATAAGAAGAAAGCTTAGAAATCGTAGTAGACGTAGATAGAATTTGTACCTCCCACATAACGGGAGGGAATATCCGAGGCCACTCGAGGGATAGTGCGTATAGAATGTCTGGCCAGACTCAAATAAATCAATATAGGATATTGATGTTATTTGCACAAATAAGGCCATTCCCACGATCAAGAAACTATGGATTGGATATACGAGTGTGACTTGTATGTCTCGTGTCCAATCCAGATATAGAGACAAAGGGATGTGACAATTACTTGTACAAGGTTTGTCGGATGACTATTCTATTAGTTGGCTAGAATGGATGTTTTGCTAGAAACCGCTCCATATTAGCAAATTGTTGCTACCAGATAGAACCTATGGGGTCACACGCTATATAGAGTTGAACTATATTTGGGAATTAATTAATATTATTAATTAATTAGAATGATCACTTTGCAACACCTTCCAAACTTAGTAGGACTAATTTTCAAGGAAGTTACTAAACCGAATTCTAGTAGGACTAGAATAGGTCCTTTAGGTAGTTAACAAGGATTTGTTGGACTACATAAAGGATGCCCCTTCCTTCCTTCCCACACTTATGAGCCTATTTTTCATAACTTGAGTGGGAGAGAACAAAAAGGAGAGAGAGCAAGCAAGCAAGAGGGCCAACCGACCCCCTTGCCGCCGCCCCTATCCCGTCGGCCAACAAAGGAGGCCGCCCCCTCCTTGTTGCCTTGTTTTGCGTGATTTTTTCTTCCTCTTCTTCCGTTCCAATCTAGCACAAAGGAGAAGGAAGATCTAGATCTCAACTCTAGGCGTGGATCAACCGTCGAGATGTGACACAATTCGCGTTACAAGTAATCACATGAGAAACCCTAAGGTGTGTAACATAATTCTTCCTTTACCATCGTTATGCTTCTTGTCCTGTGATCCTTGGAGCGTATTAAATGGATAAATTATATTTTTCCGCTGCGTATCCATGATCAAAACCCTACACTCTCAACACTTTTTACCGGTTACGTAGTACACTCAATTAATTCATTAGCTAAAGCTTGTTACAAGATTGTCCTCGTGGGACTCGACAACCCGAGTATTAAAATTACTCACACTTTATTAATCGACAGTGCACTTGCGTACACACGTAAGAATACGTGTCAGAGGGGCGTCTAGGGTTTGGCCGAACCCCTATGAAAAGAAAACTTATTTTCTTCTTTTTCTCTCTGGCTCTCTAGTAAAGTGTGTTGTGTAGGATTAGTTAAGAATGAATTTCATAGCATATAAATCATATTTATAGCTAGGGAAATTCCTCTTTGCTATAAATCCAACAATGTGGGACTAGTTACATTCTAGTCCATAATTGCTTTTTAGTCCAACTAATGAGCACAGTTTACACTTTAGTCCAATTAACTCATTATTTCTATTTATTCAAACTAGTTAGCAATAATCCCAGCTTGATCTATTAATTTGTGTGACCATGTAGGTTCCTAATTACGTTGGCAGTAATCGTAATTATTACAAACATTGAGCGTTATCTAGCAATACATCAATGCTCCCAAGTAATAGGAATGTCAGTGATCTGACTAACCTCTGTGACCAATGTTACTGTGTTGTATAATTCCTTGGTCTCATCTATCCGGATTGGACACAAGGCATGTAGTGACACACTTGTATATCCAATCCATAGTTTCTCGATCTGTGAGTAGACTTAGATAAACAAATAACATCAATATCTCATATTGATTTATTTGAGCATGGCCATGCATTTTCCTAAGTAATACTTATAGAGTGGCCATGGATATTTACTCCCGTTATGTGGGAGGGACAATTCCTCTCTACATCACTACGATCTCTTAGCTTGCTTCCTATCATACCCGATAACTATCTTTATAGTTACCCGGTTAAGGCGCAACGTTTGATAATATCAAAGCATGATATTTCACAACTAGAATATCTAGTGACTTCAAGTCTAAGGATCACAATCACCATTGTCACTATGAGAAGCGCTTGTGACATTCACATAACTCCCATGTAGCCTTCTCATGGTGGGTCAATCTAGTACACCATTACTCCTAATGCGTACCCATGTGTCTAGACTTGATATCCCCATATCAATCTACCCACATACTAGTCTCGATGCAATAAAGTCGTCATATTAACTGTAGTACTCGAATAGGGATATTTAAGAATATAACATTTATAATCGAAGGACTTCATTCATATTAGCATATCTCTATACCGATAACAAAATGAATAGTAAGTCCATATACATGTCACGGCAAATTGATTTCCTCTAGGGCACAATTCCAACATTTTATGCATTAGTTCTATTACATATATATATATATATATATATATATATTTGGATATGATCGCGGGTTTGTTCATGTTGTCTTTGCAGGAGCAGGTTTAGGCAGTCCATTGGGATGCGTGACGAGACAGAACAAGGTTCGCCTGGGGAAACTTGCAGAAAATGCTCGGAGTAGGATTTGGCCGAAGCTGGCACAAGGGAGAGTGGAACGGAAAATGGAAAGACTGGAGGAAGAACGTGCAGTGAAAACCGACCAAGAAGCTAATAACGCCAAAATCGATAATGATTGCATTACACTCGGTTGACAATATCTTGAGTTCTACTTGGAGTTTTGAAATGAAACCAGCGGCAGAAGAAAGTAGACGTCAAGGGATTTCCTAAAACATGTCATAATGCTAAAAAGGAGTCTGGCCGTAAAACCCGACCCACGTCCAAGCGTGGGTCCCAAACCGACCCACGTCCAAATGCAGTTTTACATTCTACGTAGATTTTTTGCCTTTGAGGTTAATTTTAATATATGAACAGAGTACCTAACCAGGATTACTACAGATCTGACCTGGTGCATGATAGTGACCAAATTAGGTTAGGAATAAAAAGACAAATTTTATCCACGTATCACATCATGGACGGAGAGGCGAAATGTGTTTAGAGTAGCCCGAGCCGATAGATCAACTGATATAGGAATTGGGTGAGACCGAGAGGAGAATCTCAGGACCTTAGCAGACTTAGAACGATCCTGCAGATCTAGGTGGACCGAGAGGACCCAAAAATATGCAGGGACAGGAAAACAAGTACGAGATCTAGAGGAGATTACACAACTGATCACGTGACATAAGTAGAACGGACTGCGTGTTTTCATACGAAATCCGGAAAACTCACCCTAAGGGATCCCAGAAACGTAGTATCCCTAAACCAAATTTTTACAACCAAAAGATATTATGAGAAAATTATACCGAAAATATTATTTATTTCAGTTATTTACTTTTAGTACGTAGTTTAGTAGAATCAACTCAATCAAATTCCTCCTTTTACTTTTTACGTTTTTACTCTGAGAACACTAGTTCTGATTAAGAGGTAATACAATATCTGTCTCTGTGGGAACGATAACTCGACTCTCAAATACTCACTTTATTACATTGACCGTACACTTGCATAACGCACGTAAGAATTCATGTCAAGTTTTTGACGCCATTGCTGGGGACTTTTTAATGGTTTATTTAGTTGTCTGAATTAATTTTCAGAGTTCTTATTTTATTATTATTTTTTATCTCATTACTCTTAAAACTTCTGATTTTCAGGAACTTATAGTGTATGCCCAGATTGCCCCGCGAACTGATGCAACCTCTCGAAAATCCGGAACAGCTTTTCAGAGAGCAAAACTGCAGACACCGTGAAAGAAGAAATGGGCGAAAACATAGGAGAAGTGCCATCAAAAGAGCAACTAGCTCGTACTACAGCCCATATGGCTCGGTACTTTGAGGTTGCTTCCCGAAACAACCAGATGACATGCAACATATGTGGAAAAGTATTGGTGGAAAATTTTGAAGTCCCTATGGGAGGACAAGCGCCAGATATTGTGGTGCCCGAGATTACAGTAGAGCACTTTGACCTAAATCCTTTCACAATCCAGACTGTTCAAAATCTCTTTCCGTTCCATGGAAGAGTTGACGAAGACCCGAACGAATTTATCTAAAAATTCGAAGATTACTGCAACAAGGTCCGGTACAAGGGAGTCGGTCTAGAAGCACTCAAAATAATATTGTTTCCGTACTGCCTATACGGGACAACAAAAAACTGGCTCGAATCCCGAGCACCGAAATCAATCACTACATGGGAAGGCTGTGTTGCAGATTTCCTGAAAAATTCTACACCGCCTCTCGGGTTATCAAATTATAGAGAGAGATCTTATCATTCAAACAGAAGATGGGGGAGACAATGGTAGACGCATGGGACATACTAATGATATTGGTGAAAAAGTGCCCTAATCACGATTTTGGGGATCCTAAGATTCTGTAGGTATTCTACCATGCCATAGACAGGGAGAATGCTGACAGGATTGACAGGGAAGCCGTCGGAAATTTTATGTACCATGTGGACAAGGAGGGAGCCTATGATCTGATGAAGCAATTGGCCAAGCAGGCCACTCGTCTGTTTGACGACCGCAGGCTCACCGCCCTAGCCGAGCCAGTTGCTGATGATGGAATTGAAAGTTTAACCAAGGTGGTGACTGACTTGGTCAAGAAGGTTTACTCAGAAAATAAGACTGTTGTAGCACTGGAAGAACCTGATTTGGATACAGCTATCAAGGAACTTAGAAAAGAGGATACCAATTATGTGTAGCAACAGTGGGATCCAGGGTTAACAGGATTGGAACCCAGGACCATCCCGGTTTCCATTATGGAAATCCAAACTCTACAATTTATGCAACTTGCTTCCAACACAAACCATATGCATAGCAGGCAGCGCCGGCACCACCACTCCAGGCAGGACAATCAGCACGGAAATTCAATAACCAGATGAATAAACTTGAGGCCATGCTTCAATGAATGCCAATTTTACTGCCAAGTTCGCACAAATAGATGCAAAGATTGACACAACTGTCAACACCCTGACAGCCGATCTGCATCAGAACAAAACTGCATTACGGACACTGGATGTAAAATTCGGACAATTGGCACAACAGCAGAATGATAGAGCTCCATGAAACTTAAATTCAACCACAGTGAGCAATCCATGTGCTTAGATCAAATCCATCACACTCGGAGTGGATTAGCACTACAGGATCCACCGTATCCCAGTCATGCACGTGTAGAAAATTCGAAGATATCGAACACGAAGTGTTTGACATGAAAGAAAATCCAGCCATCAGCCCCTAGCCAAAGGGCCCGGTCTGACATGATGAGGTGCATAATGAGAAGGAAGCTGAAACGGTGCCTACCTCCAAAGAGGTTTCATGTCTTTTGAAGACACGGAAGATGGATGATAGGCAGGACTACATCAGATTTCTCGAGATTTTCAAACAACTTCAGATCAACATACCCTTTGCTGAGGCATTGGTGAAGATGCCCACTTATGCCAAATTCCTCAAAGACCTTGTATGTGATAAGGTGGATGAGCGACTTCGAGACTATAAATCTGGCGTCAGAAGTGAGCTTACACAGGAAATGTTCTATGTGACCTAGGGGCGAGTATTAATGTGATTCCCTTGAAAATTTTCAAGGGTTTGATGGTCGGCGAACCGAGGCCCACCATAATCATGCTTCAGATGGCGGACATGTTCGTAAAACAAGCATATGGAGTTGTTGAAGACATGCTGGTGAAAGTCGGAGAGTTAATATTCTGGGTGACTTTGTGATTCTGGACATGGAGGCAGGAGAGGTAAAACTTATTCTGGGCAGACTGTTTTTGGCCACTAGAGAAGCCGTGATAAACTGCAAGAGTGGAGAACCGACCATGCAGATTAATGAAGACAATGTGAAATTCAACGTCTTCAAAAATCTGCAACTGCCGAACTATTACGAACATGAAGACTGATTTGATGTGGAGGTATTCGAAGATGGCTTGGAAAACGAGGAGTTGGACGAATTATGGGCAGAAAGCGACAGCATGAACAAAGAGAACGATGAAAGGTTCCAGGAGGAGCAGGCAGTGCAAGCTGAACACCGGACCACTTTACACCTAGACGAAGAAGGTGAGCATAAATTAGCCCTGGACCCGTCACTCAAGGAGCCACCAACTCTGTAGCTGAAATCGCTCCCGAGCCATCAGAGTCTAGCAGGAGATAAGAGAAAAATGGCACCTCTTGAATTGGAGAAATTTCGCAAGACGAAATTTGGAAGCGGCAAGATGTACGAATATAAGACAAAGAAGTGTCAAGATCAGAGAATCAAGACAAAGCAGCTTCAAGTAGGGAAGCAAGTACTTCTCTATGATTCTCGGATGCAGCTTTTGGGAAAATTGAGATCCATGTGGTCAGGACCGTTTATCATCAAAGAGATATTATCATGAAGTGCGGTTGAACTAGAAAATCCGCAAGATAATTCAACTTTCAGGGTGAACAGAAACCGGGTCAAGCCATATTTGGACCAAAAGCAGTTGTCAAGGTAGACAGTTTGACGACCCTTTATCAAACCTGAGGTAACTCGATCGGGCCGTCGACCTTAAATTACAAGCGCTTGTTGGGAGGCAACCCAACCTAGGAGTAGTTTTAATTTTAGTATTTTTTTTTTTCATAAATTTTGAGAGGTGAGGAGAGAGAGTTACTAATATTTAATTGGAGAAACAGCATGTCAAGTGAAAGTTAGAAAAATCCGTTTCTAGAAAGAATTCACCCCAGTGTGTCTAGGCACGGTCGACTATTATTGGGACTTGTACGAGTTGGGGATTCTTTATGTGAAATTTGGAGCGAAATTGGAGCAATCGACCCCGGTGTATGAGAATATACTCGATCATTTTGAGAGAACATTGCTACACTCAATGAGTTATGGGATTTCTATTTTAGACTGAGAAGGTTGACATCGGCGCATGGATCAGAGACATGAGCAGAAAGTCAAAGCTTAAAGGGAACTGTAAAATATTTTGGCAAAATCAATAAAATTCTGGACTACGGTGTGGCGCACTAAAAAAATCCAAAACAATCTCGTTCCGAGCCACGCCTAGGCACAGCCCAGCCAGGACCCACTCCCAAGCGTGGGTAGGTGAAAAAAAGAATCTTTTTTTTCTTTCCTTTTCTTTTTTTGTTATATTTAGTTAAATAAAATATCTAAGAAAAAAAATTGCCTACCCATGTCCAGGACTCTACGTCAAAATGTGGGGTAGGTATAAAAAATATTTTAATTTTGTTTTTCTTCCTTTGTTTGAAAAAAAAAACAAACAAAAACAAAAACAAAAAGTACCTACCCACGTTTGGCGTGGGATGGGTGGGAAAAAACGATTTTTTTTTCTTTCTTAATTTATTTTCAATTTTTTAATTAAAAAAGAAGAGAAAAACATCTGGATTTTTGAAAAAAAAACAAAGAAAAAAAAAATAAAAAAACTGCGTCAGACACACCCGGCCATCCGAGCGACGCCGGTCCTGCCAAACACGGCACCGAACCAAAGCCAGTCAGTTCGACAAAGGAGCCAAAATGAGCGATTTTTCAGTCGAAAATATTTTTTTGTAGCAGGGGTATTTTCTTCACTATGCAGCTCTCGGGTCGAGAGTTTCAAAAGTTTTCGGATTTCCATCCGAAAGCAGGGGTGTGCTCATCTCGACACATTGATCGTTACTGCTGGTTCAGATTTCTCGGAGCATCGCCGAATCCTGTGTGGGGGTTGCGAAAGAGAGTCGGTCAAACGATACAGAATCAGCAAAAGGCGTAGAAGATATAGCTACTCAGAAGGGGAGACACGTGATTAGAGCCTGGAAAAGTGACATGTTCCGGAGACAAGTTTTCCGGTGGCCGGTCAACGGTCCTTCTCTGCCGGAATTTGCAGAACAGTCAGCACCCGTAAGACTTGCTCCGGGTGCCCAGGTTCCACCCTCTTTTCTCTCACTTTATTTTCTTCGCACTAGGCACTGGACCCGAACTCTGGTATCGAATATCTGGATAAAACTTGATGCTCGTTTGGGAGGCTTCTATGCGACACACTTTTCAATGACAATCATCGTTACTCTTTTTATCTTCAGTGCTCAGATTCTGCCAACTGGTCTTTTGGATGAGAGTAGTGCAATGAGGGCATGTCACCTCTCAGTGTGGGGGTGGGAGTCGTGTCTGTATCGCCACGTCTGCATGTTTTTATTATTATTTTCATTTACAGCTTTATAGTTATTTTTTAGTCTTTTACGTTTTCTTTATTTTGAGTCAACCACCAATCTTTCTGACCTTGCATTGTAGATAGTTTAGTTAAAAAATACTCAAAAATCATAAAAATTAAAAAATTGGAAAATTAGAGTAAGGGCAATTAAAATAATAGAAACTTGGGAGAGTGCGATGATAGTCTCAAACAGGAAAGAAAGACCACACCGAGGTGTAGTAGTTTGTGAATCTGCTCGGTTTGATTAGAGTCAGTGCGCCTCTGAATCATTGAGTAGTTGTCTCCTGAGCAAGAAATCCGACTAGTTGCCACACTTTAGGTAGTCGACAACCCGCCTACGAGCGTCATCACGGCCACCGCGTCATAGTGGAGTGATTGGCTCATAACAGACTCACTGTCCTGTTTCTTGACCCTAGGTCCAACTAGTAACCCCGTTTGAAGTTGTTTACCCCTTTCATTCATCGCCTTTGTTGTGACTTTCACCACTCTTTAGTTGGCTAATTCTACGCTTTATGATAGAGGGAGTGAGTTAGGGAGGGTTTCAATGGGTGAGAGCTTCATGACAGATTATTGTTGGACAGTTTTGACATTTCCATATTTTTTTAGGGTGGGACAGGGTGAGTTAGAGGAGGCTGCATTGATTTGCAGAGGTGATTCACTGCATTACATTGTGATCACATGTGGAGAAGTCGCGTGCGAGGCATCCTTCCGCACAAAACGGGTACCGGGAGTTGTGGGGTCAATTGGTGGTCGTGCTGATTTTCTACATTTTTGGTGATGAGGAGGTTTGGTAGGACTGCACGTGTATTTTATTTGACTACATGATCGACGCTTCATGATTAGTGTGGGGTTACTGCACACAAGGACATATTTCGTACCCTGCGACATCAGATTATTTATGCGCCTCTTGTATTTTTTTGCTTGAAAAAATGAAAAAAAAAAATAAAACAGAAAAAAAAGTAAAATAATAAAAATGAAAAAAAGAGTTTTTCTATTTTTAAAATTTTAGTTATTTATTTATTTATTTAGTTCAAAGGTGAGTAGATGAAACACGATTTTCTGGATGCGACACCGCTTCACATTCGTGGCTGCCAGAACAGTGACGACACGCCGGGAGCTGGGAAAAACGAGTGAGTAGAAAATTAGGTGTTTCGGTCAGTTTTTCGAGAACTCGGTGAGGGGTGTGAGTTGGGAACAGTGAGAATGTCATAACAAGTAGGAGCATGCGGTACCCTGATACACATATTCATCCTACCTGTTAGACTTAGGATCCTTGATTCAGAAATAGCTTGGATGGTAGGTATACTAGGGATTTGCTCAGGTTGTGTACGGAAGTAACAATAGGAGGTGCCATCGCTTATTCTCCATTCTTAAATCTGGCCATACTCGCCGATCGCTTGTGGATTACTATTTCCTGGAAGATTGAGTGAGGACTTGATGACATACCGGTTTGCGTTTTGGAAATTTCCCGATCTTACCGAAAAGAAATTTTTTCCTGTTGGTGTATAATTCGTTGAGTCAGTTTAGGAGTAAGTCAGTATAGTATTCAGGTCAGTCATCGGTCGAATAGTTGAGTTTGTAGGTCAGTCGAGTCGTTCGGTACTTCTTTGATTCGGTAAGTATGCAAAGGCAGCAGAATCCTGCGAGATTGCCAGGGACGAGCAATGGGGAGTGCGGGGGTATTTGATAACTCCCACAAATGAGTTATCTATTGAGATTAATTGAGATAAAACTGGCGAGTTTTCTTGAGTTTTGAGTCGGTTTTAGCATGAAAAATCACAGTAATGCACACAACGTGCACTGAAACTAGTATTGAGATAAAATTATTCTCTGCATTAGTTCCATAAATATATTTGGATATGATTGCGGGTTTGTTCACGTTGTATTTGCAGGAACTAGTTCGGGAAGTGCATTGGGATGCGTGCCGAGACAAAACCGAGTTTGCCTCGGGAAACGTGCAAAAAATGCTCAGGGCGGGATTTGATCGAGGCTGGTACAAGGAAGAGTGGAATAGAAAAAGGAAAACGGACAGTGAGAACCGATCGAGAAAGCTAAAAAGTCCAAAACTAATAATGAATGCAATACACTCAATTGACAATATCTTGAGTTCTACTTGGAGTTTTGAAGTGAAACCAGCGACAGAAGAAAGTAGACGTCACATCCCACGTCCAAAAGTGGGTCCCTGACCTACCCACGTCCAAACGTGGGTCCCTTTTAAACCACGTCCAAACGTGGGTCTTGTGCCCTATTGTCCGGAGTCGTGGTTAGTTATTTAACGTTCAGACACTGACAGGTCGATTTTGGGGGCAGGTTTGAGCCACGGGTATTTTGATAATTTTGACATCGGCTTAGGTTTTCAGAGTCGAGTTCGGTATTTGTCACCCAAATTTAGTCAGCAATTTTCCATGCCCAGATTCAGAATTGGGTGGAATTTTGAGGTTGTGTTGAACAGGGGTATTTAGGTAATTTTGACAAGTTTCTGGTCAAAACGCAGGCGAAAATTTCCGAAAGCTTCCAGACTCGGGTTCTGAGGAGGTTACATGATTTTTGCAGGAAGACTTTTTCTTAGGCGGTTTCGGGCCCAGCGTCTGTTTCGTAAATGTCGACAACTTTATGGAAACTCATGAAGTATGAAAGGAACCTCATCCCGGCAGAATCGGTATCATAACACACCACCGGAGGTAGCTTTGGAGCAGGATCGTCACCAGATTCGGGATTATTCATTTGATTCTCTATTTCTCTCTAGTTTATGAAAAACAATATTATCGTTATTATGTCCGTTTTAAGTAGCTAAACTTTTACCTAGGTTCCTCGGTGAACCTAGGTTTCGAATTCAGTTTCTTGTAGATTTTTGATAAGGATTCATGATCGGATCTTAACGCAGTTTTACGTTCTACTTAGATTTATGTCTTTGATGCTTATTTTCATGTATGAACGGTGTAGCTAACCAAGATTACTACTGATCTGACATGGTGCACGAGAGTGACCAGATTAGGTTAGGAAGAAAAATACAAACTTTATTCCTGTATCCATCATGGATCGAGAGGCGAAGTGTGTTAGGAGTAGCCTCAGCGTATAGATCGACTGATATAGGAATTGGGTGAGACCGAGAGGAGATCTCAGGACCTTAGCAGACTTAGAACGAACCTGCAGATCTAGGTGGACCGAGAGGACCCAAAAATCTGCGGGGACGGGAAAACGTGTATGAGACCGAGAGGAGATTACACAAATGATGACGTGGCATAAGTAGAACGGACTGCGTGTTTTCATACGAAATCTTGAAAACTGATGCACCCTAGGGGATCCCGGAAACCTAGTATCCCAAAACCAATTTTTTACAACAAAAAGATAGTATGAGAAAATCATAGCAAATATATGTTTATTTCAGTTATTTACTTTTAGTACGTAGTTTAGTAGAATCAACTCAATCAAATTTATCCTTTTACTTTTTACGTTTTTACTCCGAAAACCCTATTTCTGATTAAGAGGTGATCCCATATCTGTCTCTGTGGGAACGATAACTCGAGTCTCAAATACTCACTTTATTACATTGACTGTACACTTGCGTAACGCTCGTCATTGGTTCACACCCGTTGAATCCCACCGGTTACCAAAGTGTTTTTCGAAACAACGTGACCCACTGATTGGTAGAAGTGGCGTTACTTTTGCTTCATTTCAACATTTTCATGTCTCGTTGCAACTTGTGAGTTCTCTCTCTAGAAAATTCAGAAGCAACAAATCATTCATAAATTGAACTTTTTGCGGTAGTGATTCACTGATTCATCGCCGAACCCTCTCATATCAAGTTCCAATATGTAAGTTTTAAACAATTTATGGACTTTTATTGCACAACTATGAGATTGATAGCCTCCTATCTAAGAGCAAGGCATCACCAGAGGAGGTTGCAGAACTCCCCTGACAGTTGTGGAGGAAAGCCCCCTTTCTAAATGGTTGTGAATTTTACCACACCATGATCGAATGCCAAGAGTTTCATTAACCAATAAGCACCAATCTAATATGCATGACATCTTAAACCCCCCAAAGGGACGACTGGGATACCGTTCCTATGGACCGGATCCATAAAATTACTACGGATTATTGGACTAAGTATGTCTTGAAAAACTCCAAAAAGTCCTTGCAAAAGCAGGGGTTTACCAAGTTGTCCGTGCAACGAATGGATATAATGTCAGAATAGACCATGACATGATGGAAACCCTGATATCCACATACTCCAAGAAGACGCATACCTTTCATTTCCCCCCTTGCGAGGATGGTCTTACTTTTGAGGATACTTGTTTGCTGCTGAATCTTCCTTCAGTGGGTGATAAATATCCCTTAGATAAAATGAGCACATGTGAGGAACTAAAATTGTTCAAAGATATGGTAAAATTCTTTGCACATATGAAAAAGGCGGGTACTAGGTGGCTTGGCGCAGTTCTTGAAAAATAATTTCAGTCTATGGCCTTGCACGGGAAAAAAACATGTCATAGATAGATACTCTATTTTTTTTCAAGATTATGCACCTAAAGACCTCGCGGAAGCTGCCAGGAAGGCTGACCTTAATGCTCGCACTTGGATAACAGGACAAGGTTCCAACTACCAACTCGTCGCATTTCTATGCCTTTGGATATCACGATATAAGATTGATGGGCATCCACAGGACGGGGTGCATTTTCAGGTACTTTCACCGGTTGTTCTCATTTCTTTAGGGAAAAATGTGGCTCTAGGTTCCTTGGTCTTGGGCTGATTGTACTATCGCCTGGATCAGATTTTGATTTCATGTGATCAGTCTACGGGACGCTATGATGTCTTATCCTATGCGAAAATTGGACTTTTATCCATGTGGGCCTAAGAGATGTGGCCTACTTATGCTCCAGTGCCAAACAAAGCCAATCCCTAGAATGTTCCTACCCCTGATGTGCCACAAGATCCTTGCCACGCTCCTGGATGTGGTTTAAGATGAGCACGCCAAGAGGCACTTTCAGTCTTTTCTATGATTTTGAGTCGAACTTTGAGTTCAGGCTGTACTCGACTCCATTAGATGCGTTTTCACATTCGTAGAGTCTATATCCATCTGCCGGAAGGAAAATCCGCAGCGCCGACCTTATAGGAAATTCATATCTAAAGGAATTTGTCTGCTGGTGTGTGCGAGGTGTTCTGCCAACAATCTCCGACTACACAGATCAAGTCAAGGCATATGACTTGATAACTGTTAGTTATAATCGAATGCTAGTCTATAGACATTTGGTTTTGATATCGAAGCACCAAATTTTTGGCCTTCATGGATAAAGCTTGCTTGCTATCGTAGATTGGATAGCATCGCAACTGAATTTGAGGTGATTTCCATTCTTCCCCTGACTCTACTTTCACGCTCGCGAGTTGGGAGAGTGTCAACGAGTTAGGTCGACTTCTGGAAATCGCTTTTGAACAAAATCACGAAGCTAGATGTAGCTCCTCGCACCAATTCCTCGGCATTGAGACATAATGTTTACGCTTTCTATCAGAAAGTAAAAAATGTGCCTGCTCCGAATATGGCCATTATTCCATTCATGATCGGGTTAATCATTTGTGGCCTTCTTTAATTGAGGAAGAAAAGAATGTCGCAATCTTGAAGGAGCCAAAGACACGTCGCAGTAAATTGAGGATTTTCATCAGGTAGAGTACTATTTGGTTATGATAATGACCATCAAATCACTTAAATGTTTAATGTCATCCCTTTTATCTGCTGCAGTGCGTGATTAGGCAATTTTGATGCGAAGATTGCTTCAAGAATCTGATTCAGAAAGTGCAAGAACTGGGACGCGATGTTAATTCCATAAATACTTACATGGAAGGTATTGACAATTAATTACATGCGAAAGTTAAGGATCCTCTTCGCCTTTGGGTAAAGTGGATACCAGCCCCTGATGAGGCCACGGTTGCTAAAAAAACCACCGGGTCAAAGGCTGTGAAAACTGTTGCTCCTATGAAGAGTCAAGTTAAAGACACGACGGAGGACACAATTGATGCGCGCGATGAAGCGCATGTTGCTAAAGCTACGGGCAATGGGATAATGCGAGTGCAAGGGGAAACTCTGAAACACCACAAGCAAGCTACGACTGGGGATTACTTAGTTCCTGATCAAAGAGCTTCCCCTTATTCGGATGCGACTTCCTCGCCTGATGTACCTCAAATCTATGGTATCACCCTTGATGTCTGTTTTCTCTTACTTTGTGAAATTGAGTTTGTAACCTAAATCTCACTTCCTTCATCAGTTGCTGCAGGTGTTGCTTTTCGTAAGGATTAACTGCTTCTCGCATACACCGTTTTCAGATCATCAAGTCATGAAGACCAACTGTTGGAGCATGCCATAAGGTAGCGAGAAGCCATGGACTGTGACTAGAGACGCCTAAGGCAAGCAGAAGAGTGGTCTTTGCAACCATAGAGGAGGATGAGATGCAAGGGTTGCTGATAACTCTTTGATAGAGTTATAATTCTTACCCATTATACTATTATTTTATGTGCATTCCGGGTAGAATATATAGAAATATGCTAGGAATGTAGAGAATTGAGTATGTAGAGCTTCGAGCGATAATTTGTTATTTTCGGGCGTTTTTGTATCGATTTGAGCTTATTTTATCACATTTGATCACACCGGGTGTTTTCGTATTGTTTGACAATAAACTGAGTTCGGAGATCAAGTGGAGAGGAAAGACGAACTTTGGAAGTCGAGAAGAAGCTTGGAAAAGCTCGGAAACGGTCAAGAAAGGATAAGGAGGGAGGTAACTGCAGTTTTTGGGAACTTTCAGGAGCTGCTGTCATCACCATCACAAAGCCATAACCCAGTTCTCCTCACCAACAACCTGAAACCACCAATTTTCCATGACCTAAACCCAGTACATTACCCAAAACCCATTACTCCAAATTACACCAAAACAATCACCTACACCACCGTTGCTACCACTAAATCACTAACCAAACACACAACCTGCACAACCATCACCACCATTCTCCTTTGAATCCAACAGCACACCAATGAAAACCAATTCAGTCACCAATAGAGCCAATACCCTGCCTTCCAACCCAGTGCCCTCAGACCCAAAACCATCGTTGGCTTTGTTGGATTTTTTGGTTGATTCAAAATCCTAGCATGGGATGGTCAAAGGAGGCTAATAGTTTTGGAAATAATTACATTACTTTGGCAACAAGGAATCTCTTTGATTCCTTGTAGGGGTCTACTTTGACTAATATATTTGGTAGTGTCCTTATTGGGTCAGGAAACAATTTAGGAATTATTTCCTAGTTTGTCTCGGATTAGTTTTGGACATTACTTGGGCTCCAAGTATTTTACTAGTATATAAGTAGATGTTAGGGTCATGACTTGGAGTGTGCTTGTAATTGGTATTGTCTCTTCTCATCAATAAATTGGGTTGGTTTGGTCGTGGATGTAGCTAGTCTCAAAACTAGTGAACCACGTAAATTCTTGTGTTCTTGATCCTACTCCTGTTTTTTTTTCTTGCTTTCTCTTGTTTCTCGAGTATTGGAATCCTAACAAGTGGTATCAGAGCCAGGTTCGTTGAGATTCGAGAGAAGCATTGTCGAGTTCGTGATCAAGATATGTCGGGTTTGATGGGAAGATTGGGTTTTCGCAGGTTGGCCTCTGAAACAGGGGGTGCAAGCACACCAAGCCTTTGTTGGGAGGCTATCGGGTTCCTTGTTGGGGGAGCTATCGGGCTATTGTTGTGGAGCATTGGAAATGTGGATCTGGCTATAGTACATCCGGCACGCTTTCGGTTTCGGCATGCGTCAATCGATATGGCATGCTCAACCCAGCGAGTGATCTGGATCTATATCTGGATTTGGCGGCTAGAAGGATTCAAGTCTAGGTGGAGGCGACTCGAATCAACTAGCGTTTGGAGGGAGTGTCCCAAGATTTGTTCACCTGTAGATCTCGCTTCAGGGGGAGGAAGAGGGACAACACCCGATGACGATGATGCTCTCTAGGCCCCTTGGGGGCGGCTCGGGCTCCTGGCATGGAGCATGGGAGCGTGTTATTGGGGACGCGGATTGGTAGCGCGATTGGATCTTGGATTGTCGCGCATCGGGTTATTGGTTTTGCGCATTGGTGCGGTTGGCGGCGCAAATTGGCATGACATTGTTTGATAGGCACTTTTGTCACTAAGTGTCATTGGAGTGACGTTGGGGTATGCATTAGTCATGGCGCATTGAAGGAGCGTTTATTGGGACGCATTGTCTTTCTGTTTGTTGAAGACGCATAGACGCGCTCGTTGGGGCGCATTGGGAGTGTGTTCAAATTCCGCAAATTGGGAATACCCTCGGATCGGGTTTGTTGGATTGATGAGAAGAATTGGTTCGGTAGCTATGGAGTTTGAATCAAGGTGGAGGTTTGTTGGATTTTTTGGTTGATTCAAAATCCTAGCATGGGATGGTCAAAGGAGGCTAATAGTTTTGGAAATAATTACATTACTTTGGCAACAAGGAATCTCTTTGATTCCTTGTAGGGGTCTACTTTGACTAATATATTTGGTAGTGTCCTTATTGGGTCAGGAAACAATTAAGGAATTATTTCCTAGTTTGTCTCGGATTAGTTTTGGACATTACTTGGGCTCCAAGTATTTTACTAGTATATAAGTAGATGTTAGGGTCATGACTTGGAGTGTGCTTGTAATTGGTATTGTCTCTTCTCATCAATAAATTGGGTTGGTTTGGTCGTGGATGTAGCTAGTCTCAAAACTAGTGAACCATGTAAATTCTTGTGTTCTTGATCCTACTCCTGTTTTTTTTTTCTTTCTTTCTCTTGTTTCTCGCGTATTGGAATCCTAACAGGCTTCTCCTTCATTCACCGATCATAACTACCATTGCTACCTCATAATACAATGCCAAAACCAGACCAATTAACCACCACACCATTACAAACCTATATTACCATAACCAACTGCAACTTCAATCTCCAAACACCCATTAATACCTCTTGCATGCACAACCAAAATAACTACGTCTCCAACACCATTACTCCCTCCATAACCTCCAAACTTCCACCAATTCAAACCTGAAACTATAACCATGACCACTGCTAAATAACTGCTACACCAACAGTCAAACCAAAACCACCAGATTCACCAGCCACGACCACCACAGATTACCTCCTCCTCCTTTACAATTACGAACAACCATTCACCCTCAACTCCGTGCTCCTGAATTACCCTGAAAACCATCACAGCCGCCATTAAGACCACCTCAAACTCATCCAAAACCGAAGCAAACACCACAGCCAACATCACAACCATGGACACAACAAGACAGAGCGAGAAAGAAGGAGAAGAAAGCAGCATAACAGAGGAAGAGAATAAAGAAAACCGCAGAGCAATAGTCAGCAATTCGCACGAAATGGATTCAAGAAGCTGATGCGCAGATTGCAGAGGTGAACACAATCTGCACCCCTTTCAAACAAGCAAATGGGAAGATTGGATTCGCACGAAGAGATGATGTCCACGACCGGCAGAGTATTCGTACGAAGTACTGTATTTCGCACGACTTGGAAGAATAGCCTGACCTATTTGTGGGCTAATTAATGCAACATTCAATACATATAATAAAAAACGTGGGTTGAGTGTTATTAGACACCCTAGGCTAGGTTCTGCGGAGGGATAACGTAGAAGGAAGGAAGAAAATAGAGAGGGACGAAGGCAGCAAATGGGTGAAGCTCGAAGCGCTTCGGAGCTCAGATTTTCAGTTTGCGATTTCTAAAATCTCTCTACTATCTCTCGTTTGATGTTTACAATGAGTTACTTTTTCGTAAACATTACTTTCAGTATTTAATTACTTTGCTAGGTTTGTACGTTGGACCTTGGTCATGAAATTTTCCAGATTGTTAGCTTTGATTCATGAACTTGTCATCTTAATATGATCTAGATTACGTTCTTCTTTCATTCTTGTACTTTATTTTATGTAAATGTAGCATCGCGAACTATTGTTGCTACTTGGTGAAAATTAATGGACTGACCGGTGAAAACGATTAGCCTAGAATAAAGAATGAAAGAAAAACACGTATCGTGATGGACCAACATGAGAAGTGTTAGGGTTTGGGTCTTTAAATCGCATTAATTCTAAAGCATGCTAGTTGACGCAGTATATGGATCAACAAATGAAAATTGTACAATTGTAGAGTAGTCTTACATGAGATCGACAGAAGATTGTAGGAGCATATTTATATGTGATAAAGTACGTATTTAGGTAATGTGTTTCTATGTGAAATATGGGAAAGTGAATTGATGTAGGGGATACGTAAAGAACCTACACTACAACAAATCCTGCTTTCAGCGACCAGTTTCATTCCGATAATCAGGATTCTGGTCGTTTATAGCAGTACAAACAGCCGTTTTTTCTGTATGTCTTCTGACTTGTCATCTTTTAGATTTTTAAAAACCAACTGCAATTGTGTCGTGGTAAATCGACAAGTCATCCGAAATAAAAAATTATCAACAACGTGCAATATTGTTGACAATCGATCTAAACACAATTTTGACGAAACTTTGGGGGGGAATTAAAATTACATGTAACAATTGTGGTAAAAACACAATTTTACAAAATTTTAACTCCACCTATTAACATTTTGGGCGGCCATTGAAAATTCACCAAACAATTGGGGAGGGGGAGACTATCAATTCACGAAATGTTTTGAGCTAAAAACTAATTCAGCAGAAACTAGATCGAAATTTTCCAAATTATCTCCTTTCTCTTCTTGATCTCTAGCTCTTCATCTGTTCTTTCTCACACACCGCAGACAAATAGATCGATTTCACATGCCCCTTTCTCTTCTCGATCTCTAGCTCTTCATCTGTTCTTCATCGATCGATACTCCAACCATATCCCCATAACCACAAGCCTATTGTTATGTGCGGTGAGAGCAAGGTCAATCGAAAGAGGGAGGGAGAGACAAGGCATTTAGATCTAAAACCCTAACGAGGGTCCGATTGTCATCGATCGAAATTATGGAGAACATCGTCGAAGAATCGAAATCAAAGCTCAAATTTGCCCCAATATTCAGGATTTGTCCGTCCCTCCACATCACCATCCAAATAGATGGATCTTGGAATCCAGCCACAGGCATAGGTTTCACCGCTTTCACGAGGGACGGAAAACTCCTGCACACAGTCAAGAGACAAACCTATGCCCACTCTGCTCTCCACGCAAAAACCATGGCCCTCTTGCATACATGTTCTTGGTGCCTCTCAACAAACCATAATATTGTATGTTTCCTTACTGATTGCACTAATCTCATTACACAGCTGCATGACCCTGCCACCGGGTCGTTTGAGGACTCTGTCACCGTCCTTGCCACTAGAGAGCACCTTCATCCCCTGATTTCATGCACCGTGACAAAATTCCCTAGGACAGTGGTCTACGTTGCTCACGAGCCTGCCAAATCAGCCCAAGAAAACGCTCGTTTTTGCCTTTAGTCATGGCATAGCCCCCCCCCCCCCTCTTTGTTTTCTAGGACTCTATTTATGTTCATGTATTTGGGGGATATGTACCATGGATCTTCCTGCGTAATGAACCTTATTTATCTTTATCTAATCTTTCGCTGCCGGTGAAAAATGAATCTTGACCATTGTTTTTCTTTTACTTGAAGGATGTTATTTTATACAATTGTTAAGCAATGTATTGTTGAAGAGAGTTAATAGTTTTGGGTTGTAATGTGTTTTAGTTCATCTTCTGGGGTTGTTATGCAAATACTGTAGAAATATATTTCTACATTATATATACATTGTAATGTGTTAGTTGGATTATAACAGAAAGTGACTTTCCTAATTCTCAGCTTAGGGTTTCTAATTTCTCTTTCTCTCTCTCTCCCTTTCTTCATTTGTTCACATGGTATCAGAGCCTTCGATCAGGCCAATTCACTCTCGCACATGACGACGGCGTCTTCTCCGGCGACGATTCCTCCCAATCTTCAGTTCTTCATCACCAATTTTCATCACCTGGTCCCGATTAAGCTTGAATCACACAACTACTGCGTCTGGAAACTTCAATGTGAAAGTGCTCTCTCTGCGAGTCTTCTTCTCAATCGTCTGCTTGTTGATTCAGCTCCGCCTTCACATCTTCTTGATTCTGACGGTAATCGTACTCCTAATCCTATTTATAACCCTTGGATTGTTGAGGATTCGTATATTCGCAGTTGTTTGCTTGCTACGTTGAGTTCTTCGGTACTTGTTCTAGTTCGCCATCTCTCTTCTGCTTATTCTTTGTGGAAATTTCTTGAAGATAAGTTCACTAGAATAAATTCTGCTGACGTGTATAATCTGCGGTGTAAGCTACATAGCTTGAAGAAAACTGGATCTCAATCTGTGAAAGAATTTCATGAATCTGTGCGTCTTATTGCTGATCAGGTTGCTCTTGCTGGATCTCCAATTAATCATGCGGATCTTGTGTTTTACTCTCTTCAAGGTCTTCCTGCAGAGTTTAATTTCATTAAGCCTCTCATTAGAAATCTTCCTCTTCATCTGGATATTGAGGAAGTTCATTCTCGGATTCTCTCTGAAGCAGTTCATGTTGACATTGAGCATCAAGCTCTTCTCTCTTCTACTGCTTTCCCTGTGGCTTTGGTTGCACAACACAGTGGTGCTTATTCACATCCACATAAGCACTTCTCTAAACCGTTCAAGGCTCCTTCTAATTCAGTCTCTGCAGCACAGTTCTCAAAGCAAGCTTACTTTAAACCTAGAAATGGTGCTACTAGCTCTTCTAGACCTCAGATTCAATGTCAGATCTGTGATAAAATTGGTCACACAGCAGCCACTTGCTGGCACAGGTTCAAAGAGGAATTCAATCCTAAGGCTATGTTTGCTCATTCTCATAAAGCTCACTGGATTCTTGACTCAGGTGCTTCAAGTCATCTCACTCATGATGCCTCTTATATGCCACATGATGCTGTTTCTGGACCTGCTAAGTCTCACATTGTTCTTGCTGATGGTTCTGTTACTTCAGCTACTTCTAGTGGTGATGGTTTACTTCCTACTCCACAGGGTACACTCTTGCTTAATAATCTATTACATGTTCCTTCCTTAGCTCATAACCTCATATCTGTTCAGAAATTAGCTCAAGACAATAATTGTGTTGTGATATTTGATGCTCAATCTGTGGTGGTCCAGGACAAGGTTACTCACAAGGTGTTGTACCAAGGCACTGCTACTAATGGATTATACACAATTCTACCTGTTATGTCTCCATCAAATACCTACTCTACTGCTCTTTCTGCACAGTCTATGGATGTGATTTGGCATGCTAGGCTTGGTCATCCAGCCTCTGATATTTCTCATGCTTTTCTCAAAAAGTTACAGCTCCCTTGTCTCATCAAAGGCCACTGCTCCACTTGTGCTTTAGCTAAGTCCAAGAAGCTACCATTCTCTACTATTATTTCAAGGTCTTCCTCTGCTTTATCTTTGCTTCACATGGATGTGTGGGGCCCGGCTCCTGTGATTTCAGCCTCTGGTTTTAGGTATTATCTTCTCATTGTTGATAATTTTTTAAGGTTCTCTTGGTTATTTCCCTTGGTTGCTAAGTCAGAGGTCTTTGCTACTGTGAGAACCTTTATTCTGCAAATTGAAAATCAGTTATCTACTACTGTGAAAGCCATCAAGACAGATGGAGGTGGTGAGTTATGTAATACTCTCATGAAAGTCTTTCTTCAGTCTAAAGGTATTCAACATCTAGTTACTTGTCCTCACACTCCTCAACACAATGGGGTAGTGGAGAGGAAACATAGGCATGTGACTGAAACTCTAAGAGCTCTTCTTAGTCATGCTTCTGTACCTTCTCAATTCTGGGTTGAAGCTTCTCTCACAAGTGTTTACTTGATCAATAGAATGCCTCTTCCTACTCTCCAGTTTGTATCTCCATATGAGTTGCTGTTTCACACAGCTCCTAGTCTCACTCACATTAGAGTTTTTGGCTCTTTGTGTTACCCTTGGCTTAGGCCTTACACATCCAACAAACTTGAAAATAGAACTGTTGCTTGTGTTATGTTGGGATATCATAATCCTTCTGGCTATAGGTGTCTTGATCCTGTTACAGGCAAGGTCTATCTCTCTAGACATGTCACTTTCCAAGAAAATATATTTCCTTTTGCTACTGCAGCTGTGTCCCCTACTTCTGTTTCCAACACAACAAGGTCTTTATTTGACTTTCACTCAACCACTATACCTACTTCTTGATCTACTGCTACAACTTCTCAAGAAGCTAGTACAAGTTCCACCAGTTCATTACCAGACATGTCTTCTTCCCCTACTTCAGAAAGTGTCTCTGTTTCAGGTTCATTACCATCTAGTTCTCATAACTCTCATTCACCTACACAACCTTCTGTTGCTTCCTCTAGCTCCTCATCTTCTTCTCCACCACCCAGTAATACTCATCCTATGATTACAAGATTGAGAGCTGGCTGCACTTAGTCATCAACAAACCTGGACTTTGGTTCCAGCTCCTTCAGATAGACATATTATTGGTTGTAAATGGGTTTTCAAAGTCAAGAAGCACTCATCATGGTTTTAATACATCTCCTACAGACACTTCTCTCTTCTACAGACATGATGGTGACAGATGTGTTATTATGTTGGTTTATGTAGATGATTTGATTCTAACAGGAAATGACACTGAATTCATCTCCCATCTTGTTCAGTCTATGCATTCACAGTTCTCCATCAAAGATTTGGGAAGTTTGTCTTATTTTTTGAGTATCTCTTATTCACCTTCTCCTTCTGGTGGTTTTACATTGTCTCAAGCAAAATATGCCAAGGAGATTGTGCACAAATCTGGGTTTAGTGACTGCAAGTCAGCATCCACTCCCATGGCTCTCAGAACAGAGCTTTCTCCTGATTTAATTCCTCTTGAAGATCCCTCTACATTTAGAAGTATTGTTGGATTTCTTCAGTATCTCACAATGACAAGACCTGACTTGTCTTTTGCTGTCAATTTTGTGTGTCAAAGAATGCATCATCCCACTCTTGCAGATCAAAAGGTTCTTCACAGAATATTGAGGTATGTTAAAGGTACTATAGACAAAGGTCTTGTTTTCCAACAAGGTCCTCTAAATCTGTTTGCTTACTCAGATAGTGATTGGGGAGGAGATCATACAGATAGGAAATCTGTTACAGGGTCTTGTGTTTTCTTGGGGTCAAACTTGCTTTCCTGGACATCAAAGAAACAAGCAACAGTCTCCAGGTCTTCTACTGAAGCTGAGTTTAGAGCTATGTCTCACACAGCTGCAGACTTGTTATGGCTTCAAATTCTCTTGACTGAGCTCAAAGTTCCTCTGCCAGGTCCTTCTTCTCTCTTCTGTGATAATCAGGCTGCCATCAATTTGACTGTTAATCCTGTTCTTCATAGCAGAACTAAACACATGGAGTTGGATTGCTATTTTGTCAGAGATAAGGTGGCTTCTGGTCAATTACCTGTTGCTTATGTGCCCACAGAATCTTAGCTTGCAGATGTTCGTACAAAACCTCTCACTGGTGCCAGGTTTCATGAACTTTCTAGCTCTCTTGGTGTTCATTCTGTTTCTGAACAATCTGCAGAAGGTTCTGTTCTGTCACCTTCCTCAGATTGAGGGGGAATGTTGAAGATAGTTAATAGTTTTGGGTTGTAACGTGTTTTAGTTCATGTTCTGGGGTTGTTATGCAAATACTGTAGAAATATATTTCTACTGTATATATACATTGTAATGTGTTAGTTGGATTATAACAGAAAGTGACTTTCCTAATTCTCAGCTTAGGGTTTCTAATTTCTCTCTCTCTCCCTTTCTTCATTTGTTCACATGTATTTTTCTTTTCTCTCGCCTACGTGTGTTCTTCTCTTTTGTTGTATCCAATCTGGTGACTAACGGCCGTATGTATAAATGACCGTTAATTCACTCTGTTTGAGCTAATGAGATTTCACATTCTTCTGTTCTTCTTCTTCTTCTTCTTCTTCTTCCTTCTTTCTCTTCCTTTCTCTGGTGTGAAACCCTAGATCTCATCTCTATCTTCGTTTTTCAATAGTTAATACTACTGGTATATATAAGAGTGGGGAGTGAAGCTTGTTCGAGTGTCACGCCCAGCAGGGAGAGAGAGAGAGAGAGAAGAATGGTGAGGAAACCTTGCTTTGACAAGAATGGAATAAAGAGAGGTGCATGGAGCCAAGAAGAAGATGATAAGTTGAGAGCTTATGTTGCGAAATATGGCCACTCTAACTGGCGTGAGCTCCCTAAATACGCTGGTAGGAACATCTCTCTCTCTCTCTCTCTCTCGTCTAACAGCGAGAGTCTTTCCTTCTAATCAAGCAATCAAATTTTGTTTTACAGGTTTAGCGAGATGTGGAAAGAGTTGCAGACTGCGGTGGATGAACTATCTGCGACCGGAGGTGAGACGAGGGGTCTACACTGAAGAAGAAAATGAACTCATCTTGATGTTGCAGGAACAACATGGAAACAGGTATGACGTAGAACATTTCTTCACAAAAGTAACGTCGTCTATTTCTAAACAGAATTATTATTAGGTTATGAATTATTAAGAATGTATGGTTCAGACAATGATGCTTTTATCCTACCAGGACATTGTCACTGAATCTCAGTTTCATTTTCTGTGCAAGATTCAGTTAAATATACATCATACTCATGACTTCACAGTCCATATCTGAAAAGTTGATGTCTGGAAAGTTCCTCAGACGATGTGTTTTTTTTTTTTTTATTTCGCAGATGGTCACTCATAGCAAAGAGATTATCAGGAAGAACTGACAACGAAATAAAAAACCACTGGCACACGCACTTGAAGAAGCGTGCAAAGGAGACCACGCCGTCAACAGCTCAGAACGAACAACAATCGCCTCCTACAACTCCATCAAAAGACACCATTGAAGTTCCCAATCACCCCATCTTGGAGAGTTTTCAGCTATTGCCACAATCTTCTTTGAGCTCATCGAGCAGCTGCGAATGTGCGGGGTCGAGTGGTGCGAATTGGTTTGCAGAAGTTATCGGCTCATCATCATCATCGGAATACTACCTGGATGCAACTGATAGTTTCTGGAATGAACCTTTTTTGGTGGACACATTTGATTACCAACTCGATCCCTATCCACATGGATATTATCATTATGACAACCATTATTTTCTTTCATAGGGCTTCCAAAGTATGTGGAGAACACACGTGACACGTCAATTTATCACCCCAAGAGGTGACAAATGTGTTGTGACCCCAATCAATGAATTGATTTCATCCGTGTCGCATGGTTGATCCGGTATATACTCGGGTAATATAACAGTTGATTGTTTCATGAGGTCTAGGGTGGTATTGAATTGTACTTTATTTTTGTGGAACCTACCCGGTAAGTAGGGCAGCATAACCTTGGGTATTATTTCACCATAAAAAAATGCGGTCTTTCAACCCGTAAAGTACAAGCGGGGGGACATATAACCTTACCCGCTAGAACAAATTTATCGAAATAGATGTAGAATAAAACGGTTATAACTTGAGGATTCGAGCAAGAACGACGAAGACAAAACCAGAGCTAGACAGATATTTAACGTGTTTCACTAACGAATTCGGAACGAACTCGCTAACTACCTTCACTGTACAGAACCCGATACTTTATTGAAAAGAGAACCCGATTACAATGCACGTCGTGGCCACAACGACCGCAGCGGCCACCCCGATAAACACCCACTAGACACACACGAGTAAACCTCTCAAAAGCAACCAGCTAACCTACCGTGTTTTAACCCGTGTGTATGCGTGTTACTAAACCAAGTGGCTTTACATAGCCAAAGTATTGGTGATGTGTGGTGGTGGAATCACCAAGCCCACCAAACCACCTCTTTGACTTTTACCCAAACTTTCTAATTTGATTGCAAGTCAAAACTCAACAAATCTCCACATTGACTTGAATCATCTTAGCAACCCGAAACCGAAACCTGATGCTTCTCTCCTTAAACCTAAACTGGATACGTCTCTCTAAACCAGAAACAAAACGCCTTCACGACCAGATTTTCGGCAGCTGTATGCAAACTAGAATCGCTAAATCGTTGCTCCAACTACCATGCAATCCTGCAACGAATGCGCCCGATGTGGTTGCACTTCCGGAAACAATAAACAAGTGCTTCACCCAGAACCAAACTCGAATACATTCACTGAGAAAACAGAACCTAATATATTCTCGATGCGCCCAATTGCGCTAGACAGATGCACTATGACATAATGCCCAGATGTCATCCAAACCAGATGCACCGATGAAGAGTGCCACAAATTGTCATGCCCGATGCGCCCCGTATGCCTCAGATGCTCCAGATGTTCGCCAGAAACAAATCGCGCCAGATGCGAGCTCAATGCGTGCCATGTTACACGCTCCAAAAAACACACGCCAGAACAAACTCGTCCATAAGCGCCTGAACCAGGATCTGATGCGCGTGCCAGAAATCTCACGCGCCAGACGCTCCATGTCGTTGCTTCAACTCCAACGAGTTCCTACAACACATGAGCCATAACCAGATTCAATTCACACGCCAGATTTTCCACCCGGGAACCGGATTGCGCCTTAAACGTCAATCGCCAGAACGCCATATGCGGGTGAACTTCCAGATTCTCCCTAATACCGAATTCGTTCTGGATTTGCCAGATCCCTTGTACGCCTAATCAGATGCGCGCCAGATTGCTCCGACAGGAGTCCAGATAGCCTCCTCCACGGGACTTCAGATGGTGGGTGTACTTGCTTCTCTATCACGAACAGATCGATCTTGATCGCCAAACCAGACATCGTTCTAGGCGGAATCGAAACTCACCTCCCGATAGCCTGCTCCACCCGAATTGCGAAACCCTAGCTTTGAGTTCCACCAAAACGTGAAACCCTAGCTCTTGGCTCCACATAGATCTCGGAACCAGACTCTGATACCAGTTTGTTAAAACTGGTGTTTCTCTTGACCTGGCTCTGATACCAGTTTGTTATAACCTGGGGGTATTCGAGCAAGAATGACGAAAGCAAAACAAGAACAAGACAGATATTTAACGTCGTTCACTGACGATTTCGGAACGAACCCGCTAGCTACCTCCAAGGCCAGAACCCGATACTTTATTGAAAAGAGAACCCGATTACAAAGCACGCCGAGGCCACAACGACCACGGTGGCCACCCCGATAAACACCCACCAGACACACACGAGTAAACCTCTCAAAAGCAACCAACTAACCCACTGTGTGTTAACCCCGTGTGTATGCGCGTTATTAAACCAAGTGGCTTTATATAGCCAAAGTATTGGTGATGTGTGGCGGTGGAATCACCAAGCACACCAAACCACCTCTTTGACTTTGATCCAAACTTACTAATTTGATTGCAAGTCAAAACCCAACAAAAACAAATGAGAAATCAAGGAGGATGGTATTACAAAAGAGCTAACACATCCTGCCTACAAAGACTTTTAATAGGTAAGGGAAGATCCGTCTGATACATGAAGCTTTGGAAGGGGCGACAAATATGCCCATGAGCTGCCAAAACATCCACAACCATATTGCCTTCCCGATGAGTATGTTGAACAGTGGCATCAAAAAGAAACTCCCTACAAGCCATGACAGTGTCGAGGATATCGCATGGAATCCCCAAAGACACGGTCTACCAAGAGGTCGTTTGTGTAGGCAAAGGAGAGTCCAGCTAAAACGGCTTTAGCCTCCGCCTCAGCTGAAGACACATAGTCAAAACTACAAGAAAAAAAGCATAAATGAAATTACCATCATGGTCTGTAAGTATTGAATTGTACTAACAGCCTGCTTGGTAATCTTTTGGTTTTCCAAAACGTTGATTTTTGCTGTCAAGAGCAGTATATATCTCATGTGTTTGGTGACTTATTTTTTTTTTTTTTTTTGGACAGCAATTCATTTCCTTCTGAAGTTTTGATAAGCAGGGTGGGGTTGCATTTTGATATGTTTTTGGCAAAACAAACCACTATTTACATTAACTCAACCAACAAAGTATTTGATTCAGAGTTTTTAAAATCAACATACAGCTGCAGTTCCAAAAGAGCCGATGCCACATAGCCCAACTATGTACCGAAGACAAAAGGAGAGTAGAACATAGAATAAGACACAGAAGAGACACTGGACCATATGCTTGCTGAAACCTACTCCGAGAAAGGAGTTCTTGGACAAAATAGTACTAAGAGCTACCATTAACAAAAAACCACACGCCTATGTATGTGGCACACCATCTGATCATGTAACAAGATAGGAATCAAATTGGGAAGAGGCTGTAGATGCTACACAAAAGGAGATTATTGTTGTCCGCCTAACGAAGCCGAAAGATCCATTGCCTAATTAGTTTCTCGGTACCCCTTGCTGGATCTTTCAAGCAGGTAATAATTTTTTGGAGTACCTGCACTCCACAATGATAAAAGTGAGCAAGGAGATATTGAATCGTTGGATTGATACGTGCAATCAAAGTTCAATTAATTTTAGTTTCTGTCTTGATCGTCCAAATCCAAGTTATAGAAGGTTGAAGAAATTATAGCACAGTTTTTGTAGGAACATTCCACTTCTTCATAGTATCAGGTTGATTCGTCACCGGAATGATCATACTCTCAATGAAACCGTTATTCCGGGAAGGTTGGAAAGGTTTATTTACAAGATTCCACTCATGGTTGGTTCTCATTAATGAATTGCTGACGATAATATTCTGAAAGCTGTGATGGAGTGGACCACAAATATGAGATTGAAGAGATGTCCCATGGAGAGCCAAAAATCACCCCAAAAGAACAGCATCCTTAGCACAAACATGTGCATCAAAGTTGCTATCTCTAATAATAAAAGAACAAAAAAATACAAAGAGAGAATGGTTTTGCAATGAGGACACAATCATGAACAACAACATCAAGTCATCAACAATTCCTAGAATTTTCACCACCTTTTGTTCTGGAAATGCATTTATTGTTTTAATTACAAGCTTCCAAAAGGTACTATGATGTTTTTTCCCTTTTTTTTTGGTTTTTTCTATCAGCTTCCAAGAGGTTTCAATGAGGAAAATAAATTAGTTTCAAAATATGCACCCAACAAGCTGTGTTATTTGTAAGAATTGGCCAACACGGAATCACTAAGTGGGCTTTGATTATTTTTCGTAGTATTTCTAATGCCTTGTCCACCATCCTTGATACACGTAACTTTATTAATAGACTTTTTTGTCAGTGATAAAGTATCAATAATTATATATTCCAGTCGCGTTATTTATTCTATCACATTTGTTATTGTCTTGTCATTTTGACACTTCCAACAAGTCCAAAAGAATAATTATCAACAACAGAATGTCAAAATAATTTTTTCAGCATGTTATATGTTAATTTTACCAAACACTTTTATCCATTTTTCTACATGAGCTTTCTCACATCAACTTTTTAAAACACGCAAATTTCCAAATTAACCCTAAGAGGTGGAACATTCGTCAAACCTCTGCTGTTTAATTATATTTTTGAAATGTGTAGTTATGACTTCTCATCCAGGCCCGCCTAAACTCTAAACCATTCTTTTTTGCTTAGAGCCCTCAAATTTTAGAGGACACGTATTGTTTAGAAACAGGGTTAATAACCAAAAATAACGTAAATTCTATATAAAATCACAATTTTACATGTCCTCAAATTGTATCACCAGTTGAAGTATAGTACTTGCTGAAAGGTAGCCAAATCAATTATAGTGGTTGTTAATTAATTGTATAAAATAAATTTTAGATTTTAAGTAAACAAACTATGAAACCTAAAAAGTATGAGAAAAATAAGATGGAGAGGCAAGATCGATGGCCAAATTTGGCGTGGTGGATACACGACATATATTTTCATGAGATTATACATGCTCTATTTAACTATAATTTTTACCCGAATACTTTATATTTGCGTAACAAAACAGTTTGTAATACCTATTGGAGATGCTTATACAAATTCATCAACTCAATCCATTTGTCAGATGCCCGAGGATCACTTTAACTAAACTCTATCACTCAATTCATATCAGCCAAACTCTACCATTTCTAAACACAATCAGTTCTTATTTCTCTCTCTTTGTGAAATATTTTTTCTTCAAATCTCTCAACCACTGTTTGGCCCCTTCAGTAATAACGCCCCTTCACTTTAAGAAAATCTCACAACAAACAAGATTTCTAGCAATAAATCACTCCCTATTCCATCCAGATTTCAGTTCTCGATTCAAGAAATAAGCTTTCACTCCATCACCATATAGAGGGTTGACATGTTCATCTTTAAGTGTGCAGTCTTCTAGGAATTTATGTTTCTCGTCTACAGTTGTGTTTGATTGATTATTTCAATTATATTACTTCGTTTGAGTCATATGAATGATTAAATTGTATAAGGGTCTATATCATCTATGTATAAGGGTCTATGTTTGATATGATTTCTGAGCTTTATGTTCGCAAGGGTTCCAAATAGTTTGTTCGCTTAGGGCAACCAAATTTTTTGCAGCCACAATAGTTAGACTGAGACATGCATATAATTTTACAGAACCACAAGTCTGAGGGAAAGATCCAAGAAGACGAATTAGGTACAAACAAAACCCTTACACATGGACGGTAAGGGTGGTAACACTGATGTTTTGTCTTCTATGAACGTGTTCGCCAATACATAATGAAGGATGGTGGCCACATCAATCTGATCTTGATTCTACGGAAATTTATTATTCATATATGTCCATCAAATAACTAACTGTACGTTTTTTTTTTTCAAAACATCGAGAAATGCTAAGGAAATAACCAATATCTCTCACTCATCTCCTTTTCGTTAAACATTTTTAAACAAAAATGTTTAAAAACGGTGTTCTCTTAAAAAAATAGGTTTAGAAGGCCCCTTTCTGCTATCTTTAGAAACAAAATCAGACCAGTTTTGCTTTTTTGATATTTTTTGTATTTTTTGTGGTTAAACACATTCATATTTTTAAATGTACTAGGTCATTGCCCGTGTCCGAGGGCACTACCAGAAAAAACACGAACATACGTCAGTTATAATGTGCATGAAACAAAATGAGAACTTCATCTAAGAAATCGAAAGAATTTGTCATATGTTTAGAATTGTCTCTTCAATTTAGTCCCAATATCTAACACAAACAAACAAACAGTTCCATTTAGTCTACCATTTTCGTAATGGTCTGGCACATGTTATTTCCTTTTTGTGGTTTAGTCACTAAATATTTTCTTTATCCTTACTGTAATTATTGGCTATAGTCAACCCAAGTCTAGAGGCCATTATACTCACCAAGAATCAGTTTAGAAGTGCAATCGTTCATTTAGTTCGGGACATATATTTATTTTATTTTATGAGACTTATCTTTTTGTCGTGTACCGAGTTCGAACCAAGAACCTCAGGCAGGTGCTTTTAAATCTCCACTACTTGAGCTAGCAGCACCCATTTGCAAGTCATATTTGAAATAGCATGAATATAGTCTATGCCTGAGCACTACTCCAAACAAAACTCGAGTATAGCAAGAATATTTGACGCAAAAATCTTAATTTTGCGTCAAATGTTTATTAGCTACAAACTGAGTGAATTTACAAATACAAAATTGAAACAAAATCTCAAACAGAATTTTGAATGGCCAAAAATAAATATGAAAGAGTATTACTACACAGTACATACACTGTCCATAGAAGAGAATAATTATAATTTCAAGTACATGAATTCTAAAACCTGCTTTCATCTCTTTCTCCATCAATGTGCTCATTAGAAATTGTCGGAGTGATTCGTATGCTCCTCTTTTTGGCAGTATATTTGGCAGGATATCATCGTAAATCAAAGAAGAGTCGATATGATCATAAATATAACATTTAAAGATTAGAGGTATAAAGTAAAAAAATCAAAAATGGCAGAGGAGTTGAAAGAATTAAGATACATACCTCGAACAACATAAACGACCCTTTGATATTCATGCAGGAACTACCAACTCTGTTCAGATTAGAGACTCAACCAAACCAAACTGAAGCTAAATAAATCAAAAAGTACATATTAATTAACAGAAACAATTACCCTTGCTCTGCTCCCTGTTAAACCTCTAATCCTTATATGTTAGAGGTGTGCTCCTGTTATACCAATACAGCCAAATAGGAAGCCACCTAGTCGATTTGGAAGCGCTCGGGTGTTTCACACTGCAAACATGTCATAGAAGACTTGAATCGAAACATCGCCAAAATAGAATATTATGCACACTAAACCGACATAAATCACCTTGACTCATTGCTCACTTTGATTCGTATATATGGATTCTTGAAGCATCAAATACTTAGACATAGGAAAAAATCATCTACCTTTACTCTGAAATTTGTTTGATTTCTAAGAAGCAGTATAATAATCACACGGAAAAATCATAATTCACTGAATTTATCTGGGAGAAACTGGGCATCAAAGAAACCACCGGAGACGGAACTCAATGCTCGATCCATCACCACAATCTGGTTGATTTCATTTTTGTCATACAACCTGGTTACTGTTTAAGGTGGTGAATTTAGCAATCCCAAAACGGGAAAAAGATAATTAAGGGTGTCCACTTCAAAATTTTATGCATACTCAGCCATGGGTAATCATTTTTTAACCAAGCAAACGTCTACATTACTTTTTGCCATAACCATATTCCCCACAATGAAATAAAATTCCTGGCAGCACTATACTATTTCTCGGTTTCTCTGAGTCGGTATCGAGATCTCAGGCGAATAACGACGCTGGTGTTATGCGAATAATGGTGCCGGTGTTTCACTCTTTGAATAACCGATATGTACACATTAAAAAGTGTGATTAATTTCAATAACCTAACCATCGAACCACAGAACTCATAATCAGCAATACCCAACTTCAAGTATACATACCAGAGAAATTAATAACCCAGATTCATGAATACCCAGTAACCAGTACCTAAAATCAACAATACCCAGACAAAACACAGTTAAAATCGCGAAGGAAGCTTAACTGTAACCCTTGAAATCCTACCAAAGTAGTGACCATGTAAAAATCTACAGCATAATACATAACAAATATCCAATTTGAGAAATAAGAAGAGGCTTAGTTTCAAGAAATATAGCTAGGGAGATACTGAAACTACTGGATTTATAAGACATACAAACCAACTAAACAGAACAAATTGAGCAACAAAAATAAAGTAAATACCCACAGGAGAGGCTTAGTTTCTTGACCTGATGCCCTTGGAGAAGCTCTTCAGCTTCCCCTGCAGAGGAAAGAGCTAGCGTCCACTCAATTTTATTGATTACCTTGCCCCCAATACCTAACAGGTTTCATACCAACCAACCAAAGATAAGTAAAAAAAAAAAAAAAAATCTTCGTTTAAGATGACTTCGGCGGATATAAAACAAAATCAAAAATTTACAACACACGTGCTAATGTCCTGAGTGGTGGTTTATATCTTGGAAAAATTGCATTCCATGATTATGATTACCAAAAATTCACCCCAGTATTAGTTTATTCCAAAACAAATCAATTCTAAATATTTAATCCAGTATAAGTATACTCCGCGAACACAACGATTTACAATATACAAATGATCATGATCATGATCATAATCGACAATTAGGTTCATCCTGCAAGGCCTTGGAGTCGCACTCTGTTGGTGACCCGAACCGGTGGCTGCAGCACAGGAGAGTGAGAAAGAAGAATACTTTATCCAAATAGTCAGACTTCACGTCGTTTCCTCTTCACTATTGTCCATAAAGCAAACTGCCAAATCCCTTGTCAAACTAAGGGAAAATAAATTAAGTTGATCAAAGCTAATTCCGTGAATTGTCTTCATTGAACCCAATAATGGGGCTGCATATAGAGATTTAAGTAGCGAAACAGTCAAAGGAAGGTACTAAAATAAGTCTTAGTAAATCATACTCATCCTTTGCAACATTCAAAAAAAAGACAATAGTTAAAAGCACAAACAATGGAGAAACAAAGAACAGAAAATTCAAGTGGAGTAACCCGGAAATAACATAGTAAAAAGGCCAATGGTTAGTAGGCCAATATCTTTTGAAATTCAAGTGGAGTAACCCATGTCTCGTAAGCATTCAGAGAGTGCAAAGAACACAAAATCACATACTAACAAAGATACGGAGTGACAAAACTCAAACAAAAGAGAATACTCATGTTTACATCACATACAGTAGATTGTGACCTTGTTCAAACCCCAATTTCAGTAATCCCCAAGTTGGCTTTATAAACCCACTGATTTATAAATTGAAACCCCCAAGTTCAGTTTTTCAGTAGCTTTGTTTCTGTTTAGATTCTTATAAGGTTTAAGAGGTTGGCAAAAATCGCTGAATAAAGGGGCAAAATTGAATTGAAATCTGGCAGTTTTAAAAGGGGAGAGATATATCAGTAAACTCACTTTGACTGAAGAGTCTCTCCTCCTTACTGAAATCCGTACCTGGGTAGTGAAAGCAGAATCAGAAGGGCACCGAACCTTTCACGAAAACATTGAATTGACAATTTCCGTACCTGTGATTCCGACGTAATCAGCGGCTGAAGACGGCGAGCGGCGACGGTGAGAGGCGACGGCATGCCCTGCTGAGAACCGAAACAGATCCTCTGTTGAAGGTGGGAGAGACAAATTGAGAGAGAGGATACCCATTTACGGTAGAAGGTGGAGGAGGGTTTGTGGGGTTCGTCCGAGGTCGTGTGTGAGAGACTGATTTTTTTGTGGAATAGTAACTTGCATGAAGTTTCTTGTGTCCTAAAGTGGGTGAGATCAAGGGCTGTGGATGATTTAATCCAACGGCTGCGAAGACATTTTAAATTGAGACCATGCTATTTTATAGAATAGATTTTTTTTAACTAGTTTTTTTTAAAAAATTTATTATACATAAAGTCATAGTACAAAGTATTAAGATGCTAGGGCTATATACATCAATGTAATGACACTTTTGACCCTAGATCCTTCTGAATCTACAATGTGGGCAGTGGTATTACCGTCCCTGCACACAAAGGAAACCCTTGTGGCCTCTGGAGATCTTGAAACAATTTTCCCAATTCCGTCTCATTTCTTGAGCGGCTATGGAGGGAATCGTACAGCCTCTTGCAGTCTGTTTCAATGTCGACATCTCCAAAATCATGCCGAAGCAACCACCTTGTTAGAGCATCTCCAGTAGTAATATGTATTTATATTGCAAATTATACATAATTATGTTGATTCGTAAAAATTATGCAAAGTATGTTTTTATAATTAATCTTCACTCACAACACGTGAAAATGATGAATTGCGAATGAGAGATAAAACTAAATTATATGAACACATATATCATTATGTAGTAATTGTAGGAACATGGGTTGAGAAAAAATAGGAAACAGGTTCAAACTATTTTGCAGAACCAATTATCCTCGCCAAGTTTCGCAAGGGTTTTGCATGTTCTGCATTTTTCCTCTCAAGATGAATGTACTGTTGGAATCATACTTTTTACAAAATCCTTATATTTTGTATAAAATGTTCATTTGCATGATCTGTTGGAGATGCTCTAACTTCCGTCATCGCCATTCCTTCTGCATTTGTTGATTCATCGCTATGAGTTCACTTCGCTCATTTCTGAGAACACAACCGGCACAAACTCTTCTTTTATGAATTCGAATGGCCACATCAATGTTTGCTTACAATCGTCCTGTTTTCGGCGGCTTCCAAGTTCTCTGATGAGTTTCTCTTTGGACTGGATCGAAAAGGTGAAATGTTTCAGTATTTTCCTCCAATTGTGCTTTTTTCCATAAAAAAATATCTTCTGTATTTTTATTTATGTTTCAAATAGTTTCGTGTTTCTTGAAATCCATATCGCCCATATAAGCACTATCATCATATTTAGTTGCTCATCTTCATGTGACAATCAAGCAACCAGTTAGAAAAAATAGCTATGAAAGCTGGTAATTATTGAGGATGAGAAGCTAAAGCCTATATCTTTTAACTCCAGCACAATCAAAAATTAAATGAGCTAATGATTCTTTTAAACATTCACACAGAGAGCAATGGTCAGGATCCCCCCCCCCCTCGAATTAATTATCTCTAGTTGGCACTACATTATGACATAATTTCCAAGAGATAATTTTTTTTAACCTGCACGGAGGGGGGTAGGATGGCATAACCTCGCATCTTGTTTGGAAATAAATACTTGGCAACCCACCCATAATTTTTGTGGGGGACAAAACTACGCCTACTGCCGACCAACAAAACCCCTCATTGAGGACGATAAAATAAAAAGAACCAGACTATCCTCCTTGTACAAGCTCCTCACCTGAGAAGGAAGCTCACTTACGAAGGAAATTAACAAAAGAAGAGCAAGAATGGCCAAAATCCGCTAAAGCGTCCTCCACCATATTTTCTAGTCTATGAGAATGCCTGATACGAGCACCAAACACAAGGCTATGACATTCCTGCACCAACTGATAAATTCGCCATGGGATCAATACATGACTCGACACCGCCAGGACCACCAAAACCGACTAACCATGTACCAAATCAATTAAAATATCGAAGGTATAAGCCAAGGGGAGACCCAATAGTAAAGCACATGCATCCACCTCCAACGATGAAATCAGGCCAAACCTACAAGCGAATGACGCGATAAGGTGATCGCCATGGTCTCTGAACACACCACCTCCAGCACCATAACCAAGGCATATAGAGCCATCAAAATGAAATGCCCCCTTCCAGAAGCAGGATAAGACCATCTGATCCAAGACCCTCTCCTCACTGAAGGGTGAAGAAAAGGCAGCTGCAACTGAGCCACTGTAATCTGATTCAGCATACCGAGATCCAGAGATTGAGATAAAAGCGAAAGAAGCTCTCTCAAGCATCTCAAGACACTACTGATAATCGCATCTGAAATCATGAGGTGAGTTCCACAACTCTTAGCACACCGAAGAAGGAGTGACTGTGCGTAATAAATGGATATGGAAAGAAGAACCTGGTAAGCCCCACCAATCCACTAAAATCCCATGAACCGAAGTATGGGTCGAGGATCTCCCCAAGGGGAGAAAAGCCTCCCAAACCGCTCTAGCTATCCTTCCGGAAATAAAAAGATGAGCTAACGAATTATCAGTCAAGAAATAGCAAAAACAACGCGAGGGCACCGGAACCCCTAAGTTGCGAATCCCGTCATCAATCGGAAGAGCTCTAATGATGAGAGGAAACCTGAAGACCCCCACCATAGATGGAAAATAAGAAATCAGAGTCTAGAACACCACAAAAAAGGCCCAGCCTGATTAGTCAGTAGAGGCAAGCAAGACCTGACCGTAAACTGACCTGTCGAGTTCGGCCTCCAAACACACCTGGAGGAACCACCACTATCATGTACAAGCAAACTATTGAATCATCCCAAGATGCTTCGCTATCATCCTCCAAACAAGATTAAATTTAACAATCCTGACTGATTGTTTGATAATCTCCCAATCGCGAGTACGCAATTCCCGACTAATTGGGATTCTTTTGTAGTATGCATTTTTCCCCCGAACATGAGGACAAGCAACACAATATCTGCATCCGCTGTGATCATTCAGAAAAAGAGGTAAACGTGAGAATTTTCGGATTTAATTATGAATTTAGATCTATGTATGCTTACATCTGTTTTCCTTTCATCGATATTAGAGTCCTAGACTTGTTCTTCGTGCCTCGTTATGTGAAACCGAATCTGTCTGTAAAAATTGAGTTTTTAAGTTTTCCGATTCTGTACGCGAATCTTATATCGTTGCGCATATCTTTTCACGAGGATTCTAGAAATATAAGATTTTACTTTTTGGGACAAACATAATGAAAGATATTGATGTTTCTAGATCCGGAACTGTATTAATCCGGAGTTTGTAGAACTGATTATTTAATCAAGTTCTTCCAAACTTGTTAAAATCAAGATTTGAACACATAATCGGTATTTGGACGACGAGACGATTCCAGCGATGTAAAAATCATCAAAAAGGGAGCACGGGAAGGCGGTGCGTGATGCTCACGCACCACCAATGACGTCGCCAAGCGCGGCCACGCTCCTAAGGGCTGTGGCGTCGGCTGATGTGGAACTAGGGATGACGCGGCATGTTGACGTGGCAGTGACACGTTTTCCAGGATGCTGATGTGGCGATGACGTGTCAGCGACGTGCATGCTAGCGTGGGAGCCTAATTGGTCTAGGTGCTGATGTGGCGTGCCACGTGTCACTGACCGGACAGCCATGTGGCATCCATGTCAGCATGTGTTGACGTGGAAACCGGCCGAGGATGGCCCATGACGGAGGCGAAAGCGTCCACGCGCGGTGGAGCTTGAGGACGCGTGCGGCCTCCTTCGGCCACTTGCTTGATTTTTTCCTGGGTACTCCAAATTAAATTTCCTATTTTCAAGGATATTTTTATAATTTTTGGAATTACATAAGATTTAATTAATTTTCTATATTAATTAATTAGTATTTACCACACTTCTCTAGGCAGTTAGGCGACCCTAAACACACTGTTTTCAGCCCATTTTTTATTTTTTTTGGAGACTAAGATGATTTTCCCCTACATTCTACCATAGGTGGTGAGAGGATAGGAGGTTTAGAGCATAATTTGATTATTTAGAGTGATTAGATTATTTTTTATTAATTTCCAATAATTAGAGCTTAATTCTGGAAATTTCCGAAAAAAATCAAAATGTTTACTATTATGTTTTACATATTATTTTGGGTTAAATAGATGTGTTTCGTGCATGAATGTGGCATAGATGTGGTTGTTTCATTGAATAGATGTGTTTGGTGTAGGTTTTGTTTTATTATGTAATCAAAATACGGTATGTGTGTCGTGCTTCTCTATATACTCTATTATCTTCTTTTCTCTACCACTCGCCGCTTGAGAGGTTCTTTTTATTAGAAATAAAATAGTTAGTGAAGATTGAATATAGAAGGTTCAAAGCATGGGCCAAACCAAAATACATGGCGAAAGGTGCATGGTGCATGGTGCAAAAAGGTGAATTCAAAGACTTTAAGACAACTGTTCTCAAGAGACAAGGATGCATGAAGCAGGATTCAAGATTAGCACAAGACATATTCTCATTGATGAGAATGCACCTTAGGAGCCACATTCATGCATATTTATTTATGCTTGTGCTTGTTTTATGTTATAACTACGTGTAATTGGATATACATGTATATCATCGTATAACCCTGCATGTTAACGAACTAAAAAAAAAAGCTCACATTAGTAGGCATGATTAAAATTAATGGAGAATCATAAGTGATGAGATTTGATTCCTAGAGTTGTCGAGGGATAACCCCGGGCATAATTGTGTTTGGTTAAAGAGGGTATTCATCAACTTAAGAGTTGTCGATGAACGTTTCATCAAGAGTTGTGCTAGCATACGGCTATGCTATTATGGTAAATTCAAACACATAGGAAAGGGTACCATTTCACTAGGGTTGAAATGACTACTTTAAGAGTAATTTTGGAGAACATCGACACGGGCCAAAGTGATGGCTTATCCCATTCCTAAACCACTTATGAGAGTCCTTTTGTGGGCCACTTTAGAGAATTAGACATCTATAGACGATGACTTGCAAAATGATTGATATACATACGACACATTGATGATTAGATTTTAATTAGATTTTCTTTGATTATTTGCGCTTTTATTGACACGTGCATGATATGTTGCATTTCATGTGCTAGCATAGAGCATGTCACGCAGACACGAGATCGGCTCCCTCACACGACCGATCACATTAGCAATATCCTAGGTGATAAGCAAAGATGAGATAGATCCCTGATTAGAGCTGGACGTCGATCAATAAGATTCACTTGTCGCATTGGACGGATTGCAAGGTGAGATTGGCATGTATGCCATTCGAACATGGTTAGTACGTTAAACCATGTATAGTCTGGGTAAAGAGAGCTAGCTGCGGGAACTGCTTTTTGTGCGCAAATAGTTTGACATTTCAGTACTCAAGTTAGTAGCCTAGATGGATATTAGAAAAAAATTGCATAGTGGTCCTTATGAGATAATACATCCGCTCGATCAGAGTTCAAACACTATGGCGGATAATTTCCAATAACACATGCTTATTAGTGACAAGAGGTGGTGAGTAGAGTAGTCCCGGAGACTCCACGCCGTGTGAGCCTCGTTGATCATACAAATATGATTGGCACTGTATACCCTTAGTACTTTTATGTGTGTCGTGACGAGACGGGTTTGTGGTGCTTCTTTAGCGTGACACCTTACTGATATGGATGATTCGGCTTTCCGGACATTGCTATGAAAGCAGCTGAGGTGAATCTAAGTGACACATGGATTGAAGGGAGACTCTAATTGCATCACTCTTTGTTATTTTCATTGGGCCTACCTACGAGATCCATCAGGGTCGTGCCAGATATGAATATATGAAAGGAAATGTGGATGATTGGAGCACACTCTATGGGACTAGATATGTACTCATGGTCCACGAGATGGCAATTCGATCGAGTCTAGGGGATACGAGAGTTAGACTTTGTATTGTCTTTTTCCAAAAGGGTTGAGTGCGCATGCTGCTAGTTCATCTCCTCTGAGTTTAGAGTATGGATCTCCCGAAATGCAGGTACTCTCAGCAGTCACACGCCACTTTCACAAAATAATTTGTAGATGATATAGTTGGAGATTGAGAAACTAAAGCAGCTACTTGCAGCCCCACTGTGCGGGTGAGAGATGTTAGCAAATTACTTGTAGCGCCCAGTGGGGTGCCTCATAATAAGTCACAAAACCCAAGGGATTACTTGCAATAAGTTATAAGTTAGTTTGTATATATAGACATAGGGGTGTTCACGGTCCGGTTCGGTCGGTTTAGAGGATATGCGACACCTAAAGCGAAATGTTCGGTTTCAATATTTTCGGAAGCAAAATGCCTTCGGTTTGAAACTTAGAAATTAAAAAACCGCACCAAAAATTTCGGTTCCGTCCGGTTAAACCATTCGGTTTGGAACCTATTATATTATGTATTAATTCCTAACTTCAACGGAAAGTAAACTAACTACAACAAAAAGAATGCTTTACTTATATTCTTTGTTACTTAATGCATACATCTAAAAAAAACTAAGATAAACTCAACAATGTTACAAAAAAATGGCTCCCTTACTTCTCTTTCACCTCAACATTGAGAGAAAATAATTTTATATTTAGTAAATTAGGAATATTGTGTTGTTGTACGACTTAAAGTGTTAAACTCAAACTGTGAGGAGTGAGTCACAACATGGGAGGTAGTAAGGAAAATACTAAAATTTGTCTTAAAAACTTTCCTCGGTGCGGTGCGGCTTTTTTCAGTTTTCTCGGTTCGGTAGGTTCCCGGTTCGGTTTTCAAAACAATAAAACCGTTCTTTAAGAAAAAAAAATGTCGAACCATTGGTTTAGGTACGGTTCGGTTTGGTGCGGTCGGTTTATGAACACCCCTATATAGACAGCTTCCTATTGAATCGTATAATGATCATAAACAGTAGTAGACAGAAGAATAAATTACTTTATTCAGTAAGAACCCCAGCCTCTCTATAACTTGTATCCAAAGGTGAAACGTGGTGTGAACAACTATGTTCGTCCTAGAGACTCGCACTCGATTGTTGGGAGCAAGAGGACACGAGGACAAGCAACACAACAATCTTCATCCGCTGCGATCATTCATGAAAGAGGTAAACACGAGAATCTTCCTCTTTATTTATATGTTTAGATCTCTTTATGTTTAGATCTGGTTTCCCTTCAAATTAAATAATCTTGACTGATTGATTGATAATTTCACAATTGTCGCGAGTACGCAATTCCTGACAGATTAGGATTTTTTTTAGTATGTTGTTTTCCTCGAACAAGGGGTATTAATTTGTCTCCAATGTTGATCTGAGCATAAAGCTCACTCCATGACCATGTTCATGAAATTGAAGTACTACCTCTGTTTCTTTTCTTTCGGGCTACTTTTCAAAACGGGAAGTTACTTCTCTTTCAGCCTATTTTCTATTTTTGGTAAGTTTTTCTCTTGAAATGACCTAACTACCCTTCCCACCTATTTACCCTACTAACCCACTACTACCCACTCCCCTCCCCATACACAATTTCTTACGTGCTAATTTTACAGAGAGAGAGAGAAAGAAGGAGACAGATGAATAAAGAAAGAGCAAGAGGAGATGGGTGAAAGACATGGGCGGACCTGTGTAGGGGCTGGTGGGAGCCCCCACTAAATTTTTAGATTTTACAATTTTACCCCTAATTTTCACATTAATTATTATTTTGCCCCCACAAACATTAGAATTTATAGTTTAGGCCCCACTCATTTATCTATATTTGCCTAATTTCGACTGCTAGCCCCCACTCCAACAAATTCTGGATCCGCCTCTGGTGACAGAGAGATGGAAGAGGAGAAGGAGATTGCGAAGAGTTCGATTTGGGTTTGCCGCCCCCTCTCTCTGTCGTTATCTCTCTCGACCTCTCTGTCTCAAGATCTGGGTTTGCCCTTATCCCTGTTTGTTCTTCACCTGAGGACCCGAGACCCGTCGTTGTGTCGCCAGTGAAGGCGAGTTCCTCTGCGTCTGCTGATTCACTGAGCGTTATGCCACCTCTCCATCATTCGAACTCTGCTCCAGTTCCCGATGTACTCCTTTCGACTTCATCATTCAAACGGTACAGCCAGAGAGTTCCACTTCTCGTATGAGTTCACCTTCAGAGAAATCAAATTGGGTTTGAGGTTTACAAGGAACGAAATCTTTAACGAGTTCATGAACTGGGTTCCGATTTTTCAGTTTGTTCTGTAATTTTCAATTTCCAAATCGGTGAAGCTATACATTCCCGCTGTGATGGTTGTTTTGGTTGTTGTTGTTTGATTACACTTCTTCTTCTTCTTCTTCTTCTTCTTCTTCTTCTTCTTCTTCTTCTCTTCTTTTGATTTATATATGTACCAGCGGTGGTGTTGTTCTCTGTAATGAATAGGAAAGAGAGAGCGAAGTGTGTAATTAAATGGTATAACAGGGATAAAATGTAAAATGCACGTACTTATCAAAACATATGCCAAATTTCTCTCAACTGATCCTAAAAGAACAAGATAGTATAACACATTGACACACGTGATATAAAAATGGATAACGACAATTTTCTGGATCCCACACTTGGTCCCATGTATGAACACCACTTTTACTATGATGATGATGCTCTATGTTCCCTACCAAGATTTGTCTACATTAATAGTTAAAGTCATTGAGTACAGATGGTAACAGCGACAATTGATTGGTGTTAGAGAGCCAATTAAGGTTCTCTCCCTATCTTTCACCTTCGATTTTTTCTTCCATAACCCGGTTACTTGAATAACAAGACAATAATATGGTGTTGTAAGTAAAGTTTAATCAATAATACTTGCAAAGTTTATCAAATTCTATATCGTTTTACTAATCAAATCACTGAACTAAAATGACATAAAAAATAGTAACAAAATGCAAACTTAGAAGATAGAGGAGAAGAAAAGAAGTACCACTCTGTCCCAGCTCTTTCTTCCCAATTTGACTTTTGTCACTATTCACTGGGTCACTTTGACCCGGTGGTTTGAATAGCCAATCGATGTAATTTTTTGATAATTTTTTTATAGTGTTGTAGAGTAAAAGTTGCTCTATAAGGGCATCTCCAACCCCATAGGGGGGGGGGGGGGAGGGGGAAGGGGAAAATTGTATAAAAATACGGTTCATGTCCAAACCCATGGGGTGAGGGGGAGGGGGAGGGGGTGCTATGGGGATAAATTTTGTCTTGGGTGAGGGATGGTTAGGGGGGATTTCCCCATGGACATCCCCTCCCCCTCCCCCTACATGGAATGATTAATTAATTGAATATTTGATAATTTTAATTACACATACTAATATTTTATGATTATAATATGTATTTTATTATTATGATTAATAAATTTTATTTTGCATTATTTGATAAAATTAATAATGTATTCATTATTGTTAGAAAGTATATTTACGAAAAACAGATTCGGAAAAACTTATTTGGAAGTGCTTATGGAAGTTCGGCCAATGTGTCTGAACAAGAATTCAATCCTTTCAACTAACGAAAGAACTATTTTATGTAATCGTTGTTAGGTTCGTTTATTTCAATTAGTGTGTTTTATTGCTCTACTCTTTGCATTTTGGTATTAGTGTTTAATTTTATTTCTTGTAATAATGACTTTTTCGTACTTGTAATCGTTATTTTTTCGAATACTAGTTTTGTTTGTTAATATTATTTTAATTATTATTATTAGTATTATTATCATTGTTGTTATTATTAACATCTTTTTTTTGTGCGATGTGTGTGTGTGTGTATATATATATATATATATTGGTAAACAATTTTGCATTTACTTTTTTTGGTATTAATAATTCATTTTTAAATCATTAAATATATATTACAAATTAACTTTTTGGGTGGGGGGAAAGAAATGGGTTGGAGACGATTAGTAGTTTGGTGGAAGGGGAGGGGGAGGGGGAGGGGGAAAATGGTGGGCCCGTGGGGGGAGGGGGAGGGTGAGGGGGAGGTGAGGGGAAGGGGAAAAAGCAATGGGTTGGAGATGCTCTAATATGGTGAAAAAATTATCAAAAAATCGTATTATTTTGCTATCCAAATTACCCGGTCAAAGTGACCCAAATACGAGTCAAAAAAATCAGATGTAAAGAAAGAGCTGGGACGGAGTGGTATGTATGAACACGACGCCAACAAATAACATTTGCCTTGGACATGGAGTACATATGTTGTAGGCTCTAATTTGTCAAAGTCTACTCAAAACAATTGTCAAAGTCAATCTTAGTGTATTACTCCCTTCGTCCTAATATTCTGGTATCCTGTTTCATTTTTAACTTTCCCAAAAAAAATTGCCCACGTCACTTTATTGTAGCTTAGGGCTGTAAGGAAAACCGAATAAACCGGTCCAACCGACCGAACCAAACTGAAATTCTTGGGTTTGGACGATTTTTTTGGATTATCGGTTTATGAATGGTTCAAGTTTTCACAAAACGATCTAATCGGTTTGGTTTTCGAATTATAAAAATATCACACCGCGTCAAACTGATGCGATATGTGTCTAATGTAGTTTTATTAAAATATATATTGTGTAAAGTATATTAAATAATCTAAAAAATATAAAACAAGTAAATATATTCAATTAAAATCATCATATTAACTTCGTCTTATCAATTTCTCTCACGTTCCATCGTAAACGATAGTTGTGCAAATTTTTTTTACGTCTATTTAATGTCTTTCTCTCTTCAATTTAAAATTCGTAGATAATTCAGTAGTATAATATTCATTCAATAATGTTTATGCAAACCGACCGAACCGAATCAAACCAAACTAAATTTTTTTCGATTTGGTAGGGTAATGTTATCACCCTTAATCTCCAAGTCCCTACTTCCGTGACGTTTATTTTGTTTTTTTATCTGGTTTGGATGCTTAATAAGCTTTCCTATGATATCCGGGAAGATAAGATCCAAAATTTAGATTTTTTGTATTTTAAAAAGGAAATGTTCATTTGGAAATGTTCATGTGCTTATTGACAGTAAATCTATATACTAAAATACATTTGTGTTCTAGTTCGGTTGGGTTCATCCATTCAAATGGTTTGGTTTTGTTTGGTTTGGCTAAAAAATAAGTAATCCTATGTATTCGGGTTGATTTATGATTTTCACACAAATCGCACCAAACCGAACTGCTTCCACCCCTATTGTAGCTCGTAGTACCGTAGTTTCTCTAATTTACCATAATAAGTAAAAATAACATCTTCAAACGGGTAAAAAAGAATGAAAGCATACAAGTAGGTGACATAACAACAAAAAATAAAAAAATAATTAAAAAAAAAACAAAAAAAAACAGAAATGATTTAATCTTCAAGAATAGTAGATCGAATGTGGAAGATGTGATTGAAGATATTCAAAGATACCTGGTTGAGATCAAGGACCACATGCAAGCAGATATCTCTTCTCGGCCGGCTCAGACCAGTTCATCCCCACCCTTCTCCGGTGAGCGGCCACCGGAGGGATGGACGGTTATTAGCACCGACGCCGCCTGGAACCCCAAATCGAGGAAGGCAGCGATAGGGGTGGTAATCTGTGATTGGAGAGGAGTCTTCATCGTCGGTGAGTCCAGATTGATCCTGTTCTCCGTCACAGCTAAGGTAGCGGAAGCAGAAGCTTTGAGAGAAGGAATCAAGCTTGCTACTCGGAGAAACCTGGATCAGATCTGGGTGGAGACAGACTCTCTCATGCTAGAGAGAGAAATGAACCGATTACTTACGGATGGTAAGTCTAATGACCACACAGAGGTGGAGGGGCTTCTAGAGAAGTGTAAAGAAGATCTCGGAAGCATAACCGACTATGTGGTGGCACACTTTCCACGCAAGTGGAATAATTCAGCGCATGTGATGGCACAAGCAGCAGTTAAGAAAATTTTAGTAGGTAGTTGGGCTTTACACCCGCCCTCTTGGATGGCTAATGCTTTGTATTCGGATGCTGTGGGCCGTTTTGAGCCCAATTTGGTTTAATAAACCTTTGCCTTCAAAAAAAAATGAGCAAAATATTGGGAGCGATGCAGCGAGTTAGAAAGAAGAAGAATTTCTCAAAAAAAAAACTGAGAGAGAAGAACAAAAGAAGCTCGAGTTGGGCTCTACAGTCTGTTTTTGACTTTTTTGAATGGGGCCAGTTTTCCTGGAGTGGAAATTAAAAACCTCAAAAGTAAACAATAGGGCCAACTTCAGGTGCAAGAAATAAAGTAAACAACATGGCACAGGCCCATGATCGGATGGGTTTTGTGCTTTTGTTTCCAAAACCTCTCTTCTGCGGCCGTTTACATTAGGGTATTTTCACTTACACCCCCTCAGATTTGGTTGATATTCACTTACACTCCATTTAGTTTGAAAAACTTCACTTACGCCCCTTATGACTATTAAACATGTTGGTACTTACACCCCCTTTGTGTATTTACCCTTTTAGCTGGTAGAGTAACTTTTCTAATTTAACTTTTCGGATAGGTTTTCCCTTATAGAGGCTGGAAATGTCAGTCCACCCACAGTTTGTAAATGTTGCCTCGAATTAGTCTCGACTTTTTGCTTGTAGTGGTTGCACCATGTACCTGCAATCTTTCCACATGTTAAGAATAAACATTAGGGTTGATTGGACTGTGTAGCCTTTGCAACCTCTATAAGGATAAATATGTTTGAAAAACTAAATTTGAAAAGTCACCCTTCCAACTAGCAGCGTGGATACACAATGGGGGTGAAAGTGACAACAAATTTGGTATTCATAAGGAGTGTAAGTGAATTTTTCCAAACCTGGAGGGGTGTGAGTGAAAATTAACCAAAACTGAGGGGGTGTAAGTGAATATTACCCTTTGCATTATGGTGGCGCAATGTCAATTGGCAAGTATCTTGTTAATTGAAATTATTTCCCATCAAGAGTGAATTGATCAGCATGAGTACTTGTCTCTGACGGATCATTGTTCTAGTGATAGAGAGGCTGATGCAAACTATATGGACTTTATAATCTAAGTCAATGTTCACATTCTCAAAAAGCATCCATATCCTCGTACAATAACACTACAAAGATTGCAAGGCCCGAGTCATCTTTTTACAATTAAAATGTTTCAAAGCATATTCAAGAGGGTTTCTAATGCTAGATTGAAGAAACTATCGCCGCCGATCATTGAGTTGGGTTTTACTTACTTAGTCGGTGCATTCTTTCCAAGTCAACTACGTCATATGACACTAATTTTTTCTTTGGCGTGTGCTCCGGTGCATAGATCATAAACCACGATTCATATCTTGTTAACATGGACCTAGTTTGGGAAAGATAGATTATTGGATAGATTATTGAATGTGTTGTTGAGATGAGGAGAGATAGACATAAACACTTCATCTCAACCACTCATTCAATAATCTATCTAATAATCTATCTTTGCCAAACTAAGCCCATCCATATGTGGTGATGAGGGTCAACTAGTCCTTCAGTTTAATGAAGTAGTAGGTTTGTTGTCATGAGACACTAATAACTACCACTCCGTCTCTGCTCTTTCTACGTAAATTGAATTTTTGACTCGTATCTGAGTCACTTTGACCAAGTGATTTGAATAGCAAAATAATACGATTTTTTGATAATTTTTTTACCGTATTATAGAGAAATTTTTACTCTACAACATTATGGAAAAATTATGGAAAAAATGCATCGATTTGCTATTCAAACCAACGAGTCAAAGTGATCAAGTGAATAGTGACAAAAGTCAAATTTGATAGAAAAAGCAGAGACTGAGTGGTAACACTCGGCCTCCTTTTTTTTCCTTACACCGAGCCTCCTTTTTCATTCATGTTTCCTAGTGATAACCCAATATTTGACCCTTTTTTTAGAGGCCCATTACATTATTGTGATTGCTTGTTTTGTCCTAGTGGGCTCAGTAGCTACCCAAACTTCTTCTCCTTCTATTTCAAAACCCATACTTTAGTGTGTAAATGGGTTGCCTGCTGTATTGGATTGCTATCTCACCTTATCTTGAACAGCCGCACCACTTCTGATACGATAAACATATCGATAAACTGAAATAAACTATGAAATAAAGATAAAGGGAGAGAGTAGGGTTTAGAAAAGTATTTCTCTATTGATTGAATAAATTGGAAAATTACACTGTTTAAATAGATGAATTGGTAAACCCTAACCCTAGACCTAACCGGCCTACTCTACGGACCGTACTAGTTATTAAATAACCTAATTAATCATAAATAAACTATTGAATATTTAATTGGGTAATATTGATACGGGCGATCCATATCATCTCCCACATGCTTAAAGACCGACTTGTCCTCAAGGTGGATGTTGAAAATCCACAATATTCTTACCCGGGTCAAATTGGCGTCGAACTTTCTTGAGAACATTAATTTAGAGGCTCAATCTGAAAAAACAAATACCGAAATTAGATTTGGAAGGTGAAAAACCCTAGCTAAGAGTCCGGCGCTCAAAAATTCGCAGCCGCCGATAAAAAAGTACCCAAAAATACTTTCTGCAACTATGATCGGCGCATCAATCACTTCCCAAGATGTGCTTGTCCAGCAAGGTTGAGGGCTTGAGGCATTACTATTCTCATGGGAGCATGGCCGCCTACTTGTCTCGCAGTGAGCAGGGGGTTGTTCATGCACACACTATTGACATAACTGTTCGCATGGGGCAAAATCACATTAACACCGTCGTCTCTTCTGACCTTTGCTGCTGGTCTTGATCTTGCGGCGGCGGCGGCTGGGTTTTTACCCGCGGCTGCTGCCGCTGGTCTCGATCTGGTGGCGGCGGTAACTACGGCTGTTCTTCAGCTCTGACGATGTCATGTATGCGACACAATTCCTCAACGGTAACAACTCGGAGTCGTCGCCCACTTGCTTTTATGGCTTCCAGATATGCCATGGCGAGATACCCATTCGCATGGAGTTGTTCCACGTCTGTCATGGTGAGATAATTGTTTTTTTTTCATTTACTTGTTGGCAGAGTTCTTCGAGGTCTTTGGGATCTTCGAGAACGACAACGGGTTCGTGGAGGCTGTTCATGGTGAGCGATGCAGAGAAGATCTGATCGTCGATTTCAATGAAAAACACCAATTGATACGATAAACGTATCGATAAACCGAAATAAACTATGAAATACAGATAAAGGGAGAGAGAGAGTAGGGAGAGAGTAGGTTTTAGAAGTATTTCTTTATTAACTGAATAAATTGGGAAATTACACTGCTTCAATAGATGAGCTGGTAAACCCTAACCCTAAATCTAACGGACCTACTTTACGGACCGTACTAATTATTAAATAACATAATTAATCATAAATAAACTAATAAATATTTAAATGGATAATATTGATACGAGCGACCCGTATCAACTTCATTGATGACTATTGCTTTCTGAGATGTGTTTCCCATTTCCGCTCATTTGGTTCTCGACCTCCTTCACCATTGTCAATGCATCTGTTTGAATCACCTTTGTCTTGAACCTTCTTTCCAGAGAAATCTTTATTCCATGTCGTAGGTCTTGTGCTCTGTAAATCTGCTTGTGTGACGAAAGGGATGGATTTCGTAAATCCGGCAATGTATTGGCCATGTCCGTCTCTGATGACTCCGCCGAAACCTGTTGTGTGTTTTCGATGTTCCGAAGCTCCAATTATGTTGAACTACGATATTAAATTATAATGGCGACGGCGATTCTTTGTGTAAGCTAATACCCACCGAAAGAGGTGCTAGTAACGGCGGTTCTGTGAACCGCTGTATATAAACAACCGTGATTTGGCTATTTTTCTAGTAGTGTAGATAGCTTGTATACCAAGGTCCAAGGTTGTGACCATTGAATTATGAGCTTGGTAAGGGTACTTTTGGAATCTCATAAAAAAGTATGAAATGTGGAGAAAACACAGACGTGTTAGACACTTTGAAGGTCTTCAAATTTTTATAGTAGTAGATATATTTCTAGATGCTCGGCTATCGAAATACCTGAACTTGGCAATAACCCACGTTGATGATTCGCCACCACCTCAACGGATTCCAGAAACAGAACTGTCGTTAAAGAAAACATGTGGCAGTACGTGTATTATCCTCTTGTGATTTTGCACTTTTAAATGAAAATTAAGTTGGATAGGAGAAAATAGCATAGATGCATTGGGAACGTGTTTAGATGTATCGAATGAGATTTTTTGGATCGAACTATTGTTGGAAGATGCGATGCAAAACTACAACTACCAAAATGAACCAACATCATGTGGAACAGAAATCTTTGCATAAGCCAAAAGATGCCGATGGCGCGTTCTATCCTGCATGATTTTCTAATGTTTTGAAGAAAATTTAGTTCGAATATGTTGAACCACAACATTTTTCATGTCATTCGTGCCTGTATGAAATTGTATTCTTTGTATTACAAGTTAAGAGCTAGTACATCAACCTTCTGCTATTGGTATTTGAGCTTCTTTAACGTGATATATGATATACACGTTTTTTAAGATGTTAGTGACGTTCGTATACTTGAGCTAGTACTCATTTGCTTCTTAATGAAGTAAGCTAATGAATTTTGGGTAAAAGACACTTTCACCCCTTCAAGTTTTATTGAAAGACACTTCCCACCCTTCTAGTTTAACAAAAGACACTCTCACCCCTTGACGCCTTCATTGTGCCGGATTTCAGGACACCTAAACTCTTTAATTGTGGCGTCATTAGTCAGGGGTGTGGGTTGTGTCACAAATAGTAGTTTTTGGGTTAGATTTTCCCTCTTAGAACATCAAATAACATAATCAAGGGGTGAAAAGGGTCCTAAAATTTTGGCACACTGAAGAGGCGAATGTGTCATCTCCCAAACTAGAGGCGAGGAAGAGTATCTTTGTCCAAAATGGTAGGGGTGAAAATGTGTTTTAGCCATAATTCTTTTAATGCAAATTGTGAAAAAATGTTGAACCGGGCCTAATATTTTGTTGGGTTCAATTGAAGCGGGCCAGACAGGGAATTGAGCCTGACTAATTGGTTCTACGATTTTGCTCTATTTGAATGTGTTTTTATTAAAGACTTAGGTGTGTTCTGATTTCTTGGTTACGGGCGCATGATTCATTTATAGCAAATGCTGAAAAAATGTTATAAACGACTTATAACATTTCTTATCTGGATCTCCCTGCATCTATTTGCCAGAATCGCTCCATTGCTTTCGGTCACTTGCCAGAACGTATCATCAAGAAGATGAAGGGATAGAAAAGTGAAGAGTTCTCGGTGGCTGGCAAGGAAGTTCTTATCAAAGCGGTCATCTAATATATCCCTAACTACACCATGGGTTGCTTCCTCTTGCCCGTGTGGGTGTGTCAGGATATGGAACGCGTAGTGAGACGCTTTTGGTGGGGTGGTAACGAAGACATAAGGAGGGTGCACTGGGTTTCTTGAGATAAACTAAAGACACCTAAAGAAGATGGAGGATTGGGTTTAAAGACTTCCACAATTTCAATATTGCTTTATTGACAAAGCATACATGGAGATTTATAAAGAATCCAGGCACCGTTGTAGCCGGTTTTTTCAAGGCCAAGTACTTCAGAGACTCCTCGATCATCGATCCGGTGGTTGCTCCTCACAATCAGATTTCATATGCATTTAGAAGTTTTCTAGCGGGTCGAGACTTAATCAAATGTGGGTCGCACTGGAAGGTAGGCTCGGGTGACAATATCAAAATTTTTATGGATAGCTGGATTCCTCGACAAAACACTCGTAGAGTGATCACTAGCAGCCCTGCTGGCCACGAAGACACCACAGCCAGCTACCTCATTGACCAGAACACCAGGAGGTGGGAATAGGAAAGGTTAGGCCAACTCATGTTACCTATTGACATAAATGTAATCCGTAGTATTCCCCTTGCAACCATGAGTGAATCCGATGAGGTCTTTTGGCATCACTCGTACGACGGTCTGTACTCATTTTTATCGGGATATAGAGTTCAAAAAATTATCTCAAAGGGTGATCTTTCATCAAATGGTCACGTCAATCGACAGTGGTTACTTAAAATGTGGAAACTAAAAGTTCCTGAGAAGCTCATCTTCCCTACTTGGATATTGTGGAATAATTCTCTAGATGTGGTCACCCAATTCCGGCATGGGGGCTGAAAGTCTCAAGCACATGCCAACTTTGTTTCATGGCGCTGAATCTGAGGAACACGCCTTTCTACTTTGTGCTCAAGATTTAGAAATACGGAAAGAGTGTGCGACAATGAGTTTTGTTTTACACTGGAGGGGTAGGTTACGGGATCTGATAGTTGAAGTCTTCACAAAAAGGCCTGTCGAAATTTGTGAGACCTTTATAGTGTTAATTTGGCTATTTGACGACCCTGAAATGCGAAATTTTTTAAAGACCAACTCCAATATGCTTCAGCTACTGTTACCTCGGCACTGAGTCTTCTTCAATGGGATAAGGAGGATCTGTCGACATGCCAGTTGGAGGAGGGTGCGTCTGGGTTCATTCCTATCAGCAGCAGCAGTGGAGTCCCCTGGCTCTTGGCTCCATTAAAATCAACTCTGACGCGGCCTGGATGCGCGTCGACGCAACTGCTGGCACCGGTTGTGTCCTGAGAGGCCATTCGGGTCAATTCTTGGTCAACCGCTTCAGGAGAATCCCCAATATCAGGACTCCTTTACTTGCTGAATTGTGCGCAATACAGTCCGGATTGCAACTGACCGAAGAACTTCATGTTAACTCCATTGAGGTGGAGACGGATAGCCTGATAGCAGTTCACCTCCTGCGATTTGTGGAGTTTGGTAAGATAAGAATAGATGCTTCACTTAGAGAGTTACGTTCGCTAGTAAATGATTGCAGAAACAGATTACTTACTTTCTCTAATTTTTCTGTTAATCACATAGCTAGAAGTAGTAATAATCTTGCCCACTATTTCGCTAAGAAATGTGTAGTTGAAGAGGATATGCCATTTTACTCTCAATTCTCAGATTGGGCGATTTATGTATTCTCTGAAGATTTAGCGGGTGTGAAAGCCCAACTCGTAATGACATCTAAATCTTTCCTAAAAAAACAAAAAAATGATTTATATTTTGAAGGGTCAAATGTAATAAGTGAAAGTAGAGAATATCCAGGGACCAGAACTCTGCCACTCCTTGTGTCCGCCAATGCATTTTAAGCCCGTCTAAATTAAATAAATTGCTTGGGAAGGAAGCTTCTTAGATGAGGGGTCTCAGTATCAATTCATACCGATGCCAGTGTCATTTTTTCTTTTTTCTTTTTTTCTGAAATGAAATCTCATTTTTTTAATTAAAAATAGAAAATAATTCTTCAAACGAAAATTGCTCTAAATACTACGGACAAGTACAACTAAATAATTAAAATTTTGACCCTAGCTCCTTCCTTAGCTGCAGTATGAGATGGGATATTTTGATCTCTTAACATTAGTGAATCTATTGTGATAACATTTGTAGATCACCACTTCAATTTTTTTTTTGTTTCTTTTTTCTTCAACCAAGTACACAGAATATTAGTACAGGAATGATTGATTTGGCCTATAATTATGAAATTCAACTACATTCAATAACATTCTAAAAAAAGAAGAAAAAAAATGTTCAATTGAATAACTTTCCCAAAACCGGAAATATCCAAATATTGAAGGAAGTCTCTCTCAAAGTCTCGTATTTCATGTGACTCCCTGAGCCGGCCAGGGGTTCCCACAGCTTAATTGCACTGAACAAATAATATATCCGGAACATCTTTCTTGTCTCTTATACTGTTTCTTATAGTCTTTAATGATCTCTGAAAAATGAATGAACAAGTGGTTTCTGTTGTTATCTCTGCTTGTGTATTCGAGTCTATCAAGACATAATAAATATGTCGTAGCAATAGACAACTTGTCCCGTATGATTTTTCCCCTTCAAGTTCGGCCTACTCATGTACGTAGTTATTTACTTTCTATGTGTTGGTGTCAAGCTCCTACTTAACTTTTTAAGATAAAAACAAACTCTGGAATCAATCCCTGTACTTCACTTAAAAGGATGTAACATTCAAACTAAATTTCAAACAGTTCAACTGTCATGGTTACAACTGCTTCATTCTAACGCGTGCATCCGCTGTTATAAATAGCCGGCCTCCCCCAACGTTTTTCCTGATCACTTATCAGATTCCAAACTTCTCCAATTTTTTTACCATTTCCAGAGAGACTTCGCATACTATTGCGGTTCGTAGGGTGCAGCGAGTGTACTGACAAACTGCACGGTTGAGGTGATTATCCTGCGAGGCATTTGCTCCGTTTCAGGCAGTACCATATGGGGCAAATTAGCTTTAAGGACATCGAGTCCATGCTCGAGATCGTCTCTGATTTTATCAGCAAATTCTCACTATTTTGCATGTTATTTATTTTCTGCATTTGTTTTTACAATTACATCTTTCTTTTTCGTCTCTTCTGCCTCCCTTTTTCCAGTACAAATTCGATTGTTATCCTACAATATGAACTGAGACATACATAATAAGGATTGAATGTCGTCGAGCGTCGTATGAGGAGCCCTATGAGAATTGCCGTTCAGTTTTTACAGATAGAGTGCTCATTTGATCGTGCAGATCCGTAAATGAAATACCAGGCATTACATTGTTTTTTATATAGACTTCTTAAATTTAAACGGAGATGATACATATTTTGACAGTTGTCTTAGTTAAAAAAAAAGGAGTCTTGTACTCAGTTCATTGAGCGGGTATCATTGTATTCTTATATTGGTTCAGAACAAATTATGCATGCAAATTATGTGTCTTGTTTGACGTATTTTAATACAAATACTATATTTAGCCCCTACAAAATAATGAATTTATGCTTGTAATATTTTAGACCTCAAATTTACGCATATAATGTTACTTGGTTCCTATTTAATCGAAATTATGCTTCCGCCACAGTGCCATAGAGGGTCCAAGATCTCGCGAATATTTATAATTGAATTCCCACACAACGGTCACATGGAGGCTATTTAGGGGAAGAAGAAAAATAATCTTAGGGGACGAGATAACATTATCCGTGGATCACGTGGACACGGACATTCTCAACGTACATAGAGTTCTACATATAGGAAACCCTAAATACAACTCTATCACTCAATAATGATATTTCTCCAATGTTATGAAATAAACCCAATTATGAATACCAGTGTATTATTTATTTCTACTAGTTTTAAGTGAGCGAAAAAATATCTCTACTACCACTCCGTCCCAGCTCTTTTTACCCAAGTTGACTTTTGCTACTATTCACTTGGTCATTTTGACCCGTTGATTTGAATAACAAAACAATGTAATTTTTCGATAATTTTTTCATGGTGGTGTAGAGTAAAAGTTTCTCTATAATACGGTGAAAAAATTATCAAAATATCGTATTATTTTGCTATCCAAATCACCCGGTCAAAGTGACCCAAATACGAGTCAAAAAGTCAACATGGGTAGAAAGAGCTGGGACGGAGTGGTAGTTTTCAAAATTTATAATTCCAATTGCCCAGCGAGATTAACCTTCAACTACCATTTCACATCACAGTATTTGGCTAGTTCAATTCTTTGTAAACTACAAGAAGCTTTTACCTCACCCGAAACTATTTTCTAATCGAATTGGGTCAACACAATATATCGAATTTATGGTATACGGTTATACAACGACTAATTTTGCCATACCGACAACAAAGATATGCTCCGTATTCCAGATCCTTCTATTCTAGTGATAGAAATCTGTATGGTACTCAGTTTTAATTGTGTACAATTTTACAAGAGACAAAGATGAGAACATTAAAGAAGAGGCATAGTCAGACAGTAGTTGTATTAAACACAAAGCAGGTGGTCAGATGAGAGTACCTCCTACTCATTAGCAGCTTTTGTATTTATTACACAAACCTACCCCAACTGACTTCCATGGTTTTTGCTTGGGTAAGATACACTTTCATCCTCTCATTTTTTATGCACAGTCACTTTCACCCCTTTCTGTTTGGAAAATGACTGTTACATCCCCTTAGTGTGCCGAATTTCAGGACACCTGACCCACTGATTGTGGCGTTGTTCGTCTAGGAGTGCGGTTTAGTAGTTTTAGAGACAAAACTTTCATCTTATAGTATGGATTCTTTTTGTTAGGAACACCAATGGTAAAATCATGATATACTTTAGTCTTGTTAAAATTCTTTCCTTTAGTATGAAACTTGAGTAGGTAATTTGTTGCCATTTTAAATATTAAGTTTAGCCTCCTCATACGCGTCTAAGTCTTTTACTTTGTATTTCATGTATTCTTTCCTTTAACAATCGAGCTTTATTCTTTTACTTAGTGGCGTTGGTCTTCTCCTATCGATGTGTCAAGTGGGTGAGCGGGAGTTGAAGCTATCCTCAGGGTACACTATAGAGTATTGAGGATTAATGTTACAACAAACCTTTACCATGCCATGATTGAGCAAGCTCGTGAAGGATTAGTACTCTCTCAGTCCTGAAATGAGCGTCATGTTTTTTTTTTTTAACTGTGATTTTCTTTACACATTAATTCTAAAATGCTATGGAAATATCAAATTCGGTATCATTTCATTAGCTAAATCATCATTCCAAAATAGTTACAAGAAACTGCACAACACACATTTTATAATTAGTCACCTAGTGCTCTCTTATGTGTTAGCTTCTATATAGGTCATTTATGTATCACAGATCTTCTTGTACTGGACAAAACGATTATACACATCCTGTGGTCCATTTTTGATGTGTGGTAGTGATGGGTTTCAATCTCAAAATGTGGGCTCAAATTTACCGGGATAGCGATTACTCACTACCTGCGGGACCATCCAACGGCCACGATCACAAGATCCAACCAAGTTACGGGTAGGAGACACTTTCACCCCCCATCAGGTTTGACGCAAAGATACTCTCACCCCTACTAATTTGGAAAATAATACTTTCAATCCTTCAGTGGCCAAATTCCAGGACACTTATACTCACTAAATGTGTTAGTGCTGCGGTGGAGTTTGTCACTTATAGTGGTTTTAGAAACAAAGTTGCCCATTTTTTTAAGGGTATTTCTTATCGAGAGAAAATTTTGCTCTTTTAAAGTGTGAAATGACACAATCAAATGTGCAAGTGTCATGAAATTTGACACACTAAAGGGTGGTATTGTCATTTATGAAGATGTGGAAGGAGTGGAAGTGTCTTCACGTCAAACTTGAAGGGGGTGAAAGTGTCTTTTAACCCCCCCCCCCCCCCCCCCCCCCAAAGTAAATTATTTTATCAGTGTAGTAATAATAGTTTTAACATTTCGCATCCATAACATCGCTAGTCAATACATGTGAGCTGATTAATTTGAAACCGATGGAAATCCAATGAAAGAAGCTAGTGGTGGATCCAGAAATTTACTAATAATCTAAAGATAAGAAAGGGAGTTCATTCAAGGCGGCAGTCGTTGTTGAGGAGGCATGGACACTTACCGATGCTTTCCAGGGCATCGGAACTTCAGAATGTGTGATTAGATCTTGTCAAATACCTCTATCGGTCACATTTTCTTTAAAATTACAATCAAGAACTCTGAAACCGATTATTACTGCTACTTGAGGTCTCAAAGCAAGTTACCACGCCCATATGTCCCCTCTTTGTTGCCCGATTTGGTCGTGTTTTGGAAGTACGTCGTGTTCTGGTCGGTGGCGGAGCAAGAAATTGAAACAATCAAACTACAATTAAATGTCATTATTTTTATATTATTGAAATTTGTTTTTGTTCCGAGCAAAGCCTCCATGTATAAGAATATTGGTTTTCATATTATCATATGCATGAACTAGTGAAACTCTGGGATAGTCTTGAGTGACAATTGTCATCCCTTGCCTTAACAAAACAATGACTACATGTGGCAATTGTCACCTTGGACTTTCCCAAAAAAATTCACTAGCACCCACATTTTTTTTTAATGTAGCACACACAAATTATAACAATGATATTTACTTTCCAAAAAAAAAATATATATATATATTTTAACTGTGACTCTATTGGTTCAGTTCAATTTTCTTGCTCCGACATGGGCCAAAACACAAAGTACCTCCAGAAGAAAGACCCATTTCGAGCAATAAAGTGGGGACAAATGGAGCGTACAAAGTGCATGCAGTAGTAAACAGGAAGACCAATTCAACATCATAACCGTTTATGGCACCAACACATTTAAAGTGCAACATCACCAGTACAAAGATCTCTACCCTTTTGTGTGCAAAAGACAGGGACAAAAAGGTAATTATCTTCCATTTTCCCGCGCTGACCAACTGAATTCCCTTTTCCCATCTCTCGAAAAAGTAAAAGATATTTATTCCATTTTTTTATCATCATCCATCATTATCATTATTCCTCTGCCACAAAACCAAGAAACACCCCCCAACAACAACACCACCACCCCAAAAAAAGCCAAACAAACCCTAAGGAATACAAAGCTTTGTTTTGTCCCTGTTTGGCCAAAAAAACAAGTTTTTTCTTCATTTTTTTTTTCATTTTATTTTAATTCCACCTCTCACTAGCTTCTTCTTTTTCCGTCTTTTTCGGGTTTTTGGTCACTGAAACGGTCTAATTTTCATTGGTGTCTTTCTTGAACAGAGCATCTATCTCTCTCTGCTTTCTCTTACTAGATCCTTAGCTCAGTGGTTCAGAATCTGCTAAGGCTGAAACCTTTCGACGTTTCACTTCTCTCTCCACTCCTTCTGAAGCACTGTCACTAGAACAACAGGGGAAGTCAAGAACGTTGACCGGTGTGTTAGAGCTTGAAAAGCCTTCGAGAACCGATTCGTACTCTCCCATTGCAATGTCTTGAACCAGATTGAAGCAGCTGAACAAATTCTCCTGAAAATTTGATGACAAACTTAGTTGTTGATTCACTGATGGAAACCAAAAAGATTAGAATTTGGGTATATTTCACTTAGACCCCCTCAATTTTGGTTGATCTTCACTTACACCCGTTTTAGGTTGGAAAATTTCACTCACACCCTTTAAGATTACAAACATTGTTGTCACTTACACCCCTACATGTATTTACTCTGTTAGTTGGTAGCGTAACGTTCCAAATTTAGTTTTTTGGGCAGATTTATCTTTGCAAATGCCATTAAGGTCAATCCACATTTAATATTGTAAACTCTACCTCGAGTTAATTATAATTTATGTTTGTAGTAGCTGCACAATGTTTAGAAATCCACATGAACATGCGATAGAACACAAATATTTCGCTTATTTAAAGAATATACATTGGGCTGGATTGACCTCTGCAAATGTAAGTTTGTCAGAAAAACTAATTTTGAAAAGTTACACAAGAACTAGCACAGTGAATGCATAAGAGAGGGGTGTAAGTGACAAACTTTTTTCGTAGTTATAGACTCATAATGGGTGTAAGTGATGTTTTTCAAACTAGGAGTGATGTAAGTTAAGATTGACCAAAACTAAAGGGGTGTAAGTAAATTTTACCCTTTAGAAATTTAAGTCTAATTTGAAGAAAACCCCACCTTATTTACGTATGAACAGCTTTCGATTGATGTCTTGAAGCTTGGAAATTGCAATGGGAATAGCTCGTGAGATGCAGAGAGAAGAGCCGATGCTGAAACAATCGACGGCTTGAACTCCAGCAACCTCATGTCTGCAAAATCGAAACAAAATTGTCAGATTTCACGATCTGGGTTTTGTTCCAATGTGGAAATTGAATGTGGGTTTAACAACCATTTTGCGATTTGATGATGATTTCGATTGCCCGAGACTTGAGGGCTTGAACCAGAGGTGGGTCTTTGAATTTGAACAACGAGATGAAGAAATCGTTGAAGGAGAAGGGTGTGACTGAGCGTGTCCGCCATTGGAGAGCTCCGAGTAGTAACGACTCCATTCTCTGAATTGTAACCGCGTCGAAGACGATGCCTCCGTTTTGCTGAAAACCAATATAGCTCTCAGCGTCAGAAACATAATGAAAAGAAACAGAGTAATCCGTAAATTGAATACTTCTTCTGTTTCTTCTCTTTTTACTACTTTCACTTTTACCAAATGTTCACCGTAACACTTGGACCTGATGATTTTTATATGCAATACTACTCTGTCTCTGCTCTTTGTTCCAATCTGACTTTTTGATTCGTATCTGGGTCACTTTATCTGGGTGATTTTGATAGCAAAACAGTACGATTTTTGATAATTTTTTCACCGTATTATAGAGCAAATTTTACCTTACAACACCATAAAAAATTATCAAAAAATTACATTGATTTGCTATTCAAATCACTGGGTCAAAGTGACCTAGTGAATAATGACAAAAATCAAATTAGGAACAAAGAAGAGAAATAGTTATAATTTTTTAATAATTTTTCATGATGTTGTAGCGTAAAATTTATTCTATAAAATCATGAAAAATTATTTAAAAATTGCACAATTTTGCTATTCAGATTAAAATGATGTGGTTATGGATAAAAAAGTCAAAACTGGACTATAGAGAAGAAACAGACCAAGTAAGAGAGGATGAAGAATCACCTGAATATCAGAAACAGAGTACTGGGTTTCTCTCATCTTCATCGCCAGAGAAACGCAAGAAACTGCTAAAAGCCTCACAACCCATGGCTTGCCTTGCTGCAACATCAATAACCCATCAATTAATTCCATTTTCAGAAGAGAGAATGTATACATATAGATAAATACTTCCTCTGTTTCTTTTCTTTCTTCCTACTTTGACTTTTGCGACTATGCACCGAGTCGCTTTGACCCGTTGATTTATTAGCAATACTTTACAATTTTTTGATAATTTTTCACGATGTTGTAAAGTAGACTTCACCCTACAACACCGTAGAAATTATCAAAAAATTGCAATCGTTCGGCTAACCAACCACCAGGTCAAAGTAAACTGACTACAGAAGAAAAGTCAAAACTGGAAGAAAGAAAAGAAACAGACCAAGTAGATAAATAGATAGATACCGGTAAGCCACGGGCGGAGATGAAGCGGTCGAGGTAATTGACGGCTAGGTAAGAGAGAAGAGGGTCGAACTCGGAGGTGAAATCTGAGATTACAGAGACAGCTTCACGGCGGAGAGCAATGTCGAAGTCTATGTTCATAGCGGTGAACTGATCGGATTCAACTTCGAAAAGAGACGAATCGAAGGAGGTGGAAAGTGGGTTTTCTAAATCAAACTCCATTGTTGCTGGTGGTGGTGGTGGATGAGATTGAGATTGAGATTGAGTGAGTTCAGAGTGGAGTGGAGAAGATAGAGTGCACGAAACTCATTGTTAAAGGAAAACAGAGAGAGAGAGAAGTAAATGAGGGAGAGAGAGAGGTTAAAGGTGAGTGTTCGCTGTCTCTTGTTAAAAGGAGGAGGAGAGGAGAAGAAGGTGTAGAGACTAGAGAGACTTCAGCTTCACTCCTCTGTGTGTGTTGTCTCTCTAGAACAGTCCTTGCTCTTTTTGCATTGGCATCTCTGCTAGCTCTCTTTTTACCTTTCCTTTTCTCCCCTCTCTCTCATCGGGAAGGAAAATTGGTTGCGTACCGGAAGCTTTTAGTTGAGCTATATCAGTATCATATCTACATATAGACCTAGAAGAGTACTCGGTTCATAATTGAAACTTTTTTTTTAGAAAATGTAATGGCAAACACCATGTGGAAACGGACTCTGATATTAGTTTGTTATGACGTGGAATTAGAAAGAGAGCGAAGACAAACAAAGAATAAGAACACACGCAATATAATGTGATCCACTAGCATGATATTAGCTACGTCAACGGCCCTAAAACCATGTTTATTTAGAAACAATATAAATTTGCCAATCACTTACTCCCTCTGTCCCATGCGGTAGTTCAAAATTGACTTTTTGAAGTCATTTTGACCTGGTGATTTGGTTACCCGAACAATACTAGAATTTGGTAATTTTTTCATGGTGTTCTAGAGTAAGTACTCTACAACACCATGAAAAAATTACAAAATTCTTTCATTGTTTTCCCAACTAAATCATCAGATCAAAGTGATCGGTGAATAGTACTCTTTGAACAACCTGCTGGGACGGAGGGAGTACATAGGAGAGAGAATTTTTTTTTTTAGTGCTGCAACAGAGCACCACGTGGTGCTCCACATCCAATGGGTGTGTGCCAATCACTTACATACAAGACTGACTTAGTGTCCAACACATCCTAAAACGACTATAGAATAGATAAGGAAACAACACAGAAACTGCCAAGTTTGCCTCCCTTATTTGTTTCCTAAATTTCTTAGCCGCCTTTGAATTTAAGCCATATTCAATAGAAAAATTAATTATATTAGAAATGCGGTATCAATCCCAAAAGGTCATCGGATAATACATTTTCAGTCCAATTAGGAACTTCGAAATAAAAAAGAAATGTACTCTTCATCCATTTCATATTTTGCAAAATTGTGAGTTAAATTGTTGCATTCACAACCCACAAAGGAGACAATCACTAAATCATAGTGTGAGAGGGGTCGATGACAGACATTGACAATAAAATTCATCTCTACCAAAACACCACAAGTTTCAATTTTTCCGAAACACCATCTCTTATCAATCGACATGCCACCAAGAAACCAGTTTGGACCTCCACAACCGAGTAGTGCAACTCCTTAGCTAACAGAAGTCTCATCTCCATTGCCGCTAGGTCCGCCAAAAGAGGTGACTAGATTCTAGGAAGACATCTGTGTAAATACCCGACATAGTCACTTATTACTGTAGCCGATCCGAAGTCCAGACATGATGCATATGTGTTAAATTTGTGAACACCCGGAGCCGGGTTCGACCACAGGCTCCCGTCTTCCGTATCACCAATTGGAAGGTCACCTAACAAGCCTCCTAGCATTACTTCCTGAAACCAGAGGTGGTAATTCATGCCGAATATAGCGACTATTGTGGATTTTTGCACTGCCTGTTGAAATTGAATTTGTTCCTGTTGCACCAAATGGACCAAACACTTGCCGCGAATTTGTAGCGTACGTAGATTGGTTGTTCTGTAAACGTCTCAAAGATCCAATCCCTGATAGGACCAATTCGTGTATTCATAAATTTTGCTCCCAAGCTTTCCATCCAAATTTGTTGGGCAAATAAGCAATGCATAAAATATGATAATTTGTCTCTACCTCTTCTAGACATTGTTGACAAAGTCGGAAAAGCTCTAAGCACATTCCTTTCAGCCTCATGGACACTAGGAGTGAATTGTGCCAAAGTCGCCAAACCGGGTAAATAAGCTTCGTAGGAACCTTCATTCACCACATCTTATCAAGCCACTGTCTATTGATGGGGACAGCTGAATAGGACATCGCACCCTTCGATCTGGCTATTTGCGCTCTAGTTCTATAGCCCGTTTATACTGAATAATTATCATCATCTTAATGGTACCAAAATAAAGGTGTCCTCCTGAGAAGACTCGAGAGGGATCGTATGAATAAACTCCTCTTAAATTGGAAGTGGTAACTCAGATAATCATTCCTTGTTCCACACCCTCTTGATTTGATCAATCAAATAGTCTACAGTGATGTCACTTGCGCCTTTTGGGATATGTGAAATCACCGTGAAAGTGATAATTCTATGTAGCCATGTATCCTTAAATACTCATACTTGACTAGCATTACCGATCTTCCAAACTAAACCTGATTTGAGCAAGTCCAGTCCTGCTATGATACTTCGAAAGGAATAGAACTTGACTTGTGGAACTCAACTTCACTTTAAGAATAGTAGAATACTTGAAATACTTGGCTTTGAACACCAAGCTGACTAGACTGTTGGGCTTTCGCAAGAATCGCTATGTGTTTCTTTTGCCAGAATTGCCACGTGAAAGTCATTAAAATTGAAAAAACTAAAGCCCCCATGCTCTTTTGACAACTTCAATTTATCCCATGAGACCTAGTGGATTCTCCTTCTATCTTCACCTCCCCCCACCACAATTTGCAGATTAGTCTTTCCATATTGTGGCATACCTTCATGGGTAATACGAAACATCCAATCACATAATTTGGGAAAGTCTTGATGATCGCTTTGATTAACACTTCCTTACCTGCAGCCGATAGTTCCTTCCATTTCTATCATTTGAGTTTCTTGTTGATCCTTTAGTAAAGATAGCCAAAAGTCATGTCCCTTCTTTTGCCAATCGCAGTTGGCAGTCCCAAAGAACTATCATGTTCATCTACTGGTTTCACCCCACATTGCTGACTCATAGTCGTTTCCTGTGATTGACTGACATTGTTGAAAAAGACCAAAGAAGATGTCAGAAGGTTTAAAACCCGATCGGAGGTTGCTTCATAATCGCTCAAAATTGCTCGGAGTGAGCCAATATCCAAACTTGTGGCCCTGATAAATAATAAGTCATCATCTGCAAAGAATAAATGTGACACGGTGGGGCCTCCTCTAGAAGCATAGATTCCAGACTAGAGCCATCCTGCACTGCTAAAGACAAACTACGTGAGTTTCACTAATAAGGAGGAATATATATATGGAGACAAAGGGCAACCCTGTCTCAACTCCCTTCCAAGAGCAATCAAACCTTTCACTTCCAAAATCCCATACGCTCCGTCAGAGCACACAGGAAATCCCACTCCACTTTGTCATGAGCTTTGCTCTTATCTACTTTGAGCGCTAAATACCCACCTTCCCCTTCTTCATGTTCTTCATTGAATGAAGCAGCTCAAAAGTGGTCAAAGTATTATCAGATATCAATCTTCCAGGCACAAATGCACAACGATTCTTAGAAATCACGGAATAGATAATGACTTTTAGACTATTTGCCAAGACATTGGTAATATACTTGTAACTCTTGTCACACAAACAAATAGGGAGCAAATCCATGGGCTTTATTACCATCTTAACTTTAGGAATTAGAGCAATGAGTGTATGTTCATACTTGGTAACATCTCCATCACTTTTCGGGATGCTCAAGAAGGTTTCCTCCATCTCTATGCCAACGATATTCAAATTTTGACGATAAAAGACAGCAGAAAAGCCGCCAAGACCTGGTGCCTTACATGGTCCAAGCTGCTTCAATGCTGAACTGATGTCTGCGCTTGTAAAAGGCTAGTATATGAAAGCCCTTTGCTCCAAGGAAACAAGATCCTACACTCCAGTCGTTGAAACTTAAATGAACCCTCAGATGTAAACTCTACATATTGTATTTGTATAAAATCACGAATTTGATATAGAATATAAACGAAAAAAATCATACTCTCCTTTCTTTGCAGTATTAATGATATTTATAATGTAGCGAATATGCATGTAAAGATATGTAAGAGATTTACATATTTCGACGTATATTCTCAAGTCCTAAGGTCTTATATGAGATCAATGAATTGTTTAGCTATTAATCACAAACATGGTCCGTTTCCTCAAACGCTTTCCTATTGACTTTAGGGGTCAGTTTCAACGACATATTTAGTTGACCATATGACGCAAAACAATCTAATTTTTTTCGTTATATTGTAATGTCAAGAAAGATCTACAATATTATGAAAAGATTAATACATTTTTGTATCACGTAGTTAGTTAAAATACTCGGTCAAAGTGACATATAAAGTCAACTGGAAAGATTCTGATAAAATGGATGTAGTATTCACAAAGATATTTTATTTGCAATTTTTAAGTGGTCCACAATTTTGCGGATGCTCTTGTGCCTTTTATTCCCAAAATTAAACAGTTCCGGAAAGAGACTATTTTAAACTTGTAACTCTGTAAGATAATGTTCAACAATTTATAACTTGGTTACTGTAGATAGTCCAAAGCATGGTCCTAGTCCGCAGCCACGTGGACCTGGCACCAACACAGAATTGGATGCCCTATGGTGCTCCATGCACGCCGAATTATGCCATGTCAACATATGGGGATCAAGAGACCGAGTCCCTTCACGAATTGCAGCTCGCACGAATCAGGAGATTTAGAGTATTGGAGGTTGGAATAAGGCTCGTCGCAGATGGTTGTCGTCCCATCTGCGATACGTGAATGTTGTGGAGCTAACTTGTTTGACCATTTGTACATACAAGTCTGATATTTCTAGCAACGATCTCTCGAGATATTTGCCATAATCGCCTCACACGGGGTTGTGCCTCTTCGTACAACCATGTAATCCCCATTAGCTGGCCTAATTGGACTTGTATAAACCTCTCTTTAGGGTACAATGACACGAGAGGTTAATTTCGGCATCACTATCGCCATATTACGAAGGACAAAATGTCTCTTTCCTCTGCGATATATGCAACTTATTCCTTCCCCTTTTACCATAATTCTCTCTACTCTCCATCTCGAATTCCGATTACTTCTTAGATTATAACCCTTGCTACCTGTAATAGGAACACAATTGATTAGCCCCGTCACTCTTCCTTGTATACAGTTACCAAAATCTTAGCTAACACACTTAAAACTGTTTTACCGGTTTTCAATCTCTAAAAACATCCTGCTTTTGTTACCAGACACCAAATTATCGATAATATTCTTACAATGTTTGAGAGAATTCAGACGAAAAAGAGTACAATGAAGGGCATGGCGGGTCATATTACTGTAAAACTTCACATGAGAAAAAGCCTATGACAGGGTTGTATGGGATTTCCTAAGGGTTGTCATGGAGTGGACGGATTTTAGTTTCCGATTGATTAATGAAGTTATGAATTTTATATCGTCAGCCACATACAACTTTGTAGTTAACTAATAGGTTGAAGACAAAGTCATACCTGAGAGGAGACTAAGACAACGCTACCCCTTGTCTCCAAACCTCTTTCTCCTCATAGCAAAACCATCTCCCGGAAGCCTACAATAGATGTTCAAAAAAAACAATATTACAGGAGTCTGTGCATCCATATGGGGCCCATTGACCTTCCACCTCTTTCATGTGGATGACAGAACCGAGCGTTGTATTTTTGCAAGCGCACGACGTAGCTATAATTTTCATGATAAGACAATGTTTATTGATCCACGAGACTGAGGGAATAAAAGCTCGTTATAAAAAGTATCCTTCGGGGGTTTAGTTACCTGTCACTAACTACTAAACTCAAAGAAATAAATTATACTGAAAATTGTAGGAATTTAAATAAATAAAAAGAATCCTATGACCCCTCTTGGGGGCACCAGTCCGTTTACGTAGCCATGATGATTATTTAGACGTCATGAACACTTTTATTGAGAACTCCTAAGCCTAACTAGGAATATGCTCTTTCAATGAACGATATCACTCATATGAAACGATTAATCCTAACTAGCTCACTTTCACCACAACTAGCTATTCTTAACCGGGCTTAATTTCTCAACTACAAGCGCCTCCCTATAAACTAAGAATCATCACCCAAAGGGTACCACTTATTACTGTGCACATGTACCTACCGTGCTCTTGTGTTGAAAGGTCGAGAGGCTCAGTATTCCATGCTGGATAATCCAACTGGCTGCTTTGTTAATTGATAATTCATCCACATGGATATTGCCTCAGTATACATTTAATCTAACAGAAACCAAATGAAAATAACCATCTAATAAGCATCCCAGTAAACGGATCTAGGAACCAAAAAATTGCGATGAGAGGTCCAAGACCAGGTTGACTCGCATTTTTACTGTACAAATTAAAATTTGTGTATCAACAAGAACGCTATCACAACCCTACGAGGCGGAATTAAGGTTTATACCTTCATCCCGCTAGTAGGTCCAAATCTCTTTGGATCTTCTCCAATATTCCTCAAGTTCCTCCTGGTTGAAAGTGTGGGCTTGCTGCTACCACCATTCCTTCTTTGGCTCCAAACATATTGGTCTCACTCTCAAAACCCTAGATTTTGGTGTATCTCTGAAGCATACGAAATCCTGAAGACTAAGGCAACTTATATAGGCTAACAGAGGGACCTGGAAGAGAAATTACGAATCAGGCTCCCAACTTTACTAGGACTTCTAGTTCTCCTCCAAGCTAGCCCAAATAAAGTTAAAAACAATTAGCACCACTAAAAGACAGTTATTCCACTCATGTTCATATGCTCAAAAATAATATTCGAGCTCCTATTACTAAATACTTATTACCTCCCCCATGTTAAGATTACAGATATCTGTCAATCAAATTAATCATTGACTGATTCATTTAATCGGCCTCGTTTCAAATCCTTTATCATTACTACTTAACTTGTTTGACATGTCCAGATTACACAATAATCTACCTGCATGGTTTGACATAATTAAAACTCATTAGCTTCATCAATGGGAAATCACCAATCCCATAACCGTGACATGGATTCCTTCGATACATCAATTTTCACCACGAAGTCAGCAGTATCATCCAACTCATTGAGTCATTGACTCCAAAGAATCTCACACAATTGACTTGTCAAAGCAACAATTGCCAAATATATGTTCACATTGACTATCTAAGTATTAAGAGCATAAGTAATCATAATAACATGAGAAGCACCTTGTCTTGTTATGTCGGTACAAAGACATTGATCTCAATTTGGTCCTATTCAATATACACAAAGTATACTAGCACATTGAGTTAAACTATAGTATAAACTGCATTGTTTCCAGCAACCAAGACAGGCGTACTAAAAGCAATGTGCTACAGTCGTTCCAATGGTTTGTCTACTTCCATCTTGATTGTGAACTCATACATTTCATTCCACAAGAACCGAAGACCTAATCCTCTTTATGTAAGCTAGACTATACATACAGATTTTCTACTATGAGGAATAATAGACAACTATGCATAATAACAACATAATACAAAAATTGTCCAAAAACATTCTCATAAATATCGTATGTAAATAATCCAATACAAAAAGCATGACTTGTAAGATTCAAACCAAAAAATTGGTCCCTAACCAAACAAGCTCATCTATGTGTAATCCAATCACAAATCATGATGTATAACTTAGGGTTTATTATTTAGGGTTCATAACTTAGGGTTTGTAATTTAAGGTTTGTAATTTAGGGTTTATATTGATCAAATCATACATAGTAATCAAATTGAGTTCATAAAGAGAAAGGGTAATGGACAAACTATCGTTACTTCGGAGGATTGCACGATGTAGTCTTAACTCCTTAACTCCTTGTGACTCCATTTTCAAGATCTCCAAATTCTGAAATGGCGTTGGCTTCTTCACTCCGAATAGGGCTAAGGAATGGATACTGTCAAATGACACGAAGTTATATTTTATTTTTCAGTAGTTCCGTGAGAGAAATAACCAAGAGAAGTCTTTAAAATTTTCCCAAATACCCTAGAATAATGCGGTGCCTGCCGTATCTGGCCGCGGCAATGACATTGCTCGTCACGGACTAGCCTTCCTCTCTGCGCATTTTCCCAATTGAAGCCGTAGCCACAAACTCATTCACCGCAGCCAAGTGCTGCTGCAGTTTTTCTTCTTTTTCTTCTCTTCGCAGCGGCGAGGGTTTTCTTGCCTCACGTTTTCGCTTCATTTTCTCTTGCTCTTTCCTCCGTGCTCCGCTCCCTCCGCGTTTAGTCCACTTGACAGTAGGAGTGCTTTTTCGGTGCTTCTGCAACTCCATCGATCATGTAGTCTCCACCTCATGTATCAAAACAACACGGACAAATACCCAAGATTATACCCGCGATAGAAATGTGCATAAAATAACTCAATTAAGCACAAAAATGCATGAAAAATACTACAACGCTTCCGTAGTTCCTCAACGGTGAAAATCATGCCAAATGTGCCAAATAAACCGAGAATCGCTCGTAAACATCGGGAAAACAACCTAAAAATGATAATCAAAACAACGCCAAATCCGTTGTTGTCAAATCCACTTACACGCAACCTACACCTATATAAGGTTACTGTTGGGAATCCAAGGTGCCTTGAATGTACTTGGGCTTGGCGAGGAGTTGACGACGAAGAGGGGCCAATAAATAAGGCGAAGAAACGGATCAAGACAAAGGCAAGAAGACAATGAAGAAGCATCAGTTCGACGGGTCTGGGAACAGTTTGATCATGATAGACCCGAAGAGTTCGATAGGGCGGCTGAATATTGTTTCCTTGTTCGTTTTGATAACTTCTTTGTTTCTTGGGTACCTAATCGGTATCCTAGGCCTATATAAGGACATAGGGTCGTGACTTACTGGTGTGTGTTGTATTCGTAATGCTTCTCTCTAATAAATTGAGATTTTTCGGGTCGTGGAGGTAGCTAGCACCGTCCTAGTGAACCGCGTTTATACCGGGTGTGTTTCTTGTGTTATTGTTTTCATAGTTTCATCGTTCTCTAAGCTCTGTCCTGAACAGTTACCTCCTCCTTTGCCTCAAAGTAAGGCAAAACGCAAAGCTCACAGTGGCTTGTCACTATGAGTAATTGTGGAGCACGTATACGAAGTATCTTATTTGATTACGTCGACGAGAACTCTGGAATAAAATTATTTCGTTTTCGTAAGAAAGATTTTAGCAGTTTATATATGGGACCAATCTCTGTAGACCTCACAAGTAACGCAGGTTGCCTAGCGACTATAAGGATAAGGGCATATCAAGACACCAAAACAATGCATGTTGACAATTCATGACTGTTGGTCCGACTGAAATGTGATATTGACTTGGTTGGATTTTCGTTATCGGTTGCTAGTTATAACGACAAGTTCCTAAATCTTGCCTCTTCGCATCAAACAATTCAATTCAACTCTAGTGAACACACAAGTAAACAACTATACTAAGTCTTAAGAATACACTTCTTCCATTCTTACAAACAAAAACCTCCAAAAATCATCAATATTGTAGTACCAATTCACCAGGGTTGACAGCTTGGGTTTGTGTCCTTTAATGAATGGCCTAATTTCATACAACCAAGAAGAAAAAAATCACCAATGGGACAAAAGCATTAGGAACTATCTAGGAGTAGTATTTGTTAAAGACTTGTTATGGGGTTTTGTGAAATAACAAAGTCAATCCTAAAGAAAAATACACGGTTATATTAGCTAGCTTTTGTGTTTGAATTGAAGGGGAAATTGGAAAAACTTGGGTTTCATGTTCAATGTGTTTTTGAGTATTTCTTTAGTAGGTAACGTATGAACACATCTGCCCTTATTGTTTTTAAGATTTTGCCTTTTCCCATAAGTCTATCTTGCTTGGCTTGCTTCCTCCAAGTTCAAAGCACCCAAACCAAGAGATGCACAAAAATTGATTTCTAGGATTCCTTTTTTAGCTTAGTTATATGTTGATGAGAATCCAATTTGGCATTCTAAGACTGGGAGTACATACGAGAAAGATAGGCCATATAGATGAACTGTATGTAAATTAATTTATGACGAACTTAAAACTTAGTAAGGTTTGACACAAGTGATAAATAATTGGACCATTTAAAGTTGAAGTTCACATACTCGAACCCCAAAAGCTTGTTTAAGGATAAATTAAGAAAAAAAAGTTGTTCGAAGAGGGAAAGTTTACTTCCGTGATCTCTTGATTGGGATGATTAGTGTCTACCTGTTGGTGCTTAAAAGCAATTGTAAAACAATATTTTGTTAGAATAGGTAGTACTCACTGCCGTGATCTCTACACATTAGAAGAATTAGTCTCGATCTGTTAGTTGGAGGATACCGCAATACAGATTGAAAATATTAAATGTTTTTCAAAGAAGGTATAAGCATATGAGCATCACTAGGGATGGCAATGGGTCGGATCCGGATCGGATCAGGCCCTTCCCGATTCAGATCCGACCACGAAAAATGGGACCCAGATCCGATCTAGATCCGTTCGGATCACCACCGGATTCGGATCAGATCGGATCGGGTCCCATTCAGCTAATCCAAATTCGATCCGTAGATCCATATAGTACGTGGTTGGATCGGATCCAGCTTGAGTCTGCAATAAAATAGAAAAACTAACATAAAAAAAATAAACACTAATTTACACGCTAAGCCATGTTCGTAAGTTATGAAGCCTAAAAAAACAAATGAAATAGCTTTGTAGGTTGGAGTTATTATAGTATTCTTCTTGTAAGTGTAAGTGGGGAGGTAATAGGGGTATATTTGTAAAGCACGCATATACGTCAGATCAGATCGGGTCGTAACCCGGTGGATCTGCCCTCAGGTCCAAATCCACATCCAAATCAATTCGGATCTTGCTTTCCGGGTCCAAATCCGATCCATTTTCAATTGGATCGGATTCGAATCCGATCCATTCGGATCGGATCGCTCGGATCTCTGATCAGATCGGACCATATTGCCATTCTTAAGCACCACTAGATTTCTTTAACTGACCCAATATATAGTTAGCAAGCCTATTATATCTCTGTCCGTGATCCCGAACTCTTGTACCTGTTTCATTTTTAGTGTTGACTTTACATAAAAATAAAATATAGTTAGCAAGTACAACAAAGATTAGGGTTATATAATAGTCCCATATTATGCACATTTGACATAGTTTTTTCTTCTTCCTATTGCTTAGCACCAATATTTATCAAGGGGAAGGGACTAAAGCATACAGCTAATAATAGGAGACAACCAAAAGAGTAGCACACATCAACATGTCCTCATGTTTGTTTGCATTCATAATACATGATGTATCTATTTTGGTGTAGAGCTTGCATAAGTTCTCCAAATATATGCATAACATAATTTCATGTTCCTACAAAATAAAAATTCAAATTGTACTAAGCACATATAATTATAGAAATGGTTGGGTCATAATTGCATATGATACCCATTAGTGAGTGATTAGACTCAACTATAAGATGATATTGAAAAGTGTTGTTTGTCAATGGAAGGACAGACACAACGACATGTGAGCGAAACCATGCTCTTATCTTAAGTCCCTTATTATTATTGGCCCTATTTAATTGTACCTCAAAACTCATTACAGCAAACCTAAAGTTAGTGGGAACATAAGCTTATGAAGTCTCACATTGAAAACTAAAACAATCATTTGTATGGTCATTGTAACCAAATCCATCTACTTTCTTGACATAATTCATCAATCCAATTGATATGTTTTGACTTAACCATAGTGTACTTGAGACCCACATGGAGCTTCTTCTTCCCTTCTTCATCATCTTTAGTGTAACTAACTTTAGCCTTTAGGAAAGGAAAAGAAAGAATAGCACAAAACAAGACCATAGTTCTTGACTTTGTGAAAAAAGGCAACACATGCCATTATGCCAAAGCATTTACCCCCATTAAGCTTATCACTAGTGATTTTGTTTGATAGTTTGCTTTGGATCTTGACTTGGTCAAAAAAAATTGAAGAACAACTATAAAGGGTAGTGAATATGGGAATAATTCTTTATACAAATTGCAGAAAAATGATATCGGGAACTACTTTTTATCATGAATTTAATTTGGCATCAACTACATATTCTTCTTATTGCTCCCTTTTGGGTGTCACAATTTGCAGTCTCATATTTATGCCATAGTCTCACATTGGTCCCTCTATTTTACAGTGGGGGTGTTTGGATGGACATTTCTTTCCTACAATGTGTGTTTGTAGTGACAAGAAGCCAGCTATTCAGACTACCCTAGTGTCTCGCAGCTTTTGTAAAGCGTTACAAGTTGGTCCATGACCATCCATTTAACTTCTACTAAGAGCTTGTTTGGTATCCGTTTAAAAACAAGAAAAACAGTGGAAAAAAACGTAACGAAAAAACACGTATAAAAATAGAATCAAAAAACTGTTTGGTATTCGTTTAAAAACAGTGTTTAAAATCAAAAACACGTTTGGCAACATTACTAAATTTCAATGTTAATTTGCTTGAAAATCATTTTTATGTACAATACCGATATATATTTGATATTTGTTGCATCTAATCATAGTTGAAATGTCTTTCAACACCATTAGTATGAAAAAAACACCAAAAAAATACTACATTTGCTGTTTTTTTAAACAGCTGTTTTTCAGCATGTTTTTGTTTTTAAACAGGCAGTAAAACATGCGTACCAAATGCGTTTAAAAAAACAACCATGTTTTTAATCAAAATTGATTAAAAACAAGGATGCCAAACATGCACTAACTGTAAATAGCAGATAAGTTGTCGCGTAATAATAGGTTCTTCGGTGTTGGAGCAATTCTTAGGTGCTCATAGAGTAAAAACACGTGGTGCTTCATTCCCCTCATAGTTTGACATGTGCAATAAAAATGGTGTGAGTGGGAGAGAAAAATAGCCAAATAGGAATCTGATTTTTTTTTATCTATAACCTATAGCGAAGTGGCTAACCCTAGTAGAATATGTGTCAGTTATTTAATAGTGTGGAGCACCAAGTGGCGTGCTTACATGGTGCTCTTGGAGTATCTACAATTTTTTCGAGTGAAGAGAGGTGAGCGTGAACAGGTTTGAACCTATTTCGTGAAGAAATTCCACCGATCAGATAGGTTCGGATTTACTAGTGAAACCTAAACTAGTCATGAATTGTTGGCTCAACGCGATTCAGGGTTGAATTTTTTTTTTTAAACTTTATTTGGAAAACTGCATTAGAAAATTTGATCCAAATATTTGAACAATATTTTGTTGAGCCAATAGTTGTACAATATTTGGGGTTAGAACATAATGTAATTTGGTAAAAATGATGAGTAATCTGAGAAAAAATCAATTGTAATGGTCGTTTAGACCTGTAAAACTTAATTTATAAACCATGTATAATTTTAACATATGAAATTTTAGTAAGACTTGATCAGTTTTAAACGGTTTCGTTAATTTCCAAACTACCATCGATCAAATTTGGCTCGGGTTACTGATCTTATAATCGTAACGAATTAAGTAGGATCAATTGATGCTGTATTCGGACCGATTTAGTGTGAGACGATAAGAGGAGATCGGGTTTGGGCCTTTTTTTAATCCAGTTAGGGCGTGTTAGAGTACGCACGCGGAAGCACGATGCCAGTTGTTGGGAACCAAGAAAAGTGATTAGACGAAGAAGAAGATGAAGAACAACACAACGATATAACGTGGTTCACTAGTTTTTAGGCTAGCTACATCCACGACCAAAACGAACCAATTTATTGATGAGAGAGCCAATTACAATCCAAGACACACCACACATGTCAATAGAAGAGTCCTACACCCGTATATAGGCCTAAACTAGTGACTTGTGCCCAAAGCAACGTCCAAACGTTGCCAAAACGAACTAAGAAACAGTTCCAAAACGAACAAGGAAACAATTCCAAGACGAACAAGGAAATAATTCCAAGACGAACAAGGAAACAATTCCAAGCCGCCTTGGACCAAGTTAATTTTCTATGCTAGGTTTGAATCACCAAAACCTAACAAATCTCCACCTTGATTCAAACACCCTAGCAACCAATCCAATGCTCCTCATCAATCCAATTGTGGATGCCCCTCCCAATCAAGAACTCCTCCCCCCAATTCACCAAATCGTTTCTCTGATTGCCATCCGTCTTTTTCAACGAACACGCCAATTGTAGATGCACCTCCAACAATCAAATTTGAAGTGCTTCACCCTAATCGAAACGATCAACCAATCAACCGATATGATGTATTCCTAAATTTGCGGTATTGGAACACATCAACTATGCGCCACAACAAGCGCGTATTTGCGTCTCAAAAAACGCATAGACTTGTGTGTCTCAATCAACACACCCTAATGTACCATGACACAATGCATCTCCCCAATCGTCACGCCAATGACACTTCGTGACAAAAGTGCCTATCAAACAAGTCATGCCAATTGCGCCGCCAATATACCGCACCAAGACGCCAAACAAGACACGCTCAATAACGTGCCAACAATCAATGCGTGCACAATAACACGCACCCAATCAATACATGCCCAATAACATGTAACCAATCAATCCGCGCCCAATAACGTGTCACCTATCAATCCCGTGTTCAACAAGACACGTCAATTGCTCCATGCCACGAGCCAAATTCGCCGGTTGATTCGAGCCGTCTCCACCTTGACTTGAATCCTCCTAGCGGCCCGAACAAGATCGCTCCATGTCGATGCTCCAACTCTTACGAGTTCTTGCAACGGATGAGCCCAATTTAGATCCACATGCCCAATGCTCCATGTTGGAAGCCCGATTGCGGAACGCCAATTGCACGTGAACCTCCAAATTCGCGCTAGAATGCGCGCCCGATGCTCCATGGCAAAGAACCCGATAGCTCCCACAATAAGGAACCCGATTGTTCCCCCAATAAGAAACCCGATAGCTCCCACAACAAGGAACTCAATAGTTCCCCCAATAAGGAACTTGGTGGTGGGTGTGTCAACAATATTCTCATCAACACGATAGATCTTCATCCCAAACGATTTCGCCATCACTCATCACCAACAAACCCAAACCCAACAACCAGGCTCTGATACCACTTGTTAGAAAACGATGCGGAAGCGCAATGCCCAGTTGTTGGGAACCAAGAAGAGTGATTAGACGAAGAAGAAGATGAAGAACAACACAACGATATAACGTGGTTCACTAGTTTTTAGGCTAGCTACATCCACGACCAAAACGAACCAATTTATTGATGAGAGAGCCAATTACAATCCAAGACACACCACACATGTCAATAGAAGAGTTCTACACCCATATATAGGCCTAAACTAGTGACTTGTGCCCAAAGCAACGTCCAAACGTTGCCAAAACGAACTAAGAAACAGTTCCAAAACGAACAAGGAAACAATTCCAAGACGAACAAGGAAATAATTCCAAGACGAACAAGGAAACAATTCCAAGCCGCCTTGGACCAAGTTAATTTTTTATGCTAGGTTTGAATCACCAAAACCTAACAGGGCGGGTTTTGCTCAGCCCTATACTACGTAGATAGTACATAGTTAAGTGCTCTTCATAGGATTCCAAGTATCATTTTAGTGAATCCAAGTCCTAAGTAGGTAGGAGTATATGACTACAGATTAAGTCATTGAATATTCTTAATTGTTTTTAAAGTGAGAAGAAGCCAAACAGCTTCGATGTATTGGTCATTTCAAAATGCCTTCGAAGAATGATCCATTTTTTGTTTGGTTGCTTCAATTAAGCTTGCTCCATCTCGAACTATTCTCCTTTCTTTTCCTACTACTATAATAATTTCTTCTTATGTAAAGTACCACTTTCCTTTTATGTATATTTAAAAGAAAAAACACACACAAAAAGAATATCGTATTAATATATGTACACTCACATATTTTGACATATTCCTAAGTAATAATAAAACGATTTTCTACCTCTTTTCATGCATTGATGGAAGAGAAAGACTCAAGAAATAAATAAACTCCCTATTTTCACCTCCTTTAAAAGTTCGACAAAACCTTTTGCTACATACAGCGAAGATCGAGTGTCGCCTTTTATACGTAGAGAGAGCGCGTGCTTAGAACTTGTAAGTATAATATGTTTTGTTTTTGCAAATTGCTAAAATGAAAATGTACTATTTCATATACGTACTTCAACTGCTCTGTTATATATGCTTTCGATATGTGTGCGTAAAAATTCCAAAATTAATTGGAGAACATTGCGGAACTATGGTGCAAGAAAGAAGAGACACATGTGCAGATACATGATGAGTGTAATGCTTCACGCCAATATCCCCATGCAGATCGACACTATGATTGCATTTTTATTCTTTTTATCAGAAATTCACAATGTGGACACTAGACGGGCAAAACAATTCGATGTGGGCCTTGTCATACCACTACCATACTACTCGGGACAAATCAAAATATTCCGTCCATTTGTTTCTCTTCTATCTCTTGTTAGAGAAATAGAGAGTGGAGAACATCCTTCAATAATTTTGAATAATTATAGGAACCTGGCGATTCAAAGTGACTGTATTATTGTAATCCGATCATTCATATAGCATGGTTTCGTAATCCCCCAACTATTGTCATGTCTTACTTGTATAAATTGATACAAACCAATGACATGCAGGCAGTCGAGAAACAAAATGTGCTTATAGTTATCGAAATAGTTTAACTGTCATTGATGTAAAAAGCACTTAACTATGATAATGGAGGCAACTAAATGTGTAATGGCTAACTTCAGAGCTATTACTTGAATGGTTACTTAAAGTCCCCAGTGGAACCGAAAATGGGGATGTTAATCATCCCTCGGAGTTGGTATCATGATACGGATCCGGTTACACCACTTAGAGACGTGGGTATATCAGACGATGATTCAGACGGGGAGAACAAGCAAACAAGGATACGACTCAGGCGCACGGTGGCTCCGCCATCATATTTGAAAGATTACACTCAGCCCAAGCTGAAACGTTAATCTGATATTTTATTTTAAAGATTTTCGTTATATTTGCGTTATATTTATGTTTTTTGGACTTTGGGTCAGTTATGATATTTTTATTAAATCCGGGGTTTCTTTTCGGTTCTTTACTCGGATTAGGTCGAACCGACAGGGTTAGTAGTATAAAAGAGGTGTAATGTTTTTCTAAACAAAATTAAGAAAAGAATTACCCTCTCTCTCTCTCGTTAATTTTTGTTGCCTTCGTTCCTGTGTGTGCTGCGCCTCCGTTACCAGAGGTAACAGTGGTGCTTTCATTCATCTTCGTCGGACGTACAACCGCGGCGAACAAACCTCACCCTCCCACTCACCGGCGACCATGACAGAGGAGACCTCTGATCGCGGCAAGAACCCCGTCGTTACCCAGGAAACCACCCAGAGCTTCTCCAACGAAGCTACGATTACTGCAATCACCAATCCGCAGGTAGATATTTACACCCGTGAACGCCGCCGGGATTCTGAAATTGCCGAGATCCGCGATGCGGTCCGGCAGCTTCCGAACAAAGACGCCGGCTACACACCGCCGCCCGCACTCGCGACGCCCACCCTAGCGCCGCTGCCAACCCTTGACCGCCTACCTGTCCACAGCGCGCGGCACGCTGCTTCGGCCTCCACCGCGCAGCTCACTGCCTGGCCGCCTCCGGCCCCAACCGCAGCTTGGCAGCCACCACCTTCGCGCCCTAACCCAGCTGGAGGTACAGAACCCAATCCACGAATGTGGGTCGATTCCCTCCGCTTCAATGGGGAGGATCCCGTTGGGTGGATCTTTCGAATACAAAATTATTTCGATTATTATCGTGCGACTGACTCGGATCGCCTACAACTTGTTGGAATTTTAATTGACAATCCGGCCTCCGATTGGTTTCGGTATTACCAATCCAACAATCCCAATGCGACTTGGATGGATTTTTTTGGGTGCCGTCAAGATCCGATTCGATCCCGGTCACTATGAAGACTACTTGGGCGTGCTCTCTAAGGTTTTGCAAACATCAACACTTATGGCGTATCAAACAGCTTTTGAGGGGGTATTGCACAAGATTACGGGAGTTGAAGAAGGAGCTCTCGTTTCTCTTTTTCGGGCAGGTCTCAAGCAGCCCTTACGACGAGTTGACACTGCGTGGACCATGCACATTACCCGAAGCTTTTGCTCTTGCTCGAGAATTGTCAGCGAGACAGGAAGAGTTATTGCAGTCCAACATGCCTCCGCCAAAGCGTTCTTGGATGCCTATGATCACACGGACAGCCCCTTCTCTACCGTCACCCAACACGGGTTCCGCCACTCCTTCGGGTCCCACCACGGGTTCAGCCACACCCCCAATTAAGAGGATAACTCCAGCTGAGCATGCCGAGCGTCGCCGTCAGGGCCTTTGTTACAATTGCGACGAGAAATATACACGTTGCCACCATTGCAAGCCACAGTTTCTGCTACTATGTTCAGGAGAGGATGACGATACAGAGATCCAACCGCCTGCTGAAGAGGACGATCCTGGAATTATCTTGGACAACCTATCTCACCTCAACACTCTGTAAGGTACTACACACCCTCGCACTCTTAAGTTGACAGGCACTATTCGTGATGTTTGCGTGTGGGCACAAGAGATTCCGGCGGGGAGACCTCCGTGTACACCGTAAGTAGAGGATCAGAGATAGCACAGGAAGAGTTGGGTTGTGTGTAGGGAGAGAGTAAGGCAGTAGTAATGTCTGAGAGAGAGACAGAGGTTTGGCAGAGCTTCCGCGTATGGCTAGTGTGTCCTCCTTTGTATGGAAAGGTTAACGTCCTATATATAGCAGAGAATGTGACCGTTGTGGTGTGGTTAATGCGCCCATCAATGGCGGCTTAATTAGCTTAACCACAACGGCACGTTCGTCCGAGTATATAGGGACCGTTACAGCACGTTATGCGCGAATACCGGAACCGTTATGGGGTTGACCGGGTTTGACCGGGTTTATGGAGCTCGTGCCATAAATCTCTCAAAGCAGTTACTAAAGGTCGCGCGCGGGCTTGGCTCGCACGCGACAGGACTTACTCTAGCCTCCAAACCACTAAGTCCCTACAAGTCCCGTCCAGTGGTATGCGAGGGCTCTGTCTCGCAGCCCCCACATGGATCAGCGCGGCTGGTGATCCAGTGTGTGTGGAGCACAATATGGTGTGCTAGATGGTTGCCACGTGGCCAAGATCTGTCAGCTCAGAAAGCACTATCTACATTAGCCCCCTTTCTGCGCGTGAAGACTCATAGCTGGATAGACTTCCATGCGCGGAAACCAACATACGCGTCGCCGCCACGTACCAATTCAAATACGAGTAAATTCAGCCCCCGTGCGTGCCATTATGACCTAAAACCGCTTGAGTCGTGCCGTCTGGCCTTTAGGGTTTTAGGCGTGACGTCAGCTTGTCCTGTGATTGCGCGATTCGACGGTGACGATTGCGATCCGACCACTGAAAGGACGCAACCCTTAATTTTTTTTTGGATAAGTACTTTGTACTCTTCATTGTTGCAAAGCATCACTTCTTTCTCTTAAAGTGAATGATACCCGGAAGCCTTCGAGAGCAGATTCAGATAATCAATCACCAGTTCAGAATTGCAAATCGTCTTCTTCAACTGTCTGTATCCAAGCAGGCTTCACAGAAACAAGGTTGACCTTGTTCAATTTCGATTTAAGATGCTAGTATATGCTTTGAACTGCGTTGGATCTGCAAACCCATTATCTGCTGAAAAACTTGTGAAGGGACTCACAATCTTTGAATCCAATCTAGATTTAATCCTCCGATGATAAAGACCTTGAATGTAGGGTTTTTGAAATCTCTGATAATGCAAACAATTCCAATCCCTAATTTCTGAAATTGATACCAGAAACTGTTCATCTTTCTTTCCATAGATCTTGAATCTCGAAATTCAAACTGAAGTGTGGCATATTTCTCCCCCCTTTTTTCTTGCTTTTCCGCAGGAATGGCAAAGACAAAAGGAACTAGACCCACCAAGGAGGACGAAGAAATACCTGATCTTCCGCAAGCTCTATGGCGAAAAGCCCCCTATCTGGGTGGCAAAGACTTCTACCACGCGAGGGTTAAGGCAAAGAAACTGCCTGCTTCTGTCCCCAATGAGGGATTGCTAACATTAACTCCTCCAGTTAACTCAGCCTTGCTTGATTTGATTGGCTCCGAGGACGTGGTTCGATTGGGAATCGAAAATGGGTACTTCCCGTATGCTGCGATTTCCACCCAAGCTTTTGTCCAGAAATTGGACTACATGGATGAGTGGATTTACCATGTGTTGACCAATCATGCTGTGACTCTTAATGAGGCCGGCGTATACTTCGCCGTTCGTGCTATGAAGGGTGCTGCCGTGAAGCTGGACCAGTCCATGCTTCTAAACCTTCTTTCCCGCTACTCGCCTGCGACTCACACTTTTCACTTTGCTGAGTTCGAGGCTGCCCCCACACTCGAGGACGTGCACATGCTGTACGATCTGTCTCCCATGGGTGAGGTGGACCCTTTGAGTCCCTTGAGGACGGATGCGGAGATCACTTTGTACACGCAGATGGAGGAGTGCTTGTCAGAGGTAAAGAAAATCTCCACCCGATGGACCACTACCAAAGCCCTTCCTGACTGGCAACTGGTTGACACGTCTGCGAAGAATACTTGGAACAAATGGGTACAGTACTTCTTCCGTGATTACGCGAACAGCAGCATCACCAAGAAACTTCTGAGTCAAGACCCAGAGGCCAAGAACTACGTGGAGGGTAAAGGCTATCACTTGACCCTTTGTGCTTTCCTCTGTGCCTGGCTGTCGAGGTACTTAATCGATGGTCACCCGCACGATGGGGTCTTTTATCACGTTCTGCCGCTTGCTGTAAAACTGGCCCTTGGCCAGAAAGTCGCACTCGGACCCTTGGTCTTGGGCACGCTGTACTACAGACTGGATCAGCTGGTTGTGGCCATGAAAGAATCGCGTGGCCGTCTCGACATACTGACTTTTGTTATCATTGCCTTCTTGACGATGTGGGTCTTCGAGCGATGGCCTTCCTATGCACCAACTGCTTCTAAGCCCAACAAGTGGTGTCCCCCAGGCGCGGTGGAGGAGCGCAACAGCGGCAGAGCTGCAAGATGGTTTGGAACAAACAATACCAAGTGCGTCTGGAGTTTGATATGCGATAATCGGCGAGAGTTCATAGCCAGGCCCTATGCCATGCGCATTGAAAACGTGCGATGGTTTCCAAAGCTGTACCCTTCTAAGGGTGTTATCTCTTGGAAGAGCTCCTCTTCGATGATGAATATCATTTCAATGAGCGCTATCGCGAATTCTTTTGCTGGTGCCTGCGAGGTTCCCTTCCTGCTCTCGCAGAGCATATTCGTGAGCTCGCGCCGAGGTATGAGAGGATTACCGTGGATGTTGACCCCACTCGCGTTTCTCCCCAGTTCGGCTTTGATGCAGTGGCACCATCAATCTGGCCACAGTCTATTATCAGAGGCTGCTATAAGCGCTTGTTGACAAAGGAGTGCAAGACAGTCTTCATGAGAAATCTTCCCTTTGAGCAACCTGCAGGCAACCGTGAAGGCGGTTGTTCCAAGAACTGGCTCGCATACTGGAACGCTCAGCAGACGAGATTTGAGACGCAGTCGGCCCCCCAGCCAAGCAGATCTCCTGTGATCAGAAGAAACTCTTTTCCGTTTCGCCCCAATTGCAGTCTGGACGAGTCTGAATATGGTTGCTACTCATTGTTGGATCATGAGAACCATTTGTGCCCTGCCATCATTCTAGATGAAAAGATCGTCGCAGTTAGGAAAGGCGACTCGCATGTCATCAGATACATCGAGACTTTTGCTAAGGTAAGCAGCTTCTTTCGCATGCGCTAAGTTTTTTTTTTTTTTTTTTTATTGACATCTTTATTCTGCGCTGCTTGTTGTAGTGCCATGTGCGGAGGTTCGCATCTGGCGACCGTTCCAAGTCACTGGTTAACACCATTGTTACCACAAGAAGACAAGGACAGACGTTCCTGCTAGCTTCGAGGATGGATCCTGAGGTCGAAACCAGGATTCGCGAGGTCATGAATGCTTTTGCTGACTCGCTGATAGACAATGCTCCGGCCTTGTCTCCCCCTAGAGGTGATCCGTCTCCTCCAGCGGCTGCCGCGCCAAGAGCGAAGAGACCCAGGCAAAGAGGAATTACAATTTCTTCCCCTAGAAGTGCTCCATCTTCCCCTCCTGCGAGGTCCCTTTCTGCCAAGGACAAAGGCAAAGGTCGCATGCCTAGTAAAGCGCGGAAGGAGCTCGCAGTAGAGACCTTCGTTCCATTCGGCCCGGAGGAAGAAGAGGAGAGGCAGGAGCCAAGAGAAGGAGGTGAAGAAGAAGAAATAGCAAATGTAATACATGAGGAAGAATCAGGAGGTATCTCCATCGCGTTTCCCTTCTCATTGTCGTAACTCTTTTGTAACTCGATCTTGAACCAATCGTTTCTTCGCAGATGATGATGATGATGATGAGACCATCAGTGGCCTTTTGGCCAAAAGGCAGAAGAGGGATGCTCATTCTGGCATTTATGACGAACCCATAAGCGAGGACGTTCTCGCCGAGTCCAGGAAGACAGCCGCGGAAGCTGCTGAAAGGAGAAGGCAGCGAGAAGAGGAGGAGCTCGAGCGTGTGAGGCAGCGGAGCCTCGAAGAGCAACATGTTGACGACTTAGTGCGTCCAGCTGATGAGGAAGATGCGCTTCCCGAAGAGGTGGCTCCTCAAGCAGAAGAGGAGGATGCGGCTCCCGAAGTGGATGTGGCAGCCTTAGAGCAAGCCCAAGCAGACTTCGAAGAAATCGCAGGCGGCAATGAAGGTGAGATCTTTAATCTCGCGGTAACTTATCGAGACGTTATTGTTGGTGCATTAAAGCATGGCGTGTCAAAAGCTAACATTCGCCGCTGGCTAGTAGGCAAGTGCGGTGAACCCTCAGGTAATCACTTGAACGATATGCATAAACTAGGCTTTAGCAACTCGAAACAGAATCATGACTGGTTTCTTCGCGCCCCAGGTCACGCTCATCTTAAAGGCATGCTTATTGAGGACACATTAGTAGGGCAAGGTTCCACGTCCTTAGTGTATGACGAGGATACTGCAATCCCACCTTCGCGTGGAGGTGCTTGCTCTTAGCTTAGCAAAGATAATAAAATATCATATGATACAAGTTACCTCATACTATCGCATTTTGTATCGCAGGCAATGCTGATGAACCCATGTTGGAGCAAAGGAGCCAACCTTCTGCATCCTATGTCCCGGTTCCGAGTTCTCATACCGGGAAGCCCGTCGCAGCTGCTGAATATGCAGGAGAGCCTTTTGAGGACATCATCGAACTTTCTGATGATGTCGAGGCTGACACTGTGCTAATGGAGGAAGATGCCCATGCTGGTGCTGAGGAAATAAGAACAAGTACTGTTGATGCTACCGCATCTGAAAGTGTCCCTCGCCAAGCAACTTCGGCTGCCACTACGCCTCCAGCGACGACTGAGTCGGCGGTACCTCTTCCTGCGTGGAGCTTTTGGGGCTCGCAGGTCGGGTCTGCAATCGCACCTGGTGCGGCTTATACTCTTCCTCCTAATTATGAGGAGTTAGAGCTCGCAGCTGACAGGAGGGCTATGGAACGAGGACAGTCTTCAACCACCCCAGCAATGCGCATTCCTTCTCTTCGTGAGATCCTTGAAGGAACTGGTACGTCATGGTTTGCTGTTTGCATTTCACATTGTTCATTTGCGAGTTTGATAGTATAACCTGGCTTTTACATTGCTTCAGGTTTGAAGCAAGCCGATGTGGACTGGCTAGTTCGGATGCGTCTCACCTATCCCCAATCATTTGCGAGATCTCTGGAGATAGGGTCCTTTGACAGGAGGTTGTTTCTTTCCGAAGCCATCTGTATTTTGGAACAGCAGTCCGCGGCCACACCTGCGACCATTTCTCCTCAGAGTGCCGAATTGCTTTTTGGCATGTGCCAAAATCTTCTCGCCAAAGTTCAAGGCAGGCTGGGCTTCAAGTTTCTCGTGAAGAGAGTTACCCTGATTCGCGCGGCCGTAACTTTGGAACGCGGCCACCAAAACCTCGCAGCTGAAAAGTAGAAGGTGGAGCAGCAAAAACAAAAGGTTGAAGAGGCTATGAAGCTCTATCGTGAGATGAATGCCAGGTGCGAGCAGTTGAAGCAGGAAGTGGAGCAGGTGGAGAATCTGAGCCGTCAGTTCACCCCTCATGACTCCTTGATCAAGGGTTTACTTTGATTTTTTGAATTTGAAAAGTAGCAAAAAAATAGCTGAAACATTAATGTAATGTTGCTAGGGTTTCTCCCCCCTTTTTTTTTCAAAATAATCGAAGTGCCCGTTTTGCCCTTTCCGGGATTTGCTAGAATATTTCTGTGCATATCAATTCATGACATCAGCAATTGATATTCTGCCTTGATTTTTGCGCTAATTTCTCATTAGATAAGCACGCTTTCCTTGGGAAGTCCATCCGAATCATGACCATCCGTCATTAATTAGGATACGCAACTGAATCGTCGTAGCCTTTAGTAGGGTAATTGATTGTTACCGCTTTTCAAGGCGTAATTGATTGATGCTTACCCTCTTTTCAAATTCTGCTGACTCATCTAGGCAACTGAAGAGTCTCCACAAGGTCTATATAAACCCTGCCTTCTGCCATTTGGGTTCTTCATCCCAAAAATGTGCTTTGCCGTGAGTCCCTACGACTGCTGGCTTCAACGCTTGTTTTTCGTTGATTCATGGCAATTCCAAGTTTTGAAACCTGAGTTTGCGCTTTGTGCTATAGAAATAGCTTCCAAGATCCGCTTCATAAGGCTTATTGGTCTTTATAACCATCGTAAAGAAGATGGAGATAATACCTCATGTTTGTTCGAAGAATTTTCTTCGTCTATTATGTTTGCAGGTCATGTTTCCGGCCGCCTCCCGTCGAGGTGCAGCGCCGTAGTGACCTTGCTACCGACTCGTAATGAACGGCGGGATTCTCCTCCAGCATGCCCGGAGGAGAATTTCTTGCCTCCTCGTTCTTGAACTCAGGATGGCGAGCCAATGCGCTCGTTCCCATGTACAAGGAGCCCTTGCCCTTGGGAGTTTCTGCTTGCATGTTGTACGCCGGAACCGGTGGTTCCTCAGGCGCATCTCATGGGGTGTTGATCGGACAAGGGCCTTGTCAAATGCAGGGATCCTGAGCGTATGGCTTCTTGTGGCTCTTGTTGGACGTTCATTTTATAGCAAGACCCTATTTGCGACAGATCTTGGGCCGCAGATCTGCGTATCGCATAGCCGGTGTTAGGACCGTTAGGTTCATCCCTTTTCAGTTAGGATTCCCTCGATGTGTAACTTCTCGCTTGTAAGTTACTTTTTGAATGCATTGTAAGCCATGTTAGCTGCGCAGTTAGATTTGAGCTTTTTCGCTTGTAAGCTGCTATCTAGACAGATAAATTGTAAGTCCTTTTGACTCATTATGATAAATTGCTTTGTATGATTTGCTGTTTTGTTACAACAAATTACAATTTCGCACGTGTGTTGGCTGATTTCGCCTTCTGTAGTGCTATATACACACTTTGTATTTGCTATCTGTCGCATAGATTCGCAGATATGTTCTTGGATCGTTCGAGATCATGTTCGCGCAGCTTTGCTATCTTGGCAGATAGGCTTGTGATTTTGCCCCAGATTAAAATGCAGGTGCCATCTCATCAGATAGGCCTTTGTAGATCACTTAAGATCATTTTGCATGATGTTGCTATCACAATAGACAGACTTAAGAACGAATTTTTAATCGCATTTGTATAACGCTGCTATCACGGCAGATAGGCTTGAAAGATCATTTTGAGATCACGTTCGCATATGTTACTATCGTGGCGGATAGGCTTAGAAGATCAATTAAGATCATTTTTCGCATGAGCTGCTATCGTGGCAGATAGGCTTAGAAGATCAATTAAGATCATTTTTCGCGTGAGCTGCTATCGTGGCAGATAGCTTAGAAGATCAATTAAGATCGAATTCGCATGGGCTGCTATCGTGACAGATAGGCTTAGAAGATCAATTGAGATTGCATTCGCATAGGCTGCTATCGTGACAGATAGGCTTAGAGGATCAATTAAGATCGCGTTCGCATAGGCTGCTATCGTGGCAGATAGGCTTAGAAGATCAATTAAGATCATTTTTCGCATGAGCTGCTATCGTGGCAGATAGGCTTAGAAGATCAATTAAGATCGCATTCGCATGGGCTGCTATCGTGACAGATAGGCTTAGAAGATCAATTGAGATCGCATTCGCATAGGCTGCTATCGTGACAGATAGGCTTAGAGGATCAATTAAGATCGCATTCGCATAGGCTGCTATCGTGGCAGATAGGCTTAGAAGATCAATTAAGATCGCATTTGCACAGGTTGCTATTGTAACAGATAGGCTTATTGCTAATTAGTAACAATAATAAACTAAATGAAGCGACATTAACAACTAGAAGTATGAAGTTCTTCTCATTTGGGAGAAGCCTTTTATTATAGTACTCTCATATGGGAGAGATAAGATTACAATTCTCTCATATGGGAGAGGAGATTGTGTGAATCATAGCTATACAAGACATGAGGCAACGTTATAATAAAACGCATAAAATGAGAGAAGTCAAGGATAGTACTTCTTAATCCAGCGCATGTTGACTGAGCTTGGGGTTGAGGTCGTTCCGTGCAACCTCCGTATGCTGCAGTAGACACTGTCAAAGACTTCTGTGACTTCGAAAGGTCCTTCCCAATTGGCTGCGAATTTTGGGTAAGCCGCCTCTCGCATGCAATGGTCAGATGCGCGCAGGACCAAATCTCCAACTGCGAAATCTCTTCGCCGGACCGTTTTATTGTACGCACGAGCAATTCTTTCTTGATACCGCTTGTTGGTCCTTTTAGCTTGCTCTCGCTTTTCCTCCAGCAAGACTAAGTCATGATCGCGTTGATTGTCGTACAATGCGTGGAAGGCCAATCTCGCCGAATTAACTTTCACCTCCGCGGGTACCACAGCCTCAGCCCCGTAACATAGGAGGAATGGTGAGACACCTGTGGGTGTCCTTGGAGAAGTTCGGTAAGCCCACAGGGCTATGCTTAGAGAATCAACCCACTTCTTGTGATCATCTACGACCATCTTGCTCAAGATCCTCAACAGCGTTTTGTTGGTTGCTTCGGCTTGCCCGTTCCCTTTCGGGTAATAGGGGGTGGAGCATATCTGCCTGATGTTGTATTCTGCTAGCTTCGCAGCCACCTGGCGATTAACAAAAGGAGTACCATTATCTGAAAGGATGGTGTTGGGAATTCCGAACCTGCATATGATGTGTTTCTTGGATGAAATTGACCACAGCTAGCGCATTTGCCGTCTTCAGTGGTATCGCCTCCACCCATTTGGTGAACAGCTCAGTTGCGGTGAGAATAAAATGATTCCCATGCGAAGTTGGTCGGATGGGACCAATGAAATCCAACGCCCATGTGTGAAATGGCCATGGCGTTCCCAATGCATGTAGATCTACAGCGGGAGCGTGCACTAGGTTACCTTTGAATTGACACTCCTGGCAGCGTCGTACCTTGGTGCGGCAATCGGCCTCCATAGTGGGCCAGAAGTATCCAATTGAAAGGAGTTTCCTGCATAATTTCGCACCTCCCTGGTGTTCCACCTGATGAGAAAGGTCCATGACCTCTTGTGCTTCCCTGCTGTCTAGACATCGCAGCAAGTTGCCCTCATGGCCTCTTCGCCAAAGCGGGTTTTCTTGTACTACGTAACCAGATGCTTTCCTCTTCAATTTCTCAGCTTCTTTTCTTGATACGGGCAAGGTGCCCTGGGTGAGAAAATCAAAGAGTGGTTTCCTCCAATCCGCATCATCATCGGTTAGAGCGATGAGTAAAGAATCTTTGATCAGTGCGCAACTCTCGCACTTTCCCTGTATCAGTGCCGCGGCTGTTGACATGTCTGGCCAATGAATGCCATATCTCTGAGCCTTCCGATAGATTGACACCTCGCTTTCTCCGCAAGCATGTTGGTGAATCTTCTCTAACAGCAGTTGTCCCTCTTGCTCGGAGACGCATCGCATAAGTATTCCGCCAGGGCCCTTGTAGTAAAGGGTGTTGTCATGTATGCAATACCCCTTTGTGAGTGCCCACCTCTCGCTGCTTGTGCCTTCTGCAATGGCTCGTAAGATTGCCTTTCTCCAGTCCGCATCATCCATGTGTTCATCGTCGCACGCGTCTTCTGTTAACGCCGACGATGTTCGCACTTCGATCGAGATTCTTGCGGGACATTTGTCTGTACTAACTTTGGATCCCAAGGTGGCCAAAGCATCTGCATGCCTGTTTCCTGCTCGGGGCTTGTGCTCGTACCTAACATCGCAGAATTGCTGTACCAGCTTTTGTACCAAAGTCCGGTATGACAGAAGATTTATCTCCTTCAAACCGTACTCGCCCGAGGCCTGCTTGACAATTAGCTTGGAGTCCCCCATGACCGTCAGGTTGCTTACTTCCAAAGCCTTCGCTGCACGCAGTCCCGCTATGAGGGCTTCATATTCTGCCTCGTTGTTGGTGACTGCGAAGTCGAGCTTTGCGGACATCTGTATGACCTCCCCATCTGGCTTGGTCAAGACTATCCCAATGCCTCCACATTTCCTTGTTGACGAACCGTCGAAATGGAGCGTCCAATAGGGTACATCGAATGCGTATATTTCAGGTCCCTCGAATTCTTCTTCGATCACGGGCTCGTGGCTGTTATCGGGGAACTGTGCCAACAGATTCGCCACCGCCTGCGACTTGATCGCTCGTGGTTGCACGCATGTGATATCGTATTGAGAGATGGTCATATACCATTTCGCTAATCTTCCCCCAGGAGTGGTGTGAGTCAGAAGATATCGTATTGGATCACTTTTTGTGACCACCACCACTTTGTGCGACTCAAAGTAGTGTCTCAACTTCTCTATCACGAAGAACAGGGCAAGGCAATGACGCTCGATGTCAGTGTACCTTGATTCGGCGGGCTGCACGATGCGAGAGATGTAGTAGATGGGCCTTTCTTGGCCCTCGTACTCCTGAGCCAAGAGTGCTCCTATGGACTTCCTTGTTGACGTCAGATACAACATAAGTGGTGATCCTAATTGAGGTGCGATCATTATCTTTGAAGACGTCAGCAGATCCTTCAGCTTCCCGAACGCAGCTTCGTGCTCCGGAGTCCAGCTGTATATGGCATCTTTCTTGAGGAGGGCACTAAAACAGCAGGTGATTTCGGCAATCGCTGGGATGAATCTCCGCAGATATGATAGCTTTCCCAAAAATGTCCTCAAGGCACTTTGGTTATGTGGTGGCGTCATGCCAGTGATGGCTGATACTTTCGCAGGATCAGGCTTGATTCCTTGGCGATGCACTACGCATCCCAAGAACTTCCCTGATGTTACCCCGAACGCGCACTTCATGGGATTCATCTTCAGTTGAAAGCGTCTGCATCTATTGAATACTTTCCGTAAATCCGCCAGGTGATTTGCTTCCTGCTTGGATTTAACCACCAGGTCGTCCACATAAAATTCTACTTCCTTGTGCATCATGTCGTGGAACAGGGCCATCATGGCCCGCTGATAGGTTGCACCCGCGTTTTTGAGAACGAACGGCATCACCGTGTAGTTGAATACTCCCACTGGAGTGATAAATGCAGTTTTCCGCGCATCTTCAGGGTCCATCTTGATCTGGTTTTACCCGCTGAAGCCGTCCATGAAACTGAACATGCGATGACCCGCTGTCGAATCAATAAGCAGATCAATGTTGGGGAGCGGAAAATTGTCTTTTGGGCAGAAACGATTGAGATCCCGGAAATCCACGCAGATGCGAAGCTGTCCGTTCTTCTTTACCACTGGCACAATGTTGGCCAGCCATGTGGGATGATGATCCGACTCTATGAACTTGGAATCCAGAAGTTTGACAATCTCCTGTTTGATCTTCACGTTAAGCTCCGGCCTGAAGCTTCTTGTGCTCTGCTTTACCGGCTTAGACCCCGGAATGATGTCTAAACGGTGCATAGTGATACTTGTGTCCAGACCGGGCATCTCATCATACTCCCATGCGAACACATCCTTGTATTCAGTGAGGAGCTGTAGCAGTCCTTTCTCCTCTTCGCTTGTGAGGTCCGCACTTAGAAAGACTGGCCTTCTCTTTTCTTCGTTCGGGCTTAGGAATACCTCCTTTAGCTCTTGCTTTTGCGGTCTGGGTTTGTCTTCCATGCATTCGGGTGCTTCCTTGAGCTTCTCGTCTGGAGTGCTCTGCATTGGTTTTTCTGTTACCATAACCTGCTCGATTTGGTTGATTTGCTCAGGGATATCCCCATGCCCGCGTGAGGGCATCCCCGCGCACCTTCATATGCGATAGCACTTCTTCCCGTTGGCGTAGAAACTCTCTATCTCCTTGCCTTCGGGGTCATGCTTTGCTATTCTCTTCAGAGTATACACGTTCTTTCGCTGGTAGGCGATCCGCGACGCCTCTTCCCGCGTGGGCGGCTTTTCCTTGGCATCCTCCCTTGTCACCATCACTCCCGCAGGTGACTGATCCTTGATATCTTCCCATAGGGGTAAAGGAGTAGGGTTGAATGGTCCTGGTGTTTGCTCGTCCGCCATCTCGATGAACCACACCGCCTCGCTGAGATGTGCTTCATCCATGTTGAATGGATTCGTTGAAGCCGGTATCTCGACTATTCTGTCGTTCCAGATAGCTTTCATGACTTGGTGAGCTGTTGAAGGAACCGCGTCAAAGCGATGAATCCAGGCTCGACCTATGATCATGTGATACGTGGTGTTCGCATCTATGACATAGAACTTCGCTGAGCACTTGATTTTGCCGATCTGGACGCCCAGGCGGATCCATCCTATCGTCATTCTGGAGTCGCTTCCAAATCCCATCAGCGGAGATGGACGTCTGAGAATCTTGTACTCGGGGATTGCTGCTAGCTTCAGTGTGTGGAGCGAAACGACGTTGACCGCTGCTCCTCCATCGACGAATGCTCTTTTGAACTCGACGCCATTGATGATGGCCGTCACATACAGAGGCCTCTGGTGGCTCGCATCTGTCTTTTTGTCGCTGGCGGAAAAGGTCATAATCTTTTCTGTAGGGCGAGACGCCCGAATGACTTTCCCATTGGAGACTACAAGATCCTCCTCGTAGTCCTCTGCTATTCTCAAGATTGCTTTCGTCATTTCTGTCCGGCATTTCTCTGAGAAGTTCATCTCGTCGAAGAATCTACTAAAGCCATGCGACCCCTTCATCCGGTCGGCACGCTCGTCCTCCGTGTCCACGCTGTAGTCCTCATCATCATGGAATTCGGCAATGATGGGTAGACCATCCTCTGCGACCTCTTCCAGATCCACAATCGAGATCATGGCGACCTATTTACCTTTCGAGTCTTGCTCCGCATGGGCAGGAAGTGGATTATTGCGCACATCCTTCCTGTGATCGCTGACGATCAGCTCGCCGTTCTTCATCTTTTGGCTAAACACAATCCTGAGCTTCTTACAGTCCGATGTGGGATGCATGACCTTGCCGTGGTACTCACACCACTTCGGGTCCCTCACCATCTCCTTGGAGGATGCCTTCTCGAGCGGCGGTAGGACACCGTCCTTGCGCCACTGCCTGCAGAGGTCGCTTGCTTCTTCCACCGAACATGGCAGGGGTGGTGCGTCGAAGTTCACAATCTTCACCTGCTTCTGGGGTGAAACTGTATTGACCTCAGCTTCGCGTCCCCTCTTGTAACTGAATCTCCCGATCTTGTAGGTAGTACCGCTCGAGGATCGCTCCGGAGCGTTTTTCTTTTTCTGCCTCTCCACTATAGGCTCGATGTTCTTCGTGCATTCGATTAGCTTTGAAAACGTAGGTGTTTGCAGGTTGATGAGCATACCTTTGTATTCATATCGCATGCACTGCAGGCATATCTCTACGAGCCGACTTTTGAGCATCGGATCTTTGCATTCCAAGGACTTCGCCCTGAACTTCTTGATGAAAGTTATCCCGTCCTCCTCGCGCTTCTGATACATCCGCGAGAGGTGGATCATTGTCACCTTTTCTTCCATCTGGAAGAACTTGGTGTAGAACTTTTGGACCATGTTGTCCCAAGTCTTCACGGATCCGGCCTCCAACGTTCTGTACCATTTGTACGCTACGTTCCCCAAGGATTTTGGGAATTCTCGCATCAGCAGTTTGGGATCGGCTCCATATGGCCCCATGACATCGATGAAACGCATGACATGTTCATGTGCGTTTCCGTTGACATCTTCGAACTTGTCCCATTTAGGAGCCTTGTACCCCACCGGGTTAGGCATGAGATAGATCTCTCGCGGGATGGGTGGATCGTTGTCTAGCTTCGGGATGATAGTATCCGCGAATGATTGGTGAGCCAGAATAGTGTCCATGCGCTTCTGCAGGGACGTCATACATTCTGGAATGTTTCCCTCGGTAACAGGAGGAGGGGTTGCCGCAGGCGGAGGCGACACGTATGCCGCCGGATGATTGGGGACATATTGGCCGTTCGCATTTCCCCAGATTGCCGTTGGAGGAGGCAAGGGATACTGCGAAGCCGGGTTGGGTACCAGAGCCGGAGGCTGGGGAGTATGAGCAGTGAGAGGCAACATTGGAGCTATTGACCCTTGAATTGAAGGTAGCTGCGTAGTTGCCGGTGGAGGTGTGGTTGACACTCCCAGTCCTTGAGCGGTAGGGGCTCCTCCTCCCGGAGAAACGGCGGTGGCTTGTGAAGGGTTTGGCGCAAGAGTGCCCAGGACGGCCATGATCCGTTCTAGCTGCGCGGATTGAGCTTTGAGAGCTTTTCCCTGACTTTGGATGGTAGCATCCAAGGTCTCTAGCGTCGGGGCGTCACCGGTGGCCGTAGGCGTGCGGCGGGCCTCCTCTCCTGAGGCGGCTTCGGTGGAAGGCGATCTGTTACTAACATCATCCTCCTGAGACATGGTTGCTTTTGCTGGTATGTTCACGTCGGGTTCACCAAAATGTGCACAAGAGATTCCGGCGGGGAGACCTCCGTGTACACCGTAAGTAGAGGATCAGAGATAGCACAGGAAGAGTTGGGTTGTGTGTAGGGAGAGAGTAAGGCAGTAGTAATGTCTGAGAGAGAGACAGAGGTTTGGCAGAGCTTCCGCGTATGGCTAGTGTGTCCTCCTTTGTATGGAAAGGTTAACGTCCTATATATAGCAGAGAATGTGACCGTTGTGGTGTGGTTAATGCGCCCATCAATGGCGGCTTAATTAGCTTAACCACAACGGCACGTTCGTCCGAGTATATAGGGACCGTTACAGCACGTTATGCGCGAATACCGGAACCGTTATGGGGTTGACCGGGTTTGACCGGATTGACCGGGTTTATGGAGCTCCTGCCATAAATCTCTCAAAGCAGTTACTAAAGGTCGCGCGCGGGCTTGGCTCGCACGCGACAGGACTTACTCTAGCCTCCAAACCACTAAGTCCCTACAAGTCCCGTGCAGTGGTATGCCAGGGCTCTGTCTCGCACCCCCACATGGATCAGCGCGGCTGGTGATCCAGTGTGTGTGGAGCACAATATGGTATGCTAGATGGTTGCCACGTGGCCAAGATCTGTCAGCTCAGAAAGCACTATCTACAGCGTGCAGGTCCTCATTGATGGGGGTAGCACACATAATTTTATTCACCCGGTTATGGCGGAACACTTGTCCCTATTCCTGCATCCGGTTTCTCCGTTTCGCGTCTACGTGGGTAATGGAGAATCTCTCCGCTGCACTTATTATTGTCCCAACACACCGCTAACCATTCAGGGGACAATTTTTCGATGTGGATCTCTATGTCCTGGCAGTTCACAGCATTGACGCTGTCCTAGGAGTTCAGTTGCTCCAGACTTTGGGCAAGATTTCGCACGATTACAGCAATCTGACCAAGGAATTCGTTTGGAAGGGCCAGCCACCTGTTTTGAATGGCGTCGATCATGGGCCCCACCCAATTTCTTATAATTCCCTTGCTGCACAGTCTACGACTGACCCGCACGTTGATTTTTATGAGCTTCTGGCCGTCCCTCTAGAGCAGCAGGCCGTCGCTATTGTGGAGGAATTCCCAGTTGATATTCCGGCAACGGTTTTTCACGTCCTATCACAGCATTGGGCTGTTTTTTCAGTTCCATTGGGCTTACCTCCTTCCGTGAATGGGATCATCGTATTCATCTGCAGCCCGGGTCTAAACCAGTGAATTTCCGACCCTACCGCTACCCATATTTTCAGAAGACAGAGATTGAACAACAAGTTCAGGATATGCTCAAACAGAGGGTCATCCAGCCAAGCAACAGTGCATTCTCATCGCTGGTTCTTTTGGTACGTAAGAAGGACGGTAGTTTTCGTTTCTGTGTAGACTATCGCGCACTTAATGCCGCCACCGTTCCTGATCATTTCCCCATCCCTACGACAGACGAATTGTTCGACGAGCTTGGGGCAGCCCGCTATTTCACTAAATTGGATTTGCGTTCGGGCTATCATCAGATACGAATGCACTCTACTGATATTGAGAAGACGGCTTTTCGGACTCATGATGGCCACTTCGAGTTCATCGTCATGCCGTTCGGCTTGACCAATGCCCCATCTACCTTTCAGGCCGCCATGAATCGTATTTTTCGGCCGATGCTCCGCTCCTTTGTGATTGTCTTTTTCGACGACATCTTAGTCTACAGTACTACTTTGGAGTTACATGCTCAGTACTTGGATCAGGTTCTTCATCTCCTCTCGGACCATTCTTTTTATGTCAAGTTATCCAAGTGTTCCTTCGGCCGGACTAGCGTTGATTACTTGGGCCATATCATCACTAATGGATAGGTGCAGGAAGATGCACAGAAGATTGCCGCCATGGTTGACTGGCCGACGCCTAGCACTGTGAAGCAGTTACGCGGGTTTTTGGGCTTGACTGGTTACTACAGGTTTTGGGCTTGACTGGTTACTACAGGCGTTTTATTTGGGATTACGCCTCTATTGCGGCGCGTCTGACAGATCTTCTTAAAAAGGAGGCGTTCACATCCTCGTCCGATCAGAGTTTTCTTGCCTTGAAAAAGGCCATGACATCAGCCCCTGTTCTTAGCTTACCTGATTTTACGCAGACGTTCGTTTTGGAGACTGATGCTTCTGATATAGGTGTCGGCGCAGTACTTATGCAACAGGGTCACCCGTTAGCTTTTTTAGTAAAAAGCTGGGTCCCCGTCTTCGCGCGGCTTCTACTTATCATAAAGAGTTGTATGCAGTAGTCGAGGCGGTCCAAAAGTGGCGGCAGTATCTCCTGGGACGTGAGTTAGTCATCCGTAGCGATCAGCGCAGTTTGAAGGAGTTGTTGTCCCAGGTTATTCAGACGCCAGATCAGCAGTTTTACATTCTAAAACTCATGGGGTTTCAGTTCCGCATTGAGTACTAACAGGGGGCTGCTAATCAGGTAGCGGATGCATTATCTCGACGTGATATCGAAGAGGATTCGGCCTCCCCATTCCTCTCGGCCATACAGCCTCTTCCCGCGGTTCTTGAGGTAATTCGCTGTGAGACTGAGTCCATGGCCGACCTCCAGGCCTTGGTGGCCGCAGTTCAGTCAGACATCAAGCCTTCACACTTCTCCTACATCGACGGTATTATTTACTACAAAACTCGGATATATGTCAGTATGGAGTCCTCTGTTCGTTCTATGTTATTACAGGAGTTTCAAAGTTCTCCTAAGGCGGGTCACCCCGGTGTTGATCGCACATATCAGCGGATATCGGCGGTCTTCATTGGCCTGATATGCGCTCTGATGTTCGTCAATTCATTTCGGCTTGTCTTGTCTATCAAACGACGAAGTATTCTACACAGAAGCCTGGGGGATTATAGCAGCCTCTTCCTGTGCCCGATCGTGTGTGGGCAGCCGCATCTATGGATTTCATCACCGGTCTTCCTACGTCTCAGGGATCTACCGCTATCATTGTTGTGGTGGATAGGCTCACCAAATACGTGCACTTTGGGCCTCTTCCGACGGATTTCGATGCTCCCAGGGTTGCATGTTTGTTTGTTGAGGTAGTTGTCAAACATCATGGATTCCCGGAGTCTATTGTTTCGGACCGCGATGCGATCTTCATGAGTACATTTTGGCAGGAACGATGAAGCTTAGTGGCACAACTTTGAAGTTCAGTACGGCGTATCATCCTCAAACCGATGGACATGCTGAGGTGATGAATCGGGGTTTAGAGCAGTATCTCCGCGCTTTTACATCTGAGCAGCCCAAACGAGGGGTATCCTTTCTTCCATGGGCAGAGCTGTCTATGAATTGTCGTCACCATGAGGGCATTAATATGTCCCCATACCGTGCCCTCTATGGTCGGGAGCCCCCGTCTTTGTTTCCCACGTTACCCACTAGTGAGACTTCCTCTTATGTTGGCGAGTTGGTGACGGAACGTTCGGAGATTCTTGCCGATCTAAAGCGCCATTTGCTTCATATGCAACAATGCATGCGTGATCAAGCCAACAAACACCGTCGAGATGTGTCTTTTCAAGTTGGCGATATGGTACTCTTGCGGTTACATCCGTATCGACAGGGTTCTTTGGCCCGTCCGCTCTCTGCGAAATTAGCCCGCCGCTATTATGGTCCTTTCCCAGTGCGTGAGCGTATTTGACAGGTTGCTTATCGTCTGCAATTGCCGGACGGCTGTTGTATTCATGACGTCTTCCATGTGTTACTTTTGCGGGCCTTTGTCCCGGACAGCGCATTAGTTCCTCTTCCTTCCTTACCAGACCAGTTTTTTAAAGGTCGACCGGTTGTTACACCGATTTCAGCATCTGCACCGCGTAAAGTATTGGTTGATGGGGTGTCGCAGCAACAGTGGTATGTTTCTTGGTCCGATGGGGCTGCACCGAGTTGGGAACCAATGTCCGATATTCAGCCTTCATATCTAGAGCTTCAGCTTGAGGACAAGCTGATTTCCGAGACCGGGGGAGTTGATACGGGTCCGGTTACACCACTTAGAGACGTGAGTATATCAAATGATGATTCAGACGGGGAGAACAAGCAAACAAGGATACGACTCAGGCGCACGGTGGCTCCGACATCATACTTGAAAGATTACGTTTAGCCCAAGCTGAAACGTTAATATGATATTTTATTTTAAAGATTTTCGTTATATTTGCATTATATTTATGTTTTTTGGACTTTGGGTCAGTTATGATATTTTTATTAAATTCGGGGTTTCTTTTCGGTTCTTTACTTGGATTAAGATTAGGTCGAACCGACATAGTTAGTAGTATAAAAGAGGTGTAATGTTTTTCTAAACAAAATTAAGAAAAGAATTACCCTCTCTCTCTCTGTTAATTTTTGTTGTCTTCTTCGTTCCTCTGTGTGCTGCGCCTCCGTTACCAGAGGTAACATATCACTCGTAGCCGATAAAGCCTGCAGCCACTGGCGGACTAAGGGGGGCTAGTAAGGGCTAAGCCCCTCCAAACTTTCATAATTTCGAAGTGATCATTTGAGTTATGTTGAGTTTTTCAAAGAAGTAATACAAGTTGCCCCCCTCAAAAAAATAAATGACCAATTTGGTCCTCAAATTGGTCTCTATAAAATCAATATATGTTGTGAAATATCATAACTTTTGTAGTACTATTTCATTAGTATCGTTCTTAGTTGTTTTCATTACATTTCCCGTTAGAAATTTGTACACCTTGATAAAAACATATGTTGAATAACATAAATATTAATAAACCGGCCGCCACTCATTTACAATCATGTGCCCGCCACTGCCAGTGCCGTCTTTCCCTCTAGGCTGTTGAGGCAACCGCCTAAGGCCCCCAAAAAATGAGGGCCACGATAAAAACGGAGGATATTTTAGTAATTTTATATATAGTTTTTTTGTGTGTGTGTACATATATATTAGTTTTAATTTAGAAAAACGTTTTTCAGTTGATGCTATATTAACAGTGTCGAAAACTTATTTAAGGTCGACTATGTCACAAGAACGATTAAGTAGATTAACAACTTAATATATAGAAAAAATTTAGAAGAGCTTGAATATAATGATTTAATTAGTACAATTGTATATATAAAAGCAAGAAAAAAGAATATTTTGTAAGAATGAAATGTGCAATCTAAATTATGTGAAGAAAATATATTGGGACCCAAATCGAATGCTCGTCTTAGGCCGCCAAAATGCAAGTGACGTCCCTGGTATGCAGCTGAAAGAGAGACACAATTGAAGTTAAGGCGGGGCAATAGATGCACCAGAATTGAAGGATCATTCGATTAGGATGAATTCATAGGAGTCGTTCTGCTACTTAAAGCTCAGCTACGCCCTATAAATGAGATTGGTTATTTAGCTCAAAGTAAGCATGTAAGCATTTTAGCATTCATCACTAATATTAGCTAGCATTCTAACTCATTCCTCCTACACTTGTTTTTCCGGGTCAAATAGTGAAAAACTAGAACTAAGCCCGTGCGATGCACGGTTTCGTAATGTTTTGTTCATGAAATATTAAATAATTTTGCATCTCTTTTATTTTATGTAAATAATGAAAGTAAATGTGAATAATTATAATTTGAGCTCCTTATTATAAAGTTTTTTTTCTTTTTCAGTTCGTATCAAAACACCTTTCCACTATTCATTAGTAACATACTACTGTATAGCGGAAGGCCAATATTTTCAATTCATATAAAAAAAGACAGTCCTTAATAGAGGAATTAAGTTTGATATGAATTTTAAAATAAAAAATATATGATTTTTAAAACAAATATTCTTCAAGGAAATAAGTTTTTTTGAATATATATAACTATTCGTGAAATTGTCAATGATATTACATATGGACTTAATTTCTCTCCACATAAGTAAAACATATTCCTATCATTCTAAAACAAAAACATATTAGTATTGCATTTTTCCTTGCAAGACATGAAAGAACCGTATGAACAATATCAACAATTTCGAAATAATCATCGAATGAAATATATCCAAAGATATAACGGATGAATAAATATAAGATATGAATTTCTCTCCACATAAGTAAACATATTCAAGATTCGTCAAGGAAATAAGTGTTTTGAATATATATAACTATTCATTAAATTGTCAATGATATTACCGATGGACTTAATTTCTCTCCACATAAGTAAACATATTCGTATCATTCTAAAACAAAAACATATTCGTATTGCATTTTTCCTTGCAAGAAATGAAAGAATCGTATGAACAAAATCAACAAATTTCGAAATAGTCATCGAATGAAATATATCCAAAGATATAATGGATGAATAAATATAAACTAAGTACAATTTCTTTTTGACAAAAAGATAAGTACAATTAATCAGTGGTTTTAGGACAATGGTACAATACTTTTTCCCTTATATATCTCCATGTACATGTCTTCATAAAATTTCTTGAAAATAAACCATACGAAAATGATAAGAGACTGCCAAATCGTATCCTTAAAAAACTATGTTAGATCAAGAACAATATGGAAAAAATAAATCTACCATACATATTGTAAAGGAAGAACATAAATGTTGGGTTACTGGGCTGAATCAGACGGACTAGAATGCGCAAACAACGCCAACACGAACAAGTGCGGAAAAGTAGAAGATGTAGGACAAGAGAATTTAACGTGGGAAAAACTCTCTAACTGAGAGGGACAAAACGACCCACAAAACTTCCACTATAACAAATACAATGGGTAGACAAATCCTCCACTAAAACGTGGGTAAACAAACTAGAAACTAATAAACGGGTAAAACAAGAACTCGCCGCTAGACGGAAACTAAGCAAACTAATTGCTAACAAATTACCCGGAATTAGTTTCTGAAATCTTCGTTCTTGTCGTCGCGCACGATCACGTCCCGGTAATGCTTTTCCCGAGTTACTAGACACGAGGCAAACAATTCTCTCTGTCTTGTGCCGAATACCCACATACACACAAGCTGCTTTGTGTTCTCTGAACACTCACTGGCACAAGAGACAAATTGAGAGAATTAATGGAGAGTATTGTTTCAAAGACCATAGCTCATGCCTTTAAATAGGCTAGTCTATGGTGTGTGGCGGTGGAAATCAAAGGAAAGTTTCCAATTTGTTTACTTACTGCCCAAAGCAAGTGAATTGTTGACCATTCAACATCATCACCGCCCCAAACATGGGTTCTTGGGCTTGGACCCAACAAATCTCCCCCTCCAAGCCCAACTGGAGGAGGGAATGCTACCACAACTCCTTACTCGGAGTCCATCCCGGTCCTGCTTCTGCAGAACTCGAATTTGTCCCTGGTCACTATCTTCGTCAGCATGTCGGACGGATTCTGATCAGTAGGAATTTTCTTGAGCTGCATCAATGGTCTCTGATCACTTCGCGTATCCAGTGATACCGAACATCAATGTGCTTCGTGCGGGAATGGTACATGGAATTCTTTCTTAAGTCCAAAGCGCTTTGGCTGTCACAATTAACCACATACAAGTCCTGCTTCAAACGCAGTTCTTGGAGAAATCGCTTTAACCATAACATCTCTTTGCCAGCTTTCGCTGCAGCAATGTACTCAGCCTCGGTAGTTGATAGAGAAACACATTTTTGCAGTCTGGACTGCCATGAAAGAGCTCCCCCCTGCAAAAGTAAACAAATATCCTGAAGTTCTCTTTCGACTATCGAGGTCGCCTGCCATATCGGCGTCTGTAAACCCTTCCAAGACTGGTTTGGAGCCACCAAAGCACAAGCACCAATTGGAAGTCCTCTTCAAATACCTCAGAATCCACTTAACTGCTTCCCAGTGTTCTCTCCCAGGGTTAGAGAGAAACCTGCTCACTACCCCTACGACATGAGCGATGTCTGGCCGGGTGCAAACCATAGCATACATCAAACTTCCTACTGCAGAGGAGTAGGGAATAGCTGCCATACCATCTCTAGCTGCATCGCTAGAGGGACACGATCTTTTACTCAACTTGAAGTGACTGGCAAGTGGAGTACTAGTAGGCTTAGCACCTTTCATGTTGAACTTGTCGATCACGCGTTCAACATACTTCTCTTGCGACAACCAAAGCTTCCCTGCTTTCCTGTCACGAACAATCTTCATGCCCAATATCTGTTGAGCGGAACCTAAGTCCTTCATGTCGAAAGACTTGAATAACTCCTTCTTCATCTTGCCAATCATCTCCGAACTCTTACCGATAACCAACATGTCATCGACATACAGCAATAACAGGATGAAGTTACCATCGGGGAATCTTATTATGTAAACACACTGATCTTCCTGTGTTCTCTTGTACCCATGACTCACCATGAATGAGTCGAACTTCTTGTACCATTTTCTTGACGCTTGCTTAAGGCCATACAGACTCTTCTTCAGTTTGCAAACCACGTTCTCCTTCCCTTTCACTTCAAATCCTTCAGGCTGCTCCATGTAGATCTCTTCCTCCAAGTCACCATGGAGAAAGACAGTCTTTACATCAAGTTGTTCAAGATTGAGGTCCATTCTAGCTACTATCCCTAAGGCAACTCGAATTGAGGTCATCTTAACAACTGGCGAAAAGATCTCATCAAAGTCAATACCTTTCTTTTGGCCGAATCCTTTGACCACCAATCGAACTTTGTACTTCACTAGCTTTCCATCATTATCCTTCTTGAGCTTGAACACCCACTTGTTCTTCAGTGCTTTTCTTCCCTTCGGTAGCTTTAAAAACTCATAAGTATCATTCTTCTGCAAGGAACTCATCTCTTCTTGCATAGCCTTCATCCAGCTGGAATTATCTTTAAGAGTTTGTGCCTCCAAGAAAGTTTCTGGCTCCCCCTCATCAGTAACTAAAATATACTCATACGATGGGTACCTGATAGATGGTTGCGGATTCCTAATTGACCTTCTCAGCTGAGGTCCTTCGTTCTCTGGTGGAGGGGGCTGCTCCCCCTGCTCAACACCCTCTTCATCGGAATCTTCATCGTCATCGTCATCTTCCATATCTGGAATCTCTATCTCTGGAACATCTCCAGGAATCTCTTCTCCGCCCGTAGCACTAGGGGAGGTATCTGGACTGAGGTCGGGAACAAAAACTTCCTTCGACTTCGACTTTGAAGACATCTCGATATCTTCAATAGTCTGGTTCTCATAGAAAGCCACATTCCTGCTTCTTATCAGCTTCTTATTAACTGGATCCCATAACCTGTAGCCAAACTCCGCATCTCCATAGCCCACAAAAACACATGGATTGGCTTTGTCATCAAGCTTAAGTCGTTTCTTCTTGGGTATATGCGCGAACTCCTTGCAGCCAAACACCTTCAGATGAGAGTAGGAAACGTCTCTACTGTGCCATACGTTATCTGGAATCTCAAAACCCAAAGGAGCAGATGGAGACCTGTTAATCACATAACATGCGGTACGAACTGCTTCACCCCAGAATGACTTTGGCAGCTTTGCCATTCTGAGCATACATCGGACTCTCTCAAAAATAGTCTGGTTCATCTTTTCGGCAATGCCTTTATGTTGTTGGGTACCTGGAACCGTCATCTCATGCCGAATACCGTTGGCATCACAATAGGCTTCGAACTCCTTTGAAGTATATTCACCACCATTGTTTGTACATAGACGCTTCAAAGGATAGCCTATCTCTGTTTCAACCATGGCATGGAACTTCTTGAAGTAATCAAATACTTCATCTTTAGTCTTCAGGAAATACACCCACACTTTGCGTGAAGAATCGTCAATAAAGGTCACAAAATATCTGCGACCGCCAATAGACTCCACCTCTATGGGACCACACACACCAGAGTGCACTAACTCAAGTATCTTCGACTTTCTTTTAGCAGAGGAACTACACGTAATCCTGTGATGTTTTCCAAACTAGCGATAATCACAAGGATTCAGTGGTGTACCTTTGGCGAAAGGAATTAGAGACTTCCTTTCCAGAATCATCAACCCTTTCTCACTCATGTGAGCAAGCCTCTTGTGCAACAAATTTGGTGATGCTGCATCCTCAACTGCATTAAGGCTATCACCAAGTACCTTCACATGAGTCTTGTAGAGTGTTGTAGATAGTGCTTTCTGAACAGACAGATCTTAGCCACATGGAAATCATCTAGCACACCATATTGTGCTCCACACACACTGGATCACCAGCCGCGCTGATCCACGTGGGGGCTGCGAGACAGGGCCCTCGCATACCGCTGCACGGGACTTGTAGGGACTTAGTGGTCTGGAGGCTAGAGTAAGTCCTGTCGCGTGCGAGCCAAGCTCGCGCGCGACCTTTAGTAACTGCTTTTAAGAGATTTATGGCACGAGCTCCATAAACCCGGTCAACCCGGTCAAACCCGGTCAACCCCATAACGGTTCCGGCATACGCGGATAACGTGCTGTAACGGTCCCTATATACGCGGACGGACGTGCCGTTGTGGTTAAGCTATTTAAGCCCCCATTGATGGGCGCATTAACCACACTACAACGGTCACATTCTCTGTTATATATAGATAGTTAACCCTTCCATACAGGGGACACACCAGATATACGCGGAAGCTCTGCCAAACCCCTGTCTCTCTCTCTCATACAGTGCTATTGCCTTACTCTCTCCCTACACACAACCCAACACTTCCTGTGCCATTCTCTATTCTTTGCCTTTGGTGTACACAGAGTTCTCTCTGTCGGATTCTCTTGTACACATTTTGGTGAACCCGACGTGAACTTACCATTGCAAGCAACCATGTCTCATGAGGATGATGTCAGTAACAGATTGCCTTCCACGGAGACCACCTCGGGAGAGGAGACTCGCCGTACTCCTACAGCTACCGGTGAAGCTCCGACGCTAGAAGCCTTGGACGCCACCATCCAGAATCAGGCGAAGGCTCTTAAAGGTCAATCTGCACAGCTAGAACGGATTATGGATGTCCTGGGGACTCTCGCTCAAAACCCCGCACCAGCCACCGCCGTCTCTCAGGGAGGAGGAGCCTCCACCACTCAAGGATTGGGAGTGTCAACCACACCACCCAATCCTAACCTGCAAACTCCACCGGCAGCTACGCAGCTACCCTCAATTCAGGGGCCAACAGCTCAAATGTTGCCTCTTGCTGCTCACACTCCTCAGCCCCCGACTTTGGTACCTAATCCGGCCTCACAGTATCCCTTGCCTCTTCCAACGGCAACATGGGGTAACGTGAATTCACAATATGTCCCTAGCCCTCCTGCGACATATGTGTCGGCTCCGCCTGCGGCAACCCCTCCTCCCACTTCGAGGGAAGTGCTCCGGAGTGTATGACGTCGCTGCAACGGCGCATAGACACTATTCTGGCTCACCAATCGTTCGCGGATACCATCATCCCGAAGCTTGACAACGATCCGCCTATTCCAGAGAGATCTACCTCATGCCTAACCCTGCTGGATACAAGGCTCCTAAATGGGACAAGTTCGAAGATGTCAATGGGAACGCCCATGAGCATGTCATGCGCTTCATTGATGTAATGGGGCCGTATGGGGCTGATTCTAAGCTGCTGATGCGCGAGTTCCCGAAATCCTTGGGGAACGTGGCCTACAAGTGGTACAGGACGTTGGAAGCCGGATCCGTGAAGACTTGGGACGACATGGTCCAGAAGTTTTACACCATGTTCTTCCAGATGGAGGAAAATGTGACGATGATTCACCTCTCGCGGATGTATCAGAAGCGCGAGGAGGATGGAATAACATTCATCAAGAAGTTCAGGGCCAAGTCCTTGGAATGCAAAGATGTGATACTCGAAAGTAGACTCGTGGAGATATGCCTGCAATGCATGCGAGACGAGTACAAAGGTATGCTTATCAACCTGCAAACACCTACATTTTCGAAGCTAATCGAATGCGCGAAGAATATCGAGCCTATAGTGGAGAGGCAGAAAAAGAGGAACGCCCCTGAGAGATCCTCGAGCGGTACCACTTTCAAAATTGGGAGATTCAGATACAAGAGAGCGCATGAGGCTGAAGTGAATACAGTCTCGCCGCAAAAGCAGCCGAAGGTAGTGAACTTTGATGCACCACCTCTGCCATGTTCGGTAGAGGAAGCAAGCGACCTTTGCAGACAATGGCGTAAGGACGGTATCTTGCCGCCACTCGAAAAGGCACCCTCCAGGGAGATGGTGAGGGACCCGAAGTGGTGCCAATGTCACGGAAAGGTCATGCATCCCACGGCTGACTGCAAGAAGCTCAGAATCATGGTAAGCCAAAAGATGAAAAATGGCGAACTGATCGTCAGTGATCAAAGGCAGGATGTGCGAAACAATCCACTCCCTGCCCATGCGGAGCAAGAGTCGAAAGGCAAAGAGGTCGCCATGATCTCGATTGTGGACCTTGAAGAGGTTGCGGAGGATGGTCTACCCATCATTGCCGAGATCCACGATGACGAGGACTACAGCATAGACACGGAGGACGAACGTGCCGATCGAATGAAGGGATCGCATGGGTTCAGCAGGTTCTTCGATGAGATGAACTTCTTAGAGAAATGCCGGAAGGAGATGACAAAGGCGATCCTGAGGATAGCAGAAGACTACGAAGAGGATATCGTAGTCTCCAATGGAAAGGTTGTCAGGGCGTCTCGCTCTACAGAAAAGGTCATAACCTTCTCCGCAAGCGACAAAAAGACAGATGCGAGCCATCAGAAGCCTCTGTACGTAACAGCAATCATCAATGGCGTGGAGTTCAAAAGAGCGTCCGTTGACGGAGAAGCAGCAGTTAACGTTGTTTCGCTCCATACTCTGAAGTTAGAAGGAATTCCAGAGCACAAGATCGTCAAGCGTCCATCCCCGCTGATGGGATTCGGAAGCGACTCCAAAATGACGATAGAATGGATCCGCCTCGGTGTCCATATTGGCAAAATCAAGTGTTCAGTGAAATTCTATGTCATAGATGCGAACACTACGTATCACATGATTATAGGCCGCGCCTGGATTCATCGCTTTGATGTTGTCCCTTCAACAGCTCACCAAGTGATGAAAGCCATCTGGAATGACAGAATAGTTGAGATACCCGCTTCGATAAATCCTTTCAACATGGATGAAGCGCATCTCAGCAAGGCGGTGTGGTTCACTGAGATGGCAGATGAGCAAACGCCGGGACCGTTCAACCCCAATGCCAAGCGCTCTAGAAGAGAAACTCAAAGAAGCACCCGAATGCATGGAAGACAAACCCAGACCGCAAAAGCAGGAGCTGAAGGAGGTATTCCTAAGCTCGAGCAAAGAAAAGAAGAGTCCAGTCTTTCTAAGTGCGGACCTCACAGGGGAAGAGGAGGAAAGATTGCTACAACTCTTGACTGAATACAAAGACGTGTTCGCATGGGAATACGATGAAATGCCCGGTCTGGACACGAGCATCACCATGCACCGGTTGGATGTGATTCCAGGATCCAAACCGGTAAAGCAGAGCACAAGAAGCTTTAGGCCAGAGCTCAACGTGAAGATTAAGCAGGAAATTGTCAAATCCTGGATGTCAAATTCATAGAGCCAAATCACCATCCCACATGGTTGGCCAACATTGTGCCTGTGGTAAAGAAGAATGGGCAGCTTCGCATTTGCGTGGATTTTCGGGACCTTAATCGTTTCTACCCCAAGGATGATTTTCCACTCCCCAACATCGACTTACTTATCGATTCGACCGCGGGTCATCGCATGTTCAGCTTTATGGACGGCTTTAGTGGGTACAATCAGATCAAGATGGACCCCGAAGATGCACGGAAAACCGCATTCATCACCCCGGTGGGAGTCTTCAATTACACGGTCATGCCTTTTGGCCTCAAGAACGCAGGTGCGACTTACCAGCGGGCCATGATGGCCCTGTTTCACGACATGATGCACAAGGAAGTAGAATTCTACGTGGATGACCTAGTTGTCAAATCCAAGGAGGAGACAGACCATCTGGGGGATTTGCGAAAGGTGTTCAACAGATGCAGAAGCTTTCAATTAAAGATGAACCCCATGAAGTGCGCATTCGGGGTAACATCGGGGAAATTCTTGGGATGTGTGGTACATCGTCAAGGAATAGAGCCTGATCCTGCGAAAGTATCGGCCATCACTAGCATGACGGCGCCGCATAACCAAAGTACCTTGAAAACCTCCTTGAGAAAGCTATCCTATCTGCGAAGGTTCATCCCAGCGATCGCCAAAATCACCTTGTGTTTCAGCGATCTTCTCAGGAAAGACGCTGTGTACAACTGGACAACAGAGCACGAGGCCGCGTTCGGAAAGCTAAAGGAACTGCTGACATTGTCAAAAGTGATGATCGCACCTCAGCTCGGATCACCACTCTTGTTGTATTTGACGTCAACAAGGAGATCTATAGGGGCACTCCTAGCTCAGGAGTATGAAGGTCAAGAAAGGCCCATCTACTACATTTCTCGTATAGTGAAGCCAGCAGAATCAAGGTACACAGACGTCGAACGTCATTGCCTTGCCTTATTCTTTGTAATAGAGAAGTTGAGGCATTATTTTGCTTCGCACAAAGTGGTAGTAGTCACAAAGAGTGATCCTATACGGTATCTTCTGACTCACACCACTCCTGGGGGAAGATTGGAAAAATGGTATATGACTATTTCTCAATATGACATCACATGTGTTCGGCCCCGGGCGATCAAGTCGCAAGCGGTAGCAGATTTGCTAGCGCAGTTCCCTGATAACAGTCATGAGCCTGTGATTGAAGAAGAATTGGAGGGACCTGAAATCTACGCAGTTGAGCTGCCCTATTGGACGCTCCATTTCGATGGCTCATCAACAAGGAAAGGTGGAGGCATTGGAATAGTCTTGAACAAACCAGATGGAGAGGTCATACAGATGTCCGCAAAGCTTGACTTCACAGTCACCAACAACGAAGCAGAATATGAAGCCCTCATCGCAGGACTTCGCGCGGCAAGGGCCCTAGAAGTAAGCAATCTGACGGTTATGGGAGATTCCAAGCTCATCGTCAAACAAGCCTCGGGCGAGTATGGTTTGAAGGAGATAAACTTATTGCCCTATAGAACTTTGGTACAAAAACTGGTGCAACAGTTCTGCGACGTTAGATACGAGCACAAACCCAGAGCGGACAATAGGCATGCTGATGCTTTACCCACCTTGGGATCCAAGGTTAGTTCAGATAAATGTCCCGCGAGAATCTCGATTGAAGTGCGAACATCCTCTACGTTGACAGAGGACGCGTGCAAAAACGAATGCATGGATGATGCGGACTGGAGAAAGTCAATCTTACGTGCCATCGCAGAAGGCACGAGCAACGAGAATTGGGCATCCACAAAGGGATATTGCATACATGACAACACCCTCTACTACAAGGGCCATGGCGGAATACTCATGCGATGTGTCTCGGAGCAGGAGGGACAAGAGCTGTTAGAAAAGATTCACCAACATGCTTGCGGAGAAAGTGAGGTGTCAATCTATCGGAAAGCCCAGAGGTATGGCATTCATTGGCCGGACATGTCAACGGCCGCAGCGTTGATTCAAGGAAATTGCGAGAGTTGCGCACTGATCAAAGACTCTCTATTAATTGCTCTGACCGACGACGATGTGGATTGGAGGAAACCACTCTTTGAATTTCTCACGCAGGGTATTAAGCCTGAGTCGAGAAAAGAAGCCGAGAAACTAAAGAGAAAAGCAGCACGATATGTGGTGCAAGAAAATCTGCTTTGGCGAAGGGGCCATGAAGGCAACCTGCTGCGATGCCTAGACAGCAAGGAAGCACAAGAAGTGATGGACCTTTCTCATCAAGTGGAACATCAGGGAGGTGCGAAGTTATGCAGACAGCTCCTCTCGGTTGGTTACTTCTGGCCCACCATGGAGGCTGATTGCCGCACCAAAGTAAGACGCTGCCAGGAGTGCCAATTCAAAGGTAATCTAGTGCACGCCCCTGCCGTAGATCTACATGCGTTGGGAACACCGTGGCCGTTCCGTACATGGGCTTTGGATTTTGTTGGTCCCATCCGACCAACCTCGCACGGGAATCATTTCATTCTCACCGCGACCGAGTTGTTCACCAAGTGGGTAGAAGCAATACCACTAAAGACGGCAATTGCGCTAGCCGTGGTCGATTTCATCCAAGAAAGCATCATATGCAGGTTCGGAATTCCAAATACCATTCTCTCGGATAATGGCACCCCCTTTGTTAATCGCCAGGTTGCTGCAAAGCTAGCAGCGTACAACATAAGGCAGATATGCTCTACCCCATACTACCCGAAGGGGAATGGTCAAGCGGAAGCAACCGGCAAGACGCTATTAAATATCTTGAGCAAGATGGTGGCGGATGACCATAAGAAATGGGCTGATTCTTTGAACATAGCCTTGTGGGCCTATCGGACTTCTCCAAGGACGCCCACAGAAGTCTCACCATTTCTTTTATGCTATGGAGCTGAAGCTGTGGTGCCTGCGGAGGTAAAGATCAACTCTGCCAGGTTGGCTTTTCATGCATTATATGACAACCAACGCGATCATGACTTGGTCCTGTTAGAAGAGAAGCGGGAGCAAGCTAAAAGGACTAACAAACGATACCAAGAAAGGATCGCTCGTGCGTACAACAAAACAGTCCAACGTCGAGATTTCGCAGTTGGAGATTTGGTCTTGCGCGCGTTGGACCATTGCATGCGAGAGGCGGCTCACCCAAAATTCGCAGCCGATTGGGAAGGACCCTTTGAAGTCACAGAAGTCTTTGATAGTGGCTACTGCAACATACAAAGGCTACATGGGACGACCTCAACCCCAAGCTCAGTCAACATGCGCTGGATTAAGAAGTATTATCCTTAACTTCTCTCATTATATGCGTTAGATTACAACGTCTGCTTTATGCTCTGTATTGCTAAAACTCGTGCATCTTCTCTCCCATATGAGGGAATTGTAATCTCATCTCTCCCATATGAGAGTATTTTATAAAAAGACTTCTCCCAAATGGGAAGAACTTTATGATTTCAGCTGTCTTTATTGCTTTGTTTATTTCATTATTTCTCAGTAGCGAAAGCCTATCTGCCATGATAGCAGCTTATGCGAAAATGATCTTAAGTGATCTTTTAAGCCTATCTGCCACGATAGCAGCCGATGCGAATATGATCTTAAGTGATCTTTTAAGCCTATCTGCCATGATAGCAGCCTATGCGAATACGATCTTAAGTGATCTTTTAAGCCTATCTGCCATGATAGCAGCCTATGCGAATACGATCTTAAGTGATCTCTTAAGCCTATCTTCCATGATAGCAGCATTATGCGAATATGATCTTAAGTGATCTACAAAAGCCTATCTGTCAAGATAGCACCTGTACTTGAGTCTAATCTTAAGTAAATCTCAAGCCTATCTGCCAAGATAGCAAAGCTATGCAAATACGATCTCGAACGATCTAAAATCTTATCTGCGAATCTATCTGACGGATAGCAAATCATAGCAACAATGCAAAGTGTGAATACAACACTACAAAAAAGGCGAAATTTGCCAACACGCATGCGAAATTGTAATTTGTTGTAACAAAAACAGCAAATCATGCAAAGTAATTTATGAGTCGAAATGACTTACAAATTATCTGTCTAGATAACAGCTTACAATTGGAAAAGCTCAAAACAGAGCTAGTTATATAGCCAACATGGCTTACAATGCATCTAAATAGCATCCCACAAGCGGAAGTTACACATCGGGGGAATCCTAACTGAAAAAGGATAGACCTACTGGTCCTAACAGAAGCTATGCGATACAACGATCTGCGACCAAAGATTTGTAGCAAGTAGGGTGCTCCTGTGAAAAGGATGGCCTACTAACACTACAAGAGCTATGCGATGCTATGTTCAAGATCTCAGGATCTGACAAGGCCATTGTCTGCTCTTCTTCCCAAGAGACGTGCCTGAGGAACCACCTGTTCCGGCGTATGCGGCTGTGAAGAACAGGCATGCAGCAACTCCTAGGGCAAGAGGCTCCTTGTCCACGAAGACGAGCACATTGGCTCGCCACCCCGAGTTCAAGAACGTGGAGGCAAGAAATTCTCCTCCAGGCAAGCTAGAGGAGAAATCCACCGTTCATTATGAACCGGTAAAAAGGCCAGTACGGCGCTGCACCTCGCCAGGAGGCGGCCGGAAACATGACCTGCAAACATAATAGACGAAGAAAATTCTTCGAGCAAACATGAGGTATTCTCTGCATCTTCTTTATGATAGTTATAAAGATCAATAAGCCTTGAAAAGCAGATCTTGGAAGCTATTTCTATGGCACAAAGCACAAACTCAGGTTTCACAACTTGAAGCTGCCATGAATCAACGAAAAATAAGCGTTGAAGCCAACAGTCGTAAGGACTCACGGCAAGCCACATTGTGGGATGAAGAACCCAAATAGCAAAAGGCAGGGTTTATATAGACCCTGTTGAGACTCTTCAGTTTCTTAGATGAGTCAGCAAAACTTTGAAAAAGGGTAAGAATCAATCACTTACACCTTGAAAAGAGGTAACAATCAATTACCCTACTAAAGGCTATGACGATTCGGTTGCGTATCCTAATTAATGGCGGATGGTCACGATACGGATGGGCTTCCCAAGTAAAGCGTGCTTATCTAATAAGCAATTAGCGCGAAAATCAAGGCAGAATATCAATAACTGACGTCATAATTGATATGCACAGAGATATTCGAGCAAATACCGAAAAGGGGGAAACAGGCATTCAAATTCTTTTTGAAGAAAAAAGGGGGGAGAAACCCTAGCAACATTACAGTAATGATATGTTTTAGCATTTTTCTCGACACAGATTTGCTATTTTCAAAATAAGCCTTTGACCAGGGAGTCATTAGGAGTAAACTGACGTGACAAATTTGCCACTTGCTCCACTTCTTGCTTCAAACGCTCGTAGTTGGCGCTCATTTCATGGAAGAGCTTCACAGCCTCTTCAGCTTTCTGCTTCTGCTGCTCCATCTTCTTCTCCTCAGCTGCGAGGTTATGGTAGCCGCGCTTCAAATTCACGGCTGCGCGAATCTGGGTGACTCTTTTGACAAGATACCCAAAGCCCATCTTGCCTTGAACTTTGGCGAGAAGGTTTTGACACATGCCGAAAAGCAACTCCGCGCTCTGAGGAGAAATGGTCGCAGGTGTGGCTGCAGATAGCTGCTCCAAAATCCAGATGGCTTCAGTCAAAAGTAGTTTTCTGTCGAAGGGCCCTATCTCCAGAGACCTCACAAATAATTGAGGATGGGAGAGGCGCATCCGAACTAGCCAGTCCACATCAGCTTGCTTCAACCCTAGGCAATGTTAAACCAAGTTAAACTACCGAACTTGCAAATGAAGAATGCGAGATGCGAACAACAATCACGACATACCAGTTCCTTCAAGGATCTCGCGCAAAGAAGGAATGCGCATTGCTGGGGCAGCTGAAGACTGTCTCTGCTCCATTGCCCTCCTGTCAGCTGCGAGCTCTAACTCTTCATAGTTGGTAGGAAGAGTATAAGCTGCACCGGGTGCGATTGCAGCCCCGACCTGCGAACTCCAAAAGTTCCACACAGGAAGAGTCACCGCAGGCTCAGTCATCGCCGGAGGCATAGAAGCAGTAGAAGTTGCAGCTTGATCGGGGATGCCTTCAGGTGCGATAGCATCAGCAGCGTTTGCTTCTGTTTCCTCAGCAGCAGCATGGGCATCTTCCTCCATCAACACGGTGTCAGCTTCGACATCATCAGAAACTTCAATGTTGTCCTCGAAGGGCTCTCCCACATACTCAGCAGCTGCGACGAGCTTCTCAGTGTGAGAACTTGGCACCGGGATATAGGATGCAGAAGGTTGGTTCCTTTGTTCCAACATGGCTTCATCAGCATTGCCTGCGATACAAGATACGATGATGTGAGGTAACTTGTGTTGTATAATATTTTATTATCTTTGGTAAGCTAAGAGCGAGCACCTCCACGCGAGGGTGGGATTGCAGTATCTTCGTCATTTGCTAAGGATGGGAACCTTTCCCTATTAATGTATCTTCATTAAGCATATCTTTAAGATGAGCGTGACCTGGGGCGCGAAGAAACCAGTCATGATTATGTTTGGGTTACTAAGCCTAGTTCACAAATTTTGTTCAAATGATTACCTGAAGGTTCACCGCACTTGCTTACTAGCCAGCGGCGAATGTCAGCTTTCGACAAGCCGTGCTTTAACGCACCAACAATCACATCTCGGTAGGTTACTGCAAGGTTAAAAATCTCACCTTCGTTACCGCCTGCGATCTCTTCGAAGTCTGCTTGGACTTGCTCCAGAGCAGCCGCATCCTCCTCTTGAGCCGCTTCATCCTCATCAACTTGAGGAGCCACGTCTTCTGGAAGAATATCTTCCTCATCAGTTGGACGCACTAAGTCGTCTACGTGTTGTTCTTCTAGGCTCCTTTGCTTTACGCGTTCGAACTCCTCTTCTTCTCGCTTTCTTCTTCTTTCAGCAGCCTCCGCAGCTGTTCTCCTGGACTCGGCAAGAATGTCCTCGCTTATGGTTTCGTTGGAAACACCATAATGAGAATCCCTCTTCTGCCTCTTGGCCAAAAGGCCACTGATGGTCTCTTCATCATCATCTGCAAAGGAACAATTCGTTCAAACAAGATTGTGAAGAGTTAAGATAATGAGAAGAGAAGTACGATTGAGATTATCCTGACTCTTCCTCTTGTATCTCATATCTCTCTCTGTCTCTGACATCTTCAATTATTTCTTCTTCTTCATCTCTTTCTATTGTCTCCCTTCCCTCCTCCTCTTCCTCCTGGCCAAACGGAACAAAGGTATCCACTGCGAGCTCCTTCTGTGCTTTGCTGGGCATGCGACCTTTACCTTTATCCCTGGCAGTAAGGGATCTCGCAGGAGGGGAAGTTGGAGCGCTCCTAGGGGAAGAGATTGTGATTCCCCTTTGCCTGGGCCTCTTTGCTCTTGGAGCAGCAGTTGCTGGAGGAGACATATCGTTCCTAAGGGAAAACAAGGCTGGAGTGTTGTCTATCAGCGAGTCAGCAAAAGCATCCATGATCTCGCGAATTTTGGTCTCAACTGCGGGATCCATTTTCAATGCTAGCTGAACTGGTTGCCCCTGTCTTCTCGCAGTAACAATGGTGGTGACCAGCGATTTGGAGCGCTCACCAGATGCAAACCTCCTCACATAGCACTGCGGCAGAAAATGAGGCATGAAGTTTTCAACATATGGGAATAAGGAAACTTAGCACATGCAAGAAAAATTGCTTACCTTAGAGAAAGTTTCGCTGTATCTGATGACATGCGAATCACCTCTATTAACTGCGGCTATCTTTTCGTCGAGAATGGTGGAGGGACACAGGTGATTCTCACGATCCAACAACGAATAGCAGCCATATTTAGACTCGTCCAGGCTACAGTTGGGACGGAAAGGGAAATAATTCCTTTTGATCACAGGAGCTCTGCTTGGCCGAGGGGTCGATTGCGTCTCGAACCTTGTCTGCTGAGTATTCCAATAAGCGACCCAGTTTCTGGAGTAGCCACCTTCGCGGTTACCTGGGGGTTGCTCGAAGGGAAGACTGCTCCTTAAGATTGTTTTACACTCCCCAGACAGTAACCGCTTGTAGCAGCCTCTTATGATAGACTGCGGCCAGATTGATGGTGCCACCGCATCGAAGCCGAACTGGGGAGAAACGCGAGTAGGATCAACATCCACGGTGATTCTCTCGTACCTAGGTGAGCTCGCGAACATGCTCCGCAAGAGCAGGAAGGGAGCCTCTCAGACACCAGCAGAAGAATTCGCGATAGCGCTCGTGGAAATGCTCCCTGCCCTCGAAAAGGAGCTCTTCTGAGAAAGCAACAGCCTTAGAGGGATACAGTTTTGGGAACCATCGCACATTCTCAACGCGCGTGGCATAAGGCCTGGCTATGAACTCTTCCCGATTGTCGCATATCAGGCTCCAAACGCACTTAGGGAAGTGAGTTCCGAACCATCTCGCAGCCCGGCCGCTATTATGCTCCTCCTCCGCACCCGGGGGACACCATTTGCTGGGCTTAGAAGCAATAGGGGCATAAGAGGGCCATCGCTCAAAAACCCACATGGTCAAGAAGGCGATGTTGATGTAGGTCAGCACGTCGAGACGGCCGCGCGATTCCTTGATTGCTACGACCAGTTGATCTAGTCTGTGATACAGGGTGCCCAAGACTAAAGGCCCAAGTGCGACCTTCTGACCGAGGGTTAGCTTCACAGCAAGAGGATGAACATGATAGAAGACTCCATCATGCGGGTGGCCATCAATTAAATACCTCGACAGCCAGGCGCAGAGAAAAGCGCATAGGGTCAAGTGATAACCCTTGCCATTCACATAGTTTTTAGCCTTCGGATTTTGGCTCAAAAGCTTCTTGGTGATACTACTGTTCGCATAATCGCGAAAGAAGTATTGCACCCACTTGTTCCAACTATTCTTCGCAGATGTGTCAACCAACTGCCAGTCAGGAAGAAGTTTTGTAGGAGTCCACCGGGTGGAAATTTTCTTCACCTCTGACAAGCACTCCTCCATCTGCTTGTACAAAGAAATCTCTGCATCAGTTCTCAAGGGACTCAAAAGATCTACCTCACCCACGGTAGACAGATCATACAGCATGTGCACATCTTCGAGAGTGGGAGCAGCCTCGAACTCAGCAAAGTGGAATGTGTGAGACGCAGGCGAGTAACGAGAAATAAGGTTTAGAAGCATGTACTGGTCCAGCTTCACGGCAACACCCTTCATAGCATGGATTGCGAAATATATTCCAGCATCGTTTAAAGTAATGGCATGATTGGTCAGTACATGGTCAATCCACTCATCCACGAAGTCCAATTTCTGAACAAACGCTTGGGTGGAAATCGCAGTGTACGGGAGGTACCCATTTTCGACCCCCAATCGAATCACGTCCTTGGAATCAATCAATTCGAGCATGGCCGAGTTAACTGGAGGGGTCAACGTTTGCAAATCCTCAGCAGGGACAGGGATTGGCAGGTTCTTCACCTTAACCCTAGCATGGTAAAAGTCTTTGCCACCCAGATAGGGGGCTTTTCGCCATAAGGCCTGGGGAAGATCAGGTATTTCTTCGACCTCCTTAATAGGTTTGGTTCCTTTTGTCTTTGCCATTCCTGCGGAAAAGCATGAAAAAAGGGGGGAGAAATACACATACTTTAGTTTGAATTTCAAGATTCAGTTCAAAGCACACGAGGATTTATTGGAAGAAAGATGAACAGTCCAGTGTCAATCTTGGATATTGAAGTTCAGAATTGTTTGCATTATTGGGGATTTCAGAAACCCTACATTCAAAACCCCTTATAATCCGGGGATTAAATCAAAGTTGGATTCGAAGAGCAAGATCTTCTCCATAGTTTTCAGCGGATATATGTTTCGGAGAGCCATGGGTTTGCAGATCCAGCACAGTTTAAAGCATATATCAGTATATTAAACAAAATTGAACAAGGCCAACCTTGTTTTGGTAAAGCTTGCTTGGATGCACACAGTTGAAGAAGACGATTGACAAGAGAGAACTGATGATTGCTTATCTGAATTTGCTCTTGAAGGCTTCCGGGTATCATTCACTTTAAGAGAAAGAAGTGATACTTTACAACAATGGAGAGCACATAGTATTTATCCAAAAACAATGAAGGGTTGCGTCCTTTCAGTAGTCGAATCGCAACCGTCACCGTCGAATCGCGCAATCACAGGACAAGCTGACGTCACGCCTAAAACCCTAAAAGACCAGACGGCACGACTCTAGGGGTTTAGGTCATAATGGCACGCACGGGGGCTGAATCTGCACGTATTTGAATTGGTGCATGGCGGCGACGCGTACGTTGGTTCCTGCGCATGGAAGCCTATCCGGCTATGAGTCTTCACGCGCAGAAAGGGGGCTAATGTAGATAGTGCTTTCTGAACAGACAGATCTTAGCCACGTGGCAATCATCTAGCACACCATATTGTGCTCCACACACACTGGATCACTAGCCGCGCTGATCCACGTGGGGGCTGCGAGACAGGGCCCTCGCATACCGCTGCACGGGACTTGTAGGGACTTAGTGGTCTGGAGGCTAGAGTAAGTCCTGTCGCATGCGAGCCAAGCTCGCGCGCGACCTTTAGTAACTGCTTTTGAGAGATTTATGGCACGAGCTCCATAAACCCGGTCAACCCGGTCAAACCCGGTCAACCCCATAACGGTTCCGGCATACGCGGATAACGTGCTGTAACGGTCCCTATATACGCGGACGAACGTGCCGTTGTGGTTAATCTAATTAAGCCGCCATTGATGGGAGCATTAACCACACTACAACGGTCACATTCTCTGTTATATATAGATCGTTAACCCTTCCATACAGGGGACACACAAGATATACGCGGAAGCTCTGCCAAACCCCTGTCTCTCTCTCATAAAGTGCTATTGCCTTACTCTCTCCCTTCACACAACCCAACACTTCCTGTGCCATTCTCTATTCTCTGCCTTTGGTGTACACAAAGTTCTCTCTGTCGGATTCTCTTGTACACAAGTGTGTAGCAAGCTTCTCCTCTAGCCACGACCATTGATCCCTTAGTCAGCGTCCACTTACCACTAACGAAGTAGTTATCATATCCTTGGCGATCTAGAGCAATACCAGAGATTAGGTTCAGTCGCAAATCAGGAATATGGCGTACATCCTTCAACACCATCTTGCACCCAACATTGGTTTGGATGCGAATATCTCCAATCCATGCGATCTTCGAGGTACTCGTATTACCCATCTTCACAGTTCCGAAGTCTCCAGCTTTGTATGTAGTAAAGACATCTCGTCTCAAAGTTGCATGGTATGAAGCGGTTGTATCAACAACCCACTCAGTTTCCTGATTCACTGCAACCCGAAGGCATTCTTCTTCTCCGACTGAGAGTACCACAAGGTCCTGAGAGATTGTGGCAGTTGTATCATCATCCTCACTCTTATCATTCTTCTGGTTTCTTCTATTTTCGCCTAGGTTCTGATCATTCTTCGGGAATCGGCACAATCTTGCCATGTGACCCTGCCTTCCACAGTTGTAGCACTTGACCTTGGATCTTGGCTAAGAACCTCCATTCCTGGACTTGCTGCGACCTCTGTTCTTGTTCCTTTTTTGACTTCACCCTCGATCCTTGTTCTTGTCTTTATTCTCTGTGACAAGAGCATGCGCGCTGTCAGAGCCCATCTCCTTCCACCTTGCCTCCTCGTTGAACATCGCGTCCTTGACCATACTCATGGACAACTTTCCATCAGGGGCAAAATTGCTCAATGACACGACCAACGTCTCCCACGAGGTTGGTAGGGAGCTAAGCAATAACAAGGCTTGTGTCTCATCATCCCGATTGAGCTTGACGGTAGCTAATTGGTTTATGAGACTCTGAAACTCACTCAAGTGCTCAGCAACTTGTTGACCGTCTCTGTACTTCAAGTTTACGAGCGATCTCATCAGCAACACTTTGTTCCTGGCAGTCTTCCTCTCATACATGCCCTCCAACTTTATCCATAGTTGGAGGCATCCGTCTCTTGAGCAACGTGGTGGAACACCGAATTGTCAATCCACTGGCGGATATGACCAATCGTCTTCATATTCATCTTGGTCCACTCATCATCTTTAACTTCGGCTGGCTTGACCCCTTTCGCAAGAATTGGGTCCATCAAATCCTTGCAATAAAGCAAGTCTTGCATCCTAGGCTTCCATATCAAATAGTTGGTAGTTGTCAAGTTGATCATGGAACCCGTTGACTCCCCCATTGAACCTGGGCTCTGATACCATTTTTGTTGGGTCACGGGGCTGAATCAAACGAACTAGAACGCGAAAGCAACGCCAACACGAACAAGTGCGGAAAAGTAGAAGATGTAGGACAAGAGAATTTAACGTGGGAAAAACCCTCTATGTGAGAGGGACAAAACGACCCACAAAAGTTTCACTATAACAATTACAATGGGTAGACAAATCCTCCACTAAAACGTGGATAAACAAACTAGAAACTAATAAACGGGTAAAACGAGAACTCGCCGCTAGGCAGAAACTAAGCAAACTAATTGCTAACAAATTATCCGAAATTAGTTCCTGAAATCTTCGTTCTTGTCGTCGTGAACGATCACGTCGTGGTAATGCTTCAACTCTTCTTCCCGAGTTACTAGACACGAGGCAAACAATTCTCTCTGTCTTGTGCCGAATACCCACATACACACAAGCTGCGTTGTGTTCTCTGAACACTCACTGGCACCAGAGACAAATTGAGAGAATTAATGGAGAGTATTGTTTCAAAGACCATAGCTCATGCCCATAGTTAGTAAAATACGGTACGAAAATAAAACGTCGTACGGTACGTACGGGTACTATACGATTTTTTATTAAAAGTACGTGAGTAAAAATTCAGATTAAAAATACGAGATATGAATAATTCGAGTTTTTAAAACGTACGTGTATAATCCGTAGACTAATTATTCATTCGGGACTAAAAATACGGGTATGCTTCTTAGTATTCTAACGGATATAATATTTTTTTCTCTAAAAATACACATATAGTAAGTTTGTTATGTCCCATACTGCTATCTTTTAATCATTTCTTTTATTTTGCTTTATTTGTAAAATATGTACTGAGTAAATTTTCATTATGATAACTCTCTTATTGACTCATTGAATTTTACTTAATTAATTATATTCTTTATAAAAGTACCGCACTTGCACTAATTTCAAGTATGAATTATTCTTAATACAAATAGTACCCTTATGTTTACTAACGCGTAGCACTCAAGATACAACAGATATGGGTGTGTGTGTCGGGTGTGCGCGCACTCGTGTGTGTATATGTGTACAAAATAATATGTATAGTTATTAATAATGAACTTGATATGTGTTATTTTTTATAATAATATTTGTGGATTTTAATAATAATAATAATAATTAGTATAAGAAAATAGTTTATAATATATTGAATCATTACCAATTACTAAGAGATATAGTATTTTTATTGATACATTATGTGATGTAATTGTGAATGCGAGAAGTTTTATTCGGAAGTTTTATACGTTAAGACATTAAATACGAGTACTAAACGTTTTTAACCAAAAATTCGAGTATTTTAAATTAGGTCTAACTTTAGTACGGAATACGGGAGTATTTTTTAATTATACGTACGTACGGGTATTAAACGGAATAATTCGGAGTATTTACTAACTATGCTCATGCCTTTAAATAGGCTAGTCTATGGTGTGTGGCGGTGGAAATCAAAGGAAAGTTTCCAATTTGTTTACTTGCTGCCCAAAGCAAGTGAATTGTTGACCATTCAACATCATCACCGCCCCAAACATGGGCTCTTTGGCTTGGACCCAACAATAAACGGGCATTGCTGTGAACCATACAAAAGTGGTGAAAGACAAAACAAAAATCGTATCCTCCAAAAATGATGTTAAATCAAGAAAATACTGCAATAGTAAATCTACCTTAAACATTGGAAAACATGGACGTAAATAAACCTTCTTTGTGAATTAGTGAATTGCATGCCCTTTTTGTTTTGATTTAGTGAATATAGGTGAAGAGTCATCAATTGAAAGAAAGGAAAAGCTTCTAATGATTAAATATTAATTTCATTAATCAATCATGAAAGTAAATTGACGTGATCAAAGGAAAACTTTTAGAGACGTGATGTCTTTGTAAAGAAAATCAGTGAAGTTATTTATGATCTTTTCTTTTTTTGAGAAATATGTTAGGATAATTTCTAATTGATGATCACGTAACTTCATTCATTCCTATTCTCTATTTTATATATTCTAAAACTACCATAAACATGCATTCTTTCCCTTTAGTTAATCTTGTATATTTCAAAAGTACTTTAAAAGTTATATCGTTTCCATATTTTATGGAACTTTGTGTAGAAATTCGTGTACAAAGAAACTACTAAATATGAAAAATAATTTTTAAATTAATTAATTATATTTTCCACATGGCAATTTCTGAGGTAAAGGAGGAGAATGCATTCTCAAAATAGTATATATAGATTTCTTTACTCCTCCAAGTCTGTTACATCATGGTCATTAGCTGGAGACTCATTAAAGCAAAAGTACTAGAAATTGAAGAACCATGATCTACATCAAGAGTAATGAAATTTAGAAGCCCACTGAGAATAGTTTCCGCCCAGTTCTGTGGATTTTTTTTGGTCGCATTCTTTGCCACCCAATCTGCACATCTATTAGCTTCTTTACAGATCGAGCAAATTCGTCCTACACGTGTAAAGCATTACTACCTCTATTTCTGCAGGATCTGCTTAGTTGACCTTTTTCCACTATTCACCGGATGACTTTGACCCGATGATTTGATTAGAAAAACGATGCCAGAATTGATAATCTTTTCATGCTGATTTGATTCTGTAGCACCATGAAAAGATTACCACAAATTGCTTCGTTTTACTATCCAAATCACCGAGTCAAAGTGACATAGACACCGGTGAAAAAAGTCAACCGAGAAGATCCAACTGAAGCAGAGGTAGTATTATTCTATAATTCTTTGATACTGTGGATATATTGCAGTATTTGGATTGGGTTTCCAGTCCATCATGCTAGCCCAATGACCAAAACTGTTGAATAGCTTTAAGCTTTTGAAATTAAATAAGGATGGAATGGGCCTAAATGAAACTTTTAAGAGCAGTGATGCGCTATTTGTTTGGACTTTAAGAGTAGTTTCTTACTTGTCCCGCTTGAGCCCTCACACTGTTCAGAAGTTTAGACTTTAGACAGTGCAAGGTAGTTTTTCCTTGTGTAACTCATTTCAACTGCACCAACAAATATCAGATCATAACTTGGCTGTAAATAAGATCATCCCTAGGAAATGAGAACCTATTGCAAATTGTACCATAAAAAAATGTGTGTTTTCCCTTTCTAAATGTCGTTCGCATTTTGGGGTGTAAAACGTTCCCATGAATTTTTACACCTATATCATCTATATCGCATGAATCTGCAACCCTTTCATAGTTTCCATGGTTTCCATTTACAAAACATCTCCATCACACAGAAAACCCACTGCCCACATTTTTAAACAAATTAAACTAAATTAGCTTAATTTGTTGTTGTTGGCCGATACTGCAAAAGAATTTTAATTATGTTTTTTTTGAGATTATTGTAGTGTTTAGACTAGCTTGTGAGCACCTCGAATAAATTCACGAGGTCCCAAGTATTATTGGCATACCATAAAAAATGGGTAATGATTCTTACAAAGCAGAAATTATTCTTACAAAGCCACTAATATCATTTGAGCAATTTCATTGGCCATTAGAGGCATAAATAATGTTAGTGACTTTGTAAGAATAATTTTCTGATTATATTAGAGTTTTTTTTAGATTATCGTGAGGTCACTGTCCGGGCCAGTTTACGAGCACCTCGAATAAATATATGAAGTCCCAAGAATTATTAGTCATTGTGGGAAGAATTATTAGTCATTGTGGGATCTGAACCTGAGACTTCAAGGAGAGCAAACCATTAAGTCCTAAGTCTCCACCAATAAGCCAACTACTTAGGGGTGCTGTGGAGTTAAATTTAATTATGAATGTTCGATGTGTGATGAAGGGTCTTGGTGGTAGTGGAGGGAACCAAAACAAATTGCAGCAATTGCAGCATGGTTGTGGTTTTCTTATTTCTTAAATTCGGGGGACAACAAAGTCTGGAAGACAATTTTTTGGTTTGGTGTAGTACATCAACCAACAAATGTTTGCATAACTAGAAACATCATCTGTTTTGTAAATGCTACTGATACGGAAATGGCTACGGAAGATGACGTGGAGGATCCTAGCACCACATCGTCGAGTTATCAAAAGTTAAAGCGCAATGTTAGTCGTCCCAAGTATCTTAAGGATTATGTTTCAAAATAGTTTGTTATTTAATTTATTTTATCGAGTCGTAATGTTCTGTATTGAGTCTTTGAGCACATTATAAGCTCTGCCCGAGTTTCTTTGTCGTTCTTTTCTTGGGTTGGTTGGGTCGAACCGTACAAGATCTAGATGACATTTTTTTTTTGGAAAAAGGAAGCTTCATTGCATCAAAAAGAGACTATCATAGCCAAAATACAACAGCAGAGGCAACCTCAAGCTGTAAGAGACAAGCCAACAGAACTTCTAGCACAATTATGGGCAAGGACATTGTCCTCCCTTCTAACAAAACAGAAAGCACAAAGATCAAAGCGACTCAGAAGAAGTTTGCAATCAGAGATGATGGTCATTACTGAAGTAGCAACAGATTGCATATTGGAATTTAAATAATCCGTCATAATTTTTGAGTCTGAGCATATGGAGATTCTTTTGTAATTCATTAAAACATGTAGGGTTTTGTAACGGATTACCCAACGGAAAAACAATTATAAAGATCCGCACAAGAGCCATTACGGATCACAGGAAGATACATCATAACGATAGTAAAGGATTTAATATCAAATACCTTGTTTGTCTCATTGGATGACTTCAAACGCGAGATAGTGCTCACGTCTCTACGGATAGTCCACGCCTAGGATTAAGTCTAGAGTCCTTCCACGTCTTGTGCTAGTAATTGATGGAAGGAGGAAGAAGAAGATCACGCGGAGCGAACCGAGAGAAGGTCGTGCCTCTCTTTGGTGACCGACGGGTAGGGGCGGCACTAAGGGGTTCGACTAGTCTCTAGTGTTTGCTCTCTCCTTGATTTATTCTCTCTCTATTGTCTTATAACAATTATGACACACTTGAGAAAATAAACTAGGAGTCTCTTTATATAGTCTAACAACTCCTTGTTAACTACATAATAGCCCCCCTCCTAATCATGTCCTTACATGGATTAGTTCTCTTTAAAAACTAGTCATAATCATGTCTATACATGGATTAGTCCTCCTTGAAAATCATAATCATGTCTATACACGGATTAGTCCACCTTGAAAATTAGTCCCACTAAGTTTGCAAGTGGTTGCGTATTGATCATTCTATTTAATTAATCGTATTAATTAATTCTCAAGTCTAGTTTAATCCATATGGTGTGTGACCCCATAGGTTCCTACTTAGTTGGTAGTAACGATTATCAACATGGAGCGGTGTCTAGCAACACATCTATGCCACCCAACTAATAGAAATAGTCAGTAATCCGACAAACCTTGTGACTATATTATCTCATCCCTTTGTCTCTATATCTGGATTGGACACGAGACAAACAAGTCACACTCGTATATCCAATTCATAGTTTCTCGAACCTGGGAATAGTCTTATCCATGCAGATAACATCAATATCCCATATTGATTTATCTGAGTCTGGCCAGACATTCTATAAGCACTGACCCTCGAGTTGCCACGGATATTTGCTCCCGTTATGTGGGAGGGAAAAATTATATCTACATCACTACCATATCTAAGCTTGCTTTCTATTTATCCGATTAGCGTCTTTATTACTACCCAATTATGGTGTAGCGTTTGACGATGTCAAAATACAATACTCCAGAACTAGAGGATCAAGTGACTTCAAGTCTAAGGATGACAATACCATTGTCACTACGAGAAACACTTGTGACTTTACATAAACTGTATGTAGCCTTCTCATAAGTGCGTCAATCTAGCATGACATTACTCCTAATGCATACCCATGTGTTGGATCATGATATCTCCATATCAATCCAACCCCATACTAGTTTATAGTTGATCGTCCCGTTTAATCAATATAATGGCCTAGGGATATTTAAGAATATAACATTTATATTCTAAGGACTTTATTCATGTTAACATATCTCCATATCGATAACATAATGAATTGTAAATCCATAAATTTCATAAAAAATAGATTGCCTCTAGGGCATATTTCAAACAAAACATTCCTTATAGCCATACCTTCCAACACAAGTGGATCAGAGACAAACTCAATCACACTTAAACACTTCATCAAAACCTCATTCTCCATGTTTTCCAAAACAAAAGCAATGCCACCTTTTTTGGAAGCTGCATTATAAGATGCATCCGTGAAAATACAACTTCACCATTTAACGAGGGCACATTACCAGTATCTCTGATTGGAAACAACCTTCGTTGCAACTTGTTGGGGAGACCATGAAATATTGTTGAAAATTAGATCATTCTGCACCTCCAGATTTTCCGGCAAATCTGAATAAAAATACCAATAACAATGCCTTGTCATGGTGATTTCCTATAAAGGAAACAGCTAATAACCACCACTGTAAAGAATTCAAATTCTCAGAAACACTAGACATGAATCTCAGGGGAGAAACCTTCCACACACATATGGAGAATGGGCATAACAAGAGGAGATGAGCTTCAGTTTCAAGACACTCGCCACAAAGGCTGCATATAGAATCAATGCATTTCACTCCTCGTTCGATCAGTGCAACTTTAACTTGAAGACATCCTCTCAGATCCCTCCACATAAAAACTTTGATTTTTGGTTGAATTTTGACTTTCCAAAGTACCATCTAGTGAGAATCAGTACTGGAGTTGCCAATAAATCCGTTAGTTGCATTGTTCTCCCTCATTAAAAAATCATAAACAAATTTAACAGTTAGCGCTCCATTAGAAGAGTTCTACCAAATCCATTTATCATCAACCTCATCTGGGCCAACCAACATAGAAAGGATGTGGGAAGCATCATCCTCATTAAAAAATTGTTTGATCAAATCAACTTTCCAGCACATAGAGTTGTGGTCAATTAGATCACCAACCTGCTGAAGAGGGCAATTAACATTTTTCTCAGTGGTAACCTTCATACTCCCAGATCTGGAAATTCATGGATCTCTCCAAATATTTACCTTTCTCCCATTGCCAATCAACCATCTCCACTCTCCTTTAATAGCGTCTCTTCCTTCAAGAATACTACTCCAAGACCAAGAGCAACCTGAAAATTTCTTTGCAGTCCAAAATGAGAAATTTTGAAAATATTTCCCTTTACAGACTTTTTTTTTAAAGATTTTCACTCCCATTTGCAGTTCTCCATGCCTGTTTTGCAAGGAGTGACAAATTGTAGATATTCAAATCCTTGAAACCTAATCCCCCTTCTGATTTCTTTTTGCAGAGCTCTTTCCCACTTCCTCCAATGCAGCTTTATATCTCCCATCTCCTTGCAAACCCACCAATTTTTTTCCATTAATCTAGAAATTTGATTTAGAAAATTTTAAGGGAATCTTATAACTGACATAGAATAAGTGGGTAAAGCAGAGAGCGCTGCCTTTACGAGAACCACCCTTCCATCTTGGCTCAAGAAAGCTTCTTTCCATCCCTCAAACATGTTCTTTATTCTTTCAAAAATTTAGTCCAGATCTTTCTTCTTGATCTCCCAAATATTACAGGAAGCCCCAGATAATGACTATCTTTAAAATCTTTGGTGATTCTCATGAGATTTTGAAGAAAGCTCTTACGAAGATTGCTTGTGTTGGGGCTCAAAACATTTGCGACTTGTCTTTATTAACAGATTGACCTGAAGCATCCTCATAGAGACTCAAGGCCTTGTTGATGGCGCTGCAATCTGACACAGTTTCCCTACAAAATAAGATCAAATCATCTACAAAAAACAGATGATTGATAGATGGAGAAGATCTTGGAATCTTGATTCTAGAAAATCATTTATGAGATTCAAACATTTTAAGAGTAGAGGAAAGACCCTCAGCACATAAGACAAAGAGATATGGAGACAGAGGGTCACCCTATCTAATACCTTTAGATGGATGAATAAAATCACTAATCTCACCATTGATGAATAGTCTGAAGCTAACTGTTCTGTCGCAAATCATGATCCACTTCACCCATCTTCTTGCAAACCCCATCTTCTTCATCACTTCTTCTAGATAGTCCCACCTTACTCTGTTGAAAGCTTTTAACATGTCAAGATTTAGAGCCATCCATCCTCCATTTCCTCCTCTCTTATTCTTTATCCAGTGCAGCATCTCTTGAGCTATTAAGACATTATCCATAATTTGCATGTTGCTTAAAAATTCACTTTGGTTGTCTGATATAAGGAAATCCAGAACCAGTCAAAGTTTATTTTCCAAACTTTTGGATAGGATCTTGTATAGTACAGTGCATAGACTAATTTGTCTATATAACACTTTTAACGTGTCCAAACGTCAAGATAAGTTTTTAGTTATTAAAAGTTTTGGGTCGTATAACACTTTTAACGTGTCCAAACGTCAAGTTTTAATTAATAATTACGTGACCAACTACCGCGGTACTTCGTGAGCTTGCCACACCATAAAAGTTCTCTAGTCATCCCCTACCTCACCTTCAATGAGCAGGATAGTTACTCTCCACGCTTCCGACGCCGTCTCCGAGTACAACACCACCACCACAACCTCCATCTTCACCAAAACTCGTCTCAATCCACTCCCTCTTCGCCAAGGACTTAATATTCCTCTCCAAGAAAACAATTTTGCCCAAAAACATGGCTCGATTAGAGACCCAATTCAAAACGAGAATTTTCCGATCGGTCTCCTCCTCTCCGTCGGATTCTCCACCCAAGGCCTATTTAAACCCTCCTAGGAATTCAGAAAACTCACACCTCAATCTCGCTCTCTCAATCACTCTCTCTGCTCTGTTCTTCTCCGAGCAACCCGCCGACGAAATCGACCGGAGTCCAGCCCCGACGAGGCCGAGCCCAGCTCCATCACCGAGAACCACCGACGCCTCTCTGCCCTCCGACGAGGCTGCAACAGCAGCGCACCACCCGAGCCAAATCACCTTCGCCACCATCGCCGCCGCGTCTTCCATCGTTCCACCCCTTGTTCGGTAAATACTCCTTCGCCATTATTTTTTTCTTGTTCTGATGGACCTTTTGCCTATCTATCTATCTATCTATCTATATGTGGTATATTGCATGTGTGAGTGTATGTGAGTGGTGTGTAATTGTGTAACCACGTGTATGTGCATAGGTGAGGCAGTATGTATTATTTATATATGTTTATATGTAGTATTATTATTAGTACAATTTAGTAGCAATAATATTATAATATGTAGTAGTAATAGTAGTTATACATATGTATTAGTAGTAGTTTATATTTTCTTAATCATGTATTTGTTTAGTAAGTTAATAATTTTGTAATCCATATTATTATTATTTTCAAAGTTTCAAAGCTTAGTAAATATATTGTAATTAACAACTTTTTGGGTCAACCCAATCTTGAGAATAATACACGAGCTTTTTATAATTTTTAATATTTTCCAAACATGTATAGCCGTTTATTTCAAATATTTATTTTCATATAACAAAATTAAGTAATTTTATATAATATTAAATGAAGATTTCTTTATTTCAGTTTTAGTACTTATATTTATAAACAATTGTTCTCTTAATCAAATCAATTTATAAACGTATGTTTAAAGCTAATATATCTCAGTTTTGGGCATAATTGGGGGCTTACGCTTGCATTTTCATATTGGACTTGTGTGCACTATTGCCGTGATAGCTGTGTGTTAATTAGGAATAATTGCTATTGTAGGTTCCGAGTTCGTAGGAGGCGAGTTCATTGAGGACCCGTACTACGAGTAGTTGCGTCTTGCTTTCGTGTGACGATCTCTCTTCAATCCAAGTAAGTTTATATGCACAACACCTTCAACTATCAAAATGTGTTTGGCGTGTGTTACTTGTGTATCGTGCAACTGTTTTAAGCTTTGAATTTCGAAAATCTCTTGCCAATATCTCTTTCGAAAGTATGCGGTTACTTGTGGTCATGTGATATAAAAATGAACGATAAATGATATGGGGCGATGTACAGAGGATGTGTGTGAAGGCTACGACCGGAGGCGCACGTGAGACGAACCTCCTAGGGTTTCATACCCTACCCTATATGGGTTTTTATATTGTGAAAGCTATAGAGTACTACCTATGCATGTGTGGGTCACAACTGTATAGGGGTGTCGACACTTAAGGTCTCATTGTTAGTTTATGGGTGAATTGGGATGGACTGTGATATCCCGAGAGGTACCCTAATTATTATTTATTGCATCGTGACCTCTCTGTGGGCATTCGTTACCTGCTGGGCTCTAATACGCCTCAGCTCAACTAATGATTAAATGTGAAGTTACTTCAGTTATATTGTGATTCAGTTTTTAAGCCAAAAATCTGTTTTACATGTTGTGGTATATGCTTATTCAGTTTTTACTGATAAACGTTTTCTGCGGTCGACTGTTGCTATTTGAAAACCCCCAGGTTATGAATAAAGTGGGGGAACCCGCACACGTGAATTGAAGATTAGGATCAGGCAGCTAGGAAGTATGTCATTTGACTTAGGAAGCTTTTTTTTCGGAATTTAGATTTGAACAAGGTCATTTATTTCTTTCAAAAACTATTGTTAGAGGATTTCTCCGGTTTTATTCAATAAATGCACTTGGATTCTCGTTTGGTTGTGCTAGCAAGGAACCGTAGGTTCCGGAGTTGTTTCAGTTGGTATCAGAGCCGACGATCCCAACGCTAGTGCGACCCAACGATTTCCATTAAAGATAAAAATTTAAATTAATAACTTTTTGATATTTAAAATGAATGTAGGATAACTAAAATTGGAAATAAAATTTAAACAAGCCGGGGTTGTGGGTTAGTCTAGCAACTTTTGTGTTGGATATTTGAGATTTATTGGAGATTGTTATGTGCCATATTGTGTGCCTCAATGTGCTAATATTATTGTTATAATTGCTTGGCACTTTTATTTAATTATTTAGATTAATTTCGTTGAAATTATGAGTGTGTACGTGGTTTAGAACGCTTCTAAGACTTCTCTTTCCTCTTCTCATATGGCCGACCCACCTGCACTGCTCCACCAGCCTTTGGACTTGGAGACTCTTCATATAGCATGACATCATTATTTTAAGCCTACGTTTTGTGTGTGAATACCTTAGAATTGTATTAAGTAAAGTCAAATTTATAAGGTACAATGTGAATTGCCAACCCTCGTCAATATTATACCAGGAGTCGTGCAAGACAAGTAGGAACAATGAGTCAAGGAACCCAAGGAAACCAACAAGCTCAGGCTCCTCAACAGTATGACCCCATTTGGTTCCAGAATCTCGAACAAGCGACCATAGCCTTAACCGAACTCCTGCACAACCAGCAGGCTGGGGGAGGATACATCATGAGTAAGTTCGCGGAACTCCGACCCGACTTCTTTTACAGGATGGACGACCCGACCATCTTGGAGAATTGGATCCGAGACTTTCACAAGGCGCTGATTTCGGTACGTTGCCCAGAGGATCGACGCATAGAAGTGGCGGTCTACTATTTTAAGAAATAAGGCGATAACTGGTGGACTTTCGCATCAGCTACTTTTCTCGCCCAAGAAGGCTTTGGATGGGAGCAACTGAAGGAAGCTATGCGTGAAATGTTCTACCCCGATCATGTGAAGTCAAGGAAGTTTAACGAGTTCTTGCACCTGAAGCAAGAGGGGGATACCCTGACTGATTACTACGACAAGTTTATGGAACTTATGAGGTTTGGGCAAGCAATTGCACGGACAGAGGAAAGCAAGATTCGCAAGTTTGTCGAAGGTTTGAACTTTCAAGTTCGAAGAGCCATGGGGCCTACACGTTTCAACTCGTTGTTGGAGGCCTATGGAGCGGCTCAGGATATGCAGCGCATGCTGGATGAGGACATAGAAGCTAACAAGGAAAGAAAGACCGAGGCACCAGCAACAACTAGTTTCCAGAACCGCGATACAAGAAACAATGGTGGGGATAAGAGGTTTCGCCCCAACCCAGCCCCCACCAACCAGTTTGTAAACCAAGGCCAAGGAGGACAAGGCCATGTACGAATATTTAACTGCAGGCAATGCGGCAGAAGCCACCCAGGAGTGGACTACCAAGGCAATAAAGTTAACTGCCTCAATTTTGGGAGACTAGGCCATCGAAGGTATGAATGTCGTATCAAACCCTCAGGAAGTAACAATGGGAAATTCAACGGTGGAGGCAACAACTACGGTGGGAATAACAATGGATATAACCAGGGAGGCAATAACAACCGTGGTAACCAATATGGAGGGAACCAACGCAACTATCAGCAAGGTGGAAGCTATGTCAACAACAATAACTGGAGGAACAACAATGTGCAAGGAGGAAACAACTATAAGAACATGCCACAAGGAAGTGTTGCCAGATCTGTGACCGCAACAACAGCAGCTCCTACAGCACCAACTGCCACAGCCCGTAGCGCAGCTGGAACTATCAAAGTTATGAATCAGACTCAAGCGGAGCAAGCCAACGTGGTGACTGGTACATTCCTAATCCATCCCACCCCTGCTTTAGTCTTATTTGATTCTGGAGCCACATTTTCTTTCATATCATCTACTTTTTCTAATAAGTTAGAATTGCCACAACCTACTCCAATTTCTATCACCATCTCTACCCCTAGTGGAGAAGTCATATCCTGTAAAACCATGCATCCTGGATTCAACCTAGATATCTTAGGCGTTAAGCTACCTTCTGACCTGATTCTTTTCAATCTAGGCAACCTAGACGTCATCTTAGGTATAGACTGGCTTAGCAAATACAAAGCAGCCATAGAATGTACCGACCAAAAAGTTAGATTCCGTGGCTCGAAAGGCGAACGTCTATCCTATAGGGGCATAACCAGCAGACCAAAAATCCAAATCGTGTCAGCCCTATCCATCCTATCCTATGTGAAGAAAGGGCATAAGGCATACCTCTGTACGATCCACGATCAGGAGAAAGAAGGGGAAAAGTTAGAAGATATTCCAGTGGTGAGAGAATTTCCAGACGTTTTTCCGGAAGAGCTTCCAGGAATGCCACCAAAGAGATCTGTAGACTTTGCGATTGATTTAGTACCAGGGACTGGACCAATATCGAAAGCACCATATAGGATGGCACCAGCCGAGCTCAAGGAGTTACAAGAACAACTTAAGGAGTTATTAGATAACGGTTTCATCAGACCTAGTGTATCACCTTGGGGAGCACCAGTTTTGTTCGTGAAGAAGAACGATGGAAGTATAAGACTTTGCATAGATTACCGGGAATTAAATGGTGTAACCGTTAAGAATAGATACCCACTTCCCAGGATCGACGACTTGTTCGACCAACTACAAGGAGTCAATACCTTTTCGAAAATCGATTTGAGGTCAGGATATCACCATCTTAAGATAGCTGAACAGGATATTCCTAAAACGGCATTTCGGAGTCGATATGGCCACTAGAATTTACATTCATGCCATTCGGTCTAACCAATTTCCAGCAGCATTTATGGAGCTGATGAACCGAGTTCTTCAGAAGTACCTAGATAAGTTTGTTGTCGTTTTCATCGATGACATTCTAATCTACTCGAAAGGGAAAGAAGAACATGAACAACATTTGAGAGAAGTATTGGAAACCCTAAGGGAAGAGAAACTGTTTGGAAAATTATCGAAGTGTGAATTTTGGTTGGATAGAGTTCTTTTCCTAGGGCATATCATATCCAAGGAAGGTGTGTCAATGGACCCAGGGAAGATATCGGCAGTAAAGGACTAGCCCACACCAAAGAGTGTGACGGAGATAAGAAGTTTCTTAGGATTGGTGGGTTACTATCGGAGATTTGTGAAGGATTTCTCTAAGATAGCGAAACCCATGACGACGTTAATGAAGAAGTCGAGCAAGTATGCGTGGGTTAGCAAGTGTGAGGAAGCATTCCAAACGCTGAAGGATAGATTAACGTCAGCACCTGTGTTGACCTTACCTACCGAAGGAGGAGAATTTGAGGTATACAGTGATGCCTCGAAACATGGCCTAGGATGTGCTCTGATGCAAGATGGCAAGGTGATTTCCTATGCTTCCAGGCAACTGAAGTCTTACGAAGAGAACTACCCCACTCATGATTTGGAGTTAGCAACTATCGTTTTTGCACTGAAGATCTGGAGGCATTACCTTTACGGTACGACTTGTAAGATTTGCACGGATCACAAGAGTTTGAAGTATATATTCACGCAAAAGGAGCTGAATATGCGATAAAGGAGGTGGTTAGAGTTAGTGAAGGATTACGATATTAAGATCAAATACCATGAAGGAAAAGCCAACGTGGTAGCGGATGCGTTGAGCCGGAAAACGGATCATACGGTAAATGCAATGTGGGTGTTTCCACCTAAGCTCTACGAGGATTTCCGGAGGTTGGAGATTGAGGTTTGCACAAGTGGATCCACGACTAACATGTTGGGAAATTTTACAATAGTACCAGATATCTTCGTGGAAATAAAGGATGCTCAAAAGGAGGATGCTTTTCTACAAAAGATTAAGGAGAAGATCGGAAAGGGCGAAGCACCCGACTTCAAAGTAGAGGAAGAAGAAAGCATAAAGTTCAAAGGACGGTGGTGTGTACCATTGAAATGCACGGAGATGAAGGAAAAGATTATGAAGGAGGCTCATAGTACGCCCTATTCGGTACACCCAAGAGGAGACAAGCTATACAAGGATCTAAAGAAGAATTTTTGGTGGAAGGGTATGAAGAAGGAAGTAGCGGACTTTGTATCTCGGTGTTTGACTTGTCAAAAGGTCAAATTCGAGCACAAGAGACCAGGTGGGATGTTGCAACCTTTGGAGATACCAGTATGGAAATGTGATTCCATCTCGATGGATTTTGTTACTGCTTTGCTCGTGTCAACAAATGGTCTTAACCAAATTTGGGCGGTAGTCGATCGACTAACGAAGACGCCAAGATTCCTTCGCATGAAGGACACGTGGGATATGGAGAAAAGAGCGGATCCTTACATTAAGAATATTGTGAGATTACATGGAGTACCAAGTTCAATCGTTTCGGATAGGGGCCCGAATTTCTTGTCTCACTTTTGGAAAGAGTTGCAGAAAGCTATGGGCACAGAGTTGCGATTCAGCACATCTTTTCACCCAGCAACGGATGGACAATCCGAAAGGACGATTCAACCACTGGAGGACATGCTAAGAGCTTGCATTTTAGACTTTGGAGGTTCAAGGGTGGAAAAGTTACCACTTATCGAATTCTCTTACAAAAACAGTTATCATTCCAGCATAGGTACGGCACCCTATGATGCGTTGTATGGAAGGAAGTGTAGGACACCTTTGTGTTGGAGCGACATTAGCGAGACACTCATTCTAGGACCTCAAATGATAGAGGAGTCGACGAACCTGCTTCGAATGATTCAGCAAAGGATGAAGGCGGCGCAAGATCGACAGAAGTCTTATGCGGAAACGAAGCGAAGACCACTTGAATTTAAGGTTGGTGACAAAGTGTTCTTAAAATTCTCTCCGACGAAGGGGGTTATGCCTTTTAACCATCAAGGAAAGCTGAGTCCCAAGTTCATTGGACCCTATGAAGTTTTGAATCGGATCGGAGAGGTAGCCTATCGCCTTAATCTTCCTAATAACCTAGGACTAGTCCATAATTTTTTCCATGTCTCTCAGCTCAAACCTTATATTCATGACCCGAACCATATCCTTGATCCTGAACTAGTTGAACTTGATCCATCCCTCACTTATGAAGAGCAGCCAATCAAAATCTTTGATCGAAAGACTAGGGAAAATCGTAGCAAGTCAACTGCATTGGTTAAGGTTCTTTGGTCGAACCATCTCACTGAAGAAGCGACGTGGGAAACCGAGGCCGACATGCAAAAACATTACCCACACCTTTTCGACCAGGTATGAGTCGAGTGACAGGGACGTCACTGCTTTTAAGGGAGATGTGATTTAACAGACGTGCAATTCAATAACCGTCTTGTTATAACCGTCCTGTTTCGTATTACATGTCTTGCTATTGCTTGTGCATTAGAACTACATGCATTGCATTAAGGGAGTTACTTTAATCTTCAGGGACGAAGCTTTGTTCTAAGGGGGATGTGATGTAATACCCCGTAATTTTGGGGGTATTTTAGGAGATTATTCAATATTTTTGGGATGTAACACCCGTATTTTTCAGAATATTTTCGACGAATTTTTTTGTAAAGTTTAATCAGTTAATTTCGAAAATATATAGTTTTGGGGAGGTAGATGTAATATTGAGTAGTTGTTGTTGGGGGTATTATTTGACTTTTACGAAACATTTGGTATGTATACTTGTATTTATACTTATACTATATGTATTTTATACTATACCTATACTTTTATATTATAAATATAATAATAATAATAATAAAATAATAAAACAACAACACATTCTCCTGACATTACTCTTCCCCCGTTCCCCAACATTTCCCCATTCCCCGACGTTTTTTCCTATTTCATTCCCCAACGTTTTTTTTCCTTTTTTATTCTCTCTCTCCCTCCCCGTCACTCTCTCTCTCTCTCCCTCTCTCTCCCTTCAAAGGACGGTGGTGTGTACCATTGAAATGTGACGCGAATTCTTAACGCTGTTACGCAAGTGCAAGGTCAAGTAGTAAGTGGAGTATTGTACGACTCCGAGTATCGAACCCAAGGGAAATAGACGATTATTAGCTAATTAAGAATTAAATTTATGATACCTAAGTAACCGGTAAAAAGTGTTTGATTTGAAGGTTCGTCACCCACAAACAAGTGACTTAAACTAAATAACAGCTAAGCTAACTATTTTTGTATGATTTTTCAATTTAAAAGAAAATAATTGTGTTTGATACGATTATGGAGGAGAACTAGGCAATTGATGGTCCCTAGGGTCGTTAACGATTTCCGGGTTATGCTTGAAACACTCTACGCACGTTCTAGTTATACCGGGTAATGCTCATCACGATCTTCTCTCAATCTCACGTGAATTTGTGCAATCAATAGCTTTCGGGTCCTCTCGGTCCACCTCCGTCTATCACTACAATCTAGTTGATTTACTAGGCTCGTTCACCGGGTCCTGTCGGTCCACCGAATTCATTAAGTTCTAACAATATCAACCGAAACTACCCTCACACGATTAATCAAGTTTCTATCTCCTCGGTCTCAAGAAACTACAAGATCACCTAAACTATTCTCTAACACGTCTCAATGAGTTCACTTTCGTGCAACCCTATCAACAAGTAACGTTCTAAGGGTGATCAAGCCAAGAACATTTATAAATAAGTACAAGAATAGTTAGGCTAAGGAGAACATTCATAGAATTAAGCAAAAGCATGCACCAAGTCCAAAATCCGGAAAATCATCCAACAAACCCTAGTTTTCCATCAATCACCTAGCTTAAAGTGTTTAGCTATACATAATAATTTTCAACATAATCAACTTAATAGAGTTCATGAAGAAAAGATGAAGAAACGATAATCAAACGCGAAAATCTTCACTATTGATGATCCTCCAAGCTCCAAGCGTGTTCTCCCATCTTCTCTAGCTCTCTAGACTCCAAAAGTGTGTGTATATCCTCTAAGTATCGTCCCAATATGTTAGAAATAGGTTAGAGTCTTCAAACTTTCAAGAAATTACCAAAAGAACCCAAAAATCCGCTTCTGGCCTCTTTGTTCGCACGAACACCCGACTGTTCGTGCGAACGGTGTTCGTGCGAACAGGAATTTTGTTCTTATTTTCCAGCAGTCCCTTTTTCACTCTTTTGGCCATATTAAAATTTTTTCTAAGGCATTTTGTTCGTGCGAACAAAAGTTTATTCGCACGAACACCCTGGGGATTTTCTCAAATTTGCATCCTCTTTGACGGACCATATCTTTCTCGTCCGATCACTGTTTTAGCTCCGTGACCTATCGTTGGAAATCTATCTGAGTCTACTTTCATTTGCCACTGGTATCACTCCAAAATTCATTGTAGAATTCGAGGTACAATCAAAATAGTGGAGATTGGTCACTTTTGCTCCTCCGACTTTGCTTCTCTTGCTTCCTCTTGAGTTTGCTTTGCTTCCGAAGTTCGTTTCATGCCTCCTAGCCATCGTATAGCTTCCGTTCCTGTCAAGATAACATGAAAAACCATACCAAGCGATTATATTTGACAAATAACATCGAAATATGCATCGGAACGCCCGGATTAACAATAAAGTGCTAGAAACTCAACTTTCTACGTTTTCTCAACATTCATAGTGTAAAACTCATATTGCAACCCCGGAATCACGCAAAACGATATAAAGTATGCAAGAAATATAACTCTAATAGAGAGTTATCAAATTCCCCCACACTACCTTTTTGCGCGTCCCGAGCAAAATAAAAAACAATACCCCTCACACTATGGTTTTCAATCCACCGATTGCATACAATTTCACTAGCCATGTGACACAAACAACGCACACACACGAGTATGCAATCTACATGCTCTAATGCAACTCAATATTCCACAATGCAAATATTGAAACAACACAAACTTATTCTTATTTTTTCTTTTCTTAGAGATCGAGCAATCTCGCTATCACTAACCAAAATCATCAAGCTCTCACAAGTCTCTTTTGAAATTTCACAACCAATAGCAAGAAATTTAGATAGAATGATCATACGCACGAGCTCACTAAGGGGTCCCCAAACATCCACCATAAACAATCCAAGACTCGGGCACGTCCTTTAGCTCAGAGGGTCTAGGCATACTGAATCCTACGATAGTCTTTCGTCGCCAAGTCATTTGAGGTTTTCAGACCCTCTTAGACGTAATTGCATTTGAATGCAAATTGTCCCAGTGATGGGAGACACAACTCCGTGTAATACGGCTTGACTTTAATTTTCCTTAGACGGTCTAATTGGATTGAATCCAAATTCCCCGCGCGAATAGAGGCACATTAGGTTGTTCACCGTATCTAATCCAAGAGAAGATTATGATTCATTTTGTTTTTCATTCTATTCTAATTTTTTTTTCAACCGTGCATTTAGAGAAACTAAGTGTGGGCTTTTTCAGTTAGCTCTTGAAACCGCCGTAAGGGATGGTGGTGTACGCCCACCGACTTCGCTTAGGCCGGGGCAACCGTACCACATGGAACCGACTCAACACGAAGGTCCACCCCAGATTTGCAAGAGGCCACAAGTTTCCACTTGAAAACAGACTATTCAACTCCTTAGGACTAAATCCTCCTAGCACAATAAAGGAACTAAAGGTATGCCCGCATCTACTTTCCACATTCCCTTAATACCCGGGACTTCATTTTGTGAAACCGGTTCGCAAGATACTAAGAATTAAAGACATCCCTACTACGGTGCTTTCTATTCTTCGAGACTCTTTCATTGAACTCTCTTCGGTTTCTAGCTTCATCAATTGCCCTTGTTCTCAAAATTTTAAATTTTCCTGATTTCGCTTTTCTTATATATTCTTTTCAGTTTTCCCATATTTTCCTAGACTCTATATGCTTTTGGCCAACTCGATTAACCACACGATTGGGTAGGGGACTCAATAAGATAAAAGTGCAAAGAAATGCATACTAACAATTCTAACACAATACGACACTATATCAAACACTCTACACTAACCACACGACTCACTGTACTACACAATATATATGTAACAGGCTATGCAAACAGACTTGGCTAGCAAAATATACACAAACCCCCCCCCCCCACACACTTAAGCGTTTCGTTGTCCTCAACAAATTCAGAGATATAATAGGAGGACTCATCGCTTAAATGTGTAGGCGTGGATCTCAACAATTACCGCTCAAATTACATAAACAGAGAGAGTGTGAGAAATACATGTGGTGCCCGGACCTACATGGGCACCATATCCGTGAAACTGCAAAAGAAGGGGTCTAGTGGACCGTTGAAAGTTCTCAGCTGATGAAAATCATATGAGCAATCCCCAAGCTACATCAAGCTACAATGTAACTCCCCTAAGGTCACGTGTGCCTCGCACACCGGGGTAGATTGCTCCATCCTGCAAAAATGCACGAAAATTCCCCAACTCCCTCAAGATTCCCCATGTGGGTCAAATGTGCCATGGCACACTGGGGTAGATTCTTCACTAACATTACCTGCAAAACTAGACAACTCATCAGTCCCGCTCTCTCACCTCTCAAAATTAGGTATGGAGAACTAAAATAAAAAAGAAAACAGATAATATCCTACTCTACATTGGGTTGCCTCCCAAGAAGCGCTTGTGATTTAAGGTCGACGACCCGACCATGTTACCTCTGCCACCTCACGAGGGTGGTCTGGCACATTGTGCCGCCTCCAGCTTAGATTTTCTATGTTCGATTTGAAGCACTGCTTCATGTGCGTGCACCGCTGATGGCTTATTCCTATCCCAATAATCAAGTGGATCCCCTTGCGATAACTCTGGGATTTGGCGCTTCACTTGTACAGCAAATGGCACCCCTAGCTGATACTCCCATGAACACTGGGGTGACGGCTTAAAGACCCGAAAAGTTTCCATGTCATCCTTGACCCTCATAATCAGCTCCCCATTCTCTACGTCAATGAGACTACGACCTGTCGCCAAGAACGGTCTGCCCAAAATGATAGGCACATCACCTGCTGGCATATCCAATATGACAAAATCCGCAGGAATTATAAGGCTACCGACCCTCACAAGTACGTCATGAATCATCCCACAAGCTTTCTTGGATGATTTGTCTGCAAATTGAAGGGTGATCCAGGTTTTTGGAGGCTCCCCCACACTTAACTTTTTGAATACCGACAAAGGCATCAAATTCACGCTCGCTCCCAGATCACAAAGAGCTCTTACAGTGTAGGCATCACCCAATGTAGCCTCAATGACAAAGCTACCTGGATCCTTCTTTTTCTTAGGTAACCCATGCAAAACACATGAGCTAACCTGTTCATTTAAGTTTACTCTCTGAAATTCATCCACCCCTTTCTTTCCAAGAACTGCATCTTTAATAAATCGAGCATACTTAGGCATCTTTTGAAGTGTCTCAATCAATGGGATATTGATATGCAGTTTAGAGAAGACATTCAAAAAGCGTCTATATTCTTCTGAATCATCCTTCTTCATCCTAGTACGTAATGGGTATGGAAGTTCTGAAGAAGAAGGAGAAGATGAAAGCGGTACCTGAGTGTGCTCCTCCTCGTCTGGTGGAGCCATGCTTTTGATTGGGGGACCATGACAGGTGTCTTCTCAGAATCAAAGACTTCATGTTCCTTTGCCTCTGAGGCTTCTGCTCTGGCATGAATTGGATATGGAGGATCTGTAAGTGCAATACCACTTCGAGTGGTGATGGCTTGAGCATGTTCCTCCGATGTGTCAACAATGCTACCAAGTGCCCTTTGTTCAAGTTGTTCCTTTAGATCTTTTATTTCTGCTTGAGCAACTTGAAGTGCAATTGCTACAGAGCTGACCTGTGTGGACATGTCTGTCATGTGCTTCCATCGTTTTTATTATCCCTGTCAACTCGGTCAACTCTGATGGTGGTACTGGCTGCTGCTGATGCATCTCTGAAACATTTGCTTCATGCACTACCTCTACCGCATTCAACTGAACCATGCTATATGCCACTGAGCTATGCTTCATCGGTTCTTTTTGTTGGTGCTCATAATCCCAGCTCTCCTCTTGCTCAACCACACGTCTCATCAACTCATATGCACCGTCAACATCACATTTGAACAAGGAACTGCCCCCAGCTTCTCTATCAATCTTGTCTTTGTCAAGCATTCCAAGTGCATCATAGAAGACCTGTATGATCTGGCTTTTTGCAATGCCATGGTTGGGGAATTTGCGTAGCAAGAAGTTGAGACACTCCCATGCTTTGACCATGGATTCATGTTGCTTTTGCCTGAATGACCAAATCTCGTTCTGCACCTGAATCATGCGTGAGATGGGAAAGAATTTACTCATGAACTGGGAGGCACAGTCTTACCATGTCTAGATTGAGTTGGATGGAAATGAATCTAGCCAATCCATAGCAGCTCCCTTGAGGCAATGAGGCAAGAGCATCAGTTTTATTGATTCGGAGGTGACCCCACAATAACGGATTAGCCCACAGTGGCTCTGAAATCTCCCAATGAATGCATGTGGGTCTTCCTCGTGTGTTCCAGCAAAAGTGCACTGGTCCTGAGCAAATTGAATTGTGCCCAGCTTGAGACAGAAGGTTTCTGCCTGAATTGGTGGCACCAGAATTGCTGGCTCCCTTCCTTTAAGATCCGCCTCAAATGCCTGGATTATTGCTTTCCCTGATCGATTATATGGCATTGAGGTCAGGCGCAGTATAGATGTTGGTGCCAATGCTTTCTCTACAGCTTCAGCAACCAAAGCTTGTAGCTGCTCTGTGGTGAGGCTAATCTGCCCTTGACCTTCTACCATAGCTACCTGAAAAAGCAACACTAGCACCTCCGTGAGGTAAACAGATAGTAACAAAAATAAACTAAAAGAAGTATCCTAAATTAATTTTTAACTAAACTAATAAACCGTTTAATTCCCCCGCAATGGCGCCAAAAACTTGACGCGAATTCTTAACGCTGTTACGCAAGTGCACGGTCAAGTAGTAAGTGGAGTATTGTACGACTCCGAGTATCGACCCAAGGGAAATAGACGATTATTAGCTAATTAAGAATTAAATTTATGATACGTCAGTAACCGGTAAAAAAGTGTTTGATTTGAAGGTTCGTTCTCCACAAACAAGTGACTTAAACTAAATAACAGCCAAGCTAACTATTTTTGTATGATTTTTCAATTTAAAAGAAAATAATTGTGTTTGATATGATTATGGAGGAGAACTAGGAAATTGATGGTCCCTAGGATCGTTAACGATTTCCGGGTTATGCTTGAAACACTCTACGCACGTTCTAGTTATACTGGGTAATGCTCATCACGATCTTCTCTCAATCTCACATGAATTTGTGCAATCAATAGCTTTCGGGTCCTCTCGGTCCACCTCCGTCTATCACTAAAATCTAGCTGATTTGCTAGGCTCGTTCACCGGGTCCTGTCGGTCCACCGAATTCACTAAGTTCTAACAATATCAACCGAAACTACCCTCACACGATTAATCAAGTTTCTATCTCCTCTCGGTCTCAAGAAACTACAAGATCACCTAAACTATTCTCTAACACGTCTCAATGAGTTTTCGTGCAACCCTATCAACAAGTAACGTTCTAAGGGTTATCAAGCCAAGAGCATTAATAAATAAGTACAAGAATAGTTAGGCTAGGGTAGAACATTCATAGAATCAAGCAAAAGCATGCATCAAGTCCAAAATCTGGAAAATCATCCAAAAACCCTAGTTTTCCAATCACATAACTTAAAGTGTTTAGCTAGACATAATAACGTTCAACATAATCAACTTAATAGAGTTCATGAAGAAAAGATGAAGAAACGATAATCAAACGCGAAAATCTTCACTATTGATGATCCTCCAAGCTCCAAGCGTGTTCTCCCGTCTTCTCCAGCTCTCTAGACTCCAAAAGTGTGTGTATATCCTATAAGGATCGTCCCAATACGTTAGAAATAGGTTAGAGTCTTCAAAATTTCAAGAAATTACCAAAAGAACCAAAAAATCCGCGCCTGGCCTCTTTGTTCGCACGAACAGTGTTCGTGCGAACAAGAATTTTGTTCTTATTTTTCAGCAGTCCCTTATTCACTCTTTTGGACATCTTAAAATTTTTTCTAAGGCATTTTGTTCGTGCGAACAACATTTTAATCGCACGAACACCCCTGGGGATTTTCTCAAATTTGCATCCTATTTGACGGACCATATCTTTCTCGTCCGATCTCCATTTTAGCTCTGTGACCTATCGTTGGAAATCTCTCTGAGTCTAATTTCATTTTCCACTGATCTGACTCCCAAATTCATTGTAGAACTAGAGATACAATCAAAATAGTGGAGATTGGTCACTTTTGCTCCTCCGACTTTGCTTCTCTTGCTTCCTCTTGAGTTTGCTTTGCTTCCGAAGTTCGTTTCATGCCTCCTAGCCATCTTTTAGCTTCCTTTCCTGTCAATATAACATGAACAACCATACCAAGCGATTATATTTGACAAATAACATCGAAATATGCATCGGAACGCCCGGATTAACAATAAAGTGCTAGAAACTCAACTTTCTACGTTTTCTCAACATTCATAGTGTAAAACTCATATTTCAACCCCGGAATCACGCAAAAGGATATAAAGTATGCAAGAAATATAACTCTAATAGGGAGTTATCAAAATGCACGGAGATGAAGGAAAAGTTATGAAGGAGGCTCATAGTACGCCCTATTCGGTACACCGAGGAGGAGACAAGCTATAAAAGGATCTAAAGAAGAATTTTTGGTGGAAGGGTATGAAGAAGGAAGTAGCGGACTTTGTATCTCGGTGTTTGACTTGTCAAAAGGTCAAATTCGAGCACAAGAGACCAGGAGGGATGTTGCAACCTTTGGAGATACCAGTATGGAAATGCGATTCCATCTCGATGGATTTTGTTACGGCTTTGCCCTTGTCAACAAATGGTCTTAACCAAATTTGGGTGGTAGTCGATCGACTAACGAAGACGGCAAGATTCATTCGCATGAAGGACACGTGGGATATGGAGAAAAGAGCGGATCCTTACATTAAGAATATTGTGAGATTACATGGGGTACCAAGTTCAATCGTTTCGGGTAGGGACCCGAATTTCTTGTCTCACTTTTGGAAAGAGTTGCAGAAAGCTATGGGCACAGAGTTGCGATTCAGCACAGCTTTTCACCCAGCAACGGATGGACAATCCGAAATGACGATTCAAACACTGGAGGACATGCTAAGAGCTTGCATTTTAGACTTTGGAGGTTCATGGGTGGAAAATTTACCACTTATCGAATTCTCTTACAACAACAGTTATCATTCCAGCATAGGTATGGCACCCTATATGGCGTTGTATGGAAGGAAGTGTAGGACACCTTTGTGTTGGAGCGACAATAGCGAGATAGTCATTCTAGGACCTCAAATGATAGAGGAGTCGACGAACGTGATTCGAATGATTCAGCAAAGGATGAAGGCGGCGCAAGATCGTTAGAAGTCTTATGAGGAAACGAAGCGAAGACCACTTGAATTTAAGGTTGGTGACAAAGTGTTCTTAAAATTCTCTCCGACAAAGGGGGTTATGCGTTTTAACCAGTAAGGAAAGCTGAGTCCCAAGTTCATTGGACCCTATGAAGTTTTGAATCGGATCAGAGAGGTAGCCTATCACCTTAATCTTCCTAATAACCTAGGACGAGTCCATTATTTTTTCCATGTCTCTCAGCTCAAACCTTATATTCATGACCCTAACCATATCCTTGATCCCGAACTAGTTGAACTTGATCCATCCCTCACTTATGAAGAGCAGCCAATCAAAATATTAGATCGAAATTCTAGGGAAACCCGTACCAAGTCAACTGCGTTGGTTAAGGTTCTTTGGTCGAACCATCTCACTAAAGAAGCGACGTGGGAAGCCGAGACCGACATGCAAAAACGTTACCCACACCTTTTCGACCAGGTATGAGTCGAGTGACGGGGACGTCACTCCTTTTAAGGGAGATGTGATTTAACAAACGTGCAATTCAATAATCGTCATGTTATAACCGTCCTGTTTCGTATTACATGTCTTGCTATTGCTTGTGCATAAGAACTACATGCATTGCATTAGGGGAGTTACTTTAATCTTCGGGGACGAAGCTTTGTTTTAAGGGGGATACGATGTAATACACCGTAATTTAGGGGGTATTTTTAGGAGATTATTCAATATTTTGGGTATGTAACACCCCGTATTTTTTCTGAATATTTTCGACGAAATTTTTCGTAAATTTTAATCAGTTAATTTCGAAAATATATAGTTTTGGGGAGGTAGATGTAATATTGAGTAGTTGTTTTTGGGGGTATTATTTGTCTTTTACGAAACATTTGGTATGTATACTTGTATTTATACTTATACTATACGTATTTTATACTAGACCTATACTTTTATACAATATTAATAATAATAATAATAATAATAATAATAATAATAATAATAATAATAATAATAATAATAATAATAATAATAATAATAATAATAATAATAATAATAATAGTAATAATAATAATAATAATAAAACAACAACACATTCTCCTGACATTACTCTTCCCCCGTTCCCCAACATTTCCCCATTCCCCAACGTTTTTTTTTCCTTTTTTATTCTCTCTCTCTCCCTCTCTCTCTCTCTCCCTCTCTCTCTCTCTATCTCTCTCACCCGTCTCTCTCCCTCTCTCTCCCTCCTCCCCCATCTCCTATTTAATCTCCCTCCATCCCTTCTCTCCCCCTGCCTATCTCACTGTCTCTCTCTCTTCTCTGGTTTTGCCGAGAGGCAACCCACCACCATCACCAACCACCGGTAACACCAACGCCATCACTACCTCCTACCTCTGCACCCTCTGCCTATCTCTATCCCTCTCCTATGCCTTCCCCGACGAAACAGAAGCAGCAACAGCAGCGGCAATAATGGTCGCTGCTATCTCCGGCGGCCCACCACCACCTGGAACAACCCAACCACGACCACCGCGACCTCCAGCTAGCTCTCTCTATCCCTGACATCTCTCTCCCTCTCAGAACAACCACAACAGCAGCGGAAGCAGCGGAGCAGCGGCAGAAACGAAACTCTGGCCGAACCACCATGGATTCCGGCGAGCTTCTCGCCGTAGTTCAACCGTGACGACCCATGCCTCCAAACAAGTACCATTCGACTTTGAGGAGTCCGACTAAGCTCCAGGAGGCCTCAAACGAAGCCAAGAACAACCGGAGAAGCCTCGGCGAAGCTCCACCTCCGGCGACCCGACGGCGATCTTGACCCGTTCGAATTCTTGATCGTTTCTTGCGAAATTTGATATGGGTGCTTAAAATCTTCTCTTAAGTTGTTTTCTGTTAGCTTGAATGTTCTTGACCGTTTTCATGTTTTAATCGGTTAGCTTGAATGTTCATGCTTAGCGGGGTTAAAGTGTCATTTCAGAAAAATTTCTGGGGGGGTATAATGTCTTTTCAGAAACTTAGGGGGAGGTAGTTGACATTTCCGAAACTTTTGGGGGTACTAATTGTAGTTTTTAATTTCAGATTCAATTATAAAATTAGTTTTTCTTTAATTTATTTGATTATTATTTATAAATTAATAACTATATTTTTGGGAGTAAATATTATTGATTAAAATATATAGTTGGGTTTGTAAATAAGTTAAAATCAATATTTTCTTAAGAAAAATAAAAGGATCTAGAAATATATATTGGTTGTATATTTGTTGAGGTTGTATTAAGTTAGAAGCTCCGATTTGTAGGTGACGTTTTCGTAGACAAGCCGATATCTAGGACGTGCTTGGATTTTGGTAAGTTAATATGCCTAGCCTCGCGTGCCTTTCCTTATTTTGCGTATCGCGTGTGCTATTTGTGAAATGCTACCGTATATGTTTTATTTGAGTTGTTTACTTGCTTTTGAAAACTCTTCTTTGGAAATATTGCATGAAATTGGTATCCAAATCCAAATAACGAATCCGAAAAACGAACATCTAATTTCTATTGTGAGATCACTTGAAATGTATCTTGTAAAAGTGATTCCTCAAGACGGACCACGTCATTGGGTTGGAAGTACGAAATTTCAAATCGTTGCCTCGGTTACCAATAGTAGCACACCGCTCACTTTTTGGTCAAATCAGAATATATCTCTCAATCGTACATCGATTATTATTGTTTTGTGCCACACCGGCTTTAGTTCGGAGCTCCCTTCTCGATTCTATATGTTGAAAGAAAATATGTAAAGTGGAAAGCCGTTGTGTGTGGGTTTGTGCCATATCCCTGATACGATACATTTCTGACATATTGTGTTTGGTTACTGATTATGAGATTATGAGATTTTGAGGCTCTGACCTCCTTTTGATTAGTTATGGTTATGAGGCGCTGTGATGCGTACCTCCTGTGATTGAGTTACGGTTGTGGTAGTGCTTTTGCACATATGAGAACGAGGTTGTGGATTGGATATGGTCACGCCCCGTATCAACTAGTTGCTAAAATGGATGTTTGGACTCGATTATACTACCGATGAGAATGTTATTATCTTGAGATTTAAAGTAATATTGTGAATTGCTATTAATAGTGATTTCCCGAGATGGACCACATCCTCGGGTCGGAACACGAAATTTGATATCGTTACGGAGTTATACACATCAAATCGACGTGAACGCTTTTCCTGCGAGTATTTGATTTTATTTATCAGCGAATTGGTTACTCCTGTCATATGTCTCATAATCTGTTTACGTGCTATGGGTGTTAGCTTACTCAGCCGTTCGCTGATCATTTTCTGCAAAAAACTGCGTCGGCTTTTGCTATTTTAAAACCGCAGGATGGCTATCGAGGTGGGGGAACGTTCACGACACTGCTGGACATGAAGATTTGTTGCTAGAATATCACATAGTAATATCATTTCAGTTGTACTCATGACTTTTCAAAAGTTGTCAATATTATTGGAATTGTAATAAATTATATTTTGTCTAGTCAATGGTTGTACTTGCTGTGAACCGACGATCCTTATCCGTTCCCAGTGAGGCTCATCACCTCGGGCGGAGACATCTCTTCCGAACGTGGGGCCAGGCCGGCCTAGCGGTTCGGGGGGTGTTGCAGCTGGTATCAAGGCCGACGGTTCTAAGTTAGTACGACCCTTCAGTTTCAACTAAAAAGATTTTTCAAGATTAAAATGAATATAGGAGAACTAAAACTGGTAATAAAAATTGAACAAGCCGAGGTTTGGGGGTTAGCTTATGCTAGGTGTGCTGTTGTGAGTCCTGTTAGCTGAATTGCTATTTGATGTGATTATCTGTGATGCTTGCTTAGTTTTATCTGTCGAGACACGAGGACTTTAGAACCTTTCTGAGACCTATCCGTTCTAGCTTCGAGGACGAAGCTCTCTTTAAGGGGGGAAGGATTTAACACCCCGTATTTTTCTGAATATTTTCGACGAATTTTTTCGTAAATTTTAATCAGTTAATTTCGAAAATATATAATTTTGGGGAGGTAGATGTAATATTGAGTAGTTGTTGTTGGGGGTATTATTTGTCTTTTACGAAACACTTGGTATGTATACTTGTATTTATACTTATACTATACGTATTTTATACTATACCTATACTTTTATATAATAATAATAATAATAATAATAATAATAATAATAATAATAATAATTATAATAATAATAATAATAATAATAATAATAATAATAATAATAATAATAATAATAATAATAATAATAATAATAAAACAACAACACATTCTCCTGACATTACTCTTCCCCCGTTCCCCAACATTTCCCCATTCCCCAACGTTCTTTTTCCTTTTTTTATTCTCTCTCCCTCCCCTTCACTGTCTCTCTCCCTCTCTCTCTTCTGTTTTGTTTCCCAACAAACTCTCCCTCTCTCTCTCTCTCTCACCCGTCTCCCTCTTTCTCTCTCTCTCCCTCCTCCCTCTTCTCCTATTTAATCTCCATCCATCCCTTCTCTCCCTCTGTCTCACTGTCTCTCTCTCTCTTCTCTGGTTTTGCCGAGAGGCAACCCACCACCATCACCAACCACCGGTAACACCAACGCCATCACCACCTCCTACCTCTGCACCCTCTACCTATCTATCTCCCTCTCCTCTGCTGCCCCGACGAAACAGAAGCAGCAACAGCAGCGGCAATAATGGCCGCTGCTATCTCCGACGACCCACCACCACTGAGAACAACCCAACCACGACCACCGCCACCTCCAGCTAGATCTCTCTCTCCCTGACCTCTCTCTCCCTCTCAGAACAACCACGGCAGCAGCAGAAGCAGCGGAGCAGCGGCATAAACGAAACCCCGGCCGAACCACCATGGATTCCGGCGAGCTTCTCGCCGGAGTTCAACTGTGACGACCCATGCCTCCAAAACAGTACCATTCGACTCAGAGGAGTCTGACTAAGCTCCAGGAGGCCTCAACCGAAGCCAAGAACAACCGGAGAAGCTCCACCTCCGGCGACCCGACGGCGATCTTGACCCGTTCGAATTCTTGATCGTTTCTCGCGAAATTTGATATGGGTATGCTTACAATCTTCTCTTAAGTTGTTTTCTGTAATCAAAATTAAGTTTTAAGGCCTCGAATCCACGTTTTAATCGGTTATCTTGAATGTTCATGCTTAGGGGGGTTAAAGTGTTATTTTCAGAAAGTTTTCTGGGGGGTTATAATGTCTTTTCAGAATCTTAGGGGAGGCAGTTGATATTTCAGAAACTTTTGGGGTACTAAGTGTAGTTTTTAATTTCAAATTCAATTATAAAATTAGTTTTTCTTTAATTTATTTGATTATTATTTATAAATTAATAACTATATTTTTGGGAGTAAATATTATTGAAGAAAATATATTGTTGGGTTTGTAAATAAGTTAAAATTAATATTTTCTTAAGAAAAATAAAAGGAGCTAGAAATATATATAGTTTGTATATTTGTTGAGGTTGTATTAAGTTAGAAGCTCCGATTTGTAGGTGACGTTTTCGTAGACGAGCCGATATCTAGGACGTGCTTTAGATTTTGGTAAGATAATATGCCTAGCCTCGCGTGCCTTTCCTTCTTTCGCGTATCGCGTGTGTTATTTGTGAGATGCTACCATATATGTTTTATTTGAGTTGTTTACTTGCTTTTGAAAACTCTTCTTTGGAAATATTGCATGAAATTGGTATCCAAATCCAAATAAAGAACTGCCTCCGACGTAGTAGTATTATTTATTTAATTTTTAGTTAGCATTATTTATTAGTTAGTTTATTGAATTAATTAGTTTATTAGTTATTTATTTAATTAGTTAGTAGGACCGGGCCGAGCCCGTTAGGTCCAATCGTCTAGTTAGGGTTACTGTTTTTATATTTAAAGCATTGTAATCGTTTATTTTTAATCAATCAAGAAGAAAGAATTAAAATTGTGTGTGTGGGTTAAAAATTGTGTGTGTGGAGACTTGATAATGTCTCGAACAACTATCGCGTTAGTTAAACCCTAACAGTATGTGGGCAATACGGTGGGCAAATTAAGGTTTTATAAGCAACAAAAGTTCAAACTCGGTGTTCACCTTGTCCAAGATAAACATACATGTCACTGCTTTGATGCTTATTGTAGTCATCAAGTAATTCCTAGTTATGTCACCAACAATTTTATCAAGTAGTGGTTCTTAATTTCCAGAAGTGTTCGTGTATGTGGCAATCCAAAATCTCCTCCAAAATTGACAACAAACCAGCGAAAAGAGCCTCGGCACCACAATATCGAACCGACGGTCTGATTTCACGAACCCTTCCAATAATTTCCGCCAAATCTGACGTCGGATCGGATATGGGTTTGCAAGTTTTCGACGCCGTACTTACGTAAAACGAGCCACACCCGTGGAGCGACTTCAACCGACGACCCCAACCGACTTCAACCCACTTTTCAATCTTTGCTGGGTTCTCTTTTATTTGGGTTTGTTTCTACCTCTTTACAAATTAGGCGAGTTGGGCTTCTGGGAGCCCAAATAAGTTCCATGTTTGATCTTACTGGTTCCTCAACGAAATAAAATGAGGTTTCTTTATTTGGGCTTAAACTTGATAAACTTTGACCCACTTTTATACCGAGGGCCGAAGAAAGATTGGGGTTTATAAGATCGTCCCCCTTCTCATTGAAGGTAGGGTATGTCCTGCCTTACGTTGTTTCAGTTGTATAACCTGTCCTACCACCACAACTGTGATTTGCTCTGTGATCTCCTTCATCAGCAAAGAAGAAGGTGAATGAGTTAGGGGAAAAGAATTCAACAGTGACCTTCCCTCTTAGATCCCAGCTCCGTCCACGATATTCTCCATCGTTGTTTTTCCTAATTTTCTATCATAGTACAATTTGCCCACCAAAATAGTATGATACAGCTTTCGTGATATCTCTGGATCAACTTCCAACTCTAGTCTAAGATCCATTTCCATATAGACAAGGAATGAAGAAAGAAAAAGCTATGCTATCAGAACTTTGCGTGAAGAGAAAATCAGAGAAAAAAACTATGTTTTGACACTAAGCTAGACAAGACAGAAAAAAGAGAGAAACCTCTCTCTAACTTTCTCTCACTAGAATGTCCATGATACTCTCCGGTACATCGTTGAAGTGTTGCGATTAAATGCACAAAAATCGTTTCAGTTGGGATTCTACTTCTAGTGGGATGTGCAAAGTCGCCAATATTATATTTTGAAGTGTTGCGAGCAAATCCGGTGAAATTTTGTTAAGTTGTTGCGCATGATATATGTAACATGGACAATGAACTGATAGGCAGAAGAGTCTTTCGTGTTGAATTATTGTGGAATGACCAGGTAGACTTATGTGTGCTTCCAGCTCGATTCAAACCAACTAAAAAGTGTTTACTTATAGAGAAATCATCCACTTAACATGATATATCTCACTTACAATTAGCATGACTTAATCCTATTTCATAGTAGGACTTGTTGGCTAATCTCATACCCCTCAGTCCTTTCTCATCTTTAATTATTATTATTTTCTTTAGAAGTATGTTAGTTTACCTATTTTACGAAAGACTCCCAAAGTAATTCAAAATAACTGCTATTAATAGCCTTTTTTTTATGGTTTCAATGATTAATTACATGTCTGTATATTAGTAATGAGATATTGGCGGAAACTAAGATGTACTAATAATGAAAATGATAAACCATCACCACTAACATTTGCTCTACGTGTGTTGGTGTTATATGAGAATTTATAAAGTTACACAACTTTCGGGTTGACATTCTAGAAAATAAAAAATAAATGAGACCTTCTCGAGGTGAGATTGTTGCGGCATGATTGTGGTAGGGTTGCTTCCGCTATCAGCCGTATTTATCAAACAGTTACACCACGATTGTGGGATGTAACATGTTGCTGTTAGAGGCTAAATTTGATTTAGCCTAATTTATATTTGAGGCCCATAAATATTAAATATTTCAAGTCTTGAGGCCCACAAGTTATTGTATTAGTTAGTGGGGGCTAGTAGAATAATTAGCCTAATTAGTTAGTAATGTGGTAGAAGATTCTAGAGAAATGATGTCATGTGTATTACTATAATTGTCCAACCAAAATATCTAAGATGTTTCTAGGTGGAGAGATCTCTAGGTCATCTAGAATCCTCCTAGACTCCCTATAAATAGGACTTGTACTCTAGCATCAAGTAAGTGTCCAAGTAAGTCTTCAACCTATGAAGTGTCCTAGTATGTCTCTCATATGAAGTCTTATTCCATGTAATGTACTAGAAAATATCTAGTTGTTGTCCTCTTACCTGTAACAATCAATATTCTACATTCTCTCTCAAAGTTCCACCACTTCCCTCTTCCACCGAACTAGCCTCATAATCTCTTCATACTTCCAACAAAGTGGTATCAGAGCAAAGTCGATAGAATGATGGCGAATGAATTCTTTTATGTCCAATGTCCTCTCCTCACCAAGGAAAACTATTACACATGGGCATTGCGCATGAAGCACTACTAGAAAAAGTGTTCTATACTACAGTTTTTTATACTACAGGTTAATAAACCGTAGTTTTTATTGCCTAAATACAACGGTTGTATTTTTGCGTAGAGAAGTGTCATATATACTACGCATAGTTTGGAAGCGTAGTATATTGTATAATATGGACTACGGATATTTATACACCGTAGTTGTTTTTATCAAAAACCTACGGTTTTTTTTTTTTTTTTTTTTAAATTAATTACTTTTTAACCTTCTACTCTTATCTTAATAGATTACCCTAAATCATCTAAAGAAAACTGTAAGAGCTTATCAGTTCGTGTGAGAGTCTATCAGTTCGTCGTCCGGCCCTCTTCCACCGAGAGAAGCACGGATGTTCTTCCTCTTCAACGTCCGTCGCATCAGAGAGCTGTAGAGAGTGACCAATACCGGAATCCTGTATCATTCGGAATCATCTGCGCGCTTTGTGTCCGCAGGTTTAGAGATTGGACGTGCAGGTACGTATGCAACAATACTTCTTCTTCTTCTTCTTCTTCTTCTTCTTCTTCTTCTTCTTCTTCTTCTTCTTCTTCTTCTTCTTCTTCTTCTTCTTCTTCTATGTCTGGTTAATTTTGGATTATGTATCTTGTATGTGTTGTTATATAATTTAGGGTTTGAATTGAAAATTGGGGATTTCAGCCCTTGATTGAAAATTGAGGTTATATCTTTGTAAATTCAGCTTTATCTAGGGTTTGGAATTGCACTGAATCAAGAATATGTACAGTTCTGTGATTAGGTTGGGGGTTTTGGAACATGGATTCGGAATAAAAAAAAAGTTATACTTCCTTATACTGTTTCTGTTCAGATGATGGCATACAGTGGAATGAAGTATCAAAAACAGATATTAGTTTTTTTTTCCAAAAAACAGATAGTAGTTAGGTTTATTATTTCCTGAAGAAATTAAAGAAAGCGAAAATTGCAAGAGAACTTGTGAGATCAGCAATTAAAGATAACTGATAGGTGTGATTGTTGGACAATAATTCTTTTCACTGATGAAGATGTAGTAGGGTATTATGGGATCAAAAATTGGCCATCAAGACAAAAGAGGAGAGTAAAATACACATGATGGAAGTAGTGAGGATCATTGCAACACATATCTGTAACTTCTCCAGATATCTCTGCTGCTTTCAAAACTCAGATCTTAATCTAACATAATCTCGAGCACAAAAATTTCTCTCTGTTGCATTACAGAAGTATTTTTTTGTTAAGAAGGGCCTTTTTCAGGGATTTTTTTTCCTCGTTTATTCATTCATTAACAAAGAGAGAGACGAGATGTAAACTTAAATAAACTCAGACTAACTGGACACAAATCATGAAAACTCGCCCTAAGATATTTCGGGCATCTTTCAACCTGCTTTATTGTCTGGACTAAAAAGAAGTGCCCGAAAGGAAACACAAACCTCGATCCCATAAAAGATTTATGTGAAGGATTCATCTCTCTTGACATAGAAACCCTTACTGTCAATTCTGTTCAAAGTAAGATTCTGCAATACAACATGTGCCCTGATCAAGAAACAAGTGCAATTGAAAATAAGAAATTGTGATGAAAGTACAAAAGTACAAAGGGATAAATCTTTTGACGATGGTATTGCCTGGAGTTGCAACTTGCAACAAAGCTTACAGATCAGAACATGGTGACAGTTTAGAATTAACCTCGGCCTGGGTCATTGCCTCTAATGAAACAATCAGGTTAAGAACTTATTCAACATCCAAAGAAGCTGTCAACCTCACGTATCGAAAGTTGTATATAAAACTAATGCCGCTTTGAGCTAGATCTTTGCATCTGCAGTAGCTGCTGAAGCGATACCAAAGACCACCTGTCCTTAATCAGTGCGTATACCCTCTTATTTAACGAGTCAACTATTATGCTAATGCTACCAAAACCATATATCTGGTGGCCATCTTGCATTCTGCCTGGCTTAGGCATAAGAAGTATTTCATTCTTCCGTGCGTAAACTTCAATGACTTCTTTCAAGCTCAAGCCAGGGCCAGCTTCCACGCGACTCATCTGGTTAGTATTACCCAGACCAGCAGAAGCTCCAGTATGTGTTCCTGCTTTTTCCTTAGCTGCAAATTTCCTTTGCACACGTGCAGCAATTGAGCTGACATTTTCCTTAGGTCGAGCGACCTCCCTGCCTTTAACGGCCTGGTCCATCATGTTAAGTCCCATGAAAATACATGTCCATGTATTTTCATGGGAAATCAATCTACACGAGTGGTTGTGTTCAAATACAGAATGGATAGCTTTTTGAAGGGTGGATATCAGTAAAGTTCCAGCCCCCTGCTTAAGGCCCATTGTACTAAAGCTACTGTTATTAGTTACTGCCCTTGCAGCCCAAAGCAGTGCCATTTGGGACCTACTAGCAACACTCATTGATTTTCTTTAGTCTTAGTCGGATAGCCTTACCATTGCACTTCCTGGGCATACGACTACGGTTTAAGATATTAGCGACTGAAAATATGAAGGGAATTCATGGTTATAATCGGTTTAGTAGAGTAGGAATTGCTAAATCTTCTCTGTTATCCTGGTAGTTAAGAAAGAACATTGGCGGAAAAGAAATTATGCAATATTATGTACGAAAATTGTAATAGGAATGCTGTCAATGCACCAAATATATGTAAGAACCAGACCCCTGCAAATAAAAGCTTATTATGTGTGGGATGTTAGAGTTACTTGTACCCAAAGCTTCATAGGAAAATATGCAGTTGGATAGTAAAAGGTCACAAATAGGGGATATATTAACACAGTTCAAATGATCATTATACCTTTTCCCAGTAGCTCGCGAAATCAAGGTGTGATGCACATTATTGTTTTCTTACAGATATGAGCCTTTTCTAAAAAAGAAGTAATAGCCTTACATTACATTACATGTTTGTACATTGAGCTCTTTGATTTTGCAAGGTACCAATAAAGACATTTCCCACGTGCAACGCACGAGCATCATACTGGTTTTAGAAAGAAGACAAGAATGACAAAGAGATTGCTTAAGCTAGTTTATAAAAAAACCCATAATCGTACAGTCTTCTATGCGGCACTTAGCTTCTTAAGGAGGCAAGACATGCGAGTTGATTAGTACATGCTGATTATGGAACAATTAGGATCATTTGGTTTCCATATTTGTGGCTTCCATATCTGGTCTCCTAGAATGATCGTGCCGTTTGAGTTTTGTGTTATTGTTTTTTGCATCTAGTAATCTTTGCAAATGCAGTGTGGTTAATATTTTGCTTGTCTTGAGGAACAACAATATTGAATGGCATTCTGTATTGACATAAATCCGTGATTTATAGCCGTTTATGTTTCTATCAGGTTTTGTTTGATTTGTGGTACACTTGGTAAATGACCTTTTTTTTTTTTTTTTTTTTTTTTTTTTTTTTTTTTACTGTCACTTAGCCTTATATTCTCTTTCAGAATTGGAGCTTGTGAAAGACTGCGTTTCTTACCGTCTTCAGGATTCTCAGGAAGGATAACGATTTAATCGGTTACGGTAAGTTCCCTCCTTCACTCCCTATATAGATGTTTTCTTGTGTGTTCACTTTAATGAATAACTGACTCCATATGCATTCTTATGTCCTTCAATAAATCGATTTTATATTAATATTTTTTGTTCAATATTACTTGACTTTATATAGGATCAACAGGTTCATATGGATAAGAGTTGGATTCAGTCGGGTAGAGTATCTTCTTTTCCTTTCTTGAGTGGCTTCACGGACTTCTTAGATTTTGCTTTCGACCATAACAATGGTGGGCTTGAGATAAATTGTCCGTGTAAGAAATGTTTGAACCGTTTTTACGGAGATCGAAACTCGGTTTTCAAGCATGTGATATGCGATGGATTTGATAGTAACTACGTAGTCTGGACAAATCACGGAGAAACAATTAATTCTGAAAATATTGATGAAAATGAGGGATATAATAGAGGTGACGATATGACTGGTATGGTAGACGACATATTTGGGTTCACGCACCATGGAGACACGAGCAGTGGTCCGAATGATGAAACTCAAAAATTCTATAAGCTGTTGGAAGATGCAGAGCGGGAGTTGTATCCTGGTTGTGCGAAATTCACAACTCTTTCCTTCCTTGTCAGATTGTTGCATTTTAAAGTATTGTACGGATGGAGTGATACATCATTTAATAAGTTATTGACTTTGTTGAAAGAAGCATTTCCTGATGGCGAAACATTACCCGAGTCGTATTACAAGGCCAAGAAGTTTAGGGCATCATTAGGATTTAATTATGTGAAGATTGACGCTTGTCCTAATGACTGCATGCTGTACTGGAAGGACAAAGAAAACCATGAGGCTTGTGAGATTTGTAAAACAACCAGATATAAAGATGAAGGTGATGTTGATGGCAATCAGAAGAGAAAACGCATTCCCAAGAAGCAGATGCGGTATTTTCCATTGAAACCAAGACTCCGGAGGCTGTTTATGTCCTCCAAAACTGCTTTGATGATGAGATGGCATGCAGAGGAACGACAAGATGATGGAATCCAAAGGCATCCGGCAGATTCGGCAGCTTGGAAGACCTTTGATATGAAACATCCTGATTTTGCCGACGATCGCCGAAATATCAGACTCGGTTTAGCATCAGATGGTTTCAACCCTTATAGGACAATAACCATTCCTCACAGCACATGGCCTGTTGTTTTGATTAATTATAATAATGCACCGTGGTTAGGCATGAAACAATCTTCTTTTATGTTGACAATATTAATTGATGGACCTCAGGCACCGGGAAATAATCTTGATGTTTACTTGCAACCACTAATAGATGAATTGAACGAATTTTGGATTGAAGGTGTGCAGACATATGATGCGGAGAGTAGAGAAATGTTTCAGTTACGTGCAGCTCTGATGTGGACAATTAATGACTTTCCAGCGTATGCTAATCTGTCTGGGTGGAGCACAAGAGGGAAATACGCTTGTCCTTCATGTAACAAAGACACTGATTTTAAATGGTTGAAGTATGGACGCAAATTTATCTATGCAGGTCATCGACGTTTCTTGCCTCAAAACCACAGGTTTCGTAAAGATGCAAGTAACTTCTACACCGGAGTCGAGGACCGACCAATGCCACCCATGTTGTCTGGTGAGGATATTTTGAAACAAGTTGAGGACATTGAAAATTGTTTCGGGAAAGGACAAACACTGAAAAGAAAGAGATCAACTAGTGATACCGATGAATCTGAAAGTACTCCTTTATACAATTGGAAGAAAAGGAGCATCTTTTTTGATTTACCCTATTGGAAGGATAATTTGATTCGGCATAACTTAGATGTCATGCATATCGAGAAGAATGTATGTGAAAGTATACTTAACACATTGTTGGATGTTGATAAAAAAAGTAAAGATGATTTGCGTGCTCGTCGTGACCTTAAAGAGATGAAAATTCGAAAGTCGCTTCATCCCTTGGGACTTGGCAACAATCGATATGAATTACCCCCGGCCACTTTTACAATGACTAAAGATGAGAAAACGGCTTTCTGCAAGGTGCTGAAGGATGTTAAAGTCCCTGATAACTATTGTTCTAATATCTCAAGATGTGTTAATGTGAAGGAGAGAACAATTAAAGGGTTGAAGAGTCATGATTGTCATATACTAATGCAACAGTTGTTACCTATAGCTCTGAGGAAAGTGTTGCCGAAGAACGTTGCAAAGCCATTAATCGAGTTATGTGGGTTCTTCAGGAGACTTTGCTCGAAGGTGATGCACGTTTCTGAAATTGATGGTATGCAAGAACAAATAAAGTTAACTCTTTGTCATCTTGAAAAGATATTTCCACCCAACTTGTTTGATATCATGCTGCATTTGCCAATCCATTTGGCAGAGGAGGTAAGACTTGCCGGACTAGTTTGCTTCCGCTGGATGTACCCCGTTGAAAGGTACGACTTCTTAAAACATAGTGTTCTTGCAGGTTTAATATATTTAGCCATATTTTCAATAATGTACGGGACTTCTTCAGGTATTTGCTTACGTTGAAGCAGTACGTGCGACAACGAAACTTTCCGGAAGGATCTATTGCTGAAGGGTATTTAGCAGAAGAATGTGTTACATTTTGTAGTCGTTACCTGGATGACGATGTTGAGACAAAACTAACACGACCGGCGAGATACCGTGACGGTGGCAATGGGAAACAAGAGAAGTTCAAATTAACTGACCTTGAGCGCGAGCAAGCTCATCGGTATGTGCTAGCAAATACCGACTCAATCATCCCGTTTCAGGAGTAAGTTTAATGAAACATCATAAAGTTTAAACAATTCCAACAAACTTGAATAAATGAACTACATGATTCTGACTATTTGATAAATTAGGATGCATATTGAGTATTTGAGAAAGACGGGGCAAAGAAACATTCGTCCCCACCAACTCCAGAAAAAGCATAATAACGAGTTTCCAAATTGGCTGCGTAATTATGTAAGTATCATAACTTGAGATTTTTTTACAGTTCTTTAATAAATGCATATATTTATCTACTTATGATAATCCTTTATTACACTAACACAGGTCCAACAATCCGATGACACACATATTCCGGAAGAAGTTAAAGTTATAAGTAGAGGACCGGACACATGGGCTACAAGATATAGAAAGGGGTACACAATAAATGGTTTGAAATTTCATGTATTATCATATGGTGCTAGATTGAAAAGCCAAAACACGGGAGTGATGGTACGGGCGTCAACTGATAGTTATGCTACAGTAAAAGATAATCACCCAATCACCGGGGATATGAAATACTATGGGAAATTGACTGAAGTTATAGAGTTAACCTACTCTATGAATGTCAAATTCGACATGTTTAAGTGCATATGGGTAGATCATACCAATGGCGTGAAGGAAGATGAATATAAGTTCACTATGGTTAACTTCAATCATCTCATGTATAAGAACAACGACATATCAGCAGAACCGTACATTTTTGCGTCCCAAGCAGAGCAAGTTTGGTATGTAAAAGATGCTATAGAAGAGGACTGGAGTGTAGCAGTTAAAATGACTCCTAGAGACTGCTATGATATATATGAAAAAGATGTTTCAACATCTCTACTAACTTGTCCACAAGCTGAACCGTTTCAGAATCAAAATATGGATGATATTGAAGCAAACACTGATGATAATACAGGATGGGTTAGGCAAAATACAATTGGAGTTACTGTTCTTGATGATCCTAATGCTAATGTTCCCGTTGACTTTGATGATGACATTGATCTCGATGATATGGATGGTGACATTGATGATAATGTGGACTTTGTTGAGCCGCCTGAGGAGGAAAATCGAGAAGATCAAGGCACTGAATCTGACGAGAGTGATGGGGAAAAAGATGAAGATGAAGATAGTGATTACAATTAGAACTAAATTGATACTTATCTCTTTTTTATTCGTGGTTGTAGATTTTGTCTTTTTTCTGTTTTGGGTTGGTGACATTATTTTAGTTAATTTGGGGCTTATAATATACTCATGACAAATACAGTAGTTCTTTACTCATTCTTATTATAGTTATGTTGAACAATTGTTTTGCTAGACTGACTCAGAAAAGGTATAGTTTTGTTCTTTGCTATTTCAGACTACCATGGGAGGTGCTAAAAAGGCAAAGTGGGTGTGCAGAAATTTGCTACAGTCTGTACCATCAAACTTGCCACCCAACCCTGATCCAATATTATCCTCTCCACCCCCACCGCCGGAAGCGAATCATCCCGTCCAACCTACACAAACTCCCACTATTCCTACAGCTTCTAGACATGATGACTTGTCTGGACCATCAGGACAAGGTATCACCACATGTAATCATATAATCGTTACTGAATTTGTTATGTTATTTTATTCTCCTTTTTTAATGTATCTTGTATATTGTTTTATCTAGGGCCGACGACTTCTAATGTGTCAAACAAAAGAAGAAAGAAGGCATGCTCTGAACCATTACTTGCTTGGTCTCAAGGAACCGCAAAGCTAGATGTTCAATTCAACGAATATTTTCAGCCAATCGGTAAGGATCAGGCAAAACTTGCAACTCAATTACGTCTTGGTTATCTGAATGGTATTGCAGGCTAATGCTCGTCCTACGCATCCACCACCGGGTGCCCGATCAAAGGCTCCTGCACAAGCAAAGAAATTCAATCCTCCAGCATCATCTGCTCAGTCAAACACTACGGCGCGAGGTGCTCGATCCAATTTTCCTCGTGCACCTTCTGGTCCAGAGAGTATTTCCCCGTCGTCATGTGCCGTTCGATTGACTAAGGATAATGTTCAGGTCAGGATTGTTTTTATTGATGAGTCATGCACTGGTTTTTATTTTTAGTTGAATGGTGGTTTGGGGTTTTGGATATTGCTTTTACAAAGAATAGATTGTTTAAAAAGAGAAAGAGACTTATTAGAAAGCCCTTGTTGGGTTTTACTCTTTTTCCTCCGAAAAAATTCCAAGTACTGGGCTCTGCTGGGTTTGTTTCTCTGGTGGTGATTGTTGGCAGTGGTTTTTCGATGGTGCAGGTGGTTTTGAAGGTCATGGTGATGAATTTGGTGGTTCAGGGTTCTATTTTGGTCACTAGTTTGGCCTGTGGTGATAGTGGAAGGTAGGTTCTTTAGTGTCTGTGGAGGTGGAGGTCAGAGTTTTGGGTTATTGCTTGCAGGTTGTGGCTAGCTTGTTGCTGGATTTAATGACTGTCTTGGAAAGTTTCAGTCTTGGTTCAGTCATTATTTGGGGCTGAACGGTGGTGAATTGGTGAAGGTCTGCAGTACTCCAGGTGGGATATGGAGGTTGATTACAGGTGAGGTGAGGAATGGGTTTTCTAGGTGGTTAATTGGGTCTCAGGGTATTTTGCTTCATGTTATGAAGGTGGAGAATTGGGAGCAGATGAAGTGGTGGTCGATTGGTCAAAGGGCTGGTGATTTAAGGGTGAATTAATGGAGTTCTTCACTTCAGTCAGTTTTGTCTGGTATTTCCAACTTTATCATTTTTCATCTTTCAGTCATTTAGCTGCCTAGAGATTTCCAGTACAATTCAGCAGTTATTTCCTAGGATGATCAAATATCAATGTTTTCTGCATTTTTTTTTAATATAGTTATGGTCTGTCTCTCTCCTTTTTTTTTTTTTTGAAGTATCTATGTTTCTTTTCATGTCACTTACCTCAGCATATTGTTTCCCTCTCAACTTTCAGTAAAATATGGTTGGACTTGTGACATCAAGCTTCAAAATTTAGACACGGCCTATGTGACAATGTCGGTGAGACCAAATTTTTAGACCGCGATTTCCACTTTCCATGATGCATGGGTAAAATGTCAATCATTGTGTACATATTACACTCGTAACCAATCTAAACTGTCAAATAACTAACTGTCAAAAGTTCTCAAAATTATAAAAAGCATCCACACGATAAAATATTAAAAAGATCACATTCATGCTTAAATGGTACTCTTTCTATTCCGTTAGGTTTGTCTTACTCTGACTTCTTAATATTTTTGATTGTGTTCTAGAATAATTTTTCGAAGTAAATTTTTTATGGTACTTTAGAGTCATCATGGAAAAACTGATCAGTAATTACCCAGAAGCGAATTCAGGAAAAACTCCCTAATTAGTCACTACCTGAAAGCTACCATCAGATGGATTTCACCTGAAGCATGAGGAATAATACAATCTTAAATAGTCAAGCTTCTAATGCCAATTCAGCTTTAGGTGAATCTATAGTACTTTTCATTTTCTGATGGGGAATTGAGTCCTTCTATCTGTTGGGGTGAAGAAGAGTTACAGGAGCAAGGAATGTGAAAGGCTGGGGTTGTTTGGACATGGTTGCAGGTTGGTCTTGGTGATATGCAATAGCTTTTTCTTTCGCCAGTTCCTTGAGATGCATCGATTAGCCTTGAGAGGCTCTAATAGCATATAGTTTTTTCTACTGTTATTATTTTTTTCCATTATGTTAAAATCTTATTTGTTTTAGATTCTTGAAATGCTAACTTACATATTGCTAGTGGAACATATACAGTTTTAGAAACATCCTCTCTACTTCATTATTTATCTAATATTTTTGACAATTTTTTTTGAAAGGTTGGAACAAGTAGCGATGAAGTAAATTTGTGGGCAAGCAGTAAGCCACCAGTAATTGTGGCACGTGGTTTTGTGATTTCTAAGGACCCCTCTAAATTGGTACATGGAGTTCCTTTAGGTGAAGATCACTGGGAAGTGCGCATCAACGAGGTTCTCAGGCCACTTTTTAACCTCATTCGGCCTATTGGAAACCAAACTAATCTGAGCGGCATGGAAAAGAAATCGGTTGCTTGGCTTTCTACACATGTACGTAAAATCAGTTGAAATTGATTTTTAGTGCATATTCAAATCTTTTATACTTATTTATGTTATACACGCATTTGCAGACTCAGCGTCGTAAGATAAAGGAGGATGCAGGAAAATGATGATGGGAAAAGAATACACAGTTTTGGAAGAGTTGTCTGCTCCTACTGTAGGATTTTGATAGTGGAGTATTTTAGGACTTCAAATGTAAGACCGTTCTTGCCAACTGTTGGAATCTTGTGAAGTTTGAGATTTTAATTTTTGTGAAGTTTTGAGATCGAAACTTGTGTTTGTTGGTAGATTTTTGGTATCTAAACTGTGTATCTTTCGATTTCAATATATTTAATTTTGTCATGGCAATGTTATGTTAAGCAAGTTGGTATATAAGCAGGCTATGTTAGGTTTGGGCTCCGGATTTGCTGTGGTTCAATTTCAAAATACAATCAAATACTACGGTTCTAAACAGTAGTATTATTAAATCACAATATTGTATAATTTAATATTCTACGGTAAGCCAACCGTAGAATACAAAAAATACTACGGTATTTAACTACCGTGGTTTAAATATGCGACAGTGGAAAGAACCGTAGTATATGTAGCGTAAAATACAACAGTTGGACAGTCCGTAGTATTAAAAAAAAACTACGGTTACAAAACCGTAGTATTACAATTTACGACCCCTTTAGGAGCTACTGGGGAAAAAACCGTAGTATATTACAAAAACTACGGTTTGTCAGTAATATACTACGGTTTTCTACCGTAGTTTTTAACCAAAAATCCAGTAGTGAAGGCTATCCTAGGCGCACACGGTGCTTGGGATGTCGTGGAGAATGGCTACGAAAAGCTTGAAGGAGACTTGAGCTCAACTCAAAAAGAGGAATTAGAAGAGGTACGTAAGAAAGATAAAAAATCTCTTACTCTTATCCATTCTTCCCTAGATGACAACATACTTGAGAAGATTATTTTTGCAACCACCTCCAAAAAAGCTTGGGAGATTCTACAAAACTCTCACAAGGGTGGTGAGAGATTCAAGAACTTACAACTCCAAATCCTTAGAGGTGAGTTTAAATCTCTTCATACGAATAATTTGGAAACAATGTCAGATTATTTCTCTCGTGTTTTAGCCATTTCTAAAAAATGAAGAGATATGGTGATGAAAATTTAAGTGATACTTATATTGTTGAGAAAATATTAAGCTCATCACCTTGTGATTTTGAGCATGTTGTCGTAGCCATTAAAGAATGTAGAGATGTTAGCAAGTTGTCCATTGATGAACTTATGGACTCGCTACAAGCTCAAGAGGAAAGAATGAAGAGGAGGAAAGAAGAGTCCATGTTGCTACAAAGCAACCTAAGTTGGAGAAGAAACTATATCAATGAGAAATAACGAGGAGGACGTGGACATGTAGCAAATCAAAAGGAGGAAAGGACGCAAAAGGAGATTACAATCCATCTTATCAAGAAGAGATGGGCCAAAGTTCCCACTCACCAAAGGAAGGTGGAAAGCAAAGGTATGACAAATCTCACGTGTTATGTTACAATTGTTATGATTTTGGTCATTACGCTTCCGAGTGTAGAAGTAACACTAACCATGTGTACAAGAAAGTGAACATTGTTGAAAGAAGTCAAAGGAAAGATCATATGTTGTTGATGGCTCATAAAGAGCATGTTGTTGAAGTTGAGGAGATTCCAAAATCTGTAAGTGAATCATGTAAGAAACTTGACCCCATTGTGTCAAGTAATGATATGATCTTTCCCACCAACAAGGACGAGCTTGATAAACATGAATACAGAGGAGATATTAACATATAAGAGACTCAAGATTTCATCGAGAAGGAAGATGTCGTTGCACGTAAAGATCAAGAAAATTGGGTCCATGAAGACATAGAAGAAGAGCTAACATTCAAGAATCAAGATTATGAAGGCTATCACGACGTTGGAGGACACATAATGGAGGAGGTCCAAGAAGATAGTCGACAAGAGGTAACACCTACTCAATCTAAAGATCTTATTATTGAAGTCAATGAAGAAATAGTGGGAAATTGTTTTGTGGTTGAGAAGATGCAAAAATAATTCAAGTCATTCCATGAACCGCATCATGAAGAAGCACGAAGGCACTCTTTACGACTTGGCTTGGAGAATTCTACGTTTGAAACGGGAAGGGTGAGCATGGAGAAATTCTTTGATGCGGGTGAAGAAGTTCCAATGAAGGAGATTCAGTCTCAAATCATGGAGACAAGAGACTTTGGCCAATTCAAGAGATTTCTCCAGAATGCCAACACGTGTAAGACTTCTAAAGAAGAGTTTCAAGATTCTCACATCTATGGAGATAGCTTTCAAGACCATCGCTATTGATGGAGATGGAGCGGACAACAAGCTTCAATTTATATCCCTCAAATTTGAAAAGCTAAATCAAGTTTAAGAGGGGGTGTTAGAGGCTAAACTTGATTTAGCCTAGTTTATATTTGAGGCCCATAAATATTAAATAATTCAAGTCTTGAGGCCCACTAGTTATTGTATTAGTTAGTGGGGGCTAGTAGAATTATTAGCCTAATTAGAGAAATGATGTCATGTGTACTACTAGAATTGTCCAACCAAAATATCTAAGATGTTTCTAGGTGGAGAGATCTCTAGGTCATCTGAAATCCTCCTAGACTCCCTATAAATAGGGACTTGCACTCTAGCATCAAGTAAGTGTCCAAGTAAGTCATCAACCTATGAAGTGTCCTAGTATGTCTCTCATATGAAGTCTTCTATTAAGACTTCCATGTAATGTACTAGAAAATATCTACTTGTTGTCCTCTTACTTTTATCAATTAGATATTTTTTTTCTACATTCTCTCTCAAAGTTCCACCACTTTCCTCTTCCACCAAACTAGCCTCATAATCTCTTCCTACTTCCAACAGTTGCAATGCCCATAACGAAATGCATGCAAAATATTTAAAGTTAATGTAAACTTGACATACAAATATTGCTTGACGGGAGTGGTCATTGATTATGGTGTTAGTTCAATCCACCATCTATTTTTAATTAGACAAATGGTTTTATTTACGGAATCAATTGTTCAATAAATTACTGCTCGAACACAAGTCACATCTCGTGCAAACAGTTCACTGTTCATGGTTCAAAACAATGTTAGTATGGAACAAACAAATATCAATTTTCTTCTAAAGATGTGCAATCTTTACCCTAGCAACAAACCTAGAATGGTGAAGAAACAAACACTATGCAATATATATCCCAATGTTTTATTCACCTTTCACATGGCAAAATCCGTGACAACACTAATTGAAGTGTTTCACTTTCACCGACTAATCGGCTCCTTGTTTGATCAACCTCCATGCTGTTAGGATCGTCTCTGGAGCGATTCAACAACACAACAAAAAGCAAAGCGAAAATACACGAACAAGAACACGACGATTTACGTGGTTCGCCAAATTGGCTACATCCACGGTCCACACCCACTTCACTATGATGAACGAATGATAAGTACAATCAGATCTCTAAGCCTATCTCTGTGATGTGATACCCTAACCCTAGATCTAGGTCAATTTATATAGAGATAGTAATACATGAACTGCTTGTAAGCCCCTCAACTTTATACTAGGTTACAAAAGTAGTCTTCACACTTAACACATGCAGCTATCACGTGTCTCTCTTCGGTGAAAGTGAACCCCACAACAAATCTCAATAGGAACATTCAACCTATTACCGTATGAGTCATATACACCGACCCGTCGAGTTCACCCAGTCCAATGACTTCTTGTTCAGCACATCCTTGTAAACCGGTTCGGAACTCGGGTACGGGTGGAATCGGAAGCAAACGAGCAAAAAGAGCCTCAGCGCAACGATCTAGAACCGACGATCCGATTTCACGACCCCTTAATAAAATTTCGCCAGTCTGACGTCCGATCAGATATGGTTTTGCAGTTTTTCGACGTCGTAGCTCCGTATGATGAACCACAACCGGAGCGACTTGAACCGAAGACCGGTACACTTGCCAATCTTTGTAATCAACAACCGGGTTGGACTCACTGGGTTTTTTCCTCAAGTACTTCGGGTTTGTGCTCAGCGAGTTGACTAAAGATGATAATAGATTAGTACCACAGGCCAAGCAAACCAGAGAAAATCGATAGAAAGAAGATTAGGGAGACACAGTTCGGGAGAAGAAGAGAGAAAAGAGGAAAAAGATGAAGAGAATTTGGGACAATTTTCTGTATATTCCTCAAATAAAAGTAACATAGTGTTTTTATGGTACCTCTAAAATTATAATTGAAAAACTACCAAAATACCCACTAAAAGAGATTGAACTTAATAATGACTAAAACGTGAAAATAAGAAAAAAAAAAAAAAGACTAATTTGACTCTCAAACGAAATCATCGAAATGAGAAGGACGTCGAATAACCCTTTTGGGTCTGTCTGCAATATGTGTATCCATGGGCGTATCAACTCCCCCATCCTCAGAAACCACCTTGTCCTCTAGGTGAATGTGCGGAAAATTAGTGGCAATAACATCAATAGGCTCCCATGTGTCCGTAGAATCGTCCGACCACTCAATCCGCCGCTGATCCTGTGGAACACCCTGAACTAAAACCGTGCGATGTAGCCCGAGCAGGAGCGGAAAGCGGACCCCATGAATGAAATCGTCCGGAAAGGATCCTATGTGTGGAGGTGCAGACCCGGAAACATATGCCCGAAGAAGCAAAATATGGAACACATCATGGATGCGACTAGAATACGACAAGCGAAGACGATGAGCATCATAACCAATCCGCTCAAGAATCTCGAAGGGCCCATAATACCGTGGTGCCAACTTGGCCGAAGAACGTTGCGCCACTAAATACTGACGATACGGATGAAGACGATGCAAAACCAGAGTACCCACCTCAAAAGTAACTTCACGACGATGCTGATTGGCTTGGGCCTGCATGAGGTGTCGCATAACTTGTAAGTGCTACTTCAGTTCCCTAATCAAAACATGGCGCTCACGCAGAAGATCAGAGACTGCCGGCACACGAGTATGAGAGGGAATGGAAGGAAAAAAAGATGGCGGGTCCCGTCCATGGAGCGCACGAAAAGGTACATCCCAATACTCTGGTTATGGCTAAAATTCAAAGCCAACTCAGCCCAGGGTAAGTAGTGCGCCCACCGTGTAGGCCGCGCATGAACAGAAGCGCAGAAATATTGTTCCAATCCCCGGTTAAGGACCTCTGTCCGACCATTGGTCCTTGGGTGATGAGTTGTGCTGAACTTGAGGTTGGTACCACCAAGACGAAGAAGCTCCTCCCAAAACGTATAGTATCAATGAAAATAGGGCCGTGATCCGAAACAAGAGAAGCAGGAAAACCTTGATGTTTGACAACAGTATCAATGAAAGTCCGTGCAACACGAGAAGCATCAAAAAGCCGCTGGTAGACCGGCGAAGTGAGCATACTTCGTAAGACGATTCACAACAACCATGATAGCGGTGAAACCTAAGGGAGTAGGCGAATATGTTATAAAATCTATCGAACCATCGTCCCATACGCATTATGAAATCGGCATTGACTGTAGTAACCCTCCTTGGCTTCTCAGTAGAGTACTTTGTCGCCTGACAAGTGTGAAAAGCACGCACAAAACGATCAACATGGGCGCGCATCCGAGGCCAATACAAAGTGGCCACAAGACGGTGAAGTGTGCGGTCATTGCCCGGATGTCCCGCAGTCGAAGAAGAGTGAAACTCTGTCAATATATCGTGACGAAGAGGTGACTCCCCACTGATGCAAATCCTAGTCTTAAATTAGAGAATACCGTTAACAAAAGAAAAGTGCTAAGGAGGAGACGCTGAAGCCAAGGCAGCATGGATTGCAAGCAAATTTGGAAAGGACGCCGTATCCTAACGAATGCGCTCAAGAAGATCAGGTAGTGTTCGCACAAGGGCTGATAGAGAGGCCAAGGAATCAGTGTCACGCCGTGAAAGAGCATCGGCCACCCGGTTAGAGACGCCAGTCTTATACTCAATGCGAAACTTGAAACCCATCAGCTTGCGGATGTAGAACTGTTGGCCAGGTGTCTGAATAACCTGAGAGAGAAGCTTCTTCAAGCTGCACTGATCACTCTGGATGATAAACATGCAACCCAAAAAATAATGGCGCCACTTTTTAACGGCCTCAAAAATGGCATATAACTCCTTTTGATAGGCCGAAGAGGACTGTCGCTACGCACCCAACTTCTTACTGAAGAAAGCAACAGGATGACCACGCTGAAGTAACCCTATGTCCGACGCATCGGTCTCTACGACAAAATCCTGGGAAAAATCTGGAAGTTTAAGAACTGGCAGTGAAGTAACGACGTGTTTAAGGGCCACAAAGCTCTGTTCGGCATGAGAAGACCAACTGAAACTGTCACGCTTTAGCAAGTCTGTAAGAGGAGCGATGAGCACAGCGTAACCCTTAATGAATCGGCGGTAATACCCAGTCAAACCAAGGAACCCGCGTAACTAACGCACTGATGTAGGACTTCTCTTCCTGAATGTTGCAGAAACACCATAATCACTAGGTAGTTCCACTTTGTAAGCATTTTCATTGATCTTTTGGACAATCTTGAAAGGACCATCATCTCTTGGTTGAATCTTAGCAAACCTCTTGTTTGGAAAGCGCTCCTTTCTTAAGTGAATCTAAACCAAATCTCCTTCATTGAACACAACCTTCCTTCGATGTTTATCAGCTTGTTTCTTGTAATTTTCAGGTTGCTTCAAGATCTTCTTTTTCACTTGCTCATAAATACGGACCAATGGTCATTAGAAATGTTAATCAATCATTCAACCTTCATATGGTATCAGAGCTGTAGAAATTCTTCTTCAACCCGATCCATCTCTCTTGTCGCAAATCGTTAGCCGAGAAACTTGCTTCTCGATCTCGGACACAGATCATCATCATGACCACCACACCATCAGTGTTCGAACTGAATGCCCCAACAAACTTCCCCATCAAACTTTCCTCCGCAAATTTCCTTTTTTGGCGTCGACAAATCGAAGCCACTTTATACTGATTCAGCGATATCGGTTGCAAACCCTCCCTACTCTATCTGGTATCGTCAATACGAGATCATAGTCAGTGCCCTCCTCGATAGCTGCACCGAGTCCGCTCAGCCACTGTTCTCATCCGCGTCCCCTGCTCGTGAAGCTTGGACCATTCTCATGGAAATCTATGCTGGCAATTCCCCTGGTCGAGTCATTGCACTCTAAAACAAACTTGCTCGCAATCCATGCGACAATCGCTCCATTGCGGAGTACATCAAGGATATGAAGGACATCGCCAACGACCTTGCTCTCGCGCAGAGCCCAGTGTAAAACAACGATCTCTCCTATCCATCATCAATCAATTGGGAGTCGAATACTCACCTATTGTTGCAGCCCTTCGAGTTCGCAATACAGCAGTCTCCATTATTGAGCTTGTGTCCATTCTTGAGGAACACAAGCGCTCTCTGCAAATTGCATAATCAAAGTTTGCACCGCTCCTTGCAACAACAAATGCGACACAGTGTCACTCAGGGATGACTTCGCATCAGGGTGTTCCTCCTCAATACTCGCACAATGGTGGATACTCAGAGAATCAAGATCGCCGCCAACACTCGTCGAATGTGCGAAACAGGTTGCACAGATCCCCAGTAGCCGCGAACCAGTCTGGTCGGTCTCAAAAGCGCTATCACTTCTGTAACTTCGCATGCAATGTCGTGCGCGATTGTCGCAAACTTACCAGCTTCCTGAGCGACCACAACATCTCAACCGAGCGACCTCAACATATTAACCGAGCGACCACAACATCTCAACCGCGAGTAACACACATACAGTGAACACTCCATTAAGCCAAGCCGCGGAATCTTCGGATGCATGGATGTTTGACAGTGGTGCGTCTCATCATGTCACCACTACACTACAACAAACCCTGCCTCCGTTGACATCAAAAACTGTCACTAGAAATGCCAAATATGCCGGTAGAAATTCTATCGACAAATTATTTTTTGACGCAATGTTGTCACTACATCTCGGTCGTTATTATTAAAGTTGACAAACGCCAAGTATGTCGGCAGAAAAAAAACGGGCGACATCAATTTCTGTCGACAGTTTAAATCTAACAACAAACATTTTATATCGCTGGTACAACTACCAACAAGTAAATTTAGTACTTTATGTAGATAAGTGACAAAAATATGTGTCACCAGTAGATATGTTTCTCACTATTACATCTTCCTGGCGACACACATGTTTGTCGCTTGTATCACGACTAAATAAAAAAAATAATGGGGATTTTTAGATATATGCAGACATGCACCCAAAATCTAAACACTACTCAAACATATATGCACAACTGTGCTCAAATCCAAGACCAACCCTCCAACAGTGGGATTTTTTACATCACAAACCAAAATAATACTGCAAAAAAACAAGTTTGCATCCTTAGCCGTGTTAGTGACCGTCCAGTAGTTCACTCTAATTAAAGAGTCGTACAAATTAAAGCAATATTAAGTTAACATAACAAGTAGCTTGCGTTTCAAAGTTCAAAACTATTACATCTAGAGGAATCAAGTGTCTAGAAAAAAGCTACTAATTTTTATATCATCAAGTGTCCAGAATCACCGGCCAGTACTTATTTAAACCTATAACAGCGACGCTAAAACCTGCAAAAAATGAAAAAAAAGAATAATAAGATAGTGGATGTATGGTTTAACAACAATGAATATCGCATACAATATTAGCCCCTTATGGCCCTGAGGAGTAAAAAGATGAAGTGTCTACTGGTATCGTCCCTAATAGATACATTGAAGGTCAAGCTCATTTTCAGATTGGGTTAAATATTTTATTAACTCGATTCAGTAGACAAGAAATAGTCAGATAGCAAAATTTTTGGATCTTTATCCTTTTTCATATCTTTTTATTAATGTTTAACCACCAAGACATACTATAGGGTTTAAAGCCCTAATTTTCCAGAAAGCCCTGTTACCAAACGGAATCGTGAGTCCGATTCACCATACACACAGCAATACCCAGAGAAAAGAGACAATACGCGTATGTAAAGACAGAAACAAAGAAAAGCGGGAGAGAATCAAAGATGATACCTGTCTCCGCGTGTCAACATAGGCTAAATATCGGTCAGAGGAATAAATACCCAAAGAATCGAAGCTTCCTTTTGCGCTTGCATGGTAACTAATCAAAGACATAAGAGGAATAAATAAACAATATAAAGATGTGAAGCACACCAATTCTTCCAGCAGAGAGAATAAGCCAAAGAAACAACTAAATGCTATACATTTGGATATCAAACAAGTCTATAATTAAGTTCTTACACTTAACCGAGCAAAGAAAAATCAATGGTTGCGACTCATAGGAACAAAAGAAAGCATCTCAATGAGGTGATTCAACTTGCAAAGTACCTATAATATCACACTAGCACAGGTATATGGTATTATATTTCCATGTACGTTTTGAGCTGTATCAGCCTATTAATTCTTGTTCCGTATATGTATAAATCGTCAAGGAGATTCAGTCTTTCCTTCTGATGTTTTTATACGACCCTTCGCCTGCATTATGAAATACTTGCTCGATGTATAAGCACGTTAAGCGACATTATTGTGTACTTGTACCATATTGTGTAAATAGGAAAATCAGTTGTTTCTTTACAGGATGTTATATAATCATGGACATGATTTTAAAAATACTAGGCGGTACCCCGCGCTAAAGCGCGGGTTTGCACAAAAAAATGGTATTTCACTACAGGGACATTCACTGTATTTCTTTTACAAATGATGTAAAATATTTATTTTACCTCACATTATGTATGATAATGCGATTGGTACTAACCAACTATAATCATGTTCATGTTAAGGGCCGATCTAAAAATTTAACATAGTGAGGGCGTAAAAGTTGTAATACCCAAATTTTCTTAAAATAAGATGTAACAAATTAGATGTTGACTCTCCGATCCATTAAAAATATTTCGGTTCGAAATGAAATTTAATGAAGTAAACTATCTGTTGTGTGGAGAAAACGTATTATAAGTCGGGACTAATTTGAATACATTGACAAAATAAAGTGAAAGCTATCAAATTAAAGTGGGATACAGCGACAGAAATACCAACAATCGTGGCTGTAATGTTGAGCATGTGAGACACTTTTTTTAATAAACCCATAAGAAAAATATAAAAAATAAAAATTGAGTGATTGTTCCCTTTAAAAATATAAAAAATAAAAATAAACTCCGTTCTTGTGCTCAGAAAACATATTATTCTCCTTACGTAATTTTCCAATATGACGGTTCACATTTCATATATATATATATATATATATATATATATATATATATATATATATATATATATATATATATAAGTTCATATTTATTAAGACAAATAGCAATAAACATGTATGCAGTCTGACTTGTGACGCTAAAATCTCCAGCACGTGACGGGTTGTAAATTTTGTTAATTTAATTTAAGCGTCGATTGCAAGCTATTTGTCTCAAAATGAAAAGTGCTTGGGACTTCTCAATGAAATCAAAGTGCTGGAGGTTTATTAAATTCATCACAATTTTTTCATTGAAGGAGTAAAAATTACTTTTTAGTCTCATATACCCATATAAGCGGCATGAGTGCGGTGGAATCAACCGTTCCCCTTACGGGACATGCTCCGGTGACCTATATTTCGGAAAATAAAATTAATACAAATTTGTTTATAATCATATTTATCGGACTCCTATTTTAAAAGGATAAGATAAAATAATTAATATATTTTAAAGGAATCAGTGCCATATCGTGTGCATTATGTTAGAAGATTTTAAAATTAGGTGATTCCTTTAAAATATGTAGTTATTTGAATAAAAGAATGAGTACATAATGTTAGAAAACATTTTACGAAACAATAGTAAGTCTGTTTTTAGAAAGATTAGGTGCAGGTGTGGCGATGTTACAGATGTTTACTCTGTCATAATTTGGTGATACAATACATCAAAAATATGAAATCTGGTGCATAAAATTAGGAAATCATGATCTCAAAAAGAAAAATTATATAATTATAAAGAGTAACAAAAAAATGACAAAGAAGTACTTAAATCATAATCAGTTTTCTGAAGGAAAAAAATCATAATCAATTTTCTCACCAACAAAAATTAGTTTGCAAAAAAAATAACAAAAATCATAATCAGTAATGAAGTTGTCAAAAATTAAACCAGGTTAACTAATTTTAGAAAACATCTTGCCGATGAAATTTTAGATATCTTAAACTGTGTAGTAAATATCAATTCTTAAGTTACATGTTAGAAGTATTAAGATATAATTAAAATTTAAGAGCTTGTTTAAAAATGGCGATATGTAATTATATGTTTAAACTTTTTTGCTTAAAGAATGAGTACATAAATGTTAAAATATACATTTTAGAAAACAATAGTTTGTATCTTTTCAGATAAATCGGGTGGAGGGGTGGTGACGTTGCAAATGTTTACTCAATCATAATTTGGGGAATTTGAGAACTCATTTTCAAAAAAAAAAAAAAAAAACGTCGTTATACAATACATTACAAATATGAAATATGGTGCATAACATTAAGGAAATTATGATTGCAAAAGAAAAAAATTAAGTTTTGTCCTAGATCATTAATAGCAGTTTGTAACTCCTTTTTCATTATAATGCTATTGATGGTGACTCATAAATAATTAGATTATGTAATTTAAATTGTGATGATTAATGTGCCACGTCGCACATCTAGTTTAATTTTTTTCTATGTGGACTATAATTATTGGTTGGGTAATCCACATAGGCGACATTTGTTCTCACAATAAGAGATTTCAAATGACAAATGACATGTTCAGATTAAACATTAGCACTTGTCTGCTTTTATATATATATAGATATAGATGTTGAGTGGGGCAGGACGATTCCCGTATTTGGACGAACACAGTACTTCTTTGGGTTTGTGGTCTTTACCTAAACAAAAGGAAAAGGAAACGGAAACGCTACAATTTAATTCAAATTTAATTCAAAAATTGTTAGTAAATGAATATTGCTTCTGAATCATGAAAATTTCAACAACCCCATCAAAGATGGTTTCGATCAGCTATGTGGAACATATAAAGTTGTCCATTTTCAAAATGAGGGCCGCTATACTTTACCTTTTTTTCTTCACCTTTCAAGTTCACCTCATATGTGTCAAAATATGATTGTTGGTAACTATTTATTTTAAGAGATTTCTACAACCACATCACCAATCAAAATTATCCACATAAGCGATAAAGTTGAATGTGAAGAAAAAGGGTGACGTTCAACATTTTCCTTTCAATATTCATCAAAGAATTGGTAATTTCTCTCCATAGTAAGATGCATTAAGTAATTGGGGAAATATTCATTTTTTTCGGTAAAAACAAGGAAAATCCAAATCTAACCGCATCATCACCCTCATCAATAGACAAACACAGAATCATCAAAACATACATTGAATGCGATGTGGTTTTCGGCCTTATCTGACAATTGAAGTGAACATGAGATCTGCTTCTTGAGCTCAAATATCCAACCCAGAAATCAAATCAGATCAAATAGATAAAAACCATGGGAAAAACAGAATCGGCGAAAGGAAATCGAAACAGAATCATACGGAAAGCCCTAGAAGATTCAGAATCGGAACTCACATGGGAATTTTAGCTCGCCGGGCTCGATGTTGAGAAGTTCCTTTGTACCCATCTTCGAAAAATCAAATCTTTCGTTGATCCGGGTGATTATCGCTTCTTCTATCAGAGAATGAATTGGAATTGAAACAATAAATTGAAGAAGATCTAGAGAGAAAGAGAGAGATTGGTTAGTTAGGATATGGGGTAGTGGGTTTTTTTTTTCATTCTATTTTCTGAATCTTTTTGTAAAACGTGAAGACCAGCGATGGAAAATCTGAGTATTTTCACCATCATTAAGATGGTGAAAGACTGTTTTCCGTAGAATAGCGTCGTGGCGGCGGATTTAAGTCTACCGGCGCCGGCGGGTCGAGAGGATCGTGGATTGAGGGGGAGAAAGAGAGGTTTCTGAGAGTCGTGACTCTAATTGTACCGTGTGAGTGTGAGTGTTTAAGAGGGTTTCTCGTAATTGTTTTTTTTTGTTTATCATTGAAATTTCTAATTTTTTTAATTCCCTCTTAGGATTTGGGAGTGTGGGAAACACCAATTGTTTACCCTCTAATTTTTTATTCACTTTTTTGGCATGAGTTGACAATTGGGATGTCACCATAAAACTAATTTTCAAACTTTAATAAATAGTCACAATTATTGACTAAATTCTGGGGTAGAATAAAAGAAAAACCAAATTGTCGACAAAAAAATTCATATGCATCGACAAACAAAAATATTGTCGATTAATCGCGTAACTAGCTACATAAACCGTGTGTAGACAAAAAAACGGTCAACAAAATTTGTTGACCGTTTTTTTGTCTACACACGGTTTATGTAGCTAGTTACGCGATTAATCGACAATATTTTTGTTTGTCGATGCATATGAATTTTTTTGTCGACAATTTGGTTTTTCTTTTATTCTACCCCAGAATTTAGTCAATAATTGTGACTATTTATTAAAGTTTGAAAATTAGTTTTATGGTGACATCCCAATTGTCAACTCATGCCAAAAAAGTGAATAAAAAATTAGAGGGTAAACAATTGGTGTTTCCCACACTCCCAAATCCTAAGAGGGAATTAAAAAAAATTAGAAATTTCAATGATAAACAAAAAAAAACAATTACGAGAAACCCTCTTAAACACTCACACTCACACGGTACAATTAGAGTCACGACTCTCAGAAACCTCTCTTTCTCCCCCTCAATCCACGATCCTCTCGACCCGCCGGCGCCGGTAGACTTAAATCCGCCGCCACGACGCTATTGCAAGCACAGATGGTCTTCAAGATCTGACAGCTTACGATGGTCCAGAGGAGATTATTCTTGGCAACGGTAAGTGTTTATCAATCTATCACATTGGTAGCACTAAACTCTCCACTCCCATTAAACCCCTCCATCTTTCCAATGTCCTTGGTGTTCCCAAATTACATCATAAACTTGTCTCTGTTTCCCAACTTTGCAAGTCTAATCATGCTTCGATTGAATTCTTCTCCTCTCATTTTGTTGTGAAGGATCGTTCAACCGGAAACACCATCCTTCGCGGTGAAAATCGAGATGGTTTCTACTATGCTCCTCCCAGCCACCCTCCTCTCATCAATACAACCATTAACGCAGAAATTCAAAGTCTTCATCACCGATTCGGTCATCCATGTAATAAAATCTTACGTCTTATTCTGCAAAAGTGCAACATTTCTTTCTCTCCATCTAGTCTTCAGAAATTTGCTTGTACTTCTTGTCATATCAATTAAAGTCACAAAATTCCTTTCGCGCACAATTCTCTTACAAGCTCTCGTTCACTTGAATTTATTTAGAGTGATGTCTGGAGTACCAAACAAATTTCTAGTGATGGCTATCTATACTATGTGGTCTTTGTTGATCCCTTCACTAAGTATGTGTGGCTTTACCCTCTCAAGAGAAAATCAGATGTTGATTCAATTTTCTCACAATGCAAACGACTTGTACAGAAGCGCTTTGACCAATCCATCGTCACTCTATTTTCTGAAAATGGAGGCAATTTTTTTAAACTCCTACCTCAATTGAACCTCCACGGTATCACGCATCTCACTACCCCTCCTCATACTCCCGAGCACAATGAGTCTGCCGAGCACAGACATCGCCACATTTTTGAAACTGGTCTCTCTCTCTTTCATACTGCATCGCTCCCACTGAGCTATTGGCCCCATGCTTTCCAAACCGCGGTATACCTGATCAATCGCATGCCGACTCCTGTCTTGCGCAATGATTCTCCATACTTAAAACTTTTCCATGTGCCCCTGAACTATAAGTCCCTCCAACCTTTTGGATGCCATTGCTTCCCTTGGCTTCGACCTTACACCTCAAGCAAACTCAAACCTCGTTCCAGTCCTTGCGTATTCTTAGGTTACTCTGTCACTCAGTCAGCCTACAAGTGTCTTGACCCATCCACTGCTCGCATATACATCTCTCGCCATGTTCGCTTCGTCCCTCATATCTTTCCTTTTTGCACACATCCACCTCCTCAATGTGACACCAATGCTGAATCTTGTGCTAGGCATAACTCTGCTGCTCCAGTTGCAGATGTGCATGCACCACCTCTAGCTCATGCGCTGCCTCCTGCAGCCCCTCCTACACCGGAACCTGCTATCGCACCTGCTCCTGTGCCTGCCCCTGAGCCTCCATTCGCACCTGAGCCTGCATCTCTTCATGCTCCATCCACGCCACCTGCTCATGTGCCTCCTCTTTATGAAGGTGCTCCACATGAGGAGCCTTCCCCGACTCCTGCACCTGCACCAACGTGCACCCGCAAACTAATCCCAAGTACTACAACTCGCAGTTTGTCAATGCCACCACTTCGCATCATGTTGTTCCCACTATAGAACCGCGAACAATGGCTCAGGCTTTGAAACATCCCCTATGGAAGCAAGCGATGGATGATGAATTTGCAGATCTAGCGAGCAATCGCACCTGGGATCTGATTCCTCGTGATGGCCAACCAGTTGTGGGGTTTAAGTGGGTCTTTCGAGTCAAGCACAAAGTTGATGGTACTATTTATAAATACAAAGCGCAACTTGTGGCGAAAGGGTACTCCTAGGAGTTTGGACGTGACTACTCTGAAACATTTAGCCCTGTCATGAAACATGTTACTGCTCGCATTATCCTAACCTTAGAACTCTTGCTTGGGTGGCAAGTGCGTCAACTGGACATCAACAATTCCTTCCTCAATGGCACGCTCACTGACACGGTCTTCCTCGCGTAACCTCCGGGATATGTCGACAAATCCAATCTGACTCATGTGTGCAAGCTTCGTCGTGCTCTATACGGTCTCAAACAGGCCCCTCGCGCTTGGTATAATGAACTCTCCACTTTCCTCCTCAAGTCTGGTTTTCAACGGTCTCGCGCATATCCGTCTCTGGTTTACCTATCTGCGAAGGGAGTTCAGATGTTCTTCCTCGTCTATGTCGATGGTATTGTTTTATCGGGCAACTCCCCATCTGCCCTAGCACTATTCGTATCCAAAGCTAGCTTCGCGGTTTTCCCTCAAGGACTTAGGCCCGCTTAGCCATTTTCTTGGAATGGAGGTTATTTCCGCACAAGGTGGTCTCTTTCTGTCCTAAGCTCAATATATTTCTGAAATTTTGGAGAGGTTTCACATGGAGGATGCCAAGCCTGTCTCCACTCCTCTATGCTTAACTGAGACACTGCATGCAGCAGATCCAACCAAGGTAGTCGATATTTCTGACTACAGGCGTCTCTTAGGACTTCTGCAATATCTCAGTCGCACGCGACCATACATCTCTTTTGCCGTGAATTGACTCTCGCAGTTCCTCCATGGCCCACTTCCCTCGCACTGGTTGGCAGCCAAGCGCGTATTTCGTGATCTCAAAGGCACCGTCTGCCATGGACTCTATCTGCGCCCGGGGGCGCGCATGAACCTCTCTGCATTTTCCGATGCGGATTGGGATGGTAACTTAACCATGGGACGGTCCACTACTGCATATGTTCTATAATTGGGCTCCAATGTCATATCTTGGAAGTCCGCTTTTCATAAGTGTGTCTCACGGTCCTCCACGGAAGTTGAATATCGCGCACTTGCAAAAGCCAATGCTGAATTAGTATGGGTTCAACACTTTCTTCTCGAACTTGGCATCCCTCTCACTCGATCGCCGACCTTCTTTTGCGACAATCTTAGGCCCACATATGTTTGCAAGAATCCAGTCTTCCACTCGCGCATGAAATGTGCCGCGATCGATTACTTATTCGTCCGCGATCTTGTTACCTCAGCAAAACTTCATGAGCGACATGTCCCAAGTCACCAACAACTAGCGGATACACTCACAAAATCTCTTGGACGCAAATCATTTCTTCATCTGCAATCTAAGATTGGAGTCTTCGACGACTTCTCCATCTTACGGAGCGTGTTAAGGAATGAGATAATCTCCAATTATCTCTTCCATATTTTATGTTGATTTTCCATAACTTATGGGATCTGTTATTATGTTGTAATTATCTCTTTTCTATTTTAGTTAATCATACATTGTATGCAAATCACTCCTCTTGTATAAATACGGACCAGGGATCATTAGAAATGTTAATCAATCATTCAACCTTCATACGTAGAAGTTATGGCCAAAGCCTAGTGGCTCTAGTAAGACCCAATTGCTCTTTTCTTGTTTCTTGCTGATAGAATCCATTTCAGGACGTGGGTTTGATTAAGAATTGAGAACGAAGGCGCAAAATGTTGATTCAGAAGAAAGAGAGAGAGAGATAGAGAGAGAGAGAGAGAGAGAGAGAGGTGGGTCTGAAATAAAAAGATAAACCAGAGAGCAATGAAACCTCCATTACAGACTAAGAGTTGTGGAAGAATAAGTGAAGGTTGCGAAGGTGCATTAAAATCAGAAGAAGCAACAATGACCTTCTTTTTAGATGGGACATGGTCGTCTCAAGAATTTTGGAGGCCTTATGCGGAACATCTAAACATGACCTTCACTTACATGGACAATTGTATGTTTTCTAGCATCTTTTGTAAAATTTGTCATTACTCGATTTATACATTTAACTTCGGTGAACAAAAGAAACTCAATATAATAACCTTATAAAAATTAAGTTATATTTAGTAAAAGTGACATGAATATAATCATACCAATACTTCTAAAAAAAATCATTGCAACAACCAACTGAATTTGGAATATAAGTAATTCGTTTTTCTTCTTAGAATGAACGAAAAATGTTGTCAAGATTAAGAGGATTTATTGGATTATATAGAGAATAAACTATATCAAAGAGTGTAATATTAGCAGCTAGGGTGGTAGCTCAAGTGGTAGAGCGTTGAAAGCCTCTCTATGAGATTACGGGTTCAAATTTAGTTGACGACAAAAAATATTCTCGAAAAATAGTGTAATATTGAAAAGAAAAATGTAACACATTTTTTTTGAAAGGTAACATTTACTATAACTAAAAAAATAATACCACAAGCTCAATATGATCGACAGTTGAGGTCCCCCTCACTCTCTGCTTTAACAGATTTCAAAATTTGTAATTGTTATTCATTCCCTGAACAGTGTTGTCCCTCTTCCATAGAAAAAGAAAATGTGTCTCCTAATGTCTCTCCCTCTATCACAACTCACAAACGTATATATCATGCATTCTCTCCTAATATTAGAAAGGAAAATGTAACAATTTTTTATTTTTATTTTATTATTTTTAGAAATTAATACTTCTTTATCTAGAAAGGTAACAATTACTATAACTAAACAAACGACACCTTAAGCTCAATATGTTCGACGGTTGAGGTCCCCCTTGCTCTCTTCTTAAACAGATCTTAAAATCATGTAAAATTTATTCATCTTTATATATATATATATATATATATATATATATATATATATATATATTATCTAAAAGTTTGTAGGGGTTGCATTGATGTCTAAGCTCCTAACACTAAAATACCCAAGTGTTTTAATCAATTAATATTTATTTATTACCAAAGTGCGTATGTTAACCAAGTGTTTTGACCATTAGTGAATGACATGTTTTTTTTTCAAAAAAACATGGGTAAAAGACACTGACCACCCCAGAGTTTAGAGAAAATTCCATCCCGCTATCCTAAGTTTTGGATAAACACACTCCGCACCCATTTAACGTAATATTTTGTGGACAGTTTGCACCTTCTGTTTGGTTCCGTTAGAAAAGGGGTTAATTGAATTATTTCGGACAAAATTGCCCCTGTGTATTTTTTTGACTATATTGCCCATCATTTATCATCAAGAACACCAAGAACACCAAGAACACTTTATTAAATTTCCAAAAATAATAGCTACAACATTCTTCTTTCATAAAACATACCAAATTTTAGATATAACAAAGATTCAAAACAAAGAAAAACCTACAACATTAGAGCAAACAATACCACCGAGATCGCTACTAAACAATTGAACCTATTTTTTTTTCTAAGTTGTGGTTGTGTTTTGAATTCACATTTATGCATCTAAATTCATAACATACAAGTATTGGTATGTGTGGGAACATTTGTCATAGGACAAGATAAACAAAAAGGAAGCATCATCATAAGAAGAGTCCAAGATATTAAGCTTTCAGATGCTCAAGACTCAAGAGTAAATGCTTTAACTATGTCACTGTCTCCTCTCTCTTAGCAGAGATTTCACAAGCCCTAGAATTCCATCACAGTGATGAATCATGCTCTCAAAAAAACATCAGCAGCCCTAGAATTCCGGCAAAAACACCACCGTCCTCTCTCCGGAAACCCACCAGTACCCACGTCTCAATCGACCACCCTCTCCTCTCAATTCGAAACCCACCAGTACCCACCTCTCAATCGACTACCCTGCAGCCATCGCCGCCACAAATTAAACCCCCGATTCTCTCTTATTTCGCCGAACAGAATGGACAGCAGATTGAATTCGTATGAGTACGAGTTGTTTGCACAAACAGTTGGGTTATTTCGTGATAACGGGAGGCATAAGATAACTCTGGTCGAAGTCGACAGATATGACGCCAGATTTGTTTAGATCCAACGGATCTGTAGAAGTCCTCGACGGATCTGAAGAGGACGACGGCGAAGCAACTTGCGAGGCTGCGCTGCTGCTACTGGCGATGGCGTGCGGCGCTGCTGGTGGAGGTGGTGCTACAACTGGTTGTCTTCCTCTCCCTCTTCTTCTTCTTCTTCTTCTTCTTCTTCTTCTTCTTCTTCTTCTTCTTCTTCTTCTTCTTCTTCTTCTTCTTCTTCTTCTTCTTCTTCTTCTTCTCCTCTGTATATCTGCGAGCATTTTGTTTACTCATCTCTTGTTGTTGTCCGAACATTTTGATTGCTATTGATGCATTCCTTCTATTGTAAGCTGGGTTTCTCATTCACACAATTCCTTTTTTTGGGAGCAGTAAGCTCTAGTTCTCATTCACACAATTCCTTTTTTTGGGAGCAGTAAGCTCTAGTTTTCATATGTACTAAGTTTTTTGTTTGAAATGTGTTGAAATGGTATGGTTGGAGGCTAGGGTTACAGAAGAGAAGGGAAAAATGAGAAGATAGGAGATATATAGTAGGTCATTTGTCAAAATTATGAGGGTATAATCGTCTCTTGGCATGGTCTGTTAGTCTACCGTCAGCTCCATCCAAAAAAAGGGTGCGGAGTATCTTTATCCCAAACCCAGAGTAGCGGAGTGGAATTTTCCTTAAACACAGGGGTGGTCAGTGTCTTTTACCCAAAAAACATATGTCATTCACTAATGGTCAAATCCCTGAAATATCCTGTTCTAGAAAAAAATCCCCGAAATTTATGTTTCTTGCTTTATAGACTCTTCCGCCAGTGTTCCTTCTAACGAGGAAATTGTTTGCCAAATGGGAGATCTCCCAAATTAACTCCACTATGTTAATCGCCTGTTCCAATGGCAAGGACGAATACACAGTGTCCGACGCTTCGCATTTGATCATCGCTGCCGCCAGATGCCAATGTCTCCGTCTCCAATAAAGGAAACTGAGGTAACTCACTCGCTTCGTCAGAGTCTGCCCCTCTTTAGTTCGCTCGCTCGGTCTGAGTCTGCTCCTCTTTAATTCACTCGCTCGGTCAGAGTGTGCCCCTCTCGGTCTGTCACTCCTTCACTCGGTCCTCATGCAACTCCATATTAATTCCAGTAAGACATTGACATATCTATATATATTCTATATAAAAGCAGATGCTAAGAATGAATCTCAAGCTGCCATTTGTCATTTAAAGTCTGTACTTTTAAAGACATGTGTCATGCCTATGGACCAATAGCTATCCTCCAATTGGCATTTACTAAATAAAATGTGCTTAGTCATCTTAACCAATTAAATTCTTTATTTATCTAATCTAATGCACACATTAAAGCCGAAGGTAGTAACTGATTTTGCCTTTATGACAATATATTCTTAAACTGATTTCACTTTCTTGTCCATAAATTCTTACATTTCCGACTTAACAAAATAGTCCGACCTTGGTCCTTTAGCTGCCAATTCCGCAACCCTGACATGCACCTTTTTTAGTTAGAGTTTCACATAATTGTATATGAAAAATGTTTATACTAATTTAAGTGTACTGCCACGTCATCTAATTCACGTGATATTTTGTGTTTAAAACTTAACCGCCAGATATAAATCTTAGATATCCTCCATATTATTGCAGTTCCGTCCTCATACCGCAAAAGCTTTTTTGTTTTTGTGATTTCCCAAAATATAGTGCAAAGCCGCAAAATATTATTATTTGAAGGGGTATTCCCATTCCTCTTATAAAAAATGGTGCAACTGATCGTGGGGGCATGTTGAAGCATCTCTATTAATTTCTCTTTATCACCGGGGCCACAATTATTGTCTTTAATGCTGTAAGTGAAACACCATTGCTTGCTTAAGAATCACAACAGTCTCCTTGATAGCTCACTTTTGCGCATCTTGGCATGGAACAATCATCCGATTTACAAACAACTGTTTATGTTTCTCCGTCCCTAGAAAAACCCATCGCCCTCGGGCTTCTGTCAGTTGACCGCACGGCGAATTCTGGGTATCCTTTCCTTTCAAATCACCGGTATACCTAAACTATGTCGATGGTTTTTGTTTGTTCGTACTTTTTCTTCAGCAGCAACATGACATATCTGCTTATACTGTCAAACCCTAAATTGCTTTGCTTTCTCTGACTTAATCTTCAAATTAAGGTTTATTGATTTGGGAAGCATGGAGTGAACAGTTGAGCGTGTCAAAGATGATGATTAAGAGATAATTGATATGCCCATGTCCCGGAGAGTAACTCTTCCAACTTATTGCAACGTTTATAATTTCACGCTTCTTCAAGAATGGATGTGATCATCTTCCGGCTATCCTTTCCTTTCAAATCACAGGTATACCTAAACTATGTGGATGGTTTTTGTTTGTTCGTTCTTTTTCTTCAGCAGCAACATGACATATCTGCTTATATTGTCAAACCCTAAATTGCTTTGCTTTCTCTGATTTAATCTTCAAATTAAGGTTTATTGATGGAAAGTTTGGGAAGCATGGAGTGAACAGTTGAGCGTGTCAAAGATGATGATTAAGAGATAATTTATATGCCCAGGTCCCGGAGAGTAACTCTTCCAACTTATTGCAACGTTTATAATTTCACGCTTCTTCAAGAATGGATGTGTTCATCTTCTTTGCTAAGGTTATTGATTCACAAAGAAACTGAAACGTTTAGTTTTTGAAATTATTATTGATCGTTGTTGCAAGAGAGGGATATTTCTTGGAGATATTACTTGAAGGTGCAGGTTATTTATAAAAGTATCAAAGATATTATTATGGACATGTGCCAATCGTTGCCTAATAGGTTATGTTAGTTACATATTATTCTGTGCTGCTAGATATTTTTTCAATTAACATATACTATGTCATTGGTTTTTTTAGTTATTTTTTTGGTTACCGTTGTCTAGCAGATATTAAGGTCTCCATTTGTGCATACCCCTGCATCTCTCTATAACTCTCTATGTTCTGCAGAATTAGGTGAGGAGTCATCACTAAGTTTAATTGTCCTCATCGAGGGCTGGTCGGCAATGATTCACAATCTCATGTTATTGACTCTCTTCATACATATATATTGTTACTATCATATGTCGGATTTGAACAAAGACTGGAATTTGGTAACTCAAAGTGCTAATGACCCAGATTTTCAAATGTGGTGTCGAATTTAATTTATATTAATCTGCAATATGTCAAGTTTTTATATCCCTGTCTGAGATATAACTTATATACGAGTTCATGATTCAGACTTTCAATACAGAGTGTTCTGAAAAGATTAAGTCTGGACCTACTTTCCATGAAGCTAAAGATACTATTGGGGATAATATTTTGGGTTGACAAATACTCTTGGAGAGATGATTGAGCTATAATATATCAGTGGTAAAGTCAAATAAATGGACTTTATAACAATCAATCCTATGCAGTTAGGCGTGACCATGTCTTTTTTTTTTTTTTCTAATATCAATATTATTAGTCAAACTTAGATTTTGGTACATGTTTGGTAACACTATTTTTAAACACAAAAACACTCATTTTCCTGGAAAATTCACTTCACAGCGTACTTTGCATGTCTGATTTAAAAAAAATAGTTGAATAATAATTATTTAAAGAAAGAGTTGGTATTTTTTTTGTGTTTTTCTCAAGGATAACATGTTGGTAAATTAAGCATTTTTAGAGTTTTTGCTTCATATTAGCCTTTATTGTTTTGCCTAATAATTGATAGGAGTTGATCACATGAGTAGAATAACTTACCTTGACCTGTTCTTGTTTCTTTTCCTACTTTGTTGAGATTAAATATTATGAAATTTACCTTGACACTTTTGACACCAATAATGTTATGTATCATAATAATTCCCAATCTAGAGTTGTTTATAAACTTTTTCCCAATCTAAGGTTTCACATGCCATGTCAATGCCACATCAAATTGTATATTAGGCAATTATAATAAAAATTTATAAATCATTATTTGATTATGATTATTCAACAGTTATTACATCAAACAACATTCCGTACAAGTTTTTTTGCAAAGAACGTACATTATATGTTGGCTAGCCTTAAAATATTTAGTTTGATCCTTTAGCTTTTCGAAGTTCCACAATAATTGGCTAAAATAAGAACTATTTTAATTAGCAAAGCAACAAAGTCATCACTGTTTAGGGCATCAAAACTACGAATATGACTACCAGCACAGAATCATACTTAGAACTAATTTTTTTCTGGAAATAAAGTGTACGTAGGCATCATTTTAGCCCAACCACCTCATGTGGATGAGCTTCAACACTCCACAAAACTGTATGCTCTCCCAATGTTAGTTGCTATGGACACTATGATCCAAGTAGTTACAGACTATTAGGCACTATACTTTACAACAAGACCAACAATCAAAATAAATACACACTTGATAGCTTAGAACCCTGTAACCCAAACAAATACACACCTGTAACCCAAACAAATACACACCTAATAGTGTGCCATTTTGTGTATTAATCTAGAAAACGTGGAACACCTGATCTTCTCTTTGGAAAAGATAAAAATTTGGTCCAAGACTTGCACAAACATAAATCACAAGAGTCTTAAACTTAAGTAATTTTTGACTAAAATATGAACCTATCTAAGAAAAACGGAAACCTAAAATAAGATAATGCTAATAGGCAGGCTGATTCACATCTTGATTGTAGCTATTGTTCTTGCACAATAAGCATTCCCGAGCTGAAAGGCCACGAATAGGATACCATCCTGTAAACCTTGGAATTCAACTTGGTCCCACAGAAAAAAGATGTTGAGATGTTACCAGATTATTGTGTAACTACTAAGGCCAGTTCAAATAAATATAATGAATATACTCACAGAAACGAAGATGCGGATATGCTTATGCTTCATGTGGAGTCGTTTGATTCCGCTTTTGATAAGAACGCTTATTGTGTCCACTCTGTTTGCACAAAGAACAAGTGAATTGAGCTCGACCTTTTTTAACATCCATTTCATTACGCAATCGCTTGGATTGTGGGCGGCCCTTCTTAGTTCTTTTCATGCTCTCATCTGGCACCATGATAGGTCCTGTTTCAGGCGGCCAATAACTCTCATCGTGTATCGGATGAAACCGCGGGATCCATGTCTTCAAATAGTTAGAGCTAGAGAACCATGGCTGAAGAAGATTACGATAATCCAAGGAGCGAAATTTGCATGCAGCAATGACGTGTGAACATGGAATGCCATAGAGTTGCCACTTTTGGCAAGTACAAGATCTCTCTTCAATGTTAACCACTTGAACATGACCTTCTTTCTTTTTACTTCCAACCGAGCGGCCTGTTTTGATTCTAAATATACCACTCACATGATCAAACAAGATAACTTCAAGTGCATTTGCTTTTATTGAGTATGTCTCAAGCAATTCATTGACTTTAGAAGAAAATCCTTCCCCTCTAACAATTCTTTACTCAGCCCATTGTCGCCTCACAGCAAAATACATATTTACCCGCTCAAATGTGCATTCGACACGTGTTGTTATAGGTAAACTACGACATCCCAGCAATACACTATTTAAAACTTCTGACAGATTTGTTGTCATAATCCCATATCTACAGCCTCCATCATGTGCCAGTGACCATTTCTCACGTGGTGTACTATTTAACCAACCTTAGACTTCTGAATTAACTTTAATAATAATCTCAAAATTGAAGTCGAACTTGCGTACCTGATTCGAGGTTGCAGTTTTCCATAATTGATTCTTCAAGGAGTTATCGTGAAATCTTGTATTAAAATGCTGGCAAAATGACAGATGCAAATGCGGTGATGAGCATTGGGTTCATTCCAACCAAGGTAAGGAGATTTCATGGTGTTTAGAATGCCTACGTGGCGATCAGATATAACGCAAAGGCCTTTGCGTTGTTTGACATGTTCTCATATGCAAGCCATGAACCAACCCCAACTGTCATTAGTATCCCCTTCTGTGATGGCAAGAGAAAGAGGAAACAATTGATCATTGGCATCAACCCCCATTGCAATCAACATCGTTGCCTTGTACTTGTCGTACATGTGTGTTCCGTCAATGCTTATAACTGGACGACAATATTTAAATCCTTCAATGGATGGACCGAATGCCCAAAAGACACTCTCAAAAGTTTGTTGATTCAAATAAGGCTCATCTGATGTTTTCCATATTACAATAGTTCTAGGATTCTGTCGCTGCAATGCATCCATATATCTGGGTAATAATTTGTATGAATCTTTCCAATCACCAAAGATATCTTCAATGTCTCTTACCTTAGATTTCCATGCTTTTTTGTCAGTGATATCATATTTGAACTTGTCTGAAACCATTGCTCGAATAGCTGCTGGAGTGATAGAAACCTGTGCTTTCACCACATTCATAATCAGGTACGCAATAAACTCAGAGTCCAATTGCTTGTGGTCTCGATTTATTATGGCATGAGAACAAGTATGAGGACCAGAATATTTCTTTATCTCAAAATATGTGCCACCTTGTCGAACAGATGCCCGCAACTTCCATGGACACTTCGGACTTTGCTTGCATTTTAGTGCCAGAAGTTCTGGATTGGGATTTCAGTTGTAAACTACAGATAAACCCTACTTTCGGCAAAACCCTAGAAATCTAGACGCGTAGAACAAACCAACAAACGTCCTGAACGAGTTGACGTTCATTGTTAGCTTACATTACCTGTCAGTAGAAATTCGTCTTTTGTGTTATTCGATGGAGAGGATTGAGACGACGTCTTGGTGGGGTCGAAGTTCTTTAGGGAGACGACTTTTGTCGAAGGCTAAACTGTTAACTTTTTTTTATCAAAATAAAATTCTGTAATAGGAAAAGAAGCAGAGTCATATTTCACCTCAGCCATCTTCTAACTATCTCTCCTATGTGGCCCTAAATAAGGAATTAGTTTAGAGGCGGCATTAGATTGGGAATTAATTTTTAATTAAGCAATATTTGGATAAAAAACTCATGGCATTTAAACTTTTTAAATTTATATGCCCATCGTCAATAAGATTTAAATTTAATTGTTTAATTAGTTGGAGAAGATAAGACAACGTTCTCAAAAAATAATAAGGCCAGTAGATGACAAAAGAATGATATTTTCTTATAGATTACTAAGATAATATAATTTGATCCGTACAAAACATCAAAATAGGCCAAAAACAAATGGGTGCTAGCTCAGTAGTAAAGCCTTTGAAGCCCATGTATTAGGTTCCGAATTCTAACCCGACTATATGATGTAATTATAAATAAATAAATAATGGGACAAAAGAGTCTAATAATATTCTAACTGACGCATACTAGAAGCAAAAAAGAACGTCTAACGACGTTTTTAGATAGATAAAAGAGATCTCCAAAGCTGAGAAAGTCGGAATAATAATTCAGAAGAGAAAAAATCGCCTCTGCCCATAGGCTACACGCTGCTGAAGTAGCAGAAAACCCTAATTACTGCAAAAAATAGTAAAAATTGAAAATATTCCAAAATAATACCACTGATTAAGGGCGAGATTCTAAAACAGTCACAATTTGCGGAATCGCAAGAGGAGTTGTCAATCTCGATTTATTACGCGATAAACTATAACCAAAAATAGTAAAGAAAACGGTAAAAATGTCATTTGACACCATAAACGATGTCGGATCGCCGAAAACTGGCGTCAATTCTGCGTCAAATAAGGGTGTACTCACCCTCAACGGGTCACGTCGGTTCTGCGTCACTAACAAACTACACACCAATTGTAGAACATCTAGAGGAGCTATGATATAAAATGGCGAAACGGGTCCACTTATATAAATAATTCGAAGAAAATATAAATGATATGATGAAATTGATTTTATTCACCACTAGCTCATGCTCTCCTAGGATGCAAAATTGCGTTTGAATATCAGTTGCTACGAGTTTGTAAAAGAACACCTCTGCCTGATGCTTCTTTTACTGTTTCCAATATTTCCTTACTAACATGATGACAGAGAACATCTAAATATCTACGGATTCAATTTATAGACTTCTTAAATTTTTTGTTGTAGAACAACATAATTTATGTGTACAATAAATAGAGTATTCCAAAAAATTACTTATCATTTCACCATTTTTACAAATTCTAGAGATAATAAAACGGACATGGTCAATTTTTAGCTCTTCGCGATGAAACCAGTTTCAAATAAATATAGTATATTTTTAGGGTAGGGATTTTTTTTTGGTGGTGCAATTGAGTACACTTTATTCAACTTTATGTTAAAAAAAAATAAAAAACGCTTTACGTTAAAAAATATATTTGAGTATGTTTGAAACTTTTCTATGTGTTCTTTTCCATCTGTTGTGTATCTTTTAACTCTTTAAATGATACCTTATCTGACTTGCAGAATGCGATCACATCTCAATAACATATTTGCTTTAAGCGCGGGGTACCGCCTAGTTTATCTATTATGGTAAGAATGCCGTTCAAATCTAATCTCAAAGAGATCATTCTAACGTATCATTGGACGAGAAAGGCTTACGGGACTTTGGTTTCAAGGGCTGCTCATTTTGTTCAATTTAGGGTTTGTAATTAGAGGGGCTGATTTTACGTTCTGATTATGGAGTTAATTCCTGTCTAGAGTACGTAATAGTTTTTTATGGCTTCAAATTTGGGTTTCAGATCCATGAAATTCTGAGAAACATGCATGCTGCACAGAGAGTTTGGGCAACACTCAGTGTAATTAATGAAGGATGTCATAAGAAGAGATATATGCTGCACTAGGTACTCTTATTTGTTTTTCTTAACCTTAATATATGAGCAAAACATTTACTCTATCTTATTTCGGTGACTATTGATGAGAACACACTTATAGTGCTTGAAGTTGTTGAGTCGGAAACCAAAGAAAGCAATCTGTTTTTTCATGGCGATTGCAAATTGTGCTCCCAGTAGACAATGAGTTACTGTAACAATTTAAATTCATTTGATTTCTATAACCAATATTCATTTAAGTGAGAGATGGCATCTTTGCTTGTCTTCTATTTGGTACAGAATCATATTTTTCCTGTTCGTTTATGGTGCTCAAACGTCCTAAAAAAACACAATTCGGTTTGCTACCCGTTTCTAATATGCCAAAATTGTTGGTTAATCATTGGTTGATGCCCAGAATATTTCTTTTAATCAGCCAATCTGCCCTTCTTAAATTGACAAGTGATTAATGATTTTCTCGATCCAGCGACGTAAACCCTGCAACATCTTCTCTTCAATTGGTGTGCAAGCTGCCTCATTGGTGTGTGCAATTCTAAGGTAAATTGCTTTTGTTTGATGTTCAGTTCTATATTCTAGAACTAATGTTTTATGTACTGTGTATTTGTTGCCATTACAATATGCCCTACCCCTCTTAAGCTCTCAAAGCCTAAATATTAATTATTGCTCATACGATTGTTTATGTTCTTCTCACTGATATGTCCATGTTCTTCCTTTACTTCTCGGTCTCTCCAAGTGATCTCTGTTGGCAATATTTCCTTCTTATTCCTGCTTAAAAGGTACGCCTCCTGCTTGATTCGCTGTCTATTGAATTTGCTTTTGGTTTGTTGTGCACATCAAGCCTATGAAAATTGGATTGTGTCATTTTTATTCAGTAAATTGATCTTTCGTATAGGCAGGCTTGTTGACTGAAAGTGAAACATGAGCCCAGTGATTGATCTATTTCAGCAGTGTTTGAAATCAGGTGCGATTTTTTGCTTTAATTTTTCTTTCGTAGAATTCAGTTTTCTGAAAATTTGATTGTGTTTCGTGTTTTTGGAAAGTTTCACTGGCATATCGGTCATGAAATACTCTGATTTGTTTGTTATGTTCAATGTCGTAGTTTTCCTTTACATCCATGCTTTATAGTCTATCCCCATCTTCTTTTGTTTTGTAAGTGTCATTTCAATTTTTTTAAGTAGGCTAATCAAATTAACTCGGTTTGGCATATGTAGTTAAGTTTTTTGGGTTGAATTGGAGCTAATAAACCAGTAAAATCATAAATATATCTAATATTAAGAGCTAACTGTATGTTTCTGAATGCCCCAATATAACCTCATGAGGATTTATTGATGAGTGCTTTGTTGTGAACAAACTTCAAACATATATATATATATATATATATGAAAATCTGAATGTATGACAAAAACGGATAAAACAATGAATTCATCCTCAAACCACATTCTAAAGGAGAGTAAAGATGAGTTAAACGTTGTGCGGAACCATGTGAAGCTGTACACATCAACAAAATGAATAGCGTTACGTCGTCTACATGAATCAAACCAATGAATTCTACATGGGCATTGCAATGAGAGAGCCAACCACGGATAAGAATTCTAGGCATGCAGCTCCCATCAGGTCACAACTTAAACAATTGGGGCACTCATAATACTAACTTTCCAACACAAGTACATAAGAAAAAACGAACAAATACCATCCACTTTGATATTAGAAGAAGATCTCTCAAATAAAATTCCATGAAAATAACCCACACAAGAACAATCAGAGTCCTTTCAAACCACATTATTTCATTGATTGTATCATAACAACCATCTAAAGTGAATTAATCACCCTTAGTCAGCTCTTCACAGTTTGCTAGATCAGTGTCAGGGGCCATCCTTTGTGAGATATCAGACATGTCATCAATTATGCCGGAATATGGCGGGGGGTTTGTTTTGTATCCGGCAATCATTGATTAAGATGTCATGATCGTGGTAAAAGGGCTATCTTTGGTTCGGAACCTGCCACAATATTGTGATCGAAACGCTTACGAGATGTGCATTTGATGAAGTATATTTTTGGACATATATATCGCCTATTTTCGAAAATTATGTGGGAGCCCTATTATGACACGTCGTTTTAAGTAGTGTTAAAGATCACGTCGGAGAAACTGGATGATGAAAGGAGTTCTTAATTTTCAAGTTTGCCGTAAATTGTTCATGGAAATGTTTGTTATTTCGTATGTCTTAGCATTCGTACATGTTCTGTATATCAAAGTTCTATCCTTATAGTGTGTGTGCTTGCTTCTCTATGATACTTTTCTATATTGATATTTATGAAATTATCTTTCCTTATTGTCTTTTCAGAAATGAATGGCTCTAGAGGCCTTCTATGTTTCCTTACCCCTTTAATTTTAACCCTTGTATTTCACCATTTATGTGTCAAAATATCGCTGTTTATAATTATCCTTTTGAAACTCTCTGAAATCCTACCATGAATAAGAGTGATCCACAACTGTGATAAAATCAATCCGTGAAGAGAAACTGATGACGCGTATCATTTTTCATGACTCTATACACATCAAAACCCTAGAGTTTTCAGGGAATTTGGATAGCAACTTGGCCAACGGGGTTAGGTAATTAAACTTTGTATAAGTTTATTCTCTGCATTCTTTCAGTATATATAATACTTATGTTTTCATTACTAATTGCTCAATGTACTATTACACCACAGCATGTGCTTGATTGTTTGACAGCCTGCACCATCATTTCAAGTAATGTGTGTCAAGTAAAAATCTTCATGGATGCAGGATTGGGACGATCCCTATATATTTTCCTGGCACCAATTGTAATTAAGAATATCTTGAATCTTAATCACATATTGCGAGTGTACAGTTAAGAACATGTATCTCAGCTCGGACACTGTGATTTTGGAGCACTCAAGACTGTTGCGTCTCATCTAGAAAGATCCATGTGTTAATCAACAACTCACTGTAAATGTTTTCAAATACTTATAGTATGTACTGTAGGCAACCAAAGCATGTCGCTCATGGTTTCAGCTTGGTTTGTCTAAATCTTTCAGTGTTGATTAATGAGAGTATCGCTATATCTCAAAAAAATTGCATGGTATTAGAGAATTATCGCAGCAGTTGGAAGTAAACTCCACAGAATATTTTGGGAAGTATAAATGAAACTAGATTATCCAACAAATTGCAGACCTGAACGTAATTGCATAAATGATTGTTTGAGATGGTTTCTTTGTTTTAGTCACATTTTGGTTTACTAACATATATGCATATCCTCTTATGCAAACCCAAATAGTACGGGTTACCATTGTTTTGGATGTAGCAACACAGATAAAAGGTGACTTAGTCCAAAAAACAGATAAAATGTGAATGACCACGTGCAAGGCACGTGCTTATTACTAGTTCCCTAAAAAGTGTAGTCCGTCTTCCATAGAAAAAAAAAAAGTCTACCTAATTTCTCTCCATCTATCACAACTCACAAACATATTATTCATTCTCTCCCACTCGTCACTGCATCATACATGAAGTGTAATATGTAACTACTTCCTATTTTGGGGTTCCATAGAAAAATAAAAACAAAAGGTGTCTCCTAATTTCTCTCCCTCTATCACAACTCACAAACGTATCATGCGTTCTCTCCTACTCCTGAGTGAATCTTACATGAATTGTAATTTGTAACTACTTATTTTGGGGCCTAAAATTTGTGGAGGCCTTAGGCAATTGCCAACTTGTCTCACGTTTGTTTTTAGCCATTGGTGTTCTCTAGTGTGTTATGGAGGTTGAGGAAGTGAGAGCGGTATTTGGGTCTTCAATCAAAATCTGCAAGTTTGCATGTAAAATATTGAATGGAGTACTACGGACAAAAACGTATTTAGCCCTTTCCGTTACAAACCGTCCAAATTAAGGCATCACATGTCAGTTAATGAACAATGAGAATAGATGTTGCATATTTCCCAAAATCCGAGGGTAGAAAGTGTAAAATACCTGCAAAGATATTGCATGATCAGAAATGCCGTACTTTGGTAGTTCTATAAGAAGGGCTTTGAATATTGAAGAGGAACACATAAGAAAAAAAAGGAAAGACATGGAAGAGCATGGTGACAGTTTATCAACATTGGACGAGCCAGTGAGTCCGCAAGGACAATACTTAAACAGTTCTGTGTTGTCTCCCTGTGTGCTTGCAGTTTTGGAGACAGAAATCCCCTTTGATGACTCACAAGCCATGGATTTCTTCAATGATGTTTTTCTTCCCATCAATCCCCGTTTTTCCTCCATCATGGTATTATACGTATATGCAGTGTCTCTCTCTGGGGTATACATGAGTATCGTCAATAATAAAATTGAAGTAGCATGTTTTGATCATTTATTTTGTTATGTAGACTCTAATCCAGAATGAGATTCATTTCATGTGTGATTGTACGGCTCTACTACTTAAAAGCAAGCGCTTAACTGTATTTTCATGAAACTAATTACCTACCGTCTTTTTTATGCGTCATGATCTATTTTCTAGTATGTTGAGTAGTCTATTGAATGCAAGAATTTGCCAAGCAGTGTACAATGCTCTTAATAAATTAGTATGTTATAGTATTGTTTTGTTAGCCAAATCATCATTCAATTTATTTTAAAAAAAGCATGACACAAAAGAAAACGCGAGGAGTGTCTGTATTTTTTCGCTCGAAAATAACAATCTTTTGATATTCTAATGAATAGTGTTTATTTCTTCTATTGCATTAAGTAGAGTTCTTTGTGTAGAGAGTCTCTATTCGTAACTACTCCACGTTAAATACTTGCAAGTTGATTTCTTAGAAGGCGATCAAGTGGTAAAATCATTTTTTAAGGACAGCTACTTATATTACATATAGGTAAAGTAGTTTAATCTTAACTTAATTGAACTGTATTTAATTCATCTTCACTTAATTGTCTTATACAATATAACTTTATAAGGGGTTTTTTTTTTGAAAATTACTATTTTGTGTACATATCAGTATATCATGCAGTGTTACCATGCATACTGACTGACATGTAAACCCAAAGGTTAACCTAGTGGTGGAGAAACTTCGAACTGGTTCATGAAATCACCGGGTTCAAATATTAAGTTTGACCACGTGACATCGATTATTTCAAGTTTTATAATTTATCGGTAGAATCATAGAAGGAGAAATTTGTTTTCTCGTAGTGATTGGTTATGTAATTATGTTATATTTCTTGTCTTCTAAAAAAATATGCTGATATATTCGATAAATTGAACTTTTGTAATGTATCGATATAATTGTTTTCTCCTGAGGGTTGCTTTTGTGATCATGTTAAATTTGTTGACTTCTATAAAAATAAATTGGATGGGATTACTATCCATAAATTGGGAAATGTCACTGTCCTCCGTAATTTCACATATTAATTTAAACTGCTCGCGTAATTGCAGACTCTAAACGAGAACGGAGTAAAGATATGGAAGAGGGTTGAAGTGAAGCTAAAGGATCATGTCACCGTCCCCCAATTCCCAGAGGGAAAATCCATCGAATTTTATGACAATTATTTCAAAGATTACCTGTCCAAACTAGCATTGGATCGGCTACCACAAAACAAACCACTATGGGAGATTCACATAGTGAAGTACCCTACTGCTAGTGCCGCCGGAAACATAGTTTTTAAGCTTCATCATTCACTTGGTGATGGATTTTCTCTAATGGGAGCCCTCCTATCTTGTCTACAAAGAGCTGACAATCCTTCTGTTCCATTGACATTCCCTTCACGACAGTCTACCACGAAGGGCGGCCAAGAAAAGAAAAGTACTTTTGAGTCCGCGCTTCATGCTATATCAGGCTTTGTGAATACCGTGATAGATTTTGGGTGGGGTATGGCGAAAGGTAGCTTTCTGAGTGACGGGATTACGCCAATTCGGTCCGGAGAAGACGGACTCGAGTTCCTGCCGAGGACGATAACCACCTTGACATTTCCCCTTGATCAAGTCAAGCAAATCAAAGGAAAACTTGGCGTGGTTAGTTTTAGTTATTGTTTGTTACCTCGTACATATTTAACCCTGAAAAATTTCAACTTCAAAAAGGTGGAGAACTTTGACTTTAAATAAGTAAAAACTGTTATAAACAAAAGAACAATAACGATTAAAGTTGCAATAGTAGATAACATTTTATGACAACATTGTTTATATAGGCGTCCACTTTTACTGTATTGCACCACGTGACATATTGCAACATTTATATATGTAAGAGATGATTCGAATGGAGTATAGACAGTCCAGCTACCTAGACTAATAATATGGGGCTGATTAATATTTTGCAGACAATAAATGATGCGATCACTGGCACAATCTTCCTTGGATCTAGGTTATACATGCAATCATCAAGCCAAGAAGAGAAAGACAAAAATGGGAAATGCACTGCCCTAGTGTTGGTCAACACAAGGGCCATTGGGGGGTACAAGCCAATAAATGAGATGGTGAAATCTAATGCTGAAATGCCATGGGGAAACCACTTCACATTCTTGCTAGTACCTATCCCAAAATTTACCAAATCGAAGTCTTCTGAACCTATATACTTTGTCAAGAGAGCACACATGATGATCAAGAGGAAGAGAAATTCAGCGGCTCTTCATCTTACCGAGAAACTAGTAGATATTTTAAGAAGAGTTCGAGGACCCGAGGTATGTACTATGCATTTTCTTCTGTTGAAAGGGAACATATTGATTTGCAACTTCAGTAACTAGTTACTAGTATTGTTGAATCGGTCTCTCTTTTAGGCAAGCGCTAGGTATGTTTACAATACCCTGAAGAATTCAAGCATGGTTATATCAAATATGATTGGACCTGTGGAGAAAATGGCTTTGTCTAATCACCCAATCAATGGAGTGTACTATACAACGGTGGGTGGTCCAGAGGTAACATCATACAGCTACGTAAACACTCCTCTTTACACCGTTTTGATGAAAATTGTAGTATTGAATGTTTCTTATTTGTAGGCAATTTCAATAATGATAGTGAGTTACGTTGAAGAGCTTAAAATGACGATCAGTGTGGTGAAAGACTATGTCGATCCACATAAATTCTCTTCGTGCATAGTGGAAGCTTTCAACATGCTATTATCTTCCTCAAGTTCCTAGCATCTATTCTCAACAATGAAACGAACCTACATAGATATCAACGAATGCAGGAAAGAAAATTATTTTGAGTGTATATATGTTGTGAAAGTGTGTGCAAGTGTGTCAGTGGAGCTGTGTATAGTTTCCTAAACTGTATAGCGACTATAATTATATATGTTATAACTGTAGCTCTGTATTGATACATGAAGTAATGAAATCTTATTCTTCTTCTTTGGAGAATCTACCCGGCAGCATAATCATGCGTTTTATTACCAATCAAAAAAGTCCGGCTTCCAACTCGTAAAGTAAGAGATTAAGAAACTCTTTGTAGGGGGGGGGGGGGGGGAGGTGGATACGGCCTTACCCACTAGACGACCTCCAATGGCAATGAGAGGTAAAAAATTAATATGAGAACTCAGGGAGGGAGGTAGTACATAAGGTCTCAGACATCCTGGGAGTTCACTCGGTACTCAAAGAATAATAATGAAAGATGGGAGTTCCACCCGGTACTCAAAACTATGGAAAGATTGGCAAGCACGACCTTGGGCCGCCTAGGCATCTGCAACTCCCCTGCCGATGTGTTTGCTTTTTGGGCGCCGAATAATAGGGCACGACATGATATAATGGTGGGGAGAATACTCTAAGGAATCGTTGCAGCCCTCATAATAACTTGTATCACGAGCATAGAATCACCAAAATAACATCTATATATAAGCCTTTAATGTAGGCGAGGGTGAGAACGCGCAAAAGGGCTTTGGCCTTCTGATCTCTAATTTTACATTCATAATCTCAAATTTGTTGGTCCCGATTGAGCTAGATGGCAGCAACTACATCGTCTCCCAAGCTTAGGTGATGACCATTTTTCAGGTTAATGACTTGTTAGGGTTTGTTATGTCGACTAAGATTCTGACCAAATTCATCATTTCTGGTGCTGGAGAATCTTCATCAACTGTTTCTCCGATGTATTCACAGCTGCTCTTAACCAGTTAAAACCTCAAAAGTGCATTCATGGCGTCGATTTCAGCTTCTGTTTTATTGGCAATTCTCTCCTTGCCTCATGCTTTCTCGATTTGGACTGCTTTTGAACAACGTTTTGCTACGTTGTCTTGTTATCACATATATAAATGGAAGCTTCATCTTTGTTCTACTAACAAAAGGATATAGTTATATTTCTGTGTATCTTGATCAAGTCAAGCAGATTACAAATCAACTGGATCAGATTAAAGAGTTCATAAGTGATGATAATTTAATTTTATACATATCCCTAAGGGCTGCCTACCGAATTTGATGTTTTTGAAGTCCACAATTCGTACTTCAGGCACGCATATTTGTGTGTTTGAGTTGAATTACCTGTTGGTCTCTGAAGTACTTCATATGCAACATGACCTAAATTCACTATTACCCACACCTGGTGTTCCTGGTTCTGGTACTGGCACTACGGAGCTTATGTTTGAATATTTTACGTGAAAAAATAATGGTATATCTTCACTGTCCTATAAACATAAATACAAGTACAGTTCTCGTCCCACTGGACGAAGATTTGGCTCACATTCTAGGTCACAAGGGAGTGTTGGTTCGGCTTTTGTACCAAATTCATGATCATCTGCACCTAATTTTGGCTCTCTTGCACCAACTTTTGGTGCCTTTGTACCAAAATTTTGTCATGCTGCACCAAATCTTGGTACAGACTTCTACCTGATGACATTAAGTGCCAAATTTGTGGGAAAAAAGGATACAGTGCCGGATAATGCTGGTTTAGAATGGATACCTAGAGGTTTGGATCCACCAAAAGACCATGAAAATCCTGAGCATTATAATGAAAATGTCTCCTCCGAGTTTCTCTTCCAATAGCCGTTATGCAACTGTATTTGCAGCATATATTAGCAAAAATGGGGCTTCTCCTGCACCTGGTTCTTCTTTTCTGCCTTCATTATTTGATACAGGTTCTAATCACCATGCGACCAAGCACATTGACCAACTTAATAATTCACTACCACTTTTAGATTTTGTCATGTCCCTATTCATCATACTACTACCTCTCTTCTACCTTCTTCAGCTTCTACTTCCTTCCATCTTAGAATTGTTTCGTACTCTCCTAAATTTTTAGCAAGTCTTCTTTCTGTTCGTAAGTTTGCTCTTAATAACCACTGTATTATCTGATTCAATGCCTATGAATTTTCACTCAGGACAACCATACTAAAGCTATTATGCTTCAAGGTTTTTGCACAAATGTCCTATACTCTTTCATTTCAGCTCAGCATTATCCTTATTCTGCACCATCTCAATGTCACTTCACAAATAGTCCTAATGTATCGTCATCAAAGATTGAGGCACCCGGCACTTAATGTCATCCAACATCTAGAAACTCCGCTTCGTACTCAAATTAAGTAATCTCTTTGGCAGTCTTGTGTTGTTTCTAATAGTCATAAGTTGTCGTATACTCATAGCAAAATTGCTCTTGTTTATTCTGATGTATGAGGACCTTCCCCTTTGTTTTCATTTCAAAACTACAAGTATTAGATCATGTTTTTTTATTACACCACATATTGTTGGATGTATCCTCTTAGACAGAAGTCTAATGCCTACAATGTTGAGAAGTCCCACATCAGACATTCAATAAGAAGAAATATAATTAATAAGTGTTATGGGCTACTCCCCTCATTGCCAATTGGTTTTGAGGTGGAACCCCATGAATTCCATGGTATCAGAGCCTCGTGTAACGGCCCAGCCGTCCGGCACCCCGAGAACCCGCAAGCACCGAGCCACGAGGGTCACGAGGTCAGCCGTCCCCCAGCCCTGAACCAGCAAGCTTGCCATATGCTACATGATACTTTGGGTAAAGGATACGAGCATACCTGAAATTAGACCATCAATGTCAGTACCAACAGATATGAAGGCCAGACATTCAACACATGTCAACCCTGCCGCGCACAGGGATGGGGCACGAGCGCTGAGCCCGTGACAAGTTCCCCCACCCAATCTGCTAACGTCCTCGTAGCGGAGCCCGAAGAGAATTGCGACAGCACACCATCATTTGAGGCCTTGATCCACGCACGAACACGGCACCAACCCTATGGACAGGTCCCTTGTGCTCTGATGCAGGATGAATTTGGTGGAGATACGGGTCAGCTTCAGAGAAATTGTTTCGATTCAGACGCAGAATCAGGGGCAGAATTGAAGGTTGTCCGATTGCACGAAATCATACATTATTTTGAGTGGAAACGACATTCTAAAAAGAACCCGTGACAAATCACGGACACCGCCCTGATTTGGTTAAAATCGACTGTTTAGGGGTCGAAATCTGCAGTTTTCTATTTTTAGTATATTTATTTAATAATTAGGATTTTGATTTGAACCCAATTTGGGTGAATTTTTTAGCTGAGTGTTTAATTAGGTTAGAATAATTATTTAGCATTAATTTTAGAATTTTTTCCATATTTGGAATATTTAGTATTTTCAGCTATTTAAGTCCGGCTTGTGGACTGATTTTGATATGCTATGAATTATTGAAGTCTTTTTCATAACCTAGAGAGGTTATTCCCCTAGTGTTTTTTCATGATTTTCCTTTCTAAATCGTTGCTTCTTGTTGCTCGCCACACCCCTCGATTAAATTCGGCGTCAGTTTGGTATCAGAGCTCAGAGCTCCGTGGGAAGAAGATCGTCATAACCATGGTGCGTGGACGACCTGGCGGCTGCGGGCAGGTTCCGGCTGAGGAAGCCCCCCAACGGGAACGTAACGTCCAAGACGTTATGATGATACAAGATCTGCAAAGGCAGATTGCAGACCTAACCCATGGCCTTGCGGTGCGGTATTTGCAGCGGCAGGTTGTAAATTTAACTCGACACTTAGCGGCACGGGAATTCGAGGATTGCAATGTCTTTAATCAAGACTCGCAGCCCGCGTTCGAGATTCGCTACGACGGTGATTCCGGTTGTCGGAACGAGCGTTACGGAGGAGCGAGTTTGAAGACTGACGTGTCAGATAATTCCGGTACGTTAGTAGTTGAACATATTTATGGTGGTGCAATATTTTATAAGCGTATTTCAATTTCAATCGATAGTTATGTAGACTGGAATAAACCACCGGTTTATGATAACTATGGAGACGAAGATGAAGATGATGATGTGAAAATTGGATTAGCGGAGTCGTTGGTGTTTCCGTTCAAGTTCACATCTTACTTTAGTGATCCGTTCTTGGTGGAGACCTTCTTTCATGAAGCTAAACTGAACTCGAGGACGAGTTCTTTTGAAGTGGGGGAGACTGATGCAGGATGGATTTGGTGGAGATACGGGTCAGCTTCAGAGAAACTGTTTCGGTCCAGACGCAGAATCAGGGGCAGAATTGAAGGTTGTCCGATTTGCACGAAATCATACATTATTTTGAGTGGAAACGACATTCTAAAAAGAACCCGTGATAAATCACGAGCACCGCCCTGATTTGGTCAAAATCGACTGTTTAGGGGTCGAAATCTGCAGTTTTCTATTTTTAGTATATTTATTTAATAATTAGGATTTGATTTGAACCCAATTTGGGTGAAATTTTTTAGCTGAGAGTTTAATTAGGTTAGAATAATTATTTAGCATTAATTTTAGAATTTTTTCCATATTTGGAATATTTAGTATTTTCAGCTATTTAAGTCCGGCTTGTGGACTGATTTTGATATGCTATGAATTATTGAAGTCTTTTTCATAACCTAGAGAGGTTATTCCCCTAGTGTTTTTTCATGATTTTCCTTTCTAAATCGTTGCTTCTTGCTGCTCGCCACACGCCTCGATTAAATTCGGCGTCATGCTCCCTCTATGCACGACCTGTGGTGTCCAACACCTTCCTCATCAACAAGCTTTTGTCTCGACCTTCACCCCATGCCTCCGCGCATCAGTACCTGAGTCGAACATTCTGCTCGTCAATGGCTCAATGTGATCCCCTCTATTCATTGCACTGCCACGACCCGGCAAGTTGAACCATAATATTGCGGCCATCTCGTAACCAACCAGCATCCCAAAGCTTTTCCACCATTTAGCTTGCCGATCCGGACGCGACATGCGTTGTGACCGCACCTTCCCTGATCGTTTCGCGGGGACACCACTCTGGAAGACAGCAACGTCCCATACCGTCACTTCTCCTTCGTAGTGTCCAGGCGAATGCCTGCTCTGATACCACTTGTAACGGCCCACCCGTCCGGCACCCCGAGAACCCGCAAGCACCTAGCCACGAGGGTCACGAGGTCAGGCGTCCCCCAGCCCTGAACGAGCAAGCTTGCCATATGCTACACGATACTTTGGGTAAAGGATACGAGCATACCTGAAATTAGACCACCAAGGTCAGTACCAACAGATATGAAGGCCATACATTCAACACATGTCAACCCTGCCGCGCACAGGGATGGGGCATGAGCGCTGAGCCCGTGACACTCGGCTCACACACACATGAATGGTCTAACAACTCACGTGCTCACCGCCACCCGCAGACAAAAGATCCACGTGTAGGCCAAAGAATGCCACACGTGAGGGGGCGTGTTGAGAAGTCCCACATCGGACATTCAAGAAGAAGAAATATAATTAATAAATGTTATGGGCTACTCCCCTCATTGCCAATTGGTTTTGAGGTGGAACCCATGGATGCTTACCTGAATTTTGTGCCTAATTGCTACTGAATTCTTGGCCACCATCAAGATTTTTAGAAGTGATATGGATCCGAGTATCTCAATCTTGAGTTTGATACTTATCTCCAAAATCATGGCACAATCCACCACAATACTTATCCCATACACCTGAACAAAATGGTAAGGTAAAAAGAAAGCACATACGGTGGATACCAAAGTGACTCGTCTTACACAAGCTCATATACCAACTAGTTACATATTCTATTCTTCCTTTCCACTCTCTCTTTTCAGCCCACCAAATCATAATCATCTCAAGGTGTTTAGCTGCCTTTGCTACCTATGCATGGATCAAATCGTATACTAATTCCAAACAATAACCCAACTCCTCCTCCTGCAGTTTCTTGGGTTACTACAACACATCAAAGGGGTATAGATGTCTTGACATTAGCACCAAATCGTATACTAACTCCAAAAAATCACCCAAGTCCTCCTCCTGCATTTTAGTGGGTTACTGCAACACATCAAAGGAGTATAGATGTTTTGACATTAGCGCCAAAGTCGTCTATGTGTCTAAACATGTTCAATTCTATGAAACACTATTTCCTTTGGCAGATTCCACAATTGCCACTCAATTCAATTAGTCCAATTACACTATTAATTGATATTTTCTCACACCAATCTTCATTAGCACGACTCATACTCCTAGACATCCTTCTTTTCCATCTACACCTTCACAATTCCTTTTATGATCCGGGCAGAGCTTAGAGAACGATGAAATCGATAAAAAGATAACACAAGAGCACACACGATATAACGTGGTTCACTATCGATGAGCTAGCTATCTCCACGAACCGAAAAACACCGATTTTATTTAGCGAAACCCATTAATACAACCCACACATTGTAATGCACGACCTATAGCATTTATATAGGCCTACAATACAGCTTGTGCCCAGAGAAATACCGAAACCGAGATAAAAACCGAAAAGGAAATAATTATGGCCGCCTCAAGAAAGTGTTCTCACGAACACACGTGGTGTTCGCATGAACACATGTGTTATTCGCACGAAAACATGCATACCCCGGCTTGTTTTTCTTCGTCTCTTGCTCCTCCATTTTGTCGGTTTCTTTGCCCCTCTTCGTCACCAATTCCTCGCCAAGTCCAAGTACATTCAAGGAACCTTGATTCCCCAAAAAATATCCACCTTGCCTTGAACTCTCGTCCGCTTGCGCTTGAATTAATCGGGGCTCTCCAATAGCCCCAAATTCACAAGTTGTTCCATCTTCGCCAAGATCCTACAACGAGTTCCCCCAGCGATGCTCCAACTCCCGTCTAGTTCCTGCAACCGAACCCCATCGATGCTCCAACTACGGCCGAGTTCCTGCAATTTAAACCCCAATTTGTTGTTCCAACTCCCACCCAGTTCCTACAACATTTTGTTTGTTGTTCCGAATCCCACCAAGTTCCTACAACAAAACTCATTGCACGTGCCCCCTTCATGTTCCATGTCTCTCGTTAGAGACTCCCCTATTCCACCATTTGCATCCTCGTCAAGAGCATGGATTCCCCCTTGCCCACCAACGGGGCCTAGAGCACGAAGTCATCCGCCGTGCCTGCAGCCAAGTCTGCAAACGCCTCTGCCTTCGGACACTCCCTCTTCCAATGACCCTTCTCTTTACATAATGCACATACGTCGTTTGGAAAATTAGAACCCCTGTTCTTCCTTTTTCCATAACCCCCATTGGACGCCATGAATGCACCCGACCCCAAATCGTCTGTACCCCCATGTGCGGCTCTCTGCTGCATCTTCGTTGTGTGTAGAGATGATCATACCTCCTACGACGTGGGATTCTCCTTTCCAGCACAAGCACTCTACACGAACCCCTCATAAGACGATAGTAGAGACACCAACAAAATCAGTGCCGCTTCTTCATCACATATCTTCTCATTACTGTTTCGCAAGTCAAGCAAAATAGTATTAAGATGATCAAAGTGATCTCTTAGTTCCATACCTTCCCCCATGCATTGACCAAAGAGTTGTTGCTTCAACAAAAACTTGTTGGTGAGCGAATTCTTGTTGTAGAGGCTCTCTAACTTGCTCCATAAATCCTCAGTCGTCTGTTCTGCAACCTCTGTGATCACGTCGTCCGAAAAACACAACATGATCATTGAGTGCGTTCTTTCCTCCATCTTCTTGAACTCCTTGGTGGTTGTAGAAGCCCCCTCTTTATCTTCCGCCAATGGCAACCACATGCCTTTCTGCTTCAACAAAGCAGGTACCTTGATATGACATAAGCTGAAGTTATTTCTTCCCGTGAACTTGTCGATCTTGGTCATCCCTCGGGTCATCTTCTCTTCAGCTCCTTTTCCTGATCCGTAACCCCCAAACGCGTGCTCCACCTTGATCACAAAACCCTAGCTTCAAATTTCACGGAATTGTGAAATCGATGCCCTTAGCTCCACCTTGATCTTGGAACACCAACCAAGCTCTAATACCAATTTGTTATGATCTGGGCAGAGCTTAGAGAACGATGAAGTCGATAAAACAAGAACACGAGAGCAAACACGATATAACGTGGTTCACTAGCGATGAGCTAGCTACTTCCACGACCCGAAAATCTCAATTTTATTCAGAGAAGCCCATGAATACAACCCACACATTGTAATGCATAACCTATAGCCTTTATATAGGCCTACAATACAGCTTGTTCCCAAAGAAATACCAAAACCGAGCTAAAACCTGAAAATGAAACAATTATGGCCGCCTCCACAAAGTGTTCGCACGAACACACGTGGTGTTCGCACGAACATGTTCGTATGAACACATGTGTTGTTTGCATGAACACTTGCATATGACGGCTTGTTTTCTTCGTCTCTTGCTCCTCCGTTTGGTCCGTTTCTTTTCCCCTCTTCATTACCGATTCCTCGCCAAGTCTAAGTACATTCAAGGCACCATAGACTCCCTTCCAGCAACTACGTGAATTTGGATTTGATATTCCATAACAATTAAACCATGCATAACTTCCATTTACGACAGTCTCTTAGGCAAGAAGACAGAGAACTGTTGAAATCATCCACCATGGCTTGCAGAAGGTGCTTCTTCAATAATGGCACTGTTGAAATCATCCACCATGCCTTGCATATCCATGTCAGCACTTGAGGGTTCGATTTCAGAAGGAGGGGCTTGCTTCTTCAAATTTGCCGAAACAGCTTCTGGATCCCGAATTTTGGGTGCATCTCAGCCACCTGACGGAACTCCAAATTAAAAGAGGGATTCTTTTCTACGAGGAATGCAGTCCCTCGAGTTGCACAATTTTTTCTCTAGGTGGAGTGGAGGTGGTGCTATGGTGGTGGTGGTGGTGGTGAGTTCATGGTGGTGATGAAGAAGGAGGTGATGAAGGTGCTAGAGGATAGAGAGAGGAAGCCTACCCAAATCAGATTGTGGAGAGGATGAAAGAGAGGTTGCCAACTCAAGGGTGCAAGAGGCAATTTCCAAGTGGCTCGCATGCGAATTAGGGGTTCATGTGAAATTTTCCAAAAGTTCGGGTGAATTGTTGAATTAAAGAAAAATTAAATGTCTTGATAATCACACTCTTGCCCAAATATTTAAGTTTACTCTACAAACATTTGGCCACCAATTAGCCAGAAAGTCCAGTTTAAGAAATTACAATAGATCCCCGATTTCTCAGTAACTACATAACAGCCCCATTATGATTTCAATTCCTACTATTTTCTATTGAACAGATGTCGGCAAGCACTGCTGACTTAACAATTCACACAACTGACTCAAATTTTAACTTATTATAGCTTGACCCCAATAAATCCTGGTTATTGAATCTTGATTTAGGGGGGCATTTCGTAACAACACATTTTTAAGTTCAATACGAATAAAAAAATTAGGGTTTAAATCCAGTAGAGCACGTTTAGCAAATAGTTCACATGACGTAAAGCGAATCATGTAAACTCACAGAAGAAATAATACAACATATTACGCTAAGCATGTAGACTCCCCATGAGAGCCGAAGAGTGCTAGCTAATCCCTTACTCGTAAACCACGTCATGATCTACTGCGTTTTCGAAATCAGACTCTTCAATCATAAACACAAATTCTCAATCACAACCAAGTTCATGTCAAGTTTATAATGCATAGGTCCTACATTATGCAAATCATAGCCCTACGTAATTAGAAATGCCTAATCTATATTAGGTAATTAAATTATTAGTTGATATAACATCCGAAATCCCAAAATGATTTTAAGAAATTAAAGATGTATTCTAATAAGATAAACTAATTACCGAATAATTAAATATGACTTTAACACATTCATTTATAAATAAAAGATTTTTATTTTGATTATAAAAATATGTAATAATCTAATGAAATGACATGGATACTAAAAAAATAAAATCATAATTAAAAATATTTATTAAAGTAAACAATAATTATTTCAAAACTATTCATTATTCTAATTAAACCTATTAAAAATTATAAGAAAACTATAATATTTAATAAACAATGGAAAAGAATAACTCTTGTCAAAGATATTTTTTTTGTAAAACCCCTGATTTTTAGAGCCAGGGGCCTCGGTGGTGTTACAGTTTTAATTACGGAAATTATTTTTAATAATACTATTTCATAAAATGATATCATTACTAACTAATTTATTTTTATTTAATAGCGATAATATTTAATTAAATTAATTTAATAATAAGTATTTTAAATCACATTATTTAATTAAAATAGAAAATGAAATTTAGATAATAACAAGAATAAATTTATTAATTATATTATATAATATTTATTAAGTTATTTTTCAATAAAACAAAACGTAATTATTAAATTATCACTTATTTTAGTTTATAGTAATTTTCATTTTTATTCACAATACAAAAAGTATTTATTTATTATATATTCATTCAAAGTATAAATTAACATTATAGAAAAAAGTATAAATTAAATTTTTTTTTTTATCGAAAAATAAAAATAATAATTATATTAACTAAAATTAAAATTTCTAATTTCTCAAATATAAATTCTAAATAATAGTTTAAACAAAATAACCCTACATTAATTATATTAATAATTACAAGATACATATACTACAACAAATCTCCACTCCCCCCACCCCACACTTTGCAGAACTACATTAATGACCCCACTAACTAGAACCATCTTACACAATTAACAACAGATACCACCTTAATTTCTAAAATAACAAATCGGCCACCCTATCAAATAGGTAAGGTAAATGCGTACAACACTCAAATCTGCTCGTTCCAAATCATGAATTTAAGCTATAAAAGTTCGATTTTGGTGATTAATAAGTAAAAAGGTGATTTGAGTTACCCACACCAAACACGAGTCGAAACAGTGGAGAACGGAGACGGGTAATTTTTCCGGCGAGCTTCTCGTCAGTTTCGATGGAGCTTTAGCTCTGATGGCTGTCTGGAACCCAATCAGGGCTTACATAGCCTTTCCTTTGCTGCTCGGATGAACGGAGACAAGAGGGAGAGACATCGACTTGGTTGAGAGAGGTTTCAGACGTGGTTCCCGACAAGGTCGCCAGGGCTGCTGGGCTGCTTTGCTGGCTGGTCTGCTCCAGTGGCTCGACAGTAATGGTGATAGAGATAGGGGTAAGGGAGACAGAGGGAGAAAGGTGGTAGAATATGTGTGTGGTGGTGGTGATGGAGGAGGTTCGGTGGTGGAGTTAGAGTGTTGACGAGAAAAAAGATGAGGAATAGATGTGATGGTGTTGAGGATGTTGGTGTTTGCCGGAGATGGAGGGAGTGCAGGTGGAGTTGTTGAAGGTTGTTGCGAAATGGTGGTTGATGGAGGAGGTGTACGTTAGTAGTTGGAAAGGAGGTGGGTGTAACAACCCAAGCAACTTCTTTATTTGTACCACCGGATAAAAATTCTTAAGCCTTGAAGGTGCTACTAGTAATCCACAAGGTTTATTGTATACCACACATCCAAACCAAAATACCTCAATGCAGGGCAGAATGTTACAATGATTATTGTTGTTTTTGCTGTGGTTGATGTGGGAATGAATAAGCAGAAGAAATATAATAAGATTAAGAGAAGATAAGAAAGTAACATGTAAAAAAATTAGGTAAGAAAATGATGTGTTTCGCCTCTATCTTTTCAGTTGATTTTTTCTACTATTCACATGGTAACTTTCACCCAGATCAAATGATGAAAAAAATTGGTAATCTTTACGTGGTGTTGTAGAGTAAACTTTACTCTGCCGCACTACGAAAAGATCATCAAAAGTTACATAGTTTTGCTATCCAAATGAAAGGGCCAGAGTGAGATGGTTAAGAGTTAAAAGGTCAAATGAAAATATAGAGGCAAAACAGACGAAGTATATAATGCGGTGGGTGCACGGGAAAGATGAGGAAACAAGTACGCGATTAAACTGAAATCAACCGCAAAACTAATGAAAGTTTCGCCAACGAATTCGGAACATCGATTTGGAAAAGTTTATTTTTGAATTCTAAGAAGTTTTTAAGCAAACTAATTAAATGTTTTCGAATTACAAATTACTAAAAAATAAATAACGAATTGAAATTTTTAATTAACTTTAAATAAAATATTATTTTGCTTATGGCGGAACGGGGTTGTACTTCTTTCTACTTCTAGCCCGTAGGAGTCTGGGCCGTGTCTCAGTTCCAGTGTGGCTGATCATCCTCTCGGACCAGCAATTTCGAGCCTAATCTTTTCAAAAAAGTGCGGGTCTTTCTGTCCAGGTGCAGGTAGGCCGCATCATATTTCGACCCGGACGTTTTCGGAATGCCGCTAATAACATCGGCTAGTTCAGGGCTCCATTTGCAAGCGGTCCTCAGCACCCATCAATGCATGGTGTTCTCCGACTCTTCATTACTTTAGATATTATGAAGCTAAAGTAATTTTAAATTGCTGAAAAACTGGAGTATTACACAACCTATTCTTGTTAGACTAGATCTACTATCAACAGTACTGGTTCCATTTCCCGTCCTTACACTGTGTTTGGATTACAAAATTTGGGGAGAAAAGAAAAGAGTTGGTGAGAAAATGTTTTCTCATTCGTGTTTGGATACGCTTTAAGGTATGAATCCATGAGAATTCGTAAGAAAGTGGGAGAAAAAAAAATCTCAAATAATTTAAATTTTCTTTCTAACCAAAGGTGATGAGATTTGGCGAGAAAAGAAACAAGAAGAGAGGCAATGTTTTTGGGTGTGACCGAATTATCCATAAAAAAAAAAAAAAAAAAAAAAAAAAAAAAAAAAAAAAACACATTACCTTACCTTAACGTTCGTAGAGGGTATTTAGGTAAAACTTTTGAAATATTTTCTTTTCCTTTCCATTAATATTCTAAACCAAACATGAGAGACGAGAAAGTATAATATTTTCTTATCATTTCTCAATGAAGTAATCCAAACAAACATGTGAGAAAACTAAATAGTTTCTCATCATTTCTTTGCTCGCATAAATTAAGTTTTCTTATCATTTCTTTCCTCACTCGATTCCCAAACATAGTGTTAGAGTATTTCAAGCATCAAACCACACACCTCCTTCAGTATCCAATTTATAGCTTTTCCTCTTATTTTTCTGTCTCTCTTCCTAATTCCGAGCTCTAGTCAATGTCCACAACAACCACTTTCGATAATCAATATTACCGTCGCAAAATGGCTTCTACCATTGATTTTCTCCACAAGTGTGCCTATCCCTCGACTATGGAGGAAGAAAAATAGTACGAAGGTGAGAGGGGAAGTAGCGAGAATTTTGAGGAACGTAAAGGTTTCATCTTTCAAACCCTCTCTCATGTGTTTCATCGAACGACCTATACGAGTTCAGTCGAATAGTTGTAGAGACAAAGATTTGAATGACCAAACGTCTTTTTATGTGCTCCATTCGTCCCAATATTTTGGTCCCTTATTCTATTTTTAGTTGTTCCAAAAAAAATAGTGTCAAATTTTGTTAGGTTTTTTTGGTGATTCAAGCCCCTAGTCAACTCTTGCACAAAGCAGTGAAGCAATGGCGAAGCGAGGAAGAAGAACAAAGAAGCAATTGGGAAGTTTCTGATTGTGTTCGTGCGAACACCAAAAGTGCTCGTACGAACATACTAGGCTGAGGCGGCTTCGTTGTTTCGTTGTTCAACTTTGGAATGCTCTCTCTGTTTCGTTGGGAACATGTCAGTATTCTAGCATATATATAGGGTTAGGGTTGTGGCTTACAATTGTGTGGTTGATTGTATTGGTCTCTCATCAATAAAATTGGTTCGTTTTGGCCGTGGACAGAGCTAGCGTAAAAACTAGTGAACCACGTTAAATCGTTGTGTTGTTCTTCATCTTGCCCTTCGTCTCATCACTCTTCTTGGCTTTCGCATTCGTTTTCTAAAAAACTTCTTTATCTTTAATCATAATATTCTAGTTTTTGTTTTTTGCCCTTAAAAATAGGAATAACATGAACATGAAGTTAAACAGCATGAGTATTCAAGTAAATGACGTAATAAAAACTTAGTGATAATGTAATGATTGCCTCTATAACCAAACGGTGGCGGTCGAAGGTGCCAACAAGTGCGCTGGTGCAGCGGTGGTCGAAGGAGTCGACCATGGAGGTGACAGCTACGAGGTACGCGATCTCCTCCCCCCCCCCCGTCTCTGCTTTTTCTTCTTCTTTAGACCGCTTCCTTGTAGATCCATTCTTGATGATTCAAGATCTACTTCCTTTGCTGATATTGGAGGTGGCGATGGGACCCTAGCATGGGCGACGGTGACCAGACAGTGGTGGTAGCTTTGATATCTTGCTTCTTCTCCGTCTTTTCTTCTGTTTTTTATCTTATCTTCTTTCTTAGATCCGTGGAATAGCTAGCCATCTTGTTCTTTTGGACATATGGTAACTGGAGCTTAGAGCTAGGGCCTTCATTGGCCCGGTCGGGAGAAAGACAAAAAAAAATTATTCTTCTTCCCTTGGATTCACTTTATTCAATAACCTATTTTACACTACTATAATGCCTATTGGCACTGTCTTTGGTTAAGTCTTGTTCTTATTCGTATGATAGGACTGGCACGAGGGACTTAAAAGACTTAGAGTTGGTACAACTCCTTTCATTAGTCAATCTCCTTCTATACGATATTTCGATCGTCAAGGGCCATTCCGCGATTCCATCCAGCCATAGTGTAGAGCCTTCCCTATAGCTATCCTGTTTCGACCAACCGGGACAACACCATTGCCAAGGGACTCAACTCACTTCTGCTCCCCAACCCACGTAACTAGTACATGCATGTGTGGCCCCTGTTATATTCCTTCGTCCTTTCCTATTGGTCGGGAGTGGCACCTAGGAGATAGAGAGGGGGAATGAGACAAGTCTAGAAAGAGGTCAGTGATAACGCTTTTTCTTTCTTAGCGCTCCGCCTCCGTAAGGGGAACTTTGGTTACGCGGCTTTCTCTGACTTGACTCAGCTTTACCTACTTGACTTCGTCGTGGAGGACTGGTGGTGTGTATTGGTGACGTTTATGTTGTGTTTGGATATATGTAATTTTGTCCTGAATCTTCCAATGTGTTTTTGTTATGATCATCCATATTATTGTTTTAGACTTATTTTTGTTTGACTATGCAATTTCGCACATGCTTGTTAAAGTGGTAGTAGTGGTTGTTTTGGTGGTGGTGGACCGGTGGTAGTGGAGGGCTGGTGGTTGTGTTTTTGTTGTTAATGGTGAGAGAGATGGTTGAGGGAGAAAGAGGGGGATAGAGAGAGAACTTATTTATTTTTATTTTTTTGAGGAGAATAGAGAGGGAACTTTTGGGGGAGGGCATATTTTTGTTTGCTCTAAGAGCAAATACACACGGTGCTCTAATCAATACAGCACATGACAGGTCAGGAAGAAAGAGAATGAGTGGCAGACAAAAGAAAGTAGATTCCTACATATTTCTGACGTGTCCTGTGATGTATTGATTAGAGCACCACGTCATATTTACTCTTGGAACAAGCAATAATTACTCGTGCAAACGGCACATCTTTTCTTAATTCCCGTGCCACCAAAATAGAGCCGGAATGGTATGATTTTTTTATGCTTACAAACACAAATTAAATTTAAAATTGGTGATTTTTTTTTTTGAATGTTAAAATTGGTGATTTGGTGCTCTGGGAGCATACAATAGCTCTCTTTTGTGTTTAAAAAAAAAAAAATAGCTTCTCTTTTTAAGCGTAGGCACCCTAATCCTAAGCTATTGCGGTATTGCCATATTTAATACCAGAGTCGTATCATCGAATTACAAACACAGCCTGCCACAAGAATCCATCAAGTGAAGAAGAAGAAGAAAGAAGAAAGAACGAAGAAGAATCGATTCACATCTGACCCCACAGCCCAAGAAGAGCACAAGTAAGCAAAAAAGCTCGTCTCTGTCTCTTGTTGCCGTTGATTCTTCTCACTCCTCGCTCAAATCCTTCCGGCGAACCAACGTGTTTGTAACGTCTCTAAACCTGTGACCTTCGTACTTTTCTATACACACATCGTTAGTTTTGTTTGTTCGATTTGATGATTGCTGATAGTTTCGTACGAGAATGTTTAGGGCAAATCATCAAACACCGTTGTTTCTTTCACCTGCGTCCGTCCAAACATGGGGGGTAACTGATCATTGAGGTTGACACTCATGATTTGGTGAGAATATTATTGAAAACAACATGTGTGTTCTTTTACATGAATGAGACAAGAATTGCTTTGAAATACACGGGTTCCAACGCTGGTGCGGAGCCAACCTTGGGCATGGCTAGACACGTGCCCTACCAATTTTTAAAGATGATACGATTTTACTTTTATTTTACATAAATTTACTTATAGGTTTGCTCAGCGAAATCGTAAAAAGTGCCCTAGATAAATTTCGAATTGTGTCTTACTGCCCATGCAATTTCTGTTTCATAACATAGTGTCATTGTCTGTTGAGTTTGTTGGCTCCTTCCCTGTTCACACAATCTGTGTTGAGGAAAACTGGTATCTAGTGGATTAGACACTGAAGCCACTCACTAATCACATGTTTGTAAATTTCTGCCCAAATCAAAAAAAATCACTCATGAATACTCAGCCTTTGATCTCACCCACTGAGTAATCTAGAGCAACAATAATAAGGTGAATATCGAACACCAATCTCACTTAGACTGAGTCAAACAGAGGGGTGAGGACGCACCCAGGACCCTGTTTAGCAGCTTCAATTGCGGGGGGATGGAAGCATCACGTGCTAATTTCGGGGAGGGCGAGGCCGTGGGCTTGCACCGGTCCCACGGTCTGGCGAGTGTTTTTTTTGTTTTTTATTTTATTTTTAATAAAATTCTAGTTTAACAAATTAAAACATTTTATTAAAATATAATAAGAGAGTCAGGAGAGATCTTCTACAATAATAGAACAAATGACAGATTTATAAAAATTATAAAGTGGTGGGTCAGGTGGGACTTGGGAGTGGGGGAGTATCACTGACGGACTCGGTCTTAGTATGCGAACTAGTCAAAAATCTCGTACCTTGAGCACTATGCTCAAGGTGAAGGGGATACTATGCTCAAGGTGAAGGGGATTTGGGTTTGGGCTATGGCATTCATTCCCTAAAGTGGATGTTCCAAACTGACTGTCTTACTGTAACAAAGTTACATACTTTTTCACTTTATTTTCTTCCATACTCTTTATCTAATCATTATTTTTTCGCTTCACCAAAAGATGACTTTTGTTAACTAAATTAACGAGTTTATCTGCCACATTATTTGCTTCTCTTGGGACCCACCTAAATTTCCCTCTTATGTTCTGGTAGAGGGATTTTGCATCTTTAGCAGTATGATCAACCTCCAAGCAGTTCTGATGGTCAGAATGAAGAGCATACCACACCAAATTGGTTGTCGACTTCAAAGATTAGTAGAATCTGAGTTCTGTTTCCACAGCAAGCCAATCTCGCATCTTGAGCTTCAGTCACCAGAGTGTGTAAAAATATGATTCCAACCTTCATCAACAACTTTCCCATTTATGTCTTTTGCAATACACCCTTTAGGTGCTTTGTTTGACCTTGAAGACCGGGTAGCATCGATAGAGCAACTCCGAGAGGAGCACATAGGACATAAGCTTTGAACATGGTGCACTCTTCTGTGGATGTTGACCTAAGTTGCCAAAGCTCTATTGAGCACTCTCCACCCATAATGTTTTAGCTTCGGGCCAAATCACAGCTCCAGAGCCACCTCCATAATTCTTTTTGGAATTTCAATTTGAAAGAAGTTTCTGCAGAGATATAGCACAATGAGCATAAAATTTGCTGTTTTCTACCAGACTTGACCTCATAGGAACCTCATGGGAACCTATTATTATGGCAAGTGAAACAGTAGTCAATTTATGTGCAATAGACTACAAACTACATGGGGATACTGATAGGTTACCTGACAAGCTCACTGGTGGAGAGAGGCTTACCTTTTACAATACCTATATCTCTGAGTCGCCCGCGTCCTCATTCTGGAGAATTTTTCCTTATTATCCAAAGTTTTATGGTCTCATAAACGTTTTCTTTCATGACACTGTGTGGATCCCTTGAGCTGTAAATGATTACAAGCATCAAAGCCATGTGAAATGGCTAATAAATGATTACAAGCCTCAACACCTGTCTAGTCTGTTTTTGGTTAATGTTTCATGCTGATGAAATATATAAGTATGTTTGTTTGGTATAATTCATCCATGTATTAGCTATCACAATCTTTAATGCCTAACAGATAAGAACTGTTTCATTATGATTCCTTAGAATCTGTTCCTTTTCTCAGAAGACATTCTTGCACTTTGATTTTCCCCTCATAGTACTAACAAGCCTCGCGTCTTTTATCTGTCACTTCCTGTGATCTTAATTCATGCCTTTTGTTTCCTACTTACAGGAGCTCTGAAAGAGAATGCCACCTATCAATTTCCAAGATGGGCCTCCAGATAATCTTCAGGTATAAGGTCTTTGATTCATGTATTGGGAAGAAGTTCATTTTATCTCTTCTCTCCCCGATTTGATGATACTAAAATATCTACTGTGATTACAGGGAAAGATTGCCGCACTGGTAGTCTGTTGGCTTCTTGGGAACGGATGCCTTTTTTCTTGGAACAGCATGCTTACTATAGAAGATTACTATGGCACCTTGTTCCCGGTAATATGAATCTCCGAAAAAATTCGCCTTAGTTATTTCGTTAAATTATTTACAACTTCTGTCTGTCACCTTTGAACCTTGGAACATGGTATTAGGACTGTGTTATTCCTTTATTGCATGTTTGGTTTTCCGGATTAACCAGATTGTACTGGACTAGATTAAACTTTTCGGACAGGATTCGATTGGATTAGCTGAACTTAAATAAATAATGTGTTTGGTTTCGTGCAGTATTAATTCAGCATTAAGGTACAAATAGTCCAATCCAGCTAATACCCTCATGTGAGAAGGGACTAAATTAGGGTATTAAACACCATATTTTCACTATTTGGTATCGGTATTAAAATTAGTCCAGAATAACCAAACACAGTATTAAATACCTGGATGATATTTAATCCAAACCTAGCTAATACTGCTAATCCTAGAAAACTGAACGTACCCTTAGGTTTTTTAGTAGTCCCAATCCTGATTTCATGTTCACTTTGATTTCATAGTGTTGGATGATTGTGAGCCCTATGATAGGAGAGAAATCAAATATTACAATCTGTCAGGGCATCACTTTCTTTAGCAGACGTGGGCTCCAAAGTGTAGAAATGTGATGGTTTGACAAAAAAAAAAAAAAAAAAAAAAAAAAAAAAAAAATTGGATTAGAGCCACGGGTGCATTCCCTTGTGCTATTTACGTCGCCATTGTAGGTACTTAACTTTACATGACACAGTCCTCGTATCCGTTAGCAACTCCAGATTTTTGCAAGATCATTGAGTTCTCCACTAGTAATCTAATCAGGAACCACTTGGGGTGTTTAAATGCCATTATCTTGAAGTATATACTGTGCTAGCTTATGATCTTTCTGTGCATATATGAAGCCATGATTCGAGACAATGCAGTAAAATTTACTACTCTTTTTTGTGCAGCGATACCATCCTTCAAGAGTCCTAACACTTGTATATCAACCTTTCGCGCTTGGAACGCTCGCAATATTGGCGTATCATGAAGCGAAAATCAATACCAGGAGGAGGAATCTCTTTGGATATGTGCTGTTTTTCATAAGTGCTCTTCTTGTTCTGATTGTGAGTGATTAAATCATATGTTTGTTTCATGAGTTCATGGTTGGTCATTAGTGTCTAATTTTATTTTGGAATATCCTTCTTTTGTAGTTGGATGTAGCTACATCTGGAAAAGGAGGACTGGGAACGTTCATTGGTATATGTGTACTTAGCGGTGCATTTGGAGTTGCGGATGCTCACGTACAGGGTGGAATGATTGGAGATTTATCGTTCATGCTTCCTGAATTCATTCAAGTAAGCATCCACACCTCTTTTTTTTTTTTTTTTTTTTAACATTCAATTCGAATTATGAGATTGACTTGGGATTCTTCAGTCTTTTCTTGCTGGTCTGGCTGCATCTGGTGCTCTAACTTCTGGGTTAAGGTTGATGACAAAAGCAGCTTTCGCAAACTCCCAGGATGGCCTACGAAAAGGAGCCAGTACGTATAATTTCCGCTTTATTTATTTTCAAACGAATCTGTAGGAATCGTTTTGACTCTGGAATTGTTCGTCTGATAACCAAATAGAGGTGGAAAAGGATAAAAAAAAAAGGAGTCCTTGGGCTTGTTTTAAGGGCCAGTTTGGGAATGTTGAGACGGTGCTGGAAGCTGTTGTGTGAGAATTACTGTAGAAAAGCTGTTGTGAATTTTAGATAAAATGTTGTTTGGTTAATATTACACGAAAGTTGCGGTGAAATATTGATATAGTAATACCACTCCGTCCCAGCTCTTTCTACCCAAATTGACTTTTGTCACTATTCACTTGGTCACTTTGACCCGTTAATTTGAATAGCAAACCGATGCCATTTTTCGATAATTTTTTCATGGTATTGTAGAGTAAAAGTTTCTCTATAATACGGTAAAAAAAATATCAAAATATCATATTATTTTGCTATCTAAATCATTCGGTCAAAGTGACCCAGATACGAGACAAAAAGTCAATCTGGGTAGAAAGAGCTGGGACGGAGTGGTACAATGTTTGGTAAAATCAACTGTGAACTTGTCGTGAGAGATGACAAAAATATATTGCATGCATTAGTTCCCGTAAAGATAAGTATTGAAAATTTTCGAACTTGTAGGTTAAAATCGGTTGAAGATAAATTAATCAAAAGCAACTTCCGGAAGAGCCTCCCTCTTGCTTCTTGAAAGCTGGTGTGGGACAGCAGAAAGTGTTTGAAAAGTAAAATCTGTTTTTTACTAAATGCACTAAACTGCTTCTGCAGTCGAAAAGTATGAGTGCTTCTGCTCCTGTACATACAAAGTTATCAAGAAAACAACCATTTTGCATATGTTTTTTTTTTTATCCATTGTAAGAAATCATATTTTATCCTACTCCTACTCGAGGTCTTGAACCTGCGACCTGATGAATTGGCTCAGAAGGCCCTAACCATAAGGCGAGTTCAAGCATTTTTTCATAATTAAAGTATGAATATTTTGCTAATACATGATCGTTATTACTGCAGTTCTATTCTTCTCCGTATCAGCGTTCTTTGAGCTGCTCTGCGTTCTTTTGTACGCTTTTGTCTTTCCGAAACTACCAATTGTGAAGTACTACCGCTCAAAGGCAGCCTCAGAAGGATCCAAAACTGTTTCAGCCGACCTTGCCGCTGGAGGCATTCATACAGATCTAGGAGTACAAGTATGTAACTTCCACTTTGGGGGTGAATAATTTCTGCTGTTAATCTCATATTGCAACTAGATTATATTTCTAACACGACCAATTTCTCGTTTTTGGAATCCGTGAACAGGATGAAGAAGACCCTAAACGACATGAGAGGCTCAACAACAAAGAATTGCTTCGCGAAAACATAGATTATGGAATCGGCATGTTCTTGATATATCTGCTGACACTGTCGATATTCCCTGGTTTCTTGTCCGAAGACACTGGAACACATAGCCTAGGAACATGGTTAGTTCCCAAAATAAGTTTTCAACTTCCATGAATATTGCTAAGATTTGCTAAGTGCCTTGCTGCTTTAAAACTGCATAACGCTCTCTAGGGTTTCGAAACCACACCGTTTGGGTAAAGTAGAAGGAGGGATATGAAATATACTCGGATATAAGGTAGGATATGATAGAATAATATGTATCACTCCGGTGTTTGGTTAGGACATGATATGAGGCAGGATATGATATATTTATAACTTTATACATGTTGTGTCTTATCCAGTGTTTAGGTGCGATATAAGCAACATGTATTAGTTAACTCTCTTATCCCCACCCCTCAAATTTGTCTACAAGCTTATACCACCCCAGCTAGATAAGGAATGTGAGGGGATAGAGTGGAAGTGCAGAAAAGACTTAAGTACCCCCAAATGACTTATCATGCCTTATCACAGTCCAATCATATCCTACCTCATATCCCAGTATATCTCTTATCCCAATGAGTTTTATACCTTATCGAAACAAAGCAATATAGGTATATGAGGGGATAAGTTATACCTGTCTCGTATCTCTTGCCCAAACACGAAATTTGAAATTGTAGGTATAACATACTCCTATACCCCTCTTCTTATACCTTAGCCAAGCGAGTACAAGGTTGTAGATTTTAAGCTTTGGTCCTATAGCAGGTACTGTCTCATATCTCTTTCCCAAAGGCGGGACCTCAGACCATATATAGTTATAACGTATCCTTGTACTCCTCTTCTTATACCTATGCCTCTCGCTAATGCCTAACTTCATACTGCAGGTATGCGCTTGTACTTATAGCAATGTACAATGTATGGGATCTGATCGGGAGATACATACCGCTTATAAAATTCCTGAAGGTGGAATCAAGAAAAGGGCTTATGGGAGCCATCCTTTCTCGTTTCTTGCTCATCCCAGCGTTCTACTTCACAGCCAAGTATGGCGACCAAGGTTATATGATTTTTCTAACATCCTTCTTGGGCCTTACTAATGGCTACCTCACAGTGTGCGTATTCACTTCTGCTCCAAAGGGTTACAAGGTGCGTTAATCTATCAAGTACCCTATTTTTATGGCTTTCCTTTGTTTGTATGAAATGTTTTTTTTTTCAATTCTTATATTTTTAAATTATCATCTGCAGGGACCGGAGCAAAATGCGCTGGGGAATATACTGGTGTTGTTTCTTATAGGAGGGATATTTGCCGGGGTAACTGCTGATTGGTTGTGGCTCATAGGCAAAGGCTGGTAAACTGTCAGGATTCATCGGTAAATAGCAAACTCTTGTTTAGATAATTATATCTGTGAAGAAGACAGTTTAAAGAAAGGTAACATTGTTGCATCGGATTGTTTTCCGGATGTCTATAAATAATAGACAGAAAAATCATCTATGAAAACTAAGCCGTTCACCAGATTATATTCTTCTTCTTTTTCGATAGGTAGGTCATACACCAGTTATCATACATTTGTAAGCTACGAGACAGGTTCATTTCTCTGTGAACATACCGATAACATCCAGAGGTTTGTTTTTTAACAATAGGCCTATTATAGCAAAACCAGAAGAAAAGCCAGTTCCTGACCCCTTATAGTGTGCTGCTTCTAATTAGACTGATTTTTGAAACATAGTTAGTAGAAATTGCAGAAGGTAAGATGTCACCTCGGTGGTCTAGAATGCTTTCTCTGATCGCTATGCTCTCCAGATTCAATGACCCAAGATGGAAGACAAGGGTACCGAAAAGCTGTCTTCGAAATGTTGTGGTAGTGATGCTTGAGTTGCTACAATGGAGTTGTAGTATGGCAAAGTAGAGATCGATGAAGTCTTTAAGACCTTTCCATGATTACGACATGTCAACACCTCAAACTTATACTGATAGAGAGAATGCAATACTAGAGAAAAGAGATGCATCTAAACTGAAGAAATTGTTCCCTTATATAGGAAAACTACACACTCATCTATTGGTACTGTTGCAATACAATCTGGATGGTGTTTTCCAGTTCTTTTATGGACTAAATGTTGGACTTGGAAGATAATTGTAGGTTGAACCATCTTCTGGTTTCCATCAGACAACTTGTTTTTTGGGCCAACTAACGGGCCGGGGCTGACACCTTGCCCATTTTTCTTGGCTACTTTGCTAGTCGTACTCCCCCTCCAGCTCTTCAAGAGGATCCATCCCAACTAATGAAAGAACAGAATTATCTCGACTTATGCAGACAAGTAATTGTCTTGAGTTACATAATAGTACTGTCAATCCTCATGGACCTTCGTGTCTAACTGCATTGGTCAGAAAAAGTTTTGGTGGCGGAGAAGTCACATATCCGCTGCTCACATGCCTCTCGGATGTGAGGATGTTGGGAATGTGAGCATGTTGGGCATACACAACATAGACTGTATAGTTTGTAGGTTGTTACATGTAAGCGAGTACCCTGTACGTATTCAAGGGATATCACATGCCGGTCGTCCTTGTATCACAGGCCGATACTTGGAGTACCAGAAAGGTTAAGCTATGATGGCATTGATCCAGAATCCAGTCGAGATGGTTCTTTAGAAGCTTCTAGGGATAGTTTGACCTTCTAGAATGTTTGATTCCCTAGAAGGTTTCAGACTAAGCAGGCAGGCTATAGGTTTGATGTATTGATTTGGGAAGATTCTAGACCATCATTACGGGGGGATAATATATCCTTAATTTAATTGGTGCTAATATAAATAGAGGGGACCTCATTTGAAGCAAACCATCTCAGAGAGCTATAAACACTCCATATTCTCATTGTATTGTCTTTAGAGATCAAATACAACATTTGAACCTTCTCCATGTCGCATTCTTACTTTTTAAGTTGTCGTAGTTCTTAACTTGAAATAGGTTCAAGTAAGGCATGCAACCCGCAACACTTGTCTATCTTCGAAAGAACCTTTCATATTTCCTATGCAAAACTACTGCAATTCAATTTATCAAGAATGATGGTATCGTACACATGTATCAAGTTTCAGATACCAAATTTACACTCTTATCATGTTCCAAAATATAAGGATTCTTACATCATAGAAACGAAATTGAACCTCTTGTGCAGGTCTTGTATATGTATCGTAACATTGTAATTTGAATACCATTGTAACATTGTAATGCAGTAATTCATAAGTTCGACCGGGGAAGAAAATGTAGAACCTAAACTGCACCTAATTACTGCCTTGAACCACTTGTAAAGGTTGAACTCCAATTCTAGTGTGTCGACTGACTAACAAGTTATGCCCAACACGGTATCACCTTATCCCTTATTTTTGAAATAGTAGTAGAGCTAAATTGTGGAACTTGTTTCAATTTACCAGAGTGTCGAACATACCAATTATCCGAAAAGTGATCACATCAAAACTCTCGATTTTTTATTAAGAATATAGTTTCGAATTTCATTGTTCAGGTCACTAATGTAACAGTTAAAGTGTCAAGGGTTAGGCCCATGCTTGAAACTCGTCCGGCCCACACTAAAATGAGCCATAACTTGCCCCGACCGGCACCCTCAAACACCGAAGCGGCCCAGCCCCCAAAACCCACCCCGGTGTGGTTCGACTTGTACACAAACTGACACGCCCTAACCCCCAGTGCCCCCGCCCCCCGAAAAAAAACAGTAGTGTTTCATATTAATATTAAAAAGATATTATTTAATATATTAATAGTATATAATGGTCGGACCCACGACCCCCTCAACTCTTAACCTCACAAGTTTAGGGCCCGGGACTGGTGGGGTTCAAGTTTTCCAACTCCTCAACCCCTGCCCGACCTGCTCCCCCCCCCCCCCCCCCCCCCTCCTATTCCTCTCAACCCGACCACCTCTCTCACAGGCCCGCCTCCACTTAGTCGGACTATTTGCCTACTAAAATGACCCGGGGCAGTAGCAACTGACTAAATGGTCAAAGACTAGCAAACATTACAGGTGTTCACGGCCCAGTTCGGTCGGTCTTATGTCGTTAATGACACCTAAACTGAAATGATCGGTTTTTCTAAACTTGAACTCGAAATATGATCAGTTCGAAAATCTAAAAAAGTAAACCCGCACCGATATATACTGGTGAGGTTCGGTTAATACCTACGATTTTTAATATTATAATGTGCAACATCATGAATTAAGAAAAACTAAACATCAATGTACCAGTTTTTTCAATTCTCCATTCAATGAAATAACTATTTACATGCTTATAATTATCCTTATGCTATCATATATTTTTAGTGAAATTATGTTACTACATTTGCATGTAATGTTCACATATACACACAAAAATTTACATGAAAATATATGAGGAAGATTAGAAGTGTTTATTTAGATTTTATATATGAACATTAATAACTTTGTAGATTGACAATAAATTGAGTGAGTTAGTAATTAACACTCACATCGGAAAAATATTACTAAGTTCATATACATTAGATACTAATAATGCAATACAATTTGAACATAAATTCATAAAATAACTTTTCGGTTCAGTCCGGTTTTAGTCGGTTATTCGGTTTCGGTTCGGTTCGCTGAGAGCCCGGTTCGGTTTTACAAAAAACAACCCGCATAGTGTATTGAAAGTTAAAAAGAACCAACGGTTCAGTACGGTTTGGTTTGGTGTGGTTCGGTTTTGCCGGTCGGATCGGTTCGTGAACACCCCCTAGCAAACAGGACCAATAGCCTCTCCTTCATGCTTTCATGTGCAGCCTAGTGGGTCTTACTACTCACATATATCTAGGTAGAAACAAACATTCAGCCCGCAATTCCCTCTTCTCCTCATGTGACATTTGATCATTTTTTGTTTGGGTAAAAGACAAAAACCACCCCTCGAGTATGGGGTATATACAAAAAACCCCTCGTGTTTTGGGATATACAAAAACCACCCATGTCGAGACAAAAACCACCCCTGTCCGTGGATGGACGTTAGACAAAAAGCACCCTCTATTACAATCAATTATTATAAGCGTGCAATTTGTCTTCTTTATGACCATTTTACCCTTACTTGTATTTTCTTGTTTATTATGCTCATGTTCTTGGTGTCCACAACAACAACAATAACAACAACAACAACAACAACAACAACATTATTATGAAAAAAAATTCCTCAACTGTGTCGAATTGACTGAGACCCAACAACAACAACAACATCAAGATTATTATGAAAAAAATTCCTCAACTGTGTCGAATTGACTGAGACCCAACAACAACATCAAGATTATTATGAAAAAAAAAATTCCTCAACTGTGTCGAATTGACTGAGACCAAGTTGAGTCTCGAATCTGAGTCTCGTATCAAATTAGACGGCGACGAACTTGCTGTCCTTCAACTGAGTCGAATTGACGACGGAATCTAAATAAAGGCCACCATACTTGAACACAAATTTGCAGGACCTAGAATCGTCTTCTACTTGCTGGGCAGAGGGGAGGGAAATCACCAGTAAACAAACCCGATTTCGACGGTTCACCGGTTGGTGACAGATGAGATTAGACATTACCAATAGATCATCAGGAGGAGAAGAGGATAAAGAAAAATTAGTCCCTCCTTCCCTTCGATCTGAGCCACAAGAACAACAATATGAACCATATCTACCTATACCTTCGAATCTAGACCAAGAATGCAACGATCGTCGATGTAGCAAATCGAACGAAACACCCCCCCCCCCCTCCTCTCGACCCACCACGGAGCAACAACAAACCAAACCCTACCCTTATCTTCTCTGCCCTCTTGAGATCGATTCCGTACGGTCTTCATCGGCGGTCTTCATCGAAACTAGGGTCGAATTGTGGCGACGGCTACGACTTGACCTCCCTCAACTGAGTCGAATTCACGAGACCCAGTTGAGTCTCGAATCTGATTCTCCTATCGAATTAGACGGCGACGACGAGACCCAAGAATCCGTCGGCGCGACCCAGAGTTTGTGAATTGGCGGAGGAAAGTGGGGTTGGTGGCGATGGGTGGAGCAGAGAGAGGGACAGAGACGCACGCCACCTCACCGTCGCTGTTTGTTCGGACCGACGCCGCCTCAACACCGCCGTCGCCAGATTCTCTCTCTCCTTTTTCTTACTCGATCTGTTGAGAGAGAGGGGAGGGAGAGGGAGGTCTTGATCTGGGATGATGGAGGTGGTGGGATAAGGTTAGACGGGGAAGAGGCTTCTGAGTTTCACGAGAGTGAGAGAGGGGGGCGGAGGAAGAGTTTAGGTTAAGAGAGAGAGAGGAGATAGTAGAATGAATGGATAAGGAGAAGGAAACATATATATAGTAGGGTAATTTTTTTTCATTTGAGGGTAAAATGGGTATTTAGTGTTTCCGTTAGTTGCCGTTAGTCACCGTCAACAGACAGGGGTGGTCTTCGTATATCCCCGAACACGAGGGGTTTTTTTGTATATACCCCATACTCGAGGGGTGGTTTTTGTCTTTTACCCTTTTTTTTAGAACTACATTTGATCTTCTTAAAATGTCAATGGATTAGGTTAATCTAACCCCAAGTTTCGAGTTGTTCCAGATCTAACATTTTCTTTTTGTTTGTATTATTAGTTCAATGATCAAATCGAAAGTATTAGTATTTGTTTTTGAACTTTTAGAGATACGACCAACATACTCTATTTCAGCTGATGTTACTCGAGGTTTAAGGAATAAAAAGCTAATATGTTTTTGTAAAATGTCGTTTTGCGCAAAATATAGATTCATTGACTCGTTAATCAACACACTTTGAACATTGTGGTATAACTCGTATTTGTTGAATTAGCAGAACCAGGAGTCGTAAAAACTATTCAAACATTACGTTATGGATTCATTGTAACATTGTCCAACACGGATAATAAAGTTAATTCACTTGTACAACTTAGATCGAAACGAAAGAGTTAGAAGTAAGAGAAATATGAAATCATGGTTCTTTTTTTCTGCTATGAATCCTTAGTCGAAAGTTGAAAAATAATCCTCCAAAGATGTAGAGGTTGCATTGTGTTTTTCCATTCTCAATGGAACTTTTTAGATGTCATTTTTTTCCGTTTTCCAATTGAAGCCAACCTAATCCACACTTTTCAAACTGCTAAAGTTTGAAGAAAAAACTAATTATGAGCAAACTCATAATTCTAGTTTCTCAACTGACTAAAAGTTATAGCCCAACACCAAGTATCCATGGCCCCTTATTTTTCAGATAGTGGGAGAGGTAAATTGTGGAATGTATTTCAGTTTACTAGCGTCTAAGATACTAATTATCTGAAAGAGATCACATCCAAACTCTCGATTTTTGCTAACAATATTGTTTGGACTTATAACAGTCACCAAACATGGACTGATGGACTTATTCATATAACCTTAGGTAGTGAGGCAGCTTAGGAGTGAAATGACAACCAACTCATTTTCTCTTTAGTTCATTTTGTTGCCTTACACCATTTAAGTCCCGTTCGTCTCTCACCCTCTTTGATCAACCCACTGTGTGTTGCAAATGATTTGCTCGATGATATTCAAACATGTTGTGCACATATATACAGTCATCGACATCTTCAACATTCAAAGAAGGAAAGAAAAGGCAAAACTCGACGGAGAATAAACCCACCGCGAAGCCATGAACTCCAATTAGATAACTTGATTTTTTTCCAGAAATCATCAACTCAGCGATTAAATCAAGGGTGGGCAGTCGTTTACAGAAGAGAGATGGGGCCAAAATTTTGGTGTCATTCTCTCTTTACATCGTCATTTCCTCTATCTTTTTTTTTTTATGAAACCTCTGTGCATCTCAATCAAGAAAGAGATTAGGTGGGTGGGTGGTTGAGAATTGAGATAGGGATCCATCGGATGAAAAATTGAGATAGAGGAAAGGCTTAGCATTTAGGTATATTAGTCTTTTCAACAGCGATACTTTGTCTATCCTAGACAAAAACAAAGACAATCTTAAATATAACTCAATAATATCAATACTAGTATTATCAATATCATTACCATTGTTAAAATCGCTATGAATCCCTCACATTTAAGAAAAAAATAAACGAAGTATTAGTGAGACTATTTACCTACTAAAATGACCTGGGAGAAGTAGCAACTAGCAACTGACTAAATGGTCAAGGACTACCAAATACTTCCTTTGTTTCTTCTTTTTCTTCCAATTTTAATTTTTACCACTATTCATCGGGTCGCTTTGCCCCGATGATTTGATTAGTAATACGATGTAATTTTTTGATAAATTTTTAAGGTGTAGTAGAGTAAACTTTGCTCTGCAATCGTCTTGATATCCAAATCACTGAGTCAAATTAATATGTTTAGGAATGAAAAAGTCAAAACTGAAATAAAAAGAAGAAACAGACCAAGTACGACCAATATCCTCTCCTTCATGCCTTCATGTGCAACCTAGTGGGTTCTACTACTACTCACATATATCTAGGCAGAAACAAACATTCAACCCGCGATTCCCTCTTCTCCTCATGTGACATTTCATCTTTTTAAAATGTCAATGGATTAGGTTAATCTAACCCCAAGTTTCGAGTTGTTCCAGATCTAACCTTTTCTTTTGTTTGTATTGTATTATTAGTTCAATGATCAAATCCAAAGTGGAAACTATTTGTTTTTAAACTTCTAGATAAACTATACGACCAACATACTCTATTTCAGCCGTTGTTACTCGAGGTTTAAGGAATAAAAAGGTAATATACTTTTGTACAATATCGTTTTGCGCAAAATATAGATTCATTGACTCGTTAATCAACACACTTTGAACATTGTGATATACTAACTCCGTTTCGTCTGTTTCGTCTGCGTTTGACTTTTTAACCCGTAACTGAGTCACTTTGACTTTGTGATTTGAGTACCAAAACGATGTAATTTTTTAACAACTTTTTCATGGTATTTTAGAAAACTTTCCTCTATAACACCATGCAAAGATTACCAAATTCTTGTATCGTTTTGCTAATCAAATCACCGGATGAAAGTAACCCAGTGAATAGTGACAAAAATTGAAGTAGGCTGAAACAGGCGAAACAGAGGTAGTAACTCGTATCAGGAGTCGTAAAACTATTCAAACCTCACGTTATGGATTCATTGTAACATTGTCTAACACTGATAAAAAAAGTAAACTCACTTCTACAACTTAGATCGAAACAAAAGAGAGACTTAGAAGTAAGAGAAATATGAAACGATGATTCCTTTTTTGTGGTATGAATCAGGCAGTGTTCCTTAGTCGAATGTTGAAAAATAATCCTCCAAAGATGTAGAGATTGCATTGTGTTTTTCCATTTTCAATGGAACTTTTTCTATTTTTTTATTTTTTTATTTTTTTCCAATTGAAGCCAACCTAATCCACACTTTTCAAACTGCTAAAGTTTGAAAAAAACTAATTATGAGCAAACAATCACGTGTACAGCTGCAGCACAAGTTCACCCCAATAATTATATGAAAGTTTTACATTAAAAACCGAAACTTTGGCTTTTTATTGGTACACACTGCCTTTTTGTTCTTTTGTCTTCAACTTCAACCCATTTTTCTATTTTCATACGTCTTTTTCTGTGCAAGAACCTTTCCTGTGGGACTCTCACTCTCTCAAATTGTTTTCTCTACTAGGCATGCCTTCTACATATACTAAAACTTCGATAAATAAATATCAATAATGAATAACCCGTTAAATGAATAATTTTCTCCGGTTTCGACTTAAGCAAAGGGCCTAACTAAATGTTCGATAACAAGTAATCTCGTCAATTGAATAATTTTCTTCAGCCCCAAGAATATTCATTCATCGATGTTTTCTAATCGTTGAAGTGATTCATCTGTCCCAACAAATATCATATTCATACACAAAAACCACAATTTGATCACTACATTTCATGCATAAGAGATCTCATCATCTACTAGCAAAGGGGCAATTGGTCATCTAACCTCACCTGGATTCTTAATTGGACTTCTAACCTGCGAGTGGTCAAAATGCCAATTTTTGCTACTAACATGCAAGTACATGAGATGAGGGGTCATGTAAGCAAAAATCAAAATAATAATGATGTGAACGTTGGAAATTTACAGGGTGAGCAAAATGACAAAAGGGACCCCTCCAAAATACTACCACTTGCCCCCAGACCCCTCTTGTCACCTACTATCACGTGAACCCAAAAATAAAGCAGTGGCCAGTTGGAAAACGTATCAAGAAAACCTCCAGATACAGCCACCAACTACTGCCAACACTGACACCGTCCTCTACACAGATGATAACATGAGCATCACAAAAACCACCACCAGTGGCAAAACCGTAAATCTGAACTTCCCCTCCCTAACCCTAATCGAAGCCGTCGACGACGACGAGTCCGATTTCTCGAACTGGAGCGAGTCGACGGCGAGCGGCATGTTCTCCTGGTCGGGGCTACATTTTGAATCGTGGTGAGGCGGGTGGGCGCTGTACATGACAGCACGTAGCACGGCTGAGACGGTCGGTATGTATGCCGTCTTGTTACGTGCCAGCAGCCACGTAAGTCCCATTAACTGGCAGTCGCGGCTGAACATCTTGCTCGCCCTGTCGTCTTCGTCGTCGATGCTGCTGTGGTTCTTGTGCGGGCCCTTTAACTGCGAGAAAATCGACGGAGCGACGTCAGAAGGGGTATTTGTGTCCATTAAAAGAATTATTTTTACCAATTAGGTAAAACATCAATTACTAAGTGACGTTAAAGGTAGAGACAGCCACCCTAGTTGCTCCTGTGACACTGTGTCTCAAACTATCAGAGAAGACCATTGCATGATGCTCAGAAAGAACACACCTGTTAAAGGTGGAACTCCTAAATTGCGACTTCCATAACTCAAACCTTGCACCCTTATGTGGCTTTCTCTTAATCTCATGGAAGGGTTACAACTTACAAGTGCTTTTGTACTGAACTAGCACACATCACATCTGTTGTCCATGATTGAACAACAAATTTTTGTTGAATGATTTGAAATGGAAGTGTGATGGGACTCATGGTATGACCACTTGTGTAGGGTTAAGATGTGCCCTATTTGCTTCAATTATAGCGGACATCGTTTTGCAATCCTACCGTTTAAAAATAAGAAAAACAGCTCAACACTACATAAACAAATTGGTGTTTTCTGAATGACATCCAGGACTTATTCTACGACTAGCCTTGAGGAAAAATATGAGAGGAATTGTTTCCGTGATCAAAGAGCCGTGCTACATTGACAAAAAATCAAACAAACATTTAAACACAGTCCAGATTTTGCCATATCGGTTGATGATTAAATACAGTCCAGATTTATTTATTTTATTTTGTTAATATTTTTCACGCTAATTTTTTATTTATCACATGTTTTCATCCACGTCAATTCCTTTACTTTTACTTGTTCGAATTTCTGTTCATTTGGACCTTTCCGTGATCGAAACATTCCACCACTATCAAAGTCCAAAAAGCAACAAAAAAGTTGGATGAATACATAAAATTAAAGATCTAGAAAAATTTAGAAAGCAAATTCTTTGATACCCGTGTACTAGTTGACTTAATTCCAAATGTTGAACTAGCTTTTTCGTTTCCAGTTTAGCAAAGTTTTGTGTGTCCAATAAGGTAAAAGAATTGTCAAAATTGCCAAAACTTTACAGAATTTAAACTTCGGTTGCCAAAAGAATTTGTATTTATGCGAATAATGCAATTCATAATTGCGTTACTCCTGAAATGCATGAACAACTAAATTGTAATAAAAATCATCCTAAAAAATAATTTGAGGAATAGTCAAAGTGCAACTTTCGTGGCGGAAATTTCGTAAAATATACTTTGAATGTATTCTTGACATGGCACCGTCAATTTGGTTAAATTTGTTCACCACGGGTCCTTCACTTGAATACAACACGAGTCCTTGGCTGCTACCACAACTAAAAATTTCACCACAAGCGTACTCTAGTAATTTTCAACTCCTATGGAAGTATTTCCTCCTGTATGCCAAAACCTTCGTAGTGCACTATTCATAATTTCATAGTGTTATAACTAATAAGAAAAAATAAATTTGTGTATCATCTCATTGGCTAAATTAGTAACGTTTTAGAGTCAATGGAGAACTCTACCAAGTGTTTTTTCTTCAAAGTAAACCAAAACATAAGTGCCAATTATTTTCAGGTAATTCCCTTTTACCTTAAGTGACACTTAAAAAGTCCTCAAAAGCGAAGTTGCCAAACACACCATTAGATTTATTTACTTATTTTATTTTTTGATAATAGATTTATTTTTATTTTTATTTTTTGAAAGACCTTAGATTAAAATTAGGAGGAAAAATCAACAAAATATCTCAACGGTAAAAAAAAAAGAGCTACAAATTAAATGACGCAAATACCCCCGGTGTTTACTATACCTTTTGTAGAGCTCCGAGGCACTTCGTGCAACCGGCGTACGACGAGTTCCGGCAATTCCTCTCCAAATTCCTCACCGCCCCCGTCGGCGTCGCATTCCGATGCGACGTCGTAACATTAAACGCCGCCGGACAACTCAACGACGTAATCTGATGTAACCGAATCCCACAGAAGCACAAAACGGCGTCGCACGACGCGTTCGGCTGGGGGATGTGAATGTTCCGGCTCACCAACGAGCTCTGCAGCGAGTTGACACACTTCTGCGAGTCGTCCGGCATCATCGGCAAATCCGCCGCCGGCGACGTACCCGCCGGGATCTGGAGCGCCGACCGGGCGTGCGCGGCGAAGAGCCACGCCGCGAGAACCGGGCAGCAGCGGCTCCGGTCTAGGTTCCGGCCACAGGCGGCTTTTACGCCGCCGAAGAGCTCGTCGGAGAGGTCGAGCCGGCAGGTCTGGGAGGCGGTCTGGACCGGGAAGGCCGGGACCGTGTTGGGTGAAGTCGGGTAGTCGACCGGCTTGAGTGGCTGGGCCGGTTCGGCGATTAGACCGGCGAGTGATTGGTTACAGAGAGTTACCAGCAACATGAAGACGAAGAGATTTGAAGACATACCCATTTGACCCATTGAGGCCAATTTTTGTGGGTAGTGATGGGATTGAGCTATAAGGGTCTGATTCGTTTCGATTCAAGTGATCGGAAAGGCTTACACAGAGAAAGTTTGAAATAGACTTTTGTGGGCTTTTTTAGAATCAGAAGGTTGTGTAAGTGTGCTTGAGAGACAACTTTTGGGCAATTCTCAAGGGAAGATGAAGAGAAAAGCAAAACCCAGAAAAGTTTCTCTTTCTAGAGATATAGAGAGAGAGAGAGGGAAGGGAAAGCAAATGATGGAAGGAGGATCTCTGTTGATTTTTTGGAGGGAGATAATGGGTGACGCTCTGAACTCGAATAAATAAATCCAATGTGGTTTGTTACAAATTAGGGCTTCTGTTTTGGATAAATCGCATATAAGTCATCCCTCTTTTGGAGCACTACAAATTACTCCTGATAATTTTTCAATCACCAATCGTGGGTGTTTTTTAATCACTCACAGTGTATTTAAATGTGCACTTATTAGTTGTAGAACATCTCGTTATGCTCTTTTGAAATACTAAAAAATCACTCATTCTTTAGCACAATTCATTTTTTAGAGAAATTGTGCTTGTATTACTTCAAGAACAAGATTCAAATACATAATTACTTGTGAAAACCTCTCGAACCCACTGTGGGAGAGTGTTGGTTCACTCCTTCGATTCATTCATTTGCACCGCCTGTTGAGCTAATATGTAGGTTGTTTGATTCGCTTCCCTTGGCACTGATCTCCGCATGACCTGTCGAAATTTTCGAAGCGTATCAAACTATATTTGATGTTATTTTCAGGTAATTGCAGTCTAATTGTTCTCGCAAATTCACATGACCTTCATATCCATATTACTTGTCTGGTTTGCCAAAAGATTTTTAGTTGACTTTAGGGAGGTCATCTTGACCGCGTAATTTAGATAATGGTATTATACGGTTTTTTTTGTAATATTATAGTGTTGAGAAAGACCTACAATATTATAGAGAGATTAATATATTTTTGTATCATATCCATTATTAAATTAGTCGATCAAAGTGAACTAATTAATAGTGCTTGAAAAGATTATGACGAAACAGATCTGTCTTCTTTACGCTTGACGATAACTTCTTTTTTAGAATTACATTATATAGTCGGGTTCAAACTCAGGACGTCATGCGGGGGTTCTAACTCTGTACCACTGAACTTGCACCCATTTGCACCTCTTAATTCTAATGAATTGAACATTATATATGTAGATTTTATTCAAGAATATCTCGTAGTTTGACTAACACTCTCTGTTAAATTGCACTGGCAGTACGCATATTATACATTTTGTTACACTTTTATACCTACATTTTTTATTTTGACATCCACAGTACCCACATTTTGAAACTTTTGCACTAGTGGTACATTTGACTAATGCCATTAGTTTTTTTTTTTTTTTTTAATAATTAGTGTGTATTTTGGTCTTTTACATAAATAAAATAGCACAAGTGGTACCCATATTTAGAACTTCGTTACAATTTGGTATTCATATTTTTAGATTTGATAATTTTAATACCCTCAATTTTATTTTATTTTCAAATTTGATACCCTCAACTGCAAGTTTGAGTAAAGACAGTCAAGATAAAAGAAAAGCTTTCACAAACCCAGCTCAACCACCACCACGAGGAGATGAAGACAAGAATTTTCTTTTCTTAAAGGAACAAGAGAAATCACTCAGCAAACTGAGAAAATACTTGAGACAGTGAGAATTTTCTTCGGCAGTCTGAAAGCTAGTTAAACTGCTACCACCAAGATAAAAATCAAAACGAAAAAAGATAAGAAGACGAAGCATCAACCACTACCACCACCAAAGGCAACGGCGAACCTAGACTCTGAGTGGTTCCCGTTGACGTCTTTAATCGATTCATCTTCTTCGTCCCCGAAACCAAAAATCGATGATTGAAACCCAACCTAGAACATCCAATCGACAAACTGCATCATTTCCTCATCGTCGGTTCTTCGTGGGATCTTCAACTCCTAATTCTCTCAACAAAGCGTACATAATGTCTTTACTGGAGCCAATGTCTGGGCGGTTGTCATTGACGACGATGGTGGAGACGGGGGTGGCAGCGAATTGGGCCATGTAGAGGGGATTGTGGGGTCAAGGAGGCCATGGGAGAGATCATGGGGGAGTCTCCAGGTTTCTCGAATGGATATGGAGACGTTTTGATAACTCTGTATTAGAGTTATAATCTTGCATGATTTTTCTATCGTTTTGTATGATTTTCGGGTAGAATATGCTAGAAATACACCATGAATGTGAAGAAATAGTAGAAGTTTAGCTTCGAACGATTAATTATTAACCATGGTGTTTATCACTTTATTTATGCTTATTTTGTCACGTTTGATTGCACAGGTTGTTTTCATGTTGTTTTGACATAAAACAGAGCTTGAGAGATCAGGTGGAAAGGAGGAACGAGCTTCGAAAAATATGCGGAGCTTTGGAGAAGAAGTTAAGAAGAGAAAATGGTGAAAATATTGGAAGAGGGAAGCTAAGTGTAGTTTTTGAATTTTTGTTAAAATGCAATAAGACCCCCTAAAGGAATACTCCAAGTACTTAGTAAGAATTCGGGGATGAAGAAGTTTACAGCTCACTATAAAACATGATCAGCTCAACAGATCGTAGGATCTGAAACAGATCGCACGATCTGAAGAGCTGATCGTGCGATCACCTGGAGCCAAAACACGGGAAGAAAGAAGCCAGCAGATCGCACGATCTGCTTGGCCGTGATCGTGCGATCTGCACATGTCCTTAACCTAGTTATTTCCTTAATCTAGTTGAGGAATCATTAATACACTACAACTACAATTAATTATAGGCAATCTCATTCATCTAAGATCATTATTCACGCAAGAAAGAAGATAAGAACAAAGGAGACGAAGAACAAGGCCGAACCTACAATTGGAGAATTCCGTTTGATTTCTTCTTCTTTCATCTATTTATTAATCGTTATGGAGAAACTTTGTACTATTGTGTTAGATATAATGAGTAGCTAAACATATCTTGATAGGAATCTCTATGAGATCCTAGGGTTTATGTAGATGTTGAGATTTTAATTATTTTAATCTTTGTTTCGTGCTTTATGATTTTGTCTATTAAATGATTGTTAGTTTATTGATATCATTAACGATCTTAGTCTATTGACACGACTAATATGAGAATTAATAATCAATTAACTAGGATTTGTTCTTAGATTGAATCATGCTTAAAGTTTAATATCGTGTTAATTAAATTGTTCATATACTGTTTTAATACTTATTGGGAATGGATAATTAAATGAAACCAATATATAGCTAGCGAATGCTCGAAAGACATTCTAACTAGCCTTGATGTGATGCGAACAACAACCACGAATCACCGAGATCGAAATGAGACGTGAATAGGACTGGCTATTCTGGGTAAATTCAGTAGGAATATTCATATGTTCCGTGAAACGTTTGACCGACATGACCCGTTATAGTAGCAGTAAATGACCTGCTATAACGGACTGATAAACGTAGGTGGACCAACATGACACAAGGTGAACTGTAACGTAGAACGACAAGAGACTGATAGGAGAGTGTCACAGCCATTACCCATCTTAATTAGAATAGAGCTAAAGTGGTACTTAGATTATTCGAAAATCGCGTATAGCATTAGGTGATCTATGAGATTGCATCACTAATTAAGAACTCTTCTTAATTTCACTTTACTGTTATTTATGCGATTACTACAACCACATGTTGGGGGGAGGGTAACCTTATTATTCTAACATTTTTCCTCATGTTACATAGTAAACTTAATTAATCTGTTCATTATAACTTGTTACAAAAAAAATTTGTGGGATTCGACAATCGAAATATTAAATATACTCACTCTTTATTACTCTTCCGTGCACTTGCGGTAATATTAGAAAAATGAGAAAATGAGAAAACGAAAAACTAGAGAGAAACCAAAATAGTTTTCCTCTTCCTTTGAACTTTAAAATTTACTAAACAAAATGTGCCGAGAAGAGTTCTTATCATCCACCGAACAGGCGGGGAGGTAAGTGCAAATTAGAAAAGAAAGCAACTGCCTATCACAACTGAGTAATGACAGTAAATCAGATTATGCCACATCATCTGTTGCCTGTCAAACTTGCCAACTGTGTGGCTAATAAAGGGAACGAAATCGTTTGATAACAAGTAGAGAATTCAAAACATAACGTAAAGCTTCATCCGACGACCACTAAGAATCTATCCAAAAATCCAACGGCTACTGAAATCCTTTAGTTCATGTCATCAGTTTTGACACCATTGCAATTAAGTCCTGACAGCAAGGAGATTTTCACTTCTTTTTCTAATTGGTAACGCGTAAATACATCGCGGTCAACGTTGAGCGGAGGAAATGGAGGTGGGGTTGGATATCTCATGCCCCATTCTATTCATCTTCATCTTCTTTTTCGTTAAGTGAATGGTTAATTCAAGCAAACTAAGGAGTGATGTGGAATCAGAAACCCCAAGGGGAATAAGTCGCTGCAGAAGCACTCCGCCACTTTCGGCTTCAGCGTCACTCATCCCTCTGTCGTCGTCTCCCACGGCTCCCTCGATCTCAAAGAGGATCATGATGCTAATGAGGTGAAGCTGAGGAAATTCAACAAGAACATTACCTATGGACCTTGCTAAGGAATAACTAGACTAGCCCGATGGGAGTGTGGTCGAAGCATTGCTATGGACACTCCGGAGAACGTGGAGCACCTTCTACATGGCAAGAGACGGTAAGGTCCGCAACGACGGCTTGTAGGATGGTCGCGTTTAAGCATCTTAACAAGTTCATCATCGTCTAATGTATGCTGGTGTTTCCTTTCGTAGTTGCCTTTAGGTCTTTGTAAGGAGAAATTTCTCAGCCTCTCTGATTGTCTATTTTGCCATGTTTTGTTTATGAACATTAAAACCTCATGGATGAATAATAATGTACCTACTTACTGTTGAGATTTATCACGACGAAAGCCCGCGCAACGGAAAATCAAATACGATCACTTAACTAACACGCGATATGGAGAACGAGAAAATAAAGAACACAATATTTAACGTGCTTCGGCAAGTTGCCGACGTGCACGGGGCAAGAAAGAATTTTCACTAGTAAGAAAACCGTACACCCACAATTCTCTCTAGAAGCCTCTCAACTCTCCTACACACTAAACATGTGTGCCACTCTGAGTTGAACTGATGAATAAAACAATATCTAGCACCTCTATTTATATACTAAACTAGAGGAGGTGGACAAGCCCACCAAGCCCAATCTATCACCTCCTCAGAGATCACCGTCTCAGAAGAAAAATCAGACGCATCTCGTACACGATTCGTCTTGCGGAATTCGAGACAAACCTAACACTTACAACGATTAGGATGAATGTAGTCTCTGGCATCTTCTTTTTCGTTAAGATCTGTGCATAATATTTTTTTTAGCTAACGAGTTTTTTAAATAACTTTTTTTACATGGATTGTTAAAGTTAAAAAAATTTGTTACAATTAATAAAGTCGTAAACATGGGTACTATTGAAGTAATTTTATCTTTGTAAAGACTAAAATATCCGCACTAACCGTTAAAAAAGCGCTGTTAATGAAATGTACCACCGGTGCAACTATTTTGAAATGTGAGTACTGCGACTGCAAAAAATTGAAAATCTAAGTATGAAAGTGTAACACAATTTATAATATAGGCACCACTTGTGCAGTTTTGCCAAATGTCCTGTAACACGGCATACGAGCAAACTAGAAGAGAATGAAAACTAGAGGGGCTTTACAGAGGAAACAATAACAAAAGACTACAGAGAGACAGAGACGGAGGTGACAGGTAAAGGCTGTCAGAGAATTTGGCAGATAGCGAAGAATCCTTCTTTGAGAGTGACTGATGCTTGTTGTGGCTGTGGTTAATTATAAGTGGCAAATGTTTGCTTAACCTTCAATTAGGGTAAAGCCAGTTCATTTAGGGCTGTTACACTTATTTTGAGACTTTGAGATTTTTTTTAAACGGTTAAAAAAAGTTAAAAGACTTTAAACAATGGATATATGTCAATAAAAATATATTTTATATATTGAAATGATGTAAGAATATGTAATTTTGATGAAATATATTACATTATATTACATATATTAAATTATTAAATTAAAATTTTATTTTATTTAATGTTTTTTGAATTTTTAGTAAAACTTGTATTTTAAAAAAAGTTGGAGGTGAAAATAAGGGGTATAATAGTCTTTTTATATTTTTCGTCCAATATTAAAGGAAAGTGAACGGAAGAGTATCTACTTACATGAAAATCCAACGTTTGCCTCCGGTGCAATTTAGCCTTTGTGGAAATACCCACGTTGGGTGAATAGGAGTACACGTGTCAATTCCGTCCACTGAGTGTAACGATAGTTAGTGTTGGATACCTTCAGTGCACAATTTTAAAATTTTGGATACCCGCTGTGCATGATTTGAAATTTGGGTACCAGTTGCCAGTTTTGGAAAATATGGGTACCTCCGATGCAATTTTGCCTATTTATTCCTGTTTCTTCACGTTAGATATTTTCCCAATCTACTTCCACGGCCCCAGAATTTTAGCCTACTTTCAGCTTTTGCCTGTCTTAAAATTGGAGTCCACTTTTTATTTTTTTTATTTTTTGAGGGGAATTGTTTTTAGTAACGCACAATATCATAATATCGGTAGTTTCTCCTAATTTTCTTAGAATGGAATGATTACGTGATTAAAAATTAGTTTTTAAAAAAAAAAAACGAGTTAATGACTAGATAAAAACTAATAAGAGTGCAATGATTATATTTATTTTTATTAATTTTATTTTATAAATTTTTTAAAAATAATTAATTTTGCAAATGAGTGTCAGTTCAAGTGATAGAACATTTAAAAGTCAATGCATGAAGTACGAAGTTCGTATCCAATAAACTGCAAACATGTAAGCTTTCGAACCCAATATACTACAAACTGGTAAACCCATGCATAAACATTAGTATAAATTTATTTTATTCTAAGTTGTTGTTTTAAGAAATCTCAAATTCCTTAATTAAATGTGTAGAAAAAGAGAGAGAATCTTAAGTGAGTGACAAGTGACAATACGAGAAGGAGCAAACCAACCGTATCTGCATGGCTCCAGCGGGTGGATTTTGCTGCATCTCCTCTACCTCCTCTTGCTTTACCGTCAGCCGTATTCCCCAAAGTGGTCCTTTTTCTCTTTCAATTATTTGCATTAGAGATAACATACATTAATTAGAATTAAAAAAGTTGAATGAAATATTAATCCCAACTTCCTTTTTCTTCCAGTTTTTCTCTTAAACTAATCCTTCAGGTATCCTGGATGCTGTATCCTGAGAATGCAGAAACAAACTCAATTCAACAATTAGCATCCAGGATACAGCTCTTTTCTTGGCGACGAGTGAGGATGATGCTACAAATACGTAAAATATCTGGAAAAGTCAACAGACAAAAAATTCGTACCGAGGAAGTATTATTTTTAGCATAAATTACAAAAACATGATTTCCGTGATTTAGACTCAGTTATGTAGCTGAAGTGTGATTTAGAAAGTTTTACTTTGACGTGTGTTTTTGCTCAGATTTTACAAAACTTTTCCATCTATAATTCCGTTAATAAACTAAATAACTAATTTTACTCTAACCCCATAAATTAAAATATTATCGAAAAATTAGATCTTTTAATAGCCAAATGACCGAATCAAAGTGACCCAATTACGAAGAAAGTAAAAATTATGAATGTAGCAAGTGACATATAAAGTTACGTTTGTGTACACCAGTTTTAAGTTCTCGTTGTACTGTCAATTTGTCATCACCTGAATCATTATTGATCTTGATAAGCTAGCATGAATAATTGAATGGCCCATTAGAATCACCCTTTTTGAAGGAGGAGACAACTTGAGAGGAAGGAGCTTCTATCTCAACCCAATTCAACCACTCCAATCTAAAAAATATGAAAATTAAAGTAATCGCGGCAGCCATTCTAGAATGTAAAGCAAATGCACTAAATTATTGGGAGGACTTTTCCAATCTAGTGATTATATGCCCCATTTATGTACTATTTATCTTCTTTTTGCAAAGTTGATTAAGAATAATGAACTATTTGTTGGAATTTATAGACGTAGAATCTAAGAAGGAGAAGAGCAAACAAAAAGTTTAAGCAGTAATGAAATAATAGGAACTGTACGTACAAAGTTCGAAGAAGCGCTGCAAGAAGTTTGTGAAATTATATACAATCTCGAACATATGCTCGATTTCCTTAAGGCGAGATTCGCTCCCTTTAGGCGCCGTTTGATCCGGAGTGAAGACCTTCCTGGATAATTGTCTCTCACTGTGTAATCGGGTAGCACCGCCAGATTACACCCTACGAACCCTGAAATGGAATTATAACAATCAAGAAAAGAAGATTGGAAACTCTCTGGATATTGGAATTTTCGGAAATGAAACTGGGAAGGGTGTTTTGCTTTTACAGAAGCAGATTCACCCGTTGGAGCCGTTGGGACGGTTCACGAATGGTTACAAACCTATTCCAGAATATTTGGAATACGAATTCAAAATTCTGGTAAAGATTTCGGCGGTAAGAAATTAAAGTTGGGCCAAAAAATTAAATAGGCATGAGCCTAACAACAGGCCCCCACCGCACCACGTCACTGCCGTGCCCGAGACTGGGACCAAGCTGAGCCGGACGGGCAGGCGGCGGCGTGTGTGTGTGGTGGTTCGGACCATAGCTAGGTCCTCCCTCTTGCAATAAATTGCTACACCCAAAGGGCGTGCCCAATAGTGCAATCTTGGAACATATATGTTGGCCGAAATTGTTCCTCCCTCCAATGTGGGATGAATAAAATTTCCCACTTGGAGTATCTATCTTTACCTATGAATTTTTCAATGACCCGATAACGATTTTGGATGAAGTAAACACATACCCACTCGTGGATTTTCACACGACTTTCACCTCCAAAGTCGTGTGAAAATTGAGTTTTTTCAACAATTCCCCACATGAATGATAAATTTGGCATAAGAGCCGGAATATGAAAAGGGAAGAAAGAGCGTTATCGAGCCAACAATAATAGCATAAAAAGGTGGCTTGAGACCTTGAACGTTCTCTAGTGGAATACTAGAGGGTATATTAGCTTGTTAGTGGCGAACCACCTTGAGCTGCTCGCCGTGATGTATACCTAGTCAATAGTACCCACAGGGTTATTATTCTTTCCATACGAGGTTCTCATGATCGTGTCAGTTTTGGCCATGGAAAATTTAATCATGGTTTCGTGAGTGGTATTAGAGAATTTAGCCTCGTCATTCTCCTAGAACAGGCCCCCAGTTCCCAATCATATAGGTAAGTCTCATAAAGAGTATCTTGCCATACCCAACTTGGTTTTATTGCCAAGAATGCTTATCCTGAACCAATGCAAGTGTCACTCGGCGTTGCCCTATGAATGGGTTTGGGAATATAATTTTCCTTACAATGACTGTATTTGCACAGTAGTTAGGTTGTTCCTTTTGAACCTAGTTCTTGGGATCTCCAACCATCTAGGTTGTGTTTTTCTCTACGTGAAATTCGGTGAGATAGGCTTTAATCTCATTCCCCTTGACGAACTCAAGACTTGCTCTCTTACTAACCCCTTGGTTAGGGGATCCGGTAAGTTACCCTTAGACTTCACATAATCGATCGATATAATTATGTTAGAGAGAAATTGCTTAATGATTATATGTCTTCGACGAATGTGTATAGACTTACCAATATAGATACTGCTTTGCGCCCTTCCAATAGTCGACTGGCTATCACAATGAATGTATATAGCCGTCATTTATTTAGGCCACATTGGATGTTCCTCCAAGAAGTGTCGAAGTCATTCTGCTTCCTCACTTGTCTTATCCAACACAATGAATTAAGACATTTCATTATGAATCTTGCAATGCAGGTCTGTTTGGAAGATTTTCATGATACGGCTACACCTCCTAAAGTAAGCACATACCCACTCGTGGATTTAGAATATGTTGTATCAGATATCCAATTGGTGTCACTATATCATTCTAGAACCACATGGTATCGAGAGTAGTGTTGTAACACCCCCATCTTAGATTGTTGGAGAACAACACTTGGGTTCCCCAGACTCTCACGAGATGTCCTCAGCTCAGCATGGAAATGCTCAGCAAGGAGTCTAATCATAACAGTTCTATTACAAGATAAAATAAAAGAAACTGGAATTTAAAAGAAACTTACTTTTATAGCTTGTAATACTGGCGTGACCATCCTCTAAGTGACGACCTATTTTTCCAAACTCCCGCGGGCTCACATGCCAAGTACATAACGCAGTGATGTCACGACAGCAGCTTATAGCAATCAAGACGGAGTTCATAATGAAATAGATATAGATTGATTTATAACGTATATCTTGTACCTTTAATGCTTATGCCCTGGTAACCTGACTCACGTCAGTTAGTAAGGAAACATTAAACCAGTCATTCCAACTATTCGATAACACAGTACGAAAACTCTATATTCATCTCCCCATTACTGTACCACCTACTAATCCACCAAGACAAACTATACCTTAAGTGTGCACACCCCCTACTGGATCGTCAGTCCAGAGGGTAATACTAGTTGCCTACAAGTCGGGAGGTAGCAGTGTACCGACTTAGCCCGTAGGCCATGGATGTAAAGCCCGAAGAATGGGTCCCATAATTGTGTTAAGCCCCTAGACCGGGTCCCACAAATGTAGCAAGTCCGTAGCCCGGTCCGATAATATTTAACCATACAGAGGTCTAGGCTACAAGAATCAGTTCTTATATAAGTATTCTAAAAAAACTAAGAACAATACTCATACTTACGTGATTCACGTGCATATATATAAATGTTCAATATCAGCCTTTTCTTTTATACCATGATTTCCGTATCTCCTACTCATGGAGACATACATACATCCGGTCGTGCATACTTCAACAGTAAATAAGCATTCATATGCTTACTTGGTAGCCCGCCTACTACCCCTAACCAGAAACGCTGATTCTATATCCCGACAACCTCTACACATACAAGTGTATAAATACTTTTTAGTATATGTCCTTATTAATGAGATATGATGCATATGTAGTATCATCCTAGCTGCCTAGCCCCTAATGACTGTTTAGCCCATGAAGTCTCGATCTTATCAGTACAGTCTCTGACTGTCCATGAATCTCATAATTATGCCTAGTAGGCATTTTCATGGGTTACTAAGTCTCAAACTTTTGATTATTTACATCTAAGCTTCCTGAAGTTTAGAAAAATTGTAAGAATACCCCAATTAGTTGTATTGGTCAACATTGACCCAGAATAGCTTATCTAACCCCACTTATTGATATCGGTCTTGTAGATAGTTCCAAGAGATATCAGCTTATACATCTTTTATTCAAAATTACAATTTTACCCCTCTTATATAGATTGGTCCATACAGAGTTTTCTCGAAGATTAACTTGATCAAATTTATCAGGTAGATTCAGACTAACAATATGAGAAACTTCGTTCAAGGATGTGAGGCCAGAAATGTCATTTTGACTGACAAATTGAAAGTCAACACTTGAGAGAAATTAGCCCAAACAGCCAACTTTGAAGCTAATTTATAATCGACTGAGGAAGAGTTTTGAAGAACTGAATACATCGTTTCAAAGAGGACTGAACAAGGATTCCAGAACATATTCAAGATCCTAGATACTCAAAACAGTCAAGAAGATATGTCAAGTTAAAGACAAACATTTCACGCCAAATCCCAGACTTAAGCCAAATTCACACATTTTAACAGTTTACCATACACTTTGCAACTCTTTTGGCTCAGGTTTTAGTACCCTTTAAGATTCATTCAGACCTAGAAACTTATAGGGATTGGTGGTGTTAAGTTTGGTGTACAAACAGGAAGAAGAAACAACCTGAAACTACAAGGCATGAAGGAGATATAGAGATTCAAAGTTGATTCAAAGAACACCAGCTCAAGAACACTATATCAGCTCATTTCTTTGCAACTTTGGCCTAGATTTTAGGTAGTCTACAAAGAGTTTCATGATGTGAAATCAATCCAGGATTGTAGAGCTATACTCAGAGGACAAGAGGGTGCAGTTATAATTCCAGTTGGCTAGGTCACAAGTATACTATAGAAGTCAAAAAGCAGCTACCAGCTGCAGGTGAAGAACACCCGGCCAACAACAACATTTTTCCTTCAACTTTAGAGCATCTCCAAGAGATGGCCTATAAGTTGTCTTTGGAACAAATATAGGTCAGTTTTGCTCAAAAACCAGCTCCAACAGCTGGTGTAAAATCTGGCATAAATTTGAGCCAGGCCTATAATTGGACCAGTTCTGGTCTAAACTGGGGACAATTTGAAGCTGGTGTAAAAAATAAAAAACTCTGATTTATTACTCTGCTCCTCCTCCTGATCCTCCTCCTAGTCCTCCAACGTTCGTATTCACCATTGCAATGGTAAATTTATAAATACTTGTCACAATTAAAATGAAAAACACACAAAAAAAAATTACAAAAATTACCTTAAACTCGCTTCAGTAGTATAATTAATTAAATATTAATTTAATAAAGTTTGATAATTATTAAATATAGTAACATAATTATTTAATAATGAAAACTATAAAATAATAAAATAATGCTAGTGGCCTATATTTAGGCCATCTGCTGGAGCAGAAACTCAAAAAGTGCAGGTGTAAAATTTAGGACAGGTACAAATATAGTCCAAAGACAATTTGACTGTTGGAGATGCTCTTAGGCTCCAATTCAAGTGTGTTACAGCCACAGTTGGGAGCTCAAAACAGCCTGCACTTATAGAGGGAGACTCAGGGCACTAAGAACATCAAACAGCTCCCAAACATATTGAGACGTGAGGGAGAAATACATGATTTTACAATGGTTGGTTTTTCGTCGAAAAACGAGCAGTGTAGAATCAAACTCAATCAAAACGGGTTTCTGTCACTGATTGCGGGTCTAAAAAGCCTCCAAAGAATCTAGGGATAATTAAGCAGTGATTTGCATCGAAAAACCACAAAAAAAGCCTTTACCTTAGCTCTGACGACACAACTGCAGAACCCGGAGACACAACAGTAGTTTTCGTTGGGTTCGATTTCGCACCAGGAACACGATTACTGTGATCAAATTCAATGAATTTCAACGAGTGGAGAGAATTAAACCGATTACAAAGTTAGGGTTCTTCGCAGTAAATCCTGGATTTCTCCCTCATCCTTCACTATTTCTCCAAATTAACAGAGGGCTAATGCTCCTTTACGTCTTAGTATCCTCCTTTAGAAGCAGGTTTTTGTTTGGTGGCGTGATGGTGGAGATGTAGTGGTGGTGTAGGTGGTATCGGTGATGAAGAAGAAGAAAATTGGTGAGTTTTGATTTGGTTTTGTTTCAGAATGAGAGAGAACTCTGAGTTGTTGTTTCACATTGCTGAGGTGGTGAGGTGTCACCATTTGTGAGATATTGCCATATAAGAGGGGGAGGGGTTAGTGAAGTTTAGGAGACTTGAAGGGTAGATTTAGGGTTATTTTATATCTTTATAAAATTGCAAATTAACCCATAATTTGGTAATATCCTCATGTTGCTCCCATTTTATTCTATAAATCCCACTTTTCTGATGCCAACTGATACGGAATTTTGAGAAAATAACATATTGACCTTAAAACTTTGAAATATTAAAATTAAACCCCTTAGAAACTTTCAGGGTGTTACAAGTGTACTCGTTATGTTAAGGTGTACCTCAAATAATTTAATACTCGAGTCAATCCTTTCCAGTGATTATTACTTGGATTATTGGTGTATCGACTTAGTTTGCCAAATGCTTGGACGATATCCGGTCTGGTGCAGTTCATGTGGTACATTAGACTGCCAATAACTTGAGCATACTCGACTTGTTATACCTGCACCATGATTCCTGGCGAGATGAAAATTAGGATCAACTGGAGTCTTAACTATCTTGCCGTCATTTTTTTCGAACTTCTCAAGTATTTTTCCAACATAGTGCGATTGAGATAGTGAGTATCAGTTAGTTGTCTTAGCGATTTTCATCCCTAATATAACGTCATCGATACCCATATCTTTCATATCATACTTATTTGTCAACAATTTCTTTGTTAAGTTAATGATAGTTGAATTACTTCACATAATTAACATATCATCAACAAACAAGCACACAATGACATATCCTTCACGAGTGGTTTTGGAATAACCACACTTGTCATATTCATTAATTGTGAATCCTTTTGATAACATTGTGTTATCAAACTTTATATGCCATATTTTTGGAGCATGTTTTCAGTCCGTAAAGAGATTTGACCAATCGACACACTTTGTTTTTTTGCCGGGGACAAAGAAACCTTCTGCTTGTTCCATGCAAGTCTCTTCATCCAATTCACCATTCAAGAGGGCAGTTTTTACGTCCATTTGGTGAATATCGAGGTTATTTACAACAGAGAGTGCTATAAGCATGCTTATAGACGTAATTCTGGTCACTGGTGAAAAGGCATCGAAATTGTAAATACTTTCCTTTTGTTTATACGCTTTAGCTACAAGCCTAGCCTTGTATTTTTCGAATGTTCCATCAGTTTTAAGATATTGCTTAAATATCCATTTGCAGCCTAATGGCTTACAACCCGAAGGAAATCCACCAGTTCCCATCTTTGATTTTGCAGTATTGATTCAATTTCACTATTTACTGCCTATTCCCAATATGTTCCCTTGAAGATAGACATAACCTCCTTATAGGATTGAGGTTCGTTTTCTATCATACACGTTGAAAAATACAGGCAATATGTTTTAGTTAGTTTTGCACACTTGCTACACCTAGGTTCGGCTTCTTTTTCGGACTGTACGGGTGTAGATTCTCGAGTTCTTTTGTTAGAACTTTCTACATCCTTCTTTTATATGGAAATACGTTTTCAAAGAAAGACACTTTACATGACTCAAAAAATAGTGTTTACGTGTCTTTCCTCGATTTCTAATTTAATAACAAAAATTGGTATGCACTACTATTTTGAGCATAACATATGAAAATGCAGTCCACCGTTTTCGATCCAAGTTTCACCTTCTAAGGTACTGGTATCGCTATCTTTGCAACCGCCACACTTTAAGATATTTGTAGGATAGTGACTTCCCTTTCTATAACTTGTATGGAAATTTGCCAATATGATTTTGCAGAATCTTACTTAGGATGATATTGACAGTTAGAAATGTCCCCCCCCCCCCCCACAAGTTCTAAGGTAAACCCGAACTAAGTAGTAATGCATTAATCATTTCTTTTAAAGTTCTGTTTTTACTCTCGGCTATGCCGTTTTATTGTGGTGAGTATGACGCTGTGGTTTGATGAATAATTTCGCTTCCTAGACATATGACTTTTAGCGGTCATTCATATTCACCTCCTAGGTCGTTATGGACAGTTTTTATCTTCTTTTCCAACTGATTTTTTACTTCATTTTTATAGTGTTTGAACATGCCAACTGCCTTGTATTTACTCCGAAGAAGATAGACGTAACAATATCTTGTACAATCATCTATAAATGTAATGAAGTATTTCTTTTCTCCCCTTCTTTGTAAAAACTTTAAGTCACAAATATCTGTATGATTTCTTAGTCAGATTTGCTTCAACAAATGTTTCACGTTTGTGAGATTTGTCGATATTTTCACTAGGAATTCGTTCCATAGATATTAGTTTGCGAATCGATTCAAAAATTGCATGACCAAGCCTGCTATGCCATAAAGTAGAAGACTCCAACAACTACATAGAATCGACATTCTTATTCATAACCACTTTTGGCGTCGGTCATTACATTAGGTTTGTACATGCCGTCGCTATGGTAAACCATGCCTAAGTACGTACCATTCTTAACTAGTACAATTTTCTCATATTTCAAAAACAATTTTGATTCCTTTCTTGAATAGTGCAGATTCCGAAACCAAATTCCTACAAACTTCCGGCACATGAAGCACATAGTTGAGCACCACCATTTTTCCCGAAGTCAAATTTAGGATGATGGATCAGATTCCTTCCACAGTGGACGAAGATGAATTTCCCATGAAGAGTTTCTCTTCATTTTCCACTTCTTCATACTTGTGGAACATTGCTTTGTCAGCGCATATGTGGCGTGTGGCTCCAGTGTCAATCCACCATTTTTTTAGACTGATACCAATCATGTTTGCCTCCAACACCACAGCGGACAAGCGGATTCCATCATCTTCTTTACTTCAATAACATTTGTCTCAATTTTGTTCCTGGGAACTATCCGCTTCTTCTTGTACTCATTCCAACGATGTTCAGTTTTTCCGTAATTGTAGCATTTTCCCTTGCAAACCTTGTCTTCACCATTGTCATCATGAGCCTTCCGTTTCTTCGTTGAACCTTGCCCCTCCACTATGTTGGCCTTGACTTGCACAATTCCACCTTTGTTGTTTAAGTTGTGGTTATCAATCCTCAAGCGCACGATGAGTTCTTCCATTCTGATTTCTTTGCGCTTATGGATGAGATAATTCTTGAAATCTTTCCACAAATGTGGGAGTTTCTCAATCATGAAAGCTCACTAGTTTAAAGCTTCCGTCTTCTCTGAGACGGAGTCTGCTAATTTGTAAGATCACATGTATTACCTTCTTTTGATCTTTGGCATTACAACTTCCTTCCGTGTCTTACGCAAACTTGTTTCTAAAGAAAATCTGTATTCGGTTGAAAGTAAACATTTTGAGAGTCTTCCATGCCTGTTTGTGAAACAAAAATGTATGCCCTTCCATAAGAATCGGTTGGTCTCTTCAATACATTTGATTTAGTCCATTATGATGTTTAAGGTCCTTCCCCTTATGCAACTATAGGCGATTCTAGATATTTTGTTATCTCTATTGACAATTTCACCCGATACAGGATATATCTCATAAAAAGACTTATTTGAACTACCTTGATTCATCATGAGTTGTTGCATGGGGAAAACTCAATTTTCTCGTCGTATTAAAGCCTTTCGAGCTGACAATGCTCGAGAATACATAAACACGCAATTTATTGTGGGTATTATTAGGGAATGATTCAAAATTGTTTTTCGAAATCGGGAATTCAAAATTGCATCCTAGAGAATATATAAACACGCAGTTTCTTGTGGGTATTTCTTAACTAGTACAGATCCCGAAACCAAATTCATTACATTATGTCATTTTTTTTAGCTTAGATATGATTGACTGAGATTAATAGTGATGAAATTGATAGTACCGTGATTAATAGCGTTGTAGAGGAAATAAGACGTTTTTTTTATGGAATTAGAGTAGTATTGGCGGTAAAATGACTTATTAATTCATAAAATAAGAATCTAAGTGGAAGAAACATAACAGGAGGGATACTTTTTATATAAGAAGGACAAATATGTAATATTTCACTGCTAAGTCGTTACGATACCTTATACTTTCCGGTATTATTAAATCTTCAGGGCTTATGAGTGAATAAAGTACTATCAGTACCGAAAACAACAAAGTTGGAATAATGCGACCACTCATCACCCAATGATTTAGAGAACTTAACTACCCTAAATAATTATTAAGTTGTAAAACGCTCTCTCCTCTCTCCTAAACCTTGTTTTAGGCAATTTTCTAGCATCCAACTCTTTCAGCAGTTTCCTTCGTCCGATGGAGATTGCTATCTCTCCGTTTTCTCTCGATCTTCGATCATTATCCTTTGAGATTCACATAATCTGGTCAAAAACTTCGGGGAATCCGTCAGTTCGTGGCAGAACCAGTTATCTACTTCCTAAATTTTTGTTCGGTCCAAAATAAATCTTTTCGCTTCTTTTCCAGTTTGCTTCTTCGTTATTTCAAACTTTCGATCCCGAAATCATGGCGTCTTCACACACAGTGGACATTGCCAATCTTGATCTTACTCATCTTGTAGACCAACTCGAACTCACTGAACAAGAGAAATCGACTACCAAAATTTCAGTGGAAGAAAGAGAGGAGGCTAAAAAGGTGTTTAACAAAAGCATCTTTGGGAAAATCTACTCTGCAAAAACTATCAATTTGGGTATTCTTCAAATGCAGATGGCTAAGGCTTGGAAGGACCCACCAGGCTTAAACGTGATTCCTAAAGGGGATTACATTTACCAATTTTCTTTCGATTCTGAGAAATCGGTGGAGATGGTATTCAATTCCCAAAGTTGGTTTCTCTTTGGGGATTTGATTGTTATGCGGAAGTGGGATACATGGATGGAGGATATCTCGGATCTTGACTTTTCAGAGACCTCTTTGATGGTTCATATTTGGGGTTTGCCGGCAAAAAGTCAGATGGAACTCATTGGAAAGGAAATTGGTCATATCCTGGGGACGGTTGAAGATGTTTGGGTTCAGACAAAAGGGATTCTTTCGGGGAAGACTATCAAAATTCAACTCTGTGTTGATGTCAAGGATCCTCTTCCTATAATTAAAAAGGTTACTATTGAAAAGGGCAAGGATGTAAGGGTTTGGATTCGGTATGAAAGGCTACCAAATGTTTGTTCTTTCTACGGGCGTATGGGACACGAAGTCAAGTTTTGCTCTGAAGGACGGGCAAAAAACACGAGAACTGAAGAATTGCCCCTGCTTTATGGTCAGTGGCTCACAAACAAAGCCATGATCAACTTTGTCTTAGACTTAACTAAGGACTTGATGCATGCTTCCGGCCCTTCTGCTGCTGGTGCTTCTTCTACTTCAGGAGGTACGAGCATGCGCCCTGCTCTTGCCTCCAACTACACCGGTGGATCTTTTGAAGATGACGACGATGATTTGGGTATGTGTGTTGAGGAAAGAGAGTTTCAGGAACGCCAACAAAGGAAAGAATCTAGAAAGGATATTCTTCACGAATTACATGATTTGGATATGGGGAGGATGAGGAGTGTGACATCATGGAGGATACCCGGTTGCTTAGGAAAAACTATGGACTTCCGTACGGAAGGGAAGAATCTGTTTCGACTTCCCCTACTATTACTACTGGAATTAAGAGGAAACAAATTGTGGAGGGGCATGAAACATCAGAGGTCCATGTATATGGTAACAAGGTACCATCCTTGGCAAATCAGAAAGTTGAAGGCTCAGGACAGTCAAAGGATGCGAAGAAAAAAAATCGGATGATGAATCAAGCACGTCATACACTTCTTCGGGTAATAGAGACTTTTCTCTTACCCACAACTCGGCATAGGTCGGTGAAAACCGGTCCTGCCGACCGCAATAAATCTCATCAGTTGGAATGTGCAGGGTTTGGGGAAGCCCTACACATTTCAATCTCTAAATTCCCTTTGTAGAAGAAGTCATACGGACGTATTGTTCTTGCTGGAGACCAGACAGACTTCTTCTCAAGCGGAGCATTGTAAGTATAAACTTGGTTTTTCTCAGGGTGTTACTTTCCCAAGAGATGGTCTCTCGGGAGATTTGTCATTGTACTAGAAAAGAGGGATTCACGTCCGAGTATTGAAGATCAATAAGTTCTATGTTCATACTTTTATCCTCCCGCCGGATGATGCTACAAAATCTTTTTATGCAACTTTCTTTTATGGGGATCCTTCTACCCCGAAAAGAAAGTTTTCATGGGAATTATTGCGTCGCTTGAACCTGGGTTTTTCTAATCCATGGATGGTTATTGGTGACTTCAACAAAATTTTATCTCAAAAAAGAGAAGAAAGGAAGAAGATTGAGAAGTTGGAGACAAATACCGGATTTCTAGGACGCCTTGTCAAATTGTCATCTGCGAGATATGGGATATCAAGGTTACGAGTTTACCTGGAACAATCGAAGGCACGGTGCAGATTTTTTTGCGGAGAGACTCGACAGGGTGGTTATGAATCATGCGATGGAATCATTATTCAATACCGTGAGGGTAGAGAATCATTTGACAGCGGGTTCAGATCACATACCGATTCTTCTGACTATCAGTTCGGCACGGCCACCGCAGCTTGGTCCTCGAAGTTTCCATTTTGCAGCAGAATGGACAAAATCTCCGCAATGCAGGAGCATCATACAACAGGTATGGAATCATAATCCCACATATAGTTTTGTTAATTTACATGATTTACATGACAAAATTGCTACGCTTACTGCAAATCTAAAAAACTGGGGCCATAGGAAACATAGAGATGATAATCGCTTGCGCCACGGTCTTCATTGTCTTCTTAATTATTTGCATAATCTGCCTGCTACTGCTACTAACCTGGATCAGATCCAAAAAAATCATTACTGCAATTAATACTTTGAATTTCAGTGAGGAAATTAAGTGGAGACAAAAATCGAGAGCTATCTGGCTTAAAGAAGGCGATAATAATACGGATTTTTTCCATAAGGTTGCTTCTAATATGAGGAGAAAGAATTTAATTTCTAGTATTCGAAAAGGCGACAACTTTGTGGTTACTGATCCTGCTCAGATAGGTGATACTTTCATTAATTACTTTAAAAACCTTTTTAGGAGTGAGACTAATAATTTTTACTATGTGGCTAACTTCATTCCTCACAAAATTTCTGAAACTATGTTTAAAGATTTGGATTCTCCTTTTACGGCGACTGAGATTCAAGAGGCTTTGAATGAAATGCACCCCCTTAAAGCCCCTAAACCGGGCGGTTTACCTGCGTTATTTTTCAAAAATATTGGGATGATATTGGGAATGATGTTATTAACTGCTGTCTTGATTTTTCAAACAACGGGAGTGACATTTCTAAATTAAATAATTCTTGTATTGTTTGAATTCTTAAAAAGAAAGATGCCAAACGGGTTACGGATTTTCCTCCTATAAGTTTATGTAATGTGGTGTACAAAATCATTTCCGAATCCATAGCTAATAGATAGAGAAATATCCTTCCTTTTATTATTGATGATTCTCAATCCGCTTTTATTAAACAAAGACTTATTACTGATAATGCTATTATTGCTATGGAAACCCTTCACACCATGCATAATCAAAAAAGCAAAGTGGGCTCTTTTTTACTCAAACTAGACATGGCTAAAGCTTATGATAGAATCGAGTGGGGGGTTTTTGTTTGCTGTTTTAACTAAAATTGGTTTTCCTCATAATTTTATTCAGAGAATTATGAGTTGTGTTACTACGGTCAGTTTCACCATTCTCATAAACGGTCAAAGAACTTCTATCTTTGATCCGAGACGTGGACTTAGACAGGGTATCCTCTAAGCCCTTATCTTTTTGTTATTTGTACGGAAGGTCTTTCGGGTCTTATTAACAATGCTATGGGTAATAAATTTCTTAACGGTGTTAAAGCTAGTAGGAGTAGTCCCCCTATCTCTCATCTTTTATTTGCAGATGACTGCTTACTTTTTGAAAAGGCTAGAACTATCACTACTAGAAAAACGGGTTTTAGCCACGGGTAAGAAACGTGGCGAAAGCTCCAATTCCCGTGGCTAATATGTTTAGCCACGGTTATTGCCACGTTTGCCAACCGTGGCGAAAAGTGGCGTGGTTCTTTGTATTAGCCACGGTAAAGGACCGTGGGCAAATATTTGCCACGGCAACTCCCGTGGCTAATTCCTCCGTAGCCGCCACCTCCAAATCAGCCACACAAATACAACTCCCGTGGCTAAAAGAGTCATTCGCCACAGGATTTTACTGTGGCTAGTACTTCTTTTGCCACAATACATGACAGTGGCTGTATTTTGCTTCCTGCTAAAATAAATTAATTAGGCCACATTCATCTCCTGTGGCTGAATGCATTGGTTTCGAAGAAAAAAAAACAGGTCCGTGACTAATACCAGTATGTGAATCCAACTCACAAGCTTTATAAAAAAAAGAAAAAAAAAAAGAAAAAAATAAATCACCATGCATCATTTACTTAATTCAGCAACAACAACGAAATCGGACGAACTCATACACAATGAATTAAAGTTTCACCGAAAGTTTCATGTTTGTATCAAATTATACAAAACACCAAGTTATGTAAGTTCAAGTTAGGTAGCTAAAGAAAGTAAAATGAGTTGCATCTTGACAACACTAGTGCTTGATCTTGACAACAAGCGTAGCGATGAGCCTAATATGTAGTTCGAAGTGTCCAATTTGCTAGCTTCATGAGACTCCATTCCATAACCATAACAACATCCTGAGAACAACCCAACAACAAACACTGAAGTTAGTCCTTAATTAACAACAAAAAACTTGAGAGAGAAAAAAGGGGCATCAATAGTACAAACCACATCTGCAATTGCTTTCGATGCAACCTGAATTCCCTCAAAATTGGTGCAGTTTAAACTTGGGGATCCTGACAAACAACTTAAACTTACAATGTTCCTTGAACAGAACAAAACGTCGCTCGCAATTTGAATTTTGAAACAGAGAAGTTCACCAAGTTAAGAAAGTCATACCTTCATATCAGGAATGGCAAACCATCAAAGTCTACCTTTTGCTGTTGTTATAGAGGTACCTGGGTTGGTGCCAACAATTATAATGTTCCTAAGAGCATATACCTTGAAAGATCAGGGCAAATCCCACAATTTTATTGCACTTTCCTGTCAGCCTGGCTTTTATCTGGAATGGGATCATGATGGCATCAACAAAAACAATATGATTAGCACATGAGCACTTAAAATTAACTTTAAGGGGGGTTTACTGCTATGTTTTGAAATTTTTTACAGTCCTAGAGAAACAGTCAAATAGGCCTAGTGGCACTTGACAATTCATGGTACAGTGAACCAGTGGCATACTTGAGCCTAGCAAATCCAGTTACAGATCAGATGAGACCTTACAGTCACTAAACGTCTCATTGCAACACAAAAAATATCAAACAATATTTAGTGGTTTTCTCCAGCAAAAACCTGCTAGTCAGCAACGTTTTTCTTTCAGGGTGGTCTGGTAACTTTTTATAAATATCAATTATATTTAGATAATAACTCCCAAATTGGGAAAAATAATTACTAGTATAATAAACGACAGCTCCTAATTGTATTGGTTTCGTTATTTATCCATGAACAAACTATGTTCCGTCTTTATCTCTTCTATGAGATTGTGTGGTGTTTGATAAAATGTGTGACTGAGGATGTGTGCCTCCATAATTTTATCAGATATAATAGCAAATCAGAGAAACAATCAAATTACAAATCAGTGGAAAAAACTAATCAAATTACTACCACACTTGATGCCACTCAGTTCAGTATACAAATGCTTGCAAACGGAGAAAAAGGAAATAAATTCACCCATCAAAAACCTCGTACGAAACCCAAAAATATAAAATTTCAACTCAATACCGAACAATTCCTTCTGTAAATCCTAGAAAGCCTGAGTGTCTCATTGCTATCGTAGTCTGAGTGTCTCTTTTTGTAAGTCCGGAGTGGTAAATTTAGACTGTTATCTTATGATGATTTTGAACTAGTACTAGTATAGATTTTGTTATCCGAGTTTTAGAAACCTTTACTAGTGTGTCAAATATGCGCACATTGTGAGTAGCAGTCAGATGGGGTAGTACAAACCTTTAGGAAAATTTCTCTGCCTCTGCCTCTACCTCTACCTCCTCCTCCATCACTGCCGTTGGAAGTGGAAAAGGTGGATGAGGATGAGGATGAGGATGAGGATGCAATCAGACTGTTTATGGTAGCATTTCCAACGAATGCATTGGTGCCTTTATTCAATCTTCGTCTCATTGCCAACTAAATCTGAAACCACTTAAAGTTTAGAGAATTAACCTGATTGAATCTTAGCAGCAATCATTACCAAAATAGGACTCGTTAGATTGCAAGGCAAAATTCTATACTCAGAAAACTTGTTGATATGTTTGTGGAAAGGACTCCGTAAAAGCCTAGTACTAATTTTCACTATAGATGTTCCGAAACCAACACTGAATACGAACTCCACCACTGCAATAGATTCTCTTATCATTTATACTATTGGAAAGCTAAAGTTATTTTTAGGACTTCTTTCCATTGAATAACTATAGTTAGAATTGCTACCTAAGCTATTACCCCTCCGAGAAGCTGCTTATCAATGTGTAGAGTACGGAAGTGGAAAACATTTACCTTTGCCAATCCCACTTTATAAGATGCTTCAAACATGCTCATGGTGCCCAAAATCAATATGCAGATTCACAATCTCAAAACCGGGGACGCTGCCTCTATCTTTTTAGAAAAATTAAGGAGAAATCATGTTTTGGTAGAAAATGGAACAACTAAAGGGACTAAATAGGTTTGAGAGAGATATTACCTGTTGACTATTCGGGCTCGCACCAGAGATGAGGATAGGAGTTGGGCCAAAAGAAAGAGAGGAGGCAGAGATGAAATGCTACAACCCCGCTAGAAACTGAAAGTTATGTTGCGAGCACGCCATTTTGATGCACAGATCACTCAAATACCACTCAGCAACCTAAGAAGACCACTAATAAGTAGACCAATCAAATTTGCAAGAGAAAGAAAACAGGGCATAATGTTTTTGCTTTCAACCGAACTGCATGTTAGCACACAAAAACAAATGGAAATTTGTAAAACTTGAAATACATACCAACTTATAGAAGGGCATAGGGATCTGCCATTGTATCTTAGTCAATTAGTTTGAATGCCAAATAATCTAATACTATTTTTATTGCATCAAGCATATCCAATCTACAACTATAGGCAGGTGTTTTTCATGTACTCTTGCTGAAAAGAGAAGGCACTTAATCAAGCAGCTCAATTTGAACTCCTTTTCTCAATAAAAAACAGCAAGAATAACTCTGTGATGGATCGAGAAGAACAGAATCACACTTGCAGCCTAACAGAAAAGAAGGAAGAACAAAGCCATATGGTGAAATCAAGTAACGAAGAAAAACAAAGGAACACCCAACGCGATGGATAAACCCAATCACTGATTTGACAACGAAGGGAGAGGTGAAGATAAAGTCAATTACCTCGAAACACGAGTTTTTCCTATTCTCAGAACTGTGGAAGCATACTTCAATCCGACGACGACCGTGTATCTACCATGGAAGCGGAAAGATTTGATACCCTTTGAAAGCAATCCCGCAGGTGGAGCAGTTAGCGGAAGATGAGGTACATATTGATTTGCCCTAGCTTGAATTAAGATCTATAATTCTGTTCAAATTTTTTGAATAACCGCCAATATCATTTTGGCTTCGCGGGTTAGTAATTTTTTAGTGCGGGGGTATTTTTGGAAAGTAAACTCCATAGCCACGGCTAATGTCCGTGGCAAAATGTAATATGCCTTCAGATTGCCACGCGAGTACCAATTTTCGTGGTTAAAAGATCATTTTGCCACATTATTTTTCTAAGAACCGTGGCTATCTTAAAATAAATCAGCCACGGTTAAGTACCGTGGTTAATAATACTTTTTGCCACACTAGTTATCCATGGCTAAGTTTAGCGTGGCCAAAAGTCATTTTTCTGGTAGTGTATAATGCTATTACTTTACATTCTATCCTTAATACCTATTGTAATGCCTCGGGTCAAATGATTAATAGAGAAAAATCTTCAATGGTTTTTAGTCCGAGAGTTATTAATAGCATTAAAAGAGAAATTTCTTCCGTTTTTCAAATTCCTATCTCTATTGGTCATGATAAATATTTGGGCTTCCCGGTTATTTTGGGTATGAACTATTCTAGTTTTTTCGCTAGCCTTAAACAACGGATTATTGATAAAGCTTCGGACTGGAAAAGTAAATTTCTTTCTTTTGGGGGAAAAGAGGTTCTCATCAAGGCTGGAGCTCAGGCTATACCTACTTATATTATGTCTATGTACCTTCTCCCTTTGGGTGTTTGCAATGATATTCAAAAAGCACTATCCGATTTTTGGTGGAAAAGTAATATGGAGGACAAATGAATTATTTGGAGAAAATGGGATAAGATGTGTATTCCCAAAAAGGAAGGTGGTATGGGGTTTAGAAATTTTCATGCTTTTAATCTTTCCCTTCTAGCCAAACAAGTGTGGAGATTATGGGAGAAACCTGATTCTTTAGTAGTCAGGGTTATGAAAGGTAAATATCATCATTTATGACCCCTTATCCTCCTATCCCTTGGACAGATCATCCTGTATTTGGAAAGGCATGGTTTATGCTAGAGACATTGTGTGGAAAGGTTTCAGACAAGGAATAGGAAATGGCCATAATACTTTGGTCTACCATACCAGATGGGTTCCTATAGGTTTAGAAAGAATCCCTTTATCCCCTAAATTTTTACCTGCTGATTTCTTGGTTAAAGACCTTTTAACGGCCTCAGGGGATTGGAATCTATATATACTATTTGAGAATGAGTTTCTATGAGATATTGACATGTGGCATTGCATTTTAAATATTGTAGAATTTAATATGAAGTTGAAAATTAAAAATGAATTTGAAATTTAAATTTGGCGCCGAAGTTTAAGTTTTCAATTCTAAATTGGGTATATACATATGGAAATGAGAAACTTCATTTCCATACTAGAATGATATAAAAATGTATAGATTGACAGCAATTGAATTACAAATGAAAATAGGAGACTTCCAAAATACACAAAACGGACATGTCTTAAAAAGGTAAAAATTGAATTAGGGTACTTAAAAATGGAATACATACTTCAAAAATTACCCTGTAAAAATAGAAATGATTGATTTACTATTAATACTTTTCAAAATGAATTTGAATTTTCCTAAGTAATTATTAATAGATTAAGAGAGTTCAAGTATAAATTGGAACATAAACGAGAACTCCTAAATGAAGGTTCGTTTTGAAGGGGGAAATGCGGATGGAGGTGAGTGCTCCTTCCTTGCTCTTTTGCTTTATTCTATATTGTGTTACTCTTTAGTCTTTACTGTTTACATATCATAAATAAATTGGATAACTCATATAGTTACCAATTTTTTTTATACATTTGATTCCCACCTAAAAAACAATTTTATTTGAAGAAGAATCCACGAGGGATCAGTGGTTGTTGTCTCTTCGTAAATCAATGTTCTCAGTAATTTTTTATTGTTGTAATTTTGTTCATTACAAATCGCACGATAAATAGAGGTTGAGATTTATATGATAAGTTTCAAATGTTAGATATAACATTATACGTTTATGCCAATATTAGTATTTTTTTGTCATGTTACTATTTTATATAAAATATTTTCTATCGATTGATCCGCTCATGGTCAATTTACATTCTCTTCTTCTTACTATAGGGGTGGAGTATGATATTGGCACTACAACATAGATGGTATGAAGTTTGAAGATCAGTACTAACTAATGTAGCAAGAAGATGAGGCTCTGTCTATTACTTTTTCTCAAATCGCTATTTGTAAAAAAAGCTGGTCTTTCAAACTCTTTCTTTTCATTAACATCAGTTCATTACTTTACAAAAATAAAGTTCTCATAAAATAAAGAATGCATGAAATATTGAAGAAGTAATTGTTATATGTTATGATTGTTTTTCTGTCACGTACCTCTTCCCAAGATGCCCTCCTCACTCCACCATATATTGATTCCATAAGTTTCGGTATGCCTCTGCAAATGTGTGCATTTGTATTTTATTCTTAGTTCGTTTTAATTTTGCGTATTGATTTAGTATCTTATTCAAGAATCACTTTTTGATCTTCAATATAAATAAGGTTCTCAATTTACTTGGTCCAAGTTAATAAGTTAAAACGGTGTCTACCAATGTAACAAGCCATACACAAAGTCTATGAGATAAAAAATAAATTTTAGAGCATCAAGCTCCATTTTTTCATATTTTTTGAGAGAACAAAGCTCTAACTTCCATGTTCGAAAAGATACATAGATATGCAATACTCAAGATTTTAACCTTATGATGAGAAAGAGAAAAAGATGATGATAGATTACTTAAGATAGAAAACAATTTATAATTTCCAAAACCTAGAAATCTATCCTATTTAAAAGTTATAATTTTCGCTCTATGTATATTACTTTGCGAGTTTATAGTGTTTCAAAAAAGTAATATATATTTTTTATCACAACATATTTTGATATTGTTTAAAGAAATAAGAAAAATAAGTATATGGACATGGATTGTGTGATTGTTCCATATTACGTAGTAGCGTACAATTGTACCATATTAATGAACTAACTTTCACAGAGGTCATGTTCTCGTGCATCGCACGGGTTAAAAGCTAGTTTACCCTATTTAAAAGTTATAATTTTCGCTCTATGTATATTACTTTGCGAGTTTATAGTGTTTCAAAAAAGTAATATATATTTTTTATCACAACATATTTTGATATTGTTTAAAGAAATAAGAAAAATAAGTATATGGACATGGATTGTGTGATTGTTCCATATTACGTAGTAGCGTACAATTGTACCATATTAATGAACTAACTTTCACAGAGGTCAGGTTAAAAGCTAGTAGGAACCTGATTGAGCAAAACTTTTGTGCAGAGGAAGCAGAAGCTATTCTTAGTACCCCTAGAACTAACATTTATGGGAATGACTATTTAGTTTGGTCAAAAACTAAAGATGGCCTTTACACTGTAAACTCTGGTTACCATGTTGCTTTCTCAATTATTAATGAACAAATTGTTTCTAACATTGCAGGTTCCAGCAGAAATACTACAGATTTTAATTTGGTTTGGAAACTCCAAATCTCAAACAAATTAAAAAATTTCGTTGGCGTTTAATTAACAATCTTCTTCCTACTAAAGCCAATTTGAACAGAAAGGGGTTGTCATACCAGATAATTGTGTTTTCAGCCATTCTAATACTGAAACTATTGCTCACCTGCTGTTCTTATGCCCCTGGGTTCACCAAGTTTGGATTTATCCAGATCTGCCCTTCAAAATTGCACCGAAAAATCTCCCTTTGCAAATCTGTATTCTTGATATCTTGCATGAACTAGATAAAGACCAAAGATCTCTTTTCATCTTCGTCATGTGGGAAATTTGGTGTACCCGGAAAAAAAAATCGATTCAGCTTCCACATTTAAGTTCATGATAATTAATAAAAGCAAAGCTAAAAACAAGGAATTCATTGAATCGACTTACACTTGCGGTTCTCTATGCAGATCTACAGCAACTACATAGGAAATGGAATCCACCGGACGATGGTTTTCTCAAAGCAAACTTTGATGCTTCTTGCTGCCTATCTTCAAAAACAGCGACCGGTGCTACTATCATCAGGAATTCCAATGGTGATTTTGTTAGAGCTTGGTATTAGGAATATACAAGACCTGTGGGGTGAAACTGCAATTTATGTTTTTATTTCTTTTTAAATTATCTATTTAATCTTTGCTGTAATAGATTAGCTGTCCACTATGTACACGTGGCTTCCCTTAATTGGTGGTTTACATCACCATTTTGTGTGGTCACGGATATATTACTGGAGTAGCAGTGTGGGATTGACTAATGAAGATTTCTTCCTCATTCACGAGCTCAGACTCGTTTTTCTTCTCAGCTAAGTTTTAGCTTCTTCTTCGATCTCTCTTCTTTCCTCCTTCATCTCTGATAATCTAATATGGTATCAGAGCCAGGTTTGGCCTGATTCTAATTCTCGATTCTTCCTACTTGAGCTATTCACAAGCTCTATTCTGCACTCTAAGCGGAAATGACTACTCAACCTCATGGAGATCTGGTCACCGGTATTCATGGCGGAATTGACCCATCTTCTCCATATTTTCTCTCAACATCTGACAACCCAGGTCATCTTCTTGTTTCCCAGTTACTCACTGGTTCTAATTACTATCCTTGGCAAAGATCTATGACTGTGGCTCTAGATGCCAAAAATAAGCTGGGTTTTGTGGATGGATCTATTCAACAACCTCCTACTACTTCTGATTTGGCCAAAATCTGGCGTAGATGCGATAGCATGGTCATATCCTGGCTTCTTAATTCATTGTCTCCTGATATTGCTGGAAGTGTTGTCTATAGAACCACATCCAGAGAGATCTGGATTGATCTCAAGGAGCGTTTCTCTCAAGGTAATAAACCTCGAATTTATCAATTATCTACCATAATTTCTGATTTAAGACAAGGAGAAATGAGTGTCACCACATATTACACCAAGCTTAGAACGCTTTGGGAAGAATTGATGAACTATAAATGTCTTCCTAGCTGCACTTGTGGTCACTTGAATGCTTTTGCTGAGTTACAAGAAGAGGAAAGAATTATGAAATTTCTTATGGGTCTAAATGACCAATTTGCTGCTGTTAGAGAACAGATTTTGTTAATGGAGCCATCACCTTCCCTTAATCATGTATTTTCCAAAGTGGTTCAACATGAGAATCAGCTGGCATTAAACACTGGATTTCAAGGGTTATTGCCAAATCCAAACATGGCTATGTCTATTTCTTCAAACTCAGATGTGCATAAGGTTAATTATGTTCATAATACTGGTCAAAAAGGAATTGGCAAATCCAAGATCTCTTGTACTTACTGCAATGGTACAGGTCACACAAGGGAGAAATGTTGGAAGTTACATGGCTACCCTGCAAATTACAAGCCAAAATACAGAAATACAAATGCTGGGAATACTACATATAATGCTGCTCATGCAGTTCTGGGTACTGATAAATCTATTGCAACAGCTCATACTCAAGGTCAGAATCTAGAGTTTTCTGCTGCTCAATGTCAACAGATAGCTTCACTTATTAGTTCTCAGCTGCAGCAACTCAAAACCACCTCACATAGTGAAGTTAGTTCTGTATCACCATATGATCCACATGGAGGGAATCCTCAGTTTGACAGTCCTCTTCTTCAGCATAAACATGACCTCTCTTCTTCAAGTTCTATGCATTTTCTTGGTGGTGTTGTTAGTAGTCTATCTCTACAAGCTGGGGGTTATGCATCACAAGGACATGTTCCTCCACATACCTGGATTATTGATTCTGGTGCCACAGACCATATTTGTTCACAACTACATCTTCTCAAAGATGCAGAAGCTGTTTCAAATGTTTCTGTCCATCTACCAAATGGAAAGAAGGTAAAAGTTTCTCATATTGGAAAGGTGATTATCAACAATAATCTCACACTGCATCAAGTTTTATGTGTCCCTGAGTTTAAGTTTAATCTCTTGTCAGTCTCTCAACTTACAAACTCAGACACTTACAGCTTTGTATGTGCAAATGATATCTGCCAATTATTTGATTCTAGCAAAAATATTGTGGCAGAAGGTATCAAAAAGGATGGCTTATATTTATTAAGTCACAATTTTTCTCCATCTTCATCTTTAGCACTGACAGTTCTCAAGCCTCCATCTATTGCCAAATATGAATTGTGGCACATGAGGCTGGGACATCCTTCTTCTAAAAAGCTATCACTTCTGTCTTCATTACTGCGATGTGGGAAAGTTGATCTTGACACTTGTTGCACAATTTGTCCCTTGGCTAAGCAAAAGAGATTAGTTTTTCCAAAGAAGAACAATATTACAAATGTTAATTTTGCTTTGATACATTGTGATACTTGGGGACCATATAGGATTCCCACTCATGATCATTGCAGATTCTTTCTCACCTTAGTGGATGATGCAACAAGATCCACATGGATTTATCTGATGAAGAGTAAAGATGAAGCACAAACTATCATACCTTCTTTCTGCACTTTTCTTCACACTCAATTTGGTGCAGTAGTGAAGAAGATCAGAAGTGATCAAGCACCAGAGTTAGCTCTAAAGGATTATTGTACCAAGAAGGGTATTTTTCATGAATACAGCTGCATTGCTACACCTGAACAGAACTCCATTGTGGAAAGGAAGCATCAGCACCTTTTATCTGTTGCTAGAGCATTGAGATTTCAATCTCATGTTCCTATCAAATTCAGGGGAGAGTGTGTGCTTACTGCAGCTCATCTCATAAATAGATTGCCATCTCCAAGGTTGGGAAATAAATCACCCTATGAGCTCATATATGGCAAGAAACCTGATTATTCTTGTCTCAAAGTATTTGGTTGCTTGGGATATGCTTCCACTTTACAACATGGTAGGACAAAGTTTGAAGCAAGAGCTGTGAGTTGTGTTTTTATGGGATATGTTTTTGGGGTAAAAGGTTACAAACTCTATAACCCTAGTACCTCCTCTTTTCTCATAAGCAGAGATGTGGTATTTCATGAGACTATATTTCCTTACATTCACCAAGAACATTTGCATACAGAACCTTGTCTTCCAAAAACCATTCCAGATTTTATGATATCACCATCTTCCATCTCACAGCCCTCTTCTAATTCTGACCATACCTCATCTACAATCCACACTCCCATTCTTCCAACTGCTATTACACCAATGTCTACTACTTTGAATCCCTCTTCTCCTATTAGAAGATCTACCAGACAAATCAAGCTTCCCCAGCACCTCCAAGACTTTATTCTGGCTAAACCCAAACCTCACCACTCCACTTATTCTGTATGTCTGACAAGCAGCACTCTCCTTGATGAACCACAATCTTATTCAGAGGCTTGTAAGCATACACATTGGTTACAAGCTATGCACCATGAACTAGAAGCTTTGGAGGCAAATCACACTTGGAGCATTGTTTCTTTACCTATTAATCAGAAAGTCATAGGTTGTAAATGGGTCTTCAAGACCAAACTCAAAGCAGATGGAAGCTTGGAAAGGTACAAAGCTAGGTTGGTAGCCAAAGGCTACACACAAACAGAAGGTGTGGATTTCTTTGATACCTTCTCTCCAGTAGCTAAATTACCTACATTGAAGTGTCTTCTTGCCTTAGCTACTATGCATCACTGGTTTATTCTTCAATTAGATGTGAATAATGCATTCTTGCATGGAGATTTATCTGAGAAAGTGTTCATGACTTTACCACAAGGTTACACAGCACCCTCCCACATCTCCTCTCCAGTTTGTCTTTTACATAAAGCCCTGTATGGTTTAAAACAGGCTTCCAGGCAATGGTTTGAAAAATTCTCTGCCACTCTTTTGGATCTGGGATTCATTCAATGCAGGAGTGATTATAGTCTCTTCTTACAACAATCAGACAAGACTATTCTTGTCTTATTAGTATATGTGGATGATATTTTGCTTACTGGGAATGATGCAACTGCTTTGAATAGCTTCAAATCCCTCCTTCATCATAAATTCAAGCTGAAGGATCTTGGGAAACTCCATTATTTCTTGGGTTTTGAATTCACACATTGCTCTACTGGATTATTTATGAGTCAATCCAAGTTTGCAGCTCAAATTCTTCTAGATTATGGTTATCAAAATTGCAAGCCTGCAGCTGCACCTATGATTGCTGCAACTCACCTTTCTGCTCAATCTGGAGATACTTTACAAGAAGAAGACATTCACAAATACAGACAAGCTATTGGAAAGCTTCTTTATCTGTGTAACTCCAGACCTGATCTCACTTTTGCAGTAAACAAACTGTCTTAGTTTGTTTGTCAGCCCACCACTGAACACCAAACTGCTTTACATCATGTGTTCAGATACATTCAAGGTACCTTGCATTTTGGTTTGAATTTCACTTCTGAGCTTGATCTCCACATCACATCTTTTGCTGATTCTGACTGGGGAGGCTGCCTAGATACAAGAAAATCTACTAGTGGATATCTGGTTTTTCTTGGCAAGTCTCTAATTTCTTGGAAATCAAAGAAGCAGAAGGCAGTAGCTACTAGTTCTGCAGAAGCAGAATACAGAAGTCTCACCTTGGTTGCTAAAGAACTTCAATGGGTTTTATCTCTTCTCTCAGAATTGAATATGTCTCCTCCTGCTCCACCTCTCATTTATTGTGACAGCAGCTCTGCCATTCACATTGCAAATAATCCCATTTTTCATGAGAGAACCAAGCATATTGAACTTGCTTGTCATCTCATTCGAGACCTTGTTCAGAAGAAGATTGTTTGGCTACATCACATTGCTAGTACAAATCAACTTGCAGACTTTCTCACAAAGCCTCTGTCTTCACCAATTTTTAATCACAACATCAGCAAGTTGGAAGTGATCTCTGCAGCTCCCTGTCCAACTTGAGGGGGCATATTAGGAATATACAAGACCTGTGGGGTGAAACTGCAATTTATGTTTTTATTTCTTTTTAAATTATCTATTTAATCTTTGCTGTAATAGATTAGCTGTCCACTATGTACACGTGGCTTCCCTTAATTGGTGGTTTACATCACCATTTTGTGTGGTCACGGATATATTACTGGAGTAGCAGTGTGGGATTGACTAATGAAGATTTCTTCCTCATTCACGAGCTCAGACTCGTTTTTCTTCTCAGCTAAGTTTTAGCTTCTTCTTCGATCTCTCTTCTTTCCTCCTTCATCTCTGATAATCTAATACTTGGAGCTTTCCAATACCTTTCTTCAACGACTCGACAATTTTAGAAGCTGAAGCTATGAGAAAGGGGGTGGATTTGATGATGGCGTATGGTTTCAGAGCGGTGCAAGTAGAAACTGATTCGAAGAATTTACAGATAATACTAAATTATAATTTGAAGAAGATGAAGCTCTCTCCGATCGTGACGCCGCCTGGGGGTTCGGAAATGAACCACTTGGTTCATGAACTCTCTAGGAAACTGATGAATATAAATGTTAGATGTGTTAGTTGGGTATCACGAGAAGGAAATAATGTAGCAGATAAGCTTTGTTTGTATGGATCAGGCACACCGAATGTACTGACTTGGTGTATCAAATGTCCTGACTTCCTTTGTAATGAATTATTGACAGATAAAAATCAGTCCTAAGTTATGAAAATTTCCATTTAAAAAAAAAAGTACTATCAGTACCTAACTCAATTTCAGCGACAAACAACATTCTTGCACTGCAAATTTATGAATCCGATCATGGATCACAAGCCAGAAAACAAACATGCCCTAAGCTTTTAAGTATCTCTTGCATACTAAATGTACAAGATGAAGAATGAAACAATTGCCCAATTGGTCAGAGTCAGGTTAAGAATCAAAGGGTTGCTAGATATGATGCATGTTTCATGACCCAAATGAAAGGTAGTGTATGATGAAATCATGCATAATGAATGTATCTCCTCTTTCCTTGATTTGTTGCTAAATACAGTAACAAAGCTATGCGGGGGAAATGCCAACCAGTAACAAAGCTGCTAATGACCATCCAGTTTTGTTTATAAGGATCATTCATTTTGGATAAAACTGTTATGGGAATACTCTTTTTTTCTGTTCACTTTTTATAGCTTTGAATTGTTCGAATGCCTATGATGATTGAGTTTCTTTAAAAAGATGATAAAGTTGAAAGAAATATTACGATTCCTAGGATTATAGGTCCTCGAGTTTCAGATGGGGAATTACTCCAACAAAGAAAATGAGATCACAGAGAAAGAAGATAAAGACCGAAAACAAGCTAAGAATTATTAATATGTGAAGAAATGGACATTTTGTCTTTTGCAGGGCTCAATTTTAACTTTCTACCTTGTTAATAAATAATTATCAATTATTGCCTCTTTTAATAATTAGTTTGTTTTTTCTGCCTTACTAATAAGTACTTTGTGATTTGCTGCGTTTGCTATAATAATCCCTTACTGTCATTCATACAACGTGATTTTATTGGCTACATACATGTAACATGACGTGTTCCAATAAATATATGGAGGTTATATACGTTGCACTTGCAACAACAAACAGAAATCCTAAGTTTCTTTTTTTTAACATCCTTAGCAAAATTTGTTGTTGGGATGCCATAAATATTGGTTTGTTGCCTAATAAGGTAGTGGAAGAAACTAAAATCCGTAGTGGAAGATTGGAACACGTCAAGAATGGCTGGGCTATCGTTGGTCTTGATCGCTGCGTACTGTAGATTGGACAAGAATGACTTTTATTCCGAGATCTTTGATGAATAAGACTGTCCTTAAAAATTTTCTGCTTTAGTCGGCTTTCAATATTAAGCATTGCACCCACTCTCTATAACTTTTTCTCCATGTAGGTTGATCTTTTTCTGATAACCACATATCTAGAAAAAGCCTCAATTGAGTTCTGTCACCATCATCGTTGCTTCTTTGATGCCCCCTGCTGCCTCTGCTTCAAAAAACTATATTTATAATCGAGCTAGAATATCAACCAGGGATCGACTTCATTACATTGCGTATGTGAACAGTGGTATGAAACTGATGACACGATTGTGATCCCTATGCATTATGAAGAAGTTCAAATACAGATTATGATATTCTCACTATGAATTGGCTGAGAATGACCAAAAAATTAATAGTTCAAATTAATTAGCCATATGTTGTTTGCGTAATATTATTGCTGCTACATTTTAAGATATATATTTTCTAGGTGCATTTTGTTTTATTATGATGGGTGGCACTTATTCTTGGCAGTTCAAATAAGTTTTTGATGGAAGAGCTTGTCATCGGCCTTTTCAGTGATTTTCTTCGATGCAAAAGAAAAAGGCGCGTCTTCCATGAACCAACATAATCGTTTCATTTTATATCAAATTCTTTTCTCAATAACTCCCACAATGGAGACGATGTTGGGAAGTTTGTCTCATGGGTTTTTTCAAACCGGAAAAACCGCAATCCGAGCCGAACCGGGCGGTTTGGTTCGGTTCGGTTCGGTTTAGAAGGTATTACGGTTCGGTCCAGGTTTGCAAAAATTCTAAACCTTATAATACGGTTCGGTTTAGTTTTGAGATACCACAAAATCGTAAAAACCGAACCGAACAGTTTATGTAGCATATTGTGCTATACAACTACAAAACTTGATAACTTCTACACATATATCATATACAACATGTACCTCAAAACTGAATGGAACCCATTAAATGCTTCAGGAAATGATGTAGTTTTTTCTACTTTATTTTTAAATTGCTTGACATAGAAATTTTAGCAATCATTTGATTGTTGAATGAACTATTAATAAATTTTAAATGAAATAATATATTTCCAAAAATTGCGGTTTAAAACCGAACCAAACCGGTCATTCACGGTTCGGTTCGGTTCGGTTTGGAGCCATGAACGGTCCGGATTAGGTTTGGGTTTCGCCCAAATCGCTACATGCGGTTCGGTTTCGATGGGTGCCAAAACCGGACCGAACCGAACCGTTTTCATCCCTAGTACACCGGACTGGTTGGCGATTAATTTAATGCCAGATACTTATCATGAACATCTGTGTGCCTTGACTGCCAGTCCAGTGGCCTTTAAGGCAGATGATTTCTTAAAATTCATTCTGAATAAAAGGTATTTATTCGTCGCAAAAAAATAAATGGAAACGAGCCCGACGTTTAGGCAAAAATTTATTTGATAGTTTACCTTGATCTTTCTCATATCAAATTTTTAGAGATTCTCTAATTAATTAGTTGTAACAGAACTCCTGTTTCAGAGTTTTGCTACCAGTTTGTCGTAACCTGTGGGTATTCGAGCAAGAACGACGAAAGCGAAACAAGAACGAGACAAATATTTAACGTGGTTCACTAACGAATTCGTAACGAACCCGCTAGCTAATCCACGACCAGAACCAGATATTTTATTGAGAAGAGAACCCGATTACAATGCACGTCGTGGCCGCGAAGGCCACGACGGCGCCCCAAAAAAAAACCCACCCACAACACTCACACAAGAGAAGCTCTCAAAGCTACCAATTTCCCACTATACTCACTGTGTGTTGTGTGTGTGCCCAAAAAAGAACAAAGCCTACGTATATACTAATAAAACATGGTGGTGGAATTATGTTCACTTTGGTATTTACTTGCTGCCAAAGGAACCACAAACCACAGCCCCACATTTTTGCCTCAATAAGAAACAATTCCATGCTTTGCCGTTGAATAAGTTCTTGCCAAATTGATTTAAGTCAAACCTAAAAAATCTCCAACTTGACTTGAATCATCTCAGCAACCCCAAACTGGAACCTGATGTTTTCTCCTCAAACCCGAACCGGATGCGTCTCCCAGAACCAGAAACAAGCACGCCTTCCCAGACAGATGTTCCGCAGCTGTATGCGAAACCAGAATCGCCAAATTGTTGCTCCAACTACCATGCGTTCCTTCAACGAATGCGCCAGATGTGGATGCACTTCCAGAAACAGAAACAAGTGCTCCACCCAGAACCAGAATCGAATACATTCACTGAGAAAGCAGGATCGAATGTATTCCAGATGCGCCCAATTGCGCCAGAAAGATGCACCACGACAAGTGCTCATACGTGATTACTTACCAGACCCGATGCACCTAATCACAAGTGCCCAAAAAGATTTGCCGTGCCTGATGCGCCCCGTATGCCTCAGATGTGCCAGATGCTCGCCAGAAACAGATCGCGCCAGATGCGAGCTCAATGCGTGTCATGGTACACGCTGTAAAACCAGATGCACGCCAGAACAAACTCGTGCATAATGTGCGCCAGAACCAGATGCGTGTGCCAGAAATCTCACGTGCCAGATGCTCCATGCCATTGCTCCAACTCTAACGAGTTCTTGCAACGCATGAGCCAGAACCACATTCAATTCACACACCAGATGCTCCACGCCGGGAGCCGGATTGCGCCTATACGTCAATTGCCAGAACTCCAGATGCGCGTGAACCGCTTGATTCTCTGCAGTACCTAATACGTGCTGGATTTGTCAGATCCCTTGCACGCCTAATCAGATGCGCGCAAGATTGCTCCAACAGGAGCCCAGATAGCCCCCTCCACGGGGCTTCAGATGGTGGGTGTACATGCTTCTCTCTCACGAACAGATCGATCTTGATCGCCAAACTAGACATCGTTCTCGGAGGAATCTCGAAACCCAACTCCCGATAGCCTGCTCCACCTGAATCGCGAAATCCTAGCTTTGTGTTTCACCAAAACGTGAAACCCAAGCTCTTGGATCCACACGGATCTTGGAAACCCGGCTCTGATACCACTTTGTTAAAACTGGTGAACCCCTGACCTCGCTCTGATACCAGTTTGTTAAAACTGGTGATCACCTGACCTCGCTCTGATACCAGTTTGTTGTAACAGAACTCCTGTTTCAGAGCTCTTGTACCAGTTTGTTGTAACATGTGGGTATTCGAGCAAGAATGACGAAAGCGAAACAAGAACGAGACAGATATTTAATGTGGTTCACTAACGAATTCGTAACGAACCTGCTAGCTAATCCAAGACCAGAACCAGATATTTTATTGAGAAGAGAACCCGATTATAATGCACGTCGTGGCTAGCCACGGCGGCGACACGAAAAAACCCACCCACGACACTCACACAAGAGAAGCTCTCAAAGCTACCAATTTCCCACTATACTCACTGTGTGTTGTGTGTGTACCCAAAAAAGAACAAAGCCTACATATATACTAATAAAACATGGCGGTGGACTTATGTTCACTTTGGTATTAACTTGCTGCCAAAGGAACCACAAACCACCGCCCCACATTTTTGCCTCAATAAGAAACAATTCCATGCTTTGCCTTTGAATAAGTTCTTGCCAAATTGATTTAAGTCAAACGTAACATAATTTTTTGCAAGGTTTTTGTTTTAGTATCTCTTCAATTTGATGTTTGAGTATGGATCTCATGCTTACACTTGTTTCTTGTTCTGTCAAGTGGATGATCCACCTTTTGTTTGTTGAAACACGATTATTTGAATTAAAAGTTAAATAATTTGCGAAGATCTCATTTCTTGGACTTCTTTAAGTGGGCTTCGCATGCACTACTATGTCTATATCTTCTAAGATTCCAGTGCTGATATTAATGGTTCTTGACTATTGAAACGGCTAATTGTTGCTCATTAATTTTTAAGCGAAATCCCAGAGTATAAGGAAGAGATTATTTGTTCAACCCTCATATGTATTCCTTTATAATCTTTCAATAAAGATGGGGAAGAGAGCCAGTGATAAGAATTAAGAGGCGCATAGTAGACTAGAAGGTGAACAGAATATTATCGAGGAGATGACTCGATATTGTTTCAGCTTATGCAGTTATGGTGTTGGCCAATGGAGCCATGCTGTTTTTTGGGTACTATTTCTTTGCACTTGTTCAAATGACAGATATTTAACGTGGTTCACTAACGAATTCGGAACGAACTCGCTAGCTACCTCCACGACCATAACCAGATATTTTATTGAGAAGAGAAACCGATTACAATGCACGCCGTGACCAGAACGGCCACGGCGACCACCCACCCAAACACCCCCGCACACCCAAGAGAAAAGATCTCGCAGCTCTACTAACTCCTTGTGTGTGGTGTGTTTCAGTACAAAGACAAGATCCTTAAATAGTGGTGTAGTGCGTTGGACCACCAAGCTAATTAGGAGAACTTGGACTCCAAGCTACACCACCGTCCCAAACTAACCATGGAAACATTCCTTGCACAAGACTATTGACTGCCCACTTTATCGAAATAATTCCATACCGTTTTGCCGACTTTGATTCAAGTCATAAAATCTAACAGGAACATTTAAGCCTCTTCGTTGGGATTGTGGCAAAGTTCTACATTGGAATATTGGGAAAGTTCGTCTTTGAGTCTAAAACTCTAAGTTTCATCTGTATCTTATGCTCCTCTTGTTCTACAGACCCTCACTGTTCATTTTTTCAGTACACTTCAAGGCAGAGGATGATTAATTGATTTTATTTGACTCCATTCCAATCTTAAATCAATATGTGATACTCTATTATTTCCATATTTTCGCCCAATTATATTTGTGATTGCTCACTGCAAAATTTAAGTGTTCTAGCTCTAAAGATCATACTTAACTGTGTTATGGTGGGTTGTATCTCGCAGTGCATAAATTCCTTGGTATATATCTACTCTTCCTTGCATGTCGGCATTGGTAATTTTGCTTCTTTAAACATTCCATGGTATGTATCTGCTGGGTGACATCTTTGTAGGGTAAGTGAACGAGATAAAGTTTAAAGACAATTTTGTAACGAATTTTGGAATAACAACTCAGTAACTTTTAACATAGTAAACTTGGAAATTTAACACATAAAAGTGGAACCCCTAGGTTGATTGCACACGTTAAAAGTCCATGTCTTTAATTTCGTTTCACTAATTTAATATCGTTTGAAAACCTGATACAACTTTATACCAATTTAATAACTTTCAGGGAACCTAGGCGCGAGCTTCTTAGCTACCTATGGGCAATGCCGAGCCTGACTTCAAGGTCTTCCATGTTACTCCCATCCTTCTTTACTTTTCTAAAGTTGTTATTTATCAAGTACTATCTAATAGCTCTCTCTAATTTATTGATCATTCCTGAAAATATGTCCTTCATTCATAATATAATTACTCTTGCATGCAAAGAAGCATAAATTAAGAAAGTAATAATAAATAGAGGATAGAGAGAATGAATGAATGGGAAAAAAGTACCATAATGAAAACTGTAAATTATACGAAGTCTGAAAAATACTAAACATAAAAGTAATCTAAAAGAGTGAAGAGAACTTTAAAAGGGGCTGAGTTGGTTCAGCTAGGACAACATGAAGATATCAAAAGACAAACGAGGTTCGGGATCTAATACAACTCTTCTGGCAAAACAAACATGGAGAATTATTAGATTCTTAGACAACCTTCTTAAGTAGGAGGGGTTAACAAGGCAAAGTATTCTAACGATACTTATCCCTTTGATTGTATGTTGGAGGTGAAGATGTCATTCGGTTTCAGGGAATGCTAGCAGCTCTTGATCTGATACAGAAAGGAACCATTACAAAAATTAGGACATGCAATGAAATAGATCTGTTCAAGGACAGATGGTTATGAAGACCAAACTGCTACACAGTTATCACATGAGGCCCATATCCGTCATCTCAAAAGGCTTGGCCATCTCCATCTTGAACTCCTCAATCACGCTTGAATTATTTTCTGTAAAAATTAAATCATCCACATACAAGCACACAATTAATAAATCACCACCTGTTATGAAATATATTTTGGACTGATGTGAATATCCACCACATAGTTGGGTGTATTTTGTATAATTATATTCTGGTCCAGAAGTCCACCTAATGCCTATATAAGGAGGCTTAGGGTTGGAGAATAAAACACCTCTCAATACTCTTCTCCCTACATCTTGTCTCTTTTTAGTTTCTCGTCTCTCTCGTCTTCCCTTGATTCACAATACGATATCAGCACGATACCGCTCGTTCAATATTCTTGAGATTGTAGAATATGAGTTTCCTTTAGGGTTTCCTCATTCGTGCCAAAAGGGAAGACCTGACTATGGACTGTTAATTTTCATATGAACTACCGAGGTTAGTTACGTTCTAGCACATGTTTTCTATTGATCTATATAATGAATCATGAAACTTTTTTCGTTTGACATGTGACCTCTTATGAATCATGTATTATTTATATTTAGAGTATATAACTTATAAAATTTACTTCTATGAGTTCTAACAAGTAGGAGTATACACTACTTCCTGACTTTATACTACTTCATGACTTTTAGAAATTATGCTTGTTAGAGGGTCATATCTTTTTCTCACACGTGAGTTGTTTCAGAATGAACGGTTAACCTAAATGCCCGAAAACATATTATCAGATCTAGGTTTATGAACGTTCAACTTGTGTTCTTAATTACCCCAAATACACTTTTGTACTTGAACTTCACATATAAAGCTCCGTCCTTCTGTAGAAATCATGTTCATGTATGTGGTCTGATCTATTCATGGTCAATCTTTTTTTTTTTTATCAACATTCATGGTCAATTTTCAGCTTGTAGTATTTATTGTTATTTGTTAACAGTTTGTACCCATTTGAAAGGGGTTTCTTTTTCCACCTCAACTATAAAGTAGGGGCTGCATATGAACTGTTTGTGTACATTGACATGGTTGGAATTTTTTTTGTGTGTCGGTCTTTTCCCCATAGAAAGTACTCTGTTTCTCATTATGACGTACTAATTTTCTTTGTAATCTATGGGTACTCTTTTTTTGGGGTTAGATATCTACTTTGATATTGCATAAGAAGATGACGACATATCAGTATGTTTGTTCTATTCATGGTTGAGTATTTATTTAGTATATGTTATGTTTACATCATGACGAAAAGCGAACCTCCTGAAGAGGCATTCACTCATGATTGATGATTCGGTTCGAGCCGTACGCTCACGAAAGTTATGTTTCTAGAAGTAATAGAATTCGTGAAATTTTGATTGTAACCTGAAGTTACAACTTTTTTTTATGACCAGAAGTCATATTAGATATTTGATCTCCAGAAGAGATCTTTAAAATTAACCTCCTGAAGAGGTCGCAATTAGTTTTACTTTGCTTGTGCACATTTATGTTGTTAGTACATTCTTATTATGTACTTAATTGATCAAAAGTTGGACCTCCAAAAGAGGACTTATCGAATGACCATGTATTGGTTTAAAGTATCGATACGTTATGGTATCACGTTTTCACACCTGAAGTTGTGAACCACTCCAACTTTTGATCATAAGTTGAAGTTGCGATATATTTTTTTATGACCTGAAGTCATAGTATATCTCCAGAAGAGGTCTGTAAATTACAAATTGAATCAATTTTTTTTTCCATACCTGAAGTTATGGAACAAGAAAATTTGACCGTAACCTGAAGTTGCGACAATTCTTTTTATGACCTGCAGTCATACTTTTAGTTACATCTCCTGAAGAGATGTCTTACAATTTTCTTCTAAACCTCCCGAAGAGGTCATATTTTGTTACATCGCTTTATCTAATTTTTATGATTCTTTTTGCTAACTTTTCTTCTGTTCTCGTATTATGGATCAAAAACGAACCTCCTGAAGAGCATTCGTAATCGCCATCGATGTTAAATCTGGCCAAGTCATATGCACTCGAAGTGAAATATTACATGATTTCATAACCCGCAGTTATGAATATTAGAACCTGAAGTTCTATAATATTTTGATTAAGAAATCTCCTGAAGAGATATTTAAAAGTACGGAATAATGATCCACCCTTCTGAAGAGGTCGCTTTACTTTTTTTTTTACAGTTTACGCTTATGCCTATATTATTATTATTATTATTAAATTTTGTTTATTCGGTATTTCTTTTGCACAAACATCCAGAAGATGTATTTAGTCCATAGTCTATTGGACATAAGCAATTTATATGCGTAAAAAGTGTTTTTCATACTAGAAGTTATGAAAAATAATATTGTAACATGGAGTTATAAAATAACATCAAAAGATCTCCCTGAAGAGAGAATCTACAACCACTCATTTTTAAATGAGAGTATTGACATTTACGTCTCTTTTTGAGTTTCTTGGCGAAACTTTGATTAGAGAACTACGGCGTCCAAGAGATTGCTTATTGTCAATGTTCTTATTTGAATTTGAGGTTTGGTTTACACAAAGTACATATGAGACAAATTGATGCCTGAAGCATCAACAAAGTATCATTATGGTTATGATCATACTGCTCACGTCATGAGGGGGAGAATGGGTCCTATGGCATGACGTGAGCCAAAATATCATTGTCTCTACGGGTATGTACTAATGCGAAATCCCAAATAAAATGGATAGTTTCTCGACAAATGGGTGTCGGTTTGGGTATACACTTTAAGCATGAAAAGGTTGCTTGAGTACATATGTTGATCCTCCGGAAGAGGAACATGAAATCAAAGCATCCAAAATAAGTTGGGATATGAATATATTGCTCTACAAGATGGGAAAACAAGATTGCAAGGAAAATCTTGAAAGATTGTCATTAGTATGGATCAAAACCAACGTTGGTAACCAAATAGCCCTGGAAGAGGCACATAGCTCTGGAAGTAGCTAAAGGTACCTTAATACAATCTTATGATCCTACAATTAATGATTATTATATTAAGCGCTATACAAATCATATGGGTTAAAGGAAAAAGTGTTGACTAGATAATGGCCAAAAACAAAGTCAACACACGCATTAACTATTGCTCGGGTTACATAATTATGTAGAGCAAAACGTATAGTACTCAAAGTACTAACAACCCGATGCACAATTACAATATATGCGAACACTACATATCCGCTGTTCAGCGTGGGATCCATGTAGATATTACAAATCCGCTACCAAGCGTGGGATATATGTCCGCTGTTAAGCGTGGGACTTATGTTTGGGATTATGTCCGCTTTAAGCGTGGGACTTGTAAAATAAGAAACATGATATATGGGTCATGATAAATTCTCACTAATATAATCTTCTCGTGGAGAGAATGATAATAATGTTGTATTAGTCTCGGGGACTAAGAAACAACAAAATATGGGTTGAAAAGTAACTAGTTACAATACGATCGCATGAATCACAAATTTGTGAAATTCCATGGAAATTGGTTCCCATGAGAAAATATTTGCCTGAAGCAAATTGAAAGTGTACACTCGCGAGTAGTATTAGGTGCATATGCATTTTTATCAATTATGATTGTTAATTATTTCTTTTAGATTATTGTTTTTGCAATGAGTTTTGTTTGTCAGGTACAGGGATGTTCCAATGAGGGGGAGATCCAATGAAATGTTAAAAGCGCGGCACTCTTTTTCCTTCGCTACGGTTTTTGTCCCACAGGGTTTTTCCTGGCAAGGTTTTAATGAGGCTTGCCAAGATTATTCAGATGCGTTCCAGAAGAATGTCATCAACGATGCTGAGCGAAATACAATTCACCGATGTACTCTTTTTCCTTAGTCATTGATTTTTTCCCACTGGGTTTTTCATGACAAGGTTTTAATGAGGCATCGTAGTGGTGAATATTCAAGGGGGAGTGTTATGAAATATATTTTGGACTGATGTGAATATCCACCACATAGTTGGGTGTATTTTGTATAATTATATTCTGGTCCAGAAGCCCACCTAATGCCTATATAAGGAGGCTTAGGGTTGGAGAATAAAACACCTCTCAATACTCTTCTCCCTACATCTTGTCTCTTTTTAGTTTCTCGTCTCTCTCGTCTTCCCTCGATTCACAATACCACCATTATTTTTCTTTACATACAAAGCATGCTCATGAGGGCACTTGAGAAAATTCTTATCTTGGAAATACTTGTCAATTCTAGTATACAAAGCGCGTGGTGCTTGCTTCAACCCATATAGCGCCTTCTTCAATATCAGCTCTTTGTTTTCTTTTCCCTTCGCAACATAGCCGGCGGGTTGGTCAACATATACCTCTTCCTCCAAGTAGTCATTCAAAAAGGACTACGTCACATTCATTTGATGGGTCTTCCAATTGTTTTGAGCCGCCATGGAAATAATAAGTCTTATCGTTTCAAGACGTGCCACGGGCGCAAACATCTCTTCATAATCAACACCATATCTTTGCTTGTAGCCTTTGGCCACCAATCTCGCCTTGTATCGTTCTACTTCTCCTTTGGCATTCAACTTGGTCTTATACACCCATTTCACTCCAATGGGTTTGTGACTTTGGGGAAGTGTGTCAAGCTCCCATGTCGAATTCTTCTCAATTGCCATAATTTCCTCATACATAGCATTCCTCCATTTCTTGTCTTTGACCACTTCTTTAATATCTAGAGGTTCACAATCACAAAGTAGACAAAAAAGTGTTAAATCATCTAAACTTGAAAATTCCTCTTCGGATCTTTGATACAAATATCCAAGATTCCTTGTTCCACGTGGCCCTTCAAATGGACTTCCTTCTTGAGATGATGAACTTTTTTGTCCATGATTAGATGGCACATGTGATGAAGGAGGAGTAGCGGGCTGCAACACATCATCTTGCAGATGATCAACATCAACATCATCATAAGTATAAAATGCAAATAAATCATAGTTATCGTTAGGAGAACTCCAATCCCATGAACTTTCTTCATCAAACTCAACATCACGAATAATGATATTCTTTTTCGTTTCGGAATCGTAGAGTTTATAACCCTTGGATCTTGCATTATATCCAACAAAAATAAATTTCTCACTTTTATCATCTAACTTTGATATTTTCTCATCCATCACATGGGCATAGGCAACACTACCAAATACCCGCAAGTGAGAAATATTGGGCTTTACTCCACTCCAAGCTTCTCAAGGAGTTTTAGATTCCACACTTTTAGTGGGGCACCGATTAGACAAGTAAACGGCACAATCACCGACTTCAGCCCAAAATTCTTTTATATTTTTACTCTTCAACATACTTCTAGGCATATTAAGAAGACTTATATTCTTTCTTTCCGCCACCCCATTTTATAGTGGTGATCTTGGAACGGTTAAATGATGTCTTATTCCATTTTCTCCACAAAATGTATGAAACTCATTTGGAGTAAACTATCCTCTATCGGATCTTATCGCTTTAATTTCATAGCCACGTTGTTTCTCAACAACTTTCTTGAATCTTTCAAAAGCTTCAAAGACCTCCGATTTATGCTTGAAAAAATAAACCCGTGTTTTTCGACTAAAATCATCCATACAGACGAGGAACTAATTGTTCATATCCATGGACGCCGGCTTGATTGGTCCACAAAAATCTGAATGGATAAGATCCGATGGGACTTTTGCTCTTGAAGAGGATTCCTTTGGAAAACTCTTCCTTGATTTCCGAATAGGCATCCTTCACAAAGTTGTTCTGGGTGATTGATGTTTGGCAAGCCATTCACCATTTTCTCCTTGCCCAATTGCGTCAAGCCTCCAAAATTCATGTGCCCAAATTACATATGCCAAAGTCAAGACTCATCTTTGACACAAGCTTTTAAACATTTACCAAAGTCATTTCGAATATTTAACAAGAACATCCGATTCTTAGACATAGCAACGTTGGCTAGCAAACTTCTAACTTCATCTCTAATGCTCAAACAATTATTTTTCATGAGAATCTCAAAACCTTTCTACAAAGTTGGCCCAAACTCAAAATATTTCTCTTCATATTAGGCACGTAATAAACATTAGAGATGATTTGATGATTTCCAATCTTTGAACGGATCAAAATTTTACCTTTACCCCTAACCGGAATTTGAGAGGAATCTTCAAAAGTAACTTTGCCGCTAACTTTGTCATCAAGCTCAAGAAACATATTTTTGTCTCCACACATATGGTTACTTGCGCCGGTGTCAAGATACCAAGTATTGGTCACATCCTTGGAATCTCCTTTGTAAGCCAATAGTAAAGTTGGCTCTACCTCTTCATTCTCCTCCTCCGCATAGTGTGCCTTCTCATCAACATCATTTGAGGCATATCTACACTCCCAAGAGAAATACTAAATTATAACAATTATAACATTCAACTTTAGAATTGTCATACCTTCTTTCATTGGGTTTTGAGTTTCTTCATCTTCCACGTCCTCTTGAGAAATTGCTCTCTTGCTTCTTTTCTTCCTTGTTATAGGAAGATTGGCCGCCTCTTCCACGACCTCCGCCTCGTCCACGTCCTCTTGAACTCGACTCGTACCGTCCATCTCTCCATTTTAGATAAAGTTTTGTTTGAAGTAATTGCTCCAATGGCTCCTTCTTCGGCTTCTTTAGCCTCTCTTCATGGACTAGCAAAGAACCCATAAGCTCGTCCACCGTCATGGAGTCTATGTCCTTTGACTCCTCTATTGCCACACTTATGTAGTCGAAATTGGAGGTCATGGATCTAAGAACCTTTTCCACCACCGACTTGTCCTTCATGTCTCCACCATATCTTCTTAGTTGATTTACAACTAACAAGACACTTGTAAAATAGTCCAAAATTAACTCAGACTCCTTCATGTGCAACAACTCGAACTGTCCCCGAAGAGTTTGAAGTCGCACCTTCTTCACCTAATCGGCACCTCGGAAGGTATTTTGAAGGACATCCTACGCCTTCTTTGAAATGGAGACGTTGGATATCTTCATCATCAAAATGTCACTTAGACACTCATGAATCATCATAAGGGCATTTTGGTCCTTCTTCTTTGAACCTTCAACCGGTGATTTTGCCAATCCATTCTCCACTATGTCCCACACATCTTGGGATCCAAGCTTCGCGTTCATACGTATACACCAAGTATCATAGTTTTCATTGGTGAGCAAATGGATAGGAGGTAGATATCCATTAGCCATGACTCACTCTCTCAACCATAGCTCTGATACCACTTTGTTGGATCAAGAGGATTACTTAGAAACTCAAGACAACTCAACTATTTTTGGTTGAAAGGAGAAGCAGACTTGTTTAATTACTAGACTTGAAAAAAGACTTATGTACATGGGTATTTATAGGACTCAGGTGTCTAGCACCTTCTACCCACTAACTACTTACATTAACTTGGTCCAATCCCATTTACTTGGTGCAACTACCAACCTCATTAACTTGGACCAAGTCCCACAACTAGTCAAACTATGACACTTTGGAAAGCCAAATTCTAAGACTAGTACTACCATACTAGAAAGTGTGATATAAAAAATCAAGTTTAATCTCTAACAAGAGTATACATAACAGTGGTAGATTGCATAACAGTAGATAGAAAATGAAATGAAGGATTTCTTATACAATACCTGCGGGACAACGATGTTGTAGAGATTTTGAAGATGGAGATCTCGTCAACCCCAGCACCAGACAGAAAGGTTTGGTACCATACAGACTCCGGTGGGTACTCAAAAGCAACATGTTACAGTGTGTTACATGCACAAAACAACAACACATGTTAGAATTGAGAAGATGTCGGCAGTAAAAAAATGTTCGAGGAAGCTATGGAACTAAAGATTCCCAAGAAGGTAATTTTCTCCACCTCGAAGGGTTGGAAGAATGACATGTCGTAGCTAAAATTTGATCCATGGCATTGAAGGACGGGTCATCTGTAATTGGTGAGGACAGAAGATGAGGCGATTCAATATTTGTTCATGAACTGCCCAAAAAATCATAATCGAAAGTAATAGCCTTCAAGGAGTGAACCTTTTGCAGAGAGTGCGCTACAAGCAAAAGTAGTGATTTTAGGAGAAATAGAAAGTCTTGTGGAAGAGTACAGAACCCTATCGCTTAGTTTCCAACAATGTCAGATGTCCCAAAGCAGAAGACTCGGAAACCAGCTGGCGCACAAGACTAGGATCACTCTCCCTCTCAGGTGGTTGCAGTGCATCAGTACTGGAAGACAGTGTTGGCCCCTCACTGGTTTCAAATGTAGCTTCATCATATCCAGTAGGGGGACAGTAATAGAAGACAGGAGAAGGAGAAGCTGCATTGGGAGAAGGAGAAGTGTCAGTAACAGTTTTATAAGGAAAAAGATCTTCATCAAATATTACATCTCTAGAGATATAAAACTTTTGAGATGTTTTCTCAAAACAAAGATAACCCTTATAATTGGCAGCATATCCCAGAAAAACACATTTCTTAAATTTAGGATCTAATTTAGAATTCATATAAGGTCTTAAACATGGTTAACAAGCACAACCAAATATTTTCAAGTGATCATAGTCAGATTTTTGTTTAAATAACAGTTCCCATGGAGATTTGAAACCAATAGTTTTTGAGGGCATCAAATTAATGAGATTAACAGCAGTTGCAAAAGCATGATACCAGAAATAGTTAGGAAGAGAAGCTTGTTGCATAAGAGTTACCACAGTGTCCACAATATGCCTATGTTTTCTCTCTGATATCCCACTTTGTTGAGGTGTATGAGGGCATGATTTTTCATGAACAATTCCATTTTGAGAAAGAAAAGATTCACACACATAATACATATAGTCTCCACCTCCATCAGTTCTAAGAATTTTAATAGGAGATCCTAATAACTTTTCAACTTGCAGTTTAAAAACGGGAAACACATATGTTATGACATAAATGAAATATCCATGTAAATCTTGAGTAATCATCAATAAAGAGAATATAATATCTATAGCCATTGTAACTGTTTGTTCTAGAAGGACCCCATACATCACTGTGGATCAAGAGAAAAGGAACATGAGTTTTACTAGTAGATAATTTAAAAGGCAACTTGGTCATTTTACCAGCCAAACAGTACTGAAAAACAGAAGGTGAATGTTTAATAATAGAAGAAGAGGGAACAATCCTATGCATGATTTCATATGTAGGGTGACCAAGTCTTGAGTGCCAAAGAGGAGAAGTGATTTTCTTCCCCACAAATGTTGTAGAGGTGTGAACTGGATTGGGACCAGTGTATGTAGTATTTGCAGAAGATAAAATAGGGTAAAACCATTTTGACTAACACCTTGATAAAGAAATTTCCCTCGAATCCTTGTCCTGAATGGAAAAGGAATCAGAGTAAAAAAGAAAGACAAAGTTGTTTTTTTTGCACATTAAATGAACAGATAACGAATTTGTAGAAAGAGTAGGAACATGTAAAGTGTTTGAAAGTTTAAAATTATGTGAAGTAGTAGGCAAATAAGCATTGTCTATATTTAAAATTGAAAGAGTATTACCATTGCCAATAGAAACCTGATCAGTGCCTTGATAAGTCTCAGAAATAGAGAGATTCTTCAGATCAGAGGTCATATGGTTGGAAGCACCAGTGTCAGAGAGCCAATAATCAGGTGTAGGTGTGTGAGGGTTTAAAGATGTAGTAGCCATCATAGCAGATAAACATTATGGTAGATGCTTCCCCTGATAAGCATGGTCCATTCGGTGCCAACAATCTATGGCTGAATGATAGTCATAGCCACATATTTGGTAAGTAACATGAGGGTTAGGAGATCCACCATTTCCCCTGTTAGAATAAGAAGACCTACCCCTACCACCAAAGTTGCGACCAGAGCCACGAGAGTAACCATGACCTCTCTGATATCCAACCATGACCTCTCTGATATCCATTGGATGGATATCGGCCACTATTAGGGTTAAATCGGCCGCCTCCTCTCTGGAAACCAGAGGGATGAGGGTCAAAGCTAGGGTTAGACCGACCTCTAGAAAAATCACGACCCCGAGAAGACGAAGAGGTTTGAGCAGAAAAAGCAGTGTGACCCAAATTATCAACATATTTCATAGATTGAGAATCCAACATATGCTCTTCACCAGAAAGTAAAACATGTAATTCCTCAAGAGTCAAAGGTTCAGATCTGATTCGTAAAGAGGAAAGAAAAGGATTGTATTCAACAGGTAAACCATTAAGAGTGTATAAAAGCATGTCTTCATCAGAAATAGGAGCCATAGCAACAGATAATTTGTCACGAAGAGATTTAAGCCTTTGCATGTAAGCATTAATTGAATCAGAGTTCTTCTTGATATTTTGGAGTTCAGATTTGAGATGCAGCACATTGGAGCGAGTCAGAGACGCATACCTTCTCTCAAGAGCTAACCAAGCAGATCTACTAGATTCATGACCAATAACATGAGAAAGATCCTCCCGAGAAAGGGCTGCGTTGATGAGAGTAAGCAACGCCTGATCTTGGGAGACCCATACCTGATATGACGGATTGGGAACGGGATCTGGAGCGTCGATGAGAAACTGCGGTGGTGGTAGAACGGTGTCGTCGATGTAACCGAAAAGATTCTGAGTTCGAAAGATCGCTGAGATCTGATACTTCCACAAAACATAATTGGAACTGTCTAATTTGAAAGAGATGAGATTGTTAATATTTGGGAGAAGAAACATAAGGTTTGAGGCGCCGGTGGTCGCCATGGTTGTATGAGTGGTGGTAGTGAGCATAGAAGGCTCTGATACCATGAAAACCCAATTAGGGTTTCATGAAGAGAGACAAAGCTCTCAAGAAGGAAGATGAACGCAGAAAAGAAAAGAGGTGTTAGGGTTTCATTAGCAATCAAAGAGGATAAACACACTGATGCCGAACGGTGGTATTGATGACCGTTCGATTGAGTTTTCTAGATGGTTCATTGAATCTTTAGGGAAGCTTAACAGAAGGCACCAAGAGTTTACAATTCATTACCAAATGATCCTTCTTATAACTTTGGGCTTCTTAGCTATTTGGGCTTTTAACACAGCAACACTTTGGGTTGGACTTCATCATCTAAAACTTCTTGACTTCATTTCTGGACTTCATCATCTATCTGGACTTTATCATCTAATAGTTTTTGTGTACTATTGGTAAGTTATGGGTAGTTTAGACACGTCTATTCTTGTGCTTGGTATACGATAACTTCTCACTTCCTTCATCATCGTATGATTAGGCTGTTTGTTCTCTAGATGGTTCGAATTTCTCTGTTACTTCATAATTACCATGCTTAGGAATTTGCCTATTCATCCATGTCTTGATGCTTGATTATGTCTCATTATATTATTGTGTTTGATATCAAACACCCCGAGCCTTATACATACCTAAGAGAAGGGTCTAGGACACAGGTGTAATATGTGTTTGTGGAATTCGCTCTGTCTCATTTTACGACACATGATTTGGTTTAGATTATTTTGTGCCCGTATTGGTGCTACAATCACCAATCTCTCTAGGTCATGGTGCTTGATTATGCCTCGGTGTTTTATTGTAGTTGATATCATAGCTGAGAAGGCACGGTCCTTCTTGATAGCCAAGGATAGCATCTATGTCACGATGTAATCTTTTTTTTTTTTTTTTTTGTTTCTTTATTTTTTTTGTGTGTGTGGAATCTGAATATTCTATTCAGCTCATGACGCATGATTTGGTATTTTATCGGTGCCACACCCTTTCATTTTCTGTTACATTACCTTGAATTGCAGTGAATCAGCACGTTTGTTTCTTTGTAGTCTAGAGGCTCTGTAATGCTATCATGTTATTAGGAAAATGAATTTGATGTTTGATGCATCTTGAAGTGCAGAATGTTAGTTTGGTTAATTTACCTCAATTTTTACCAAATTTTAGACGTAATAAAAAGCCACCTTGTTTTTCTTTCATTTTACTCGGACCTCCATCTACTCAGAAGAGCATGACCCTGGTCTGAGTCGGCGGCTCTTACCAAACCTTACACAAGCATGATTCAAACAATGTGCAATCTTCCAGATTAGCTCAATAGCTGCCAGCGAACTAGTCCAAAAGGTAGACGTTGCCTTGGCTATTTGGACATCTAGGCCCAGCTAAGCAAGTTGAATTCAAAGCAGCATTGTGAAGCTTTCTTCCATACACTCCCTCTTCATATCATGTTACTGCATTACTTGTGCGGTACAGCCCTATTGTGAAATCGGGTTTTACAATTTTCCTTAGTTACAACTTTCCTAGGTTACATCGAATTGGAGCGTTTCCTGATAAAAAAAACATGAGAAAACAAAACTAATGTTTCCTCCTCAAGCCTAAATAGTAAGAAAATTATCTTTTGCAGCTTTGTTGGTTTGGTAGATGGTAAAGTAGTTCTCATAGACGTTTGATAACATGATGTCCCTATTGATGGAATGGACTAATCCTTTGGGTTGTTCCAGTGGCCTTCAAGTTCTGCCCCTTCACACACTGAAATCTTATTTACCTGTAATTGCTGTTCAGTTACATATATAGTGTAAAAGAATGACGTTCCTTGCAAAGTGTACTTTTCCAACTTAGTAGCAAAAAGGACCGTGTAATCTAAATGGTACATGGGGGCATGAATCTAAAGTCTCGTGTCAAGGTCTTACCAATGTAAGTCTTAATGCTTAGATTATAAGTTGTTCAAAAATACAAAGTTCTTGATATGTTGATCATATACATGGGGAATGTTAGAATTACATAATGAATGCTGTGAAATGTGCTTTAGTTCATTGTTCGTGTATTATGGGTGTCTCTTTCTTCAATTTTCATGTGGAAAACCAGACCATTTCCTTCAATTAACATGTTTTCACGGTGAGTAACTTCCGCTGCTTTTCAGTAACACAACTCTTGCATTTTTAACTGTAAAATATTTCCAACCGTGTGAATTTGTAATAACACGGTCGACACATTAGACAAAAATATATGTTCCTTCCTTATGATTGTCACCTTTTAAATATTTTTTGAAATCCACTATAATGTATCAATTAACTACATATGACACTTGATTTGCTTTGTTACACTGTTTCTTATCCCTTAATATACAGTTGTTAGGTATTGAACACATTCTATTAAATTTTCTTTTAGGTACCGGACTTTTGAAATGAACAAGTTGAAAGAAAATGGAAAAATAGTGAGACCCTCAACATCGAGTTCAAATTATAGTGAATTTATTTATGATAGAAGAAGATCAGATTCATTGATACAAAATAGTAACCTAAGTACACAATCACAAGAAAAAGAAGTAAATGTCGAAGAACCAAAGGAAAAATTAATAGTGTCGCAGGAAGATTGGAATTGCATGTAAAATATGCATTTGATATGAGAAGGAGAATAACCGAAAAAAGTTGTTTTAACGGTTTGAAGTTTAAGTAAAAAACTGACGGTTTATCTCTCAAGCAATATGCTATTAGGTGGAGATTCTCAAATCTGACAACCGGATAGGATAATTGATTTACTAGAATTCTACCAATATGCATCATGATTAAAATCACGAACTTTGTATTGTTTTCTTTCGTCTGCATATTTGATGGTCTTGGTGGGAGTTTATTGAGTGGTTGGTAGTCATGGAGAATGTGTTGATTTATGTGGGTTTTTTGGTAACCTTAGTGATGCTTTGGCTTTGGCTTTGGCTTTGGCTTTGGCATTGTTGGCGCTGGCAGGTGTTTATCTTAGTCATGACGGCGCCTGGGCTAAGCGCGTAAGGCGGGAACTAATATTTCCCTGTTCTCATAACGCGGGGTCGTCAATTTAGTATCAGCTACCTCACTTTTCTTTTCTTTATTGAAAAAAAATCAATGTATTGTATCTTCAACTTCATAAGCTGAACCTGAGGCTAGCAGAAAGGGCTAGCTTTGGAACGTACTAATAACTAGAACATTGTTAATCCAAACTGACTTGACATGTGACTATCATGCAGATGAAGACTTTTTCTACAAACATAACAACTATCAATACGTCCACAGGAGATTCAAATGCTTTATATTAGATGAAGAAGACATTATATCAAATGAAGAAAGTTTCCGACTATGACGTAAAAACTGCTCATGAATTGCAAAAGAGTTGCATGATTCTCTCTCTCTCTCTCTATATATACATATATTGAAAGTGGGAGAATTCTTTCCGTGTCTTATTTTCAATAATCATAATGTTTAAATAGACTAATTACAAACACTACACACTAATTATAAATATAGTCCTCAACTAAGTGAGGTACGTATAAAAACGTCCTACGACTATTACTCCCCCGCAGTCGAAACTGTAGGCAGGCTAACACTGAGACTGGAACGAAAGCGCTGGAACAAGGGCCGAGGAAGACCCTTGGTGAAGATATCGGCGTACTGATAATCTGCTGGAATGTGTAATACGCGAAGCTGACCCAAACGAACATTCTCACGAACGAAGTGTAGATCAATCTCAACATGCTTAGTGCGCTGATGCTGAACAGGATTACCAGAGAGATAGACATCACTCACATTGTCGCAATACACGACGGTGGCCCGAGGCGGGGTGACGCGAAGCTGAAGAAGCAAATTCCGAACCCAGCAGAGTTCGGAGACGGCGTTAGCAACACCGCGATACTCAGCCTCAGCACTAGAACGAGATACTGTGGACTGTCGCTTGGACGACCAACTCAGAAGATTGTCTCCATAGAAGACACAGTAGCCACAAGGGGAGCGGCGCGTGTCCGGACAACCAGCCCAATCTGCGTCAGTGTAGGCGGTGAGGGAATCAGTAGCGGAGGCAGAGAGCCGAAGACCATACTCTAGTGTCCCACTGATGTAGCGCAAAATACGCTGCAGGGCATGAAAGTGCGGCTCACGGGGATCATGCATGAAGAGACAGACCTGCTGAACGGCAAACTGGATGTCTGGTCGAGTGAACGTGAGGTACTGCAAGGCCCCAGCAAGGCTGCGGTATAGGGTAGGATCAGCAACCGGTGGACCAGATGTAGCTGTGAGTTTACTCCCTACCTCAACAGGGGTGGCAGTAGACTTACAGGTCGACATAGAGGCACGACGAAGAATGTCGGCCGCATACTGATGCTGAGACAGGAACAGGCCAGACGAATCACGAGTAACAGCGATGCCCAGAAAATGATGGAGATGGCCCAGGTCAGTCATAGCAAACTCTCCAGAGAGCTGGGAGACAATCTGATCCAAGACAACCGGAGACGACCCAGTGATGACGATATCATCCACATATAGCAGGAGGTAGACGATGTCCGAGCCACAACTGTAGACGAAGAGAGACTCATCACATGAGCAACCAGAGAAACCGATAGTATGCGTGAGGACGGTGGCAAATCGCTGAAACCAAGCACGGGGAGCCTGCTTCAGACCATATAAGGATTTGCGTAATCGGCAAACAAAGTCAGGATGGCGTGTGTCGCGGTAGCCAGGGGGCTGATGCATGTATACCGTCTCAAAGAGATCACCATGAAGAAAATCGTTCTTGACATCCAGCTGACGGATAGGCCAAGAGCGAGTGACGGCGATGCTGAGAACTGTACGGATGGTGGTCGGTTTGACAACCGAGCTGAAAGTCTCCTCACAATCGATCCCAACCATCTGGGACTTCCCATTAGCTACCAATCGCGCCTTATAGCGCTGCAGACTGTCATCAGCGCGAAACTTGTGACGAAAGAGCCACATAGATTGCAGAACATTAGCCCCTGCCGGGCGAGGAACCAGATCCCAAGTGTGGTTCGTAACCATAGCTCCAAACTAATCATCCATGGCCTCTTTCCAGTGAGGATCAGACAAGGCGAGGATGGGGGATTTGGGAAGGGGCGAGATGGGATCTGGTGGCTGGGCCGCTAAAGTGAGACGGGTGACTGGTTTGACAATGTCGTGCATGGATCGGGTGGTCATCTGAGGAGAGGTAGGAAGAGGATAAGTAGCCACCTGGCTTGGTGTGGGTGACTCGGGAGGGTCAGGCAACACAGGCACAGATGGTACAGTAGGAGGGCGAGTGGACACAGACCGACGGACGTAGTGCTGAGGAAAAGGTTCCACTAGGGTCCGGGACGGGGTAAGCTGTGTAGGTGCCCTAGGAGGTGTGAGTGGGGATGTGGGTGCCCTAGGAGGTGTGGGTGAGGGTGCGGTAGCCACAGGGTGGAGAGCACGATGAGGAAAGAGGGGAGACGGAAGATTGTCATCGGGATCAGACGTCCTGTGAACAGAGGGAGACACTAACCCAGGAGAGGAGAAAGGAAACACCGTCTCATCAAAAGTGACGTGACGAGAAGTGTGAACACGACCAGTGCTCAAGTCGAGACACCTGTACCCACGATGGTTAAGAGGGTAGCCACAAAAAAACATCGAACAGAGCGGGGTGCAAGCTTGTGAGGTGAGGTGGCAGAGAGGTTCGGGTAACACAAGCATCCGAACGTGCGAAGATGCTCATAGGAGGGTGAGCGATGATAGAGGGAAACAGTAGGGATAATGTTGCCAAGAACTTTGGTGGGAAGAATATTATGGAGGTAGACAGCAGTGAGAAGGGACTCAACCCAGAAAGAGGCTGGTAGAGAAGCCTGAGCTAGGAGAGCACGCGTAATGTCATTGATTCTACGAATCATGCGTTCAGCTTTGCCATTTTGAGATGACGTATGAGGACACGCAAACCGAAAGACAAGTCCATGAGTAATGGCGTGGGAGTGAAAGGAGCCATTATCAAATTCGCCACCAAGGTCACATTGAAAACTCTTGATGGGTCGCTGAAATTGGGTTTGGACAAAGGTAGTGAATTGTTTGAATTTCAATATTGCTTCGCTTTTCTGTTTTAGTGGGAAAACCCAGAGAAAATGTGTGTAATCATCTAAGAGTAGTAGGTAGTATTTGTAGCCGCGATTTGCTTAAAAATGGAGATGTCCATAAATCACTGTGAACAATGTCAAATGGACTAACAGTGGAAGAAGTAGAAGCTAAGAAAGGCAAACGCACATGTTTACTAATCTGACAAGCATGAAAAAGAGTGTCTGATTTATTCCTACTACAAGCTATGAACTGACTACTACAAAGCAAATCTACAACTGGAAGCCCGGGATGACCGAGGCGGTTGTGCCAAACTGAAGCAGGAAGAGCAGCTAACGAGACAGCGGACGACTGTGGTGGGCCAGGCTGGAATGGATAGAGGTCACCCGAACTGTTGCTCCTCTGTAAAAGAGCTCCTGAACGTAGGTCCTTCACAGAAAAACCAAAAGGGTCAAACTCAACAGAAACCTGATTGTCAGTGGTAAATTGACGAACATATACTAAGTTTTTGATAGCATTTGGGGTGAGTAAGACATTTCTAAGGTGAAGGGAACGGGTGTTGGTGGTAAGGGTGTGATTGCCAGATCCTTTCACTGGAATGCTAGAGCCGTTTCCCACAAGTATGTTAGGAAAATGACAAGATGAAGAGAGAGGGGAGAGGATACCTGACTGCGGAGTGAGGTGAGTAGATGCGCCGGAATCAAGATACCAAGTCTGATCCGGGACGCTAAGTGTCATGCCTGAGAGCTGCGAACCCAAATTAGTAGCAGTTGGATGGCCAGAAGCAGCTGTGAGTGCCTGATGACGCGCGGCCGGTGGTGGACCGAGAAGGCCAGCACGACTAGGTCGTGGAGTACTCCAGCCCGTAATCAGATAAGGGCAGGGAGGCACAGATCCCGTGGGGCAGGGGCACCAAACCCAGGAGCCTTGGGAGCCCGAGGGTGCAGCAGGGGGTGTCGGAGCAGCTGGTTGACCACCCCCTGTCTCGGATTTGCGACGTCCGTTCCTGCCATTCCCATTCCGACGTTGTCCGCCACCATGGTTCCCATTCCCGCCACTGGAGTGGCCGCCGGGCTGAGGAGAAGTGGCATTCGGCTGTCGGTTCGAAGGAGTCGCAACCAATACCTGATGCGGGCTAGGATGGACCGGCTCCTGTCGAGCAAGAAGACGCTCGTGTAGCCGGATCATGGAAACAGCTGAGAGATACTCCAGAGTGGGACGAGTCTGCTGGATGATCATGGCAACCCCGGTATATGCAGGAGAGAGACCATTGGTGAGCTGTATAACCAACCGCTGGTTCGAAACTGAAGTGCCGACATTCCCAATACGATCCGCCAAGTTCTTCAGCCTGGTGCAGTAGTCGTCGAGAGACGAGCAGTGGTCCATGCGTAGATTGACAAATTCAAATTCCAGTTCTGCTAGCCGAGAGCCCTGATTGTCATGAAAAAGGTTCTCCAACTTCAACCTTGCTTCTCTAGCAGTCTGGCCCCGAGTAAGGATAGCGAGTGCCAAGTCATCACTAATATTTTGGTAAATCCAAGACAGGATTACCGAATCAATAGAGCTCCAGAGGGGATCACTGTCAGCAGATGGCGGGTCTTTGTCGAGATGATCCAAAACGCCAAAGGAGTGCGTTTGAATGCAAAAAAACGTAGCTCAGTGATCATACTGGACTTTGTCATTGTCCAGGGTGAAACGAACACGCTTCTCAATATTATTAACAAGGAACACGGGGTGGAGGGGCTCCTTGGTGTTGTCGGAGGAGCCGGTGTTTGTGGTTGAAGACATTGCACTGGAGAGCAGTTGGAACACCGAAGCAAAGCAAACAGAGCAGAAGCCGAGTGAAAAATGCCACGTCAACAACAGAAATTGACTAAAGTGGACAAGTGAATAAACCGACCCAAGTGCTTTAGAAGACCAGAAAGGGACAAATCAGAAACTTTATGGAGTAACAGCCGACCGAATTTATCAATTCCTCTCTACTACCTCCTTCCCCATTCAATGAATCATTGTCAATAAATCCCTCCAAATCTCTCTCTCTCTCTCTCTTCTGCTATGGTTTTGTTTCTTCCTCTCTGTTTTGTGGGTGTCTCTTTAGCTGGTTGCAGAGATGGGAGGCGATGCTCTCAGCCTCGAAGGCATCAAGAACGAGACCGTTGATCTGGAAAAGATTCCGATTGACAGTGGGGTTGTTGGAGAGAGAACCGATCGGATCCACGAAGAGATCGACGGTGGTTGTGAGGATCGGAACAGAGCCGAACGGAGAAGACAAGGCGGCGACCCGTGGAGGAGAGACGGTAGCGACCTGTGCAGCGGGTGACCAGAGGAGATCGACGGTGACCTGTGGAGCAGAAACGGTGGCGACCTGAGCAGCGGGTGACCGGAGGAAAACGACGCGACGGTCGTGAGCGGAAGCTGGTGGTGGCGATCGTCCGAGAGGGAGGACGATGGCAACCTGTGGTGGCGTGAGGCCGGCGACGGAAGGTAATAGCAGAGCCTAGGGTTAGTGCTCTGATACCATGAAAGTGTGAGAATTCTTTCCGTGTCTTATTTCCAGTAATCATAATGTTTAAATAGACTAATTACAAACAGTACACACTAATTACAAATATAATCATCAACTAAGTGAGGTACGTATAAAAACGTCCTACGACTATTATATATATGTTGCAATAGCTATGTGGAGTGATGTTTGTGTTTTTATCTATATTGACTTTTGGGTTAAATAAGCTTATGAGTATGTCGAATACCATAATTTTAGTGTAAAATGCCATGTGCCACGTACAAAGCACGTGCTCCTAACTAGTTACCTAAAATAGAGTGTTTGTGTCGATATAATGTATCCTTAATTTATTTAGATACAGTTGGTGTAGAGGAGCGTCACCGCTAGATGTTGAATTGTGTTGCTGCTGCCTGCTAGCTATCAAGCAAGCATCCATGCTTAACTCCTATGTTATTGGTGTTACTTGATGAACTGGAACTGCTTTCATTAAACTAGCTCAGACACGGTTCTTGACTTAAAGCTTTCCTACTCGATAGTTCATTTATGTGTAGTACTAACACAATTACATACAATTGGTCTCCAACATCTTTTTAGCTCGGCAGGTGTGTACATTTATGAGAGTTGAGCTTAATTGGAAGAGCTGAAGAAGGATTTTATTTAATCCGACTTTTCTATCTTCTCATCAATGCATAGCCCAATATTGCGACCAAAATAGACAAGTACCACAACGTTTTCTTTTCCTTTTACGATGAGATGGTGATTAAACTATTTATATATCAATCATTCACATTTATAGCATGTTCTACCAATGCATGAATGTTAAATTGATATGCTTCAATAAGTCATGAACCATTGGCCAACATTAGCAAACAAAGCCACAACATTTTTAGTATGCTGAGTAAAATTCTTTGGGATCGTGTCCTTGGGCACAGGTTATGCACTAATGAGTTAATAGCTCAAGTCCATTTTCATAGAAAGGATCAATGCCTGCAATATCGAGGTTAAGTGGTAGAAATGATAAATGCAATATGGACGTTAAGCATAAAATGTTGGGAAATTTTATTTCTTTGTGTGCCAATATGAAAATATTGGTAGTTATATTATTGGGCTATCAAATAAACGGGCCACTAAAGTGATCTAATTAATAATTGGGCTCGTAGGAACATAAAGTGCTGTGGACTTTGTAATGTGTAGTAGCCCATTACTAAATGATTAGGGTTATGGGAGCCTCATCAATTTAGTATATAAAGACTACTAGGGCTGTGATCCCCAACACATTCGAATACAGTAGTCTCACTCTTCCCATTGAGAGAGATCATTGAAGCTGGTCCGTGTTGTGGTTGGAAGATCGCGGTTCACTCAAGATCATCATGACGTGGAACACAATACACTAGCTATGGACCGAGGTTAGTCCTATTTAATGTTCTTATGTTCTTGACTATTCTAGATGATAGTTTATGTGTTGTAGATTATGATTCCGCCTTTAGATAATCTACATGAAGTTTGAAGTTGATCTAACAAGTGGTATCAGAGCCACTATCATGCTAGGATCGTTAAGAACGGGTCTTCACGTGTTAATCCCGAATTAGGGTTTATTGCCTCGTTTTCTGTGCTTATGTCGGATCTGCGATTTCTTCATATGGTTACGAAGCTCTCGAAACAAGCTTTCCAATGATATATTATAAGCTTAATTCCGACTTACGGTTTGAAAGTTATGGTGTTTTAAACAAACTGCTCCGATTAACAATTTGCCAAACACTGCCTTAGATCTGGGCTGTGCCGAGTTTCGATCTGGTGTGGCAGCGAGTACCGCTGCTTTGTTGTGCCGCCCGGATCCGACGACTCATATTTTTTTGGCTATTCCGAGAGTTCTAGATATCCGATTTGGGCGATTCAATAGTCAAACCCTAGGTTTTTGGGTCTTTTGAATCCATCTGTACGGTTAGATTTTTCAGATTCGGAATAGTTTTCTGGGCAGAAGAAATAATTTCGTATTTTATCATATTTTTGGACATGTAATCTCATTATTTCCATGTTTTGACTAAAGTAATGTTTCTCTCATGATACTACTGTACTTATATCATGTTTATGACTTGGTTCATGGATAAAATATGCGAGATTATTACTTTTGTTAATTTTTAGTGTATTTTTAGTATGTTGCACCATTATAAATCATTAGTGTATATTTGGTATATTACACAATATGAAATATGGTGTATATATAGTATTTTACACCATTATTGATATTCGGTGTATCTTTGGTATTTATACACTATTGAATATCTTTGGTGTATATTTAGTATCTTACACCATAATTGATATTTGGTGTATCTTTGGTATTTGTACACCAGTAAATATCTTTGGTGTATCTTTGGTATTGTCACATCATTAAGTATTTTCGGTGTATATTTGGTATCATACACAATATGAAATTTGATGTATATTTGGTATTCTTACACCATTAAGTATATTTGGTGCATATTTGATATCTTACACCATTATGAATATTTTGGGTGTAATATTTTGTATTATACTAAGAGATTAATATTTCGGGTTCTAGATTTAATACATTAGTGTAACTTTGGCATTTTACACTAAAATATACATTTTAGACATTAGTGTAATTTTGGTATTTTACACTAAAATAAAATGGTCTTGTATCCTAGAATAAATCAGTTGAAATAATATGTCGCCAAAGTGACCTCTATTGTGTAAAATTTATTTATTTTGGGATATAAAGATGTGTGTGTTTATTATTCATGCGACTAGCTAATCGGCCCAAAGGAAGGTTGTTAGTTGGCCAAATAATAAGCACACTTGTGGTAGTAAATATGTGACGGTTATCAAGTTATTCCATGTGAACAATACGTCGGCCCAAAGGAAGACCTATTGTTTGACCGGATTTACTGTCAATATTTGATTACTGCGTGGAGAGTACCACTTACAAGTTGTTGTTTCTGTCCAAAGACTAAACAACAATGTTGTGTTAGGTATCTTGTAAAGAACCCGCTAATTATATTGTTGATTTATGTCTTGCATGAATACTTTGTGGTTATATTTTATTTCATGCTTATACAAAATATTTTTTTATTTTGAGCTCATGTCTTTAACTTGTTCTCTATTTAAGTCAGCTTATTTGTTATTTGTTATTGCTGACAAAGACTCGCATTTAGTGCTTTATAGCATGTATAAATTCTTGAAAATAAAGTTAATTCTAGAAGCTTTTAAATGAAGTAATGGAAATGCTATTGAGTTCCTCAAGATTATGTGTCCGAGTTTTCTAAAGAAAACACGAAGAGGACTTTTAGTCAACATTGTCTTGTTTAAAGAGGAACGTAAGGGAGTACATCCGGAAAGCTTTAATCTCAATTAAGAACTTAATTACTAAAGTTAGAGTTGTCTAAATACATGCTCATAAGGTGTATGTATATTTTCTCTCAAGCACTTAAGTGAGTATACGGAGAGTTGTAACGCTCATATGGATAAATAAGTTCCTTGTGAACTTTTCACTCACTATGTGTTAAAAGAGAAAATAGTTGTGTGAGATTAAACTAAATGTACTCGTTTAGTATTTACCCTAAGGATAATAGTCGAGATAAAGGGGATACAGTAATGTAAGTTGCAGTTGAATCACAGTCCAATTATGTAAATGTAATATCATTCGGTAATTTTTGATATTTTTTTTTACATAAATATGAGTGGACGTGTGAATATAAATTTAATGTCACATGTTGATACGGGAAATTTTACTTCTCACTATGGATTAATTTAAGTTTTGTACCTGATCATATTTGATGAGTAGATTTTGGTGCAACTACTCAATTAAGAATATTTATGCATGGTTGGTTGTTGGGCCAATAGCCACTTGATGCTGAAAGATTCATCTCTATGGGCAATGGCAAGAAAAATATAGTTGAAGCAACAAAGACTTTTAGCTTTTTATTTCAAACATTGTTTGAATTTTGTGCATTTACTAATGTTGAGGAAATTAAATTTTCCTTCATATGGGATAAATTCAGAAATTCTGGTATTTTAAATATAATTCAGTGAATGTTGTAAATGCTTCATTTCAATTAAAAATAATATTTCAAATGTAATGCTTCATTAAGAAAGACCATGCATGCCATTTTGAGGTACAATGATGCAAGAGTAAGAATTCTATATTTGGTATGGCACAAAAGCTAAAGGAATATCTTCGTTGGAAGAATTAAGATGCTTTTGTGTAATAGAATTCGTAGCCTCCTTGATTTCACAAATATTTTGAATTTGTGTTGAAAGCGTAAAGGGGTGTATAAATAATTAGGTGTGTGTGGAATAAGGACATACTAGAACTTATATGTACTGATATGGTGGACCACTCTATATAGTTATTTTGAGTGAATACAGTATCATATTTAGTTCATAAGACTTTTGTCCACCTCATCAACATCTATAATTAGTTTGAGAAGTGAAGTATGTGAATGTATAAGGTAACAACATTCACGGTGTTAACTTAATTCCTATAGATGTGCATAAAGTTTCTTCCCTACATGGAGTTATGACATACTTGTCATAAATTATGTTCGTGGGGATTAAATTAAACATATCTGGATATTGTAAGGAGAATGATTAGTCATTTTCTTTATCATGAGGTTATGGGAATAAATATTTAAGGTTGCAGCTTACATAAAATATTTTATGTATTAAAGTGGCTATTAGTACCATATATGATTGGCTAGGCGAATACCTAGCATAAGGAGATTCTCATTTCGGATCATCCCACCGAAAGTGAGGTCATATTGGTCTAGTGGGAGATATTGAATTTGGTATTTACTCCTTGCCACTTTTATTGATGTCATTAATAATTGAGGAGTTCTAAATCTCGTAATTTTTCTTCTCAAATAAAGCCCTTTTTCTTGAGACTTTTGAGGATGTTGAGTTTGAGTGGGAGATACAGTTATGAGGAATATTTTCTTTGAACATAAAGTTTGTTATGTTTGTGAAGTGCACATGTCTATTGTTTATGCAAGCAATGATCAGCCCAAAGGAAGGTCATTGTGTGGCCAAATAATGAGGCATACTTGTTTATGCGAACAGTAATCGGCCCAAAGGAAGATTATTGGTTTGGCCAAATAAGAGGGTTCATATTTAGTTATTCACACCGTTCAAAGAAATATTCCATAAGGATACTCATAATAGGCAAACTCGTCAGCCTAAAATATGAAGTGCCGCTAAAGTAATTCACTAATGACATGAGAAATATGATTTATGTATTACATGTTATTCTCATGTATTTGGGTTTGACATAAGGTTTGTGGAAGATGATTCTATCAACTTCTTACAAGTCAAACAAATATTAAAGTGAATTGATTTTGTAATGATAAGATGAAATATCTGGCAAAATTAGTGACACTTGAAATCTTTCATAATAGCGTAATTTATTGTTAGTTACAATAAATAAGGTGTGCTATAAGTAATTATGAAAGATATGAATGTCATACTTTGTCATTACATTTCATCTAAAGGAGGCATTGACTACAAAGGGAATTCATAAAGTTTTACGAAATTCTCTTTTGAGTTGTTATGTCATGTACAATTACATGAAGTAGATGTACATATATATGGATAAGTTGATTACAATCATATAACTTTGACTTTAGCTATTCAAAGTACATGTTTGTAAATTACACAATTCCATTTATAGTCTAAAAGCTTGCTTCTAGATATGGTATCACAATATTCATAAAGTTATTATCTCATGTTGTGCGAGATAACTACGGTAGATATTTGTGAGTACCACAGTTCAGTGGGAGTAATTTTCTGGTGCATCATTTTGATTATACTCTTTTGACTAGCACCGGTATAGACTTGTTGTGTGGACCAAGATATTCTTTATATGGTTTCTAAAGAAAATATCTTGGGGACATATTTCCTGTGTCAAAAATAAATGCTCTTGGGGTGTATCATTGAGTATTCGACAAGAGATCTATATCGATAAGGTATTTGCTAGATCGAGTACTTAAGGTTGTGCACTGAAGAATAATCCTACTACTTAAGGAGACAATTTCTAGTCTCATTCAGTATTTCAAGAATATGCAAAGATTCGTTATACATCGAATCAATGAGTCTTGTGTATACCAGAATATGTACACATGTGGTTATTATATACATATTGGTATTTGGTATAATTTTGGCTAATCATTGTATGTATTCGGGTAAACATACAATCGGTTAGTAAAGTATTGAAGAGAACAAAAGACTACATGCTCACTTATCGGAATTTAGATAATTTTGAGATCACTGAATCTAATTCCGAGGATTATGTCAAATTTATTGACATAAAGTCTTATTCTTCTTAAGAAAATATTCAGAGTGTTTGTGTCAATGTGACATTACTATGATAAACTCCATTCTTGAGGATCCTCTAACTACGGAATTACCACATAAAGTGTTGAGGAGCGGATTGCTCATTTAGAGTGGTAATATCTAAGGTACTTTGGTTTAGTGGGAGTTTGTATCTAATGAATGTCATTTCTCGCGACACTTATTCTTCAGTTTCTGCAGAATAAAGTTTATGTTTTATTCAAGTTACCCTGAATTATTGTTATTTTGAATTTCCAATTGCGGTTTAGCATAAAGATGGAAATTATAAGGTTCGATCTCACTTCAGTAAGGATCAGTGGAAATAGGCATGTCTAAAGATCACATTGCATGTAATTTCCCGCTACACATCCACACTTGATCGATGTCATTGAACATATTGGTTTGGTTATCATTGGTGGGTCTTTGTTACGACTATATCTAAATGTAGCAAAGGTCGCTTTGGTCTCACACTGGTATGGCCAATGGACCAGATTGTTATAAAGAATGTTCTAAGGATGATAGCACATTTGCTAGCACTAAAGATTATGAAATATAAATACATCCGGATTTTCAAGTTTGGCCCAAGTGGGAGATTGTTGGGAAATTTTATTTCTTTGTGTGCCAATATGAAAATATTGGTAGTTATATTGTTGGGCTATCAAATAAACGGGCCACTAAAGTGATCTAATTAATAATTGGGCTCGTAGGAACAAAAGTGGTGTGGACTTAGTAATGTGTAGTAGCCCATTACTAAATGATTAGGGTTATGGGAGCCTCATCAATTTAGTATATAAAGACTACTAGGGCTGTGATCCCCAACACATTCGAATACAGTAGTCTCACTCTTCCCATTGAGAGAGATCATTGAAGCTGGTCCGAGTTGTGGTTGGAAGATCGCGGTTCACTCAAGATCATCATGACGTGGAACACAATACACTAGCTATGAACCGAGGTTAGTCCTATTTAATGTTCTTATGTTCTTGACTATTCTAGATGATAGTTTATGTGTTGTAGATTATGATTCCGCCTTTAGATAATCTACATGAAGTTTGAAGTTGATCTAACATAAAATACTGGAGGAAACTAAAACACAATTTATGAAGAAAATAGAAAACATTTGTTACATTATGATGTCTACAAAGTTATTTTAGTTAGCATATCATAGGTCCCTTAACAGTAGCCTTGGAAATACTTCATGGCAGCAGCTTAGATCCCTTAACATATCACTAGGTCACATCTTTCCTTGTAGTGCACTACAAAAACTGTTCATACATAGGTGCTATTATACAGGAACCGCTAGAGTAAGGTTGCGAGAAGCAAACTGCCCTTCGAATGTCAAATCTAAAACGGTCAGCAGATTAGACTGTTTGAGGAAGACCGCTCGATTTTCATATAAAGGAATCGATGATGCTACAAATTTCTTTACTCCAACTTCACATGCCTGACTAAATGAATTGTCGCCCATTTCCTGTTGATATCTCTTTATACAAAACATCCCTTCTTTCACCTTCACCTTCATGGCACCTAGATCTTCATTAAAATTGAATATTGTCACTCTCATCCATTTTTCTCTCTGTAGTTCAAAGATCTATTACTTTTTTAGGGTTTCACTCTTTAAAGAGAATATGGCTACACCGGAATGGCCTTCCCGGTCCTTTATCCAAAAGCACACACATTGCTTTACTAGAATGACATCAGTGTGGTGTGTGGCAAAAAGGTACGCAAAGGACTCCATATAGAGTGTCTTCCAAGAATTATAATTTCAATATATGCCTATATGGAGCTAAAAATTCATCTGTTTTTTCTTCAGCAGTGCAGAATTCATCTATTTAATATATCTGTCAGTGCATATTTCATTATTTGGTAGTGCAAAATTATCTGCTTAATTTTCTGCCAATGTAAGATTCATCTGTTAATTTTTAGACAGTGTATAATTTGTCTGTTTATATTTCTGGGAGTGCAGATTTCATTTTTTGACAGTGCAGAATTCATCGTGTTAATTTTCTGTCAGTGCATAATACATCTGACTATTTTATGTTCGTACACATTTTATTTGTTAATTTTTTAGCAATAATTTTCTGTCCAGAATTTCTCTGTTCTATTAATTTTTCTTTACATATTTCATCTCTGTATTTTTGGCTGACTGTCCAGATTTTATTTGCTCGATTGTTTGGTGTTTTTATCTATACAGGTTTCATATGTGTATTTTTTGCTAACTGTCCAAAAATATTCCAGATAGCCTTAATACATCTCTTCTGGCAAAACAAATATGGAGATTTATTATATTCCATACAGCCTTCTGAGCAGGGTCAAAAAGACAAAGTATTTGTTTCCAGGAAAATCTTGCAGGTCTGGATCTGATACAGAAAGGGACCGTTACAAGAATTGAAGCAGACAATGAAATAGATCTATTCAAGGACAGATGGCTACACAAACCTGGCGCCGGGTTATTCGCCCAACGAGGGATCACAGCGGAATCAACAAATGAAAAGGCAAAGAAATAGGGCACAAAGATCTCTAGAGTTCAGAATAATTTCAATAATCAAAGTCTGCTGAAATTTATCCACAAGCCGGGTATAAATAGCAAAAAAATACAATTTTGCCAAAAATAAAAAATCTCAAAAACAATCCTAAATTAAAGTTCTAAACAAAATAAAGACTCAGCAAAAAGATCCACCCAAATCGGGTTTAATTTGACCTCCTAATTAGCGAAATAAATATTGTTAAAAATAAAAAAAAAAACGCTGATTTGGACCTCTAAATGGCCGATTTTGACCAAATCAAGGCGGTGCTTGTGAATTATCACGATTTCTTTTTAGAACGTCGTTTCCACTCAAAATAATGTATGGCTCTGCCCGTTTCTGTAAACCTTCAATTCTGCCTCCGATTCTGCGTTTTGGCCGAAACAGCTTTTTTGAAACTGACAGATATTTTCCCAAAATTCCTCCTGCATCAAAACCAAAACTGCTACACAATTATCACACCCAAACAAGACGGAGTAAACATAACAGTTGTAGATTGCATAACAGTAGATAGAAAATGGAATGAAGGATTTCTTATACAATACATGCGGGACAACGATGTTGTAGAGATTTTGAAGATGGAAATCCTATGTACCAGACAGAAAGGTTTGGTACCATACAGAATCCAACATGTTACAGTGTGTTATATGCACAAAACAACAACCCGTGTTAAATTGAGAAGATGCTGACAATGAAAAATGACTCTAGGAAGCTATGGATGCAACACCCTCCGAACCGCAAGGCCGGCCGGGCCCCACATTCGGAAGAGATGTCTCCGCCCGAAGTGATGAGCCTCATTGGGAACGGATAAGGATCGTCAGTTCACAGCTAGTACAACCATCGATAACATAAAATTCAATTTATAACTTTTACAATTTCCATACAAATACGAACGGTGATAATCTTTTGAAAATCAAGGAATACACTTTTAGGTGAGATAACATACTATGTGATCTTCCAACTAGCAAGCTTTCCTGTCCAAAGTGTCGTGAACGTTCCTCCACCTCGATAGCCAACCTGCGGTTTTAAAATAGCAAAAGCCGACGCAGTTTTTATAGAAAATGATCAGCAAACGGCCGAGTAAGCTAACACCCATAGCACGTAAACAGATGACGAGACATATGACAGGAATAACATATTCGCTGATAAATAAATATCAAATACTCGCGGGAAAAGCGTTCACGTTTATTTGGTGTGTCAAACTCCGTAGCCATCTCAAATTTCGTGTTCCAACCCGAATATGTGGTCCATCTCGGGAACTCACTGTTAATAGCAAATTGCAATATTTCTGTAATCTCAAGATATCTCATATCCATAGGAACCGAGTCCAAAAATTCATTTTAGTAACTAGTTGATACGGGGCGTGACCATATCCAATCCACAACCTCTTTCTCATATGTGCAAAAGCACCCACATAACCATAACTCAATCACAGGAGGTTCGCATCACAGCGCCTCATAACCATATCATAATCAAAAGGAGGTCAGAGCCTCATAATCTCAAAATCTCATAATCAGTAACCAACACAATATGTCAGAAATGTATCGTATCAGGGATATGACACAAACCCACGCACAACGTCTTTCCACTTTACATAATTACCAAATTTCATTCAAGGTATAGAATCGTGTAAGGAGCTCCAAACAAAAAGCCGGTGTGGCAAAAATAAAGTAATCGATGTACGATTGAGAGAAATATTCAGATTCGACCACTAAGTGAGCGGTGTGCTACTTTTGGTAACCGAGGCAACGATTTGAAATTTCGTACTTCCAACCCAATGACGTGGTCCGTCTTGGGGAATCACTTTTACAAGTAAACCACAATATTATTTATATGTTCGGATTGTTATTTAGATTGGATACCAATTTCATGCAAGACTTCAAAGAGGAGTATTTCAAAATAAACAACAACTCAAATAAATCAGGTACGGTAGTAATTTCACAAATAGCTCACGCGATACGCGAAATGAAGGAAAGGCACACGAGGCTAGGCATATTAACTTACCAAAATCCAAGCACGTCCTATAAATCGTCTCGTCTACGAAATCGTCACCTACAAATCGGAGCTTCTAACTTAATACAATCTCAACAAATATACAACCTATATATATATTACTAGCTCGTTTTATTTTTTCTCAAGAAACTATTAATTTTAACTTATTTATAAACCCAAAATTATATTGTCTTTAATAATATTTACCCCCAAAATATAGTTATTAATTATTAAATAATAATCTAATCAAATTAAATAAAAACTAATGTTATAAATAAATCTGAAATTATAGACTGCATTTAGTACCTAAAAGTTTCTGAAATGACAACTGCCTCCCCTAAAGTTTCTGAAACGACATTATAACCCCCTGAAAACTTTCTGAAAATGTCACTTTAACCCCCTAAACATGAACATTCAAACTAACCGATTAAAATGTGGATTCGAGGCCTTAAAACTTGGTTTTGATCATTAAAAACAACTCAGGGGAAGATTTCAAGCATACCCAGTCGAAGAATCACGAGAAACGATGAAGAAATGGGTCAGGTCGAGGTCGCCGTTCGTGTCGCCGGAGATGGAGCTTTGCCGGGGCTTCTCCGATGGTTCTTGGCTTCGTCTTGGACCTCCACGGACCTGGTCGGACCTCCAGGAGGCTAGGGGGATGGTTGGAAGTGGCTGGATGCCACTGCTTCGCTTGGGCTCGAAGCTCTCGTCGAGCTCGCCGGAATCCATGGCGTCCGGCGGCGGCATGGTGACTCTGCTGCTGTTGCCGCTGCTGTTTCGTCCTCCGGTGGCTTAGTCGAGCAAGTTAGAGAGAGGGAGAGAGAGAGATGGAGGGCAGTGGTGGTGGCGGGGATGGTCCCTGTGGTCTTCTCCGATGGGATGGTGGCGGCAGCGGCCATTGTTTCCGCTGCTGCTGCTGCTCCTGTTCTTGCCGGCAAAACAGAGGGAAGGGAGAGAGGGAAGGAGAGCAGGGAGATCCAGCTGGAGGTGGTGGTGGTTGCGGTTGGGGCGTTCCTAGTGGTGGTGGGTCGCCGGAGATGGCAGCGGCAAGGCCGCTGCCGCTGCTGCCTCTTGCTGCATCCGGCGTACAGAACAGAGGAGGGAGAGATGGTGGGTGAGAGAGGGTGAGAGCAGAGAGGGAGATGGTGGTGATGGCGTTGGTGTTGACGGTGGTCTCTGGTGATGGTGATGACGTAGGTGGGTTGTGGCTTGGTGGGTCTTCTCTTGGCCAGAACAGAGGAGAGAAAGAGAGAGTGGAAGAGAGGCAGAGTGAGAGATGAAGGGAGATGAGGTGGTGAAGGGAATGGTGTTGATGGTGTTGGGAGTGATGGTGGTGGCAGAGGGGGTGGTGGTTGTGTCGGGTGAGGAGGAAGGAGGAGGAGTGAATGAGTTTAAATAGAAGAAGAATAAGAATAAAAAGTGAAGGAGAAGAGGTTGTGTGTAGAGAGGAGAAAACAATTGCAGGAGAGAGAGAGAATGAGGGAGTTGGGAGAAAAAGTTGGGGAATTGAGAAATTCAAGTGTTGGGGAAGGGGATGAAAGTCAGGAGGCTTCTCATCATATATATTTTAGAACTTTTGACAGTAAACCCCTATGCAGTATTGATTCGCTGACATATTGCTACATGCAGTATCTAATTTACCACATAACTACTCTGCAGTTTAGTATTTTGTGACAACGCGCTCCAATACATGGACGGACGTTAAATAAGCAAACTTTCCGTTATCGACGTGGCACAATATGGGGATATAATTGTCAATAGACACCACGTTCCCAGGGGTAAAAAAAGAAAAACGGATCTGCAGGGTCAATTTTGATACTTGCAGGGTCAAATATTGATACTTGCAGGGTCTAATGCACGGTAAAAGAAAATAGCCATCTATTCGTTCCCAATTCCAGAGAGAGAAGAGAGAGGAAGGTAGGGTTTCGATGGGGGGAGTGTAAACCGATCGATTGAGGGTGGTTAGGGGCTCGCAACCTGACTGTAGAGAAGAGAAGAAGGAGTTCCGTCGAGCAACATCAAAGCTTCCGAGTTTAGGGTTTCAGTTTTGGAGGTGGTCGGTCTTCAATCTACATCACGCTTCTTGTACTGAAGCTTGGGATTGATGGGTAAGTGTGCAATTTTGCTATCTTCCCTTCAATTTCTCTATTTGATTGTTTAATTGGCAACAAGAAAGTTGGGCGGGGATGTCATCCACCCAACTTCAATTTCTCTGTTTGATTTTGTTATCTTCCCTTCAGTAGGGTTTGGTGGACCACTATTTTGGAGTTTTGCATATGAATAGTGTCCACTCTTTTAATGTTTTGCATCTGAACATCATGTTTGTGTGATTTATATGAATCACACTTTTTTTTTGATAAAATCATTTATATGATTTTATCAAAAAAAAAAAAGTGTGATTTATATGAACAAATTGTCATTACAGTGTGTTAGTCCTACTTTATACAATTCATATTTTAACTTAGCTTTTTATCTGGCATTTGTTTATCAGTTTTTGCAATTGTTTATCACTTTTGTTGTTTTGAAACCTTCAATTGTTTATCACTTTTGTTGTTTTGAAACCTTCAATTGAAACCTTCAATTGTTTATCAATTGTGTGAATGTGTAATGTGCTAACAAGTTAATTCATTGTTTATTGCTGATTGTCCCGATGTGTGTTGTTATTCCAGAGGAGTATTTTACTCTAATAATCAATCATGGGGGTAAAATTGTAAAGGACCCCAAGAAACGATATGTTGGGGGTACTGTACTTTTTGCAGACAACTATAATTCAGATAGGTTCTGTATGATGGATTTGAATAAGGTAGTTTCAAAGCTTGGATATAAAGAGGCAATGGTGTATTGGTATCTCATACCTGGACGAGAGTTGGATGATGGTTTGAGGAAGCTTGACAATGATGATGATATGTTCGATTTCCTAATGTATCTTGGACCTGAGAGATCTCAGTTGGAGATGTACATTGAGCTCATTCCACTTGCTCCTCCATTGCTATGCACTGCAGCAGATTGTGATGAAAGGCGGAGGATACCAAGTGATGATGATGATGAAGTTGTAATTGTTGAAAAACCAGCAACATCAAAGAGGGTTGATGATGCACCTGTAGGTGGTCAAGAAGAAGTTGCTGAGGATGAAGGTGTTGAAGTGGAATTTTCTCAAGATGAAGATAGTGACAGTGATAGTGATTACAAAGGGAGTGATGCAGGTGTTGATAATGATGATGAAGATTACGAGAATGAGATTGATGATGAAGCTGAGTGGGGAGGATTGAATAGGACCTACATTGGACATCATCCATTAGGTGTTAGGAACTTTGATAATGTGAACTGTGTGGATAGTGATTATGGTCACTCAGTGAGTGAGAATGACAGTGACAAGGACTATTCTAGTGATGAAGATGCGGTCAACTCACGTATCAAGTTTCCACAATTCAATCCCAAAGCTGACATGAAGAAAGTAAGGTTTAGGGAGGGTCTAATGTTCACAAGTGCCAATGAATTTAGGTCTGCACTTAGGGATTATGCAATCAAAAATGGGAAACAAATAATGTGGATAAGAAATGAGGGAGAGAGGTTGAAAGCTTGTTGTAGTAAGGGGTGTCCATGGTTGATTTATGTTTCTGTAATGCATGGGGAAAACACATTGCAGGTGAAGAAATTTGTGGATAAACACACATGCAACAGAGAATACTACAACGACCTCGCAACCTCATCTTGGATTGCATCCAAGTATTTGCAAGAAATCAGAGCACAACCTAAGATTCCTATCAGTGTATTGAAAGCAAAAGTTCAAAAGGACTGGCATGTATGTCCTGGAGATAGGCAACTATACAGAGCAAGGACAACTGCAAGGAAGTGGATTGAGGGTTGTGACACAGACCAATATGGTAAGCTATATGACTACCTGAATGAAGTGAAGAGAACCAACCCAGACACTACAGCACTCTTGGTGACAAGAGAAGCAGAAGGGGATAAGAAGGTGTTTGAGAGATTGTATCTATGTCTTGGTGGATTGAAAAAAGCAATGAGAGAGGGTTGTAGGAACATCATTGGCATGGATGGAGCTCATCTAAGGGGTACTCACACAGGACAAGTGTTGGTAGCAATTGGATTGGATGGTAATAACCAAACCTTTCCATTTGCTTATGCAATTGCAGAAACAGAAAACAAGGCTGTTTGGAGATGGTTTCTTAAACTTATTGCTGAGGATTTGGGGGTAACCAACACATTTCACTGGACTTTCTTGACAGATAAACAGAAGGTAATTTACTTTGTATTGTCTACCACATTTAGCATAATTTAGTACTTTACTTCTTGATAAAGTTATATACTTTACTCAATAAATTGTTTACTTTATTTGTGAAGGGTTTGATACCAGCTTTGGAGGATGAGTTCCCCAATGCAGAACATAGGTTTTGTGTATGGCACATGTACTCAAACTTTAGGTGATTGCTTTACTATAACACTATACTTAATTGTCTACCACATTTAGCATAATGCTTTACTTAATTGCTCATCTCATTTTTTTTCTTCTCACAGGGAAAAGTTCAAGGGATTGGCTTTGAAAGGCATGTTCTACGATGCAGCCAAGGCAAGCCATGTCACAGAATTTAGGAAGTGTATGCAAGAGATTGATAAAACAGATAAGAAGGCATACAATTGTCTTGTTGAGAGGAATCCAGCTCATTGGTCAAGAGCATACTATAGAACTGGGCAAAAAAGTGACATCCAAATCAACAACATCTGTGAATCATTGAATGGGACAATCAAAGATGCAAGAGAGGAGCCTATATTGTGTTTGTGTGAGAGTATTAGAGAGCTACTCATGAAAAGGACTTGTGTTAGGAGAGATCTCATACCTACTTATAATGGTATATTGTGTCCAAACATCCAGCAGATTGTGGAAGAGAACAAGATTGGAGCAAGCACTATGATACCTTCACAAGCAGCAGAAGGGTTATATCAGGTAGATTCCACAGTGTGTACTGGTAGATGGGAGGTTAATTTGAACGCCAAGACTTGTGGTTGTAGGATATGGCAATTGAGTGCCATTCCATGCTCTCATGCCATAGCTGCAATTTTCCATAGGAGAGAAAAGCCAGAGATGTATGTTGATGAGTGCTATCACCTCTCCACATACAAAAAGGTATATGATAACATCATATACCCTATAAATGGACCAGATTTGTGGGAGGTCACCAATTATCCAAGGCCATTACCTCCATTCTATCATCCTCAAGCTGGTAGGCCAAAGGGAGCTAGAAACAAGTCAAGGGATGAACCTTCATCAAGCAAGCAGAAGAAGGGTAAGAAGAGTGTGTTGTGTGGGAATTGTGGTGAATGGAACCATAATGCTAGGACTTGCAAAAAACCAACTAACCTAGAGCATCTCAGAAAGAATCCACCAAGATGGAAGGATAAGGTAAACACACATTTGCTTTCTCTTATTTCTATTGAATTGAATCCAACCACTCAATATTCAATGTCTTTTTGTAGGTAGCAGCTGAGAGTGCAAGAAAGGCAGCTAACGAAGCAGCTGCAGCTAAGCCAAGGAATAAAGGAGGTAGGCCCAAAAGAAAGTCTACTTATGACATGGTACCATCACCTCCTCCTCCTACAACATCATATGCCCCATCAGGTACTTTAGTTATTTGTTTCTTTTGTTTTTTGTTGGTTTGCATTTTTTTTTAAAGTGAATGACATCAGTTTTACCACACTTATTTTAGGTTACACTGGTGAACCAAATAGTGTTGGTTCATACCCCCAAACAGCCTCATACTCTTATGCACCATCGGGTACAATTTACAATGATTAATTAATTTCATTACCTTCTTAGTTTAATTGACTAATTATGTAAAAAAAAATAATAATTTCATGGAGTGTATTTTATGCACAGGTTACAGTGCTGAAGTGAATTTTAGTACTACTACAAATGTGGCTACACACCAACCTCCAGGTCTTATTTAATTCTTACTTCTTTACTCCATTTATTTTTTTTTGTATTTTGGTAGTTGGGTGATGGATTGTGTTTAATTTGTTCATAGACTTCATTGGACAAAGCCAAACATCTACTGCTGGAACCACAACATCTGCAATGGCAAGACCTCCAAGACCACAATCCTCAAGGACACAAACTGGTAGTGCTTCTGTTTTGGGAAAGGGGAAGGGCATTGTGGGTCAATCAAGGACCAAAAGGTGGAAAGTTTGATGTTGTGGTTCATGAAATTACCATGATTTGATGCTGGGAAGTTGTAGAAGACTAAACCATTATGGTTTTTTGATTTTACTTTGTAGTTTAAACTTGTGCTTTTGATGTTTTGATGCCCTCAGTGGTTTAAACTGTGGTTCAAAAACAGTGACATTTACTGGTGTTCTACTGTTAGTGGCACTAATTGGTAATAGCACTTTGTTATTTTGGTGAATTGGTTGTTGATGTTTTGATGTCATTGTTTTAAGTGTTTATGGTGTTTATGGTTTAAGTGTTTATGGTGTTTCTGCAAGTCATTGTTGTCATTGTTTTGGTGCAAGTCATTATTTTGGCAGAGTGTGTTCAAAAGTTCGTTCAATTGCATCGCAAATGAAACGAAACAACCATGATATTTTATTACATCTGGGAGGATCAAGTGCTTACAAATGCAAACTTTTACATGAACAAACATATTCCAAGCACAACAACAACTAGCGCCAACACGTAGACCAATTTATGTAGTCGATTCGCCTTTTTCTCCATTCACTTCATCCTAGACTCCATCATATTACACCTCCTCAAAAGTCCCGGAATGATTTCTTTCGATCTCGCGCACATTGGAGGGTCATACCACGAGCCGAAATATCCACATCCGCCGCTAGGCAACTGAAAAAAAAATATTCGTCAAAAAAATGTTTAAATAATCAAACAAACAAAGATTTCAAACACTTACCGAACCATTAGGGCACCCCCAAAATCTCCTCCCGGGATTATCTTTGGTCCATGAGGTCACGTGACAAGATTCGAGGCCGCAACAAAAGAGTACTCCAGCCATAGAGATAGAAACAAATTTGATTTTCACAAGTGCATAATGCTGAAGCCAAACAGTCCTTATATAGGGGAGGAAGTGTTGCAACGTTCACCTGCAACACTCCAACGGTTCTTTTTTAATTGCAGTCTAAAATTACATTTGTGTCCCTCATTTACTCACATTAGGGTGTAAAAGACGTCTAAACCCTCGACTAAAACAGATTAACGGACACTAACAGCTATTACTTAACGTCCGTCCATGTATTGGAGCGCGTTGTCACAAAATACTAAACTGCAGAGTAGTTATGTGGTAAATCAGATACTGCATGTAGCAATCTGTCAGCGAATCAATACTGCATAGGGGTTTACTGTCAAAAGTTCTATATTTTATTATTATTATTATTATTATTATTATTATTATTATTATTATTATTATTATTATTATTATTATTATTGTTGTTGTTGTTGTTGTTGTTGTTGTTGTTGTTGTTGTTGTTGTTGTTGTTGTTGTTGTTGTTGTTGTTGTTGTTGTTGTTGTTGTTGTTGTTGTTGTTGTTGTTGTTGTTATTATTATTATTATTATTATTATTATTATTATTATTATTATTATTATTATTATTGTTGTTGTTGTTGTTGTTGTTGTTATTATTATTATTATTATTATTATTATTATTATTATTATTATTATTATTATTATTATTATTATTATTATTATATTGTGTATATAAGTATAGAATACGGTATTAAATACGTATACGTATAAATATAGATACGGTATACACTACGTATAGTATAGATACAAAAATACAAGTATTAAATACTAAGAGTTTCGTAAAAGACAAAATATACCCCCAACCACAACTATATAATATTATCCAAATTACAATTACCTCCCCTACTAGTCATATAATTCAAAATAGCTGTTTAAATTTTAGGAAAAATACGTTAAAATATCCAGAAAAATACGGGGTGTTACATCCTTCCCCCCTTAAAGAGAGCTTCGTCCTCGAAGCTATGGTCGCTAATTCACGGAAAGGCTCTAAAGTCTACGAGTCTCACTTATTGTGTTGGCAGACAAAACCGAATAAGTAGATCGCAAGCATCACATATAATCACATCAAATAGCAATTCAGCTAACAAGACTTACAACAGCACACCTAGCATAAGCTAACCCCTAAGCTAACCCCCAAACCCCGGCTTGCTCAATTTTATTACCGGTTTTAGTTGCCCTATATCCATTTTAATTTCGAAAAATCTTTTTAGTTGAACCGAAGGGTCGTACTAACTTAGAACCGTCGGCTCTGATACCAACTGCAATACCCTCCGAACCGCAAGGCCGGACGGGCCCCACATTCGGAAGAGATGTCTCCGCCCGAGGTGATGAGCCTCATTGGGAACGGATAAGGATCGTCGGTTCACAGCTAGTACAACCATCGATAACATAAAACTTCAATTTATAACTTTTACAATTTCCATACAAATACAAACGGTGATAATCTTTTGAAAATCAAGGAATACACTTTTAGGTGAGATAATATACTATGTGATCTTCCAACTAGCTAGCTTTCCTGTCCTAAGTGTCGTGAACGTTCCCCCACCTCGATAGCCAACTTGCGGTTTTAAAATAGCAAAAGCCGACGCAGTTTTTACACAAAATGATCAGCAAACGGCTGAGTAAGTTAACACCCATAGCACGTAAACAGATGATGAGACATATGACAGGAATAACATATTCGCTGATAAATAAATATCAAATACTCGCGGGAAAAGAGTTCACGTTGATTTGGTGTGTCAAACTCCGTAGCCATCTAAAATTTCGTGTTCCAACCCGAAGATGTGGTCCATCTCGGGAACTCACTGTTAATAGCAAATTGCAATATTTCTTTAATCTCAAGATATCTCATATCCATAGGAACCGAGTCCAAAAATTCATTTTAGTAACTAGTTGATACGGGGCGTGACCATATTCAATCCACAACCTCTTTCTCATATAGGCAAAAGCACCCACATAACCATAACTCAATCACAGGAGGTTCGCATCACAGCGCCTCATAACCATATCATAATCAAAAGGAGGTCAGAGCCTCATAATCTCAAAATCTCATAATCAGTAACCAACACAATATGTCAAAAATGTATCGTATCAGGGATATGGCACAAACCCACGCACAACGTCTTTCCACTTTACATAATTATCAAATTTCATTCAAGGTATAGAATCGTGTAAGGAGCTCCAAACAAAAAGCCAGTGTGGCAAAAATAAAGTAATCGTTGTACGATTGAGAGAAATATTCAGATTCGACCACTAAGTGAGCGGTGTGCTACTATTGGTAACCGAGGCAACGATTTGAAATTTCGTACTTACAACCCAATGACATGGTCCGTCTTGGGGAATCACTTTTACAAGTAAACCACAATATTATTTAGATGTTCGGATTGTTATTTAGATTGGATACCAATTTCATGCAAGACTTCAAAGAGGAGTATTTCAAAATAAACAACAACTCACATAAATTAAGTACAGTAGTAATTTCACAAATAACTCACGCGATACGCGAAATGAAGGAAAGGCACACGTGGCTAGGCATATTAACTTACCAAAATCCAAGCACGTCCTATAAATCGTCTCGTCTACGAAATCGTCACCTACAAATCGGAGCTTCTAACTTAATACAATCTCAACAAATATACAACCTATATATATTACTAGCTCGTTTTATTTTTTCTCAAGAAACTATTAATTTTAACTTATTTATAAACCCAAAATTATATTTTCTTTAATAATATTTACCCCCAAAATATAGTTATTAATTATTAAATAATAATCTAATCAAATTAAATAAAAACTAATGTTATAGATAAATCTGAAATTATAGACTGCATTTAGTACCCCAAAAATTTCTGAAATGACAACTGCCTCCCCCAAAGTTTCTGAAACGACATTATAACCCCCTCTGAAAATGTCACTTTAACCCCCTAAACATGAACATTCAAACTAACCGATTAAAATGTGGATTCGAAGCCTTAAAACTTGGTTTTGATCATTAAAAACAACTCAGGGGAAGATTTCAAGCATACCCAGTCGAAGAATCACGAGAAACGATGAAGAAATGGGTCGGGTCGAGGTCGCCATTCGTGTCGCCGGAGATGGAGCTTTGCCGGGGCTTCTCCGGTGGTTCTTGGCTTCGTCTTGGACCTCCACGGACCTGGTCGGACCTCCAGGAGGCTAGGGGGATGGTTGGAAGTGGCTGGATGCCACTGCTTCGCTTGGGCTCGAAGCTCTCGTCGAGCTCGCCGGAATCCATGGCGTCCGGCGGCGGCATGGTGGCTCTGCTGCTGTTGCCGCTGCTGTTTCATCCTCCGGTGGCTTAGTCGAGCAAGGTAGAGAGAGGGAGAGAGAGATGGAGGGCAGTGGTGGTGGCGGGGATGGTCCCCGTGGTCTTCTCCGATGGGATTGTGGCGGCAGCGGCCATTGCCTCCGCTGCTGCTGCTGCTCCTGTTCTTGCCGGCAAAACAGAGGGAAGGGAGAGAGGGAAGGAGAGCAGGGAGATCCAGCTGGAGGTAGTGGTGGTTGCGGTTGGGGTGTTCCTGGTGGTGGTGGGTCGCCGGCGGCAAGGCCGCTGCCACTGCTGCCTCTTGCTGCGTCCGGCATACAGAACAGAGGAGGGAGAGATGGTGGGTGAGAGAGGGTGAGAGCAGAGAGGGAGATGGTGGTGATGGCGTTGGTGTTGACGGTGGTCTCCGGTGATGGTGATGTCGTAGGTGGGTTGTGGCTTGGTGGGTCTTCTCTTGGCCAGAACAGAGGAGAGAAAGAGAGAGTGGAAGAGAGGCAGAGGGAGAGATGAAGGGAGATGAGGTGGTGAAGGGAATGGTGGTGATGGTGTTGGGAGTGATGGTGGTGGCAGAGGGGGGTGGTGGTTGTGTCGGGTGAGGAGGAAGGAGGAGGAGTGAAGGAGTTTAAATAGAAGAAGAATAAGAATAAAAAATGAAGGAGAAGAGGTTGTGTGTAGAGAGGAGAAAACAATTGCAGGAGAGAGTGAGAATGAGGGAGTTGGGAGAAAAAGTTGGGGAATTGAGAAATTCAAGTGTTGGGGAAGGGGATGAAAGTCAGGAGGCTTCTCATCATATTATTATTATTATTATTATTATTATTATTATTATTATTATTATTATTATTATTATTATTATTATTATTATTATTATTATTATTACTATTACTATTATTATTATTATTATTGTTATATTGTGTATATAAGTATAGAATACGGTATTAAATACATATACGTATAAATATAGATACGGTATACACTACGTATAGTATAGATACAGAAATACAAGTATTAAGTACTAAGAGTTTCGTAAAAGACAAAATATACCCTCAACCACAACTATATAATATTATCCAAATTACAATTACCTCCCCTACTAGTCATATAATTCAAAATAGCTGTTTAAATTTTACGAAAAATACGTTAAAATATCCAGAAAAATACGGGGTGTTACAATGGAAACTAAAGATTCCCAAGAAGGTAATTTTCTCCACCTCGAAGGGTTGGAGGAATGACCTGTCGGTAGTTAAAAGCTGACCCGTGAAGCTCTTCATCTGGCCTCTGAGATGGGACTTCGAAAAATCATAATCGAACATAATAGCCTTCAAGGAGTGAACCTTTTGCAGAGAGAGCTACAAGCAACAATAGTGATTTGGGAGAAATAGAAAGTCTTGTGGAGGAGTACAGAACCCTATCGCTTACTCCCTCCGCCTCTCTGTGTTTTCAAAAAATTATTTGGGTATTATTTGGGCATGGCAATTTGATCAACAAAACGATGCAAAAATTTGGTAATCTTTTCATTGTGTCGTAGAGTAAACTTTTGCTCTACGATACCTCCAAAAAATTATCAAATTCTTGATTAGTTTTGCTAACCAAATTGCTAGGCCTAATTAATACCTGAATAATTTTTTGAAAAAACAGAGAGAACGAAGGGAGTAGTTTCCAACAATGTCAGATGTCCCAAAGCAGAAGACTCGGAAACCAGCTGGCGCAAAATATTGCCAAATATGCTCTGGGCTTCAGCATGAGTTGTTTTTCACTAAAAGCCCCAATTGGGCCTTAAATGTAATGGTTCTTGATAAGTTGGGCTGCTCTAGCCCAATAATATAATAAGATCCATTTCATCTCAATCACAAGAAAACCTAAAGAAAAATCAAACTGTACCTAATATAGAATACATGTGCCATGTTGTACCGGGTTATGCATAAGGTAGTCCAAGAAAGCCTACTGCAGTTGAGAATAGTAAAAGATACTAGCCTTGTTTGGATTGTAATTTTTATGATTTAGAAAAATAACATGTGTTGTGTTTGGATATGTTGGTTTTAAGTTTTAAGATTTTGACTTTTATGTTAGTAGAAAATTAGTGGTATATATATGAATCCTACAAACTTTGAATTGAGATTTTGCTTAACTTTTGATTGAAGTTACCAATTCTCTCTATCCAAACAGGGCCATGATGTAGAAATAGGTCCACCTCTAGTTTGAGTCTATTTTGGTGGAGCTTCATCCTGTAAGCCACACATAACAGCAAATTTCTTGTTACCTCCGAAACATTTTTAGAATTAATGGCATAGTTATTTCTAACTTTTTATTGTCTTATTAGAACATGTTTTTACTGCTTTGTTGCACAACTAGTTTACTTCGAATTCGTTGTCATCTCATAATACTCAAACCCGACTGAGTTTGATTTGTTGTTTTGTTTCATTGACGAAGCAAGTTTGAGTAATAAAATTATTTTGTCGTACTTTTAGAGATTCTAGACTGCCACAAGATTCATACCACTCTGTCCCAGCTCTTTCTTCTTAATTTGACTTTTGCCACTATTCACTGGGTCACTTTGACCATGTAATTTGGATAACAAAATGATGGAATTTTTGTTGGAGAACAATCGAAACTGGACCGAAAAGAAGAAGATGGAGAAGAAGCTGAAACAGAATCGTATGATAGAAAGTAACTAAATAAAGACGAATTGAAATACTTACAAAAGTCGTCGAATATGAATAGTAATTAGAAACGATCTCGAGCATTGGCTCGATGTCCTTAAGGCTTTATTTGCTCCCTTTGGTACTGCTTGATCCGGAACAAACCGCCTCCCAGGATAATCGTCTCTCACCGTGCAAGAAGTCAATACACCACTTACACCCTACGAACCGCAATGGCATGGTACCTCTCTTGAAGAAATTGAATTAGAATATAGGAATTCAAATTCTGAAAGTTGAAGGTTCTACAAAGTCTAGGAGGACTTTGTAGGGAATTAAGAGAGTAGAAGGAAATGTTGGAATGCCCAAATGGGTGGAGAAGCCCTCTATTTATAATAGAGTAGGTGACCCTTCAAAGGGGTGCAAATGAATAGATGTGTCTATTCATGATAATAACTAACTCTGGACGTTATTAACTAACAATAACTAACTTTGGTCGATAACTAATAAACTTATTAGCAATTCCAACAATTATTAATTTGCGACTTTAATTAATAACGCACCCAAAGTTAAATTCCGTCCATCGAATGACCTATTTGTACACCCATAATTTACAATAATTTTCATTCACCCGTAACTTATTTTGGACAACTCTCAATTGCAGATTTAACATCTCAGAGTGAGAATTAAAGTCTACATATTTTATTATCCAAAATTCAAAGTTTTCCAACAATTTTTTGATAATTTTTTCATGATGTTGTAAGTACAAGTTGCTCTACAACAAGGTAAAAAAATTATCAAAAAATCGCATCGTTGTGCTAACCAAATCACCCGGTCAAAGTGACCCAGATACGAGTCAAAAAGTCAGGATGGGAAGAAAGAGCTGGGATGCCGTGGTAGTAACGAAGAATGCCTTCAACTAAAAATACATACACGCAGACATGTATATATTGTATATAGAAATTTGGTCTACGAATTACAAATGTTTTAATTGTAAGGAAGTAGAAAAAACATTGCAGCCATGAACAAAAACAAGCTACAGATAGTTGAAATAAACGAGATTAATTCACAAAAAAATACAAAAATAATTTGAGTAGTTCATGCAGGAGTTTACATAAAATCATCAAAGTCTAAGCTCTCCGGGATCTCAAACTTAAACAAATCGTTGCAATAACTTTCTATTTCGTCTTCAGTTCCGCTGTTGATGAACGTTGATGATGATGTTAGCGGCGTCTAGCTCGAAGTAGGTGTTGACTTCACTGAGTCGTATGCAAAGTTACAATCAGAAATGTTATAACCATAGTTCTGAAGAGTATTATCAAAGCCCGGATTCAAACACGAGGTAGCCAATTGGCCTTGGAACTTCTGGGAATTCATTAAATCCGATGAATTTGATGTGAACTGTGCCGCGCTCATACCTTGGAAAAACTGTGTTTGATCATGACTTGAAGCACAAGGAACTTCCTGATTTGGGTTTTTGGACTTGTTTGGTTGAAGCATAGGAGTTAGGTTTTGGAGTAGTTGGGTACTATTAGGTAGTTGGTTTTCTTGTTGGCTTTGCAAGACCATCTCCTGATTTTCTTGGTTTATGGCTGGTGGAGCTAAGAGAGATGTGGCAAGCCTTAGTATGTCAGGATTTAGGAGTGCTTGGAGCCCAAGAAAGTTGGAGAGATTGAGCTGAGACGAAGCGAAAATGGATGATAAGTCTAGGAGATCAAGGCGGGGAATGTGGGTCACTGGATCAATTCTGTTCCTTAAAAGCCTCTTTCTGATATGAGTGTTCCAGTAGTTCTTGATCTCGTTATCTGTCCTTCTTGGTAAGCGAGCCGCTATGGCTGACCACCTAATCATAACCAAACAACGAGGAAAATAATTAGAATAAAGGAAACAGGAGATACCAAAAGACACACAGAGTTACGTGGTTCAGCAGTCTGCTAAAGAGAAAGGAACTTACTTGTTTCCAAGAATACTATGCAATTGGATGATACTCTCTTCCTCCTCGAAAGAGAACCACCCTCTTTTGATGTCGGGCCTCAAGTAGTTTGTCCAACACAGGCGACAACTCTTGCCGCATATTTGAATCCCTAAATGAACACAATCAAACAACAGAGTTAGAACAAAAAGCTTCTATAAGATGTTAGGTAGCTAGCTGAAGAAGAAGAAGAAGAAGAAGAAGAAGAAGAAGAAGAAGAAGAAGAAGAAGAAGAAGAAGAAGAAGAAGAAGAAGAAGAAGAAGAAGAAGAAGAAGAAGAAGAAGAAGAAGAAGAAGAAGAAGAAGAAGGAGCAGGATAAGAAGGAGAAGGAGAAGGAGAAGAAGGAGAAGAAGAAGAAGAAGAAGAAGAAGAAGAAGAAGAAGAAGAAGAAGAAGAAGAAGAAGAAGAAGAAAGTGATATAACTCGATGCCATCGCAAGCTCTATTGAATCACTGTTTTCCGCCATTTGAGACAATAGTGTTGCTGATAGAGTTAAACACATGGACATCTGCCACCGTATAAATAGGCACTTCCACATGTACTTTCCTCCTCTGATATCTCTTTCTCCTCGCTGACTTCTTCTTTCACCGTCTCAGTTGCTTCATTTTCTGTTCCAACTTCTCTTCTTTCTGTTCTTCCTGCTGTTCGTCATCACTCGATGCCATCTCAAGCTCTATTAACTCACTGTTTTATGCCATTTGAGACAATAGTGTTGCTGGTAGAGTTAAACACATGGACATCTGCCACCGTATAAATAGCAGACATAGATAGAAAAATGGAGTGACTGAATGTATTTTCTATTCACTATATCATGCTTTTTTTAGCAACATACATTCAACTTAAGCTGCCAGAAATAACTACTTAGAATTGTCAAATATAACATGTGAATTACATACTGATCCATAATAGTCGAATATTGTGCCAACAAGCAACACAACACAACATCCGTGAAGCATCACTGCGAACATTTTGAACAACACTCCATCAATTCGGTTATTAATAACACCAGAACATCTCATCACTCTAAATTCCTCCCCTATAAGATAATTCGTACAACTGCCGATAACCTAAAAAATAACTTACCAACAAGGCTTGCAGAGATAATTATCCAAATATTAACACAGTAATATCAATCCTAAACAAATATAAAATATACTACTGCAATATATGTTGGTAACAATATGTTAATCATGTCCTACATCTCTTTTTAATTTGATATTCATCCATTAAACAAGTCGTCTCACATAATGGTTAGCTTCCCAATGAAATAAAAATGTGTGCCAACATATGCATAGCTTTGATTTCCCAAACTGGCAATTCTACTACAGACATTACCACATGTTCTATCTCCTTGACAACTCAATAGCATCACATGTAATGCATCAGTCCTACAAAGCTCTCATTCAACATGCAAAACAAACACTTGGCATGAAACAATATTCTATCCGCACATTTGGCACTCATAGTCCAGCAGCTACTGATACTGTTTCTGAAACTAAGGCAGATTTGACTTCACAGCAAATTTGAATGCCATTACCCCGCAAGCACAAAACTGACAATCAAGGGGCTCTGATTGCAGCTAACAACAATATTACATCTTCAAATCTATGAAGCTATACAAACTGAACCTTATGCATAGTTATAACTCCGTCATATCGACAAAACAGTAGCAATACCATCAGGCTTTTAACCCCGCAGTTTCATGACAGGACCGACGACATTACTAACATTTATGCTATATTTCAATAATACTCTATGAAACAAATCCTGACTACCAACAATTACACAAACCAATCATTAATTAATTAACTGAAAATACTCCAAATTCCTATTGACAATAACATATTAGTAAAATCATGTGGCAAAGATAATTGATGACCTCAACTCATTTAACCAACTCATTATAATCAAAACACATTAGCCACGAATGCATACACCTACAATAACACCAACGGGTTCCACATCACCCCAATACACTATATAAAGCAGTAGTCCTCCAAAGAACACCAGCATCAAATATCATTCAATACATCTTGTAGCCCTATTTACAATTCCACCAACACTATCGAAGCACCAAGAAAGAAAGGATGGCACCCTCCATCATTGCAGAGCTTCGCGCATCACTTGTAACATTTTGTAATGTAACATCATCATCATATACATTTCAGATATTACAGCACATATATTTATAATTTACAACAATGTCATAACAGTTTCAACTTCTTTTACCATCGCTTGCAGGCTATGCACCGTGAGGCCTGAATAAAAGTATGCATTCGCATCCTCCCAACGACCCAGCGAGCATGGTTTAGTGCTTGTGACATCTGCCAAAAGGAGCGCGGTCATTCAACCTGTTCTGAGTGTGAAAACTATCAAACAAATAGTAGTCCCAGGTTAAACATACCATCAACATATACAAATACAACGAACCTAATAGTTTCATTCTTGTTCTCTCACAACAAAACCCATAAATGCGTACATTACATGCGGGCAATATTTCAGTGCAGGTGCCGTCTCCTGGTTGAGCTCTGAGATGACACTGGTATCATGGATGTCATGCTATTTGGCCAGGCCGGAGAAGCTGTGCTTAACACAACGGCAGCAATTCTAGCAGGAATGACTGCAGATGTATCAACAGGTTTTGTACAGATATGAGATACAACAGCTATATAATTATTCATACACAATATATTTATATCAAATTTTCTTTTTCACTTAAACATGTCAATATAAACCCAGGAACGCCAAGCTCTCATCATTGATTTCAATACAAACAGTGCAACAAAAACTGTTCTATGTACGTGTTCTCAAGTGCACTCAACAAAAAAATCGCAGAATAACTAGATGGGTCGTGCGCCAAGTTGAGAATGCATAACTGAAGATGGGAAACAGCGGAGTTAATGAATAAGATCTGACCACGCATGCATCTGAAAAAGAAGTTTAGTCAACGTCCACATACTTTATTTCGTTTCGCTATGTTATATTATCCGTCATGTAATCTTGTACTTCCACCACTTTATCATATTAAATAAAATTTGGTTTGTAGTCCGTCATAACATTATTGTCGCACAATATTCACAACCTACTGAAACAACCGTACATCAATCAACTTAAAACAATTACATCTAACTACAGCAGCGCAAATAAACAGACATCAACTATTTGAAATTTACTGCAGCACAACTACAACAAAGTCACCCACACCTGGACTCATCTGCTATCACTGATATCGAAATTTCTCCCAGTTTATATTATATTCAGATACTGCAAAATTCAACGGAGACTTACAACCCCAACAATGTACATAATAGCTATATAATACTGTTTCCAGCTATGAAGAATGCTATTATTTATTCTAAGATCTGCTATAACTTAAGACATAGTAAGCAGAAAATCAGAAGTATTACCAAAAGCTGAATAATTATAAACAGACAAACCATAGCTCAAGTCTTATTAATATTGGAGGAGAGAAGTTTAGTATCTTAGCAAAAGCTTAATAGGAAGACATCATGATCATGTACGCTTAACATATCCATTTAATTCAGTTCATTGACCATAAATTATCTCACATCTAATACAAACCTTCAAACAATACAAGGTTAACCTTCCACATATAAAAGATCATACCAAATTAACACCTTTAAATTGAACACACCGTTATTACAAAATTGCTCAATTACATATAAATAGCTTGGGGTGCATGCCTACACACAAACAATAGAAAAAACAAACCACCTGCCAAGTTATCATGACAGTGATGTTGTTATGTGTGCCAACCTTCACCAAGTTTATTAAATCATGCTCTCCGGAAAAAAAAAAAAAAAAAAAAAAAAAAAAAAAAAAAAACGTGAAATTAACACTATCACAAAGAACAGTGAAGCAAAGCAACAACCTACAAAATCAGTATTTGCAATGTCAACACCCAAGAAATCAGGTTTCGAAGAAGAATTAACCAGCAACCTCAACACTGGAAGCTCATCAGGTTCATCTCCCCCGCCTCCAAGTATGCTAAGTGCAGCAAGTTTCCTGGGTGAAGTGCCACCCAGACCTCTTCGTAGCATACAAAGTAAGTCGTAATGAATATTTTCGTGTTATTCTCCACTAAAATTTATACAAATACGTGTTTTCTAGTATCTTCACATAATGCACCTATTTAACTATGTAACATTATGGGTGATTTACAACCACTACAGAAGTAGCAAGAATAAGTACGCATGGCTTTTCATCTACTGCAACCAACAGTGGTGGTATTGGAGAGTGTGCCGAGACAACGAAGATAACTGGCAGCTTGGTTTCATTGGAAAAATTAATGGAGCAAACAAATTGGAAAGTGAAATTTGGGCAATATACCACAGCATTCACATGGCTTTCGATAACAACTGGAAGAATATAGAACTGCAAACTTCATGCTACGAAACAATTCAAGTCTTTTATCAAGGGAAAAATTACCCACCCGATATGAGAAACGAAATCAATAGAGGATATATCCTGCTGGGAGATATACATATAGCACTAAACCATATTGATTATGTTGAAAACAGTGTTGCTAAGAGGCTTGCAAGCATGGGGGCAGAGCAACCAGAACAATGCAGGACATTGTATGATGCTCCAGAAATAATACAAGATCTAATAATGGAGGACAAATTAGAAGCTTGTACCCGCTATGTCTCGTCGAGTGATACAGATTAGCCGTATATTCATAAATAAATGTATCACGACTAAAATAAACATGCATCATTTTCTGGTTCAGCATTTGAATAAACATGGATTATTTCCTGGTTCAGCATTTGAATAAACATGCATCATTTTTTCCGATACATGCAGATTGCGTCGAATCATGTCTTCCTTCTGGATAACAGTGTTGCGAAGAGGCTTCCCACCATCGGAGCGGAACAAACATGTCTTTTCAAAATATAATATTATGCTCTGAAAATAATAGAAGATCTCATGCTAAAAAACAAGTTGTCGACCTGTGAATTTTAGAAATGTGTTTTAAGTTATTCATTATTGAAAACCTGTTTAATAAAATTCAAAATTGATATTAAATATGCAGTTAACACATTCTTCATATTATATCTCCAACTGTAAATGCTTCAATTATTCTTACCAACAACTACATACCATTACGATCAAAGATTTACATACAATCTTCTTCTGCCACAGCTAACTACAGCTACCGAAGCTTAAAACTGCCCAAAGATATACTGACTAAATACTCTTTCCCAACATCTGCTAACTTAGCGTCGCAAATCCGCAGATAAAGCGAAGGCCACACAGCGCGTTGCGCGCGGGGTGGATCCTAGTAGATGAATAAAAAACTGTATGAAAATAGCCTCACTCAGTTTGGAGTTTGTTTGAGAAAATTATGGGTATTCCAATGTTATAGAGGTCGTCATGCAAATATGTAAAAGTTTTGTTTGAGGCACTTCTAAAATTGTTTCATTTTGAGAGGTTGTAGAGGATTTATTTTTTTCTTTTTTAGGAAGCTGTGAAGGGTCTCTATGTGAGTTATGGCATACGTGGACCTACCTTAATCTTTTTTTTTTTTGATCCCACGTAAAATAGACACATACAACAAACAACCAAACAACTACTAAAAACTATAAAAACATCCCCATTCCAAGCTTAGTCGCAATGATAAGCCCCTTGACTGCATCTGACGCATTCTCAAGGATCTTCAGATGATCCAATTGTTCGGCCCCGAGGTTGACGAGAGCATAAGAACTTCATTGGCATCTACCTTGATCTACGGAGAGCCTAACTGCAAATCTTTAGAGGGTCTTTTATACAGTAATTACTAATTTAAGGGATCTGTCATGCAATAAATGAAATATTGCCAGAATGGGATCATTGAGTTATTTCAGATAACTTTGAAGGCATAATTTTAAATTTCTTAAAATTTTACTTGAAGGGTATTTTGGTAGTTTGGTGCATGCATAGATGTTATGCATGAAGTTTCATGTTCTTCAGACTTGTGATGTGCTATTTTGGTTATATGACAACCACATGGGCTTTCTCTGTAATTTTGAGAAACTTTAGTGGCATGTATACAATTTCTTGAAATCCTGGGATGTCATTATTTTCTATATCAAGGTTGGTTAGGGTAAGTAATTGTATGTTTATAATTATGTTTCACATTATTTCGGGGTCCATAAACAAAGACGTAATGTACTAGGCATATATGAGGGGCATTTTAATCTTTTTTATGCATTGCATGCATTGCATTCGCATATGTTCATATTACCTAAAATAGAGGACTTGTGTTCATATGATGTATCCTTAATTTGTTTAGATACAGTCAATGTAGATGAGCCTCGCCGCTAGATGTTGAATTGTATTGCTGCTGCCTGCTGGCTATTAGGTAAGCAGCCATGCTTAACTCTCTTGTTATTGGGGTTAGTTGATAAGACCGAAACTGCTTTCATAAAACTAGCTCAGACACGGGTCTTGAATTAAATTTTTCCTACTCTCATTTATGTGTAGTACAAACACAATTACATACACTTGGTCTCCAACATCTTTTTAGCACGTAAGGTGTTTACATTTATGATATTTGAGCTTAATTAGAAGAGCTGGAGCAGGGTTTTATTTAATTCGTCTCTTCTATCTTCTCATCAATGCATAGCCAAATACTGCGACCAAATAGATAAGCACCACAATGTTTTCTTTTTCATTTTACGATGAGATGGTGATTAAACTATTTATATATCAATCATTCACACATATAACATGTTTACCAATACATTAATTTTTGGTGATATGCTTCAATAAATCATGAACCATTGGCCAACATTTGTAGCAAAACAAGCCTCCACATTTAGTATGCCAAGTAAAATGAGTTAATAGCTCACGTCCGTTTTAATAGAAAATATCAATGCCTGCAATTGTGGAGGTTAAGTGGTAGAAATGATAAATGCATAATGATGTTAAGCATAAAATACTGGAGGAAACTAAAACACAAATCATGAAGAAAATACAAAACATTTGTTACATTATGATATCTACAAAGTTGTCTTAGTTAGGAATCAAACTATTTTGGGTTGGAGGGAACACCATATATTCTCACATTGGGGGTTTTTATTGGTGAGAAGAAAAATATTCGGTCAATTCATGACAGCACCTCTATGTTATACATAAGATTAGTTGATAGATGGAGAATGAGACAACAACTTTAACAACGGGCTATTCACCATTCAAGCATAATGGTCTTCGAGGGCTGATGCTCGATATATGCTTATCATTTCAACAATGGCATCGGGTTATGCCATTCCTTTGGAGGATAACGTCTGCATGCGACTGCATTTGAGTCACCTCTTTCTCATAGTCTCAGTCAGGGCCGGCTCAACATTTTTGGTTGCCCTAAGCGGCTAACAAATCTGAGGCCCTTTATCTATACTATTAAAATTTAGAAAATTACATCACCATCAACACCGATAAGTGAGATACGATAAAATTAGTGACTAATACATCAATATTTTTCTTTGAGCAAACCATTACATTACATCACCACTCAGATATGATACCCTCATTGTACACGAGATTAGCCAACTTTCTTACACACTTAGAGATTAGCCAAGCTTAACGGTACTATTTTGCGCAAATTAGTCATAAAATTGAAAAGCAAAATTAACTTAAGAGTTCATCAAAATTGAGATAAACATGCAAATGGGCGACAACTAAGTGGTAGAGCGTTTTGAAGGCCATGCATGAGGTCCCGATTCGAACCCGGCTATATGATGCAACATTAAAAAAAAAAAAAAAAAAAAAAAAAAAAGAGATGAAATGCAACGTGCACAAAATGTCAAAAGTTTACACATCTAGGAATTGGTCAAGTATGCTAGGGTCGCCGAATAGAAATTTCAATGAATTGAGATGATTATGGGAACTTTGATGAAGAAACGATTTGATAGTAGAAATCCTAATTAAGCAATTGATAAATGTGTAATTTTGCAACCTATCTAAACAGGAGAGTTATAGAGAAAAGTTTGGAGCTTTTTTAGGGAGAAAAGTTAGGAGTCACACAGAAGGTATGACAATTCAGAGATTAGGAGAAAGTTTAGAGAGTTAGAGAGAAATAACGTGCCAGGAAAATTGTGGAGATTGAGGGGGATAAGGATTTGTTTCCTCCCACGATAAGGATGGGAATCAATTTATAGGAATCATAAATGAATTAGAATTTTGAAAAGAAAAATTAAGATATGGATAAATATGAATATAGTAAACAATATTTTTTTAAATATGGTGCCCCCTACAATCGTGGTGCCCTAAGCAAGCACTTCAACTGCTTACCTATTGAGCCGGCCCTGGTCTCAGTTCGTTGTGCGAGTGTTGTACCGTGCTCTCCAACAATACAAAGAGAAGTTTTGTCCTGGGAAGTAAGCGTCCAAAATCTCCACGGCAAGTACGAAGTATGGTGAAAAATTTGTTTTAAGGAGCCTCGTATTCTATACGAAACTGTCTTCCAAAACTTTACAAGCATTCAGATATATTTCATCTATAAGTCATTACAATTTTATTCTCTTCTTTATTTTGTGTTCAGATTATAAAAACATATTCGGATCACTATTATGTTACTATCTTAAAGCATATTTGCATGTGTTCAGATCTGAACAAGTCATTAAACTATTATTTATCAGAATTTTGTCAGATTTTTATCAATTAAATTTTTGCGGACAACCGGAATTTCATCTCCTTAATTTTCTGTCAGAGCACAATCATATGTTTGTTTATTTTCCAGCAGTGCAAAGTTCATCTTTTTAAATTTTATGTCAGTGTAGGTTTCATTCTTTGACAGTGCAGCATCTATTTCCTTAATTTTCTGTCAATGCAAGATTCATCTGTTAATTTTTAGACAGTGCATAATTCATCTGTTTATTTTTTCGGCAATGCATATTTCATTTTTTGACAGTGCATAATTCAACAGGTTAATTTTTTGTTAGTGCAGAATACATCTGACTATTTTATGTCCATACATATTTCATCTGTTAATCTTTTAGCAATAACTTTCTGTCGATAATTTCTCTGTCATGTTAATTTTTTTTTACATATTTCATATGTAATTTTTGGCTGACTGTCCGGATTTTATATGTTCAATTGTCTGGTGTTTTTCCTGTACATATTTTAACGTGTACTTTTGGCTAACAGTCCAAAAATATTCCAGACAACCTTAATACAGCTCTTCTGGAAAAAAAAATGGAGAATTATTATACTCGAGACAACCTTCTTAGCAGGGTCAACAAGACAACATTCGATTTCAGAAATGCTAGCAGGTCTGGATGTGATACAGAAAGTAACCGTAACAAGAATTGAGGCAGTCGATGAAATAGATCTTTTCAAGAACAGCCGGTTATACAGACCAAACTGCTACACAGTTCTCACACCCAAACAAGATGGAGTAAACATAACAGTAGTAGATTGCGTAACAGTAGATATAAAATGGAATGAAGGATTTCTTATACAAAACCTGCGGGACAACGATGTTGTAGAGATTTTGAAGATGAATATCCCATCAAACCCAGCAGCAGACAGAAAGGTATGGTACCATACAGACTCCGGTAAGTAATAGCAACAAGTTACAATGTGTACATGCACAAAAAAACAACCCATGTTAGAATTGAGAAGATGCCGACAGTAAAATAATGGCTCGAGGAAGCTATGAAACTAAAGATTCGCAAGAAGGTAATTTTCTCCACCTCGAAGGGTTGGAAAAATGACATATCGGTAGGTAAAAGTTGATCTGTCATGGTATTAAAATCCCAGTCATCTGTAATTGGTGCAGGAAAGAAGACGAGAGGATTCAATATTTGTTCATGAACTTCCCAAAAATCATAATCGAAAGTAATAGCCTTTGTTGGGAATCAAGGGTGTCTTGAATGTTCTTGGGCTTCACAAGGAGTTGGTGACGAAGCAGGGCAAAGAAACAGACCAACCGGAGGAGCAAGACAAAGACAACAAGTCGGGGTATCCGACATGTTCGTGCGGACAGCGCAGGTGTTCGTACGAGCATGTTCGTGCGAACAACCCTGGTGTTCATACGAACACAACGGCTGTTCGTAAGGACAATTACTGGAGGCGGCCAAATTATAGCTAGCATCGTTCTAGTGAAACACGCTATATCGGTGTGTTCTTTTTCATCATATTCATCGTTCTCCGAGCTCGTTCCAGGTCATAACAAACTGGTATCAAAGCATAGGTTTGGTGTTCCGAGATCAAGGTGGAGTTAAGGGCATCAATTTCACAATTCTGTGAAATTTGAAGCAAGGATTGAGAAATCAAGGTGGAGCATGCGTTCGGGGGTTAAGAATCCAGACTAGGAGCTGCACAGAAGATGGCTAGGGGGATGAACAAGATCGACAAGTTTACAGGGAGAAACAGCTTCAGCTTATGGCAAATCAAGTTACGTGCTTTGTTAAAGCAGCAAGCCATGTGGTTGGCAATGGAGGAAGATAAAGAGGGGGATTTTACAACCACCATGGAGTTCGTGACGATGGAAGAAAGAGCGCACTCAACGATCATGTTGTGTCTAGCGGATGACGTGATCAAGGAGGTTGCAGATCAAGAGACGGCTGAGAACTATGGACCAAGTTGGAGAGCCTCTACAATAAGAAGTCGCTCACCAACAAGTTTATGTTGAAGCATCATCTTTTTGGTGCACGAATGGGGTAAGGTAGGGATCTAAGAGATAACTTGGATCGTTTGAACACTATTTTGCTTGAGTGGCAAAATAGTAATGAAAAGACAAGTGATAGGCAAGCCGCGCTGATTTGGTTGGTGTCGCTATCTCCGTCTTACGAGGGGTTTGTAGAGTCTGCTTATGCTTGAAAAGAGACTGTGACGTTGGAGGGTAAGATCAGATCTTCACACAAGGGAGATGCGACATAGGACTGCATATGGATTTCAGACGTTCCGGGTTCAGGCGCATTCATCGTGTCCAAAGAGGGTTATGGTAAAAGGAAGAACAAGGGTTCTAAATTGCCAAACGACGTTTGTGCGCTGTATAAAGAGGGGGTCAGTGAAAGAGGGAGTGTCCGAGGAAGGCATCTGCATATCTGGTTGTAGATGCAATAGCCTCGGAGGTTGACTACGTCGTCGAGGCCCTGTTGGGGGCATGGAATCCGTGCTCTTGACGAGGAGTCGGATTGACATGGGGGACTCACTGACAAGGGAAACGACATGTGTGAGACGTGCAAGGGGCACGTATGAGGCGCGCAAGGGGGCGATATTGCATGAATTCAGTGGGAATTGTAGCAATCTCGCAAAATGTTGCAGGAATTCGGTGGGACTTGGAGCAACATGTTGTGGCCGGGCGGGGGGGGGGGGGGGTGTTGTAACGACTCGGTGGCAGTCAGAACAACAAATAATTTTGTTGTAGGAACTCAGTGGGATTTGAAACAACAAACAGGGGATTCGATTGCAGGAACTTGCCGCAGATGGAGCATCGATAGGCTTCGATTGCATGAACTTGATGGGAGTTGGAGCATCGCTGGGGCCTCTCGTTGCAGGAATTTGGCAAAGTTTGAGCAACTTGTGATATTGGAGATTATTGGAGAGAACCATCCGATTCAAGCGCAAGCGGACGAGAGGATTCAAGGCAAGGTGGAGATTTATTGGGAATCAAGGGTGCCTTGAATGTATTTGGACTTGGCAAGGAGTTGATGACGAAGCGGGGCAAAGAAACGGACCAACCGGAGGAGCAAGACGAATACAACAAGTCGGGTTAGTCGGCCTGTTGGTGCGAATAGCGCCATGTTTGTGCGAACAAGTACTGGAGGCGACCAAAACTATATAATTGTTGGTGTTTAGCTCGGTTTTGGTATTTATTTGGGCACATCTGTATAGTAAACCTATATAAAGACTATAGGTCGTGATTTACATTGTGTGTGTTGTATTCGTGGTGTCTCTCTCTAATAAACGGAGTTTTTTGGATCGTGGAAGTAATTAGCATCGTACTAGTGAACCACGTTATATCGGTGTGTTTATTTTCATCATATTCATCGTTCTCTGAGCTCGTTCCAGGTCATAACAACCTTCAAGGAGTGAACCTTTTACAGAGAGAGTGCTAGAAGCAACAATAGTGATTTGAGAGAAATAGAAACTCTTGTGGAAGAGTGCAGAACCCTATCGCCTCGTTTCCGACAATGTCAGATGTCCCACAACAGAATACTCGGAAACCATCTAGCGCACAATATTGTCAAATATGCCCTTGGCTTCAACATGCAGTTGTTTTTCACTAATACGCCCAATTGGGCCTTAAAATGTAATGATTCTTGATAAGTTGGGTTGCTCTAGCCCAATGATATAATATGATCAATTTCATCTCAATCAGAAAAAAACCTAAAGAAAAATCAAACTGTACCTAATATAGAATACATGCACAAACACATGTTGTACTGGGTCATGCATAAGGTAGTCCAAGAAAGCCTACTGCAGTTGAGAAAAGTAGAAGATATTGGTCTGGTTTGGATTGCAATGTTTTATGATTTAGAAAAATAATAAGTGATGGGTTTGGATGTGATAGTTTTGAGTTTTGAGGTTTTGATTTGTATGTTAGTAGAAAAATTTAGTAGAATATGAATCCTACAAACTTTGAGTTGAGATTTTTGTTAACTTTTGATTGAAGTTTACCAAACCTTCTATACAAACAAGGACATGATGTAGAAATAGGTCCACCTAGTTTGAGTCTATTCTGGTGGAGCTTCATCCAGTAAGCAACATATAACAGCAAATTTCTTGTTACCTCCGAAGCACTTCTAGAAAATTTAATGGTATAATTATTTCTAACTTTTGATTGTCTTATTAGAACATGTTTTTGCTGCTGTGTTGCAGAACTAGTTTACTTCTTTGTCATCTCATAATACTCAAACCCGACTAAGTTTGATTTGTTCTTGTGTTTCATTGACGAAGCAATATGTTCGTAATAAATGAGTAATAAAATTATTTGGTCGTACTTTTAGAGATTCTAGACTGCCACACGATTCATAGTAAGGAAGACTGCCTTCAACTTAGCTGGTGATCCTGAATCCTTAAACTAAAAATACATACACTCAGACATGTATATATTGTACATAGAAATTTGATCTACGAAAAAAGTTTTAAGAAGAATCATAAGTAGAAAAAACGTTGCAGCCATGAACAAAAACAAGCTACAGATAGTTGAAATAAACGAGATTAATTCACAAAAAAATACAAAAATAATTTGAGTAGTTCATGCAGAAGTTTACATAAAATCATCAAAGTCTAAGCTCTCCGGGATCTCAAACTTAAACAAGTCGTTGCAATAACTTTCTCTTTCGTCTTCAGTTCCGCTGTTGATGAACGTCGATGATGATGTTAGCGGCGTCTGGCTCGAAGTAGGCGTTGACTTCACTGAGTCGTATGCAAAGTTACAATCAGAAATGTTATAACCATAATTCTGAAGAGTATTACCATAGCCGGGATTCAAACACGAGGTAGCCAATTGGCCTTGGAACTTCTGGGAATTCATCAAATCCGATGAATTTGACGTGAACTGTGCCGCGCTCATACCTTGGAAAAACTGTGGTTGATCATGACTTGAAGCACAAGGAACCTCCTGATTTGGGTTTCTGGACTTGTTTGGTTGAAGCATAGGAGTTAGGTTTTGGAGTAGTTGGGTACTATTAGGTAGTTGATTTTCTTGTTGGCTTTGCAAGACCATCTCTTGATTTTCTTGGTTTGTGGCTGGTGGAGCTAAGAGAGATGTGGCAAGCCTTAGTATGTCAGGATTTAGGAGTGCTTGGAGCCCAAGAAAGTTGGAGAGATTGAGCTGAGATGAAGCGAAAATGGATGATAAGTCTAGGAGATCAAGGCGGGGACTGTGGGTCACTGGATCAATCCCGTTCCTTAAAAGCCTCTTTCTGATATGAGTGTTCCAATAGTTCTTGATCTCGTTATCTGTCCTTCCTGGTAAGCGAGCAGCTATGGCTGACCACCTAATCATAACCAAACAAAAAGGAGGAAAATAATTAGAACAAACGAAACAAGGTATACCAGAAGACACAGATTTACGTAGTTTAGCAGACATATAAAGTTCATAAGAGAAAGGAACTTACTTGTTTCCAAGAATGCTATGCAGTTGGATGATACTCTCTTCCTCCTCGAAAGAGAAGCGCCCTCTCTTGATGTCGGGCCTCAAGTAGTTTGTCCATCGGAGGCGACAACTCTTTCCGCATCTTTGAAGTCCTAAAATAACACAATCAAACAATAGAGTTAGAACATAGAGCTTCCATAAGAAATTAGCTAGCTAGCTAGAAGAAGAAGAAGAAGAAGAAGAAGAAGAAGAAGAAGTTCATATTCATGTTACATACCAGCATTTTTGGGGAGGCTCCTCCAGTTACCGGGTCCATGAATCTGAATATATTGAGTAAGCTTGAGATCTTCTTCTGGGGTCCAAGGACCTTTTTTGAGTCCATTTTTGTCGCAACAAGGTGCTCTTCCCATCTTGTTGGTGATAGCTTTTTGGGTACCTGAGAGCAATGAATGTGAGATTTTGTGGGGGAGGGGGGCAGAGTTAGTTAATGAGAGAGATGGCTGCTAAAAGGTACACTTTAGAAATTAAGTGAGATTGAGTTAATTCAAACAGAAGAAACAAACCTGTATATATAGAGATGATGAATATGGGATTTCTAAGTCAATGAGATTTGGTACCGGCCTCTCCCTCTCTGTCTCACTTGCTGTCCCACATTAGGGGTCTCTCTCTCATATGTGTGGCATCTTAGGAAAACTCATTCCATGCAGTGGTTACACACCATGCAAGAGCATGTTTAATTAATAGCTTAAATCTACTAGAATGTTTGATTAGAATAGAATAAAAGGATTGACACGATAATAGATTTTAGTATAGAGTTTCATAGCAAATTACAACGATATCGTATCAGAGGAGGACATAATATCTTTCACATGAATAAGCACTTGAGATAGGTCTGAGGAAATGAGTGCGACTACACATAAAGGACACTTGATAGAGCACCTTTTATCGTTCTATATGCAATGTCATGTGGCGTGATGGTTGTAGTCCTTGAATCTTAGCGGAGAATTTCGGTTCTGAGAAGAAAATACTCTTAGCCGAGAATTTCATAGCAAAACGGGATGGAAACAAATCAAGGTTGAAGGTACTAAGAAACAAAATGTGCATGTATTTCAGTAGATAACACAACAGTCTTCACATGAATAGACATTTACGATGAGATTGAACAGGTCTGATAGACTTCATATAAAAGACGCATGATAATGCACTTTTGGTGGATTTTTATGTGCAGTGTCATGTGCTGCAACGGTTGTAGAAGATACTTTCTATGTAGCTTAGATTAAAAAGTTAAAAACCATCTCTTTTTGTGCTATATTCATTCACAATATCACAGGGAAAAGGAGATAATTGTACCAAGGTAAAGAGTTCATTTGGACAAATGGCTAAAAGAGGAAGTGTTTGACCTTTAAAAAAGTGAGCTGATTGGTTGGTAAGGTGGTTAGATACCTCCACCAATGATTTATATGGCCAAAGCTTCTTTGTGTTTCTGTAGCTTGCTTCTTTCTCTTAAACTGTGAAATTTCCTCACTAATTTCTTCTTGATCAACATTTGGTTTCATCACCATGACCTACTATTATTGTCTAAATGGCACCTCATCACCTCACCCCTTATGTCAACTTTAATTAGAAGCTCTATTGTCCACTTCTTTGGAGAAAGATCACATTCGGTACAACAAATAATATCATGTTTGAAAGATGTTGTACTATTCACTCCATTTCAAAGTCTTGAAATATTTAGCTTTGCTTATATGAGAATCAGTATTAATTCTTGCTCCAAGTCAAGATAATTGTGTACCTTAAACTGTAAGCAAAAGTATAAGCATCAAAAATAAATTAATTTTGTTTCTTAAGTCTCATATTTTGAATTTTCACATTCTGCAAATACTATACATATATCGTTAGGTTACAAGTATGTTACTAAGGACAACAGTCTATAAAAGCCAATATGTCACATTTCGTCATGGTGATCCGAAAAGTACTTGGTTCCCATCTTAAAAGTTAAAAAAAAATGAATTTATCTTCTTTACTAATTTTACTATGAATACATTGTTCAATACTTCAATTTCTTTTCATAAACTATCCATGATATTTTAATCCATGTCGATACATAAACGACAAGCATAACATTCTAGTAAGTAATTAATTAAGGTAGAGAACGTGTTTTGCTGGAATCTTAAAATCATAAATTGTAATCAAACCCCTAAGTACTACTACTATTTAGTTCCATATAAATTGATTTATCACCGTGATACAAGCCTCAAACAAATCAAAAGACTACAACAAGAGAGAGAATTGAGGAGAGTGTTGATGATGTGGCAGTATTTCACCACGTGTTGCTATGTTAGTCGCTAGATACTTTATCCATAAAATTTTAACCACGTAGAGCACCTGATGATATTTGTCATCTACCCAAAAGGAGCAGGTCAACGCACAATGCTGCCTATGCTCATCCGTCAGATACAAACTTACCATAAGAAGTAAGACACTTGTCAAAATCGTGAGATCTTGAAGAAGTTATTACCTGCCCCCCGAGCACCTTGTCTCAGGGTAAATATTCAATACCATGTAAATAAGTTAATGTTGTACTCCTTGTTAATTGGGTAAAATCGTAAAAGACAATTTCACCCTGATCTATTTATTTTATAAAGGCTCTGTTTGGAAGAGCATAAATCAGACGAACTGCTTATTAGAATTAGTGGTTGAGATGAGGAAATATCTTTTCACCTCAACCACTTATTTTATTAAAATAATCTAATTTTATCTGATTTAAGTCTGTCCAAACACCTAAAAGGCCGTTGCATTAAACCTGGGGGAGTGAAAGTGTCTTTCACCCTGATCTAATTTATAAAATTTGAGGAGTTATATACTCAACTTCTTGAATACAAGAACGTATAGGTGAAATATCATGCTGTCAAAAATATTTTAAAAATATGTTTTAGAGATCCCCAGCTACAAAATTCTTAATTTGAAAATTTTGTGCAATTTTTCTGAAAGTATTTAAATATGCAGATTTTTAACTTAAAATTTTGTATCATAACAAACAAAATTTTCTAAACATGCCGACAAAACATGCACCAAGTTATGAATGTATGTTTTAATGTGCTTTCCTTTCACTTATTTCTTAAATAGCTGCCATTCTTGAGTCGATAGCGTGGTTTAATTTTACACAGCAAATTTGCAACTTTTTTTTATCAGATCAAATTTGCAACTTTGAAAACCGAGTTCATGTACTTATAAAAGTCACAATGGCTCTTCCAAAGCACCATTTCATAACCTTCTTCACTCCCAAATACACCACTCTTGCAAGTTAAGCAGTATACAGAAGGAAGAAAAGAAGAATTGTGCAATGAAATCCTAAATTCAAAACCGTTGAGATGAAGTTGTTACTTCCATCTAACAATAAAATGACTTTTTCGGAGGGTCAAATAATATTTTATTCCTCGAATGCATCAACTGAGATTTGCCTCAAGGTCAAAAACACAGAGAAAAATACCCAGATTACTTGCCTTACATGGTCACCTCTTTTCTGTGCATGGATGTTCTAGAAGAACATAATTAATTAAATCACATTTTTTTTCAATTATTATGCATTTCACATCATCAAAGTCAAAGAAAATTACTGCAGTTCTATGACCTCAGTAATTAAAATATAAAAACATTTGTTTAGTAATTAAGATATATAATTATGTGGATAAACTTCATCTCATGTCCCCCTACTTGGTACCACAACACAAATCAATCTCCTTGATTGAGAAAGTAAAATCTATCCATTGTCGCGTATCAGCTTAAGAATTGACCCCGAACACGGCGCAGCCTCGACTGCTATAGTTGATTAATAATACCATTGTTCGTCACCGTTAGCAGAAAAAGCCGGAATTCAACTTAAAAAATTTGCTAAGGTGGCTACTTAATTAACATAATCGTGTTTGTGAATCCAGGGTCTTCTTATGCGTTGTTTGCCACGTCAAGAGTTGACGCCCCCGGCATGCAATTATGCATCCGATTTGTTAGTTAATTTAATTTTTTTATGAATGTCGTTAAATTCTTGTTATGAGGTGAGCAACAACCTTTGAATAATCGCAATGTTTTCACATAGTAATCACACACGGTTGATAATTGATACAGGATCAGATCTAAATCTTGTTGGTTTTCGTCTACTTTCTTTCGTATTTTATATTGTACTCGTACACCATGCCATGAACATTTGTTTATACGACGACCATAAAACAAATGGTGATCGATTGCATAGGTGTTATGTTTTCTTGTGGTGACAAATTAATAAAATTTTGGCATCGTAAGGTGTTGAATTAATCGTCAGGCTGACCAAGTGAGTGGTTTATGTTCATGCACGTAAATGCATGGCTGCACGATGACATCAGTTAGGGTTATGTACAGGGCACGAAACTTCTTCCATGGGAGACAATCAGATATTGTGAATAATTTTATATTTTGTGCTGATTGATATATCATCTCTTCTATTTTTGGTGGAAGTTATGAAATTATTTATTTAATGGAGATAAATTTGGATAAACATGTCCCATGTATCGAAACAAAATGTATTCTCGAGAAAGAGGAAAATAGTGTGATGGCTAGTCTAGTTGGGAAGGCATTGTGAAGTCATGCACACCACCAGAGTTTAGATCATGGGACAATCGATGTAATTTGTAGTTATATTCGTTGATATAAATAGGATGTTCTATGTTATATGGCAAAAAAAAGAGAGAAAAAGAAAAAAATAAGTAATGGTCATAGACCAGTGACCTATTAATAGGCCCGTAGTCCCTTAGACGATGTGGGCGCACTGGGTTAGCATGTTGACTCGGTGTACTCGCTTGTAGGACCAGAAATGTGATCCGTTAGCTACTTGGTTGGCTAATTCCATGTTGGCACAGCGGTTGATTGCATTTGTGGGTACAATTTAGTATTGACTTGGCCTTGGTTGAGTCCCTTCATTACTTTCGTACTGTTTGATAGTGGCATTCCTTGTGAATCTATTATGTGCTTTAGTTTCCTTTGTTGGGTGCATTGCTCTGCTTGAAATTTGGAATTGTATCTGTTAGCAATTGGTGCGCCCATGTGGGGTGCCCGATGCAATTATCATAACCTTATGGGGTTAGTTGCACTAATGCACAAACTAGATGGGTTAGTAGCTAAGGCTCAAACCCTAGGGGTTTATGTGCAAACTTAGGAGAAGTTTTGCCTATATAAGGAGGCAGCCTCCTACATATTATATAAGCCATTCTAGAGAATAAAGTTATTCTGTCTAGATTCATACTAGTTGTAGAGAACCTTAGTCTCTCTCCAACTTCATCCAAGGAGGTGGAACGTGGTGTGGAAATCAGTGTTCGTCCTCGAGATTCAAACTAGATTGGTGGGAGCAAGATCAAGAAGGAGGCACGTGAAAGCAAGTAACACAACGATCATCCGCTGCATTAAGGAGCTTAGGAAGACAAGGTAAACACATGAATATTCCGCTTTAATTCATGTTGTAGATCTGAATGTGTTAGATCCTTCCTGCCCTTCATTGGTATCAGAGCCATAGGCTTGTTTTTCGTGTCTCGATAAGCGTTCCCGAACCTGTATTAAAAAAATCGCGTTTCTGAAATTTCATAACCAGTAGACGAAATCTATATGGTTAGGTAGGGTTTTTCACGAGGATTCCAGATATATAAATTTTATATTTTTTGGATTTACGGTGAATTAGTTATGAATTTTCAAAGTTTCGGAACTGTATTAATCTGGACTGCTAGATCCAATCAGTAGAACACGTTTTTCAAAAACTTGTTAAAATTGGATTTTGACCACATAATCGGGATCAGGACGAAAAGACGATCACGGCAAAATTAATTTCGTCGCGAACGGAGCACGGGAAGGCGGCGCGTGGGCTTCACGCGCCACCGACGCCGCCCCACGCGCGGCCACGCGCCGCACGCGCCCAAGGGCTGGCGGCGGCTGCTGACGTGGCCCTAGGGCTGACGTGGCAGATGACGTGGTGATGCCGTGGCAGCCACGTGTCAGCTGACGTAGCGATGACGTGACGGGCTGACGTGGCAGCTGACGTCAGGATAAGTGCTGGCGTGGCATGCCACGTGGCATGCTGACGTGGCACATGACCGACGTCGGCGCGTGGCGGAGGCGGACGCGTCCATGCGCGGCGGCGCGTGAGGGCGCGTGCGGCCTCCTCCCGCCGTCATTTTTCGTCCGGTTTTTTCCTAGGGACTCCAAATTAAATTTCCTATTTTGTGGATATTTTTTCATAATTTTTGGAGCGACGGAAAATTTCAGTAATTTCCAGATTAATTAATTAGTGTTTAGCACACTTCCCGAGGCAGTTTGACGACCTTAAACACACTATTTTGAGCCCAAATTTTTTCTGGAGACTTAGGTCATCTTTCCCTACGTTTTGCCATAGGTGGTGAGACCCTAAGTGGTAAGGAGCAATTTTCGATCTTTTTAGTTAATTAGATTATTGCTTATTAATTTCCAGTAATTATTGCTTAATTCCGGAAATTTTCAGAAATTCCAGTATGTTTATTATATTGTTATACATGCTGTTGTGGGTTGAATGGATGTGTTTGGTACATGGATGTGGCATAGATGTTTTATATTTTGGTTTTGGTATTGGTTTTTGAATATGTAATCAAAATACGACATGCGTGTCGTGCCTCTCTATACTCTAGTGTCTTCTCTTCTCATCCACTCGCCTCTATGAGGTTACTTCTTATTAGAATAAGATAGTTAGTAGAGATTGAAGATTGAAGCTTCAAGAGAGGTGGCCAAACCAAAAGCTATGGCGCAAGGTGCATGGAGCAATTAGACGGTCTAATGGAGCCTCAAGCTTGGAGTCCTCAAGTAGGCGAGATGGCATGAGATGGAGTTCAAGACTTGCTCAAGAAGTGCTCTCAATAGTGGGAGTGCACCTTAGGGGCCACATCCATTGCATATTTATTTATGCTTATGCTTGTTTTATGTTATAACTGCGTGTGATTGGATATATATGTTTAACCTCGCATGCTAAAGAACTAAAACAAAAGAGCTCACATGATGACATGATTAAAATTGATAGGAAATCACAAGTGATGAGATTTGATTCCTAGGATATACGCTAGGTTTTGGTGGAGTCCTTGTGAGGAACTATTAAGTTTAATCGATGTCACATGTTATTTTGGAGCTAAGTAAATGCTAGTGATTAACTTCCACAATGTCTCTATCAATCGTGTCTAAATCGAAACTGTAAAGGCTAAATGGTGACAACAACGACATGATAAGTCGTCGTACTATGTAACCATCCGTTGGACATAGGTTGTCAACCACCTACATACATGGTCGAACCTGTGATGAATAAGTTGTCACAGCAGCACATGCACATTATCTTTAGGCTCACCAATAGTGGGAGGCAGCAGTCAAGATAATGTCATAGGGCATGCTATGAAAAGGTGGGGAAATGACCTCATCAGCATGTTCTAGACCATTTTTTTTAAAATTGTAGGAAGCCAAAGAAGAATCTTGGATCCATCTTAGCCATTTGCGTACATAAATTGTGAGCATTGGCTCATAATAATCCTACCTTAACTATGAGTTATGGCTCATGTCATGATATTGAGCACTCGACTTTGCCGTCTGAGATTGATGCCATGTATGATAATAGAGTTAAGGGTTGTCAGGTACAAGCTATCCGATTTGCATTTTTGTTGCAATCTCTGCCACGTTTCACGAAACGTTAAATGACACAATTTGTAAGTGTCAGGATGTTTGGATTAGACCAAGCATCACTCTGTTCTAGGATCTAAGCAAAAAGAGTTTGCTAAGAATACTAGTCCAGCATACTTCGGATGTCTAAGCAATATATGATTGCTAAAGGCTGTTGGAGAAGTATGATCATACTTAGTGAAGTATGATAGGCAGATATAGTCCCTAGCCCGGTATTAGGACCAAGGCAACAGGTGGGGCAAGGATAAATGAATTTAAGGGAAATGTTGGTATAAGACCAATATTACCCAAGACTGGCAAACGCAAAAGGAGCAAAGGAGTTTTCCTAAGACGGGAGAAGGGCCAGACCTGGCAAATAAATGCTCGTCTAAGGATCCGTATGATTATCTTTGAGGGAGTAGCCACCAAAATTTGTTTTGGTCACAGTTTTAACTTTGGATATGGTTATTTCATGGTGTTTGCGTTCTTAAGATTCTAGCATGAGTGACGCCTCAGAATTCTTGGATGTCAACTTAAGAGTATGACTTAAGATTCTGATATGTGGCGCGCTAGATTAAGACACACAATAACAGGAAAAGGATGTTCAGGCTAGCTAGGGCAGGCCTGCTTGGATTTTGCCCAAGGTACCCTTACCTGTGTGTGGACAAGAAAGGCGAAACGCAAACTATCCAGTAGAGCATTAAGGACTATTGAGTCTTTTATACATTATTCATTCTGTTGTTGTGTTCCATTAAATGTTAGAGCTAAGACATGGTGCTTACTGTCCCATCACATTCGTAGATGATTGTCCGCGTCTCAACTATGTGTGCTTGGGCCACATAAATCTGAGGCACAAGGGTGCTTCAGACAGGTCTCTACAAAAGGTAGAAAACCGTCTGGATAAAAGGATATGTCCTTGGCCAGAATGAGACTGGAAGTATCTATCTTAGCAAGAGCTATGTGATGGAGAGAAATAGTAAGGCAGTTGGCTATTCTCACGCCTCAGCAGGGTGCTGTAGAGAATAAGAGGAATAGGTTACTGTAAGAGATGGTCTGATGTATGATAGAGCGTGCAAAGTAAAAGTTCCCTATTCGAAGGAGACACTTTGCTAAACGACTATCAACATACGCAACCATAGGTCCACCAAGTCTGTAGCCACTACACCCTACGAGAGGTGGACCAAAAGGCAACCTGAATGAGGTCACCTTAGGCCATGGGGATCGGCAACTTATGTACTAACTAAATTTCAAGTCGGGAAGAGGTTCGTTGAGAAATAAGTCTCTACGAAACAAAAGTTTCACTGGATGACACCCCATCCCTGAATGATCAACAGGAAATAGTTCCTACGGATCTTCAGGACAGTGGGAGTAACATGCCTAGTGAACAGCCCATCATAGACTATGACTATGTGGAGGAACCCTCTTTGCGTAGGAACGTTCTTTGGAGCGTACCCCGTCGATGAATTGACATCGAAAGGAAGACCATAAGGGTCACCACGCAAGACAATGATGAACCTAGGATATTGTCCCAGGATATTTCATCACCTGACAAGAAGGAATTTGAAGTTAGACCCTAGAAAGAAGAAACGTGTCTCCATGGAGAAACATATCTTCTCATGCTATTCGGAGCATCCTAGGGGTTGCGTATTTGAAACGCAATAGCCGATAAGTAGTGTAACATAAATGGATTCACGAGATATATGATTTCTCATAGGAGATGACCATAATTAAGGGATATGTTCGTAGAGATGGTGATCTCAACGAGCATGGAGGATACCGCTGGAAGATACCCGTTCATTAAATCGATTATGAGGAATTAGTCCCTCAAGTATCTTTTGAACAGTGGGAGTGACTTTCCAAGCTGGGTGCCCATCCATAAGGGATGAGAGCAAAATGATGATCCTCCTATGCAAAGGAATTGCTCATAGGAGCATACCCCATCGACTACTTGAGATCGAAGGGATGATCTTAAGGATCACCTTGCATAAACGATAGGATAGAATCCTAGGCCTTATCGTTCCCTAATTATGAAGAATGAATAGTAAGCTTTACAGGATAAATTAGAGTCTATAGGGGGCCAACCGAGTTTAAGGCTAGGTTGATTTTCCGACTGGATGGAAGACTATTGGAGATTAATGGATTTCCAAGGTCAATCAGAGACCCAGACGGAAGCGTGGTAAGGCATATGACTTGCGTAGAAGCGAAAAAGGCTACACTCATTCTGAGAGTAGACATCGACGAATTTGGGTCGATACGACGAATTTGCGTTGGTTCAACGAGGTATCCTTCCAAGGTTTTGGGTGGTAAGGATTACGTTGATTCGCTTGGCAGTATCAATAGTTGTGGATCTATTCTCGATAGACGTGACGACTGAATTTCTCAATGGAGAAATCCTAGAGGTGACTATGGTCAAATGCACAGAATGTGTGCAAGCTAACTAAGTCCATATGGGATCTTAGCTAGTCCTCTGGACAGCAGTATTTCATCAGGGATCGTTTATTATATGTTTACGATAACAAATGGAAACCGCTGTGTATCACTCTTACTAGTAAAGAGTTAAAGATCACGTCACTTAATATCGATGACACACTATTGGCTAGTGGAGCTTAAGGGATTATTCGAGTCCCCTAAGGAGTAATTGTACTCCTGTAGCTCAGCGCAAGACTTTACGAGCCTAGGCGTGTGCCCTAAGAGACACCAAATAAAATTGACCAGACAACCAGAGTGCCTGATGTAGTAAGAGTCTTATATGCACTATGGTGTATACTCAGACCTAGCGAACGCTATGCAATCGGAAGAATTGGATTTCAGGATATTCCAATTTAAGACACAAGATTGTAACCAGGATACTCTATATGATGGATCATGTGCTATGACTATCGAAGAAGATGCTTCGACTAGTTAGCCACATATGCTAGCTAGGGTGGGGACCTAGATGCACTTGGATCCGACTCAGGCTATCGTCCATGCTCGATGATAGACTCGCATGGAACAAATGCAATATAAGTGTTGCATGATCGTATTAGACCGCTCCATTAGCCATGGAAGCGAAGCACGATTGCCTGTTCTGCCATAGGGCAGAAATGTGTTTGACTAAAAGGGTTTTACAGTAAGCTTATGAGCTATCGACAAACCGATTACCATGAGTTGTGCTAGCACACGGCTATAGCACTGCGGTAAAGTCAAAACACATAGTCAAGGGTACCATTTCACAAAAGGTGAAATGACTACCTAGAGAGTAATCCTGGAGTGGATCGACTATGGGCCAGGATGTTGGCTCATCCCATTCCTAAACCACATGAGAGTCGTCCTTGTGGATCTCTTTAGAGAATTGGGACTTGGTTGTCGATAACTAGCAATATGATTGATGAGAACACGAGACATTGATTAACTGGATTTTAATTGGATTTGTTTTAAGCAGCATGTTATTTTGATACATGTATGATATGTTACATTTCCTGTACTAGCATAGAGCATGTCACGCAGACACTAGGTCGGCTCACTCACACGAGCGACCGCCTTCGCAATATCCTGGATATGTCTGGGTGTGGCGGAAGATGAGACAGAATCCCGATAAGCGCTGAAAGCCTGCGATATGATAAGAGATGCCTATCATACGAGCATATGGCCTATGATAAGAGCTAGATGTCTATCAGTAGAGCTAGGAGCCTGTCAGACGGATTCAATTGTCGCATTGAAAACAAGTTCCAAGGTGAGGTTGGTTATGGCCAATCGAACATGGTTATTACCCCGAACCATGTATAGTCTGTGTAGAAGAGAAAGCCAGATGCGAGAGCTGATAATTGTTCACAATAGTGTGACGTCGCAGCACTCGGGCTGGTGGCCATAAGGGCTACCGGATAGACATCTGCATAGTGGTCCTTTGCAAGGATAAGACATGCGCTCTGATCAGAGTCTAAACACTGTGGCGCATATTCCCCCCTGAATAACGCGCGCTTATGAGTGACCATGAGGTGATGAGTAGAATTAGTCCCTGGGATTCCTCATCGTGTGAGCCTCGTCGATCATAGAAAGATGATTGACACAGTATACCCTTTGTACTTACGTCTGTGTCATGAGGAGACGGGTCGGTGGTGCTACTTTGGCGTGACACCTTACGGCTATGGATGATTCGGCCTTCCGGACACTGCTGGGAAAGCAGCTGAGCCGAATCTGAGTGACACATGTATGTAAGGAAAGATTCTCGTTGCATCGCTCTTTATTATCTTCATTGGGCCCACCTGCAAGATCTTATGGGATCATGTAGGATATGAAAATATAAAGGAGATGTGGAATCATTGGAGCATGGCCTTCGGGACATGGCAGGTGCTCATGATCCACGAGATGACAATCGGAGGAATCTGGGGATACGAGAGTTACGGAGAGCATTATCACTGTTTTATGTTTTAAGGGTGCCTTCCTGCGCTGGCTATACGAGTTTGGTATGTGGATCTCCCGAGAGGGTGCCTTCCCATGCTGGCTATACGAGTTTGGTGTACGGATCTCCCGAAATGCAGGTACTCTCACCGGTCACACGCCACGGCCACACAATACTCTTTTGTAGATGATAGAAAGTTGGAGATTGATGGAGACTAGATGAATTGTGCAACCCCACTGTGCGAGTGGGAGATGTTAGCAATTGGTGCGCCCATGTGGGGTGCCCAATGCAATTATCATAACCTTATGGGGTTAGTTGCACTAATGCACAAACTAGATGGGTTAGTAGCTAAGGCTCAAACCCTAGGGGTTTATGTGCAAACTTAGGAGAAGTTTTGCCTATATAAGGAGGCAGCCTCCTACATATTATATAAGCCATTCTAGAGAATAAAGTTATTCTGTCTAGATTCATACTAGTTGTAGAGAACCTTAGTCTCTCTCCAACTTCATCCAAGGAGGTGGAACGTGGTGTGGAAATCAGTGTTCGTCCTCGAGATTCACACTAGATTGGTGGGAGCAAGATCAAGAAGGAGGCACGTGAAAGCAAGTAACACAACGATCATCCGCTGCATTAAGGAGCTTAGGAAGACAAGGTAAACACATGAATATTCCGCTTTAATTCATGTTGTAGATCTGAATGTGTTAGATCCTTCCTGCCCTTCAGTATCAGTTGAGTTCCTTGGTCAAATTTGTGACTACCTCGTTATGGTCATTTTCTCGGTGCTTCGGTCTAGTTTGAGGGCCTGTTGAGCTTGATTTTTGGCGGCCTTAGCTCGGTGAAATCTTGAATGTCGGATGTAGTGTTTTCTTTGAACGGTTGCTGAAATGTGTTGCAAGCTGATGCAAGTTCAATACTTGTGACCAGCTGAATGCCGATGTTCGCTACCTCGGTTGGTTGGCTAGTTGTTTTTGTTGTCACCGTCTCCTCTATATAAGCAGAAAATTGAAGCTTGTTGTTGAAGCAGGTTAAGAGTTTGACGAAATTTTAGAGGTTGAGACTTGAGAGTCTTTTACTGAAGAAATAAAATTTAAATGGTTCTCATAGTCTCCCTGTGCAACCATTATAACATTTTCGGTAATTATAAACCTCGTCAGTGTGAGAGAGAGAAGGATGAGCCCGGTCACAGTGTCATTTTTAGACGGAAAATCTGGCCCCATAACAACTGGTATTAGACTGCCAGATTCGGTATTCGTTGTTGGGTTTCAGTGCCGTCGATAGGTGATATTAGCTTGTTTGCCTCTTCGTTTGTCGGAACCAGGTTCCAGCACTGCGCAGTCCCTAGTTTTTAGTCTATATTTCTTGGTTTTATTAGGAGGTTTTCAGCACCTTGGTTTTTATTAGGAGGTTTTCAATAAGAGTCCGGATTCAGTCTAGCACTTAGTGGAAATTTTGTTGTGACAGGGACACATCATCACAAAGAAGTTCAGCATGTCTAAACTCTCCGTAATTTCAAATATGTGTTTTTAGGACAACTTCATTGCTATTTTCATCCTAATAATTTAAGGTTTATTTTATTTTGGGTTTGAATTGAAATCCAACAGAGAGTTCAGATCCGTTGAGTTTCTTTGTAATGATGTGTCACGATCATAAAAAAAAAATGCTACTACAGTTCTATAAGAATAGTACTATATAGAGAATCCGGACTCATCCAATAAGTAGCAAACCATAAATTCAGTGTGGGCATTTTCGTTCAAACTTGGGCAAACCAATTAAGAGGCCGTTTGGTAATGCTTTTGCTTTCTAGAATGCTGTTTTTCAAATCTAAAAGCAGTATTAATGTGTATGGAAAATTTGTTCTTTTCAGCTTTCTGGGTTGCAGTTGCTTAGCCGCGACAACTTTTGAAAAGCATGTAAGGGTTACTTTTTAGGAGCTGATTTTGGATAAATATATTATTTGACATTCTTATCCGTTAATAAACACTATTATTATGTCATGTCTGATATTGTCATTTCAACAGTAACAGCAACTCTAAAACACTGATTACCAAACACAAAAATTTCAAACATTAATTATATCATGTATGATATTGTCATTTCGGGTAGATTTGCACAGCAACTTTCTTTGAGCACTTCCTGTAAGCAGCTTTCTAAAACGCCACAGCATTACCAAACTATCCCAAAGCAAAATTGTCTTCACAATAAAATTGTGCATTTGTGGATATCCGATAATTTTGTTTGTTTTCTTTTCATGACATTAGAATCCGGAGCCGCTACTCTTTGGATGCGCACCAGATAAACTTTCGCTGTAGTACAATAGACTGCAAACCTCACTAGAGAGGCAAACTATTCTGAGAAAACCCGGGCTGACATGCTCGCTGTTGAGGAGGCCAATAAGCGACCCTTGAATTACCCCAAGTTTGAAATGTTCGAACTCAAGACCTCTGGGCAACATGTCCAAAATTTTAAGAATGCTTACCCGACTGTTGGGTTGACTTGAGTTCAAGTCGGCAAAAACATATTTAGGGCGGTGGCATCTTTTGGAGTAGTGGTTTCTTGTTTTTTGTAATAGGGTCAAAGTTTCATATCTTTGGCAGCAAGTTACTAAAGGGAATAGGAAACTACACTGACATGGTGTTACTATTTAAAGGCACGGCCTTTGGTTTGTAATGCTCAAAAGACACATAGCGGGTTTGAGAATTCTTTTTTATAGCTATTCAGTGTGTGTCCGTGGGTGTTATCGGGTGGCCGTTTGGCCACGGCGTGTATTGTAATCGGATTCTCTTCTCAATAAAATATTTGGTTCTGGTAGTGGAGGTAGCTAGCGGGTTCGTTGCGAACTTGTTGGTGAATCACGTTAAATATACGTCTCGTTCTTGATTTCGTTACATCGTTCTTGCTCGAATATCCACAAGTTATAACAAACTGGTAGCAGAGCTCTGAAACAAGATTTATGTTACAACACCGACCAACTCAACTAGACCCGCGAGGTTAACCTATTGTTTGTTGGTTCTTGGACAAATATTGCTGAGTTCTTTTATGAAAGGTTTTCCTAAAAAACAAAAAAAAACAAAAAGCAAACAAAAAAGGAACAAAACTGGTGTTTGTTTGTCAAATTAATTTTTTTATGCAAAATTGGCAACCAATAGTCCAATGGTAGGATATGTCAACCATACCAGGCTCCAGCCCATTATTGTCTTGCAAAAGATTAGCCCAGTTCTGCAAAATGAAGCCCAACATTTCCATGGCGTGGACACCTCAGAAGACATACTTTGACCCCAAAAAAACAGTCAATTTCGACAATATTTTTTCTTTTTTTATGGTTGGAAATTCACAATTTTGGATCAAAATTTCACAAATGACCTTCTTTGTGGAGATTTGATTTTCTTTCTAATCTCGCAAAAAAAAGGTAACAGATACTTATCGCAAAAACAGTGCCATTCATCCATGTTATATGGATTCCGAAGTACATAAAGCTGGTGCAAATTTCACTTCAAAGTCTGCTAAAGTACGAATTTTGTTCCTGGGTTCGATTTGGGGTTGGGTAAAATATTGTGCATTGGGTTCTTATATTGTTCGTCTTTGATTTCGAATTTGAACATGAGGGTTCAATTTTTGCTGTTGGGTTTAAATTTTGTTTTTCAGCAGGATTGCTATTGTTATGAATTGGGGATTTCATATATTAGAACCTCAAGCCCAACCTCAAGCCCAACCCAACACGAGGGAGGGGTGTGGACTCATGAGGGCAACCTCAAGCCCAATCTAAGCATGAGGCCAACCTCGCCTTTGCCCTCAAAAAAAAAAAAAAAAAAAAAAAAAAAAAAAAAAAAAAAAAAACCACGGTGGTCCTGACCCTTGTCGGCCCTCTACATGGTATGGACCGAGTCAAATATATCAGAACCTCAAGCCCAACCCAACACGAGGGAGGGGGTGTTAAGCATGATATATCGCCCCTTGCATAAGGCCAACCTCGCCTTTGCCTAGAGAAAATGGGCCAACTTCGCCACATGAGGGAGGGCCTCCTAATTTTAAGAAATTAATGGATTTTTATTTTATAATTTTAATTTTACCTAAAAAATAATAATTTCCATGTCTTATGAGAATAATCTATGGTTGATAGTCAATAAGATATATCTAAAAAAAGAATAAATATTTCTTCTCAAAAAGAAAATTCTTCTCAAGAAAAAGGAAAAAAAAAAATCATCCACTGTTTGATATCTCATGATTATATTCATATGCTAAATCAAAATCAACAAAAATACTGATTTAAGCAAATATATAAAGTAAAAGCAAGAAAAAAAAAGTGTTACGGGGAGATGCTATACATTCCATCACAACTAAAATACCTTAATGTTTTTGGAGCAGGTATAAATAATGTATTGACTTTGAGTAACATCATACAATAACAAGACTACAATCATACAATGAGTTTTATTAAGAGGGTTTCAAACTTTATATACGCCTTAGGCCCCTAAACAGGTAGAGACGGGCATGCCCACAACTTGGGCCTCAAATTTTGCTTCATCAACTACAGCCGGCTTTTTCTTGGGTGGTGGTAGAGAAGTCAGTCAGGTCCCGTAACTAGGGATTTTCGTGTTTTTCCTTCTTCGACTTCTCTTCGCAACTTTCACTGTAATGCGAGACTTTACCACACCATTCGCAGACATAAGGAACCCTCCCGTACACAAAATCGAGTCAAATCTTCTCCCCAATAGTGCTTGTGAATGCTTCACGTTGGAGGGAGACGTTAGGATCAATTGAAACTCTAGCTCGAAGATAATCTCCTCCTTCGCTAAAAAAGATCTCCCAACCTTTTTGCAAGGGGTAAGTTTTTGATTTGTTCCCACACTTTCAAGGACTCGAAAACCACATTGTCGGTGCGCGGACTTGGTTTCCACGGATTAGAAGCAACAGATTACCGTCGGAGGACCACGGTCCTCCGTTGAATGCTCGATTCAAAATTTCGTTTGAGGAAAACTGGAAAACAAACCTGTTAGGGTTGGTTTGGTCGACAAAGAACTCATTACCCTCTAATCAGCGGCGGAGCCAGGATTTCACTAGTGAGGTGGCATAAAAGTGCATGCCCGGATTGTCTGGGTGTACTTATGCCAAATTAATTTTTTGGGGTGCACTTATGCCATTTATTGAAGGGAAAAGTTGAAAAAACACAAAAATATAGGGAGTGCAGTAGTAGTAAAAGAAAATTCTAGGGGTGCACTTGCACCCCGTGCCCCCCATGCGCCTCCACCAAGGATTTCACTAGTGGGGTGGCACAAAAGTGCATGCCGGAATTGTTGGAGTGCACTTATGTCAAATTAACTTTTTTGGGGGTACACTTATGCCATTTAGTGAAGAGAAAGTTGAAAAAACACAAAAAATAGGGAGTGTAGTACTACCTCCGTTTCGTCTGTTTCGTCTGCGTTTGACTTTTTAACCCGTAACTGAGTCTCTTTGACTTGGTGATTTGGATACCAAAACGATGTAATTTTTCAACAATTTTTTCATGGTATTTTAGAATAAACTTTCCTCTATACCACCATGCAAAGATTACCAAATTCTGATATCGTTTTGCTAATCAAATCACCGGATGGAAGTAACCCAGTGAATAGTGACAAAAAGTGAAGTAGGCTGAAACAGGCGAAACAGAGGTAGTAGTAGTCAACGAAAAGTCTAGGGGTGCACTTGCACCCTGTGCCCCGATGTGCCTCCGCCCCTGCCCCTCTTTCCTTTTTTTCTTGAAGATGTTCTTCATAGCCCTAAGGGTTCAAATTAATCGTTAAAGCGAAAGTTCCAAGCAAACACGGTATTATAGTTGGGTCGCTTCGTTACAGTAGTTATCGTCGAAGCACTCGAACAGGTTCTTGAGAATCCTTCGTCGCCGTGTTTCGCCCTTGTGTTCTCCAACTTTTCCGGAGCCCTCAAACCATAAATAGTAAAAACCTTTGTACGTGCAACCTTTTTGGTATTGTCGAGTACAGTTTATACGATACCATAAAAATTATCAAATTCTTACGCCGTTTCACTAATCAAATTACCGGGTCAACGCATTCAGTAAATAGTGATAAAAGATAAACCAATAAAAAGATATGACTCAGATGTACAGTGAGTAACAAAATTTTGCAGAAAATGAATTCAATCTTAAAATTGAATACCCTGTAAATGATTCTCCTACCTCATGTTTATCACGGTTAATTTATTTTCCCCCACAATGCCCTCTCTGTTGATGTCAGCATCAAAGTGTTCGTATTTTCCCCTTAGTATGCAAATTGATTCGTCTTTACAAAAAAAGGTAGGAACAGGAAAGCGAACACGTTATCATATGCAACAACAAATGTGGCCTGCAGGGTCTTTAATTTTCGGGTGGAGGATTCTTATTTACACAAATAAATGATATCGGAATTCACTGAAATGCAAATTTTCAGTATTGGTGTTTTCTCTGAAAAAAAGTTAATGTTGTTTTCCACTGTAATCCAAAACAACAATGCTATACTAAAATTTTATCAGAAAAAAATTGTGACACCAAAATAGCAGGTCTTGTCAACTTGCAAACGTTAAGGAACCTCACATGAACATGGCAAGTGAGAAGAAGAAATAAAATTAATAAGCTGTCACATGTATTGTTTTCCTTTTACTTCAATGTAAGCATGGCATCATTTATTTATTTTATACTAGTTTGCACATGTCTCCTACCATTATTTATCTGGTTTGACTTTTCACTCGTAAATAAATACTTAATACCCTTTTCCCACAATGCCTTCTTATGTCAACATCAAAATGTTCATATTTACCCCTTAGTATGCAAATTGATTGGTCTTCACACAAAAAAAAGTTGCGACAGGAAGGCGAACATGTTATTGTAGGCAAAAAGAAAATTAAGCTAGCTTACAAGTGAAGTCTGTGGAGGGTCTTTTAACATTTGGGTGGAGAACTCTTATTTACACATATAAATGATATCGGAATTCATTGAAACATAAATTTGACTTGGTCCATACTTAGCGGGTTCGTTGCGAATTCGTTGGTGAATCACGTTAAATATCTCTCACGTTCTTGATTTCGTCAAAATGTTCATATTTTCCCTTTAGTGTGCAAATTGATTGGTCTTCACACAAAAAAGGTTGCGACAAGAAGGCGAACATGTTATCGTAGGCAACAAGAAAATGAAGCTAGCTTACAAGTGAAGTCTGTGGAGGGTCTTTTAACTTTTGGGTGGAGAATTCTTATTTACACTCATATCACTCCGTCCCAGCTCTTGGTCCCCAATTTGACTTTGGGAGGTGAATTTGACTTACATAATTTAGCTGACGATATGATATGATAGTTTGCTATTTTTTTCATAATATTGTAGTGTTAAGAAATAAGTATTATAAAAAAATTAACACATTTTCGTATCATGTCATTACCTGAATTCAGTAATATGTTTTCCCTAAAAAAAACAATGATGTTTTCCACTAGAGTCTAAAAACAACAACAAAAATGTGACACTAAAATATGCAGGTCTTGTTAATTTGCATCGTCGTCCCCTTGCCAGAACTTGTGAGATCATTTACAAGCCACGCCATGTGCAGTTGTGCACTAACACAACATGAAACCAGTCCATAACATGCCATGAAAAAGTATTAAAAGATTGCATCGTTTTGCTAAACAAATTATCGAGTCAAAGTAACCTAGTGACAAAAGTCACACCGGCTTGATAGAGAAGAAACAGAGTTAGTATTAGACAACTTTCTAACAACTGCAAGTTCATCCCCTTGCATTTTATGTTGAGGGTCATGTTATTTTTACACGGGTAATTATTCTTACAAAGCATAAAATTATTCTTACAAAGTCGCTAACATCATTTGCGCAATTTCATTGGTCATTAGATGCATAAATTAATGTTAGTAGCTTTGTAGTAATAATTTTCTGTTTTGTAAGAATCAATACATTTTTACACGAGTATCATAATTCATTAGCTTGTGCACGGACACATATAAACAACATTTTCTAACTTGTGCCCCACTGGTCAATTTTTAGCTCCGCTAGTGTGCATACACACAAACTTCTAGCACTGCTAATTTCACTTTGTTGGCATGAATCAACAGGAATGAGAGGATTGTTTACTTGACATGTCATCATTTGTTGGAGATTTTTATTTTATTTTATTTTATTTTTTTTGAGAAACCAAGATTGAATAGAAACCTCGAGAAATAAGAGAATTGGAGTTTACATCTTCTAACAGAATTGCACTAAGCCAATCTGGGGGAATTTTCGACCAACTACATCTTCTGAATTCTTCTTTCTGAAATCCGCTAATTGGTGAGCCGTCTTGTTGCCGTTCCGCTTGATGAACCCAAACTGAAGGTTGATAACATTGCGCAAAACGTGAAGGATTTCGTCGATCACTTCTTCAACTTCAGTGATGTCCTGGGGATTAACTCTGTCTATTCGGCTTTGAATCTCCAAAATCAACCCTTTGGCGTCGCCTTCCACGATGAGATTTGAGGGACCTAAACCTTAGCAAACTCCACCCCTGTTAAGAACTAAGGCTTCAGCCTCCTTGGGTGAAAAACAATGCCCAGTGCCCTTCGAACTACGTGGTACTCTACTTCTAATTAATGTCCAACACTTGTGCAATTGGTACACACTCATTAGTTGTTGATCACAACACCACTTTTTTCGTGTCTTCCTCACTGATTAGAAATTATTTTTGCAGCAGCACAAATCCCCATTTCATTTCAACAACCACTAGTCCCGCTTTAAGCCGCCATGTGTTCTCTCTCTCTCTCTCTCTCTCTCTCTCTCTATTAACGTCCTAAATATTAGTCTGTGTCAATACGTATGCTCCCGTGACTATAAGTATCTTCCTTTTTTAGCTGCTATTTTAAAATCGTGCTCGTGAAATACTATTATACAACTTTCTAATAACTGCAAGTACATCGCCTTTGCAATTTTTATTGAGTATAGTGCTCTCTTTAGTGAGTATCATAATTTACTAACTTAGATATGCAACATTTTATAACTTGTGTGCCCTTGACTAATTTCGAGCTCTGCCGCTGCCTATACAACAATTTTCCGTGCGAACCAGATCGCTGATAGATTCACCAAGTCGCTTCCAGCTCCACTCTTCGAAGATTTCAAGACTAAACTGATGGCTCAAACGCCGCCATCAGTTTAAGAGCCCAAAGCTTTAGTCTCAAGCCCATTTAGAGCATCTCCAACCCATTGCTTTTTTCCCCTCCCCTCACCTCCCCCTCCCCCTCCCCTTCCCCACGGGCCCACCATTTTCCCCCACCCCCTCCCCCTCCCCTTCCGCCAAACTACTAATCGTCTCCAACCCATTTCTTTCCCCCCACTTAATTTTGAATATATATTTAATGATTTAAAAATGAATTATTAATACCAAAAAAAGTAAATGCAAAATTGTTTACCAATATATACACACACACACACAAAAGAGATGTTAATAATAATAACAATGATAATAATACTAATAATAATTAAAATAATATTAACAAACAAAACTTTTATTCGAAAAAATAACGATTACAAGTACGAAAAAGTCGTTATTACAAGAAATAAAATTAAACACTAATACAAAAATGCAAGAAGTAGAGCGATAAAACACACAAATTAAAATAAACCAACCTAACAACAATTACATAAAATAGTTCTTTCGTTAGTTGAAAGGATTGAATTCTTGTTCAGACACATTGGCCTAACTTCCATAAGCACTTCCAAATAAGCTTTTTTGAATATGTTTTTCGTAAATATACTTTCTAACAATAGTGAATACATTATTAATTTTATTAAATAATACAAAATAAAATTTATTCATTATAATAATAAAATACATAATATAATCATAAAATATTAGTATGTGTAATTAAAATTATCAAATATTCAATTAATTAATCATTTCATGTAGGGGGAGGGGGAGGGGATGTCCATGGGGAAATCCCCCCTAACCATCCCTCACCCAAGGCAAAATTTATCCCCATAGCACCCCCTCCCCCTCCCCCCATGGGGTTGGACATGAATCGTATTTTTGTACGATTTTCCCCTTCCCCCTCCCCCTCCCCTCATGGGGTTGGAGATGCCCTAAGAGCATCTCCAACCATGTCGCATTTTCCCCTCCCCTCACCTCCCCCTCCCCCACGGGCCCACCAATCTCCCCCTCGCCCTCCCTCTCCCCCTCCCCCAAACTACTACTCATCTTCAACCATTCTCCTCCCCCCACCTAATTAGGTTTATTTTTAAAATATATTTAATTATTTAAAATGAATTATTTGATAAAAATAAATATGAAATAAAATTAATATAAATATATACTCACAAAAATGATATAATAATAATAATAATAATAGCAAAAATTAAAATAATGATAACAAAAATAAATTTGGCATTTTTGTAACCATGTTTTCAAAATAATAATAAATATAATTGCTAATTATAAAAAAAATAAGATATATCAAATTGACGACAAAATAAAATAATGATAATTTTTCGTAAATTTTTTTGTTCAATTATCGAAAAAATATATTAATTTTTTTATAATAAAAATAATAATTTAAAATATATTAATCATAATTAAAAATGCATTTTATAATAATAAAATAGTAGTAAGTGTAATTAACATATCCTTAAATTGGATTATTAGTTATAATGGTGGGGGGAGGGAGAGGGGGAGGGGGATGTTAGGGGGGAAATGCACCCTAACCATCCCCCACCCATGCCTAAATTCTCCCCCAACCTTTCCCCTCCCCCTCCCCCTCCCCCCTCATGGTTGGACATGGTCCGTATTTTTATACGGTTTTCCCCCTCCCCCTCCCCCCTCATGGTTGGAGATGCTCTTATATAAGCCTCATCTGTAACCCATTATAACTTTGTCTTTTCCATTGGCCTGTGTTGCCCTACTTATTTCCAGCCGTTGGATTAGTCAGTTGCATCAGATTGTATATAAGCTTCCTTGCTTAGGATTTCATGTATGTAAATATTATACAGCCATTTCAGTATTCAACTTCTTCGGTCTCTGTACACTCTCTCTGCATCAACCACAAGAACCCTAATCAGTTCTTTCAGAGTAAACCACCAAAACATATGTCGTATAATGTCCTCAACAATTAAATTTCACATTTGCTCCTCATACTGCTAGAGATGCTCATGTTTGCTAAAACTCTTCCCAAACTTTGCATAAATTAATAGTTTGTCTCTTTTATTAGTGATGATCTTACATGTTAACACACATGATTTGTAGTAAATATTATTTTCTTTATTTTTCTTGAAGTACCTAGCCATTAACGCGTTAAAGAACCTCACATGGACATGATAAGTGAGAAGAAGAAAAAAAATTAATAAGTTGTCATATGTGTTGTTTTCCTTCACTATAAGCATGACATCATTCATTTATTGTTTATAGTTGCACATGCCTTCATTAGCATTTACTCCTCGTACATCATGTTTATCACAATTTCCTTTTGCCCGCAATGCCCTCTCTGTTGATGTTAACAACAAAATGTTCATATTTGCCCCTTAGTATGCAAATTATTTGGTCTTCACAAGAAAAAGGTTGCGACATGAAGGCGAACAAGTTATCATAGGCAGCAACAAAATTAAGCCAACTAACAAATGAAGTCAGTGGAGGATCTTTAATTTTCGGGTTGAAAATTCTTATTCACACTGACACCAGTAAATGATATGGGAATTCATTGAAACACAAATTAGCAGTATCGATATTTTCCTAAAAAAAAAGTACTTATGTTTTTCAGTATAATCCAAAACAACAACCACTACAAGGAATAAGCCATTTAGGGACAAGCACTTTTTTGTTGCTAAATGTCAAATTTTCCTCCCTAAAGTAATTTGAGACGAAAACGCTTCGTCGCGCAGTTTGTGGCTAAAAGTCCATCCGGAAAAGTTTTTCGGGACAAAATTTTGGAATCGTCCCCAAAAAACTCAATTTATTGTACATTTTGTTGCAAAAACTATTACATCTGAGACGTAATAATTCGTCCCTAAAACTGTTTGTGTTTGTCCCAAATAATATTTCCTCCCTAAAAAGTACCTTTTGCGACGAAAATTATGTCCCTAAATGATTGTTTTGTACAACTTCCACTCCTCCTTGAAACATATTTCCTTCCAAAAAAGTAGATATTCCGACAAAAGTTCTGTCCCTAAAAGATTTTCTTTATAACTTACTTTCCTCCATAAAATATATTTCCTCCCTAAAAAGTATCTTTTGCGACGAAAGTTCTGTCCCTAATAGATTTTTTTAACAACTTGTTTTCCTCCCTAAACATGTTTCCTCTCAAAAAGGTACATTTTTCAACAAAAGTGCTGTCCCTAAAAGAAATTTAACTACCAAGTTTCCCACCTAAAACGTACCATTTATACAATTATTTTTTCCTAAAGCAAGCTTGAACACCAAAAATAAGCAAATAACTTGCAATACAATCGAAGATCCAAAATCACATTAAACAACAGACCATTATAGTCTCAAAACTTCGCAATTTCATCATTACACATGACTATAAACAAAAAAATCCAAGTCCTATCACAACAGGGTGAACGAATTGGAGAGGACGAATGAGAGAGGACTTGCACTAAGCACGGAATTATATTCAGCATGCCGAGCTTCTCTGCAGCAGAAGCTAAATACGTGGAGTTTCCCTTCACTGCTTCATCGCCAAAGAGTGAACAGGACGTACTTCACCAATTAACATGGATCCACAGCTTCTTTGCATTCACAAGAAAACATTATGCATTCAGCACGAAGCATCCTGCTTCTTTGGCCATTTCTTTAACTCAACCTGCAAGATTAATCTTATTCAGTAATGCTACACAAATATCAATAGAATGGTTGATCTTCTAGCAGGAGTGCCTTGTAGGTAACACATGTAATCATCAACATAAATATTCAGTAATGCTACACAAATAACATACAAATTGCACTGCTTTAAAATCCTATGTTTGTTAAAACAGAATTAAAGAATATGAGGAATGAGAGATCTAAATCGCCAATCTCTACTCTGTGTATACAAGCTTAAGCTGTATTCTTTATGCAAGATTTAGAGTTTTTGCCTCAGGGATACCTAGTTGGATTTCACCTTCATTGGCGGAAACTATGTTCTTTATGCAAGTAAAAATATCAGGTGTGTAGAAAGAAAAATTATAGTCCCTCAAATGGCCAGCATGCTCTGCTAGAAGGAACATGTTCTCTTATTTACCATATGATGTGTACCTACTACTCATTGGCCTATTCGCAAGTGTGTATCATATATTGTTTATAAGTTAAGGTTTATCACACTATCACCTTACCCAGTTTCAAGGTACACAAAGAGAGATTGAAATTGGTAAAAGCACGGAATGATAGAACAATTGACGCATCATAGCCCAGCCAAACAACATGTACCAAACATAAACTCTTACTATTAGCATTAAGAGAAGAACAATGACATGAAAAGAAGAAGAAGAAGAAAAATATCTACCTTGAACTCCTCTTCTTCAGAGGGTTTCTCCAGACATTGACCTGAAGGGGCAGTCATCGTCTTCCCCACTGCAAAACAGAGGTAAAAAAAGTAAACTTTTAAGGTTGAAGAAGAAATTAGGGAGATATTTGAAGCACGTAAGATGGAATCAGCAGCAAAGTAGAGATAGCACATACCTCCTCTGGTTATCCTTGGTTTGAGAGACATCGTTTCAAAAGAACCATACATCTGATTCATCCTCCTTGGTTCCATCTTCTACTGTTACTGCCAATTAATTCGTCTTTTCTATCTGAGTATCAAAATTGAGTCGGAGAAAGATGAAATACAAGTACAAAACATAGATTCTGATCCCATACCTAACCTTCAAGAACGACAACACACACAGCGAATCGACACGAAAAAACGCCACCACCACAACAATACGCAGCTCCCTATCATCTTTTGCCCTGCAGTTTCATAGATTATACTAATAAGGACCTTGAATTGTGCGCAGGGGTGGATCCAAGATTTTGACACAGTGGAGACCAAATTCTAAAAACATAATATTTTTGATGAATAAACATAGTAACGATGGTTATTGTTAAATTTCAACGGGGGCTACAATGAATTTCAGGACAAAAAGGTAAGATAAAATCGCAATTTTGCAAAGTTGAGTGGGGATATAGCCCCCACACCACTCCACATACATTAGTTTAGGCCAAGTGATTAGACTTACCCTTGTGGGTTACAAGAAAACTAGGAATAAGATGGAGTTGAGAAAACACCTGGGTAGTGCAGAGAATGTATCCAAGCAAGTCACAGCATCAGCTGAGCTAAGGGTATAAACATGAGGGTCTTTGCATGCCCACAACATCGATTTGCGTGAATGCAAGCTAGCTAGTTGCTTCAACTTTGCGCTGTTTGCTATAGCTTGAACCAACATATGTACATCAACTTGGTGCTCTTTCCTTACCTTAACCTACACAAGAAATCATGTCGCACATAGGCCAGTGCAAGAGTTTCCCGCAAGTATTTAGGGATTATGATATCCCATCCACGCAAGATGTAAACCAAACTGTAATTTTCTTATGGGGATATTTTCCAAAAAGATCTTAACAATTACTTATCACATTTATATGGTATACAAGTTCAGCTCTACGCTAAAGATAGTAGTTTCCCAGAATGGCCACCATTCCCCAAACAAGGCATCCAGAATAGTTAGCAATTTTCAGGTCTGATAGTGCACCATCCAAAAGTCAAAAGCAACAAATGCATTGCTATTACCTCCCATTGATACTCTCTACTAGGACAAACTCATTTCAGACTTCAATCAATTTGATTGCACAGTTCTATAGCTATATTCATCGCGTCCAGGTGTGTCTGACGGTATAAAGTGCTCAATAGCTGGTTCTTTCAGGTACTATTGAAACAATATAAAAGAACTACTTACATACCTAGGCAGGCAAAACAAGCAGCAGCAGAAGCTAGACCAGGCAAGAACAGAAGGTTTTCGATCGTAAATTGCCCCAATAATGCCTCTTTCTTCTGGAGAAAGGATCTTGGCCTTTGGAAGGAAATCAAGAGCCACATTAGTTGGACGATTGGCAATGGCCTCCTAGCTTACTTAGGGTGGGACAATTGGTTACAGAATAAAGGCAGTGATGAGCAAAAACACAGGGAGAATCATCTATAATTCAGGATTCTCCAGTAAGGCAAAGGTCTATGAGATTATTCGGGACCACCGGTGGCATTGGCCAAATTCTGAACAACCTGACATTCACAATCTCAGGCATGAGACATAGTATAGAGATAAAAGAAGACAATGAAGATTCTAGGTTTGGTTTGATAATGGTGAGCTTTTAATAACAAGAAGCTAGTTCAGGTTAATGAACAAATAAACAGATATTTTCTTGGCTGTCGAGGGAACTGCAGAACAAGAGACCATACACAGAAAATTAAGGTAGATAAAACAAGAAAACTTAAAAGCAAGTTCAAATGGAAACAACTAAATTAACAGTTTATTTCATTTTTTGTCAACTCAACAGTTTATTTCTTCATTTGTTACTTCTATTAAGTTTACTTCTTCATTTGTCAATTCTGTAGATGTTTGGTTCAAATACAAAATCCATCCCCGCCTATCACAAATTATCATATTCCCCTTAATTTGAAATGGTAGATACATCCCCCTTAATTATCAAATTCAGTAGATGCTTGATTCCAAAATAGAGTTTTCTTATAATAGTTCCAAAATCATTGAGGCCACATTCACCAATCAAATAACTAATCAAAGAGAGCTAGCGAGATTTTGATTCAGTATCAACCAGGACTCACCTCACATGCAAAAGCAAATCAGAATAGACTGACCTGCTCATTATGGCGTTGACATAAAAACACTATGCAGCTTCCAATTGGCGGTAGAGAAACACGAGGACGATCACAAACATGCCGAAGTTCAGAATTTAGACGCCCTTCGCCCCTGTAAATTCAACCCCACATCAATTTCACCATCCAACAAATTGAAAAATTCACTATCTTAACTCAGCAGGTGCCAATTAACATAGTCCATACCCAAAAACATGTTATACTAAATCAGAATGTGTGTGATACATAAAAATAGCCAGAGACAATCCATGAATAACATCAGATATCAACAGATAGCGGAACCAACATAAGAAATTGCACAGAAGAGAAATTTACCCAGCTAATAATAACTTTAGGTACAGAAAGATGATTTAAGCAAATTACATTATTCATCAATCAACACAACATATTATTACATACTCCAGTATATTATACTAGTAAGTAAAAGGGGGACAAAGTGGTTCGAAGTCAGTAGATTTACCATTATTCATCTAATAAGTAAGAGATGATACTGCACCCTTTGGAAAAGTAGTCCAACGACCACTTTCTTCCAGTCTGATTTAACTCATCAATTCTCCCAGCAAATCGGTAACCTATCAGAGTGCCACAATACAAAAAGTCACTTAAGTATCTAGAAAGTAAATATCACACATGTCACTTAAGTTTGTTGGATAAGAGTAAGAACATGAGAGTGAGAACAGATAGATAGATCGACTTACATGGTAGCTTTCACTTGTGAGTGATGAGTTATAAGCCATCACTGAACACTGCAGATTGGATATTAGGACCAGAAAACAAGACATTATATTGACACAGTGATGACTACGAGGTGCGAGGTGCTGTCCCAAAAATGGAATCACTCACGATGAAGTTTCTGCTCCAATTCTCAGCCCTGCATCACAGAATGACTATCATATGAGCTCATTGCACAGAATTGTAGATATACTTATGATAACAAAACTGAGTCAATATAGATTATAAACATGCAAAAACAAATGCGGGAGCTATTAAATTACTACTAAATTCGTTTATCCAGTGTCTAAGCCCTAGGCAAGGAGGGGTCAAGAACAAGGCAACAAAAGACAAAGCAAAAGGCAATGATAGCCCGGGTAAGAGTTGAAATCGCCTATTGAGAAACACGACAAAAGGTTCGGTCACATCCATGTCTACTGTGTTCCATTCACATGTACTAAATTCTGAGGTACCATCTTATAGTACTGATCAGTAGAACAAGTTACCACAAAAACCATAGAGATTAGTGTAAGTATGAGATTCTAAATCTTTTGAAAAACCTCCAAGCAGCCTTGAACAAAACCATAATCCCCAATCTATGTTTCCTTCTTGTTGGCACAAGAAATATGTATCAGGTATAAATTAAATTTCAATATTGGTTAAAAGAATTTGTAACAAGATTAACTCAGTTCAGCAAAATTCAGACTAAGTAATACAACAATCTCTAACCCATTAATTCTATAGAAAAAACATAATCTAAACCATTCGATGGTTCTCAGAGTGTTTATTACTATGTAGCAGTCCTCCCATGTATAGAAATCCTAGAACAACTCACAGAAAAGGACAGAACAATTACTAAAATTATTTTCAAACATGTACATTAGAATTAATTGAAATGAATGCACAAACTAATCAAATTCATAGGGTGAATACCAAAACTGGTCCTGCCTGAGGGACTCAATCCGTAACCCTGCACAAAAAGAGACAGAACACATGGAATTCAAAATAAAATAGACAAAATTTGAGCTCTAGAAGATCTGAAGGGGTGTTTTCCCATGTTTTTGAATGACCTATCAAAGCAGATAACCTATATTTGTCATTTATACCTCCAAGTAATATGCAATCAAAGCGAGAGAAGCAATTTCTGGCAGAGACCATGAAATTGAAAGGCGAAAGCATCATTACAGCAACTGCATATAGAGATCGAGAAATCTAACCTTTCTAGCTTCGGAAAATGGCACGAAGGCTTGAAGAAACCTATTAATCGAGATTGAGCATTGATACTGATGAAAACCTATTATCGAGACTTCAAATCCGTAAAAACATCGAGCAGAACCTTCAAACCAATTTGATCTTCGAGCCTTGATATTGAAACCTCCAACTATCCAAAATGAATCTCCATTATCCAACAGTAAAAGAACATGTTCAGATCTAAGAGAATAACATGCGAGAGATAGTAAAAGGCGGAATCGATAACATGCTGAGATAATCAACTTGAGGCTCACCGCTTCGACAAAAAAGCCATTCGAACGAAGCTTCAAACCCTAGTCTGGCGAATCTCCAGAATCGAACGAAGCTTCAAACATCAGATCGACGCAAACATCACATGCGAGCTTCCGATTGATCGAAAGAAGTAGGTGGGATTGATCAGAGAGTGAGAGAATCGAAGAGAGATTGAGATATCGAGAGTGAAATCGATTTGGAGAAAGTGATATAGAGATAGAGAGAGAGGTGAAATCGATTTTGGGGATTGACGGGAGAAGAGAGGTGAAATCGGTTCCGCATGATTATATCCTCTTTAATGTTCAGAAATTTCAATTTAGTCCTTACAAGTTTCTTTAGCAAGGAAAACAATTATTTTGTCTAAAAAGCTTACTTTTCCCCACAAGATCCAGCCTCAAAAGTTTTCAAACATATCAGTTTAGTCCTTGACGATTTCTTTTGCGAGGAATTTCTAGTTTTGTCTTGAATACTCACTTTCCCCAATAAATATGAGTGTTGTCCCTAAAGTTTTCTCCCTAATTCCAATATTCCTCGTAGTGAACGTGACACTAAATTTTATCACAAAACATTTGTGACACTAAAAAGCAGGTCTTTTTAATTTGCATTGTGGTCCCCTTGACACAACTTGTGCGATCGTTTACGGGCTACGCCACGTGCGCTAACTCAACATGAATCCAGTCCATAACAAGTTTGAACATCACCGTTTATATTTCAATTGACGATGAAGTAGTCTGATGCAAGAACTAAACACTCTGTCTCCGATAATGCTCAGACCCCCTCTCACACCCTACAATCACGTACTTATTCATCATAGTTGTCTCACAATAATTCTTACACACATAGGACAGAGGTTGGTGTTTTCTTTAAATAAGTGTCGTAATTTATTAGCTTAATGGACATATATCGAGAAATTTTTGTTTGCTCTAGAGTAAATGATGTGGCATTGCTCTAACTATATAGCACATGACACACATTGAAGAAAGATAACGAGTTGCAGACAAAAGAAAGTGAATTTTTAAAACATTACTGACGTGTCATGTGATGGTAATTAGAACATCATGTCATACTTCCTCTTTAGGCAACACATATATTAAGGACATTTGATAACTAGTGCCTCTTGGGAGGTTTAATATGACTTATAAGCAACTTATAAATCAGTTTTGGATTATACGCCCATTCCAACTTATAAGTGGTGTTTGGTATGGACTTATAAGTTGAAAAGTTAGAGTTCGATTATAAGTCATAGTGTAAAAAATGAGTCTAAAAAAAGTTAGGTTCTTCAAGTTTTTTCTTAAACTTTTTAATTTAAACATCTTTTTCATCAAATACACATGACTTTTTTATCATAGACTTTTTGGACATGAACTTATATGTCTACTTAAACTGCAAATAAGTCATACCAACACAACAGCTTCTAGCACTGCTAACTAGTGTCACTTGCTGTAAAAAGTTGGCCATGGGAGACTTGTTTAGTAAGGTATGGTACTACTTTCTTCTAGCCTTTCTCACCAATTAGAAATTTGTTTGTTTTTACATCAGCACAGATCCCCATCCCCATTTCATCTCAACAACCCACTTGTCCAGCACGAAGCCGCCATGTGACCTCTCGCCTTCCTTATTCTGCACCACCATCTCTGAACTTGTCAACGCAACCCCCCCCCAAATTTTCAGCTCATGATGATCATCACGATGAGACCCTTCTTCCTCTCCTCTCTCTTCTCTCCGATCTGAATTTCAATTCCATTACCCTCTTTCTGAATTCTGAATTCTGATCATCATAGTGGGTTTTCCATCGTAGTTTCTTCCGGTAAGTCCACTCTCTTCGTTTCCGTCCATTGATTGCTTCTGGGTTCGCCGGAATCGTCACCTGAGTCTACGAACCATGTTTGACCCATCGTCGAATCATTGTTTGTATACATGATCTTGTTTTTAAGTGATTTCAAGCCTCCGTTGCCATCAATTTTCAGTTTTATTTTGTGGGTCTTTGTTGGGTATATGAGGTGAATTCTGGTGTGAAGAATGTTAAATGTTTCAATTTCACTCGGCTAATGCATAGAGGAATCTATGTTAGAAGATTAAAATTTTAATTGCATCTGATTCATTTCTCTAATTTTTTTTAGATATCTTCTACAAATTTTACAATTTCAGAGATCTGTGCCTTTTATTTGTGATGGCCTCTTGAGTTCGCTGGGTATATAGAGATTAATATTTATTGATCACAACAATTCAGACTTAATGCTACCTCATGGGTAACAAAATCTGGTGAATTCTGGTGTGAAGAATGTTAAATGTTTCAATTCCATATGGCTAATGCATAGAGGAAAATCTGTACTAAAAGATCAAAGTTTTAATTTTATCTCATTCATTTCCTAATTTTAATATATCTCTGCAAGTTTTACAATTTCAGAGATCTATGCCTTTTAGCTTATGCGTTTGTGATGGCTTCTTGAGTTCTCTAGGTATATAGATTAATATAGATCACAACAACTTATACTTAATGGGTTACTTGATGGGTAACAAAATCTGCGAATTTTCTGCTTAATTCTTCGAGAATCAGTGATTAATAACGTTCCATTTTTTCATGACAGATGGCTAGTTATGATCCAAAAACTGAGTCTGAAAGTTTCCTGAAGGAGTTCTACATCCCTAATTACATACTTGGTCCTGAATCAGAAGCCGAAAGTCTTCCCGATGTACCTAAATGTCCCGTGCTGGTGTTTGTAAATTCCAAAAGTGGAGGTCAGCTGGGTGGGGAGCTTCTTATCACATACCGTTCACTTCTGAACGAAAACCAGGTGGGTGTTTTTAATATCCTAATGAATGTGTAGGATTTCAAATGCAGTGTTCTGAATACATTGATCAGTAGAGAAAGGATTAACGTTGCTTTATACTGTTTCAGGTCATTGATTTGCTACATGATGCCCCAGATGATGTGTTACGCAAACTGTATCTCAATATGGAAAGGCTTAAGCTTAATGGTGATGAGTTGACTCCTCAGATTCAAGAGAGATTAAGAATCATTGTAAGTTGAGTCTTAATAGGATGGCATTAAAGGCTGATTTCCCCGAGTATGAATTATCGTATTTTAATGTTTTCTGCTCTATTACTGATGTTGTCACTAACCCATTAGGTTGCTGGTGGGGATGGCACTGCTGGTTGGCTTCTTGGAGTCATTGCCGACCTTAAATTATCTCAGCCGCCTCCAGTTGCTACAGTGCCCCTTGGAACTGGAAACAATCTCCCTTTCGCTTTTGGATGGGTAGGAGAAATTGTGGTTTAAAGCTTAGATTATCTGATGCTCACTGTTCATTCTTCTAATTTGTCAACTACAACTAATAATGGCGAAAATTTAATGTAATTTTATTGGCTTCTCTCATCAAACCCCTTCCTATAAACACCACATTTCCACCCATCTTTCTGGCTGGTTGCCTGAAGCAGTAACTCAAAGTCACTATAGAAATTCATTATATTCACCACATAATCACTTATTGTATGTTTTTCTCAATGGCTTAAGCTTTGTGTGGCTGGGTTATACCCAGCGTTTTCTATCACGCCCCTTCTTTCCATGTCTGCGTGAAATTAGATTCTTATGAAGTTTGGGCTATGTCTGCAGGGAAAGAAGAATCCTGGAACAGATCGCCAATCTGTGGAGTCATTCCTGGATCAAGTAATGAAAGCTAAAGAAATGAAAATAGACAGGTTCGGCATTTCACATAGCATAAATTATCTAACTTGATATATGGAGTCCTGCATTAAACCAACTCCTATAATACCTCATAGGCCACTGATTTACATTTTGGAAAATTTCCACCGAAAAAGCTCTGTTGTATCTATTATGAAAGTGACGATGATAATAATAATAAAAAAAAGGGCGAGATTTCTCATTCCATAAGAATTTCTTCCAGGCGTGATAGTTATGCCAATTATAAATGGAATAAGGTCGAGAGAGTTGATATCTGGTACCATGAAATATGACACCAGAGAAACTCTCTGAAGGCACGCTATTACATAATTTACACTGTTGCAGTACCATCAACTATATCAGTATGTCTGAAAGCATACAAGGCTATCATAGTTTCGACATTTCTTTTCCTGCTTCTAGTTCTGAGCTATTCTAAATTCCAATGAAGGTTTCTGAGCCAAATCAATACCTGGGTGTCTCAAGAATCCTGTAAGGCCATCTTATGTTAGTATAGTCCTATTCCTATATCATCAGCTTTTGCATGCCATGCTACAGATTGAATTCATTGCATCTGATGACTAATGCGGTTTAGCAGTTTGTAAAATGATTTGGAGTGCTCTTTCTCTCCACGAATCCAATGATTCCTTCCTTTAAATCTATGTTACCAGAAACGTGGTACGCTGCGGTACGTGGGACGGGTACGGGAAGGGGAAACGCGATAGGTGCCGGTACGGGGTACGCTAGGGGTAGGCTTCTCCGGAACGATGTCCGGGACGAAATACAATTACTAGGAACGAGGAACACTATTTAGGAAGAATTTTCCCCACAGTTACCTAAAAAGTCCAACAATATCAATTAAGTAGTTTCATACTTGCATTCTTAAATCCAGTTATTATGATAACATAACTTTGAACAAATAAGTGCCACTGAAACTAGTAATATAAACACATCATTTATGTACTCAATCTACGAAACGTTCGGGTCGATGCTTTCTGCGTTTCGGGTCGAAAACGTACCGCGTTTTGGTACGTACGACTCGGAACGAGAAACGCGGCTACTTTTACGTTTCTGGTAACATAGCTCTAAATGACCCACATCAGACGCGAAGTCGCTAGCTGTCCAGATTTCTGTAGAATTATCTATGTTGAACACAGAATGTACTGTCTACTCGTTCAATGACTTTGGAAAACCAAGTATGACCTGAATTTGACGAGTTATTTGAACATTTTGAATGTTTGCAAATTGCAATGACAAATCCTTTAGTACCCAATAGTTATTTCTGTAACTTTCAATTCCAATTATTTACATCTTGATTTATTCCATCCAGACATTCTGTATGCAGTTGTGCATTTTGATGCTAGATTCTCATTCTTCCGGACAGTTATGTATTTGGACTAATTGCTCGTTGTCTTCCATATCTTCATTATAACCAGCTGGCACATTCTAATGAGAATGAAGGTTCCAACAGAAGGAGGCAACTGCGATCCAATTGCTCCTCTTGAATTACCACATTCACTGCATGCATTTCATCGGATGTCTTCTACAGATGAACGAAACAAGGTAATGCGGTGTACCCTGCCTATTGGTTCCACAGGGGGATTTCGAATGACAAAATATTTTGATGAAAAGAAGAAACTCTATCTGAAACTGTTGGCTGTTAGGTTCTTAAATGTGATCTCAAGTCTTTTTATCTTCTGAAATATGTTCCAACTTCCAAGTCAACTAAAAATAATTTTTTTGTCGCAGGAAGGGTATTACACTTTTATTGGAGGTTTCTGGAACTACTTTAGCATGGGTATGTGTATTTTCCTCCACATTTTTAAAACCTTGTATCCTTTTAGGTTATGTTGCTTATTCTAGTGATTGTGGTATTGGGGATGATAAAAGATTACTGCAAAAAAACTTTATCACTATTTCTCGTGACGTGATTTTGTCTTTGCTAATGACTTCGACAGTCGAAATAAGAATATTGTTCTTTAGTATTGATAGTCCATTTCATCATTGGAGCCTAATTTCCTCTTAAATTGATGGTGTTTATCCGATATGACACAAATAAAGTGTAACAAAAGTCCTGACCAGTTATCTTGCACTGTAGATGTGTATCAGATTTCTCGTCTCAGTTGCACATCTGTATTCTGGTTTTGTTCTGTTCAAGATATTTAACCTCATTTCCCCCATTGCACTGTGCAGGTATGGATGCCCAAGTGTCGTACGCCTTCCATTCTGAGCGAAAGTTACATCCTGAAAAGTTCAAGAACCAGCGGTCTAATCAGGTACTAAATGGTATTGAAGGCTCGGTTTTGTTCTACAGAAACCGCTTCATCGCATTACACTATTCTATTTGAAATTTTAACTATTATAAAAAAAATTTGGTAATATTAAGTTTTTAGTTGTTTAATGTTTCTATAATTTATCTTCTAAATGCTACAACCTGTGAACGTACAAGAAAGAAACTTAACTTTTGGATTCTGTGTCTGATGTTGGAAGAGACGGCATTTACTTAAAAAAACAAGAAACTACTAACAGACAGCAATTCACTTAATAAGTCTCATTACATTCTTTTATAAATTTTCAAATATGTTAACTGAAGAACAGGTATATGTCATATTACTACATAGCGATACATCATTTCAGTGATGAAGATGAACTACAATCTTTTCACAGGGCCCTGTTCTTGAAGTAGTCATTAGCGACTTTTTATTTCCTAAAACTTTCCTCTTTACCATTATATCGGTTTTTCTATCTTCTCATCTCCTAAAAAGTAGAAGATATGGAAAGTTAAGTATTCAATAACAGACCTAAATATGGGTATGCTTATATTAGTATCTCAAAAGACGTTTTTTAATGGGAAGGTGGTACGAACTAGGACAGTTGAATCTAACTTTTATTTTCATTTTGTTCAGAGTGCCTATGCAAAACTGGGATGCACTCAGGGATGGTTCTTCGCTTCTCTTGCTCATCCTTCCTCAAAGTAAGTGTTCTACTGTCTATTTAGGTTAACTTTCGAACCACCCTTGCATTTTCCATGATTGTTGAACAGCTTTTGGGGGATACTAGCTATTTAAAGTTCATCGTCGTGTTGACTATTTCTGAAGTGTAGAAAGTAATGGGAATCAAATTTATATAAAAAATAGTCTGATTCTGTATTGGTGGGATAGTTTGGATAGACGGGTTTTTTGGTTTTTAAGAATTGGTGGTTAAGGTGAGGAGAGATAATAAACTATATACTCTCTATCTTCATCTTCACTCATTCTCAAAAGACTAAAACCATAAACTAATAACCAACCATCCAAACTACCCCGGTATAGACCTGGTCCATCTATAGTCGACATCCATATCTTGAATCATTATTTTCTGCGCAGGAACATAGCTCAACTTGCAAAGATCAAGATCATGAAGAAACAAGGTGAATGGCAGGACCTGCAAATTTCTCCTAGGTAAGTCGACATTCTTCTGCAAAAGTAATTTAACTACAGTGTCTTTGATGCTACTTATCTTGTTTTTGAGTTTCAAAGACCCTAGTGCTTCCACCAAACTCTTTGTTTCCTTGTTTTGCCTTATTTTCCATTGTTACACTAAATTTAGTGAATCAAGGATGTTACACAGGCATGTTGCCATGGAATTTTCAGTAATCTTAGAAACCCAAAAACCCACATTCTCTGACTATCATAAGCCTCACATTTCTACTTTTTATTCTATAAACGCACACACAAAAATGTCATTAGTTCATTAAATGACGAAGATAAATACTAATTAGCATTAAGGATTTTTCTTCATTCCATTTCAAACTTATAGTCCTACACCTGTACCCTGTCATTTTATAGTCCAATAACTACTCAATTTAGATATAAAGAAAAGAATCATTTAATTGTCGACATTAGGTATTGTGTCCAAGTTATTTACCCGGCTGTCAATTGTCCATAAATCATCAACTTTACCAAACAACAAATACTATATCAAGTTGTTAGGGCGAACTTGTCGGGAAATTTGTTCTGAGTGTCGCATTAGACTATTGGTCTTCTTAAATGAGTATGCACTTACTTGATTTACAATATTGGTAATTTTTGCTTATATGTGATGGAAAGGGATAATTCTTCAGCAGTTGTGAGAGAAACTGTGTAGAGGTTTGCTTTACATATAAACTATAAGTTCATATTTATGTAAAAAGTTCATTATTCTGCTATTTTATCATCTCGGTGTTTCAGGATTGCTTTCTACCAGTTATGGTAGAGAGTTGTCATTGCAGTGAATTAATATGTTCCTACCAAAACACATCACTTCTGTGGATAATTCTGTGCATTTTCTGAAACTTTACATGGTTGTTAAAATCCTGTATTTTGTTTAACCTTTGATGAGTAGTTTCAAATTTCTTTGTTCAGCCAATATCTATAGTTAGTAATAAATATCTATCCCAGCTTGATATTATCGTTGGTATTGAATTCTCTGTCTTCTTTCCATACAGTATCAGGTCCATCGTTTGCCTGAACTTGCCTAGCTTTTCTGGCGGATTTAATCCTTGGGGAACGCCGAGTACCAGCAAATCACGTGATGTATGTACTTAATTTTGCATTATCTCATTTAGTTTAGTTGGTAATGGGTACTGATTCCAACTATAGTAATTTCTTAAGGAAATTTAAGTTCTTTTGACATTTCTGATTAAAAAAAAAACAAAATCTTTTGAAATGTGTATTGCAGAGAGACTTGACTCCACCTTACGTAGATGATGGCCTTATTGAAGTTGTTGGTTTTAGAGATGCCTGGCATGGGCTTGTTTTGCTTGCTCCAAAGGGACACGGAACTCGTCTTGCTCAGGTAAGTTTGTTCAAATTGATTCAATATCTATATATGAACTGAAGCTGAATTAGGATACTGCAATATATTTACTCTCTCAGACCATGTTCGCTGGTTGAGTTTAGCCCGTTGCCAACTGGATGTAGCCTTTTTTTAACCCAAGCCCAAACTATGTTCTCCACCAGCCAAGTTAAGCCTGGGCTAGACTTGCCCCAGGGCACTTGGTTGGGCTCCCCAAGCCCTTTGCCATGCCTTAAGCCCCCTTGCCACAGAGACAATCCACTAATATTGGCCCACCATTTGGATGAAAGTTCTAAAACTATGCAGTATGAACAATGTCTTGCCTCTAGCCCTGCCCAGTTGGTGGAAACATAATACATGAACAGTACCTTCTCCCAGTGCCTCAGAGTACCAATAGGTGAACATGCTCTTAGAGCATGTCAACCCGTCTGGGCACCGGGCACGGCTTCATGGACCCTAGAGCTCCGGGCATTGCCTCTATTCAAGCATTTTTTTGTTGTTTTATACCCCGCCTGGACTCCAGGAACCAAGTACAACATTGCGTGTCAGAATTTGGTTTGTTATTGGTAAAATGGACGGTAGATAATTAATCTCGAACGTTTATTTATGTGAGCCATGTACGATTCTGTGGTGCCGGTGAAATGCCCACTTGCACTTCTTTTTCCATTGCTTGACTGATTGGTGGACATATGATCAGTTAATTTTTGTACAATTTCCGGCTACATTGACGTCGCCGCCAGGCTACATTATCATTGGTGAACATGCTCTTATAATAGTTCCCACTTCTCATTCTACATTGGTCACTTGCATGGCCGGATGTACATATGGACAAATGGAGGCTATAGCCCCCACTCAACTTTTGAAAATTAAAATTTTACCTTTGTCTAGTTCTTTCTCAATTTCACCCACAATAGTTGCTCTATAGCCCCCACTCAACTTCACATATGTCATAATCTTCACCTATATTTTGTTTAATTTTTAAATTTATTCCCCACTATAATGAATTCCTGAATCCGCCCCTGGTCAGTTGCACTCTTCAACCTTCTTTTTCTGCATAACGCATGCGCAAGTATTGTTTTGTGGTATGTAGGCTCACCGGATCAGATTTGAATTCCACAAAGGCGCAGCTGACCACACGTTCATGAGAATCGACGGCGAACCCTGGAAACAACCACTTCCGGTCGACGACGACACCGTCGAGGTAGAAATCTCTCATCACTTCCAGGTCAAGATGCTTGCTAATCGCGATTGCATATCGAAAAGCGTGTACGACCCTTCGACGCCTTCCAGCGTTAGGGGGCCCGAAGAAGACGATAGTGGTGATGACGACGTTGTGGAGGAAGAAAGGAGGAAGTTTGGGGCGGCCGAGACGTTCAAGATCCCAGAGGAGGTCGACATTTCTCACCTCAGTTAGGCTAGGCTAGGCTCGACTACTTGTGCAAAATTGATTGGGTTCTATTGTTGGGGGATTTGCATAGAAACATTCTCATTTAACTTTTCCATTGGAACTGAATTCTAATCTAATTTGGGTAGTTCGAGAAGACGATAACCTTTGTTTCGGTGGCTTTGATTTGTAAATCTGGGTTCTGACGAATATTGTCCTGTTTATATTATGATCAAATTTCATAAATTTCTGGTTGTTTGCCACCATAATATTGTATTTCCTGGATTGTGGGTGTAAATGAATCATCATGGAGGCAGGAATAGGGTTACAATCTGGTTTCAACTCTCATTCCTTTTCAAACTGCCACAGAGATGTCCGCCTTTTTCTCCACTACAAGCGGAGCTACTTGCTATCTACTATGCGATTTCTTTCAAGTCAAGCTTTACATATTAATAGCATACACATTTTTACGGATTGTCAAATAGCTTTTAGCCTATTACTAGAGACTGAGTAGTGAAGCACGGATGAAACCCCGGTGTGGTGATCTCCCTCTCCTTCATAAAACCCCGTAAATTTTTAAACTGATACTGCAAGATGCTTTCGTCCTAAAGGCAAACATGATCGCAGAAGCGGTAGTTTGCATCAGAGATCTCAAGATACGTGAATGGAAAATTCGAGATAGTAAACAAATATATGAACTATGGTGTGATATCTAATGTAAAATTTGTATTCCCAGCTCAAATATCTACATGTCCAAGCTCTGTTTTAGTCGCCTCTAATTCGCAGCACAACAGATTCATTGTTTCATACATGAATCACGAGCCTTTTTTTGGATGATTCATGTGCAGTCTAATTATCAATTAGGACCCCAACAGCTCAAGTACATGACTTTCCTCAAAGACTCCTCAGACTTCTCCACCTTGTCTTGTTCCTTAAATCTCGCGGCCATAGACGATGAAGACGACAGCTTCTTGGCCTGAGAATATGATCTGAGGTTGTCCTTGAGGTGGTGGTGGATAGTCCTCATGGTGTAATTCCACCTGCATATCCCTTGATCTTTCAGGGCCTCCACCGCTCCTACGCTGGCTGCTGCAATCCACGCCCTTGTCGCTGAACCCGCCATCTCTTAGAAATATAGTAGTATTGTTTTAGCTAAGATTGTTGCAAGAGTACTTTGAAATTGAGATAGATGTGGATGATAGACATTAGGATCGAGATCAGGGATATATAAGGAGGTGATGGAAAGATAAAAACCAGAGGCTGTGGGTTGGTTGGTTGGTTGGTGTTGCTGGTTTCGGGTTGCTGATAGATGACTAAACCACCTTTCCGCACGGGGTTTTCGGGGGAAAAACCAGTTGCTTTGCTTACTTGAAGTGATGACTTAATAGACTACTACTCCATGTATTTTTTTCTTTTTAAGTTTTGATTCAATGGCTAAACATTTATTAGTAGAATTGATTTACTTCTACGGACTCGTTTCTTTTGTACGTTTGCGTTGACAAAGTCGATCAAATAGTACCACGAGTCTGCAATAAATAATAGTAAGCGGTAATGTCGGATTCAGAGAAAACATTTTATGCTTTCAAAATCCACAGTGATATATCCGGACTAGGTGGTCAGTATGTGATGTATGTTGGGTAGTGCTGCTTGACTGCTTCTGTATGCTCATGTTCACCAATGATATTTCTTACTGTTTCTGTAACAAAAACTCGGATGGGTACAAAGAAGTAAAAGCACAAAGCTCTTGAAGTTGGCGAGTTTAGAAGCCCGAGTTCTCTCACTCACACTACTCAAAGGACAAGCCCAAGCGGAGCTTTCCTCAAAAAGAAAAGACAAACAGAAAAACACAGCAGCCAAATGATGAACCTTTAGCGCGATACAACAAAATTAAAGCCCAACACATGCGGAAAAAATAAGTGACGAATCTTGATATAAACTGTTGCTGGCAAATTTTCCATTCAGCGAGTGGAGCGAGAGAGAGAATTTGAATACAACTGTTGTGTACAACGCATGTTATATAAAAGAGAAAATCAGTCATTTGAACACAATCGTATAGGTCGATAAGATACACAATAATAATACAATTAAATACACACAACACCTCTGTTGATGTCGTCAAGTCTGCTCAATCTTGAAGAGTCCACGAACGTCATCTTCAAGATAAATAAGATGCCCGTGCGTTGAAGCTTTATATAATTTACCGAATCCAATGGTTGGGATTACAGAACTGCTGTATTTTGGTACTCCCCCAAACATGTCGCAACAGCTTCGTTAGCTTTTGGAGAGGAGCCTGCCGCTCTTTCTTCTCTTTTCTTCTTCTCCCTGTAAGCCATGTGTTTAGTTGAGTTACCAGGTAAAACCAATTTCATGACGTCAATGGGCTATTATCACTGTTGGGCTAATTGTATACAGGTGCCTTCTAAGGGTGGCCATGTGATGGAATTTGGAGGGTTCGTGCCGGGCCGGGCTGGATTGGGCCAGGGTAAATTTTACCAAGCCCAAGCCGGGTTCGGCCCATACATCAGACCAGACTTAAAGGCTCAAGCCCATTAAATTTAGAATTCTACTCGGACCTATAATTTTAAATGTCATGTAATTACAGTAAAAACAATGTATTATTTGCGACATTAAACTTGACATTTTAATAGAAACTTTAACTAAAAAACGATATACCACAGGACACACAATTACTGGTCTGTCAATTTATTGTTATTATTATTATTATTATTATTATTATTATTATTATTATTATTATTATTATTATTATTATTATTATTATTATTATTATTATTCATGGCAAGTAGTTGAGACTTTAAATACAAATATATTATACATGCAAATAAGTTTTTCCTGCTTATTTTGCACAATGGGCCGGGCCACCAGGCCTTAAAAAGTTCGGGGAAAAATCTTACGGCCGAGCCCAACATTTCTAAGAAACCTTTAGGCACTAGCCCTCATAGGGCTCATGACTCAACTGAAATCAGCAAGATTCGTCCACAAGATCAGTGAGTTAGACCTAGAGTACATAGTACATAGTGACATGATTTCATGACTACACAATACTTTGAATCATTGCGGGTATTGATGGTTTTATGACTTAGTTGGATCAACAAGATTTACCAGTTATTTCATAGGATTTTTAGGAGAAATCTTCTCTAGTTGTTCTTGGGAGAGAACTGATGTCGCCAAGATTAGAATAATCAAATGAAGTTAAGTCAACTCTAGCAGGATGAATTTATGATTCGATTGGATCAGGTTCTTTCTTGGCTACATGGGATGACTTTCTTTAGTTTATTTTCCACTTAAATGTCCTCATTAAGATAAACTGACTCAACATCTGGTGAGCTCTGCCATGCTGTCTCCTCCTAACAGTCTAAGTGTTTGAGATCCTTAGGCCTTGTTTGGGTTGGGGATAATAAATGGCAGGATATGACATATACCAGGATGTGAGTTAGGATTGGTTGATGGAGGAGAATGTAGGAATTATATATACATGTCTGTGTGTTTATTAGGCACTCTTTTTCTTAATCGTAGAAGGACAATAGTCATTTTAACACCCACCCATACCCTCAGGCCATGTTCGGGTAAGGGATAAATGGAGGGGATAGGGGTAAGGGATAAACACACACACACACACACACGTCTACATGTTTATTAGGGTACTCTTTTTTCTTAATTGTAGAAGGACAATAGTCATTTTAAACAAAAAAATCACTTATCATGTTCCAGTACAATCACATTCTACCTCATATCTCATTATATATCTTATCTCTATCATTTTTATCCCTTACCCAAACGAGGCCTCATGGCTGTATCTTTGCTTGAGGTGGTATAAGATTTTAGGCAAAAGATGGAGGGGAGGGATATGGAGGATTTAATATACCCATCTCATATCCCCCAACCCAAATTAAGGATTCAAACCCACAGGTGTAACAAATCCTTACCCCTCTCTTCTTATACCTTACCCAAACATGGCCTTAATGCCTTCAATTAGTTGGACATTGAGCAAATAACTATTTAAGGAACAATTCTATATGAACTATTACGTGGGTAGATAGAGAGGGTTCATCACGTATGAATCAATTGATGTGTTTCAGTTTATTATATGTACTTTCAAGGGGAGCGGAATCAAACTGAGTTTGGAAATTGTTGAACAGTTCGTTACATACCTGTCGATATATTCCCTGAGTAGCTCTTTTGCTTGAACCAGCTTCGACAGAAGATTGCGGTATACATCAAGATCCCGGTCAACACTTCTCTTGTTCACGTTTAAGGCAGCACAAAGCTGTTTAACACAAATGAAATCATCAAGAATGAAGTAATAGCAGACTGAACACAGACGCACCCAATTCAATCATGCAAGTCAAAATACAAGTAGTAGACAGAAAGTAGGATATGAAGGAATCCCCAAACAAAAACCTTGCAACAACTAGACCAACAGGTAGAGGATAGGACGATGAACGAGAGACAGAGAGAGAGAGAGAGAGAGAGAGAGAGAGAGAGAGAGAGAGAGAGAGAGAGAGAGAGAGAGAGAGAGAGAGATATCTTCAATCCATTACATCCATTCTTAATTGAGACATGAATATGATCGTGAGCTCTAGTTATGGGATCAAAACCCACCAAGCCTCTTACTCATTTAATCACCAAGTCATGCTCAGGTACCTATTGATCATTATCACCTACTCTACTTTCTCATCTTTCCACTTGCATTGGTCCTCTTTCGATGAACTTAAAACTAGTTAGAGGAAGGTCAAAGTTTGAGTTATCGGTCAAACCTCTCCAAATCCTGAATTTTTGGGGGTAATTCCGGATTGTAAAAAAAATTTATGAATTTAACAAAAAAGTACCAATAATCTACAATAATCTAACTTGTCCACACACTCCAGATTAAATGAGCTTTTTAGCTAAACCGCTCACTTCAGCTCATCCAGACAGCCCCATTATCGATCGCCACCAGCTCCACCCACCACCAAACAATGAATCTATCAAATCATCCTAATTTTTGCCCAAACAAAACCTGATCTAACCAATAAAAATGAAGAAATCCGAAGAAGGCATTGATGGCATTGGTGTTCAGATACAATTATGGTGGCATTGGTCAGAGCCAAGAGTGGTGATGGGGCGGTAGAAACAAGACAAACCTTGCATTGGATCTTGCTCAAAACATGCCAATTTAAGTTTCATTTCCCATCCTAGTATTGCACTTCCTTCGCTATAGTTCTTATAACACATGAAATATCAAGGTTTGCACGTGTATACATAACGTAACACTTCCAGCAGATAATAAAGCAGGCTTAGAAAGAATCTAAAAAATAATAACATAACCCTTGTTTTACTGATTCCAAATCTTTATAAACACCCCTTCGGGAACCTAGTAAATATCCTTTTCTCCTTAAGACCCACATAATTATGAAAAGAGCAATGATTTTTTTATCGTTGCCAGTTTTCAAGTCCCACTAACCATGTAGCAATAATGAAATATGACAGGGATAACATTTGTTCCTAGAAAAATTTCACCATGGGGATGAGGTGAAGTGAGTCAGCCAGAATGCCAGATAACATTTGTTCTTCGAAAAATTCAACTAAGGAATACTTCCTCTGTTTCTTCTAAATCAGCCTACTATCTTTATTCGGCCATTCCCTGTCTTTCAGCATACATTCCTTATTTAGCAAATTTTTTTTGACAACTATTCTGCCCTCACATTTTTGTGTGTTCACACTATTTTTAGGGGGTAGAGTTGTTAATGACACAGGTTTCTTAAAATCTGTGCCATTTCTCTGTGCCATTTCTATCATGGCAATGATAGGTCTGCGAGATATGACAACAACAATTAATATTTAAGTCCGATGCTTCGGCAAAAAAACAAGGATTTTTGGATTCAGTGCAGGACTTACCTTTTCTAATACTGTGGGGTCGGAAGCATTTGCCAACTCAAGAAGGCGGAACAGACCGACGGCAAAGAAACGACTGTAGCTGAAACTTCCCTTACTCCCAGCTCTCTCTGCAATATCTTTCAGGATGCCTTCTACTTCCCCTTCTGTCGATGAAAAACTGACTAGCGAACTGGAGTTCTGCGCGCGTGCCCATTCTTCCAACTTTTTTGCATCATTTCTGTAGTCCATACAAACACAGTTACTCAGTATAATAGATAAGCCAATAAGATGATCGCTTATATAATGGATCGTGATAGAATCAATTTTCAAGTCCACTTATATTTTGTGAACCAAAGGACACAACAACAAATCTAAGGAAGAGAACAGTGTGCCCCCGCTTACTCAGTGGCCCATGCCTCGTTTGGGTGGGGGACAAAAATCATGGGGATAAGAGATATACTGGGATATGGGGTAGGATATTATTGTACTGCAAGACAGGATAAGTGATTTTTGGTTCTGAGTGTTTGGTTAGAGCAGGATAAGATACAGGGATAAGATGCAAAAATATTGAGCCAAGGAAAGGGGGCCTCTAGAGTTGCACCTCACATCTATCTTTTGTTTTGGAGGTAATTTGGTCTTTTCCCAATACCCAGTTTATCCCCCTCTTTCCTTATCCTACCTTATATGACCCTATAAGCTTGTAGCCAAAATATAGGGAAGGGGATACGATAAAGTGTATTATACCTGCTCCTTATACCGCGTTTGGGTGCAGTATAAGGAGCAGGAGTTATAAACGTAGTTCTATCCCCTTCCTTTATCCCTTACCCAAACAAGTATAATGCTACCGCTTCATATTCAAACAACGAAGAGATAGTGCAGTTTACAGAGTGAAAATCTAGAAATATTGGTAAACTCTGGATTGTGGTCATGGAACATGGGGAAGAATACCAGTCTTCCATTTCCATATTGTGAATGTAACCATTATATTGAGGTTGTTTGGTTAGAGACTTAGAGCTAGTTTTTTGGTTTTTTATAGTATAAAATTTTGTTTTTTTTTCGTTCAAAAGCCGAGGAAGAAAAAGCTACACGATTTCTCCAAAAAACTCAACCCAACCAAAAACCCAAGATTATAGTTCTGAAAAAACTAAGAACTAACCCACCCAAACATGGCTATTACCTCCATAACACTCAAAACGGTATTAACTGCCAACCGAAGCAGTTAAACCACACAAAAGAGTTGATCAAAGAAGTTTGTAACAGAAAGGCGGAAAAGAAAACTATCCAAAATACCTGTATTGCTCAGGGTCCTCGTTGAGTGCCTTGATATACGCCTGGAAGATAGCTTCTCGATCTTCAATGCTTGGATAGCCATCCATTAGTTGATCATAAATTGTAACAAAACCAAGGGCAAAGACTGCATCGTACTGGTACGATTTCTTGTACCTCGTCAGATGTTGTTGTACTATCAGCTCTTGTAACACAGTGTTGTAGATACTTGGAATTGGTCGGCTATATGCCTTCAAGAAATTCGATTTTGTTTCAGCTACAGTGGGAAGATCTGAGTAAAAGAAATCAATTGTATCATCACCACATTACAACTGAAGCACTGAATACCGGAGGTATTATCTAATGAATCATGGAGGAGTTGAGGACCAATATTTATTGTTAGATGCAAAGTGATTGTGCATAATAACTGAAAACATTGACAATCATACAGGATATTTACGGAAATCCGTTTAAAATGGAGTGCAGTTCATGCATCTTAAACTTTGAAACCCCGTCAATATTTTCCAAAAATATGAAATTTAAGATAATAATTAATTGATGTTCAGCATCCTCGATTATGATACATTTCGTATGGGAAAAACGCGTCTCAGTTACAATCATAAGGCACAACCTAAATAGTTCATCTGAAACTCTGCAGCCTACTAACTAAACTTCAGGTGAATTGAAACATCTCAAAAGGATGAGATTTTGCAGCTGAAAATCCCGAGGATTACAATTCTTAAGTATTTCTCGCATAACATGAATGGCTTATTTAAGGATGAGATTATTCAAGTTCTTGACAATGAAAAGGTGTAAATTTTGCCAAATGCACCAAACTTGCAATTTTCAGTACATACATAACCGTGTTATTAGATTTTCAGTTTGTCTAACTGTTTACACTCAAGATGATTTTCCGCTGAATCCTTAGATGTTTAAGACAGACATGGAAGTTAAGTAAAACAAAACGCTATTTACTGTGTATTCCGAGGATAGAAACTACCATATGATGGAATTCTCCCATTTGACCTATTGATAAGGCAGGCTTATCAACCATACCACAAAACTAGCAATATTTGAATTTCATCGAATCATACCCATATTAGAATCGAATCAACCCAATTCAGAGAAGAATTTTTTGTTTTGTTTTTTTCCTAATTCTAGTACGAAATAAAGTACATCCCACAGATTTAGGTATTACCTACTAATCTCTATTCAACAAGCTACACAAAACCATTGAAAACTTGCAACTGTGATACCCCCAATCCCCAACCACTCAATTGAGAGTAAGTATGAAGCTACTAGAGTAGTCAATTTCACTTCTTTTCTTTCGCAACAACCAAACAGGGAACAAAAGGTGCTTAACACACTGAATTGAACTAAACCCAATTCACAGAAGCAGCCATACTTAGTAAATATTGCATTTTTATTACAGTTTCCCAATACCCCAACAGAACCCAGAAAGATTCAGAACAAATCCAATCATACCCACATTACAATCGAACAAACCCAATTCAAAGAATCGTTTCTTTCCTGTAATTGAAGTGAACACAAGTGAATCAAACCCATAAAAACAGTAACATTACCTGTTGTAGTAGATGTGCAAGTAATGACCATCCGAGAAGCCGAATTGGAACCTCGAACTCCGATTGAATCGCAGGAGAAGCTTGTCCGGAGCTTGAAAGAGTCGAAACTTGAAGCCAGCGAGCGGGTCGACGACGGAACAGAGACTTTCCTCTCGGAGGATTGGGCTGCTAATGCAGAGAAGGACAAGGAAGTGACCGCCGCCATTAGAGATCAACAGAAGAAAGATGAAATCAGAGAAGGGAATGGCGAAAACTGGTTCGATTTCAGAGAATCGCCATTAGAGATGGGTTTTGGGGGAAAAGAGAAGGGGTTGGGGTTTGGGGAAGAAAGGCTTATCTGGGAGATTTTCTGATCCTAAACTATTAGCCAGTATCTCTTTGACACGTCCAACTTTGATGCTGACCGTTAGATTTGGTTACACTGTTGTGTGTTTCAACTTTTCTCCCAATAATCCAGATTTGAGTGTTGGCTCTACATTTGCTCTATCCTGAATTCCTGACCAGCGAGTCAACCGACATCGTTGGTGACCAGTGGTGATAACAGTGGCATTATTGTAAAGGTTTACAGTCGACTATAACACTCGTGCAAATGGGTGTCAGCTCAGTAGTAGAGCGTTTGAATTCAAGTCTTGGTGTTGAACCTTCAAAAAGAAAAAAGTACAGCACTCTCGTTTGGGATAGTTTTGGCCGTGGACGTAGCTAGCAACTTTGCTAGTGAACCACGTTAATTCTTTGTGTTTTGTTCGTCGTTCTTGCTCAAACCCTATGTTTTAACAAGTGGTATCAGAGCGTGATTGGGTTAGGGTTTTGAGAGGAACGATGTAGGGTTTTATGATCAAGATATATCGAATTGATGAGAAGAATGTTGTTAATACACCCACCAACCAAGCCATTGTTGGGGGAGGCTATCGGGTTCCTTATTGGGGGAACTATCGTGTTCCTTGTCATGGAGCATCAAGCGCACATTCCAGCGCGAATCTGGCGGTTCACGTGTAATTGGCGTTCATGCGCAATCGGGCTTCCGGCGTGGAGGATAGGGCATGTGGATCTTAAGTAGGCACATCCATCGCAGGAACTCGTAAGAGCTGAAGCATCGGCATGGAGCACTACTGGAAACGTACCGAAATACGGTGAGAAAATAACGCCGTTTATAGGGTTTTTCTCGGTCGCGAGGTATTTTGAGGTTAATACTCTGCGGCAAGAAAAACCATCGCCGTAAAAGCTCTCTCGCCTATTTGATACTCAAATACGGGAATAATGTCGCCGTTTAGGATAACATATATACAGCGACATAATTTTCATCTTGCAGTGTTTGGGCTGCCATATACGGGATTTTTTTTGTCGTAAAAGGATTTGATTTTGCAAATTATGTGCTATGTTTTACGGAAAAGGTAAAGTCATATTAACTTATTCTTGTCGTATTTGAGTGTTATTTTGTACGGCAAGAAATAATTTTTTTTTCATTTTTGTTGATAACTAATACAGCAAAATTAATTCTCGGCGTGTTTGAGGTATGCCCTGCAACCATCCCAGATCATAGCTGGAGGCCTGTAGGTCATTTTCAGGCACAACCAACACAAAAGCCTTATGTTTTGAGGCACAACCAACACAAGACACACCTACTGAACTTAAAATAACACACAACACATTTCAAAAAATCAACATATATATATATGTGTTCACAAAATTTACATTGCCAAAGTTTTACCCCCCAAATGTACAAGTCCAGTAGAGTAGACGAAAACCTATACTCTGCGCATTATACCAAAACTATACTAGCTATCTATCTTGAAGTTGCAAAATAATACATCTCATATTTCTGTAGCTAGCTTTACCTCTAGCTGTATCTCCCTAAGTGCGACAAATTGACTTCGAAGCCGCGGGCTCCGCCTTCACATTTGCATGCTGTGCCAAAACGGTTACCATAATGTGCACATGCCAAAGCCTGGATAAACCTAAACAAGATAACAATACATAACAATATTAAAACATGTAGCATTTTAAGTTTACGGAATAAAATCGTATAGCACAGTCACATGAAGACATTTAAGGTATTTTACGGTTTCAATTCTCCGGTATATTTGGAAAGCACAAAATGCAATAATTTACTAGACTCAACAGCGATAAGATTCTGAGATGTTGGTTAGTTTGCTAAAATGCGGGCAATCCAACCCAACGCTTGAGGGAAAACTAACACGTAAACTCAATGTGCAGGGTTCGTTAAAGATAGAAACTATTACAACGAACCCAACAATTGATAATTACCAGTCCAACACCCTTGAAGTCGCTTTTCAACAAAAGAACATGGAATTGGAAACAACATCAGAGAGCATGGGCAACTGCGCCACTGTAATGACTCCGGATGATGTCACTTGTCCGTTCGTTATGGCTTGACGTCGATCTCCGAAGTATCCTCAAACTTCATGAACCGCCTCGTCACGGTGGTTGGCCGATGCGCGTAGAAAACAGGGACAACTACAAAACCAAAACACCATAGAATTGACAATTCCATGGGTATTGTTTTGTAGTTTCCTCTATTTGCTACGCACCTTCGTCAACCACCCAGCTGGGCAGTTCATGAAGTTTGAGGATCGTTTGGAGACGTCGCCAGGACATGGTGGATGGGGAACAGAGCAGCAACATTAGCCAGAGCCGTACCGGTGCCGCAGTTGCCCAAGCTCAGTCATGCTAATTATGCGGTTCCATGTTCACGCCGTTGAAAGGAGACTTAATGGGTGTTGGAACGGTATTTATTCAACTGTTGGGTTGCAAAATCTAGCCACTGAACTAGAACCCTGGAAAAAAGTACAAGAACAAACTAACAAGTTGATTGTGAAGGAAAGCTCAATTTAACAGAAGAACACAGCTACATGTACACAAATAAGCTCATTTCACGACAGGGCTAGTCACAGTCAAAGAAGTATATAACCAACATGTGTGTTGCAGAGAATACATGATGCTTAAAAAGGAAAGAAGACGTACCACAACATAGGTCTCGCCGTTTCTAGCTTCACGTCGATGTCCGAAGTATCTTTCAAATTTAGAGAACTGGCCACTGGGTGGTGCGTAGCAAACCGGTGCAACTACAAACCAACACCATATAATTCACAAATTCATGGGTATTGTTTTGGGGTTGCACAGATTTGTCAGGCAGCCACCCAGATGGGCCAGTTCTTGAAATTTCAGGATCGGTTGGGACAGTCAAGAAAACAATCCATACCAGACAACAAAGAGTACAAAGCAATTAGAATAAGACACTTTTAAGCAAAGGGTAAATAGTAATTTACGATTGAAACATGAACATAAACTCACACAGCAACATCAAACAATTTTCTTTCACGAATCAATTAGGTTATAAGATATCAAATTATCAACAATGGTAGTGATAAAGAACTGAAAATACAACAATACATATACAGAACTTGAATAATACTTGCTTATTACTATTGTATTTAAATGGGTTGCTCCAAATAATACTTGTTTATTAAATATACAGGACCCAACCCATATATAATGTGGTTTAAATGGGTTTCTCCAAATAATACTTTTTTATTAAATACACAGGACCCAACCCATATACAATGTGGTAAAAACTCAATGGGTCATACCCGGTTGCATGTATTTGTAACCAATTCCTTGAAGCAGCTTCATGCATTTGTAACTGCAGTCCCTTTGGCTTCAGAGATGCATGCCAGTTGAGGGTCATCCCACCTCTACCATTAATGATCCTTTAATCCACCAATTGGACTGTTACGGAGGATCAACACTATAAAAGCCCCTACCTCAGTTCGTTTTTTCAACAGATCTACACGCAATCACCTTCTATGTCACTGATCCCCCCACCCGCTGATATGAGGTAACTTGCAACCACTTTCAAGAAACTGGGACAGCCAAGTTTGTTATGAGAGTCCCCGATAAGAAAGTGAAAAGAAAGACAAGAAAAGGCAAAAGCACAAAGAAGATTCAATCTGGTGGAAAAATTAAAGGGAAGGTTCAGAAAAGGGTTGCACGAGTCGAAACAGCTATGGTTCCAGCTTATGATGTAATGCCATTAGCAATGCTCCCTCCTGCGGAAGACACTCCCTTCTCCTCTGATGTTATTTTGGCCTTGACTGTTCCTGCTCATTAGCAATTTTCCATTTAGTTGTTTTGTTCTTTTTTTTTTCAGTTTCTTTATGTAATTTCACTATCATGCAGATTATTAACAGTGTTTTATATTGAACTTGTTCTTCGTGTTTCTTTTTGAATTTCAATTGTTGTTTAATATTTTAACGGGCTCGAAAGTCGGCAATAATCGAAACAAAAATAGAAAACCAATTACTCATCAATCAATTTCAAACCTAACAGTATGCAAAAAACAACTAAAATCAACTAAAATTGTACAATCCATTACCAATTTCAAGCAATCTCAAGCATTTTCAAGATAACAAAACATAAGCATCTACCAGATCCAAAAAACCAATAAAAGAAGAGAAGGGGTTTAACAACTACAAACCTTAATAGCCATGAGGTAGATGAATGGTTGCAACTTGTAACTTCCTTCGCCTGAAGCCCAACACAAAACAGAGCTTCTTCCACGCTCAGACCTTCCACTGCAATCCCTTCAAAAACCTAACACAAATCAATAATGAAAATCAATGATCAACACAAATCAATAATGAAAATCAATTGATATATGAGAGATAGGGAAGGGTTTACGATTCAGCTTACATGATTTGCATAGAAGGGTTGACGATGGCGATTTGCTGGAGAAGAGTCGGCGGTGGCGATTTGCAGATCTTGTGGCTTCTGGGTGCACCGCTCCACCATTTTCTTTTCATTCTCTCTTCTCTTCTCTCTCTTTTCTCTATTTTCTCTCTCTTTTCTCTCTTCTATCTCTCTTCTCTCTTCTCTCTTCTTCTGGCTTCTGGAAATGTGAAGGGTTTCATTCCCCAGACCTAGGGTTTTCTCTCTTGACTGGCGCGGGCTAAGCAAATTTTCACCCCAAAAATTGGCGGACAAATCAAACAATTTTGGGCATAGTGGGACACGTGTACAAAAACACTTATACGGCGAGTTAACTCGTCGTATAAGATAGAAACTAACGGCTTGAGATAAGGTACCGTCGTTTATGTTAAATATGATTTACGGGGATAATGGAACGACGCCATTACTAACGATTTCTCGCTGTTTATAACAAAAGAATTAACGTTCTAGGCATATCTTGTCGTTCTAGGCATAACTCTTCCGTTTATGCCAAAGTATATACGGGTCCCCTATTTTGTCGCCGTATAAGACAATTTTAAGCGAGAATAAGAAATATCACCGTTTGTGAAACAATAAAAGGAAAAATATGCTCTTGTCGCGCGAATTTTAGCATATTTTTGCCATTTTTGTGTTCATTTCTAGTAGCGGAGTGATCTTTTTTTGGTATCTAGGAGGATTTAAGTCAAGGTAGAGACAACCTCATATCAACTGGCAGATTTGGCTCATGGCATGGAACAGTTGACGTGTCTTGTAGGCACGCGGTTGGTGGCGCGTTATTGGACGCGCATTGGTTGCATGTTATTGGGAATGTATTTTTTATGGTGTGTTATTGTGCACACATTGGTTGTTGGCCCGTTAATGGGCGTGTAAGGTTTACGCATTGGTGCGGTTGTTTTGGTTGCGCAATTTGCATGGCAATGATTGATTGATGGAAACTTTGTCGGTAAGTGTCACTAGAACAAAATTTAAGAGATGCATTGTGTCATGGCGCATTAGTGATATGTTTATAGGAACACACCGGTCTTTGCGTTTGTTGGAAGCATAGACGCGCCTGTTGTGGTGCATAGGGAATGTATTAGAAAAATGCAATTTTAGAAATACATTCAGTTGGTTTTGGGTGGAGCACTTGATTTGATTGTTGAGGTTCATCAGCAATTGCGCAGTCGTTGCAGGGGCGCATGGTAGTTGGAGCTACGAGTTAGCGATTCGGGTTTCGCATACAGCTGCAGAACATTGTATTTTGGGTGGAGGAGTTCTTGATTAGGAGACGCATCCACAATTGGATTGATGAAGAGAAGCATCGATTTGGTTTCTAGGGTGTTTGAATTAAGGTGGAGATTCGTTGGGGTAATTCAAATATGTCTAGCTAGTAGCTGCGTTGACTTGGTTCAAGGCGGCTAAGGATTGTTTCTGTAATATCCTGTCCACATCGAGGATATTGTGGATTGATATTGTGGATTAGATGTATATATGGTTGAGATATTGTGATATCATGTCCCACATTGGAGATTTGTGAGTTTCACATCTGGTATATGGTAAACCATGTGGATTACTACTAGCACCTTCAAGGCTTAAGCATTTTTATCCGGTGGTACAGCTAAATAAGTTGTGGGGACGGTAATCTACTCGGGTTGTTAAAAATGGTATCAGAGCCAACCCTGGTCCCGCAAGGGCTCCGTGACGGTTCGTCGCCAGCCAAGGAGATACGTGACTGGGCGCACTCGACGAGGGCGTCGAGTATATAAGGTGGGGGGATTGTAATATCCCGTCCCACATCGAGGATATTGTGGATTGATAGTGTGGATTAGATGTATATATGGTTGGGATATTGTGATATCATGTCCCGCATTGGAGATTTGTGAGTTTCACATCTGGTATATGGTAAACCATGTGGATTACTACTAGCACCTTCAAGGCTTAAGCATTTTTATCCGGTGGTACGGGTAAAGAAGTTGTTGGGACAGTATTCCACTCGGGTTGTTACAGTTTCCTTGTTCATTTTGGAATTATTTCCTCGTACATTTTGGTAACTTTTATGCGGTCCTTTGGAACAAGTCAATAGTATAGATCTATATATGGTGTAGGTCGTGGCTATTAGCTTGTGTGGTGTGTCTTGGATTGTAATTGACTCACTCATCAATAAATTGGGATCTTTTGGTCGTAGAAGTAGCTAGCAACTTTGCTAGTGCACCACGTTAATTCTTTGTGTTGTTTTTCAACGTTGTTCATCATTCCTGCTTAAATCCTCTGTCTTAATAAGGTGGCACCTCCTTTTACTTGGTCGTGTAACACAAGAGACAAATGAACTAACATTTTTTTAATGTTATGCCATGTTCTACTTCATGTCATATCGTGCTACAATCTATCATATATTCTTCGACCAGTGAAGCCTGTTGGCGAGGCCGCCCCATTAGGGTACGGTGTGATGTTGTGGACTGCCCTCTTGGGTTGGAGATCAAGCAATGAACCTGGACATCGTTCGGTAGAAGATTCAACAATGAAGATAAATCAAAAAGATTAGATGAAATGTTGGACTCTCCTTATTGGTAAATTTGTTTAAAAATCATTTAAGGAGGTGATTGATGTGGAGGAGGTGATGGGTGCCAACAAATAGGTGTTTCATCCATCATTGACGAAGAACACAAAAAAACACAAGAGGTGTAGGCGGTTCGACCAAGGGGATGGTTCGTTCTAACTGATAGAGAATTCGTGTATCACATTCGGTAGAGCATGAGAAGTCTGAATTGAGTGTTCACATATATTGTAGAGAGGAAAATAAAGAGTTTGAGAGAGACTTTGTGCTCCACCCGGGGCCGAAATCGAGAGTAGCTAGGCTACATGAAGGACTCCGCTCCATTGTATATCATTCTTCTTTCTCATGGAGTGAATACAAGATATTGTGTGCTTTGCATCGTGGACGTAGGCAACTTGCCAAATCACATAAATTGTGTGTTCGTGCTCTTTATCTTTCCGAGTTCTTTACTTGTTGAATCGACAACAAACGCTTCATGCACCACAAATCCTTTTGAGTATTTAAAAATAATAGCACGAGTAGAACTCCTTTGCACTTAGCGTTGTGTCGCCTACTTTAAATTTTCAGAAGGTATGGTTGTTGTGGTGGTGGTGGTGTTGATAATTACGTTGGTGATGATAGTTAGTTTTGAGATAAACAGACTAAGCAGACGAGTTCGAGTTTGTATCGACGCATTATAGACAACCCAATTAAATGATTAATGTTAAAGAATTTGGGTGGATTGAACCCATTGATGTTTTAACACCTTTATAAACGAGCTCAACCCGCCCGTTTGACAGCTATACGATCGACCAACCATGTAACATGTGATTTCTGTATCACACCCACCTCACATTGCTGCTAAAAATGCACAAGTAAAAAATTTTATTGTGTTAGGTTCTTTTTTTTTATGAAGTGGGAACCCGCAGCCACTACCCTTCGGGTGCGCACTGGTTAAACCCCTGCTCTAGTGAAATACCCTGCAAACCACACTAGAGAGGCAAACCAGCCTGAGAAAACCCGGGCTGACAGGCTCTCAGTTGAGAAGGCCAATAGGCTGCCCTTGGTTACCCTAATGTTTGAACTCAGGACCTCAAGGCAAATATCCCAAAGTCTTAAGAATGCTCACCCGACCAACTCAACTACACCCCGAATGGTGTGTTAGGTTCTCTTTGCTTATACTTTGAGGAGTTCTCTTTTTTATTATAAAAGACCGTATTTGCAATTTCCTAAGATTGCTAGTCGCTTTAGGAACAGGGGCGGAGGCATGGGGTGACTTGCTTCCCCCCCCACCCCCCTAATTTTTGAAACTACTATAATGTCCCTATATTTGTAACACATTCATTTTAGGTATGAAAACGGTTCGGTTCGGTCCGGTTTTGACACCCATCCGAACGAACCGCATGTAACGGTTTGGGAAAAACCCAAACCTAATCCGGACCGTTCATGGCTCAAAACCGAACCGAACCGAACCGTGAATTACCGGTTTGGTTCGGTTTTAAACCACGGTTTCTGAAAATATATTATTTCATTTAATTTTTTTGTTTTTAGTTCATTCAACAATCAAATGATCGCTAAAATTTCTATGCCAAACAATTAAAAAATAAAGTAGAAAATATTAAATCATTTCTAGAACCATTTAATGGGTTCGGTTCGGTTTTGAGGTACTGTATATGATAAATGTGTAGAAGTTCTCAAGTTTGGTAGTTGTATAACCTAGTATGCTACGTAAATGGTTCGGTTCGGTTTTTACGGTTTTGTGGTATCTCAAACCTAAACTGAACCGTATTATACGGTTTGTGATTTTTGCAAACCTAGACCGAACCGTAATAGCTTCCAAACCGAACCGAACCGAACCAAACCGCCTGGCTCGGCTCGGATTGCGGTTTTTCCGGTTTGTACTTGCATCCCTAATTCGTTTGTGTTCTTACAAAAGTTACAAAAGTGCCCTCCCCCCTCTATGAAAGACCGTATTTGCAATTTCATAAGATTTCTAGTTCGCTTGGGAGCACGGGATAAACTGGATAGCGTGGGAAAAAGTCAAATTAAACAGAGAAGATGGGGGAATCAGATTCAAAGACATCCAAGAGTTTAATCGAGCTCTCCTAGCAAAACAAAGCTGGAGGATCTTATCAAATCCAAACAGTTTGGTGGCTAAGGTCCTTAAAATCAAATATTTCATAGACGAAGAATTTACAAAAGCAAAACTTGGCTCGTTACCTTCTTATGCTTGGAGATCCATTCATGAGCGTCTGTAGGTCCTTAAGAAAGGTCTACGGAAGAAAATTGGGGATGGCAGAAGTACCCATGTATATGAAGACCCCTGGCTCCATCAAGATCCCAAGTTTAAGGTTTACTCTCCAGAACCTGCAGAAGGTGACAAAACATTGGCTCAATTCATAGATAACGAAAAAAGAGAGTGGGATGAAAATAAGTTGCGCCAAGTCCTTACACCAGTCGATGTAGAAGAAATATTAAGAATCTCCATCCCCTCAGTTCCTGTTTCGGATACATGGGTCTGGAATTTCGAAGATAACGGATGTTATTTCGTCAAATCAGGATACGAGATGCTTATCAGAGAGGTTTCGAGAAGAAACGACCCTGGAAGTTCAACAACAGGCCTCAAAGAAATTAAAGAGCTATGGAAGTTAAAAATCCCCAGAAAGATAATTTTCTTTGCTTGGCGTGTTTACAGAGATATAGTGTCGTCAAACGAGAAATTGATCTCCAGAGGCATCCATATTAACACAAAGTGCCCTTTCTGTCAGAAATCAGAGAGCACAAAGCATGTACTACTTGATTGCAAATCAGTCCAGCAGTTCTGGGACAAGATATTCCCAAATGGGACTTTTCGATCCATCACAAAGTCAATCTATGGGAAGAATTGGTTCTTTAGTTTAATTGAAAGACTAAAGCAAGAAGAAAAAGACTATTTTGTGTGGGTTTATGGGTGCTTTGGAACAACCGCAACAACACAATCTTCAATGGCCATTCAATTACAACTACGAAATTGATTATCAAAACTGAGAGTTATCTGGATACATCAATGACTCAAGATGACGATTAAGAGACTCACTCAGCCCGGTTAGGAAGCGCAGTCGAACAGCCTCAGGAACCAGATCCGGAACCCATTTCGAAGCTACAGTTCGATGGTGCCTGGTCTTATATCCGAAGGAAGGCCGGCGCCGACGCTATAATTTGGGATCATCACGGTGAGACAAAGGCGGCAATCGCATCAAACCTCTGATGGGGCAACAGAGCTAAAGAGGCAGAAGCTCTAGCCCTAGAAAAGGGCATAGATCTAGCCATTGAGCTCAACATCAAAGAGATCGAAGTTGAAGGCGATGCAAAAGTTCTGATCAACCAAGTAGCGAACAACCAACCATCTCAAGAAGAAGATAGATCGGTTGTGGGTGAAATCGTCAGAAGAGTTCAAGAGAAAGTGAAGAGTTTCGAGAGAATTCGATGGAGATGGATACATCGGGAAGACAACACGCCAGCCCACCGCCTCGCTCAACGGGGAGTTGAAATAAATGAAGACTACAAATGGAAGTCAACAGACCACGCGTGGTTTCTAGTTGATAGGCACGTGTAGCTGTTTTGATATAGTTTTGTTGCTCAAAAAAAAATCCTGAATGGTCTCTTCTTCCTCGATCAGTAACCAACTCGAGCAAATCATGACACAGGCTAATTATGGTGCAGATGGTTTGACTATTAAGTAACGAAAGACTTGTCACCTGTAATTTGATTTTATCACCTTGATACCTAACATACCTAACTAAGGAGATAACTTTTTCATCCATGTATGATGACTTGGTAGGTTGGGGAAGAGGATAAGACATTGATATATACAGTATATATTCTCTCATTGTCACGTTTGGAGGAGATATTTGTTCTTCATTCACCTATCCACTTCCTCTCAAAAAGCATCTGAATCTTTTAAAGCATGAACTCAAAATCATATCAACCACTATCAAAACTACGTATATCAATGCTTTTCTGAGTTACCAGAGAGTCTCCAAAAAGTTGAACCTAGTGTTTGTAATGGACTCATGGAGCTTCAAGTCTCTCTGTCAGGCTCAGAATATGTGCCAAAAGATCGAAGTGTTAGATGTCGGTAACACAAACTTTCAAATAGTCACTTCAGGTACATCCAATAAAATTAGAACGATACGGAGAAGATCGCATGGCCCTGCGCAAGAGTGACAAGCAGGAATCAGGAGATGGTCCCCAAAAGAAGCTGTTTAAGTAGAATTCTACACCACCCATAATTTTTTTTTTTTTTTTTTTTTTTTTTTTAAGAAAAAAGTAGAATTCTACACACCTACTAGCACATTGGAGGGTAAAAGACACTTTCACCCCCTCAAGTTTGATGTAAAGACAATTTCACCCCTTCTTGTTTGAGAAATAGCACTATCACTACTTTGTGTTCTAAATTTCAGGGCACTTACACTCTCTGATTGTGTTATATCATACTTTAAGAGAACAAATTTGTCCTCAAAGCTACTATAGTGACGGACAAGCACCCCAGACTAACAATGTCACAACTAGGGAGTGTAAATATCATGGATTTTGGCATATGTGAAGGGTGGAAGTATAGTTTCCCGAACTAAAAGGGTTAAGAGTGTCTTTGCATCAAAATTGAGGTGGTGAAAGTGTCTTTTACCCTTTATTTTAACTTCATATATTTCGCCTTTCAATACATCCTCGAGAAACACTTTCATCCCTTCATGTTTGACATAAAGATACTTTCACCAATTCCAGTTAAGGAAATGACACTTTCACTTCTTTAGCGTTTCAAACTTCAGAACATTTAAACATTCTGATTAAATTTTGATTGTGTCATTCTATATCATAAGAAGGCAAATTTGTCCCAAAAACCACTCACTATCAGTTATGAACTCCACCCCCGGACTAATAACAGTACAATTAGGGAGTGTAAGCGTCTTAAAACTCAGTACACGGAAGGGGCGAAAGTGTCTTTAGGTCAAATCCGAGGGGGTGAAGGTGTCTTTTATCCTATTATTTATTATTTCTTTGAGCTCACATTGAACGGCTAATCTCACGACTACATTTTCCTGAGACAATGGGTAACTAGATGTTCTCTAAATTTACTAGTTTTAGAAGAGAAGAGAGTTAGAGCTGGAACTTGTCATCTAATCCCAAGGGCGGAGGTATGGAGGGGCAACGTTACGAGTGTGCCCCCCCCCCCCCCCCCCCCCAAAAAAAAGAAATTCCAATTGTGTCTGAAAAATTGAAATATTGAATAATTCTTACACGTACATTTCATAAGGCCCCTAACAATTCAAAAATCGTAGTCCTCCCTCCTCTCCCTAAAATCTCCGCTGCTGTCTACACTGGCGGACATACAGTGTGCCCCATGAGATCACTTGCACCCACTGTTCTAATCTTTACTACTATTAGTTCATTTTTTTTGGTAAATCATTCAAATAGGTAGCCATAGAATTCCACTAAGCTCCCCACTAGAGCCAAAATTTATTCAAAAGAATCCTATTTTAATGACACTAAGGATTTCAGATATTACACTAAAGACCCTAGTATATAAATCCAATTGATGTTATATTCCCTATTTTACGAACAAAACAATAAGAAAATAGGGAACACGAACAAAGAAATCAGCATACGAATTGGAGAAGGCTCGAAGACGACTCACGAATCTCGGGGTAGTTGAAGAGTGATCGGGTATTAGTCCCGTATTTCCTTTGGTGCTCTAATCTTTATTGTTAGGTAAGTCTTCGCTTCTCGCGTCGTTTTTAGTTTTGAATGATCTAAAAGTTCACATAGTTTTATATTTTCCAATGATCTTTTGGTATAAATCTACTGAAATTGTTAGTGTTGGTCAAAGCCTATCTGCGATGGTTAATTTTCACTTATTGTTACTTATTATTTCTTGAAATATGTTTTAATGTTCACTAATTGTGCTCCCATGGCATAAAATTCCTGCGTCCGCCCATGGCTGTCTGATCATAATCTTAGACATCCCACAGGCGGGGCAGGGGGGCGGCCAATGCCAGGCTAACCAACACCAAAATTCAGAGTTCCGAGAAGCTGGGGAGCATTAGCTGGATAGAGCAACGGGGTGCCACTGATGCAGGCATGTTATTCTGAAATAGAGACTCTGACATGCATAAGGTTTGATCTTATCCTCAGAGGTCGTTTCCTAGATATTTTCAATCCTATGATCAACTTGTACCATCCTGATATTATCTAAAGATAAGAAGGCACATGATTATATATACCTTCCTCCTTCATTAAAGTGTCATAGTGGACGACTCAACGTGCATGCTATCTTTCAGAAATCTTCCATAATCCAAAAGCTCAGAACATATTTTGATAACTACTAATAGTTTTCACCCCTAACCATTAAACTCTACCTGTCCATTTTAACGTAAACCTTCGACCCGTGTGTTACTATTTTTTTCTTCCATTCTCTCTATTTCTTTCTGTTTGACTTTAGGATCACTTTGGCTGACTAATTTAACTAACGATATCATACACACATTTATTATTTTTTCATAACGCTGTAGTGTTAAGAAAAATGTACAATGTTGTGAAATTTGACAAACATAAGGGATGAAAGTGTCATTTTCTAAACAGGAGGGGGTGAATTTTTCTTTGCATCAAACTTAAGGGGGTGAAAGTGTCTTTTACCCTTTGTTTATTTGATGGCTCCTCTGGCTTCTCCCCTGTATATAAGCTAAATCAAGTCCTAACCAAATGACCCTTCACCTTCTTAGAAGACAAAGGCCATTTCTTCTCCCTCTCTCTCTCTCTCTCTCTCTCTCTCTCTCTCTACTTACTCAGAAGCATGACCAGAGTGTTCTCACAGTTAGATGCACAAGTGATGCAGAGATTTAAAGAAAACTCTCCAAGGTGTGACTCCAGTACTACCAGCAGTGCCATTAAAGCAATAAGTGCTTCTGCTGCTTCTGCTTATACCTCTCCATTCTCAGCTGGCAACAACAGTAGCACAACAACTTCTTCCACCCAGCTTCTGGCCAGACCAAATGCTGCTGCTGCAGCAGCTTATGGCAGAAAAGCTAAAGAATCTGAGGATTCATTCAGAACAGTCTTGTATTTGAGCTGCTGGGGGCCTAACTGAAAAGTGCTCCTCATTGTAAATGAAGTGAAATGAAATCCCCAAACACCAACAAGCTAGTAGATCTGATCACTTCACTTGTCAGTTGAACTGTAACTTTTCTCTCCTGTTTGAAAAGTAGCTTATTGTACATGGGATTAGAACTTTGTTAATTTCTTGTAGTAATTATCATGTCCATGTTGTGGAGTTTTAGGTATCATATGAATAAACCTGTTTTGCTCCACTCTTATGTTATCTACATTTATGTTTAGTGCAATAGATTAGTCTTTGACTATCAGCTAAAAGATATTGTTTGGTGAAAAAAAATACTATGTAGAGACTAGAGAGTCAGCCGATCTGGATTTCTTTTGAAAATAAGACCAATTTTTAAAGTTCAAAGATGATCTGAAGACTGCCATGGACGTTTTTCTAGGTTGTAATACGAGTTTTTTTTTATTGCCTGTTACGAGTTGATTAATGGTTGATCATCGCTTCGTACTCGGAATTTAACTACCATATTTTTGCTCATAGAGCACTTTAGTTTTCACAAGCGTATTGAATCGGCTACACCAAGTGGTCAACTTATCAGACCGGCAAGAGAGTGTGGGATTGCGAATGGTGAAAGTAGTCATTCGCAATCCCACACCCTGATGAGTTCAAGAATCAAGATTATGAAGTTCTTCACAAAAGTTTCTCAATGTAGTGGTCAAAATGTTGGTCTCAACAAAATGGGCTTAACCCATTAAGAATGTAGTGGTCAAAATGTTGGTCTCAACCAAATGGGCTCAACAAGGCCCAAAAGCAGAGCCTAATGGAGCCACCCACAGGCTTAACGAAGCCCAAGAAATGTTGCTTGACAAAGACCCTTGTGGGTAACAAGAGAGAGTACTTATTTCCACTACTCATTTTTTTTTTTTGGAGAAAGGTGCAGATTGTTATTTATAGACGTGGGAACTAGTTACAAAGTCTTGATCTACTAAATTCATCACCCAAACGGGCGCTTTTTCTACCCACGCTTCGTAACCATCGATACTTGCCCCGTGTGCGGCCAAGACGTGTGCCACGTGGTTGGACTCCCGACAGGTGTAATCCACTATTGCATCTCTGAATCTGGTCAACACTTCTTTCGTCTTCTCAAGGAAGACTCCGGAGAGTGAATAGTCCACCTCGTTGTTGCAGAACCATCTACAGAGCGTTCTTGAGTCGCCTTCAATGACTACCGAGAGGCACACCATATCCAGGGCAAAGACCGCCCCTTCCCACAAAGCTCTTACCTCTGCCTCTCTTGCACTTGAGCATCGGCGAATCCTTTTGGCCGTGGCTGCCACCAGTCGCCCTTCTTCATCTCTTATGATTACTCCCACTCCGCCATCCTCCGTAGAGGATTTGAAGGAACCATCAATGTTTACTTTGAACTTGCCTGTAGGCGGCGGTTTCCATTGCAATCTTCGCGGTTTAGCAGAGGGTGCAGTGGGGTCTTTGAATCGATCCGGGTTGCAGATCATAGCTTCATCAAACTCCATCAGGTATGAACTTGCTCTATCTATAATCTCTTCAGCATTTGGTTGAACATCTTCATAGATCTTCCGGTTTCTCGCAACCCAGATAGTCCATAGCCCCGTTAGAAAGAGGCGAATCGAATTTGATTTTTCTTCTTGTACGATCCATTTCAACCAATCTGAGATTCCTCCTCTTCTTGATTTCAGGAACTCTTCACCCATTAGTCTTCTCCAGACTGTTTTAGTGAGCTTACACTTCATGAACAGATGCGTACTGTCTTCTTCCTCCTTATTGCAGATGTGATAGATAGCATTATTGACGATTCTCTTCTTTCTCAGGTTTGCGAGCATGCGTTTGAGCAAACTTTCCAACCGAAGATCAGGACTTTCTTCGGTAGCTTCATCACCCACATTTTCGTAAGCCAATTCAATTTTTCTTTACGGAGGGACCAACATCCTGTTTCTGGAGGGAGTTTGCAGCAACTCGATACCCTGACTTGACTGAATAAACTCCGTCAACAGAAAAATGCCAGACTATGGTGTCGGGAGCCGGAAAGGGAGGTAGTGGGATTCTTCTAATCTCTTCAAAATCCACTGGATGGCAGAAACTTGCTATTTTCCTTTCGTCCCATTGATTATCATCGTTAATGATCGCTTTAATCCGCAGGTTGGGATTGTGGGCATTGGCATTGAGCAGCTTGAACGAGCTCTCTCTCAGGAGCCATGGATCAGAGAGGCGAGCTGTTTCTCCACTCCCCACTCTCCATCTCAGGCCTTGCGTAAGTACTTTCCTACCCTCTAGGATAATTCTCCAGGCGTAGCTGGGATTGTTTCCAAGTTCTGCAGCAAGAAATTGTTTGTTGTTGAAGTATTTTGCCTTGTAGGTTCTGCTGAGTATAACTTCAGGTCTCGTCATCAACCTCCATCCAAGTTTCGCCAATAAAGCTTTGTTAAAGCAGGTTAGATCTTTCAGCTCTAATCCTCCCTGTATTTTTGCTTCCCTGAGTTTATCTTTGTTGAGCCAATGAATTCCTCTCTCTTTTTGCCCAGACGCCCACCAAAATTTATTGATCGCTGCTTCAATTTGTGCGCATACTCCGGCTGGGAGCAAGAAACAGCTCATGGTATACGTCAGAAGAGCTTGCGCCACAACACGAATCATAACTTCACGGCCAGCTGGGGATAGGTACATCTCCTTCCAGTTTTTTGTCTTGCTAAACACCTTTTGGACCAGTGATGTGAATGCTGCTTCTTGTTCCTACCAGGTCCGTTGGAAGGCCCAGGTAACGCTCATGTTCTTCGACTTTGTTCACCCCGCACAACTCCGTTAATTCAGCTCTGGTCATAGTGCTCACATTAGCAAAATACGCCGCTGCTGATTTTTGCAAGTTGATTTTCTGTCCCGTAGCACATTCATAAATCTGTAAAATGTGTAATAGGTTAGAAATTTCCTCTTTTGTAGCTTTAAGAAAAAATAGGCTGTCATCAGCGAATAATCGGTGTGAGATCTTGGGGCCATTTCTGGCTGCCGCAATGCCCGAGATTAGCTTAGCGCCCTGCCCTACTTCAAGAGAGCTTGAGAGACCTTTGCTGCAAATCACGAACAGAAACGGTGATAGGGGACAACCTTGACGGATACCCCTTTCAGGTACAATCTCACCCTCGACAACCCCATTACGTATCAACTGGAACTTAACAGTGGAAACACAATTCATGGCAGTCTTCACCCATCTTTCACTAAATCCCAGTTGTGCACAAGAGATTCCGGCGGGGAGACCTCCGTGTACACCGTATGTAGTGGATCAAGGATCGCACAGGAAGAGTGGGGTTGTGTGTAGGGAGAGAGTAAGGCAGTAGCAATGTCTGAGAGAGAGACAGAGGTTTGGCAGAGCTTCCGCGTATGGCAAGTGTGTTCTCCTTTGTATGGAAAGGGTAACGTCCTATATATAGCAGAGAACGTGACCGTTGTAGTGTGGTTAATGCGCCCATTGATGGCGGCTTAATTAGCTTAACCATAACGGCACGTTCGTCCGAGTATATAGGGACCGTTACAGCACGTGGTGCGCGAATACCGGAACCGTTACGAGGTTGACCGGGTTTGACCGGATTGACCGGGTTTATGGAGCTCGTGCCATAGATCTCTCAAAACAGTTACTAAAGGTCGCGCGCGGGCTTGGCTCGCACGCGACAGGACTTACTCTAGCCTCCAAACCACTAAGTCCCTACAAGTCCCGTGCAGTGGTATGCGAGGGCTCTGTCTCGCAGCCCCCACATGGATCAGCTCGGCTGGTGATCCAGTGTGTGTGGAGCACAATATGGTGTGCTGGATGGTTGCCACGTGGCCAAGATCTGCCAGCTCAGAAAGCACTATCTACATTAGCCCCCTTTCTGCGCGTGAAGACTCATAGCTGTATAGACTTCCATGCGCGGAAACCAACATACGCGTTGCCGCCACGCACCAATTCAAATACGGGTAAGTTCAGCCCCCGTGCGTGTCATTATGACCTAAAACCCCTAGAGTCGTGCCGTCTGGCCTTTAGGGTTTTAGGCGTGACGTCAGCTTGTCCTGTGATTGCGCGATTCGACGGTGACGGTTGCGATTCGACTACCGAAAGGACGTAACCCTTCATTGTTTTGGATAAATACTTTGTATCCCCCATTATTGCAAAGCATCACTTCTTTCTCTTAAAGTGAATGGTACCCGGAGATCTTCGAGAGCAGATTCAGATAATCAATCACCAGTTCAGAACTGCAAATCGTGTTCTTCAATTGTGCATATCCAAGCAGGCTTCAAGAAAACAAGGTTGGCCTCGTTTAATTTTGATTTAAGATACCAGCGTTTGCCTTGAACTGCGTTGAATCTGTAAACCCATGGAATTTGTGAAGAGGCTTTGATCTTTGAACCCACTTTTGCTTTAATCCTTCAACAATATGAGATCTTGCAACTCCCTGATTTCTGAAATTGATACCAGAAACTGTTCGTCTTCCTTTGCATAGATCTTGAATTTCAAAATTCAAACTGAAGTGTGGTATTTCTCCCCCCTTTTTTCTTGCTCTTCCGCAGGAATGGCCAAGACAAAAGGAACCAGACCTGTCAAGGAAGATGAAGAGATACCCGACCTTCCGCAGGCCTTGTGGCGAAAAGCCCCCTATTTAGGCGGCAAAGATTTCTACCATGCGAGGGTTAAGGCGAAGAGGATGCCTGATCCTGTCCCGGTTGAACGATTGCTGACACTGACTCGCCCAGTTAACTCAGCCTTGCTCGAGTTGATTGGTTCCGAGGATGTGGTTCGATTGGGAATCGAGAACGGGCACTTCCCCTATACTGCGATTTCTACCCAGGCGTTCGTCCAGAAATTGGACTATATGGATGAGTGGATTGACCACGTGTTGGACCATCATGTCGCGACTCTTGATGAAGCCGGCGTATACTTCGTCGTTCGTGCTATGAAGGGTGCTGCCGTGAAGCTGGATCAGTCCATGCTTCTAGACCTTCTGTCCCGTTACTCGCCTGCGACTCACACGTTCCATTTTGCTGAGTTCGAGGCTGCCCCCACACTCGAGGACGTGCAAATGCTGTACGAACTTTCCCCCATGGGTGAAGTTGACCCTTTGAGTCCTTTGAGGACATCTGCGGAGATTGCTTTATACACGCAGATGGAGGAATGCCTAGCAGAGGTGAAGAAAATCTCCACCCGGTGGACCACTACAAAGGTCCTTCCGAATTGGTAGTTGGTTGATACGTCTGCGAAGAACACCTGGAACAAATGGTTGCAGTACTTCTTCCGAGACTATGCGAACAGCAGCATCACTAAGAAGCTTCTGAGTGAGAACCCAGAGGCCGAGAATTATGTAGAAGGTAAAGGCTATCATTTGACCCTTTGTGCTTTTCTCTGTGCTTGGCTGTCGAGGTACCTCATTGATGGTCACCCCCATGACGGGGTCTTCTACCATGTTTTGCCACTTGCTGTGAGGCTCGCCCTTGGCCAGAGAGTCGCACTCGGACCCTTGGTCTTGGGTACGCTGTACTATAGGCTTGATCAACTGGTCCTGGCCATGAAAGAGTCGCGCGGCCGTCTCGATGTACTGACTTTTGTCAATATTTCCTTTTTGACAATGTGGGTTTTCGAGCGATGGCCATCCTATGCTCCAACTGCTCTCAAACTTGACAAGTGGTGTCCCCCAGGCGAGACCGAAGAGCGTAACAGCGGTAGGGCTGCGAGGTGGTTTGGAGCGAGCAACACCAAGTGCGTGTGGAGTTTGATATGCGACAAGCGGAAAGAGTTTACCGCCAGGCCCTATGCCACGCGTGTCGAGAACGTGCGATGGTTTCCCAAGCTGTACCCTTCCAAGGGTGTTGTCTTCTCAGAAGAGCTTCTCTTCGAAGAGGGACCGCATTTCCATGAGCGCTACCGCGAGTTCTTTTGCTGGTCTGCGAGGTTCCCTTCCTGCCCTCGCAGAGCATATTCGTGAGCTCGCGCCAAGGTATGAAAAGCTTACCGTGGACGTTGACCCCACTCGAGTTTCTCCTCAGTTCGGTTTTGATGCGGTGGCCCCATCAATCTAGCCCCAGTCCATTATCAGAGGGTGCTATAAGCGCTTGCTAACAAAGGAGTGCAAGACGGTATTCATGAACAATCTTCCCTTTGAACAGCCTGCGGGAACCCGCGAGGGTGGTTGTTCCCAAAACTGGCTCGCATACTGGATTGCCCAGCAAACGAGGATCGAGACGCAGTCGGCCGCGCAGTCAAGCAGAGCTCCCTTGATCAAAAGAAACTCTTTTCCGTTTCGCCCCAATTGCAGTCTGAGCGAGTCTGAGTATGGTTGCTACTCACTGTTGGATCGTGAGAACCATTTGTGTCCTGATGTCATTCTGAAGGAGAAGGTCGCCGCAGTTAAGAAGGGCGACACGCATGTCGTCAGATACAGCAAGGCATTCGCTGAGGTAAGCAATTTCTTCGTGTGCGTCAAGTTTCTTGATTTTCTTATGCTGACACCTTTATTCCGTGCTGTTTGCTGTAGTGTCATGTGCGGAGATTCGCATCTGGTGATCGCTCCAAGTCATTGGTTAACACCATTGTTGCCACCAGAAGACAAAAGCAGTCGTTTCGGTTGGCATGGAGGATGGACCCTGAGGTCGAAACCAAGATTCGCGCAGTCATGAATGCTTTTGCTGACTCGCTGATAGACAATGCTCCCGTTCCGTCTCCTCCTGGAGATGATCCGTCCCCTCCAGCGACTGCGGCGCCGAGAGTGAAGAGACCTAGGCAAAAGGGAATTACAATTTCTTCCCCCAGAAGTGCTCCAGCTTCTCCTCCGGTGAGGTCCCTTTCTGTCAAGGACAAAGGCAAAGGTCGCATGCCCAGCAAAGTGCGGAAAGAGCTCGCAGTTGAGTCTTTCGTTCCATTCAACCAAGAGGAAGAGGAAGAGAGGCAGGAGCCCCGAGAAAGTGATGAAGAAGAAGAAGCAACAGTTGTGATGCATAAGGGAGAATCAGGAGGTACCTCCGTCGCATTTCCTTTCCCATTATCGTAACTTCTTTGCACTTCTTTTCTTAAACCAATCATATCTTCGCAGATGATGATGATGATGATGAGACCATTGGTGGCCTTTTGGCCAAGAGACAAAAGAGAGATACCCATTCTGGCATTCCAGACGATCCCATAAGCGAGGACATTCTTGCTGAGTCCAGGAAGACAGCCGCGGAGGCTGCTGAAAGAAGGAGACAGCGGGAAGAGGAAGAGCTCGAGCGTGTGAGACAGCGGAGCCTCGAAGAGCAACATGTTGACGACTTAGTGCGTCCAGCTAGCGAGGAAGATGAGCTTCCCGAAGAAATGGTTCCCCAGGCGGAGGAGGAAGATGCGGTTCCGGAAGAGGATGCAGCAGCGCTGGAGCAAGTTCAGGCGGACTTTGAGGAAATCGCAGGCGGCGATAAAGGTGAGATCTTCAATCTCGCAGTAACTTATAGAGATGTTATTGTGGGTGCGTTAAAGCATGGTGTGTCAAAGACTGACATCCGCCGTTGGCTAGTAGACAAGTGCGGAGAACCTTCAGGTAAATATTTAAGTGATATGCATGTGCTAGACCTGAGCGGCTTGAAACAGGATCATGACTGGTTTCTTCGCATCCCAGGTCACGCTCCTTTTAAAGACTTGCTTAGTGAGGAGACACTAATAGGACATGGTTCCACGTCCTTAGTGTATGATGAAGATACCTCAATCCCACCTTCGCGTGGAGGTGCTTACTCTTAGCTTTCGTAAAGATAGCGAAATAACTTATAGCACAAGTTACCTCATATCATCGCATTTAATATTGCAGGTCATGCTGAGGAACCTGTGCTGGAGCAGAGAAGTCAGCCTTCTGCGTCCTATGTTCCGATTCCAAGCTCCCATACCGAGAAGCCTGTCGCAGCTGCTGAACACGCAAGTGAGCCTCTCGAGGACATCATCGAACTTTCCGATGATGCTGAAGCAGATGATGTGCTAATGGATGAAGATGTCCATACTGGTGCTGAGGAAGTAAGGACAAGTGCTGCTAATGCTTCCACATCTGAGAGCGTCCTTCGCCAAGCGACTTCGGCTGTCCCTTCGCCTCCGGCGATGACTGAGCCAGTGGCACCTATTCCTGCATGGAGCTTTTGGGGCTCGCAGGTTGGGAATGCAGTCGCAGCTGGTGCGGCCTACACTCTTCCTCCTGACTACGAGAGGTTGGAGCTCGCAGCTGATAGGAGAGCTACGGAGCGAGGACAGTCTTCGACCACCCCGGCAGCGCGCATTCCTTCTCTTCACGAGATTCTGGAAGGAACTGGTAAGCAGAGCTTTACCGTTCGCATTTCGCATTATTTACTTGCGAGTTTGACATCGTAACTTAGTTTTGACATCTCTTCAGGTTTGAAGAAAACCGATGTAGACTGGGTGGTTCGAATGCGCCTTACCTACCCCCAATCGTTCGTGAGATCTCTGGAGATAGGGCCCTTTGACAGGAGGTTGTTTCTTACTGAAGCCATTTGGATTTTGGAGCAGCTGTCTGCGGCTACGCCTGCGACCATTTATGTCCAGAGTGCTGAATTGCTATGTGGCATGTGCCAAAATCTCCTGACCAAAGTCCAGGGCAAACTGGGTTTCAAATTTCTTATGAACAGAGTCACGCTGATTCGCGCAGCCGTAACTTTGAAACTCGGCCACCAGAATCTCGCAGCTGAGAAGCAGAAGGTGGAGCAGCAAAAGCAAAAGGTTGATGAAGCTCTGAAGCTCTATCATGAGATGAATGCCAGGTGCGAGCAGCTGAAGCAAGAAGTGGAACAGGTAGAGAAGCTGAGCCATCAGTTCGAGCCCCAAGACTCCTTGATCAAGAATTTGCTTTGACTTTTCGAATTTTGAAAAATAGCAAGAAAATAGCTGAAACATTAATGTAATGTTTGAAACATTAATGTAATGTTGCTAGGGTTTCTCCCCACTTTTTTTTAACAACACGAATGAATTTGCCCGTTTTGCCCTTTGCGGGATTTGATAGGATATCTCTGTGCATATCCAATTATGACATCAGCAATTGATACTCTGCTTGATTTTCGCGCTAATTTCTCGGCAGATAAGCACGCTTTCGTTGGGAAATCCATCCGAATCATGACCATCCGTCATTTATTAGGATACGCAATTGAATCGTCGTAGCCTTTAGTAGGGTAATTGATTGTTACCGCTTTTCAAGGCGTAAGTGATTGAACTTACCCTCTTTTCGAATTCTGCTGACTCATCCTTGGCAACTGAAGAGTCTCCACAGGGTCTATATAAACCCTGTCTTTGCTATTTGGGTTCTTCATCCCAAAAAATGTGCTTTGCCGTGAGTCCTTACGACTGCTGGCTTCAACGCTTGTTTTTCGTTGATTCATGGCAACTTCAAGTTTTGAATCCTGAGTTTGCGCTTTGTGCTATAGAAATAGTTTCCAAGATCCACTTTATGAGGAATATTGCTCTTTATAACCATCATAAAGAAGATGGAGATGATATCTCATGTGTATTCGAAGAATTTTCTTCGTGTACTATGTTTGCAGGTCATGTTTCCGGCCGCCTCGTGGTGAGCTGCAGCGCCGAAGTGACCGTGCTACCGTCTCGTAATGAACGGCGAAATTCACCTCCAGCATCCCTGGAGGAGGATTTCTTGCCTCTTCGTTCTTGAACTCAGGGTGGCGGACCGCTGTGTTCATCCCCGTCTACAAGGAGCCCTTGCCCTTTGGAGCTTCTGCTTGCCTGTTGATCGCTGGAACCGGTGGTTCCTTGGGCAAATGTTATGGGGTGCAGATCTGACAAGGGTCTTGTCAAATACTGGGATCTTGAACGTATGGCTTCATGTGGCTCTTTGGATCAAGATCCCCCTGCGACAGATGTTCACCCGCAGATCTGCGTATTGTATAGCCGGTGTTAGAACCGGTGGGTTCTTCCCTTTCAGTCAGGATTCCCGTAGTGTGTTTCTGCTGACTTGTCAGCTACTTTTTGAATGTATGTAAGCCATGTTGGCTGTGTAGTTAGATTCGAACTTTTTTCGCTTGTAAGCTGCTATCTAGATAGATAAATTGTAAGTCTTTTTGACTCATAATGATAAATAGCCTTTGTTATCTGCTATTTCTTTGCAACAAAGCACAACTTCGCATGCGTTTCAGCATATTTCGCCTTGCACAATACTATGTAACGTTTTCGCAATTGCTATATGCCATATGCATTCGCAGATGTTTCGCTAGATCATTCGAGATCATATTTTCGCAGCTGTGCCATCTTGGCAGATGGGCTTGTGATTAGCCTTTGATGCACGTGCTATCATATCAGATAGACCTTTGTAGATCACTTAAGATTATTTTCACAATATTGTTATCGTATTCGTAGAATGCCTCCATCACCGCAGATAGGTTTGGAAGATAAATCAAGCTTACTTTGCACGTAAGTTGCCATCGTAGCAGATAGACTTTTCTAGATCAATTAAGATCAGTTTTCGCACGAGTTGCTATCATAGCAGATAGGCTTTACTAGATCAATTAAGATCGCATTTATATGTGTTGCTATCGTAACATATAGGCTTAGATGATCAATTAGGATCGCATTTGTGTAGGTTGCTATCGTAACAGATAGGCTTAAATGATCAATTAAGATCGCATCCGCATAGGCCGCTATCGTAACAGCTAGGCTTAAATGATCAATTAAGATCGCATTTGCATAGGCTGCTATCATGAGAGATAGGCTTAGATGATCAATTAAGATCGCATTTGCATAGGCTGCTATCGTGACAGATAGGCTTAGATGATCAGTTAAGATCGCATTTGCATAGGCTGCTATCGTAACAGATAGGCTTAGATGATCAGTTAAGATCGCATTTGCATAGGCTGCTATCATAACAGATAGGCTTAGATGATCAGTTGAGATCGCATTTGCATAGGCTGCTATCGTGAGAGATAGGCTTAGATGATCAGTTAAGATCGCATTTGCATAGGCTGCTATCATAACAGATAGGCTTAGATGATCAGTTAAGATCGCATTTGCATAGGCTGCTATCGTGAGAGATAGGCTTAGATGATCAATTAAGATCGCATTCGCGGATTGTTATTGTAGCGGATGACTCACTGTTAACAGTTATAACAAACTGAAATAAAGTAAAATTGACATGCGGAAATACGAAGTTTCTCATTTGGGAGAATTTTCTTATTATAATGCTCTCATATGGGAGAGATGGGATTACAATCCTCTCATATGGGAGAGGAGATTGTGCAAATCGTAATCATACAAGACATTAAGCGACGTTGTAATAAAACGCACGAAATGAGAGAAGTTAGGGATAGTACTTCTTTATCCAGCGCATGTTGACTGAACTCGGGGTTGAGGTTGTGCCGTGCAACCTTCGTATCCTGCAGTAGCCACTGTCAAAGACTTCTGTGACTTCGAAGGGTCCTTCCCAATTGGCTGCGAACTTCGGGTGAGTCGCTTCTCGCATACAGTGGTCAGATGCGCGCAAGACCAAGTCTCCGACTGCGAAATCTCTTCGCTGGACCGTCTTATTGTAGGCGCGAGCGATTCTTTCCTGGTACCGCTTGTTGGTCCTTTTGGCTTGTTCTCGTTTTTCCTCCAGCAAAACTAAGTCATGATCGCGTTGATTTTCATAGAGTGCATGGAAGGCCAGCCTTGCCGAATTGACTCTAACCTCGGCAGGTACCACGGCCTCGGCTCCATAGCATAGTAGGAACGGTGAGGCCCCCGTGGGTGTCCTTGGAGAAGTTCGGTAAGCCCATAGAGCTATGCTTAGAGAGTCAGCCCACTTCTTGTGGTCATCCGCGACCATCTTGCTCAAAATCCTCAACAGCGTTTTGTTGGTCGCTTCAGCTTGCCCGTTCCCCTTCGGGAAGTAAGGGGTAGAACATATCTGCCTGATATTGTACTCCGCTAACTTCGCAGCTACCTGGCGATTAACGAAGGGAGTACCGTTATCTGAAAGAATGGTATTTGGAATTCCGAACCTGCATACGATGTTTTCCTGAATGAAGTTGACCACCGCTAGCGCGTTCGCCGTTTTCAGTGGTGTTGCCTCCACCCACTTGGTGAATAGCTCGGTTGCAGTGAGAATAAAATGATTCCCGTGCGACGTTGGCCGGATGGGACCGATGAAATCCAGAGCCCATGTGTGAAATGGCCATGGCGTCCCTAATGCATGTAGATCCACGGCGGGAGCGTGCACTAGGTTCCCTTTGAATTGGCACTCCTGGCAGCGTCGCACTTTGGTGCGGCAATCGACCTCCATCGTGGGCCAGAAATACCCGATTGAGAGGAGCTGTCTGCATAATTTCGCACCTCCTTGATGCTCTACCTGATGGGAAAGGTCCATGACTTCTTGTGCTTCTCTGCCGTCTAGACACCGCAGCAAGTTGCCTTCGTGACCTCTTTGCCAAAGCAGGTTTTCTTGTACTACGTATCGAGCTGCCTTCCTTTTCAATTTCTCGGCCTCTTTCCTTGATTCGGGCAGGGTGCCCCGAGTGCGATAATCGAAGAGCGGCTTCCTCCAATCTGTGTCATCGTCGGTTAGAGCGATGAGTAGAGAATCTTTGATTAGTGCGCAACTCTCGCACTTCCCTTGTATCAGGGCCGCGGCTGTTGACATATCCAGCCAATGAATGCCATATCTCTGAGCCTTCCGGTAGATTGACACCTCGCTTTCTCCGCAAGCATGTTGGTGAATCTTTTCTAACAACCGTTGTCCCTCTCGTTCGGAGACGCATCGCATGAGTATTCCGCCAGGACCCTTGTAGTAAAGGGTGTTGTCATGTATGCAGTACCCTTTTGTGAGTGCCCAGCTTTCACTGCTTGTGCCTTCCGCAATAGCTTGCAGGATTGCTTTCCTCCAGTCTGCGTCTTCCATGTGTTAGTCGTCGCACACATCCTCTGTCAATGCCGACGATGTTCGCACTTCAATAGAGATCTTTGCGGGACATTTGTCAGTGCTGACCTTAGATCCCAAGGTTGCTAAAGCGTCCGCATGCCTGTTGTCTGCTCGGGGCTTGTGCTCGTACTTCACATCGCAGAATTGCTGCATCAGCTTTTGTACTAGGGTGCGGTAAGACAGGAGGTTGATCTCCTTCAAACCATACTCGCCCGAGGCTTGCTTAACAATCAGCTTGGAATCTCCCATGACCGTTAAGTTGCTTACTTCCAAAGCTTTCGCCGCACGGAGCCCCGCGATGAGAGCCTCATATTCCGCTTCGTTGTTTGTGACTGCGAAGTTGAGCTTTGCGGACATCTGTATGACTTCCCCGTCTGGCTTTGTCAAGACTATCCCAATGCCTCCGCCTTTCCTGGTTGACGAACCGTCAAAGTGGAGGGTCCAATAGGGCACGTCGATTGCGTAGATTTCAGGGCCTTCGAGCTCTTCTTCGATCACGGGTTCGTGGCTGTTGTCGGGGAACTGTGCCAACAGATCTGCTACCGCCTGCGACTTGATCGCTCGCGGTCGCACGCATGTGATATCGTATTGAGAGATGGTCATGTACCATTTCGCCAATCTCCCGCCCGGAGTAGTGTGAGTTAGCAAATATCGTATAGGGTCGCTCTTGGTGACCACTACTACTTTGTGCGATGCAAAATAGTGTTTCAACTTCTCTATCACAAAGAATAAGGCAAGGAAATGACGTTCGATGTCTGTGTACCTTGATTCAGCAGGCTGCACGATGCAAGAGATGTAGTAGATAGGCCTCTCTTGGCCTTCATACTCCTGAGCCAAGAGCGCTCCTATAGATCTCCTTGTTGATGTCAGATATAGCAGAAGCGGTGATCCCAGTTGAGGTGCGATCATTATTTTTGAGGACGTCAGTAAATCCTTCAGCTTTTCGAATGCGGCTTCGTGCTCCGGAGCCCAGTTGTACGCGGCGTCCTTCTTGAGGAGAGCACTAAAACAGCAGGTGATTTCTGCAATCGCTGGGATGAATCTTCGCAGATATGATAACTTTCCCAAGAATGTTTTCAAGGTACTCTGGTTATGGGGTGGCGTCATGCTGGTGATAGCTGATACTTTCGCAGGGTCAGGCTCGATCCCTTGGCGATGAACCACGCATCCCAAGAATTTCCCTGATGTTACCCCGAATGCGCACTTCATGGGATTCATTTTTAGTTGAAAACATCTGCATCTATTGAACACCTTTCGTAGATCTGCGAGGTGGTCTGCTTCGTGCTTGGATTTGACAACCAGGTCATCCACATAGAATTCCACTTCTTTATGCATCATGTCGTGAAACAGAGCCATCATGGCCCGCTGATAGGTTGCACCCGCATTTTTGAGACCGAATGGCATTACGGTGTAATTGAATACCCCCACCGGAGTGATGAATGCAGTTTTCCGCGCGTCGTCGGGATCCATCTTTATTTGATTGTACCCGCTGAAGCCGTCCATGAAACTGAACATGCGATGGCCCGCTGTTGAATCGATAAGCAAATCGATGTTGGACAGTGGGAAATCGTCCTTGGGGCAGAAGCGATTGAGATCTCGGACGTCCACGCAGATGCGGAGCTGTCCGTTCTTTTTCACTACTGGCACGATATTGGCCAGCCATGTGGGATGATGATTCGGCTCTATGAATTTGGCATCCAGGAGTTTGACAATCTCCTGCTTGATTTTCACGTTAAGCTCCGGCCTGAAGCTCCTTGTACTCTGCTTTACTGGTTTAGACCCCGGGATGATGTCTAAACGGTGCATGGTGATGCTTGTATCCAGACCTGGCATCTCATCATATTCCCATGCGAACGCATCCTTGTATTCAGTTAGGAGTTGTAGCAGCCCTTGCTCCTCTTCGCTTGTGAGGTCCGCACTTAGAAAGACTGGCCTTTTCTTTTCCTCGTTCGGGCTGAGGAACACTTCCTTTAGCTCTTGCTTTTGTGGTCTGGGCCTGTCTTCCATGCATTCAGGTGCTTCTTTGAGTTTCTCGTCTGGAGCGCCCTGTGTTGGCTCTTCCGTCAGCGCAATTTGCTCGATTTGATTGATTTGCCCAGGGATATCCCCATGCCCGTGTGAGGACATCCCCGCGCACCTTCATATGCGATAGCATTTCTTCCCATTGGCGTAGAAGCTCTCTATCTCCTTGCCTTCGGGGTCATGCTTTGCGATTCTCTTCAGAGTATACACGTTCTTTCGATGATATGCGATACGCGGCGCCTCTTCGCGTGTAGGCGGCTTTTCTTTGGCATCTTCCCTTGTCACCACTACTCCCGCAGGTGAATGGTCCTTGATGTCCTCCCAGAGGGGCAAAGGAGTAGGGTTGAATGGTCCCGGTGTTTGCTCGTCCGCCATCTCGGTGAACCACACCGCCTCGCTGAGATGTGCTTCGTCCAGGTTGAATGGGTTCGTCGAAGCCGGTATCTCGACTATTCTGTCGTTCCAGATAGCTTTCATAACCTGGTGAGCCGTTGAAGGAACTGCGTCGAAGCGATGAATCCAGGCTCGACCTATAATCATGTGGTACGTGGTGTTCGCGTCTATGACATAGAACTTTGCTGAGCACTTGATTTTGCCAATCTGAACGCCCAGGCGGATCCATCCGATCGTCATTCTAGAGTCGCTTCCGAATCCCATCAGCGGAGATGGACGCCTGACGATCTTGTGCTCGGGGATCCCTGCTAGCTTCATTGTGTGGAGCGAAATGACGTTGACCGCTGCTCCTCCATCGACGAACGCTCGTTTGAACTCGACGCCATTGATGATGGCGGTCACGTACAGAGGTCTCTGGTGGCTCGCATCCGTCTTCTTGTCGCTGGCAGAAAAGGTCATAATCTTTTCTGTAGAGCGAGATGCCCTGATGACTTTCCCGTTGGAGACTACGAGGTCCTCCTCGTAGTCCTCCGCTATTCTCAAGATCGCTTTCGTCATATCTGTCCGGCACTTCTCGGAGAAGTTCATCTCGTCGAAGAATCTGCTGAAGCCGTGCGACCCTTTCATCCGGTCGGCACGTTCATCCTCCGTGTCCATGCTGTAGTCTTCGTCTTCATGGACCTCGGCAACGATGGGTAGACCATCCTCTGCGACTTCTTCCAAGTCAACAATCGAGATCATGGCGACCTCTTTGCCTTTCGGGCTCTGCTCCGCATGAGCAGGAAGTGGGTTGTTGCGCACGTCCTTTCTGTGATCACTGACGATTAGCTCGCCGTTCTTCATCTTCTGGTCGAATGTAAACCTGAGCTTTTTACATTCCGCTGTGGGGTGCATGACCTTGCCATGGTACTCGCACCACTTAGGGTCCCTCACCATCTCCTTGGAGGGTGTCTTCTCGAGCGGTGGCAGTACGCCGTCCTTGCGCCACTGTCTGCAGAGGTCGCTTGCTTCCTCTACTGAGCATGGCAGAGGCGGTACATCGAAGTTCGTAACCTTCGCTTGCTTCTGGGGAGAAATTGTATTGACCTTAGCTTCGCGTCCCCTCTTGTAACTAAATCTCCCGATCTTGTAAGTAGTGCCGCTCGAAGGTCGCTCCGGAGCGCTCTTCTTTTTCTGTCTTTCGACTATAGGCTCGATGTTCTTCGTGCATTCGATTAGCTTTGAAATCGTAGGTGTTTGCAAATTGATGAGCATACCTTTGTATTCATCTCGCATGCACTGCAGGCATATCTCTACGAGCCGGCTTTCGGGCATTGGATCTTTGCACTCCAAGGATTTCGCCCTGAATTTCTTGATGAAAGTGATTCCGTCCTCCTCGCGCTTCTGATACATCCGCGAGAGATGGATCATCATCACCTTTTCTTCCATCTGGAAGAACTTGGTATAGAACTTCTGGACCATGTCGTCCCAAGTCTTCACGGATCCGGCTTCCAATGTTCGGTACCATTTGTATGCTACGTTCCCTAGAGATTTTGGGAACTCTCGCATCAGCAGCTTGGGATCAGCTCTGTACGGACCCATGACATCATGAAGCGCATGACATGCTCATGAGCAATTCCATTGACATCCTCGAACTTATCCCATTTAGGAGCCTTGTACCCCGCCGGGTTAGGCATGAGATAGATCTCTCGTGGAATATGTGGATCGTTGTCTAACTTCGGGATAATGGTATCCGCGAATGACTGATGAGCCAGAATAGTGTCCACGCGCTTCTGCAGAGACGTCATGCATTCCGGAATGCTCCCCTCGGTAGTTGACGGAGGGGTTTCCGCAGGCGGGGGCGTCACATACGCCGTCGGAGGATTGGGAGCATACTGACTACCCGCATTCCCCCAGATCGCCGTTGGGGGAGGCAAAGGGTACTGCGGAGTTGGGTTAGACGCCAAAGCCGAGGGCTGAGGAGTGTGAGCAGCAAGAGGCAACATCTGAGCCGTTGACCCCTGAATCGAAGGCAGCTGCTTAGTCGCCGGTGGAGTCTGCAGATTAGGGTTGGGAGGTGTGGTTGACATCCCCAATCCTGGAGCGGTAGGGGCTCCTCCTCCTTGAGGGACAGCGGTGGCTGATGAAGGGTTTGGCGCAAGGTTGCCCAGAACGGCCAAGATCCGCTCTAGTTGCGCAGACTGAGCCTTGAGAGCTTTCGCCTGACTCTGAACAGTGGCGTCCAAAGACTCTAGCGTCGGTGTCTCGCCGGGATTCGTAGGAGTACGGCGGGTCTCGTCTCCCGAGGGAGCTTCGATGGAGGGCGATCTGTTGCTGACATCATCCTCCTGAGACATGGTTGCTTTTGTTGGTAACTTCACGTCGGGTTCACCAAAATGTGCACAAGAGATTCCGGCGGGGAGACCTCCGTGTACACCGTATGTAGTGGATCAAGGATCGCACAGGAAGAGTGGGGTTGTGTGTAGGGAGAGAGTAAGGCAGTAGCAATGTCTGAGAGAGAGAGACAGAGGTTTGGCAGAGCTTCCGCGTATGGCAAGTGTGTTCTCCTTTGTATGGAAAGGGTAACGTCCTATATATAGCAGAGAACGTGACCGTTGTAGTGTGGTTAATGCGCCCATTGATGGCGGCTTAATTAGCTTAACCATAACGGCACGTTCGTCCGAGTATATAGGGACCGTTACAGCACGTGGTGCGCGAATACCGGAACCGTTACGAGGTTGACCGGGTTTGACCGGATTGACCGGGTTTATGGAGCTCGTGCCATAGATCTCTCAAAACAGTTACTAAAGGTCGCGCGCGGGCTTGGCTCGCACGCGACAGGACTTACTCTAGCCTCCAAACCACTAAGTCCCTACAAGTCCCGTGCAGTGGTATGCGAGGGCTCTGTCTCGCAGCCCCCACATGGATCAGCTCGGCTGGTGATCCAGTGTGTGTGGAGCACAATATGGTGTGCTGGATGGTTGCCACGTGGCCAAGATCTGCCAGCTCAGAAAGCACTATCTACACCAGTTTAACCATAATGGCTTCAAGAAAGGCCCATTCAATACGGTTGTACGCCTTTGTCATATCGACTTTAAGGGCCATAAAACCTTTACTACATTTTTTCCGGGTTTTCATTGAATGAATAGCTTCAAAGGCAACTAAAACATTATCCGTGATGAGTCTTCCCGGAACGAAGGCGCTTTGCGCCTCTGATATGATGTCCGGCAAAACCTTTTTGAGCCTATTAGCCAAAGCTTTCGTGATAAGTTTATATATCACTGTGCATAGGCTTATAGGCCTAAAATCGGCCGCCGTTCTGGGTTGATTAATTTTTGGGATAAGGGTAATCAGTGTAGAATTAACTTCTTCAATACTTCTTCCTTGATTAAGAACTTGAAGACAAAAATCACATACCTTATCTCCAATGACTTCCCAGGTAGATTGGTAAAATAAAGCTGAATACCCGTCTGCTCATGGGGCTTTATGCGGCCCCATTTTCCAGAGGGCCTCTTCAATGTCAACTCTTGTGAAATCTTTGTCCAGAAAGGCTTTCTGTGATGCCGAGATCTTTGTATGCACACAGTCTATTATAGGCTCCATGACAGTAGCGCTCGGCAAACTAGATCTGAAGAGTTATGTAAAGTACTCTTGCAGAATCTTAGTTATTTCCTTCTGATCTTCAATCCACCGGCCAGATTGATCTTCAATCCCATTAATTGTGTTCCTTGATCTCCTCAGGGATGCCTTTTGATGGAAATAACGCGTATTTTGATCCCCATGTCTAAGCCAATCCACCCTCGATCTCTGTTTCCACATAACTTCTTCTTTATACAACCATTTATTAAGCTCCTTCTCGAGATGTTTACGTTGTGTCAAAGAATCATGAGTTGGAATCTCTGCATCAATCTTAGCAATTGAATCCTTGAGAAGTTTAATGGTGCTTAGAACGCCACCAAAAGAAGTCTTCCGCCATTGTTGAATGCGGTTAGTAACTTCATTGAGGCTCTTCATAATTGACGGATCCCCATTTTCCCCTCCTGGATTCCACCCGGATCTGACTTCCTCTATGAAGTTATCCTCTGTGAGCCACATGGCTTCAAAGGTGAATCGCTTTTTACCACGACTCCTACACTTCTTGCCCAGGGTGAGTAGGATGGGTGAGTGGTCCGAATTTGTACCTGTGAGATGAACAACTCGAGACCCTGGGAATAAGATTTGCCATTCAGGGTTGGCTACGACCCTGTCTAGCCTTTCTCTGATATTCTCTGAGTCTGGACGCTTATTGCACCAAGTATAGGGTTCTCCCCGAATGCAGCAACTTGAGAAAAATTGACCTGCTTCCCCTCTTCTTCTCCGAGGATGATATAATGGTGTTAAGATCACCGCAAACACACCATGGTGTATCATCTTTTGGCGCTAGCCTTCGAAGTAGGGTCCAAGTGATTTCTTTATCAGCACTTACTAGTTCTCCGTAAATACCAGTAAACCTCCAAGCATAATTACCCGAATTAATCCAGACATCAACATGACATTTAGAGTAATTCCGTAGGGTTACATTGATTCCATGTCTCCATAGGAGTAAGATACCACCACTTTTACCTCTTGCGTTAACATGAAATCCTGATTGGAACCCCATCTTCCTTCTCACAGAATCCATCGTCCTGTTAGCTCGTGTCTCCATAAGAAACACGATATCGCGATCTTCAACCTTAACCAGGTCTTTGAGCTCTAGAACGGTACGGAGGTTCCCAAGCCCCCGTACGTTCCAGCTCAAGATGATCATTGGGATCGGCAGTGCTGCGACGCAGACACTGCCGTTGAGGGTTCCTGTTGGCTTTTCGGCTCAACCAGGATTGAGTCATTTGCATACACATTCCTGCCCTTCTTTCCTTCTCCCTGCGTTTCCTCTTCAAGATTGAAGAGTTATTCCTTCTCTGCACTCTTCCTTTTTGCTGGGGAAAGAGTGTTGCAATTCTGATTCAAATGGATATCACCTGATTTACTCTTTGCCCTTGCATCCACCTTTGGTCTCTCCTTTATTTCTGGCGTCACTGTCTTCTCCTTCGTGGACTCCCACGTTTCTCCTTTTTCCCACCCTTTCTTACGGTTCTTCTTATGAGTTTTTGCGTCTCCGTTTTTACTCAGAGGTTGAGCCTTAAACATAACACTTTGTCCCGCATCGTGGTCTTTAATCTGAAGCCCTTCTAATTTACCATTTAGCCCCCTATCTTGTGGGCCAATCTCCTGTGGCACCTCAACGTCCTCCATATCTTTATCAAAGATTGGATTGGGTTTGAAAATCATCTGATGGTTATCAAGATCTTCAGGATCAGCAAATTCCCCCGATCCGTTAGAATCCTTCTCATCCTCTGACAACGGAGAATCATATTTTGGCTTATCAACATCATCGCTATCCCCTTCATCTTCGGGATTTCTCTTTGGGGAATCCGTCCACGTCCACTCCCCCGATCTCCGCGTCCACGTGTCGCGTTGGGATGATCGTTCCACTGCCGTGAGTTCTTTGGCCGGTTTCCTCCGCCGAACGCCGCCGTGGGCTTAGGCTTTCCCCCGACTGCCTTGGTGAGTAGCCATGGTCCGTATGGCAGGTCTGCATTAATTTCTTCCGGCGTGAGATCCATCTCACAGTGCATAGTTGCATGTTTGATCGATCCACAGTAAAAGCAAACACTGGGTATCCTTTTGTACTTATACGTTACATGGGTTTTCTCCCCTTTGATGTTGAAGTTTGCACTCCTCCTAAGGGGTTTATCCACCGAGATAATGATACGAATCCTTAAGAACCTTCCCTTCCTCTCTTCATCAACTTTGGATTCAACCAAAAGCACTTTCCCAATTGGACTTCCCACCATTCTACCAATTTGCTCGTTTGCTAGATGGAAAGGAATACCCCTCGCCTGTACCCAAACCTCAATAGTATTGAACTTGTACTGATCAAGGTTTAAGTTAGGCGACCATTTCTCCAAGACAAGCAAGTTATCATCAAATGACCACGGTCCACCTTGTAAGACTCTATTCATTAGATTAAGAGTATGAAATCTGAATGAATAGATACCTTCTCCCACTTCTGCTATCTCTACATCCTTATACATTTTCCAAATCTTCGTTTGGAAAACCTCCTTCATGGCCATCTCGTTAATCGGTTTCTGGGTGAGGAACCGACCAACAAGGCAGGATTTGTGATCCTCCTCCGCCCGAGTAACAAGTGCATCACTAATCTCGAAGATTTCGTTCTGGGATTTTCCGTCAATTTCTTCATCTCCTCCATCTCGGAAGTACTCTTGCCGTAAAAAACCCCAGGCTCCTATGAGAGAGAAAGAGAGCTCTCAAGGAGAATTCCGTTTTCTCATAATCTACATTAATGAATAGACCTAATGTATTGATCTAACATTATGTAATAAATAGTAATTTATGTTCATAAGTCATAACTCCTCGTATAAAGGTTACATGAGAAAATTATTTTTTGATGAATATGTCATCTGAAACAAGAATCGCAGAACAAAATGGCCATAATCGTAAAGCAAGGATCTTCGTCCACCATCAAGGGCGGATCCATGTGTGACCCAAGGTGGGCACATGACTACCCTCAACAATTTGTGTCCTAATACTTTTTTTCTAATAATTTGGCAAATTACCCCCTTCGACTACTCATTTCAATAATTTATAATTTAATGATTTAATTATTTAACTATTCAAACAGGGTGAAAAGATCATAGTCTTCAGTTACGTTACGTGACACTCCTGCCAATAATGTTGATATCGCCATATGTACGATGATATTCAAATCTACCCAAGTAGTTATCTAAAATCTACAATATTTTCTCCGTTTCCCTTTCATTCTGGATTAGTTTGGAACATTTTTATTTAGTTTTGTATCTAAGATAAGCTTTCTGTCTTCATTCAATTTAATAAAATTAGTAGTGAACAATTTTTATGATTAGATGCGGGTTATGGTGGCAAGATGGTGGTGACATGGTGGCACTGATGGTGGTAGAGTGGTGGGAACTATGTTGACGGCCTGAGTCATGTAATTTTTTGCTAAACGGACTAAACGGGTGGCTTCGGGTTTTAATTGACCAGTTTGAACCCATCCAATTACAGGATAAATGTTAAACGAGTTAGGCGGGTAGAGCCCATTTATACTTAAACCCGACTCAACCCGTCGACCCCGCCCGTTTGACAACTCTAATTCAGATTGTGATCTGCATGGAGATTGGCCAATCACATAACTTCTCTCACTGCAAAGGATAATTGAAACATCCTAAAATGGAGAATTCTTACAGGAGAAAAGAAAGATCCAAACAACTACCATCTTTATTGAACTTAATTCTTAGGAGATTAATTTTCTTCAACACTTCATGAAGTCCAATACTATAACTACTTCTAGTAGAGAGTAGGCACATATAAACTAACTTGGAAGAAGTTTACAAATCTCTAATCAATTTGGTCTCCAAATAACAAGGTGCATGATTCTCTCAGCCCTCTCAGCTTCCCTCATCCTCTGCTTCTCCTCCACCTTCACCTGCTCCTCCACCACCTCCTTGCCGCCGCCGGACAGCCATCTCATGTTACTTGCTTTGCCGGAATCCAATCTCTGTTTTGCCTGAGAAGGGTTTATTTTCAACATCTTCATCATCCCACCAGAGCCTCTCTGTTCTCTCCTCTGGCCTTAGATATTGGAAAAGAAAAAAAAAATGATTCTTCAATCAGTTAGGACATGAATCTTGCAAATATTTGGTTTTGGGACTTGTATATATAGGTGAAAGATTGGACATGTTGTAGTCCATAACTAGGTGATTATTTCTTCAATGGAAAAGAAAAAACTATGGGTTGTGTGGTCCTAACTCTCAAGTGAAATGGTTTCTTGTTGAGTTGCTTTGTGCAGCACAGAAGTAAGATCAGCTGCTATATTGTGGCTGTGGTTGGTTCTTCAATTGGATTTTTGTGATGCTTAAATTGTAATCACTCCTTTTATGTGGCGGACACTAATGGATATGCTTAGATATTCCAAATGAATAGGGATGTTTTCTTATGGGGTAGGGCCATGGATGCGAAAGATCGCCAATATGAATAATCCACGCTATCTGTATATCTTGATTTTTCCTCTGATGTATCCGGGTTTGTGAAAACAATGATCGATCAATTGTTGAGGGTAAAGTCGTGTGAAGAAAAATCTATGGACTGGAAACACCTCCGCCAACAAATACTTGTTATAAAAAATTGTTGGAGTTTCTGCAAATTAATGTACACTGATAAAAGAAATGCTGTAAAAACTTACTGATGGAGAGCCTCCCGAATGATGATGTGATATCGAAGACAGTCTCGTACATGAATGGTACGGGTTCCTTAAAACAGATTAGCCGCCTGCTATTACGAGTGGCTTCTGTTTTCCAGGATAAAAGTCTTTCAGCGCAGTGGTTGAAAGCACGTAACCACCAAGCCCGACGAACCGAAATTTGGTAGAGACGTTATTGTCGGACAGAGAGAATGAATTGCTGTGTATTTCAGTTGTGTTGAAACGAAGATTTATTGGTAATTTATTGAGAGAGAAGTGGCGGTTGGTTGGGCCGAACGGTTAAAACCGTTGACTGTTCAGAAATTTGAACAGAACGATTGCAACTGTTCTTTTAATTAACAAAATAATAAAAGATTTCTTAGTCAATTTAACCTCGACATAAATTTCACATTTGTGGTTTGAGTCAATATTTCTGTTAGGAAGATGGTCCAATTTCATCAATTTACGAATAGAATTGTAATTGACATGGTCCAATCAATTATGCCATAAACAAGAAGATGACTCCAACAAGTAATTAACTGTTGCATTCTTATTGATAGTAGGAATCATAGTCATTACATTAAGTTTGAAGGTCCCATCCGTAAGGTACCATTTCCCAAGATATTCCCCCGACTTAGTCAATACAAACTTGTATGACTCGAATACTAGTTTGAATCCCTTTTTGCTAAGTATAGCACCCGAGACTAAGTTTTTCCGTATCCGGAACATGAAGAACATCATGAAGAGTGATAGTCTTTCCCGAGGTCATTTTCAGCGCTATCTTCCCTTTTCCTTTGATTGCAGGCGTGGCTGAATTCCCCATGTAGAGAGGTTCTTCGTTTTCGACTTCCTCGTAGGACGAGAACATCTTCTTATAGGAGCATATATGTCGGGTAGCTCCCGTATCAATCCACCACTCCTTAGGGTTACTTCCAGCAAGGTTGACTTCGGATACAGCGGCAGCGTCGTTGTCTCCATCGTCGGATACAACGACATCGTCGTTTCCGCTAGTTGTGCTTCCGGTTTCTTCCTTTTAGAGGTTTTCTTTTTCTTGCGACAATCCTAGATTTTGTGGCCTGTTTTACCACAATTGTGGCAGTTCCCAGTGAACTTCTTATTCTCGGCCTGATTAGAGTTAGATTTCCGCTTTAGATTGCTCTTGGGCCTGTCTTCCACCACGTTGACTTTGGACTGTTGGCTTGATGAGGGCCTGTCGTCAGCAAGTCGATTCCCTTCCTCGATTCGGAGCCGAACGATTAGTTCCTCCATTGACATCTCCTTGCGCTTGTGCTTGAGGTAGTTCTTGTAATTCTTCCATGCCGGCGGCAGTTTGTGCATCATGACGCCGACTAGGAATTCTTTAGAAAGATGCATCTTTTCTGCAATTACATCATGAATTATACATTGAAATTCCTATAGTTGGGCCATAATACCCCTAGAAACGACAAACTTTTTGGCGCCTGCGTTCTCAGTTTTATATTTCTTTTCTAAGGACTGCGAAAGTTATTTTGCCGTTTTGACCGCTGAATAAACATTGTACAATTGGTCATCTAAGCTATTTAATACATAGGTTGTTGCTAGGAAATCAGAATGATTCCATGCTTGGACCGCTTGTACTGTTTCTTGATTCGCGTCTTCTGGACAAGCAGGAGCGTCTTCTTTGAGAAATTTAGCGAGACTCAATGTCGTGAGATAGAACAACATTTTTCTGTTGCCACCTTTTGAAGTCCTTCCCGCTGAATTTCTCTGGTTTATCCACATGATGGGAACCGAGTGCAAGAATCGGGTTCGTAGGGACTGTCACGCTTTTGGACGTTCCAACCTCTTGGTTCTCAGTTGGTTTTCCTGCCATTTCTGAATGGAGAAACAAGTCAATACTTGACCAAAATGATTAGTGTAACAATAGCAAAAAACAGATGAAAATAACAAATTTGTTAAGTCTGAATTTATCAGAAAGATTTATCAAAATTTTAATACAGATGAATTGTATTGACAAGTTTAATCTATGCTGCACGAAACTGGCTAGTAATCGCATAAAGGAAACTAGAAGAAAACAGAAGCAGATTGAGGAGAAGAAATCTGATATTGTGTTGATTAATTTTACAGAAACGTAATATGTTTTAAGATTGTTATAAAAAGTGGTTGGAGTTTCTGCAAATTAATGTACACTGATAAAAGAAATGCGGTAAAACTTACTGATTGAGAGTCTCCCGAATGCTGCTGTGATATTGAAGACAGTCTCGTACATGAATGGTACGGGTTCCTTAAAAACAGATTAGCCGCCTGCTATCACGAGTGACTTCTGTTTCCCAGGATAAAAGTCTTCCGGCACAGTGGTTGAAAGTACGTAACCACCAGGCCCGACGAACCGAAATTTGGTAGAGATGTTGTTGTCAGACAGAGAGAATGAATTGTTGTGCATTTCGGTTGTGTTGAAACTGGAAGAGTTACTGGCAATTTATTGAGAGAGAAGTGGCGGTTGGTTGGGCTGAACGGTTACAACCGTTGATTGTTCAAAAATGTGAACAGAACAGTTGCAACTGTTCTTTTAATTAATCAAAATAATTAATTAGCTTTTGGCCCAAAAGATATAAGCCTTAACTAACTGCTCAGCCCAACCCACACACGCACACCACACCACGGCCCGAGCCCGAGACCGAGCCGAGCCGGCCGGACGGCGCCGACGGCGCGCTGGCGTTTGGTTGTTCGACCATTGTCTAGGTCCTCTCTCCTACACAAAATGTGTATCACCCATGACGTGCTCTATAGTGTAATGTTGAAGTAAATAAGCAAACAACTTTCTCCATGAACCAAGATGTGGTTCTCTTTTCTTCTCAACACAATTTGTTGCTCATGAACTCATTTTGATAGCATGATTTGATCATTCATTCCTTAATGGTCTTTGACTAACGAGTTACCGAAACGGCCACCAAGTTGATCTCTATATGATGATGCAATTGGCGTTGTTAACTCTTAGATGAGCCGGATTAAAATCGAACTCAAAGTCGGGTGAAAAAATGTTCGTTCAAAGAGCATTTTCCATCAATACTAACACATCCTGATTATTCATAACACTGGAAAATTTCTCAAATCATTAGCAGTTGAAGTTAAATTTTACAATTTAGTCACAACAACATAACGTATTTTAAGACGGTTAAAAGAAAATGAAACAAATATTTTAGGACAGAAAGAGTGTCATTAGGCACTTTGGGTACATTGGTTTTTTTTTCCGAAATCTGTACCTTCTATTAAAAAAGGCTATCACAGCCAATACAAGACCAGAAATGGTACAGTGTTATTCTCTAAAAAACAGCAAAAGGTAAAAAGGAAAAAATACAAATGACATTTCCAATATCTTGAAAATAGGGCAGTAGCACTCTTCCATATGCTAACTTTTGAGTTTCTCAAGAAAGGGAAGAGGGAACAACCGGAGTCAGCGGCTGCACCTCCGGCAACCTAACCACCACTGAAAACTCAAAGCAGCAACCGCATCGTCTTCAAGCTTCAAAATCTTCAAACCTTGGCTTGCAATAGAACTGAAATACATCCCAGCAACCACAACCTTCAAGAGATTTAAACTTGCAATGCATCGGACGAAAACCACCAGAAATCCAAAATAATGAAATTGAAATTAAACAAAATAACTAGAACACAAACCCTGAAAAAACACTACAACGAACGGATCTGAGCACCAGTCAAACCATAAAGCCGGAGACACATCGTCACCTCCTCCGAAGCTTCTTCACACCCTCTAGTGCTCATGTCTTAAGAGATGGAGATGAAATACAAAGACTAGAACCACGGGAGCTCGCCGCCGCAAGGTGGATTGGCAGTGGCGAGCCCCAGCAGCAACCTGAGAACAGTATCTGAAGAACTAGAAGGGGAGGATCGTAGAAGAGGTGGTGAAGAGGAGAACAACAGAACCCTGCCGGAGCAAGACTTGAAGAACTCTCACAGAGAGTACAACCTCTCTCTAGCTTTCTCTCCCAAAGAGAACGCAGAGAACTCTAGGTTTGGGTACATTAGGTTTTTAGGATTAACAATATTTACTGGGATTGAACTAAATCTAATCTAGATTAGTTATTATTGTGTTTAATTGTTCTGAACTAATTTTAATACCGGTATTAATAATGAAAAGATTGTGTTTAATATCCTAAATTAGTACCCTCTTACACGAGGGTATTAACTGAAGTGGACTAATTTGTTCATTAATAATAATGAATTAATATGTACTACTACATAAAACAAGCACACTATTAACATAGTAAAAGTTTTACAACTAATCTAATTCAATCATAATCAAGATTTGAAGAAGAACAACTAGTTCTCTAGAGAGAGAAATTTCTAGAGAGAGAAAGTCTTGTCTTCTGCAAGCTGTGAGTTCGTTTCCTTGCTCTGGCAAGGAAGGGTCTAGTGCAGTAAATCATGAGCAGTGAGGAGAAAGCTCTCATTGAGGGCTTTCAGCAGATTGACATCAAGGAAGGGAATGAGGACTCGATAGAGGAAGAAGTGGAAATTGAGCTTAGCGACGACGAAGTGGAGGAAAGAGTAACAGAGTACACATGTAGTTTGATTGGGAAAGTGGTTTCCCAGAAGCGTGCCAATCTAACAGGGCTGAGGAAGACAATGTCGGAGGTTTGGGGGAAGCCGGAAAATTTCAAGGTGGAGCACATCAGTGGCAAGTTTTACCAATTCTTCTTCGGCAAGGAAGATCAGTTAGAGAGAGTTTTGAAGGGGAGGCCTTGGTTTTTCAGAAACAGCCTTCTCATTCTCCATAAGTGGACACCGGACCTGTCCCTCGCAGACGAGTGCTTCAAATACACTCCGTTCTGGGTTCAAGTCTGGCACCTCCCGAGCATCTACATGACGGAGAAGGTGTTTAATAAAGTGAGCCAAAAGTTTGGTGAAAGATTGGACACGAAGGTCATGGAAAAAGCCACTGAACTTGGAAGGGTGGTGAGATTGAAAGTGGTGATGGATGTAACGAAGCCAGTCCTGAAGGAGGCTAGGATTAAACTGAAAGGGGAAAGCCTTACTAGAATCGAGTTCAGATACGAAAGATTGCCTTTCTTTGTGAAAGGTGTGGAATAATCGATCATGGCGATGAAAGCTGCGGAAAACTCAGTGAGGGTGCCTCCCCTGTTTTTGACGTTAAATCACTGAGAGCAAAGCATCCGACAGATATGGAACTTGACCGACAAATCAGAGAAGATGATGCAGTGTTGAGATCTAAAAAGGACTCCCTGCTCTCGCCGGGAATTTGCTTGCCGGTTGATCTTCGCCTGAGGTTATCGGAAAAGCTTAAGCCGGCGACCGGAGTTCATGAGGTAGTCGAAAGGTCACCGGTGTTGGAAAAGAGGATTGAGCCGCACGCTCAGCCACCACCAGCTTTGGAAAGTGCAGAAATGGCTCTTACCAATGCCTTGGAAATTGAATTCCAGAAAGAGCTTTTGGCGGGCTGTGAGAAGTTAAACGAATTCCTGATCTCGGGGAGACCAGAGGTCACGGGTAAGGGTCCGGGTGATGATTTTAGACCCGATTCCCCAAGACCCAACAATAATGGTTTTTTGTCGGGTGGGTCTCAATTAAGTGAGCAAGTTTTCGAAGTTGGGCTCCCTCAGGCCCAAGTCATCATTACTGAGCAGGCCCAAGCTGAACAAGTGGACCAAGGTAGCCTTGAGGGGAAAAATAGTCCTGTTAACCTGCAAGATGAGGGCATTTCGGTCCAATCGCCGTCTGCTAACAAGAAAACGATTGAAGAAGGCAAAGAAAGAGATGAAACCCTAACTAACAAGAACTGCAACGAAGGAGGTGACAGAGGAAGCACAAAGAGATGGAAAAGACTAGCAAGGGGGCTCGGAGATCCAGTTAAGGGGACAAGATTCAAAGAGGAGCGTTCACTTAAAAGAAGAGATGTGGATCATATGGAGATTGATGATGAATTCCCAGCCGCAGCGGTTGAAGGGAAGAAGAAAAGAACTGAAGGAAGTTTGGAGGAGCCGGAGTTCACTGGGGTGGAGGCGACCAGCCCTGAGTGGTCCACAAGGGCCCAATGAGACTTATAGCCTGGAATTGTCAGGGTGCAGGCAGAGCCCTGACAATTCAACAATTCAAGAAGGCTGTAAGTCTTCACTCCCCTGAGGTTTGTTTTCTTAGTGAAACAAAGCACAACTCTATGTTTATGAATAAGAAGTATGCATCTAGAAAATTATGTAACAGTTTCTGGGTTGACTCTAGAGGCAGATCAGGTGGTCTTGGAGTGATGTGGAGTAATAATTTGACTGTCTCTCTTGTCAAATATAGCTGTTTTTTCATTCATGTGAGATTACAACTAGATGAAAGGGGGCCAAGTGATGTGATTTTTGTTTACATGAGCACAGTGGATGCTGTCAGGAATGAACAATTGGAGAAATTATCAAGCTATTTAAAGGGCATCCCAACCAGATATCTCATTTGGGGAGACTTCAACGACCTAATGAGTCCAAATGAGAAAAGGGGAGGCAATGCTAGAAGGGGTAGTTCTTTTCCAATGCTTACAAACTTTGCCACAAGTAATGGGCTTATTGACATTGGCTTTTCAGGGTACCCATTCACTTGGTGGAATAAAAGAGAAAATGGTAGCTGTATTGAAGAAAGGATTGACAGAGGCTTGGCTACAGCTGATTGGTTAAATGTTTGGGGTGGTTCAAAGCTACATCATGTTTATGCAGCTGGCTCTGATCACTGCATGCTATTGCTTGATACAGCACCCTCAAAGAAGCAGGAGAGAGTTCACTTATTCAGGTTTGATCCTAGATGGTCCAAATGCAAAGAAGTTGAAAATATTATCAAAGAGGTGTGGCTAGAAGACATTGATGGGTGCCCAATGTTTTCTGTTAAATCTAAGCTTAAACTTTGTAGACATGAACTTAGAAAGTGGAGTAGAGTGCATGACAAGGGGCTCTCTAAGATGATAAGGCAGAAGGAAGTGGCTGCTGCCTCAATCAGAGAGAAAGGTCCTGCTGCTGACATGGAAGAGTTAAAAAAGATTGAGCTAGAGCTTGAGTCTCTTTGGAATGAGGAGGAGATTCTTTGGAAGGGGAAAGCAAGAGAGAATTGGCTTGCTGCTGGGGATAGAAATACAAAGTTTTTTCAAGCCTCAGTCAGACAAAGAAGGAGGCAAAACACAATTGCTGGGATTACCACAAGAGCTGGGCATTGGAGCAGTGAAGAAGAAGACATAATGAAGGAGTTCTTTGAGTTTTACAGTGAGCTGTTTAAAGCAGATGATGCTGTTGACATGGAGCCTGTGCTAGCCACTGTTAAAAGGAAGGTTACCCCTGATATGAACAAAATGCTCATCAGTCCTGTCTCAGATTCAGAGATCAAAGAAGCTTGTTTCAGCTTGAGCCCTGATAAGGCTCCAGGTTATGATGGCTTCTCTGCTTACTTTTTTCAGACATATTGGCACATTGTAGGTGCAGAGATTTGCAAGGCTGTGAAGAGTTTCTTGGCCTCTGGTAAGTTGCTGAGAAGTGTGAATCTCTCCCAAATTGTCTTGCTTCCAAAAGTAAAGAATCCAGCATATGTCAAAGAATATAGGCCAATTAGTTTGTGCTCTGTCTTGTATAAAATTTTGGCCAAAACACTTGCTATCAGATTGGGGAAGGTCTTAGATCAGATTATTTCCAGCAACCAATCAGCTTTTGTGAGTGGCAGGCTCATAAATGACAATGTCATGATTGCTCATGAGATCTTGCACTTCATTAAAAAGAGGAGGCATGGTTTGAAGGGTGTCATGGCAATTAAATTGGACATGCTGAAGGCTTTTGACAGAGTTAGATGGGATTATCTTGAAGAAATAATGAAGAGGCTGGGTTTTGACAAGAGATGGATTAGATGGATCATGGCTTGTGTGAGTACTGTTTCTTTTAGATTGGTGGTTAATGGGAAGGAAAGTAATTTTATCACCCCCAGCAGAGGTATCAGACAGGGAGACCCCCTCTCCCCTTTACTCTTTGTACTTTGTGCAGAGGGTTTGTCCTCCTTATTGCAGCATTTTGAGAATAATAAGTGGCTTTCTGGAGTGAAGGTGTCTAGGTTTGCTCCTCCTGTGAGTCATCTGCTGTTTGCAGATGACTCTATCTTGTTTTGTAATGCCACAATGACTGATAGCAGTGCCATCAATGCTGTATTGAAGCTTTATGGGTGTGCCTCAGGGCAAGCCATCAACAGAGAGAAGTCCCAAATCCAATTTAGCCCTAATACTAGCAAACTGCTTAAGGGCTTCATTCAGTTCTACTTGGGGATCAGCAATGAGGTCAAGGATAGCAAATACCTGGGTATGCCATCAATAGTGGGAAGATCCAAAACACAAGTGCTGAATTTTTTGAAAGATAATGTCCAAAGTAGGGTGTCTTCCTGGAAAGCAAAATATCTCAGCCCAGCAGGTAAGGAGGTGCTTATCAAATCCACTTTAGCAGCCTTGCCCACTTATGCAATGTCAAACTTTCTTTTTCCTAAAAAGACATGTGATGAGTTAACAAGCATTATTGCTAACTTCTGGTGGGGAGACAATATGAAGGAGAAGAACAAAACTCACTGGAGGGACTGGGACTGGCTGTGTAAGGAGAAGAGAGATGGTGGTCTGGGCTTCAAGAAGCTGCAAAGCTTTAATTTGGCCTTACTAGCAAAACAAGCCTTTAGGCTCATTAATGGTAAGCCATCTCTTTTCAAATCTTTTTTTAAGGGGAAATATTTTCATAATGCCTCCTTCTGGCAAGCCTCCCCCAAACCTAATTGCTCATGGGTGTGGAGGAGCTTATGTGCTGGCTTAAATGTTCTCAAGAATGGTCTAAGGTGGAGGGTTGGTAATGGTGTGCAAATCAGAATTTGGGAGGATGCATGGCTGCCCAGAGATGGAAATTTTAAGGTGTCCTCTCCAAAACCTATTGGCTGCAATCTAGTGTGGGTAAGTGATCTGATTGATCATGAGTTGAGAACCTGGAGGAAAAATTTAATTATTGATTTATTTAGCCAAGAGGAAGCTAGTTTGATCTTGTCTATACCTGTTGGTGGCATCTCTTGTGCTGACAAGAAGGTCTGGCATTATACTAGCAGTGGGGAGTTTAAAGTCAAATCTGCCTATAAGGTTGCAGAAGGACTTTCTGGACATGATTTGGAGGCTTCTTCTAGTTGCTGTTTATGGTGGAAGAAGATTTGGAGTGTGAAAGTCCAGCCAAAAGTAAAGAATTTCTTTTGGAAGCTGCTAAGTGATGCAGTTCCAGTGGGTGCCTCACTTTCCAAAAGGAAATGTGTCATTGATAATATATGTCATTTGTGTGGGGATAAAATTGAGGATGTTCCTCATTTGATCTTCAAATGTGACTTTGCTAAAACTGTTTGGTATTTGTCTCCTCTTAGACTCAACACTGGGGAGCTTGGTGACTGTGATTTGATGAGCTGGTGGAGGTTTGTGTGTTCTGTGCCATCTTCAGCAGAAGACATGAATGATTTTCTGGGCATTGCTCTTTCAACTTGTTGGTATCTTTGGAAGGCTAGGAATGACTGGATTTTCAGAAGCTTAAAATGGCAGCCTATCCAAGTTGTGCAGATGGCTTGTGCTTCTTATTTTGAATTTCTTAACAGCTTTAATCTGCAGTTAATGAAGAGGAGGGCTCCCGATCCTTCAAACTGTCCAGAAAACTTTTTCAAGGAAGAGGTTTGTGTCACAACAGATGCTGCAGTTGATGTCTTAAAAGGTAAAGGTGGTATTGCTGCAGTTCATGTTAATGGAGATGGGAATTTTATCAGCAGCTTGCTTTGTCCTTTTAATGGTGTAACTGATGCAATGTTGCTTGAAAGCATGGCTATCAGGGAAGCTTTGTTATGGTGTAGAAGAGAGGGTAAAACAAATATTGGGATTTTCTCTGATTGTGAGCTGGTGGTCAAGTGCTTAAACAAGAAGAGCTCAGAAAAAATGAAGAAGATTGGTGTCATAGTGGAAGATTGTTTAGATATTGCCAAGGATTTTGTTGTTTGTAATTTTTATTTTCTTCCCAGAAATTTGAATTCTTTGGCTCATGTTCATGCCAAGAATTCTTTGTTCTGTGACCTTCCAGTTTTTCCAGATCAGTTTTGATCTGCTGTGTATCCAGCCGTGATGGCTTCTTTGTTACTTGAATGCTAAAGTTTCAGTTTAAAAAAAAAAAAAAAAAAAAAAAAAAATCTAATTCAATCATAATCGGAAAATTTATTTGAACATAGTCCACTCCCACTTGTCTGGAAATCCAAACTTATGGAACTATACTGATCTTGAGAAAACCAGCTGCTACAGTGCTGCCTTTGTTTAACCAATGGATCATGTGGGACCCAATGCTTTTAACTTATTAGGCCTTTGTCAAAACCAGATGCTCAAAACCATTGGTTTTGGCATAGATGATGGGCCAAAACCATGCTCTTGATCAATCCACGTTATAAAATGCCTCATTCTCATCTTCATCTTCTCCAACCACAATCATCAACAATCACAGAGAAACAGAGAAATTCCACCGAAAACAACCAAATCAGTCAGATTATAGACTTATAGTAGTAGAAGAAGATGAGTTCATCAAGCAGCAGCAGGGCATGTGTGGTAGCAGCAAGTGTAGGAGCAGTGGAGGCTTTGAAAGATCATGGCTTTGCAAGATGGAACTATGCCTTGAGGTCTCTTCACCAACATGCTAAGAGTAATCTCAGAACATCAAACTCCTCTCAAGCTAACAACAACATCTCTTCTTCTTCATCTTCATCTTCAGGAATTGAAGTTGTTGCCATGAAAAGTAGTGACAGACCAAGTCAATCTAAAGAGGAGTCTATGAGGAAAGTTATGTACTTGAGCTGTTGGTAGGACTGCAACTCGGGTGGGCTGGGCGGGATGACGTCCTTGCCCAAGCCCAAGCCCGAGTTCTGTCAGGGTTGCCCAAGCCCAGCCCAGCCCGAGTTAGGAGCATCGTCAACCCGTCCAAACCCAAATTCAAACAAACCAATTCGGATTCGGGTTGATTTCGGGCTAGCCAGTTAAACAAAATAAATTAACATTATTATCAAATTCAACTCAAGTAAAAATGTCCCCTTAAAGTTGAGTTAAAAACTTACATATAAAAATATTTACCGAATGTAGACACTTTCATTTTTTTTTGTTATTTAAGGCTAAAAAATAATGACTATATATTGTTATAGTGAACTGAAAAATTATCCATTTATACAAGAGAGTACCAGATATTTTGTGAAAAAAATATATTAGTTGTGAACATAAAGATAATTAAAAATATCACAAATAATTAATAGAAAAAATAATAGATTCTTGATAAATATGCTATATAATACTCTCCAAATATAACATTTATAGGTAATGAGTATACAACTCGGGCATTTCGGGCTAGCCCATCGTTTAATATTTGTACCCAAGCCCGACCCTAATTGCAATTCGGGTTGAGAATTTATGCCCGAGCCCGTCCAAATTACTCAAAACATGTTTCCAAGCCCGACTTTAGTCCGGGCTGGGTTCGGGTTGGTCGGGTACAGCCCGTCCGAGTTGCACCCCTAGCTGTTGGGGTCTCAATTGATATTTTATCTAAATATGTGTATAAGGACATGACATGCAATGCCCAACAATCTCTCCCTCAAATCATGGAGATTATCTCTTCAATATTGTTATTATTGTTACCATACTTATCTCCTTTGACTCATCTCATTTAATTTGTATTTATTCCTTTGATTTGTATTCATGATGTACTAGTGATTATGAATAACATTCATTTTATTCTCTCACTCTCATCTCTTTATGGTATCAGAGCACTGATCCGTGCCTCTACTGCCGCCACCATGTCCACCCTCTTCGACACCACCTCTTCCTCTCAACTCGCCAATACAACCGATCCCTCAAAATCCTTCACAATCATCAACACTCATAACGTCCTAAAACTCACCTCACAAAACTACCTATCGTGGGAGCTTCAAGTCGAAACTCTTCTCGTTGGCCACGATCTCTATGGCTATGTCGATGGCACCCTCACGTGCCCATCTCCCACCGTCACAAGCGATGACAGAACCTCCCCAAACCCAGCCTTCATTAATTGGAATCGCCAAGATCGTCTACTGTTTGGTGCCCTCATCGGAACAATCTCTCCAACCCTTGTTCCTCTCATCTCTCAAGCCAAAACTTCCGCCGAGCTTTGGAACAAACACGACAACACCTTTTCCATGCCATCTCGAGGCCACATCAAGCAACTCAAAGAAAAATTTAATAGAATTGTCAAAGGCACTGCTACCATCACAGATTTCATGCGATCCGTGAAAGAATGTGCCGACCACCTTGCTGCTCTTGGCAAACCGATTGAAGATGAAGACCTCATTGACTGAATCCTTGATGGCCTTGATGACTCCTACAAGTCCGTGATTGATTCAGTCAATGCCCGAGACACAATCATCACCTTTGAAGAACTTCATGAGAAGCTCATCAACAAATAACTAACCATTCTTCAATCCCCGCCACTGCCTTCACTTCCACATCAAGATACAACAACCGCAACACCCCTCGGCCTCCTACCCAAGGTATACTACCCACACCAAAACAGTCCCGCCCCTTCCTCGGCAAGTGCCAATGGTGCCGAGAACAAGGCCATGTTGTCGCCCACTGCCCCTTTTTCACTAGCCAATTCCCCTCTGCATCACCTCCCCCTCCCCGACCACCTATAACTCACACACATCGTTCTCACACCAAACCGCAAGCTCACACGGCTCAACTCCCATCACCCCTAGCCTCTACCCCGTGGCTTCTCGACAGTAGGGCTTCCCACCACGTCACCAATGATCTCAACAATCTCTCTCTCCATGCGCCATATGATGGAACCGAAGAACTCATAGTTGGTGATGGTAAGGGTCTCCCTATAACCCACTTTGGCTCTTGCTCTCTATCTTCTCTCACACTTAAAATGTTTTAGTTGTTCCTTCCATATCTAAAAATATAATCTCTCTCTCTCAACTATGTGCTGACAATAATATCTCAATCTCTTTTGTCTCCAATTCCTTTCTTTTGAAGGACCTTTCAACGGGGAAAGTGCTATTTCAAGGGACTCCTAATCAGGGTATCTATGAGCTCCTCCCTCCCTCTCCTCAAGTCCACACGAGTACCACTTCCTCTCTAGTATGGCACCATCGGTTGGGACATCCCTCTCGTAATATTTTCAAGCTTCTAGCAACTCGCAATAATCTTAGTGTTTCCTCTATTTCTACTCTAGACTGTAATTCTTGTGCCTGCAATAAAAGTCATAAACTTCCGTTCTCTACCTCCTCCATAAAATCTAACGCTCCTCTTGAATATGTGAACACTGATCTATGGACTTCTCCAATCTACTCTCATGACAACTTCAAATACTATTTGATTTTTTTCGACCACTACTCCAAATACATATGGCTCTACAATTTGAAGCAAAAATCAGACACTAAATCTGTTTTCATTCGCTTCAAAGCTTTAACCGATAAACACTTCCAACTCCCCCTTAAAACCCTCTATTCCGATAACGGTACTGAATACTTAGCCTTACAAAACTTCCTCACTATTGATGGCACTTCACATCTCACAACTCCTCCTCATACCCCCCCCCCCCCCAACACAACGGTTATTCCGAACGTCGTCACCGACATATTGTTGAGACCTTTCTCTCTCTCCTATCCCACGCCAATATGCCCCTTCAATATTGGTCGCATGTTGCTTCCACTGCCGCATATTTAATCAATCGCCTTCCTACTCCCACTCTCAACAGAGTTTCCCCCTTCTTCAAACTCTTTGGTCACCAACCCAACTATACTAAACTTCGTAGTTTCGGCTGCCTTTGCTACCCATGGCTTAAACCATATGCTTCCCACAAACTAGACCCAAAATCTATTCCATGTGTCTTCATCGGCTACTCTCCCACACAAAGTGCCTACTACTGCCTCGACCCTACCACTTCACGCATCTATGTCTCTCGCCACGTCCAATTCAATGAAACTACATTCCCTTTTTCCACGTTACAATCCACACATGTCAATCCCACTGATCTTATCAATCAATGGGCTCCCCTCTCTCTCTCCACCATACTCTCTCCTACCCCGCAACCCTTACTATCCGAACACCACTCCCAACAACCACCCTCATCTCCACCCCCACGGTTACTTCTCCACCTTCATCACCTAATCCCGCCGAAACCATCTCCCAGCCCTCTCCACCTCCACTACCCAGGTCCACCACAACAAACCCACCCCCATCAACCTCTCGAATTGTCACACGCCTCCAAAGTGGCATTCGAAAGCCCATCTCCAAACTTAATCTCAATGCCGAAGTTCATGAAACAACCCTACCCAAAAATATAACCCAAGCTCTCAAAAGCCCTACTTGGCGCAAAGCCATGGAAGCCGAACTACATGCTCTTCACAAAAACAAAACTTGGTCCCTTGTACCATCAAATCCCTCTAAAAATGTTGTCGGTTGCAAATGGGTATTTCGTATAAAGAGAGAGATAAAGATGGCAGCATCACCCAACACAAAGCATGCTTCGTGGCCAAAGGTTTCACTGAACGTGTTGGGGTTGATTATGGAAAAACTTTTAGCCCCGTAATCAAACCAACCACGGTGCGTCTTGTCCTCTCCCTTGCGGTTGCTCACGGTTGGCCGTTGCGTCAACTTGACATCAACAACGCCTTTCTACAAGGTTCTCTCACTGAAGATGTCTACACAATCCAACCACCAGGTTTTGTTGACCCCAAATATCCTACTCATGTGTGTAAGCTCAACAAAGCTCTCTACGGTTTAAAACAAGCTCCTACAGCTTGGTACACCGAACTCCGCAACCACCTTCTTCATCTTGGTTTCCGTAACGCTGTCTCTGACTCTTCTCTCTTTACACTCTTCGTTAATGGGATCACCACATACTTACTTGTCTATGTTGATGACATTATCATCACCTCTAGTAACCCATCCTTCCTTGACACTCTCATCGCCACTCTATCCTCTCGGTTCTCTCTAAAAGACTTGGGCAACCTCTCTTATTTCTTGGGAGTGGAAGTTCAACCACAACCCAATGGGCTATTTCTTAGTCAAACACGCTACATTCAAGACCTCCTAACCAAAGCAAACATGGAAAACTCTAAACCCACACCCACGCCCCTTGCGGTTCATCCTCCCCTAACCACCGCCGGCACACCACTCCTCGACCCATCCCATTATCGCACCTTAATCGGTGGCCTTCAATACCTAAGCCTCACCCGCCCTGATATCGCCTTCTCTGTTAACAAACTCGCCCAATATATGCACTCCCCCACCCATGCTCACATGCAATCTCTCCACCGTCTTCTACGGTATCTCAATGGTACCTCCACCACGGGCCTAACAATTCACAAAAATACCCCCTAAACCTACATGCCTTCTCGGATGCCGACTGGGCCCGCGACACGGATGATTTCATATCAACTACGGCTTATATTGTCTATTTTGGTCGGACGCCCATATCTTGGTCCTCAAAGAAACAAAAGACCCGCGCGCGATCCTCTACTGAAGCCGAGTACAGAGCTGTCGCCGCTGCCTCTGCCGAAATCTTCTGGATACAAAATCTTTTCCATGAGCTTCGTCATTCTCTGTCCTCCCCTACGGTCATCTACTGTGATAATGAAGGAGCTACGTATATATGCGCAAACCCAATGTTTCATTCCCGCATGAAACACCTAGCCCTTGACTATCACTTCGTACGAGAAAATGTGCAAGCAGGCAAACTTCGTGTTGCTTACATCTCAAACAACGACCAACTCGCTGATGCTCTCACGAAGCCTTTACCGCGAGGACCATTCACTACTATCATCAACAAAATCGGCCTTCATTCATGGCAGCCCGTTTTGAGGGGGCGTATAAGGACATGACATGCAATGCCCAACAATCTCTCCCTCAAATAATGGAGATGATCTCTTCAATATTGTTATTATTGTTACCATACTTATCTCCTTTGACTTGTCTCATTTAATTTGTATTTATTCCTTTGATTTGTATTCATCCCCTTATTGTAATCATAGTGTAGTATAAAAGGATGATGTACTAGTGATTATGAATAATATTCATTTTATTCTCTCACTCTCATCTCTTTAATGTGGATGAAAGTACAGATAGTCCTTCCCTTGTTTAATGCTCATTAGGGAGAAGAGACTTTCAAGAAATTTGGGTGGGGGAGTAATAGTTTGAGCCAGGGGCGGATTCAGAATTTCGGTACAGTGGGGCTGGAAAAAGTTTCAAGTTTAATGATGGGTCTTTCGATGAATTTTTACGTATTTAGGGTTAAATGAATCTTAAATAGATTGTTGAGCCAAATATATACATGAGTATGGGCTAATATAATTATATTGACGGAGTGTAAAGCAAACATTATACATATCAAAACTTGAGTGGGGGGGGCTGGGGGCTAATATAATTAAATAAGCCAAATATAAGGTAAAAGTGGAGGCAACACAGGTCTCCATATACATACGCCAATTGTTTGAGCTGAAATAACTCAAATTTAATTTAGCCGTTCTCCTTATCTTGACATTAAGATCAATTTTATGATGTAATGAAAGAAAAGTGAAGTGAAACTAAGGCCGGGTTACATGTGTGCATGCTCAAGTTCTTCAATCCATACTCATAAGTTGGGGGTTGCAATTCGTGTATCCGGTCGAATTTTTTTCGAGACTCATTTTAGATACGTAAAGTTTCAGCCGCAAAAACAGCGCTATGTGTTCTCAATTATTTGACAAATTTATCGATAAAAAATATTGCTCGAGAAATTATTGTACTTAAACGACAATTAGATATGGCTTAATTGTAAATGAGACGAAAAAGAGTTTACAAACAAGGACAATTTGTGGCGACACCGTGTCATCACATAACATGACTACATGTCGGCAATACAGCCAACAAAAGAATGACACTTGTAAAATTAATGCACCTACAAGACTAGCAAGTCTGACCAATCATATCATGTCATTTGTCAAATTGGTGAAAAAAATTAGAACTAATATTTCTAATAACAAATCATTGTTCCTAGATAAATAATAATTTATTAATTACGTGATTGGTGGAAACTATTCTTTTATTAAATAAATGAATGAATAAATAGAATATAAATAGTAATTCAAATTATAACTTGACTATAACTCTTACTCCACAGGCTATATAAAGGGGGTCACCTCTATGCCATAAATCACACAATTCAAAGACTAGTTTTACGCTGAAAAGTCAGAATGCAAAATCCATAAAATCCATAAGCTGGCACAAAAAAATATGTTCATACCAAAGTTTCAAAAAAGTTTAAAACATATTAAAAGCTCAAAGTGGATTAAAAACTGAAAATTCACCCTTAATCAACTCATTCATGGTGAGTTTGGTATGAAAATTATTTACAACTCAAGCTGACTTATAAGTTTATGTCAAAAAATATTACAACAACAAAAAAAAAAAAAAAAAAAAAAAAAAAAAAAAAAAACCATGCGCGTTTGGTGTAAGAGTTGTTTAAGTCTCTTAAAAAATTAAAAAAACCCCAACTTCTTCTTAAGCTCAATTTTACTCTATGAACTTATAAGTCAAATGCAAAATTTCAGCTTATAACTCACACAACAAACATAACTTATAAGGCGTCTTCAATGTATAATTCATAATTGACTTATAAGCAGCTTATAAGTCCTACCACACTCCCCCTCAATCCTTCGGATTTATCACCGTTGATTCAAAGCATAAAACACTTCTTTTTTATCCCGACACTGGCCCTTATTCTCTCTGTTCTATAATATTAGTCACCTGTGAGAAATTGAACTATTGAAGGCATAGTTATTAAACCCGGACCGACCAGGCCGGTTCGACCGGTGACCCGGTGAACCGGACCCGGAACCGGTCCGGGTCACAACTCGGTTTGTATATTACTGACCCTGTCAAATCCGCCCAAACCCGGTCAAACCCGGCGGGTTTGTGAACAACCCGGTGACCCGGTCCGGGTTAACTGGGTTGAACCAGTCCGGGGTTTCCATGTTTTAAGTATCAAAAAACAAATTGAAATGATCGTTTAAACATTTATATTGAACGTTTGTGTGATTTCATTCATAATATAAGTAAAAAAGTGTTAAACAACACAAAAATTAATAATTTGAACTATTATATGTCAATTTTTAATATATTTTACTATAAATATGTACTATAATATATTATTAATAATTTGTTATTGACCCACCGATCCAACCAATGACCCGCTGGTTGGACCGGTGACCCAGTGACCCGGCATCTTTGCCGGGTCAACCACCGGTCCGGGTTTAATAACTATGATTGAAGGGAACATGTATTCCTTACATCCCTCCTATTTTTGTCATGATTACTTAATGCATACCCCCAATTTACCGAAACTATCACATTGCAACCCCCAATTCTAGAATTAGTTGATTGCATCTCCCATTTGTAAAAATACGTCAATGTCAAACTGGGAACAAAATTCAACCATCAAATTCAAACTCAACGAATGTATTTTCATAAAATTCACATCGTCTATGTTACAATCACATCACATTATTTCAGATAATGCCCTACGAGTAAGTTAATTTTGAGATGAAATTTCGTTCTCAGTTGCACATTAACGTGTTTTTTGCAAATGGGGGATGCAATCAGCTAGTTCTAGAATTGGGGGTTGCAATGTGATAGTTTCGGTAAACTGGGAGTATGCATTACCACTCCGTCCCAACTCTTTCTACCCATTTCTATTTTGTTTGTCCCAACTCTTTCTACCCATTTCCTTTTTTGGTAACCTTAATTTGTTGAAATGTCAATTTTACCCTCTTCAGTAATACCCCACCCGCTTTTTCCTATTCCCAACCCCACCCACTTACATCAAATCTTATCCTCTCATCCTCACAAAATCACTCAGAACACCACACATTAGAGAGAGAAAGGGAGGGTAAGAGATAGACACTGGTGGAGATGGAGAAATGGACGGGGTTGAGGACGCCGGTGTTTGGCGGTGAGGACGCAGGTGAGGACGACGGCGGCGGCAGCTGTGGAGGGTGACCCAGTACCAGATCTGTTCTCTCTCTCTCTCTCTCTCTCTCTCTCTCTCTCTCTTTCTCGATGTGTTTGCCTCTGTTTCTTCTTCTGATTCTAATTTTTTGCGTAAATAGGGTTCGGTGATGGTTATGGTGGAAGACGGGCGAAGAGACGACGGGCTCGTTGCTGGTGGAAGATGACGGCATGGACGACGGAAAGGACGCCGGTGTTTGGCGGTGAGGACGGCGGCGGCGACAGCAGTGGAGGGCGACCCAGTACCAGATATGTTCTCTCTCTCTCTCTCTCTCTCTCTCTCTCTCTCTCTCTCTCTCTCTCTTCTTCTTCTTCATTTTTTTTTCTACACCTTCTTGTAATTTTTCTGACATCTGTAAATTTTTAGTCTTGATATGTATTTTTCGGTACATAATTGGTTAAATTTGATGTGTTTGGTAGTAGTGACAGGGTTATAACTGAGTGGTAGGTGGTGGCTAGTAAGTGATGGTGACAGTTGTAATTCAAAAACTGGGGTAAGGGTAAAATAGACTTTCCGCCCCAACTATTAAAACCCGTGCCAGCCGCAATGGGTAGTAAGAGCTGGGACGGAGTGGTAAGTAATTAAGCCAAAAAAACAATTTTTGTCAAGTCTTTTGTTCTTTCTTTTTTAGAAGAAAAATGTAAATTTACTTTTTGATGTCAAACTAGAGAAGGATTGTAGTAGAGAGACTACAATATTGTGTCACACAAAATAAAAATGAAGGGCAATTTTAGGACAGCTACAAATAAATTAGCGCCCTAAAATTTTGAGACGAATAGACCGTTATTCATTACAAACACGTGGTATCATAGTTTTAAAAACCGGGCTGGACCGGCCTGTTTGAACCGGTTGAACTGATGAACCAGCCGATATTTGAAAGTTCCAAAAAATTTATGCTCGGTGTGTGAATCAAAGCCACCACGGCCACCCAAACACCAAGCATACTTATCTGCTGAGGCACATACGATTGTTTGTCCATGGTTCAACTTTTTATTATTATTAGTACTTTAGTTATTAGAAATTATGTTGTTTGTTTATTTAAAACACAATTTTTTTTTAAAGCACAAAATGTTGGTGCTATGTTTATAAGCATGATTTGTGTTATTGATGTGCAATTTGATCAAAATGTTTGCTAGTTTGATATTTTTTGAACTTTTTTGTTAGCTGTATTATTTATTTATGTAAAAGAATTAATTATATGCGGTTGCCCACAAGTAATGTATATAGTTTCAAGTTATTCTCGATTGGTTTCACCTTTTACATTATATTTTTATTACACGTATAAATAAAAATAATATGTATACAATATTAAAAAAACGTGCGTTTCAACCGGTCTGATCACTGGTCCGACCGTGAACCAGTGTCGTACCGGTTCGATGGCGGTCCGGTTCTGAAAACTCTATTTGGTCGACGTTGACAATGTATACGTACAAAAGAAACCGAAACCGTAGAAGTAATAACAAATGTATGGAGTAGTCTATTAAGTCATCACTCTAAGTAAGCAACGCAACTGGTTTTTTCCTCCAAAACCCCGTGCGAGAAGGTGGTTTTAGTCATCCATCAGCTGCCCAAAACCAGCAACACCAACCAACCCACAGCCTCTGGTTTGTACCCTTTCCATCACCTCCTTATATATATATCCCCCATCTCGATCCTAATGTCTATCATCCACATCTTAGCTCAACTTCAAAGTTCAAAGTTCAAACTACTCTTGCAACAATCTTAGCTAAAACAATACTACTACTATATTTCTAAGAGATGGCCGGTTCAGCAACAAGAGCGTGGATTGCAGCAGCCAGCGTGGGAGCGGTGGAGGCTCTGAAAGATCAGGGGATATGCAGGTGGAATTACACCATTAGGACCATCCATCACCACCTCAAGGACAACCTCAGATCATATTCTCAGGCCAAGAAGCTTTCGTCTTCATCGGCTATGGCCGCGAGATTTAAGGAACAAGACAAGGTGGACAAGTCCGAGGAGGCTTTGAGGAAAGTCATGTATTTGAGCTGTTGGGGTCCTAATTGATAATTAGACTGCGCTTGAATCATAGGGAAAAAAAGGTTCATGGTTCGGGTATGGATTTGTTGCGAATTAGATGTGACTAAAACAGACCTTGGACATGTAAATATTGAGTTGGGAATACAAATATTACTTTTAGATATCATACAATAAGTTGTTCATTGCTTTGCTTAATATCTTGATTTCTCGATTCACAAATGGCGAGACAATAACAATAAAACAAACGGATCAAAGATCGAACACGAAATTTAATGCGACTCACAAACGAATTCGTGTCAAAACAGAGGCCCTGATTGAGATCATACGATCAGATTTGAGAGATCATTGGATTTCTCTCTTCTGATCGTGCGATCTCAGCTCCAATTATGTCTAATTTACTGAAGGTTGAAGGCACAAACATAACATTTTTGATGCAAACTACCGCTTTTGATCATGTTGCCTTTAGGACAAAAGCAGTATCTATTAAAATTTAACAGAGTTGTATGAAGGAGAGGGAGACCACAATACCATTACGAGTCATATTGGGCTAAAAGAAACTTTCACCCCCCAAGTTTGATGCAAAAACACTTTTGATATTGACACTTTTACCCTTTTAACATGTCAAATTTCATGACATATTAATGCGATGACGTTGTTTGGGATGGGGTCTGTCATTGATGATAGATTTGAGGCCATATTTCACTGGCAGTAACCATATTTCACTGGCAGTAACCATGTGAAAGTTTGCAATTTTGCATGCTTAATGGGTGAAATGGGCGAGTCACTCGCTAACTGTAGTAAATGGCGTATGAGAGTATATATAATCCCTTAAACAATGACTTGCAAGTGTTCCTTTTCCCAAATCTACCACTAAATTCATTGAAAGAGTAGACGTCATCATTAATTATAAACACGTGACACTATTTAATTACCATAATTATATTACGATTGAACATGAAAACGGACTTTACGAGTAATAAGTTGAAACTAAGTCCCCCACCCCATCAAAAAACTAGTTTTTCTCCAAAAAGCCCGGTAGAAAAGTGGTTTTCGACAAAAATCAGCTGCCAAAAACCACCGGCACCAACCCACGGACACAACCCACCGAGTTGTTGAGATCACATTTCGTCTTGTCTCCGCCTCTAGTATCTAACTTCCCATCCAACTTATTTATATATATACACGTCTCAGCGCATTATCTCTCATTCATATCTCAACTTTAGTTAACTCTCACATAACGTTGTTCAAAAACTAGCTACTACAATTCCAATAATTCGAAGAAAGTAATAGTCATAGAAATGGCGGGTTCAGCAACAAAGGCGTGGATTGCAGCTGCAAGCGTGGGAGCGGTGGAGGCTTTGAAGGATCAGGGGTTATGCAGGTGGAACTACACCATGAGGACCATCCACCACCACCTCAAGGACAACCTCAGATCGTATTCTGAGGCCAAGATGTTGTCGTCTTCATCATCGGCTATGGCGGCGAGATTTAAGGAACAAGACAAGGTGGAGAAGTCCGAGGAGTCTTTGAGGAAAGTCATGTACTTGAGCTGTTGGGGTCCCAATTGATCCCCCGATGATTCAACTGCTCATATGAATCATGAAATAAGAATTCGTGTATGAATATGTGCGTGTAGCAAATTAGGTGCAACTAAAATAGAGCTTGGACGTTGTAAATATTGGGTTGGGAATACAATTTTACCTTAGACATTACACTGTTGTTCATAGCTTCACTTACTCTTTACTCTTCAGTGTTCCGTCCACAAATTAGATATATGTTCAAATTTCATATCGATCCTGTTTTGATGAACTTAATTAAAACTTTTAGATTTTAGATTGTTATAATGAGTGGCTGGAGTTAAAACCACTATCTCTCATTGCCTTAATTACCCATTCTAATAATTTACAGTCTCATAATCTTAATTAAATTTATTCAAATAATATAAATATCATAATACGTTTGGTATTTGAGACGAAGTTATTAATACTTACCACCCTGATTCTTCTTTTCCCCATCATTCTGACTTTCATCATTATTTACTGGGTTACTTTGACCTGGTAATTTGTTGTAGAGTAAAATTTGTTCTTTAACATGGTGAAAGAATTATCAAAAATCGTATCGTTTTGCGATCCAAATCACCCTACGAGTCAAAAAAAAGTCAAATGATGGAGAAGAGAAGAATCAGAGTTGTATGTATTATCAGCTAAAAGTACAAAGGATTTTGACTCGAAACTGATGCGTATTATCAATACTTTTTAGGGTAAAAGACAATTTTCACGTCTTGAGTATCGATTAGGTACAAATACACCCATTGTGTTTGGATAAAGACGAATACCTCATTTCAGGAGATAACGACGCACTAACGGAGTTGAAAAAAAGACGAAATGATACCCGAAGGTATTGGATGCGACGATTTATTGAGAAATCGACAAAACTCTCACGTAGCTTTTAGCCTACGGCGCTTTTCCTAACAACTAATAATTGACCGAATAAAGATTATTCTCAATAATCAATTCATTCGATGAAAATAAATGAGGAGTACAACTTGTTTAAATAGACAAATTAAACCCTAACCTTAGACTCTTACGGGCTTGACAAGGCCCGACCATTATTTAACTAATAATTAACGCAAATAACTACTTAACTCTAAATAAACAATTAAATAAATAATACTAATAATGTTGACTTCTACGATACTGCTGACCCGTATCACAAAAACTATCCCTAAAATTTAAGATAATAACCCCACCATAAAGCCCATTTCCTTCCCTTCTCATCCTTATTTCCTAACCCTAGTCAACCTTATCTTTTCCCCTCTCTCACGCTTCCCCTCTTCAACACTCAACCGGTGGCCAACCCAAAACTTCTCTTCCTCCTTGTTTCCCTCGACCACCAACAACACGTTCGACACCATCTCCATCACTACCTCCAAGCTCCAGCCCCATCCCACTCTTCTCCACTCCTCATTTCTTCTCTCTCCTCCTCCACCACCGCTTCCCACACCTTCCTCACCCACAACGACAATTGCGTCCTCCCTTCTCAAACCCTAACCCTCGAAGCTGAAATAATGCCCGTCAAAATCTGCTCGAATTCAAAACCCTAATCGTTCGAATTGGTAACCGAAATCACTGGCGGAGGGTGATGTGTTTTTGGCGAGGGCAGGGTTTGATTGGGGGGATTTTCTGCTGGGTTTGTTTGAGTTGCCAGCACGGTTACGTTATTTGTTGGTTTTAAGGCATGCTCTTTGTTCGTATTGTATTTGGTCTTTAGTGAATTCATTCTTGCTCTCCTCGTTGATTCGGAAGCACGGTGTTGCATAGCTCACTCAAGCGAGGTCTGGTTTTTGTTTCAAATCATTCGCCAAACAGATTTAGACTCCAGTCACTTCACTTCGTCTACTGTCTTTGTGATTCATATTTATCTATCCACACTCAGGGGCGGATCTACATAGGGGCAAGGGGGGGCAGTTGCCCCCCCTGAAATTTGAAAATTTCTACTAATACCCATAATTTTTTAGATTTTCATGACTAATTGTTAAGAGATATAAAATTTTGCCCCCCCTGAAGTTCAAAACTGCCTACTTGACCAAGCGGTTAGTTGTAATGTTTAGTAAAGGCTTGGTACCAGGTTCGAGTCCCCTCCTAGTCAGTATTTTTTTGCCCCGGCTGACTTGATTTTCTGGCTCCGCCAATGTCCACACTTGTTTCTTATAGAGAAGACCTTGAGGTTTGTGAGTCCATGGAACTTCTCCATGACCACTTCTCATATATCTGCTCTTCTCTGTGAAGATCATCGGCTCCACATGAATTTATCCCGAATTTGTTTGATTTGTTGGTTTTAAACCATGCTCTTTACTCTTGGTAATTATATATGGTCTCTATTCGTATTGAACAAATTCGTATCGTATCTGTTCTTTTAATTTATTGGTCATCTCTGTGAAGAGCATGGCTTGCTCTTGGTAGTTGTATGAAGGTGTGAATATGCATATCAAGCTGTGATAGAACATATGAACAAATGCTTTCAGTTATTCCATGAGCAGTGGTACTAGACTACGGAGAATTACAAGGCTTTGATATTTCTGTGTCTCATGATTTCCCCTTTTCTCAGGCGATGATGAATTTAATATGTTAAATTTAGGTGTTGAGAAATGGCTACTTTCCTAACGGGACAATTAGTTTTGCAGCCATGGTAGGTCTAATATTCTTTGCATGTTTTCAATTATAGATCTGAGCATGTTGTTTGTTTATTTCTGTTGTTGTTTGTTTGTTTTTTGTTGTGTTGGTGGTCGGGATTCAGTTGTGGTGTCGTTGTTGGTGGGGATTCAGTGGTAGTGGTGCTTGTGGGATTTGGTGGTGGTGGATGTGTTGCTGGTGGAGATATGGTGATGGTGAGGTGCTGGTCAAGAACACCAAGAATGGTGGCCAAGAACATCAACAACATGAACACAAAAATACAAATATGGACATAATGATAATAAAAAGTCAAATTGCACCCCTACTAACTGGTTGTAACAGAAGGGTGGTATGTGTCCACCCTCCATCCAACGACAGAGGAGTAATTGTCTCTGACAAGTAGTAATTGTATCAATCCAAATAAGAGGGATGCATTTGTATTTAACCCATACTCAAGGGGTGGAAATTATTTTTTACCATACTTTAAATTCGATTTCCTTCTCTCCTGCTAAAGTATGCAAATATCTCCTCTCTAAAGTTTTAGATTCATATGTCACATCAATCACTATGCAAGGATGCCTAATGGACACAAGTTTTAGCCAGTGCTACTACTTCAATTAATTGGCCACTAGTAAGTTGAGTAACTTCTTTGCTTAAGCTCTCAAGATAAGATAACGACGTTTTGGATAAGTTCGATTGGCCATAAAATGCGGTGTTTGGTTCAAAATTTGTTTCGTAAAATAATTTATTTTGTAGGGCATCTCCAATGGTGATACGCAATTGTTATGCAAATAATACATAAAAGTAGTGTTTTGCATTTTGCATTACGAGTCCTACTCCAACAGTACAAAGTAAAATTATGCAAAATATATTTTTTAATTTAATTTTTACTCAAACCACATGCAACTAGTGAATTGTGGAGGAGAGAGAAAGAGAAATTGTAGGAAAATAGTTATCATCATATAGAAAATGTAGGAGGAAAGTTTGAGAAAAAATAGGAAACATGTCTAAATTAATTTGCCGAACCAATATCCCTCCCCAGGTTTGGCGATGAGTTAGCATGTTTTGTATTTTGCATCTCAGTATGCATGCTCTATTGGAGTCCAATTTTTTACAAACTTCTTAATATTTTACATATGCTGCTGATTTGCATGATCTATTGGAGATGCTTTAAGATACTCCTTCCGTCTTAGCTGGTAGTTCAAAAAAACCAAAATCTGTTGTATTAAAAACAGCGTGAAAAGACAATATTGCCCCTCCAATTCCACCCACTTTCTAAAATGCTCCTGGATTAGCACAAGCTCGCCCAATTGTTCTTGAACCCAACAGGAGAACGCAAATCACAACAGAAACACAAATGAAAATCATTGTTCTTTATACAAAAAATTAAACAAAATTATTTGCAAATCTATTAACACTCTCTTCTCCATTTGTTGTCAAAAACAGTTCCACAACACAAGAAGATAAACACAAACGAACAACATACTCCAAAATTATACAAAAAAATTGTTCTTGGCAACAAATATCAAACCAAAAAAAGTTTCAAAAAAAGATTTAGAACCATATCTGGTGATGAACCAAACCAGAAAAGATGAAAAGAAGAAGAAGAAGAAGAAGAAGAAGAGGACTCTACAGATCCGTCGAATCCTCACCACATTTGTGGATTCCACCGCTTGAATGGGCTCGCCAACGCCAGAAGAGATGAAGAGGACCCCACAGATTCGTCACCAACGCCGCTCGCCAAAGTCGTCGTCCGCCTTCAATTTGCAGAAGACGACAAGAAACGAAGAGAGACGGAGATGGAGGCGGCGTCACTCTCTCACCGTCCGCCTCCCTCTCCCTTTCTCTCTCCCTCTCTCGATCTGCTCTCAATCTCCCTCTCTCATTCTCCCTCTCTTTCTTTACCACCGCCACCGCAGAAGACGAAGAGAGACAGAAATGAAGATGGTGGCGGCGTTGGTTTTCTTCCATCCGTCTCTCTCTCCATCTGTGCGACTGGTGTGAAGATAAGAGAGGAGATAGAGATAGATATAGAGATAGGGTTGGTGAAGAACAGATGTTTCTAGAGAAATGGGGTGGATGTTTAGGTTTATGATATGGGTTCGGCTGAATGGGTTTATTTCATTTAGTTAGTTTGCTAATTACAATTGGGCATAATTAATTTGATTATTTGGTAATCTGGTTAATTAGGCCCAATGTAAATGAGTTTGTGTTTTTTTCAGTAGGGTTAAAATGGTCAATTACACGTAAGAATATTTCCATTTTAGGATAGATTGTACAAACGGGTGGGACGTCCCAATAAGAAAATTTTGAGCAAACAGGTGGGACGTAGGGAGTAACTAGTAAATGATCCGTGCCCATGGAAAACTTATAATATATCACTTAACTCACTCGTGGTCGTAGAGCAATTATAAAATATATATTATTTGACTTATATTTAATTTCATCAGATAAATTTTGATAGCAAATTTATATACAATTATTTTGTTTATGTTGATAGACGATTAATAATTAATTAGATATGGACATGTTCTTTTAGACCTAAGACACATTTCAAAGAAGTTATCCATTTTCTAAAAAAAAAAGTTATTTAAGATAAAACAGACTTTCGAAATAGTTAATTAGATGGAAGAGAGATTTTAAGATATATAACAATATCTTATCATTTAGGGTCCTCAATAGAACCCAAAATATCCCTATGTAGTAGTTAAAATGTCAAAATACCACAATTCTGGTAAAAAAATCCAAAATATCACTGTTTTAAAACCTAATTTTGATCTTGAGGTTTCTGTGCGATACACCTCGTTTTTCTTGAGGCTTCTGTGCGTTCTCGGCTACACAATAAAAAGAATCCTCAAGAAAAAAGATAGGGTTTTGGAAATATATAATTTTTAATCTATTTAAAAAAAATATTGATTAAACATAAATTAGTGTTCATAAATAATCACAACAAATGATTTCGGAAAAAAATTAATCAAATTAATGGAAGTAATTTTTTTTAAAGGATGAGAGAATTTATCTTTTAAATTTCTAAACTGACAAAATTCAAATATGTGTCAAATAACTTAAATGTATGAAGAAGTAATCTTTGACACTGAGAAGGTCGGAAATCATAAAAATCAATCATAATTTTCTTCTTCTTCTTCTTCTTCTTCTTCTTCTTCTTTTTCTTCTTCTTCTTCTTCTTCTTCTTCTTCTTCTTCTTCTTCTTCTTCTTCTTCTTCTTCTTCTTCTTCTTCTTCTTCTTCTTCTTCTTTCGTTTTTATTTTTTATTTTTTTATGTTTTGGTTGTATTTTTTTAGATATAATGAGACCAAGGATATAAGGTGCCCTTACTTCTTTTTATCGAACTCATGTTGCGACTTTCTCCACACGCTTTTTTTTTTTTTTTTTTTTTGAAGATTTTCGCATGTTGATTTACGTAGGAACCATTTCATTTTCTTTTAGAAATTTTGCAACGAATCTTGAATTTTCATACTTTTAATTAACTTGTGTTGAAATAATTTGTTATAATTGTCAACATTAATTTATGGTTAATCAGTTTTAAAGGAAAATGTTGACTAGAAAAGATAGCTTTTAAAAATTTCGTTTTCATCTGGAGGGTTTGGTCTAATGTTTGGCCAAGCACACATGGAAACCTTAAGTTGGAAAGTAGTTCACTACTTAGAAACCTCAAGACAAAATGAGGTTTCAAAACGGTGGCATTCTGATATTTTTAATCAAAACGGTGGTATTTTGGAATTTTAATTACAAAATGAGGATATTTTGGGTTCTTCCTCCCCTATCATTTATACATTTTAACTAATTTTTTATTTTAATAATGTATCTAATAAAAAAGAATTGAAGATCAACGGATTAAAATGTCTTAGACGTTTTTTAAGATTGAATAGCTAAGATGTTTCCGTTGATTATATTTTGGAGGGAAATACCTAGCTGATTTATTATATAAATCTATAAGTTTCAAATTCATAAGTGTTAGGTTTGACTTAAATCAATTTGGCAAGAACTTAGTCAAAGGCAAAGCATGGAATTGTTTCTTATTGAGGCAAAAATGTGGGGCGGTGGTTTGTTGTTCCTTTGGCAGCAAGTACATACCAAAGTGAACATAAATCCACCGCCATGTTTTATTATTATACATGTAGGCTTTGTTCTTTTTTGGGTACACACACGACAGTGGGTAATTTGAGAGCTCTTAGAGCTTTGATAGAGTGTGTGTGCGGGTGGGTGTTTCGGGTCACCGTCGTAGCCGTTGCGGCCACGGCGTGCATTGTAATCGGGTTCTCTTCTCAATAAAATATCTGGTTCTGGCCGTGGAGTAGCTAGCGGGTTCGTTCCGAATTCGTTAGTGAACCACGTTAAATATCTGTCTCGTTCTTGTTCCGCTTTCATCGTTCTTGTTCGAATACCCCCGGTTATAACAAACTAGTAATAGAGCTCTGAAACAAGAGTTCTGTTACAACAATAAGTGTTTCCTTAAAATTGTGTGGAAGTATCATAACCCTCTTCATTCCCCCTCCTCAATCTACAACCTGCTCTTACCATTGCCCCACCACCAGCAGCCGCCATCTCCACCAGTCCCCACCACCACCACAACCTAATACCCAATATATGGTCATGTTCTAAAGATGAAGTTACAAATGAACACAAATCGTTGAATAAATAACTAGATTACTTTAGCTAATGGAGTACTCTCCAATAAATAATGACAATTGCATCATATTGTCGAGCTCAAACCTGAGATATAACGCAGGGGTTTCAAAAGCTCGACCACTGAACTAGCACCCATTTGCAAGAGTGCGTCTCTTCAGCATATCAACTTTCCACAGTCTCGAAAGTTTCTAATTAACTATATTTAATCAGTTATTATTAATCGTAAACACGTGCTACTAAATAATTATAAAAAACTACACGGCCAAACACAAAATAATTTAATACAACATTGTAATTAGGGATGGTAATGCGGTCCGTCCCGATCTGAGATCCGGGGTGATCTGACCCTAATGGAGCGGTCAGAATCCGATCCATCTGCCTTTGGATCGGATTTGGATCACAAGTATGCGATCCGTTCGGATTTCGGATCGGATTCAGTTCATATTTTGTAAATGTCCGATGATCCGATCCGATCCGACCCGATCGGATATATAAATAAAACATCCGATAATCCGACCCGATCCGATCCGAACTACATATAATATATGTATAATTATATAGTACAATTATAATTATATAATATAATCATATATTATATATATAATTATATAATAATATATAATTCGACCCGATCCGATTCGTGATCCGTTCTTGTGATCCGTTTTCCTTATGGATCGGATTCAGACTTTTTGGGTGATCCGTTATATGATCCGATCCAAATCCGATCCGAACCCGAACGGATTCGGACCGGATTCGGATCAGGAGATATCATTTTCGGATCGGATCAGATAATTGACTGATCCGATCCAAATCCGATCCGTTGCCATCGCTAATTGTAATCATAAACATGGAGGGGTACTACAATACTAGTACCAAGTGTCTCATCCCGTGCCAATTAGCACTATTCTTGAAGAGATGGTACAGACGGTAACTCAGTACCCATCAAATCATTTAGAACCTTAGGGAGATAGAAAGGGTTTTGTAATAAAGCAAAAATGGTACCAGTCCGTTCTAGCTCTTTCTTTCCATCTGATTTTTTTGACTGATATCTGGATCACTTTGACCGAGTGATTTGGATAGCAAAATAATACGTTTTTTTGATAATTTTTTCACCATATTATAGATCAACTTTTACTCTACAACCCCATGAAAAATTATCAAAAAATTACATCGGTTTGCTATTCAAATCACCGAGTCAAAGTGATCCAGTGAATAGTGACAAAAGTCAAATTAGGAAGAAAGAGCTAGGACAGACTGGTACACTTTATCAACCATTGATCCTTAGTAGATCTAAGGCCAATATAGAAATAACATTACCCCCTTTCAACAGTAAAAAGAGCTTCCTATCTTAGTATATACAGTAAAACCTCTATAAATTAATAATGTTGGGACTGGGATATTTTATTAATTTAGCGATATATTAATATATCGATAAATTAATAATTTATTAATTTAAATAGACTTTTTGTATGGTCTTTAAATTTTCATGTCCAGTGTACTAGTTACAATGTACCAGTCCGTTTCTTCTCTTTAGCCCCCTTTGGGTGGGCACGGTAATTAAGAGAAATGGGCTTTTTACAATTTTGTCCCTTTCTTTTTTCTTTATTTCCTGTCATGTCTAATTCTCTCTCCACCTTAATTTAGTGAAGAATAACAAAACACCCACCAACACAACCACCAGTCCTCCAACCCACCGGTCCTCTACCACCGGTCCACCACCCTTCAACCACCAGTCCTCCACCCCACCGGTCCTCTACCACCGGTCCACCACCCTTCAACCACCACTATCAAAAACAAAAAGTATAAAACCAAGCTATAAAGTCGAAGATCCATACAAAAATTACAAATCAAAGGAAAAAATCAAAGAAGAAGAAGAAGAAGAAGAAGAAGAAGAAGATGATGATGAAGATTAGAGGAAAAAGCACAGAAGCCGCCGCCGTCTGACCACCACGATGCCGCCGCCTAGATATGCGAGAATAACAGATCTTGAGTCAAATATCGTAGATCTGCACAGTAGAGGTCAATATCGCCAATGAATCGACGGAGAGAAGAGGAAAAGAAGACGGGGAAGAAGCAGAGCACCACCAGATTCACATCCATCTCTATTCGTCGGGCACTTCATCTCTGTTCGTCGGCGCCTCTGTCGCTGTCTCTACTCTGATGGAGATGGAGGTGGAGAGGGGGATGGTCGGTATCTCTCTTCGTTTTGTTTCGGGATCAGAAAAGGAGATGGTGAGGGAGAGGGGGATGGTCGGTGGGTGGTGATGAAGATGGATGAGGCAGTGAGTTGTGATGAACATGGAGAGGTGAGGGACGGGTGTTGTTGGTGAGTGGTGAGGGAGAAGAAGATAAGAAGTGGTGAGTGGTGAGGATAAGAGATTGGGAATGATGAGTGGTGAGAGAAACAAAAAAATCTGATTTAAAATAATATAATCCAATCAAGTGGGTATTCTTTAGAGGGTAAAACAGTCATTTGGCAACAAAAAATTTGCCATATGAAGAAAAGGGGAGCAAGAGAGGAAAGTCCCAAAATAGAAAGGGGGCTAAAGAGAAGAAACGAAGTGGTATATTAGTTAGAGCTTAGAACTAAATTACAAAAACAAGTTCTGAGACCCATGTTTTGAATATACATTTAAAAATTAATTGAATTTGTCCAATCCATTGCGTTTTAATAAGTAAAAAAGTTAGTACATGATACCAAAAAGTTGGTGTGCTTTCAAAAAAAAAAAAAAAAGTTGGTGTGGTACCAACTCAATACATTAAACATTGTTACAAATTTATCACTATAAAAATGTTCATTGAAAAACTTTAAAATCACAAAAACTATCAACTATGGCTACTAAATTACAAGGTGTTCAAAATCAACCATGACCTATCAACAAAGAAAATCGTTATGCGAGTATAAGAGAGATCACCAAGGATGCACTCAACAAGCTTTGGTGAAGTGAGTTGTATGGAACAATATCAAACTCTCTCAAGCGACCATCAGAGTTCCTATCGGCTGACTTTGACAAAGGTGGATTTTGCAAGCGTCATAAACCAGTCAAGTATCCGGACATTGAAAGTGAAATGAAGATATGTAAAGATAAAATCAGTATAGATTTGAATTTCAGGAAAAAACAAGTGACTATAGATTCATTTTTTACTGGACAATCTTAGAATTTGAAACTTTTTTAGTAATTATTAATTTATAGTTTGGTTATGACCAATATATTTACATTGGGATTTCAAAAAAAAATTATCTTATTATTTTATCGACTGTGATCCAATTTTGCACTGGTCCCATGTTGGAACCGGACAAATTATTAATTTTATCGAATTTTTTAATTTATCGAGTATTAATTTATAGAAATTTTACTGTAAATAATTATAATATGATAACCAAACACGACCAAACATGAAATTACCTCTAGGAGTAATAAATCCAAGAAGTCGCCACTCGAGCAAAGCAACTAGTTTTCCTCCAAAACTCCATGCAGAAAAGCGGTTTTAGACACCATTCAGCTGCCCAAAACCATCGGCACCAATCCAACTCTTGTTTTCTTAACTTTACATTCTACTTATTTATAGACACGCCTCATTCTTATCTCTCATTCATATCTCAATCTCAATTTATTCTCAAATCACAAGTTCCGAACAAGTCCTAGCTATCTACAATCTCAAGGATTCGAAGAAAGTAATAATCAGAGTGATGGCGGGTTCAGCGACAAGGGCGTGGATTGCAGCTGCAAGCGTGGGAGTGGTGGAGGCCCTGTAAGATAAGGGGATATGCAGGTGGAATCACACCATGAAGACCATCCACCACCACCTCAAGGATAACCTCAGATCGTATTCTCAGGCCAACATGTTGTCGTCTTCATCGGCTATGGCCGCGAGATTTAAGGAACAAGACAAGGTGGTGCAGTCCGAGGAGTCTTTGAGGAAGGTCATGTACTTGAGCTGTTGGGGTCCCAATTGATCAGGGCCCCTTTCAGTAACTCACGAGTTACTGAAAGTTTATGAATCGGGTATGAATATGTATGTTGCGAATTATACGCAACAACAAAAACAAAGCTTGGAATTGTAAATATAGAAGCTTGGAATATATTTCTATGTTGGGTATCATATTCAACATTTGTGCACTTGCTTTATGATCCAGTAGAATAGTTGTGTTTCTTGAATGTTTAAAGCTGCCGTATTACCTAGATGTAACGCTGGATCGAGATAATGTTCGAAAGATGAATTCTAACACATGATCTAAGTTTTGACAAAAAGAAGCGTGATCTTAATGAAAAAAGTTGGAATATTTTATGAAACTCGGTGATAGTGACAAATTGTTTGTGGAATCTGATGGACGAAAACCAGAAGAGTTCGATTTGTATAGCCAATCCCCGATTAAATTGATAGAAAAAGGCTTGTTAAAATTAACAGAAGAGCGTTTGTCTACAACAAAAACATCTAGAATGTCATATCTATAAACTTATGAGGTAGGATCAAGTCTAGCACATAGAACACATAACGCATAAGATTCCTAAACCACTACCCCAAGCCCGAGGTGTCTCGTATACCTAAGCTCTGATACCAAGCTGTCACGCCCGTAAACCGGGGTGATTTTTTTTTTAATAAATACAAGAAACTGATCGAACAAGTGGTGAACTAAACAACTCCAACTTTTATTACACAATTGAAATATATTACAGAGTAGTCAGAGCTACTAACGGTTCCCAACCCAACTATATTACATATAAAACAAGTTGAGACTCGTCTCAAAAGCTATAAACAAGCTAGCACTCCAAACAGCTAAGACAACTCAGGGACTGAACCGTCATCACCACTATAACTTGTTCCTGCAAAATGTTATGGGTGAGCTTACTGCAAGCAGCAACAGTATTAGCCTTCCCTGGATGATACTCCAAAGTAAAATCATAATCCTCTAAGTACTCCATCCATCTACGCTGTCTCATATTGAGATCCTTCTGAGTAAATATATACTTCAAACTCTTATGATCAGAAAATACTTCAAAGCATTCGCCATAAAGATAATGTCTCTAAGTCTTCAAAGCGAAGACAATAGCTGCTAACTCCAAGTCATGCGTTGGATAGTTGACTTCATGAGACTTCAACTGTCGATAGCCATAAGCCACAACCTTTCCTAGTTGCATCAAGACACAACCCAGACCTTCCTTAGAGGCATCACAATAAACAATATACCCCAAGCCTCTTTCTGGAACCACAAGTATTGGAGCACTCGTCAACCTCTTCTTTAGCTCTTCAAATGCTTCCTCACAAGCATCATTCCAAATAAAATTCTCTCCCTTCCTAGTCAATTTTGTCAATGGGCTTGCTAAATGAGAGAAATTCTCTATAAACTTCCGATAATACCCAGCTAGACCAAGAAAACTCCGAATCTCAAATACAGTCTTTGGCCTCTCCCAATTCATTATTGCCTCAACCTCACTAGGATCAACAGCAACTCCAGATTCGGACACTACATGCCCAAGAAACTTCACTTCAGTTAGCCAAAATTAACATTTGTTGGCTTTACCATAAAGTTGGTTGTCTCTAAGCAATTGTAATACTAACCTCAAGTGTTTCTCATGATCCTCTTCCGACTGAGAGTAAATCAAGATGTCAAGATACGGTCTGAAAATGCGGTTCATCAAGTCCATAAATACCGCCGGTGCATTAGAAAGCCCAAAAGGCATCACAAGGAACTCATAATGACCATATCTAGTCCTGAAGGCAGTCTTTGGTATATCTTCCTCTCTAACCCTCAACTGATGATACCCCGAACGAAGATAAATTTTCGAAAAACACTTAGAACCCTTCAACTGGTCAAATAAATCATCGATTCTGGAAAAAGGATACTTATTCTTAATAGTAACACGATTAAGCTGCCTATAATCAATACATAACCTCAAAAGTCCCATCCTTCTTTTTAGCAAATAACACTGGAGCTCCCCACGGTGAGCAACTAGGTCTAATATATCCCCGATCAGATAAGTCTTGGATTTGGACCTTAAGCTCCTTCAACTCTGCCGGAGCCATACGATAAGGTGTAATAGAGATAGGTTGAGTACCAGGCTGCAAATCAATAAAGAATTCTACTTCCCTGTGAGGAGGTAAACCAGGTAACTCCTCGGGAAATACGTCAGCAAACTCGCTAACGACACGTGGCAAGGCAATGATTTGTCCAGACTCATCTGAACATGATAGGCTGGATAACCACTCATCCCGATGATCACGCCACTGAGAGTGTCTCAATGACGAAGGCAATATGTCTCTAAAGTTCCCAGTGAACTGAAAACGAGTACCATCAGGGGTAACTGCCGTCACCCGCTTCTCATGACAATCTAATACGATAAAGTGAGCAGACAATCAGTCCATGCCCAAAATTGTAACACCCCGTATTTTCTGAATAATTTTGACGTATTTTTTCGTAAAAATTTAAACAGCTATTTTGAATTTTATGACTAGTAGGGGAGGTAATTGCAATATTGGATAATATTATATAGTTGTTGTTGGGGGTATATTTTGTCTTTTACGAAACTCATAGTATTTGATACCTGTATTTTGTCTTTATACTATACGTATTATTATACCGTATCTATATTTATCCTTATAGGTATTTTATACCGTATTTTATACCCACACATTTTATATTATATTTTATATTATAATACTTTACTAATAATAATAATAATAATAATAATAATAATAATAATAATAATAATAATAATAATAATAATAATAATAATAATAATAATAATAAATAAAAGTTGTGTTTTCCCAAACCCCCTCCTGACAATCTACATCCCCTAAAATTTCTCAAACCCCAACACCCTCATCTCTCCCCCTCTCACGTCTCCCTCTCTCTCCCCGTCTCTATCTCACTTCTCCCTCTCCCTATTTATTCTCTTCCCTTCTCTTCTTCGGCACAACACCCTCACCACCCGCCATCTCCCTCTCTGCTCTCTCCCTCTCCCGACCTATCTCCCTCTCACTGCATCTCTCTCTCTCTCTTCTGGTTTGCCGAGAGAAACCCACAGCCACCACCAACACCTCCGGCGACCACCACCATCGCCAACAACAACATCACCACCTCTCCATCTCCCTCCCTCTATCTCTCTCTGCCTCTGGCTTCCGAAGCAGCAGCAGCAGCAGTAGGCAGCGCCACCGCCGCTGCCACAGGCGAGAACCCCCACGCCACCAACATCTCCGGCACCATCACCACCAAAACCGCCACTGTAATACCCCGATATTTTCGGGGGTATTTTTGGGAGTTTTACGAATTTTCGGGGCCATTGGTGGGTATTATAAAAGTAGTTTTATTTACTATACAGTTTTTGTTTTCATAGTATGATTATTACTATTATTATTATTATTGTTATTATTACTATTATTATTATTATTATTATTACTACTACTATTACTACAACAACTACTATAATTATTATTATTAGTCTTAACAAAAAGAAATTTTTTTTTTCTTTTATAAAAAGTTTTATTATCATAAGTATTGTTATTCTTGCTATTACTATTATTATTATTATTATTTTTATCAAAGAAAATTTTTTTTCTTAAAAGTTCATTTTTGTAGTTAGTTAGTTATGTGTTAATTAGTTGGTGAAGTGTAGCGGGTCGTGTAAAGTTTTTAACGTGGCCAAAACGTGTTTTTAATTAGTTATTGCGTAGCGAACCACCGCGATGATTAGTGTGCCCGCCACACCATAATAACCCACCTTCATCTTCCCCAAAAGGTTGCAATTTTGAGCAGAAAATTTCTCTGCTAATTTTCCGTCGAATCCACCACGGCATGACACGATTTTGACCTCCTCTTCACCAAATTTTCGTCCCGATTCGTTTTAATCAAGTCAAAGATCAATCTTCCACCAATTACTCCATTTGGACATTTCAATTCAAACCCAAAACATCCTCCACTGATTGAGTTTTTCTGATTTGGGTTTTCACCCAAGAACACACCCAGACCCTCCCTCTCTGCTCTCTCTCTCTCGCACACTCTCTCTCTCGTCTCTCTCACACTCCCTCTCTCTCGCTCTCTGTTTTGGCCGAGGGAACCCAGCAGCCGCCAAGCCCAAGGCCGGCGAACCGAGCGCCGACGCCGTCCGCCCCCTCCGCTTCCCTTCGCCGTCGTCCTCCCTCGCCGGCGAACCACAGGGCCGAAGCCCAGCCGCGGCAGCGGCGGATTTGTTCCCCCGTCGCCTCCATCGTCGCCGCCCATTTTCGCCGCCGTACCCTCCCATTGTTCTCCTTCAAATGGTAAACACAACATCCCCTACGTTAATTCCAATTCTCCCAAGTAAATTTTAATTCTCCTCCATGGATTTTGTTGTGAGAAATTAGTTGGTGGGTTTTGGTTGATGAACACCACTGTTACAGTAGTGCTTTGGGTGGAGAATGAGTATTGTTAATGGTTGTAAGTATTTGGGGTTATATTGTACATTCTGTAACTTGTGGGGTGGAAGTTGTAAGATCCGAAACTAAAAGGGGAACTAGTTGTTTGTTAACCAAATTGTTGGTATGTTGATTTTCATTATATATAAACAAAGTGTAAATCTAAATTGTTTTAACATAATACAAACTAGTTTTTATTTTCCTATAATATACATACACTATTAAAAATAAGTTCAACAATCATTTTTTTTTTTCTGAAAATAAATTTATATTATTATAAACGTTGAATCGATATTTTATTTATATTATATGTTCTTGACGACTAAATGGTCATTTTGTATATATTCGGAAAATAAGATCTTTTCACTTAATAACATTGTTGGTACTAATATGACTTTTATAAAAATATTTGACCCTTTAGATTTTAATGAAAGTTCACATTTATTTTTATAACGATATTGTCAAATTAGAATAACTACCTTTTATTTATATAAAGTAAATCGACCTTCGTGAATAAATATTCTAGATTATTAAATAAAGTTTCTTTACCTCAATTACCCTTTTTATATTTATGAAAACTAGCCTTTATTTTATATTCTATAACATTAAATAAAGTTTCTTCACCACAATTATTATTGTTATATTTATACACCAATATTTTCTTAATAAATATATATTCAAAATGTGCAACTCGTGACTAGTAAAATATAATTTGTTTGGGGAAATATTTGGGGGTTGCACTTGCATTCATATAGGACATTTAATTGTAATTGTTGCGTGAACGAAAATGTGTTAATATAGGATTATGTGATATTGTAGATTCAGAATTCGTAGGAGACGAATTCGTTGAGGACCCCTACTACTAGCTGCGTGCTTGCTTGTGTGTGAAGCTCTATCTGTTTTCAGGTAAGTTTATGCGCACAATACTTTAACTATCAAAATGTTTCTTGGCGTGTGTACTTGTGTTTCAAACAATGGTTTAAAGTCTTGAAATTTGAGAATCTCTATTGCAAATATTCTTTTGAAAGACATGTGGTTACTTCTGAATTTCGAACCGATGTTTCTAAAATGATCTTGTGGAATATAAATGAACGATAAATGATATGGGGCGATGTACAGAGGATGTGTGTGAAGGTTATGGCCGGAGGCGCACGTGAGACGACCTCCTAGGGTTTCATACCCTACCCTATACGGGTTTATAAAATTGTGAAAGCTATAGAGTACTACCTATGCATGTGTGGGTCACAACTGTATAGGGGTGTCGACACTTAAGGTCTTTTAGCTGTGTGATGGGCGGGGTAGTGTCGGGCTACCTACAAACGCTCTGGGTGAATTGGGATGGACTGTGATATCCCAAGAGGTACCTCTGTGATGATATTATTGCATCGTGACCTCTCTGTGGGCATTCGTTACCCGCTGGGCTCTAATACGCCTCAGCTCAACTAATAAGTTAAAATGTGTAATCTCTTCAGTTACATTCTTTTTATTCTTTCAGCCAAAACTCTGTTTTACATATTGTGGTATATTTCTTACTCAGTTTTTACTGATAAAATGTTTTGCTGCGTCGGCTTTTGCTATTTTAAAACCGCAGGTTTGACTAAGCTAGCTGGGATGGAACGCGCACACAAGTCAAAGAGTAGGATTGACTAGCAAACATATTGTAGTAGATGTTTCTTTTGGATTTCAAACCAAGCTTTATTATTTCTGTACCAAAAATTGTTGGAGGTTTCCTCCTTTTATTTCAATAAAGTATTCTTTGGATTATCGTTAAGTCGAACTAGCAGGAACCGTAGGATCCGGGTTGTTTCAGTTGGTATCAGAGCCGACGGTTCCAACGCTAGTGCGACTTCTCGATTTCCATTAATAAAGATAAATAATAATTGAAAGGTTTTCAAAATTTAAAATGGACATAGGACAACTAAAACCGGAAATTAAAATTAAACAAGCCGGGGATATGGGTTAGCTTAATCGTTGTTTAAATTTTCTATGTGTTTTATGCTTATCTGAGAATCCATGTTCGTTAAGAATAGATAAATTGCTTTGTGATTACAACTTGTTAAGTTGTTAGCTACTCATCCTACATGCTTACTTTATTTGAGTTTATTTCTGTCGAGTATTGAGACTGGCGCTGTTGATATCGAGTTCATGTTCACCACTGGTAATGACGAGTAGATCCACACCCATCCCACCCTTAGGATTATCAATTATGCATCTCTTTTACCACGAGAGTGAACGTTTAGCTAGCTTTAAGATTGTTATTTCCTTTCGAGATTGATATGTTTCATTTAATTGTTATGTGGATTATTTGATGGATGGATTAATATATGTTTAAGTGTTTAAACTTATTTGGTGCATTCATGTGTACTGAAATAGATTCCTTCCTTCATATCATCTACCTTGCTAAGAAGACAGACTTACCAACTCCTACTCCAAATATCTATCTTCATCTCTGCGCTTAGTGGAGAAGTCGTACCTTGTAATACCATATACCTCGAATTCAACCTAGATGTCTTAAGAGCCAAGCTACCTTCTGATCTGATTCTTTTCGATCTTGGTAACCTAGACATCACCTTAGATATGGACTGACTTACCAAATACAAAGTAACCATAGAGTGTGCCAACCAAAAGTTAGATTCCATAGACCCAAAAGGTGAACGTCTATCCTATAGAGGTATAACCAGTGAACCCAAAATCCAAATCGTGCCAGCCTTGACCATCCTCTCATATGTGAAGATTTATACAATATCTCCTATACAATCCAGCACTTCGTGTGGTCCGATAAATCTGGAACTCAGTTTTCCTTTCTGTTTAAAACAAATAACCCTTTTGGAGGTGAAACCACCATGAACACTTTGTCGCCATTCTTGAACTCCAATAACCTTTTCTTGAAATCCTCTCAAGTATCTTGTCGATCACGGATCACCTTCATCCTTTGCTGAATCATCTCAATCTGGTTTGTCGAGTCCTCGATCATTTGTTTTCCAAGAATAATCGTCTCTCCATTTTTACTCCAACACAGTCGTGTCCTGCATTCCTCCTATGCAATGCCTCGCAGGATGTCATCCCTATGCTAGCATGATAGCTGATTATAAGCGGAAAATTGTCCATCCATGAACCTCCAAAGTCCAAAATTCATGCCCTTAGCATGTCTTCTAACGTTTCAATCGTTCGATTAGTCTATCCATCCGTAGCTGATCGAGATTCCGTGTTGAACCTAGTCTCAGTGCCCATGGCCTATGCAGCTCTTTCGAGAAATGTGATATGAAGTTTGAATCCCTATCTGAAATAATCAAGCTTGTTACTCCGTTTAATCTTACCGCATTCTTGATGTATGAGTCCACCCTCTTTTCCATGTTCCAAGTTTCCTTCACAGAAATGAATCTTGTCGTCTTGTTCAGTCTATCGACTACCATCTAGATCTGGATCAACCCATTCGTCGAAACAGGTAAAGCTGTAACAAATTCCATTGAGATGGAGTCCCATTTCCGATCTCCAAATAGTGCAATATCCCGCCTGGTCTCTTGTGCTCGAGCCTGACCCTTTTGGCAAATCAAACACCGAAAGTTCCTTTTGACAAAACCAGTTATTTTCCTTCTTCATATCTTTCCACCACAAGTACTATTCCAAATCCTTGTATAACTTGCCTTTTCCTGGATGTACCGATTATGGTGTGTTATGAGTTTCCTTCGTAATCTTCTCTTTTACATCCGCACATTTCATTAGTACACACCATCTTTTCTTGAAATTCACTATACCATCTTTCTCCACTTTGGAATCGAATGCGTCGCCTTTGTTAATTCTCTCCTTCATCTTTTGTAAGAACATTTCTTTCTGTGATTCATTTATCTCTACAAAGACTTCTGTCACTATTGTCAAATTACACAGCATGTTACTCGTGGTTCTCTTCATGCAAACTCAAATCTCTAGCTCACGAAACTCTCCGCAAAGCTTAATTGGCAAACCCCACATTGTTATGATTCGTCTTTCAGCTCAATGCATTCGCTACTACATTAGTTTTTCCTTCGTGGTATTCGATATTGATGTCGAAGCCCTTCACTAACTCTAGCAACCTTCTTTGGCACATATTCAACTCCTTCTGGGTGAATATGCTCTTCAGGCTCTTGTCATCTATAAAGAACTTGCAAGTCGTACCTTTGATATAATGTCTCCTGATCTTCATTGCAACACAAAGACTGCCAACTCCAAATCATGAGCATGGTAATTCTTGTCATAAGACTTTTGCTGCCTAGAAGCATAAGCGATCACCTTGCCAGTTTTTCTTTGCATTAAAACACATCCTATCCCAGGCTTGAACGCATCGTTTTAGTTTTCAAATTCTTTTCTTCAATTGGTAACATTATCACATGTGCTGACTTCATCATATCCTTCAGCGTTTGTATTGGGTAGACTCTATAACGTTTTTCACGACCCAAACTCAAAAACTTATGTTCCTGACCCGAATCATATCCTCGTTGCGAGCACGTCGAACTTGATCTCTCCCTTACCGACACCTCTTCGACCAAATTCGACTCGAGTGACGGGGACGTCACTCCTTTTAAGGGAGATGTGATTTAACAACCCTGCGTTCAATTACCCGCTTTTGTCTTGTTACATGTTTAACAGCCCTGCATTTAATTACATGCGCTGTCTTATTATAGGTGCACATTAGAACTGCATAATTGCGTTGGGTGATTTGATTTATGCTTGGGCGCTTTGATTTATACCTGCGTTGGGAGATTGGTTTACCTTAAGCTTCGGGGACGAAGCTTTGTTTTAAGGGAGATGTGATGTAATACCCCGATATTTTCGGGGGTATTTTTGGGAGTTTTACGAATTTTCGGGGCCATTGGTGGGTATTATAAAAGTAGTTTTATTTACTATACAGTTTTTGTTTTCATAGTATGATTATTACTATTATTATTATTATTGTTATTATTACTATTATTATTATTATTATTATTACTACTACTATTACTACAACAACTACTATAATTATTATTATTAGTCTTAACAAAAAGAAATTTTTTTTTTTCTTTTATAAAAAGTTTTATTATCATAAGTATTGTTATTCTTGCTATTACTATTATTATTATTATTATTTTTATCAAAGAAATTTTTTTTTCTTAAAAGTTCATTTTTGTAGTTAGTTAGTTATGTGTTAATTAGTTGGTGAAGTGTAGCGGGTCGTGTAAAGTTTTTAACGTGGCCAAAACGTGTTTTTAATTAGTTATTGCGTAGCGAACCACCGCGATGATTAGTGTGCCCGCCACACCATAATAACCCACCTTCATCTTCCCCAAAAGGTTGCAATTTTGAGCAGAAAATTTCTCTGCTAATTTTCCGTCGAATCCACCACGGCATGACACGATTTTGACCTCCTCTTCACCAAATTTTCGTCCCGATTCGTTTTAATCAAGTTAAAGATCAATCTTCCACCAATTACTCCATTTGGACATTTCAATTCAAACCCAAAACATCCTCCACTGATTGAGTTTTTCTGATTTGGGTTTTCACCCAAGAACACACCCAGACCCTCCCTCTCTGCTCTCTCTCTCTCGCACACTCTCTCTCTCGTCTCTCTCACACTCCCTCTCTCTCGCTCTCTGTTTTGGCCGAGGGAACCCAGCAGCCGCCAAGCCCAAGGCCGGCGAACCGAGCGCCGACGCCGTCCGCCCCCTCCGCTTCCCTTCGCCGTCGTCCTCCCTCGCCGGCGAACCACAGGGCCGAAGCCCAGCCGCGGCAGCGGCGGATTTGTTCCCCCGTCGCCTCCATCGTCGCCGCCCATTTTCGCCGCCGTACCCTCCCATTGTTCTCCTTCAAATGGTAAACACAACATCCCCTACGTTAATTCCAATTCTCCCAAGTAAATTTTAATTCTCCTCCATGGATTTTGTTGTGAGAAATTAGTTGGTGGGTTTTGGTTGATGAACACCACTGTTACAGTAGTGCTTTGGGTGGAGAATGAGTATTGTTAATGGTTGTAAGTATTTGGGGTTATATTGTACATTCTGTAACTTGTGGGGTGGAAGTTGTAAGATCCGAAACTAAAAGGGGAACTAGTTGTTTGTTAACCAAATTGTTGGTATGTTGATTTTCATTATATATAAACAAAGTGTAAATCTAAATTGTTTTAACATAATACAAACTAGTTTTTATTTTCCTATAATATACATACACTATTAAAAATAAGTTCAACAATCATTTTTTTTTTCTGAAAATAAATTTATATTATTATAAACGTTGAATCGATATTTTATTTATATTATATGTTCTTGACGACTAAATGGTCATTTTGTATATATTCGGAAAATAAGATCTTTTCACTTAATAACATTGTTGGTACTAATATGACTTTTATAAAAATATTTGACCCTTTAGATTTTAATGAAAGTTCACATTTATTTTTATAACGATATTGTCAAATTAGAATAACTACCTTTTATTTATATAAAGTAAATCGACCTTCGTGAATAAATATTCTAGATTATTAAATAAAGTTTCTTTACCTCAATTACCCTTTTTATATTTATGAAAACTAGCCTTTATTTTATATTCTATAACATTAAATAAAGTTTCTTCACCACAATTATTATTGTTATATTTATACACCAATATTTTCTTAATAAATATATATTCAAAATGTGCAACTCGTGACTAGTAAAATATAATTTGTTTGGGGAAATATTTGGGGGTTGCACTTGCATTCATATAGGACATTTAATTGTAATTGTTGCGTGAACGAAAATGTGTTAATATAGGATTATGTGATATTGTAGATTCAGAATTCGTAGGAGACGAATTCGTTGAGGACCCCTACTACTAGCTGCGTGCTTGCTTGTGTGTGAAGCTCTATCTGTTTTCAGGTAAGTTTATGCGCACAATACTTTAACTATCAAAATGTTTCTTGGCGTGTGTACTTGTGTTTCAAACAATGGTTTAAAGTCTTGAAATTTGAGAATCTCTATTGCAAATATTCTTTTGAAAGACATGTGGTTACTTCTGAATTTCGAACCGATGTTTCTAAAATGATCTTGTGGAATATAAATGAACGATAAATGATATGGGGCGATGTACAGAGGATGTGTGTGAAGGCTATGGCCGGAGGCGCACGTGAGACGACCTCCTAGGGTTTCATACCCTACCCTATACGGGTTTATAAAATTGTGAAAGCTATAGAGTACTACCTATGCATGTGTGGGTCACAACTGTATAGGGGTGTCGACACTTAAGGTCTTTTAGCTGTGTGATGGGCGGGGTAGTGTCGGGCTACCTACAAACGCTCTGGGTGAATTGGGATGGACTGTGATATCCCAAGAGGTACCTCTGTGATGATATTATTGCATCGTGACCTCTCTGTGGGCATTCGTTACCCGCTGGGCTCTAATACGCCTCAGCTCAACTAATAAGTTAAAATGTGTAATCTCTTCAGTTACATTCTTTTTATTCTTTCAGCCAAAACTCTGTTTTACATATTGTGGTATATTTCTTACTCAGTTTTTACTGATAAAATGTTTTGCTGCGTCGGCTTTTGCTATTTTAAAACCGCAGGTTTGACTAAGCTAGCTGGGATGGAACGCGCACACAAGTCAAAGAGTAGGATTGACTAGCAAACATATTGTAGTAGATGTTTCTTTTGGATTTCAAACCAAGCTTTATTATTTCTGTACCAAAAATTGTTGGAGGTTTCCTCCTTTTATTTCAATAAAGTATTCTTTGGATTATCGTTAAGTCGAACTAGCAGGAACCGTAGGATCCGGGTTGTTTCAGCCACCATCTCCAACCCCCTACACCTCACTCACCCTCTCTGCTCTCCCTCTCTCTCTGTTTTGCCGACGAGAAGACGCAGCAGAAGCAGCGGCATCATGCCGCTGCCCTCCCGACGAAAACCCGCCGGGAAGTATGGCCGCCACCATCACGGCCACCCATCTCTCCCACTTTCTACCAATCTCTCCCTCTCTTCCCTATCTGGTTTGCTCGACTAAGACACAGGAGGACGAAACAACAGCAGAAACCGCAGCAGCAGCCGAAAACGCCGGCGAGAACTCCATTTTTTCCGGCGAACTTCGAGCCCAAGCAAATTAGAGGCGCCCGGCCTCTTCCACCTACCCCCTTAGCCTCCTGGAGGTCCGACCAGGTCTGTGGAGGTCCAAGACGAAGCCAAGAACCACCGGAGAAGCCCCGGAGAAAGCTCCACCTCCGGCGACCCGACGGCGACCTTGACCTGTGCGAATTCTTGACCGTTTCTCGCGAAATTTGATATGGGTATGCTCGAAATCTTCCCCTGAGTTGATTTTAGTAATCAAAACCAAGTTTTAAGGCCTCAAATCCACTTTTTAATCGGTTAGTTTGAATGTTTATGTTTAGGGCGTTAAAGTGTCATTTTCAGAAACTTTTCAGGGGGGTTATAATGTCGTTTCAGAAACTTGGGGGGAGGCAGTTGTCATTTCAGAAACTTTTGGGTACTAAATATAATTTTTAATTTCAGTTTCATTTATAAAATTAGTTTTTATATATTATTATTTATAAATTATTTTTGGGGGTTAAACAATATTAAAGAAAATATGTTTTGGGTTTATAAATAAGTTAAAATTAGTATTTGTATTGAGAAAAATAAAAGGGAGCTAGAAATATATAGTTTGTATACTTGTTGAGATTATATTAAGTTAGAAGCTCCGATTTGTAGGTGACGATTCCGTAGACGAGAACGAATTATAGGACGTGCTTGGATTTTGGTAAGTTAATATGCCTAGCCTCGTGTGCCTTTCTTTCATTTCGCGTATCGTGTGAGTTATTTGTGATTTACTACCGTACTTGAATTATTTGAGTTGTTTATTTGTTTTTGAAATACTCCTCCTTGAAGTCTCGTTTGAAATTGGTATCCAAATCTAAATAACAATCCGAAAGTGAAACATCTAAATGAAATACTTGTAAAAGTGAATCCCCAAGACGGACCACGTCATTGGGTTGGAACAACGAAATTTCAAATTTGTTGCCTCGGTTACCAAGAGTAGCACACCGCTCACTTTTTGGTCGAATCTGAATATCTCTCAATCATACATCGATTACTTTATTTTTATGCCACACCGGCTTTTTGTTCGGAGCTCTTTACACGATTCTATACCTTGAATGAAAATACGTAATTATGTAAAGTGGAAAGCCGTTGTGCGTGGGTTTGTGCCATATCCCTGATACGATACATTCCTGACATATTGTGTTGGTTACTGTTATGAGATTATGAGATTATGAGGCTCTGACCTCCTTTTGATTGAGTTATGGTTATGAGGCGCTATGATGCGACCTCCTGTGATTGAGTTATGGTTGTGGTAGTGCTTTTGCACATATGAGAAAGAGGTTGTGGATTGGATATGGTCACGCCCCGTATCAACTAGTTGCTAAAATGAAATTCTGGACTCGGTTCCTATGGATATGAGATGTCTTGAGATTAAAGTATTATTGTGAATGGCTATTAACAGTGAGATCCCGGGATGGACCACATCTTCGGGTTAATAACACGAAATTTGAGATCGTTACGGAGTTTGACACACCGAATCAGTTGTGAACGCTTTTCCCGCGAGTGTTTGATATTTATTATTTATCAGCGAATTGATTATTCCTGTCATATGTCTCATCATCTGTTTACGTTCTATGGGTGTTAGCTTACTCAGCCGTTTGCTGACTATTTTCTGTAAAAACTGCATCGGCTTTTGCTATTTTAAAACCGCAGGTTGGCTATCGAGGTGGGGGACGTTCACGACACTTTGGACAGGAAAGCTTGCTAGTTGAAGATCACGTAGTATATTATCTCACCTAAAAGTGTATTCCTTGATTTTCAAAAGATTATCAGTGTTTGTATTTGTATGGAAATTGTAAAATTTATAATTTGAGGTTTTATGTTATCGATGGTTGTACTAGCGGTGAACCGACGATCCTTATCCGTTCCCAATGAGGCTCATCACCTCGGGCGGAGACATCTCTTCCGAACGTGGGGCCCGGCCGGCCAAGCGTAAAATAGCTATCTTGCCTCGAATAGATGGAGAAACCATATTAGGGGCATAACGGGTAAGCTCGGTAAAAACTTGGCCTCATACTGCATAACAGACATAATACCCTGCTTCACGTTCAAAAACTCACGAGCCTTAGCTGCCCGAACCACCTCTGGAAAGAACTTCTTCAAAAACATAGTCTTGAAGGTCTTCCACGACATAAGTGATATGTCTAGGTTAGAGGTAACCAAATACCACCACTGATCAGCCTCATCTTCCAACTGAAAAGTAGCTAACCTCACCTTAATCTCATCCCCAAAGATTCCCATAACATTAAAAGTCTTCTCAATCTCCTCACCCAATGCTCAGCCGCAACCGGGTCAGGAGTACCTCAAAAAATAGGTGGATTCTGCCTCTTAAAATCCTTAAGGGCCTTCATAGTATCAGGGTTAGCACCCTCATTAGATGCACTACTATCTCCATTCGTCCCATTCCCCAAGTTTGCTGTAGCCATCTACAACAAAAACATCTTGTAATACCCGAGATTTTCCTAATTATATTTTAGTAATTTGTGAATTTTAATTAGTTATTTTTATGATGTTTTTTTTTAAGTTTTATACATATTAACTTATAAATATTTATTTATATAACATATATATATATAGTATAAAATTAAAATGTTTATTCTATATAAAAAATAATTTATTATTTGTCGTGTATAGCTCGTTATCACGTTTATAAATTTTCGTCACGTTTAAAACGTTCGCCGCGAGTTAAATTCCGTCATGCACCACTTTTTACGTGTCGAACCACCGCGTGACTTAGCGAATCCGCCACACCGAATAACATCCTCTCACCCATCACTTCACATTTTCCTTTTTTTTCTTTTCCTTTTTTTTCTTTCTTTTTTTTCCCTTTCACCTCTGCTTCTCCCTGACCCCTCCCTGCTGCAGCCGCCCGAGAAACCCACGCCGTACCTCCCTGCAACAGCCACCCACGCCCGCCTCCTTCACCAGCTAGCTACCAGCTAGCTTCCCATCTCAAATCAAATCAACAGCCTCCATTCATCACCTCCCTCACCTTCTTAATCTCCTCCTTCTTCATCTTCTTCACCTCCACGCTCTGTTTTCTTTGCCGAGACCAAACCCAGCAAACCAGCCACCACCACCGTGAGCCACCACTCTGCTCTCAACCCCGATCCCACCTCCATCTCTGCCTACTCTCGTTTTCTCCCCAACATCACCACCACTCCCATCTCGCTGCTCTGTTTTTGCCGCAGCAAAACAGAGCATCACAGCCCCTCACCACCACCTCCAATCACCGTCACCACTCACCACCAGCATCACCCTCATCTCTCCCTCTCACTCTCGGCCTAACCCCATCGCTGCCCCGTCGAAACAGCGGCAGAACAACAACCGCAGCAGCAGCGGCAACGGAGGCAGTGAGCCCCGACGCCGCCGCCGTCCTCCTCTGTTTCCGACCACCACCGCAGCTCCGCCTCTCCCTCTGCCTGCTACTACCTCCCAATCGAACCCAGGTGCTAGAACGACCGGAGGCCAAGCTCCGATCGAACCCAAGGGCACGATTTCGCCGGAAATCTTCGACCCACTCTCCTCCTCCGTTTTCCGGTAAATTGAACCCTCTCTCGTCGATTTATAAGCTCTAAATTCCTGCATAATCATGTATGTTTGTGGGTATGTGTGTGGGTGTGTGTTGGTGTTTGAATCGGGAAGAAACCCAATTGGAGAAGAGGTTGTCTTTGAATAAAATTGTGTTGCAGAGGGGTTTTGTTGTTCAATTGGAAAGTTGGAGGCTATACTTTATCACATGTTTAAAAGTTGTTAGTGTTAGTGGGGGGTGCTTGCTGTCATTTCCAGAAACATGATATATATGTATTTATACTTGTATTTACTTTGTATTTAGTTAGTATAAATATTTATTTAATTTCTGTTAATTTATATACTAAATATAATTACAAAATAAATTAGTTTTGTAACACAAAATAAAAATAGAAATTTATGATAATTGTAAATTATATATGTTTCTATATTTATATTTAGTTGTTGAAAAATAAGTTATTAAAAAAAATATACTTTGTGTATGTTTAAGTATTTATTCGATAAAGATTATATTGTTGAAAAGATGAAATAATTCTAAATTTCGTTTTCATTATATTACTAGTAATATTTCAATAAAGTGTACTACTTGATATTATTTTATCAACAAGTAAATTCGTTTAATTAGAATATTAAATAGTTTTCACTCCTTAAAATTATTGGTTAATTTTCTGAAATAAATTTGGAGTTTATAAATACGTTAGGGGTATTCGATTAAGCTTTCGCATTCATATCATATAGGACATATGCATTGTCTATTTGCAATACGAACTTGTTTGTGATTAGGATTTTATGTGTATGATTGTAGAGCCTGTCTTCGACGAGCTAGTTGATCCCGACGTTGTGTACGAGTAGCGGCTTAGTTAGCACTTTTGGCTCTCACGGTGAGTATTCATGCTTAGCGTTGCGTACTTATCTTCTTTCGTGTCAAATGTGATTTTATTTCACGTCTCAAAATATACTTGTGATACATGCCTAGTTTTGTGTGCCAATTCCTTTCATGTGATACTCGTTTATCTGAAAATAATTGTCGTGCTTTATTCCGAAATTTCTAAACTTGCCGTACTCACTTTTAAATCGTCACTGTATCACTTGTTTTCAAATCGGAAAACTAATTGTTCAAATATCACTAAGTCGGAATTCATTAATAACGTAAAGTGAAAGAATCGCAAGTACTGGAACCAGTTGGGTCTACGACAGTGCTATACGCCTACGTTGTGTTACTTTACGTTACGTTACTATCGGGTGATGATTCCCTGGGCCAGGTCCCTAAAGAGATACTGGGATAATCCCCTGGGCTCCAGTCCCTAAACTTATTTCGGGTGATGATTCCCTGGGTTTTAGCCCATAAAGACATGGGACTCAGTGCGCCCCGATTCCTTTCGCCGTAGGCTGGAATCCAGCATTCTAGTACTACCCTTCTGACTTACAATCTTAAGGGGGTGTCGACACTTAAGGTCTAGTAGTTGGCTTGTATGATGACTAGCGGGATCGGAAACCCCGATCCACAACGCTTGGCAGAGAGGTCGGGTTATCAGAACCCCCTATAAGCCAGTATCATCTTTTATTATTCACCCTGGTCTCTCCTGGTTAATGCGAGTTAATAATGCGACATCTTTGTCCCTAAATCCGGAAGCTGTGATTTATAAGCCGTGTTCTACTTAGACATGCAACTTGAAAGAATATCCTTGGAATTGAATTTCTGAACGTTTGATAGTCTTTCGAAACATTGCAAACCCTGATCTTTATACTTATACTCTGTTACTGTTTAAACTACTTCAAAATGTAAACCCCGAAACCTTTCTTAGCCGTTCTGTTTTACATGCTAAGGTGTATATTCACTCAGTTTTTACTGATACTCGGAAAACTGCGGTCTTGTGTCTTTTAATTCCCCCGCAGGTATATGACTGGTTTGCATGGGGTAACGCGCTGGACTCACGATTCGTTCTCACCTGCAAACAGTATCAATTAGTAATTAACCGTAGAGCAAACTTTTGGTGTAATATCTCTTTTGCTAGGCTTGTTGTCCTGTTTGGACTCAGCTACAAACAATGTTATCGTGTAAACTTTTAATCAGTAGTTTGGATGTTTCCTTTCACTTTCTTGTTACTAATACTCCTTATACGAAAGGGTAAGTCCCTGTATGGAGGACACTACACCGATCTCCGGTCCCTCTGGAAATCGGGGGTGTAACAGTTGGTATCAGAGCAGTGACATCCAATTAGGACCGTAGGGAGAAAACGTTTAAAAACTAAGACTTTTGAAATTTACTACAACCAAGTTTGAACTTGATTAGGGCAACATAAAAGCTAAGTAAAATAAAGACAAGCCGGGGTGTATGGGTGTTCACTTTTACTTATTCTAACATGCTAAATTGTTATATGCTTTATGCTTCTGTCGTGTTTATATGCGCTTTAGTTTATTTACACACTCCTAGGGTGACTTACCTTAAGAGAACCTTTAGGAAGATGGAATATTAGACTAATAGATTGTTTTTCCTTACCTTGTAGATGGCCGTAAGAATCCGAACCCCGACTCGCGCAGAGTTTAGAGACAACTACCCTGCTGGTACCCAGCGAAGGCCTGGGGAGACTATCACCCAATTCTGCAACAGGGTAGAAGGGCGATGTGAGCTTTGGGCCCTTAGGTACCACCGTACCGATAACTTCTACCATAACCTGGTGAAGGTGCACTGCATCCTAGCTTCTCTGCCCAGTGTTGAGCCTTACTTGGCCCTTAAGCACGAGTACCGTGGCATAGTGAACCACTCCTTGAGGCCCCAGCCTTCCGGCTACCGTCATAACGGTGGATGAACTGTAACCCCTGAGTCCCTTTGTGCCCGTTTGGTTCAGGCCGAGATGCATTGGGCCGACCCAAACAACCCTAGGTCGGAGATTGAGGTCACCGACTACGAGACTTTCGACGACTAGCTAGTAGGGAGCCCCACCCTCCCACTCCTTTCAAAAGGACTCTTTTGTCAGTCCAGGCTCTCTTGCCATTAGGACTTTTCCTTTTATGCTTGTAAGCTATGTAGGTTGTGTACTTTATTTTGGGAGACGATAGTATTCTCACGTTCTGAACTTATTTGTATCTTGATGAATTTAAGGGTTGTATACCCTCTCTTTTGGTAATGTATGACAAGCAGTCTCGCTTTAGCTCTTATGCTCATTTACTTGGGAGAAATTTATTTCTCGAATTGCGTGTATCTCGATAACATAACTTAAGCGTTTAACTCTTATTGCATGCTTGTGTATCTGATGTTGTTATATGTGATTAGAATTGTTTTATACGCGTTAGTTAAGTTATATCATCATGCATATCCCGCACCAAAATAATCGATAGGCAATAGTGTAGGGCGCATGAACGATAGGCAACACCGCTACGCCACTAGAAGCAACGCGTCAGCCCAAATGGAGGGAGTTGAAGAATTGCACCCACAGGTGACTCAACTGATCGCTCAGATGGGTCAGTTTGTTCAGGCTGTGAAGAACAACCAGGGCGCTCCAAACAACAATGTTGCCAACGAACGGGGACCAGACTGGTCTAAGAAGATAGGTCAGAGGAACCCGAGCAACTTTTATGGGAAAGAGGATCCAGTACTGCTCGAAAACTGGATTAGGGACATCGATAAAATCTTCCATGCTGTGGAATGTTCCGAAGCCCGCAAGGTCAATGAGGCGGCTTTCTATTTCAAAGACAAGGCCGATAACTGGTGGACAGCTAATCGAGCAAGGCTCTTGGCTCAAGAAGGCTTTGACTGGGAAGCAATGAAGGCTGCTATGAGGACAAACTTCTATCCAGAACACGTGAAGGAACGGAAGTATAATGAGTTCATCGCGTTGAAGTAGGGCAACGACTCTGTAACGGACTATTATGACAAGTTCGTGGAGTTAGCTCGGTTCGCTGAAGACACAGTGCCAACAGAAGGGCGCATGGTTACCCGCTTTATAGCAGGACTGAAGCTTGAAGTACAGAGGACTATGCTCACTAGAGGCTATGACATCTTGTCAGAAGCCTATGGAGTAGCAGCGAACATATGGAGAATCGATGAGACGCTAGTTCAACAATCAAGGAAGAGGAAGCTGGAAGGCCAAGGAATTGGAGGCTATGGCCATGGAGGAAGCAATAACCAGAGTTCGGACAAGCGTTTCAGAACCGGTAATGGTGGAGGCAATTTCCACCAGAACCGTGGAAATGGTGGCAACCGGAACCAGTACAACTGCAACAGGTGTGGTCACAACCATCGGGGATTCACTTGTGATGGCGCAGCTTTAGCTTGCAGATTCCGTGGCATCAGAGGCCACATATCCATCGACTGTAAGAAGAGGATGGCAGCTGAGAAACGTCAAGGTTTCAATGGGCAGAATAATCGAGGAAACGGACAGAATTTCTAAGGCAACGGGCAGAACTACCAGGGGAACCGGCAGAATCAAAATGGGAATGGATTCCGGCAGAACAATTCAAATGGGGGAAATCAGGTCCGCAACAACAACTTCAGGAATGGTGTCACTGGTCAGCAGGGAAACTACAACAATGGGAATGGCAACGGGAACGGTTGGCAGAACAGGAATGGGACTGCTAATGGTAACAACGGTAACTACAGAGCTGGCAACAATGGGAATGGAAATGGAGGAAATGAAGCTCAGGGAAACAACCAGAGGCCGGGTGGCCAGATATTTGTGATGAACCGGACAGAAGCGGAAGCAGCGAACAACGTGGTGACTGGTACTTTTCTTGTCCACAATCATCCTGCTTTCACATTATTTGATTCTGGAGCATCTCTGTCATTCATATCATCTGCATTTGCTAAGAAGATAGGACTAGTACCTTCAGCTAGAACCCCAATAGCAGTTGCGACACCTAACGGTCAAGTAGTGAGTTGCGACACTATTTGTGAAGAAGTAGAGGTCAACATCTTAGGTTGCACCTTACCATCGAATCTCATTGAGTTTAACCTTGGAGAGATTGAAGTTATCTTGGGAATGGATTGGTTGACGGAATACAAGGCCAATATCATCTGTGCTGATCAGAAGGTGAGGCTAAGAGGACCCAACAGGGAGCGTATTTCCTATAGCAGTGTTCCTAGGGAACCTTCAGTCAAGATTGTCTCGGCCTTAACCATCGCTAACCAGGTTAAGAAAGGCCATGAGGCTTACTTGTGTTACATTCAAGACCTTAACGCGTCAGAGAACGTGTTGGCAGATATACCCGTAGCACGGGAATTCCCGGACGTGTTCCCGGATGAAATCCCGGGTATGCCACCGACAAGGGAAGTGGAGTTTACAATCGAAGTTGTGCCAGGAACGGCACCAGTTTCGAAGGCACCATACCGCATGGCGCCCGCAGATCTGAAAGAGTTGAAGGATCAGTTGAAGGAGCTACTAGAGAAGGGATACATTAGACCAAGTGTATCGCCTTGGGGAGCACCAGTCCTTTTCGTGAAGAAGAAGGATGGAAGCCTCAGGCTATGTATTGACTACCGGGAGCTCAACAGCGTCACGATCAAGAACAAGTATCCATTGCCGAGGATAGACGACATGTTTGATCAATTGCAAGGAGCAAGTGTCTTTTCGAAGATTGATTTGAGAACAGGCTACCACCAACTGAGAGTGGCAGAGAAGGACATACCGAAGACTCCCTTCAGGACAAGGTATGGACATTACGAGTTCACAGTGATGTCTTTCGGTTTAACCAATGCACCAGCAGTATTTATGGATGTGATGAACCGAACGTTGAGACCGTTCATAGACCGTTTTGTGGTAGTGTTCATCGACGACATACTGGTGTATTCGAAGAGCAAGGAAGAGCATGAGGATCACCTTAGGCAAGTTTTGGGAACCCTCAGGGAGGATAAGTTCTATGCAAAGTTGTCTAAGTGCGAGTTTTGGCTGGACAGAGTTCCATTCTTGGGACATATCATCTCTAGTGAAGGAGTGTCAGTTGATCCAGCTAAGACGACAGCAGTGAAGGATTGGCCTAGACCGAAGAATGCGTCAGAAATCAGAAGTTTTCTGGGATTGGCAGGCTATTACCGTAGATTCGTGAAGGACTTTTCAAAGATCGCAAGGCCCTTGACGAAATTGACTAAGAAGACCGTGAAGTATGTTTGGAATGAAAGCTGCGAGGAGGCGTTCCAAATCTTAAAGGAGAAGCTGACTACCGCACCCGTGTTAACTCTACCTAATGAGTCAGGGGAGTTTGTGGTGTATAGCGACGCATCGAAGAAGGGCTTGGGATGCGTGCTTATGCAAGACAGGAAGGTTATTGCCTACGCATCCAGGCAGTTGAAACCGCATGAAGAGAACTATGCGACACATGACTTGAAGCTTGCAGCAGTTGTGTTCGCGCTCAAGATTTGGAGGCATCATCTTTATGGAGCGACTTGTCGGATGTTCACCAACCACAATAGCTTGAAGTACATCTTCACCCAGAAGGAGCTGAACCACAGGCAAAGGAGATGGTTAGAGCTGATCAAGGACTACAACTTAGAGATTCAGTACCATGAAGGGAAGGAAAACGTAGTTGCAGACGCCTTAAGCAGGAAATCAAGTCATACAGTGAATTCCATGTGGGTTTTACCACACCGATTGTGCAAAGAGTTTGAGAAGATGCAAATCGAGGTAATGGAACAAGGAGCTGTGAGAAACATGTTGGAAAGTATGACGACTGTGCCTGACATCTTGGAAGAGATAAAGAAAGGCCAGCCAGGAGACGTGAAGCTGGAAAGGATTAGAAAGAAAATCGAGTACGGTTCAACAAAGGAATTTCAGATTCACGGAGACGGGAGTATTCGATATAAGGGAAGGTTGTGTGTACCCCAGAAGTGTGCAGACATCAAGGAGAAGTTGATGCAGGAGGCGCATTGCACACCTTACTAAGTGCATCCCGGAGGGGACAAGTTATACAAGGATCTGAAGATGCAATTTTGGTGGCCCAAGATGAAGAATGAAGTAGCAGAGTTCGTGGCTCGATGTCTCACGTGCCAGAAAGTAAAGTTTGAGCACAAGAGAATGGGCGGACTAGTGCAACCACTGGAAGTTCCTAAGTGGAAATGGGATGCGATCTCAATGGATTTTGTCACGGCCCTACCAGTACCGAGGAATGGGCTGAATTCGATCTGGGTAATAGTCGACAGATTGACCAAGACGGCAAGATTCATTCCGATGAAGGACACGTGGAACATGGAACAGAGAGCAGACACATACGTAAAGAACATAGTGCGGTATCATGGAGTACCAGAATCGATAGTTTCGGACAGAGATCCAAACTTTCTCTCTCATTTCTGGCAAGCACTTAAGGAAGCGTTGGGGACAAAGTTATGTTCCAGTACAGCCTTTCACCCAACCACATATGGCCAAACAGAGAGGACAATCCAGACTTTGGAGGATATGTTGCGTGCTTGTGTCATGGATTTTCAGGGTTCATGGGTTGATAGACTACCGCTGATAGAGTTTTCCTACAACAACAGTTACCATGCCAGCATTGGGATGGCACCTCATGAAGCATTGTACGGGAGGAAGTGTAGGACTCCACTTTGCTGGAGCGACATTAGCGAGACAGTTGTACTTGGACCACAGATCATTGAGGATATGACTGACCAGGTTCGACTTATTCAGCAGAAGATGAAAGCAGCACAAGATAGGCAGAAATCATATGCAGATCAGAAAAGAAGGCCACTCGAGTTCCAAGTGGGCGATAAAGTATTTCTGAAAGTTTCACCGACCAAGGGAGTAAAGAGGTTCAACCAGAAAGGGAAGTTAAGCCCCAAGTTCATTGGACCATATGATATCGTGGAAAGGATTGGAGAGTTGGCATATAGACTGGATTTACCATCGAATCTCGGACGTGTTCACAACGTATTCCATGTATCGCAGCTGAAGAGATACATCGCCGACAAATCCCACGTCCTAGATCCTGAACCCATAGAATTGGATCCTGCGCTAACTTACGAGGAACATCCAGTCAAGATCTTAGACCGCAAGACGAGGGAAACACGGAACAAGAGCACCAACTTGGTCAAAGTTCTATGGACGAATCATCAGACTGAGGAAGCTACTTGGGAAACCAAGGACGAGATGAGGAATAAGTACCCGCACCTCTTCGTCGATGAGGTATTAACCGAGTTCCGGGGACGTCACTCCTCTAAGGGGGAGAGGATGTAAAACCCCATTAATTCCTGCTATTACTTACCCTAGCATCTCATCTCATATAATCATGCTATCCTCATACCGTCGCATTGCATTAGTCACTTGCATCTCATGGGTTTCTTGTCTACGTGTTACTGCATTAGTATATTGGCATTTAGAGACCCGTATATTCTATTACCGCGCTCAAGCTTCGAGGACGAAGCTTAGTCCAAGGAGGGTAGGATGTAATACCCGAGATTTTCCTAATTATATTTTAGTAATTTGTGAATTTTAATTAGTTATTTTTATGATGTTTTTTTTTAAGTTTTATACATATTAACTTATAAATATTTATTTATATAACATATATATATATATTTAGTATAAAATTAAAATGTTTATTTTATATAAAAAATAATTTATTATTTTTCGTGTATAGCTCGTTATCACGTTTATAAATTTTCGTCGCGTTTAAAACATTCGCCGCGAGTTAAATTCCGTCATGCACCACTTTTTACGTGTCGAACCACCGCGTGACTTAGCGAATCCGCCACACCGAATAACATCCTCTCACCCATCACTTCACATTTTCCTTTTTTTTTTATTTTCCTTTTTTTTCTTTCTTTTTTTTTCCCTTTCACCTCTGCTTCTCCCTGACCCCTCCCTGCTGCAGCCGCCCGAGAAACCCACGCCGTACCTCCCTGCAACAGCCACCCACGCCCGCCTCCTTCACCAGCTAGCTACCAGCTAGCTTCCCATCTCAAATCAAATCAACAGCCTCCATTCATCACCTCCCTCACCTTCTTAATCTCCTCCTTCTTCATCTTCTTCACCTCCACGCTCTGTTTTCTTTGCCGAGACCAAACCCAGCAAACCAGCCACCACCACCGTGAGCCACCACTCTGCTCTCAACCCCGATCCTACCTCCATCTCTGCCTACTCTCTGTTTCTCCCCAACATCACCACCACTCCCATCTCGCTGCTCTGTTTTTGCCGCAGCAAAACAGAGCATCACAGCCCCTCACCACCACCTCCAATCACCGTCACCACTCACCACCAGCATCACCCTCATCTCTCCCTCTCACTCTCGGCCTAACCCCCTCGCTGCCCCGTCGAAACAGCGGCAGAACAACAACCGCAGCAGCAGCGGCAACGGAGGCAGTGAGCCCCGACGCCGCCGCCGTCCTCCTTTGTTTCCGACCACCACCGCAGCTCCGCCTCTCCCTCTGCCTGCTACTACCTCCCAATCAAACCCAGGTGCTGGAACGACCGGAGGCCAAGCTCCGATCGAACCCAAGGGCACGATTTCGCCGGAAATCTTCGACCCACTCTCCTCCTCCGTTTTCCGGTAAATTGAACCCTCTCTCGTCGATTTATAAGCTCTAAATTCCTGCATAATCATGTATGTTTGTGGTTATGTGTGTGGGTGTGTGTTGGTGTTTGAATCGGGAAGAAACCCAATTGGAGAAGAGGTTGTCTTTGAATAAAATTGTGTTGCAGAGGGGTTTTGTTGTTCAATTGGAAAGTTGGAGGCTATACTTTATCACATGTTTAAAAGTTGTTAGTGTTAGTGGGGGGTGCTTGCTGTCATTTCCAGAAACATGATATATATGTATTTATACTTGTATTTACTTTGTATTTAGTTAGTATAAATATTTATTTAATTTCTGTTAATTTATATACTAAATATAATTACAAAATAAATTAGTTTTGTAACACAAAATAAAAATAGAAATTTATGATAATTGTAAATTAGATATGTTTCTATATTTATATTTAGTTGTTGAAAAATAAGTTATTAAAAAAAATATACTTTGTGTATGTTTAAGTATTTATTCGATAAAGATTATATTGTTGAAAAGATGAAATAATTCTAAATTTCGTTTTCATTATATTACTAGTAATATTTCAATAAAGTGTACTACTTGATATTATTTTATCAACAAGTAAATTCGTTTAATTAGAATATTAAATAGTTTTCACTCCTTAAAATTATTGGTTAATTTTCTGAAATAAATTTGGAGTTTATAAATACGTTAGGGGTATTCGATTAGGCTTTCGCATTCATATCATATAGGACATATGCATTGTCTATTTGCGATACGAACTTGTTTGTGATTAGGATTTTATGTGTATGATTGTAGAGCCTGTCTTCGACGAGCTAGTTGATCCCGACGTTGTGTACGAGTAGCCGCTTAGTTAGCACTTTTAGCTCTCACGGTGAGTATTCATGCTTAGCGTTGCGTACTTATCTTCTTTCGTGTCAAATGTGATTTTATTTCACGTCTCAAAATATACTTGTGATACATGCCTAGTTTTGTGTGCCAATTCCTTTCATGTGATACTCGTTTATCTGAAAATAATTGTCGTGCTTTATTCCGAAATTTCTAAACTTGCCGTACTCACTTTTAAATCGTCACTGTATCACTTGTTTTCAAATCGGAAAACTAATTGTTCAAATATCACTAAGTCGGAATTCATTAATAACGTAAAGTGAAAGAATCGCAAGTACTGGAACCAGTTGGGTCTACGACAGTGCTATACGCCTACGTTGTGTTACTTTACGTTACGTTACTATCGGGTGATGATTCCCTGGGCCAGGTCCCTAAAGAGATACTGGGATAATCCCCTGGGCTCCAGTCCCTAAACTTATTTCGGGTGATGATTCCCTGGGTTTTAGCCCATAAAGACATGGGACTCAGTGCGCCCCGATTCCTTTCGCCGTAGGCTGGAATCCAGCATTCTAGTACTACCCTTCTGACTTACAATCTTAAGGGGGTGTCGACACTTAAGGTCTAGTAGTTGGCTTGTATGATGACTAGCGGGATCGGAAACCCCGATCCACAACGCTTGGCAGAGAGGTCGGGTTATCAGAACCCCCTATAAGCCAGTATCATCTTTTATTATTCACCCTGGTCTCTCCTGGTTAATGCGAGTTAATAATGCGACATCTTTGTCCCTAAATCCGGAAGCTGTGATTTATAAGCCGTGTTCTACTTAGACATGCAACTTGAAAGAATATCCTTGGAATTGAATTTCTGAACGTTTGATAGTCTTTCGAAACATTGCAAACCCTGATCTTTATACTTATACTCTGTTACTGTTTAAACTACTTCAAAATGTAAACCCCGTAACCTTTCTTAGCCGTTCTGTTTTACATGCTAAGGTGTATATTCACTCAGTTTTTACTGATACTCGGAAAAATGCGGTCTTGTGTCTTTTAATTCCCCTGCAGGTATATGACTGGTTTGCATGGGGTAACGCGCTGGACTCACGATTCGTTATCACCTGCAAACAGTATCAATTAGTAATTAACCGTAGAGCAAACTTTTGGTGTAATATCTCTTTTGCTAGGCTTGTTGTCCTGTTTGGACTCAGCCACAAACAATGTTATCGTGTAAACTTTTAATCAGTAGTTTGGATGTTTCCTTTCACTTTCTTGTTACTAATACTCCTTATACGAAAGGGTAATTCCCTGTATGGAGGACACTACCCCGATCTCCGGTCCCTCTGGAAATCGGGGGTGTTACACATCTAGAATGTCATATCTATAAACTTATGAGGTAGGATCAAGTCTAGCACATAGAACACATAACACATAAGATTCCTAAACCATTACCCCAAGCCCGAGGTGTCTCGTATACCTAAGCTCTGATACCAAGCTGTCACGCCCGTAAACCGGGGCGATTTTTTTTTTAAATAAATACAAGAAACTGATCGAACAAGTGGTGAGCTGAACAACTCCAACTTTTATTACACAATTGAAATATATTACAGAGTAGTCAGAGCTACTAACGGTTCCCAACCCAACTATATTACATATAAAACAAGTTGAGACTCGTCTCAAAAGCTATAAACAAGCTAGCACTCCAAACAGCTAAGACAACTCAGGGACTGAACCGTCATCACCACTATAACTTGTTCCTGCAAAATGTTATGGGTGAGCTTACTGCAAGCTCAGTAGAGAACATCAAAGAGACAGTCCAAGCACGTATTGTTTCATGGTACACGTATCACATAATCATGCTATCACAGTTCAATATAAACATGTATATGTCAAGTCATGCATATGCGATTCTTTAATCGTTTTATTATCTTCATGGAACCTGGGGTGCTCACATACGCGCTCGCAGCTAAGAGTGAGTCAGCCTACCTCCGCATACGCGCTCTCAGCTAGGAGCGGAGTACCTACCTGCCATCAAGCTGGCAGTGCTTTCTGCACCAGGCCTCGGGTGCAATCAGGGTCTTTGACCCAAGGGATGTACAATCCCTAACCCCGTCCATTTATCTTTCCACTTTCATATTTAATTTCACATGCAAATCGTGCATGAACAACAATATCGACAATATCATCATGCTAACAGCATATCAACAATCAGCACAGTTGATAGCATGTATCCAGCATAGTCACGAATATCAACAGCATATTTGAATAGCAATTTCAGCAGCATCTCTGTATGATTCAAATACTCAAATAACAATTTGACATCATCTCCACATGAATCATATATCAGTTTGCAAATTCAAAATAATCAGGTATAACATCGACACAGTAATGACAATTCGGCAATTATAATGAATATATCTAAGCAGTACAACGACTAGCATATAAACAGGCAAATCAATACATTTAGGGCTATAACGTTGAGATTCCCTACCTCGGCCCGACGAAGCTGCTAATAAAATAATAAGAACCTCCAGAACCTCCGTGTAATATATCGAGAATATCCTCCACCACTCCCAATATCTCTCTCTAGTACTTGACTGAATTTTCGGAATGAGAATAACTCTAACTACAAGTTCTATTTATAGGGGAAGGCGACCAATCACGTCGCGATGAGTCGCGGGACACGTGGCATCCATGCAGGGAAGGAGTTCCCAGGACATGACACGTGTCAGACACATGTCAACCATGCACAAGGAAGGTGCCACGCGATGACACACAGTAGGGGCGTGTGTCAAGCATGCAAAGCACGTCACCGAATCGCGACACATGTCCTCTTGCGTGTCAAGCATGCATAGCAGTACACCATACTGTGACACGTGTCCACCAGTGTGTCATTTATGTAATGATAAGGTTCCATAGCGTGACACGTGTCCCCCGACGTGTCGCACATGCAAATGCAGGAGGCTATAACGGTGACACATAGGGAGGTTATGTGTCAGAAGCATCTGACTTGCAGTAGGACACATGTTGCATATGTAACAGAAGCTACCACACGACTTTACGCAGTGGGGCTGTGTGTCAAACATCTAGGACAGGGGCTAAGGTAATGACACATGTCACCCTAAGTGTCAATCATGCAGTAACACATACAAGCTAACATACTGCATGTCATTATGTACTAATCATGATTAATTAAGCTAATTAACACTTAAACGGTATGATTAGTACTAATTATTTCCTAAATATTTTTATCCTTAATTTAGAGATTAGAGAAGATATTAGGACTTCTGGTGTCTTTCTGGACGAGCTTAACTATTATAATTTGGCAGATACAGAAACATCAAAATACTAAGTGCTTAGTCATGAAATTCAGTGAAGTAATATAAGCTTCACAAAAATGTGGTCATTACATGGCCTATTTTTGGACCAAATTTGGCCAAAACTGAGGACAATTGAACCCTGGTGTAAAAAAATAAAAAATTCAATTTTAATGGTCTCGTCTTCCTCTGCTCTCCTCTGCACTCCTCTGCAAATTCAAGTTTTGGATTATAGGAAAAATAACGGTAATTTCAGAGTGTATAAATTCAAATCAACTATCAAAGTGAAAAAAACACAAGAAAAAGTTAAAGAAATGATGTTGTGGATTTTTTCAGAGATAAACAACAATGAAAAGTGATCCAACTTACATAAGAGCATCTCCAACAGATGGAGAAAAACGTTCTTTGGCCTATATTTAGGCCAGTTTTGTCCAAAAAACAGCTCCAACAGCTGGTGTAAAAGCTGGTCTAAATTTACACCAGCATACTTTCTGGACAAAACTAAAGACTACTATTCACTGGTGGAAAACATTAAAAAATTCAAGTTTAATCTGGAGCCACTGATTGTTTGATGATGGCAACTAAAAAGTAATAAAAAAAGTGATGGTGGCCTATATTTAGGCCTACTGCTGGAGCAACAACTCAAAAAGTGTAGAAGTAAAATTCAAGACAGGAACAAATTTAGTCCAAAGAACGTTTTGTTTTTGGAGATGCTCTAAGCTGATATATAGTCGTTAAAATAAGACCGTTGCAATATAGCCATTGGAATATAACGGTTTAAAAAAAAAGTTAAAAATAAAAAATAAAAAATTAAATAAAAAATAAAAAAATTACTCACTTCAACAAATTAAATAATTTACTATTTTTATGCAAAAAAAAGTTTCGTTATTATATATAAAGTAACATGATTGTGTATTAAAGAAAAAACTATGAAATATTAAAATAATGCTGGTGGCCTATATTTAGGCCATCTGTTGGAACAACAACTCAAAAAGTACTTGTGTAAAATTTAGGACAGGTACAAATATAGTCTAAGGACTGTTTTGCTGTTGGAGATGCTCTTAGGAGGAGCAAATAGGTGGACCCACAATTCTTTAACCCTCAAAAAACCAACAACGACATAATCAAAACCAGAGGCTTTGATGGGCCAAAACCATGCTCTGGATTCCACAGGATGACATGAACCATCTCCAAACCCTAGACATCACATCATTATAAAATGCGTCATTCTCATCTTCATCCTCACAACAACAACAACAGTTACAAAGAAAAGAATAAGAAGTTCAGCAGAAATTAACCAAATCAATCAGATTTTATAGTAGTAGAAGAAGAGATGAGTTCATCAAGCAGCAGCAGGGCATGGGTGGTAGCAGCAAGTGTTGGAGCAGTGGAGGCTTTGAAAGATCAAGGCTTTGCAAGATGGAACTATGCCTTGAGGTCTCTTCAACAACATGCCAAGAACAATCTCAGAAGAAGATCATACTCCTCTCAAGCTAACAACAACATCTCTTCTTCTTCATCTTCAGCAATTGAAGTTGTTGCCATGAAAAGTAGTAACAGGGCAAGCCAATCTCAAGAGGAGTCTATGAGAAAAGTTATGTACTTGAGCAGTTGGGGTCCCAATTAGTCCCATGAGTTTCCTCAATATTTTGCAAAATGTAATGTAAGCAACACAGCTTGGAGGAATATGTAGATTCTGAAATGGAAATATAAATTTTGATTTTACTCTATGGATTTATATCTCGTCCTTAATAGTTTCAGTTCATTGTACCTAATTGAGAACAACACAAAGTCATTTGACCAGGCTAAATAAGCTCACAATCATAACTAGAGAAGCATTTAGGAAGGTGAGATGGCAAATGAGTGGTTGAGGAATTTATTGGGTTCCATCTCAAAACTAACTGAAAATGAGAGAGCAGTCTAAGTATTTTTATTAGGTTAGACAAAAGAGACAATCCTGGCATGGGACAAGTAGAGTAGTAGACACGTTCTTGAATAAATCTTACTTTATCTGAACAAGTGTGACATCTAAATAAGCTGTGTGTGAGTCTTACACATTTTAAATCATGTATTCTTTATTTATAATTTATTATAACATGACCCCTAAACTTAATAAAATTTATAGTATAACCCACAAACTTATAAAATTTACAAAATTTATTCAGTGACAGAGTCAGAAAATCGAACCACACAAAACTTGCAACTTGACTATAACCTTAGATTATAACAATATGGTTGTTTTAATAGAGGTCACGAAGTTAAAAATACAGATAAACAACTTACCAAATATGTTTTGATTAAAAGTCAGATATTAATAAACAAAAGTTATTGAACAAACATGTTAATCCACCGCCTAGAAAAAAAATTATTTTCTCAGTTTCCTTACATACTGACAATTCTCTTCCAACTGTTTTTGTCTAGTTCCTCCCTTTTCTTAATTTCATTACGATCATAAGACGACATATTCAACCGCTGTGATGGCTAAAATAAATGTATATCTAAATATTGCGTACGATTAAATTGTTATTCTAGCTTAAATGGAAATAACATTAGTATATGATTATAATAATAAATAAACAGAAACATGTTGGTCTTCCATTCAACTCATGAATTTTTCCTAGGAGTCCTTTGCTGATACTGTTCTAGATTCTCGCTATATAAGAGTCACCCTTTCCTCCGTTTTAGAGAGATATTTGCTCAGATTATAATTCTTGCTCGGCATGCATTGAGAGCATGTTTAGTACACCTCCGTTTTTTCTCTCACACAGGTTTGACTTTTTAACTCGTATCTGAGTTCCTTTGACCGAGTGATTTGGATAGCAAAACGATATGTTTTTTTTAATTGTTTTTCACCGAGTTATAGAGCAACTTTTGCATCGTTTGGCTACACAAATCTTTGGGTCAAAGTGACACAATAAATTGTGACAAAGTCAAAGCGGTATGCTAGAGAAGAAGCGGAGGTAGTACCAACTAAAATGTCAAATAATTAATTTGAGAAAATGAACTGGTCGAAAAATTAAAAATGGATGAAAATGTAAAGGTAACTATTTGATATAAAAAACTCGAAATCAAATTTGATATAAACTTAAAATATACTCTAAGTAATATGAGTCAATATTTAAAATTGAATTAAAAATTAAATAAGATACAATTTTAATTTAAATAAACTCTTTAATTCTGAGAGTCTGAGTACAGTGAACACAGTCCTACACCGAGATCAAGAAGCAAGCGAGGTGTGCGTAGAGAGTGCGAGAGATAGGACAAGGTACCCTAGCACGTGAGAGCCAATGGGCAATGGGCCCACACCCGTTTTTCTCGGAAAGAATGAGATGGGGTGGCGTCGCTAGAAGCCAAGAACATGGTGATCCCACGTGTGACCCCATGGGCCCATGCAACGACAAAAGTTGATAGAAGTGGATTCTTCCTCCGTGGGGTCCCACATAAATAATGGTACGGGTGCTTTGGCAGGTGATACATGAACCATAATTGGTGGCAAAAACCATGAGTCATCGATTTGCACTCGGATAAGCATGACACTTGCCCTCCTATTCTCTCGCTACATATATCGAGGTATTCTATATACGACAAAATTGTGGGTTACATTATTTTTGTTGTTTATCATTTTTTAGGGAAATGTGTTGCATTATTATGAAAATGATTTCTCACCTAATTTTATTTATTTAAGCAAGAAAAAATCACCAATTATTGGAGATATATAGATTAAAAAAAAACAATAATCATATTCTTCAACAAAGATTATTGAAAAAATGACAAAAGTAATTATTTATTGTATGATTTTGTGTTAGTGCTTGTCACTTTTTTTTATTACAGTGCATGCGCTAAGTGCCAATTATACTTGGATGAGAGACTAATAGGGGTCATAGTCTATAAAGAATTTTAAATTTATATTTCTAGCTCATTAAAAATGAAGAACTAATTATCTCAAAAAAAAGAACCAAATCCATGCATTTGTTGGGTTTTGTCTCGAATTCCGCAAGACGAATCGGTGTACCCGATGCGTCTGATTTTTCCTCTGAGGAGGTGATCTCTGAGGAGGTGATGGCTAGGGCTTGGTGGGCTTTTCCACCTCCTCTATATTAGTATAAATAGAGGTGCTAGCTATTGTTTCTAATTGAGTTGAGTTGAGAGAGATTTGTGAGAGATATCTTTGAGCGGATGTGTGAGGTTAGGGTTTCATGGTTGTAGGCCATGAGGATGAGAGTACCGCGTCGACGTGGTCCGCGGATTGAGCTGTCTCTCTCCTACGATGTATTCCCTCATTGATATAGTGAAATTCTCCTCCTCCCGTGGATGTAGGCGGTTTGGCCGAACCACGTTAAATTCTTGTGTTGTCGTTTTTCTTCTCCTATATGGCGTGTGTTGAGTGTGTGATCTTGTGGCGTATTTTTGCTTCCGTTGCGGCGGGAATTCGGGTTGACGAATAATTCCCCAACAAGTGGTATCAGAGCCAGGTTCACGATCCGGATGGAGCACGCAGGTGAAGAGGACGAAGAAAAATAAAAGAAAAAGAATTGAAAAAAAGGGAACGGAAAAGAAAGGAAACAAATTGGGTTTCTTTCTTGTCTGCTGCTGGTGGAGGAAGGCAGCGAGAAGTTGTTGGGTGCAGCGCATGCACGGTGCTCCAGGACGCGATTGAGTGGTCCAGATTTGTTTGGGTGTTCTGAGCTGCCTGTAAGTCCGATTGGGCTCGAACAGGAGGTGAACCCTAAGTTTTTGGACGTTCCCGACGCGATGGCGGGGTCTGATTCTGCAAATTCTTTCTGGATTTTGTAGAATGCTGGCGTGGCAGTTTGCGGTGAGATGCAACGGTCCAAACTTGTTCGGGTGGTTACGACGTGCATGTAGGTCGGATTGGGATGAGTCAGGAGTCTATACCTATGTTTTTGGACGTTGCGGATTCATCGGTACGGTCAGAATTTTAAGATTCTGAGTTGATTGAGAAGATCGTCATCAATCGATATCGATAGTAAGATCGAAGACGACGGGATGCAATCAGGGTCAATCAAGTTCAAGTCCAATCAGGTGGGGTCAATTAGAGGCGTTTTTCCTAATTGAACGTTCGATTAGCAACCTATGCAGGCTTGGGAGTGTGTTGACAGGTGGAGCTGTTGTTCAACATATGCAAGAAGCATAGGCTTTGTGTGATTGTGTGCACGAGACGCAACAGTTGTTGAGGAGTCTGGCTAGAGACGTGGGCAACTAGTGCAAGGAAATTCACAAGAAGCTCCAAGGCAGAGATTGAGGTGGTGGACGCAGTTGATGAGGCCATGGCACGAGGTGGCGTCCTGATATCTCTGTGTGTGGTTCGTGACGATAACTCTTGAGCAACTCGAGGCAAGAAGAGAGGTAAGTCGCGGCGGGTTCGCAAAGGGTGGCTTTGCAAGACGTCTTGGTGAAGGCGTATGATCGAACATGAGAAGCAACAGCGCAAGGAGAAGCACTCACGGCTGGCGTGGAGAAACACGTGCTAGACGTGTGAGGACGCTGAAGCATGGAAATAGTGCAGGCTATGAAGCAGTTGCAGGTTGTTCGAGACGGTGCTCAAGTGACGAGAACGGTGATGAAGAATACTACTGCAGTAGTGAAGAGGAAGTGAGTCTCGTTTGCACTTGACTTGGTTGGTGGTGATCTCTCCAGTGATGAGCTAGCTGGTGGAGAGATGGAGCCACACTACTCCCCAAAGTGTCATGCTTTGGGACGCACCCGTGTAGGGTGTGCGAGGCGTGCCCTAGGAGGGGGTGCAGAGCATCTCGGTAGAGGTGCGATGGCGGTCCATGCAGTTGGAGCATGGCGGATGCGGCAAAGTTGACATCAACAACGGAGTTGGCTGAGGAATTTGCTAGGCGCTTGCAGAATTCAAGCCAAGGTGGAGTTTGTTGGGTTTTGTCTCGAATTCCGCAAGACGAATCGGTGTACCCGATGCGTCTGATTTTTCCTTTGAGGAGGTGATCTCTGAGGAGGTGATCTCTGAGGAGGTGATGGCTAGGGCTTGGTGGGCTTTTCCACCTCCTCTATATTAGTATAAATAGAGGTGCTAGCTATTGTTTTTAATTGAGTTGAGTTGAGAGAGATTTGTGAGAGATATCTTTGAGCGGATGTGTGAGGTTAGGGTTTCATGGTTGTAGGCCATGAGGATGAGAGTACCGCGTCGACGTGGTCCGCGGATTGAGCTGCCTCTCCCCTACGATGTATTCCCTCATTGATATAGTGAAATTCTCCTCCTCCCGTGGATGTAGGCGGTTTGGCCGAACCACGTTAAATTCTTGTGTTGTCGTTTTTCTTCTCCTATATGGCGTGTGTTGAGTGTGTGATCGTGTGGCGTATTTTTGCTTCCGTTGCGGCGGGAATTCGGGTCGACGAATAATTCCCCAACAACATTTATAAATCTTTTTTCGTCAACTAAAAAATACACCAATATTGAAATTAGATAGAATGATTTTTATAGTTGTTCGTGGATTTGTAACAAAAACGAAATGCTATAGCTTAGCTAGCTTAGTTGGTTACGTTTTGGTTATCGACCAAGGGTGAGGTGTGGTTACCCCGGGCAGCTTTAGTTGTTCTACTCCTCTCTTTCTTTCAAAAGAATAAGTTTATTAATAAGGTCCATCTTTTCCTTTGCCATCCCTCGTTCAGTGAATGATCCGTTAGGCCGTCCTTCCTCCCTCGCTTCCCCAACTTGGAACCTTAGTGTTAGCTAACCCCCCAGTAACAACCACAAGCTGCAATGCCAAGCACACAAGCACTGAAAAGGTAGGTGTCTCTATTCGAAATGTACCGAAGAAAGGTGGCTGTATTCCGGAGGGAAGGGGAGTACCGGTATATCCGCTCTTACTGGCAAAATAAAGAGCATACGGAAGTATAACAATGAATCAACAAAATAAAGCTTACGCTACAGCAACTGATCAGGAGGGTAAAACAAAGACAGACCGAAAAGAATTAAAAAAAAGTAACTCGTTCAAAATAACTGAATTAATATTGAAAATTTCGTAAATTGGTACTAGCTCAGTACAACATGCTTCAAACCCATGTATGAGGTCCGGGTTCAATCCACATAATTCAACTTAAAATTCCTTAAAATTCAACTTATCCAAACTAACCCCATAACCCACATAATTCATTACCCTTCACGTCGGTGACGGACTGACGTGGAAATTAATTATTACTACCTCCGTTTCTTCTCTATCACACCGGTTTGACTTTTACCACTATTCACTGGGTCACTTTGACCCGATGATTTGGGTAGCAAAACGATTGAATTTTTAGATAAATTTTTCATGGTGTTGTAGAGTAAAAGTTGCTCTGTAACACGGTGAAAAAATCATCAAAAAATTTAATCGTTTCGCTATCTAAATCACCCGGTCAAAGTGATCCAGATACGAGTCAAAAAGTCAAACTGGTGCTATAGAGAAGAAACGGAGGTAGTAAGCTTTATCTCCAGCCAAAATATCTCTCGCGGATAACCTCCAGTACTCTCCCATTTTACCATTCTACCCCCACCACTGTTTCCAAATATCCCACCGCTCTCCCTCTATAAATAGACCCGTCTTCTCCATTCCATCACTCAATCCCAAAGCACACCCCAAACCAAAACCAAAACTATCACAAATTCAAAACATATCCAAATACAAATCAACACAAAAACAACATCAAAGTAGAAGAAGAAGATGAGTTACCTAAACCGAGTTTGGATGGCAGCGAGCGTCTCCGTCGTCAACAGCTCCGACCAGAAACTCAAGACCGGCATCAACTCCTTCCGCCACGGTTCCAAGAAGTTCTCCTCTTTCTCCGCCGCATCCGCCGTCGATCCGTCCGATCTCCGCCCTCTCTCCGCCGTATCCGGTTCCGATGATCTCGCCGAATCGTACGGCGGAGAGCAGAGGAGAGAGCAGGCGAACGAGTCGCTGAACCAGGTCATGTATTTGAACTGCTGGGCCCCATGCTAGTCGGAAATTTATTCCGGCGAGAGGATGGGAGATGATTGGAATTACCTGACCGGCGTAAGGAGCCGGCGGAAGTCGTGGCCGAGTTGGCAGCGAGTTGGAATCGACTCAGTAGAGTTGACTCGGCCGGGTGTAAAATTGATGTAGATTGAGGGCTTTTGTGTAATTGTGTAGCTGAGTTGGGATGAGATGAGATGTTGTATAGGGGAGTTAGAGAGTGGAGACTATAGAGGGTTGTTTGTTTCCCCATCCATCTATCTATGCGATTACGGAGCTTTTGCAGATAAATTAAGTCGCTTCTCTAATTTTGTGCCTTGTTTCGATGTATATTGTCAAACAGGGCCTTGTTACCCGAGTAATTTTATTTTGAGGAGTTATCCGAAGTAATTTCACCCATACAAAAATAAGGCATTTACCATCACAGGTGTGTTGCAAAAGACTCTTATGAATCAATCTAATTCTACCCACTCCTCTCTTATCTAACTCAAGAGCTGAGATACAAGTAGACGGAACATCAAACAAAATACAGTTCAAAGAACATCAGAAAACATGTTGGGCTCAAAGAGTCTTGAATAGGCTTCACCAAATGCCAATAAGCCTTATCAACACTACCCTGAGCAATAATCTGAAAAGCTTTCAAGGAGTCAGTTCCAACGATCAAATTTGAATAATTCTACAGCAAACTGAGCTTCAAACCCTTACATATAGCCCACAGTTCACCAGATAGCACAAAATTTGAGCCCGACACTTCCTTGAATCCCCAAACCCAAACCCTTACATATAGCCCACAGTTCACCAGATAGCACAAAATTTGAGCCCGACACTTCCTTGAATCCCCAAACCCAATCACCATCATGGTTTCTTGCCACCACCCCAATAGAAGCTATAGAATTATCACAAGTGACAGCACAATCTACATTGATCTTCATTAAACCAACACCAGGCTTCTCCCAAGCAACAACACAGGTTTAGAGAACAGATTATTGGGGTTGAACTGACTAACTTTTTCTACAAAATTCACTTGTAGTACAATGAAAGAACCTATACTCAGTTTCATGAAAAAATTTATTATGTCAAAACCAGATATAAGTAGCAGCTGCCAGAAAGGTTACAGACCAGTCAACATTAGAGAACACACCTAGATGAGTTCTCTTGATGTTCAAATTAATCCAATCAGTAAGAGGACATTGAAAGAACAATTCCCAGTAAATTGGGTCAAAAATCTCTTTCCAGATAGCAGAAGCCAAGGGCAATCTCTAAAAGCATGAAGAGATGTTTCTTGCACATGGTGACATAATAAACAAGATGCAGAAGTGATAATACCTCTATGAGCTTTGAGTTTTTGAGTGCACAGTCTATCATGTAGCAGCAGCCGTAAGAAACTTCTCCATCTCTGAAATCCTTTCACCTTCCACACAACTTTCCATAAATGCCCCTCAGAGTACAACATCTCATCTTCACTAACTCCTTGTAGGCAGAAGACACAGAAAATTCCCAGAAGCTTCTCCCAACCAAACATGAACATCTTCATTTGCTATATCTTTAGATACCACAAAAAACTGTAATAATTCAATCACATAGCTAGGGAGTAGTTGCTCTAAGAGATGAAAATTCCAACCCTCCCATTCAACCGAGTAATCCTTTACTGTCAATAACAAATCCTCATCAGTAATTGGCTGCAAATCCAAATTCAACAAATTAAATTTGCCAAGCCACTGATCAAACCATAAAAGGGTTTTCATACCATTCTGAGACGAACACCTGTATGCTATCATCCATAAACCCTAATCGCACAATTAGGCGATGATTTGCAGATCCGTAGCAGTGCACTCGGATGGGTTTTTTTCACAAACCGAGCTAACCCACTGCCGATTCATTTGAGTTTCATATTTTGTGATCGTTCTTCTGATTTCCATTAGAAGCCTGTGGAATGAACTCAATGGGGACATGGATGGGAGTGGGGATTCTCTATAGCACTTTTGCTATAGAATTTTGGTAACACTTTTGTTACGACCGCAACACATCATCACGAAGAAATCCTACAAATTTGAATTTACCGTTGGTTTGCAAATCATACAAAAAAAATCAACTATGGTAATGGAGTTGTCTTTGAAACACATGATTTGCTAACCAACGACTAGTTCAAATTCGTTGGATTTCTCCGTGATGATGTGTCACGATCGTAACAAAAGTGCTACCAAAGTGCTATAGAAAAAGTGTTATAGAGAATTCGGACTCCATGGAGGGACGATGGCCTCGTCCTGGACAGGCAATAAAGGGAGAAAGGACCGAGATTGTAAATACTTTAAACTAACCCCATGAATACGAGTATTTGACAACAAAAATACAGTTGACTAAATGTACAACAAAAATACAGTTGACTAAATGTACAACATTTGATTTAATGTTATTTTCTACAACATGATGGTTGTGATTGAACGTCCAAGAAACTGAGGTTGCCTTCTTCCAAAGAGAGTGAGATTTACAACACTTTTCACATAAGAATAGTTTGAAGTGACTCAAATGTCCGCACTGTAACTTCCCCCGTAGGGATGGAGATTGAGGAGTGAGAGAGAGGATCATGGTCATATGAGTAACGGAGAATTTACATTTCCGTTAAACTCAAATCTGGTTATGAAATTTTTTAAGTAACAAGTGCTATGTTCTAACTGGAATACCCACCTATCCCTAGAAGCAACCTCCCTAACTATTTTTTTTCCTTCTAAACCAATCTTCTTCCACAACCATGCTGCAATTAGTTTTAGTTCCCTCCACTACCACAATGACCCTTCATCACACACGATATCTCGAACATTCATCATTAACTCTAAAGCACTCTAAGGCTTGGCTTATTGGTGGAGACTTAGGACTTAATGGTTTGCTTCCTTTGAAATCTCAGGTTCAAACCTCACAACGACCAATAACTCTTCGGACTTCATGGATTTATTCGAGGTGCGCGTAAATTGGCCCGACCACGATAATAAAAAAAAGTATACAAATTCTTTTAAAGTATGTCAATAATATTTGGGGTCTGGTGAATTTATTTGAAGTGAGCACATGCTAGCCCGGATATTACGATAATCTAAAAAAAACTATTACAAATTATTTTGCGGTATGCAACCAACAACCCAAACCAAGCTAACTTAGTTTAAACATGTGGGCAGTGGATTTTCCATGTAATGGTGATGTTTTATAGATGGAAACTATGAAAGGGTTGCAGATTCATGCGATATAGATGATCGTACATGAGTAGCATACTTCATGGGAATGTTTTACACCCCAAAATGCTAACGACATTTAGAAAGGGAATTATAAATCACACATTTTTTATGGTACGATTTGCAATAGGTTCTCATTTCCTAGGATAATCTTATTTACAGCCAATTTATGATCTGATATTTGTTAGTACAGTTGAAATGAGTTACATAAGGAAAAACTACCTTGCACTGCCTAAAGTTCTTAACCCGAAACACAATCAGCACCACCAAAGTACAAACAAATAGCGCGTCACTGCTCTTAAATGTTTCATTTAGGCCCATTACATCCTTTATTTAATTTCAAAAGTTAAAAGCTATTCAACAGATTTGGTCCTTGTGCTAACATGATGGGCTTGAAAACCAAATCCAAATACTGCAATATATCCACAGTAGCATAGAATTATACAATAATACTACATTTGCTTCAGCAGGATCTTCACAGTTGACTTTTTCACCGTATCAGTGTCACTTTAACTCGTGATTTGGATAGTAAAACAATGCAAGTTTTGATACTGTTTTCATGGTGTTATAGAGTAGTTAAACCACCACGCAAATATTATCAAATTCTTGCATCGTTTTGCTAATCAAATCACCGGGTCAAAATAATCCGGCAAATAGGGGAAAAAGTTAATTAGGAAGATCTTGTTGAAACAGAAGTAGTAATGCTTTACACGTAGAGGACGAATTTGCTTGATGAGTAACGAAGCTATATGTGCAGATTGGGCGGCAAAGAATGCAGCAAAAAAGAGCTTCCACAGAACTAGGTGGAAACTATTGGTTCTAAATTTAATTACTCTTGATGTAGATCATGGTTCTTCAGTTTCTAGTGTAGGAGGAATGAGTTAAAATGTTTTCATGATGTTTAATGAGCCTCTAGGTAATGACCATGATGTAACGGACTTGGAGAAGTAATGAAATTTTTCAATATTTCACCCGTATAAAACAAGTGTAGGAGGCCATGAGTTAGAATGCTAGCTATTATTACTAATGAATTCTTCACATGCTTACTTTGAGCTAAACAACCAATCTTATTTTTACGGCATAGCTCAGCTTTAAGCAGTAGAACGACTCATATGAATTCCTCCCAGTCAAATGATAGTTCGATTATGTTGCATCTATTACCCGTCTTACCTCCAGTTGTGGCACTCTTTCAGTTGCGGTCGTTATCATCAGAGTCGTCTCAAGGATTTCAGGGGCCTTAGGCAAAAAAATTAAACTGGGGCCTAAATAATGATGTACCAATGACCATAGTTAGTAAAATACGGGACATTAATAATACGTGGTGTGGTACGTACGTGTATTATACAATTTTATATTAAAAATACGTGAATAAAAATTCGGCATAAAAATACGGAATTTGATTCATTCGAGTTTTCTATACGTACGTGTATAATTTGTATACTAGTTATTCATTCGGAATTAAAAATACGGGTGCAGTTCTTAGTATTTTAACATATACAATGAGTTATTTGTGTCCGACATTGCCTTTTAATTATTTTATCTAAATTAAAAAATTATTTGTAAAGCATGTACTCATTTAATTATTATTTTGATAATTACATTATTTACTCATAACTAACATATTACTTGTTTAAATAATATTGAACTATTTAATTATGAAAAAAAATTTTGTAAGAAAAGGCTACTAGCATTCCCTAATTTAAAGCACTAATTTACAAAAATAAATAACAAGTCATTTGAAAAGAAAACATAAGACTCAATATACAAGCGCGCGCGCACACACATACACATATATTTATAGCTATTTTAACTTAATATATATTCAAAGTTTTATAATAGTACTTTTAAATCTTTATGACAATACAAATTTAAAATGGGAAAATAGTAACAAAATATTAAATAATAGCTAACTACTAGAAGTGATAATATTTTCTATGATAATTTATTCAATGCAATCTTGTATACAATAAATTTTTATTCGGAAGTATTGTACGTTAAAACGTTAAATACGGGTATTAAACAATTTGAGTATTTTTCATTAGGTCCAGCAATAATACGAAATACGGAAATATTTTTCATTTATAAGTATGAACAGGTATTAAACGGATCGACTCATTTTCTAGTTCCTAATTGTTTTCTCATTTACACCTCTTCCTAAAATAACTCTAACACATTCTGTTCTTCTTTCACAGGTACACTAATACACATGATCAAGGTAAATTCTCGCTAATTATATATAATTTCCCCTGATCATAGTATCTAATTTCTCTTTTATTTTGAGGATATCTAATTTCTCTTTCAGTTATGGCCTTCAAGTGTATTTATTCCTTAATAATTCTCATATATTAATTTTATTTAATAACATACCTAGTGGAGGCCTTCTAAAAATGGAGGCCTTAGGCAATTGGCTAACTTGCCTAAGGCAAGGGCCGGCTCTGGTTGTCATCCACGAGTAATACCAACTACGGGGAATGATTAGGTCTCCCTTTTCGGTTTCATTGGAATCCATTGGGGAACTTTAGGAAACCAATCAAGTCATAGCTATGAAGTTAGCCATTACATATATAGTTGCCTCCATTATCATAATATCGTGTTTTTTACATCAGTGACAAATGAACTATTTCGATAACTGTAATGACATTTTGTTTCACGACTGCTTGATTGTCATGAATTTTATCATATTATAAAAGTATGGCATGAGAATATTGAGGGGAAAACGAGACCATGCTATATGAATGATCGATTTACAATAACATGGTCACTTTGAATTACTACGTTATTATAATTATTTAAAATTATTGAAGGATCTTCTTCACTCTCTATTTCTCTAACAAGAGATAGAAGAGAAACAAATGGATGTTATTTTTTTATTTTGTCCCAAGTAGTATGGTAGTGGTATGCCAAGGCCCACATCAAATTGTTTTGGATGTCTAGTGTGTAACAATTCGTGGATTACTGTCCCAACAATTTCTTTACCCGTACCACCGGATAAAAATACTTAAGCCTCGAAGGTGTTAGTAGTAATCCACAAGGTATACTATATACCAGATGTCATACTCACAATCTCCATGTGGGACATAAACCCACAATCTCCCAATCATATATACATCTAATCCACAATATCTCGATGTGGGACGGGATATTACAATCCCCCCAACTTATATACTCGACGTCCTCGTCGAGTGTGCCCGGTCACGTATCCCCTTGGCTGGCGGCAACCCGCCACGGAGCCCTTGCGGGACCAGGGTTGACTCTGATACCATTTGTAACAACCCGTGTATTACTGTCCCAACAACTTCTTTACCCGTACCACCGAATAAAAATGCTTAAGCCTCGAAAGTGCTAGTAGTAATCCACAAGGTATACTATATACCAGATGTCATACTCACAAATCTCCAATGTGGGACATAAACCCACAATCTCCCAACCATATATACATCTAATCCACATTATCAATCCACAATATCTCGATGTGGGACGGGATATTACATAGTGTCTACATTGTGAATTTCTAATAAAAACAACGATGAAAATGCAATCACGGTATCAATCTGCATGGGGATATTGGCGAGAAGCATTGCACTCATCATGTATCTGCTAGGGGTGTAAGCGGTTCTGTTTGGTGCGATTTGCACGAAAACCATAAATCAAACTGATGAATAAGCCGTTTACTAATTTTGTAACCAAATCAAACTATTTGAAAGAATGAATCGAACCGAATCAAATCGAAAAAAAATCCGTTTGCTTCGGTTCAGTTCGGTCGGTTTGCATAAACATTGGATATTATAATGTTGGATTGTCAGCGAATTTCAAATTTAAAGGAGAAACAGATTAAATAGACGCAAAAAAGAAAAATCACGGCTATCGTTTATGATGGAACGTGAGAGAAATGGAAAAGATTAAGATTAATATGATGATTTTAATTGAATCTATCTAATGTTTTTAGATTGTTTAACATATTTTATGAAACATATTTTTAATAAATGTAAATTATGAACATATCGGTTCGGTTCGGTTTGGTGCGGTGTGATATTTTTACAGACCGACAATCGAACCGATTAGACCGGTTTGTAAAAATTTGAACCATTCATAAAGCGAATATCCAAAAAGCTCATCTAAAACCAAGAATTTTGGTTTGGTATGGTCGATTTGGCCGATTTATTCGGTTTTCCTTACACCCCTAGCAGTGATAAGCCAATTCATTACTTGTGAAGTTTGTAGTAATTCAGTTGTACAAGACCAATTCATTTTGCTAGGACGAGTAGAGCATTAGTACTTGATTTTTCATTGATTTTACAGAGGTTGTCGCTGAAATATTTCAACAATCGCACATATAGATTACAAATTTAAAATTTCTCAAAACAAATACATATTTAATTATATTTACTTATATTATATGACATTGGGCCGCGTTGGGTTGGGCTAGACACATGATACACAAGCCCAATTCATAACTTGATCGGGCCATTATTTTTGGCCTGAACATCTAGCGGCCTCAAAATTTCTAAACATGAACACTGTCAATATCGGGTTGGGCTGATTGAGCGGATACTCAAATTAGTGGTCCTTCTCTAATTAGTTATTAGTTGTAAATCTTGTCTATGCAAATGAATCTTCTCTGGGGACAACATTTTTCGTTTGCTGAGGCCTCTCTCGATAATCTTCCTTCTATAGACTAATTACACCTTCCAAAACAATCTTTTATCAAAAGAGTCGTGTTATATAGATGTGTGCTTATTGATGGTGTGGTGAAAAGAGAATGGCTAGCAGTGCTGATTGCTTAGCTTGCTGAAGCCTATCTGGGCATAATTGAAAGATCTGAGAATATTTTGATAGAATTGGACAACCAGAAGGTGGTTGCTGCAGTGAATGGGAATATGGCAGGTAAAATTCACCTCAAGGTAGTGTTGGATGATACAACCTTCATTTCTTCTCTATCACATTTGAGTTTTAATAAATTTTCCTTAAACCAATTTGTAATATATATATATATATATATATATATATATATATATATATATATATATATAGAGAGAGAGAGAGAGAGAGAGAGAGAGAACTCGCCGTTGGATCGAAATGATAGGAAACAAGGAGGGGGGCATGTAGTGCCTCAGAAATACAATTTGTAACCTACGTTTGTAATTTAAACTCTAAAAACCATAAGCTTTGAAATACTAAAATTCATTCTGATTCTAAAAAAAAAAACATTCTTAAAACTTACGCAATAAACTTTTTTTAAGGAATTATATCGTACCTTACGTCTAGCCGGATTCGAACTCCAGACAGACAAACATTATGCATGGGCTTTAAACAGGCCCGTCTTCACCTTAAGACTAACTACTACCTTGCCTAGGGCCCCACTAGGGGAGGGCCTCACGATTTCAAAAACATATGGGGCATTTTGATAAATGACTATGAATTGCACTTACAATAATAGAATTATGAATACTTTATCAGTGGTTCCTAAAGCTTGTTATAAATTATTTATTCGCAAGTTAATGGAATTATTTTTCTCAACAAAAAAAAAATAGTTGTAATATGCACATCTCACTATTTTTTTCTGTATTATTGATCGCAATACGCCTGTTGCCACTTTCGCAATATTAAGATTAGTGTAAGAAAAATACAACATATATAAGGGATGAATGATTTGAAAAATTATGACAACAAAATAATTTATTATTTTGACTAATTACTCACACTACTCATTTTTTTTTATATTGGTAATTATGTCTAATAAATTTTAGAGATCAAATTAATTTACTTTTCATTTATAAGGGCCTTAAGTACAGATGTCGCCTTGGGCCTCAGAAAAAGTAGGGACGACCCTGACTTTAAATGCGCTACAACTGAGTTAGTTTCCATTTGCACTTACACAATAAACTTTGTTACACGATTCAGCCTTCAAATTTTTTGACTTAAAATCTGGACCCTAAAGTTTGAAACTCTTAATTTTAGAAATGCTAGGTAGCAAGTGAAATAATAAACTTTATCTTCTTTTTTACTTTTAGCTTAGTGAAAAGATCAAATAAGGAATTCATTTGTTTTTCTGGTATTCAAGCATATTAGAATATATATTTTAAACTAGCATTGGGGCCCACGCATCAAAGTAGTAACAATAATGTAAGAGAAATTATTTGATACTATTAGAATGTATGTGAATTTTACAAAATAAATCAATAATTTGGACATTGGGAAGTGGGTTGTAAGTTGTAATTTCCATGACCTAATTACTGCAATGAGGGTATTTTGAGAAGAAAAATTGTTTCACCACAAAGTGGGGGTATTTGCATATATTATTATTATTATTATTATTATTATTATTATTATTATTATTATTATTATTATTATTATAGATAAAGAAGCATATTAGAATATAGAATAAACATTTTTCTTTATAAATTTAAGAAAAGTCTTATCTAGGGTTGGGGAGGCTAGATTAGCTGAAGGATGATTATCAGTTCAAGGACGTAAGGTGATTCATCACGCCGTCCTACTGCATGCTCCCAAAGGGAAGGTGCCCTTTACAATGGAGATATGCGGTGGGGGTATAAATTTTTCATTTTTAATCGATTAGGTAAATTGTGTCGATTCTTTTGAATATACTCTCTGATCATTTATGCTGCTGCAAACCCCTCACTGTTTTTTTCAACCGAAAAAAGAATATTACCTAATACAAGTGAGCAGGTCTAGTAGAGTATTGAATTTTGATTCAAATGACAGAAAAACATAGTTGTAATAACTCACTTCGAACATTTTAAAGAATTATGTGGTACGATTAAATCGAACACCTCATTTGTTTTGATGGGGAGGAACCCATCTTCTTATATTTCTGCATCAACAGACTCATGTCGTATACGAAGAAATGTGATTCGTTCAATAAATTCTTACCCTTATCTATCTCTAAAATGTCTGTGTCTTTTTTGTCAAAAATTTACCCAATTTTTTTAATCCTTCTCGTTGTAACATCAATGTTCTCGTTTAGAGAGATCGATTTAATTTCTGCAAGCTGCACTGATAAATTACTATTAGTAAAATATTTTCTTATTTTCAATTACACTTTTTTTATGAGATCCGCAGTGCCCGGCCAACTTGCCTGCACCTCGACTAAATTTACGAAACTCCAAAAAATTAGTTTAGTGGTGGAGACTCAGAACTTAAGAGTTTGCTCTCCTAGAAGTCTCATGTTTATTACTAAAAAGACATTTTAGCTATACATATGCCAAGGTGTCAGGGGGCCGGGCCGATCCAGGTTTGGGCAGAGGCTGCTTGGGAGAAGGCCGGGCCGGGTTAGGGCCTGATGGTATATGGGGACCAAGTTGAAAATCGAGTGAAGTTGAACTACACCGGGCTCAAACACGGGGGGGGGGGGGGGGGGGGGTCGGGTTGGTTTAAATATGAAGGGTTTAAGGAGCATGGTTGGTTTGGGTGTTGGAGAGGGCCAGTTCGGAACCGGGTCTGACTCATTTTAGTACGGGCCGAGCCTGTTTCAAGCCTCTAGTGTAAACGAACATGTAGTGTTAGAGTGGTACATTCAAATGAAATACCTCATCCAAGAGAGCGAGGACATACAAAGGAAATAAACACAAATCTTGACCAAAATCGGAAGCCTTTACATCAAATCGGAGCGTCGCAAGGAGCCGTTTCACCATCCAACGGCCACGATCGAACACACACACAACGTCTAATTCCTCTCTCAACGGTCGAAAAACTCAAAATATGAAAATACAGAATTAAGACCCGTCTTCCATACTTCCTCCATACACATCTCTCTCAACTCTCAAGAACGCTCCCAATTCAAGAACACCATCACCATCTTCAAAACCCTCTCACTCTCTCTACAAATTCTTCAAAATTGTTCAAGACCCATTACAGATCGATGAGTATTCTCCAATACCCAGAACCCATGAACCCATCAGACCTCCAGATCTGGAACAACGCCGCCTTCGACACCGGCGATTCGGTGGATTCATCGCCGATGACCAAACCCACATGGTCTCCTCTGAAACCCATCTTCGTGAACCAATCGCAAGAGGAGTCTCTCGATTCGTGTAAGGAGAATCAGAGCCCTGTCACCGGAAAAACCCCTGTTTCTTTCAAGACTCCGGCGACTCTGAACCCCAAGAAACTGATCCTGAAATCAATTGAAGAACAGGTCCGTGACGAATCGAAGATCGATGAAGAAATTGAAGAAATTCAGAAGGAAATTAGTGTTTTATCTTCGAGATTGGAAGTTCTCCGGCTAGAGAAAGCCGATCAGAAACTGAAGAAAAACAGAGCAGAAAACAGAGCAGTTCCGGCGAAGTTCATGGAGCAGAAACCCATTAACAAAATCGAATCTTCTCTTGTGGGTTCTTCAAGAAATCGAATTCAGAGGAGGGGTTTGAGTCTGGGTCCGTCGGAGATATCTCGCAGAGGCACCAGTCTTGGTCCGGCAGAAATCTCCGGCGCCGGAGCAAAGTTCCGGCAAGTGGGTAAGCCGGAGATGAGACTCACCCCTGTTGAGCAGATTCAGAATCGGCGTAAATCGTGTTTCTGGAAGCTACAAGACATTGATGAAGACATTAGCCCCAAATCAAGAAAGACAATTTCAAGAACTGTTCTGCCTCCAAGACAAGCAGTGACCACAATTGGATCAAAGAAGGGAATGAAGAAAGAAGATGGAGTTCTCTCATCAATTAACCCAAGAAAGCTCTTCAAAGATGGAGGGGAAAACTCAGTTCCTGCAAAGAAGCCATTGGTTAAGCCGGGGAGAGTCGTCGCGAGTCGATACAACCAGAGCAGCTCTGTGATCAGGAAGAGATCATTGCCGGATAACGAAAAGGAGGATTCAAAGCGGTTCGATAAGAAACGGAGCTCGTCGGAGTCGAGTGGCTCTATGAAAGAATGGAGAGGAGGATCAGAGATTAGGGTGAAGAAGAGGTGGGAGATTCCGAGCGAAATCGCGGTTCGCAACGTGTTCTCCGGCGAGGAGTCGCCGGATTTGGTGTCCGAGTTGCCGGAGTTTCTGCCTAGGATTAGGAACTTGAGGTGTGTTAATGAGAGTCCTCGGGATTCGGGACCCGCGAAGAGGGTTGCAGAGCTGGTTGGGAGGAAATCATTCTTTTGTGTTGATGAAGAAGGAGGAGATGAGAGGAGGGGTGATGAGCCACCAGTGTGCCTTGCTTTGAGTTTTGCAGAAGATTAAGGTGAAGAAATGTAAAAAAGTGAGGGGTTTTCTTCTGATTTCTCCTTTGTTTTCAGGTCCTGTGATGATGAAGTTAGTAGTATGTTCTAGCTGTGGTGGTAAGCATTCTCTTGCTTTCCCTAGCATTGTGAGATGATCATCCTTAGTGGGGAGTCTTTGGGGGTGTTTTTCTTAGTTCTGATTTTGGTTGGTTTGGTTATCTGAGAGTCTGAGGAAGCTTTCTTTTGCTTCCTCTTGATTGTGAGTGAGTACTATGAATGAATGTGAATGATTCTGGTTTTTGTATTCTTTGGAACATTGCCTAATGAAAATAAGCTTTTCTTTGTACTAGCTGTTTTAGCTTTGGTTCATTGTCTCTTATTTATTTTTTTTTTTTTTTTTATTTATTTTTTTTGAGGAACTTCATTGTCTCTTATGGGATGAGGTAAGGTATACAATAGTTTCAGCACATAAGCACATTCCGAAATGGCGGTAAACTACACACGAAAGGTATAAAAATAGAAGAGAATGGAAGGGGTTTCCTTCTGATTTCTTCTGTTATGAAATTTAATATGAAAACCGTTCTTCTGGTATCCTCTTGCTTCCCCTAGCAATGTATGTGCATCCTATAATGGGACTCTAGGGTGTTTTCTTAATTCTGAATTTGGTAGCTTTAGTTCTCTGATTGTTGAGGAAGCTTAAGCTTTTCTTTTGCTTCCTCTTGCTTGTGATTTGTGAGTACTATGAATGATCCTGGTGTTTGTATTCTTTGAAACATCTCCTAATCAAATAAGCTTTCCTTGCACCGGTTTGCTTTGGCTTTGGTTCATTGTTTCTTCATTGTTATTCACTTTCCAGTGGTAAGATAGTGCGTAAATATTATTATACTGCATAGCCTCATTCGAGTTGGGAATAAGAAATGGCCGGATGTCTCATACAGTATGGGATAATCTCAGGATATGTTATACCTGTCTCATATCCACAACCCAAACGCAGGAACATATCCCTCCTTATCCCACTCTTCTAACATTACCCAAACAGGCCCCAATAGTATTAAAAAAAGGGCGAAAGATGAACATCATTGTTCATTTTTGCACGATTAGTCCAAGATAGACGATATGCTTCAGATGCTATTTACAACTAAACTTGCTGAAAGTTTCTGGTTCGCCATATTTTTTCTAGGTAAATGCAAAATGTTAACCTGCAAATCCTGGATAAACATACTAAGAAGTGTAACAAGAAAACATTCAGGACTCGCAGCAGCAAGAAGAAACATTTCATCTTTCATAGGACATCAAAATCGTGGAGGCTAAGGAGAGTAGACAAAGCCATCTCAGTACCCAAAAATTTAGGAGTTACAAAATATGAGAGTAGAAGTGAACAAGAGAATGTAGCCATTCTGGAACTAGATGATAACTGATATAGTAAAGAATATAGCGGGAGATAAGAAGGAAAACTATCTCCTACAGTAAAAAATGTTGAGATGAATGTGGTCTTAGATTCGGCTAGAGTCCCTTCCAAAGATGAATCTCCTTCCCCAGTCAGATACCACCAGCATCCTCGTGCGCCAGGTGACCAGTTTGCTGGTTGAATTCATGAAATGTTAATAAAATGAAGTTATAAAGAACAAAAAAAATGCAAAATCTGTTGCATTTGACACTTATTTACCTTGCGTAGACTGAATACCAGAGCCACTGGCTGCTGTGGCCAATGGAGACCCAATCCCAAGGAAGTTGGAATGCCGCTGTCTCTCCTCCCAAAGGAGCAAATTGCCCAAAATGCTTGTACCTATTAGTGTATGCAACACATAAGATGCCAAAAAAAATAATAAAAATAGAAACTTCGTCGATCTGAAGGAGAAGAATACCTGAATGGATGAAAGCGATGGCGTCCATCTCCTCTAAATCTTAGAGGTCCTTCAGGATTCTTTTCGCACTCGCCCATACGATTGAAACACTTAGCAAGATACTGACCTTGTTGAGCAGCTACCTGTTACGGTATATTTCTATTTGGTCAAAATCGGCAATTTAATAAATACGTAGAATCATCATTTCAAAAATGTAGAAAAGAAGTTTAAACTTGCCTGTGCTGTTGCTGGAAGACTTTTCGTCTGTGAATCCACTTCAGACAAAGCGGCTTTAAACAGTTCAATGTCAATGAGTTCCTTCTGAGTATTATCTTGATGATTCTTCAGTAGCTTGTCAAAGGATTTCAATTTGTTCTTTTCCAAATACAACTCCACTTGAGGATACCTTTCACAGATATCCTTCACGACGTCCTTAAAATCTGCCAGGGTTAGCTTCCCGGATTTGTTCTTATCCGCTTTGTTGAATATGGCTGTGATATCTTCCTGGTATCAAGAAAAGATAGTGTAATGTTAACCCCAGTAAAAATAAATAAATAAATAAACAAATAAATCACCCATTTTCATTGTGATTTGTGATCTGCTAGAGAAATATATCATCACTGAGTGTGATATCTTCTTGATATCAAGAAAAGATAAGTGCTCACAGTAAAAAGTTCACAATTTTCACCCATATTCATTGTGATTTGTGATCTGCTAGAGAAATATATATCTTCACTGAGTGTGCTATCTTCCAGATATCAAGAAAAGATAGTCTAATGTTATCCCCAGTAAAAAGATAAAAAAAAATCACCCATATTAATGTGATTTGTGATCTGCTAGAAAAATATTTCTTCGCTGAGTGTGACAAGGTGAAATCAAGGATTTACCATGACTTTACGCTGATTGATTGTGGCGCAATCTCCAAGTGCATATATGTTTTCACATCCTTCCACCCTCAGCCATTCATCAGTTGCCAAAGCACGTCTATTTCCCTACATTTGCCAAGAAAATGTTTTAGCCATGCATTGCTTAGTAGAGTATAAGAATGCAATACCAATGTCCTTTTGGAGGTCACAAACCTGTCCAATTTGCTTCATGAAATTGGATATCATTGGGCGAGTCCCAATGCCGGTTGACCAGACAACCATTCCATACGGAATGGATTGAGTTTCTCCGGTCGCTCTTTCTTTGGTGCAGATTTCTTTGTCAGTTACTTTGGTAACCATTGATCCTGTCTTCAAGTCGATTCCGTCTCTTTTGAACTTCTCTTCAGCAAAGGCAGTGATTCTTTTGTCAAACCTGCAAAAGTCAAGGGTATAAATAAAGTTTACCTACATATTATAAAGGGTAAACTTCACTTTTAGCCCCTCAGTTGTGCGACATCTTCACTTATACCCCATTTTGTTTCAATATCTTCACTTATACCCCCTTATGCGTCCCCAACTTGGTGTCACTTATACCCAATCTGTTTACCCCCTTATGTGAATTTCATTTCTTATACCCCTTTATGTTAATTTCATTTCTTTTGGGGTGGTAGTGATGAACAATAGATACTCTTTGAGGGCAAAGCTGGCTCAAAGAGTACCCCACCCACTAACTGACAGAATTAGACAGAAGGGGTACAATTGACATCAAAGTTAGGGCGCATAAGGGGTATAAGTCAAGATACTGAAACAAAAGGGGTCCAAGTGAAAAATATCATAATTGAGTGGGTGAAAGTGAAATTACCTATAAATAATAAAATCTATTCATTAAATTAGAGACTAATATCGTAATGTGATCACGATGTTTCTTACATGTTGAGTATGTGATCAGCAGCTTCGAGAAGTGTAATAGTCACTTGACCTTTACTAGCCGGGTATAGTTTGGTTAAGTCATCAGCGACGAAGTCATGAAGCTCAGCTGCGAATTCCACTCCTGTTGGACCACCGCCAACTACTACAAAATGAAGAATCTTCTTCCTCTCTTCTTCACTAATAGTTGGAAGTGTCGCTCTCTCGAAACAGTCGATAACTGATCTGCGAATCTTTTGAGCATCTTCTATTTCCTGCAAGCAGAAATTCACAATTCCTGAATACTAAGCTACAAGAAGAAAATCATACATGATAATACAACTTTCTGGGTAATTTAAGCATTTCAGACAAGTATTAGGAACAGTACAAATGTAACATGTCTCATTGGACTGTTATATTTATAGGTGGTTGGAACTTTGAATTCAGTACTCATCTCCAGCAGCTACCCAAATTGTGTCCCAGCACCAATTTCTGGGTAAAAATCAGAAAAGTACTACTCCTATCAGTGGACTATCCTTGCCCCTAATTTGGTCCCCGATTAGTTCTTGTCCCGAATTTGGGGCAACGCATTCCCCAAACCCCAAACTAAGAAAACCCTATTTTTTTTGTAGAATGGTTTCTGAATGATAGTTGGACTTAAATTGATTTTATTAGAAAAAATTATCAATAATATTATGAAAATCAAATTGTCTAATTACAATTAATTGTTTATTGATAAAAACTAAAAAATAATAAAAAATCGGAGTAGCCTATGTTTAGTCCGGACTGCTGCAGCAATCGGTTAAATAAGCAGACTTATAATTGGTCTAGGACCAACTAGGATATGGTCCTGGACAACTCTCAGCAGCTAAATTTACCTTCAAGAAGTAGCAATTATACCTTCTTGAAGGTATATTTTGTCCGGACTACTGGAGCAGTTGGTTAAACAGCAGACTGATTATTGGTCCAGGACCAACTAGGATCCCGATATGGTCCTAGACTATTGGATATGCGTTCAGTAGCTTAGCAAATCAATTTACCTTCAAGAAGTGGCAATTTTCCTCAACTCCAGGAGTGTTGAATGTGTTAGCGCGCGCTCCCATGGCCACCACCAAGTAGTCATATTCGACTTCAAATTCCTCTTCCTGACCGAGGTCCTTATTTGGCCGACAATATACCTTTTTGTTGACAGGATCAATCCTGAGACATTCCGCTTCCCTAAATTGAACATCTAAACCATTCTGCCAAAAGAACATGCCCAAGATGTTATAATTTTACGAACCATGATGCATATACTACAGTTTTAAGGTGCAGTTTTACTTTTTTACCTTTTTGACAATGTTGCGAACTGGCTCAACGATGCTGCGAGCTTCCACTGTTCCACAAGTGACACTTGGCAGCAGAGGAGTGAAGGCAAAATAGTTGCGAGGCGACACGACGTGGACTTCATAAGAGGGGTCTTTCAGATTTTTTAAGAAGCTTGTGCCAGCCCAGCCAGTTCCGAGTACCACCACACGCTTCTTCTTTTGATTCTGAGCGTCGGTCAGCTGAGGACGGCGGAATGGTGTTGCATCAGAGAAAGCCACCAAACCCCCACCACTGCAAAGTCAAGAAATAAGGTGAGCTACAGACATTGCTATCTGTTGAAGAATTGGACTTGAACTACTCAGTGGCAGAGACAAAAAGACTTAGGGTCTTTAAAATATCATACTGAATCATCATGTCAAATTATCAACAGTTATGAGGCTTTGGATACAAAAATATGTTCTTTTTTCTCTTTTTTTGTATATCCTCATTATAGTTAGATAAACTGATTAAGAACAGAGGAAATGGTGATAATTAGATAAATGATAAATGTAAGCATTGGATCATTAATTCTTGATATCTAAAAGTTCTAAATTCCAGGATCACTCAATGCTAAACATGTGGATTACTGAGAAATGGCAGAAAATGGAAGAATAAAGAATATTGCGAAACTGCAACCTTTACACGTCCAAACTTGAATAGGTTGATCTAATACATATCCTAGTCTATGATATATCAACACAAGTTTAGCGGTGAGTCTGAATGTTCTGTCATAGCATAAGAGCATATTTGGTATCCGTTTATAAGCACGAGAAACAGGTTAAAAAAACTAAATCTAGAAACGGCTAGGCTGAAAAACAACCAAAAACAGTGTTGTCAAATGTGTTGTCATACATACACTAAGAGCCCGTTTAGTAATGTTTTTGCCTTCTCGAACGCTGCTTTTTGAATCTAAAAACAACACTAATGTGTTTGGTAAATTTATTTTTTCTGCTTTCTGGAAAGCAATTGCTTTCCCACAGCATTTTTTGGAAAGTAATAGACTCTACTAATTACACACGAAATGTCAAAAGTGCTTTCACGCATTAGCTTAAACACGGAATTAACGAAACACTTTTCACATAGATTTCCACAGTAGCTTTCTGACAGAGAACTTCCTCTTCCTACACAGAGGTTTTCTAAAACGCCACGACATTACCAAACTAGCCCTAAGAGTGGTATACTTGAAATAAAAACAAAACGAAAACAAAAAGTTATTTTATCATACCAAGTAAGAAAAGCAAGAAGGACTTCACAACCCAAAGCTACCAACTTTATGCCAATTTTTTTTCACATTTTCAGCCGATACCGGTCGTACCAATCAATGAAAAAGCTTAAAGGTAAACAAAATTGCCAGATAAACAGAACAAGACCGTGTCCAACGTAGTACTCCCATTAAACAGAGACTAGTAAACAGAGAAGAAGCAGATCTATGCAAATCACAATGAAAACCCAAAGAATTCGCCTCTAAACAGATCAGATTCATAAAAGCAATCTTCAGAATTATGGGTTAAAAATCAAAATTGGCAGATGATAAATCAGTGGAAAAAAATGAGTTGTTTTAGACCTGATAGTGACGACAGCAAGCAGCTTAATGACGGAAGGGTGATCATGGTAGAGCTTGGTCGCCCTCTGATAAAATGTCTGCCCACTCATTGTCCTCGTCGTCGTTCCTCTGCCTTCTGCTTAAACCCTAGAAGAGAGAGAGAGAAACAGAGGTTTTGGCCTTAAACCCTAGAGAGAGGGATATGGAAGTATTAAAACTACGGCGTTAGGTATCATTTCTTCTGGAGTAGCCTTCAAGAAAACTACGACCATTTCGGTGTCCAACTAAATTTGGAATGTGCTTCAGTTTGCATGTACACGCACGCCCCTGCTTTTTCGGAATGAAGTTGGGCCGTTGGATTGGAGAGACGGGGAATCTAGTGGTTGTAGATGTTCGGGGGAGATTTTGTGGGGGCAATTGTTTGTTGGGAAGGAAAACTTGTTGTAACTGGAGTAGCCTTCAAGTTTACTTTGTGGAAATGTTGAGCTAACCATCGCGTCTTGTGTCGCTGACGGAGGCAGAAAACTGAACAGATCAATGCACTATGTTATGAAACCGAAATTACAATAACACTAATGCAGATTTCAGAATTTACGTGGGGGCAGTTTTACAATTATAGCTAAAACATGTGAATAATTATATGCAAAATGAGTAAAATTGTAGTATATTTTTTAAAAACAGGGAGGGCACGTGCCCATTCATGCCTAGGGCAGGCTCCGCCCCTGACCCGAGGGAATTGGTGATTCATATCTCAAAGCATTTCCAGGCAACCCATAAATAACTACTTTATTGTAATTTAACCTCACAAATAATTACAATGTTAGAGCATCTCCAACCATGAGGGGGGGAGGGGGAGGGGAAAAACCGTATAAAAATACGGACCATGTCCAACTATGAGGGGGGAGGGGGAAGGTGGGGGGAGAATTTAGGCATGGGTGGGGGATGGTTAGGGTGCATTTCCCCCTAACATCCCCCTCTCCCTCCCCCCACCATTACATCTAATTAATCCAATTTAGGGATATGTTAATTACACTTATTACTATTTTATTATTATAATATGCATTTTTAATTATGATTAATATATTTTAATTATTATTTTTATTATAAAAAATAATTATATTTTTTCGATAATTGAACAAAATATTTACAAAAAATTGTCGTTATTTTATTTTGTTGTCAATTTGATATATCTTATTATTTTTTTATAATTAGCAATTATATTTATTATTATTTTGAAAACATGGTTAAAAATATGCCAAATTTATTATTGTTATTATTATTTTTATTATTATTATATCATTTTTGTGAGTATATATTTATATTAATATTATTTCATATTTATTTTATGAATAATTTATTTTAAATTATTAAATATATTTTAAAAATATACCTAATTAGGTGGTGGGAGGGGAATGGTTGAAGATGAGTAGTAATTTGGGGGAGGGAGAGGGGGAGATTGGTGGGCCCGTGAGGGGAGGGGGAGGGGGAGGGGGAGGGGGAGGTGGGGGAGGGGGAAATGCGACATGGTTGGAGATGCTCTTAAGAACGGCCAGCTATCTAACGGTTTCATCATAGGCGTAATTAGGAATTACAAATAATTGAGACAAAACTCTATATAAATTCAATAAAAGGAAAACTAGTGCAAGAGTTAGCGTAGTCAGAAAATAGAAATGACCGGCTCACACATTCTTTTCCTCATTATAATAAAAATGTCAGCAAAATTTTGAAGAAGTCAATGGAGCTAAGCGCCACCCCTCGGGGACAATCACGCATAGACCTCACCCACCTTGACTTCACCCACTTTGACTGGGGGGACCCGTTGATGTGTTTTGGTCCATCACAAGGCCGCAGTTGATATCTAGGAAGCAGAAGTTGATGTTTACCAAGCATTTAAAGACTTGTATCTTTAATTTCACAGACGTCTTTCATGCAGCAGAAACAATAGCTAACACACCCTGATACTTGATGTCTAGATTCAAGTAGAAAATCATAGTTATGAGGGAAAAAAATTGTAATGCATCATAATTATGAGGAAAAAAAAAAAGATATCATAATTTGTTTTGTAGTGTAATGCAGTCCAAAACTCTTGTGCCCAACTTAAAATGATGTGGTATATATAAGTATAAAACAAAAGCTTCAGTTTACACAAACATATATATATATATATTTTCATTATCAGTAATCATATATAGTTAGCAGTTACAGAAATGTTTGCAAGCATCACTACATAATATGATTCATTCACCAGCTCTCTTGTTGTAGGTAACAACAAAGAGAAGGCATTCATAGTTCATTTAACCAAATTAAGACTGCACAAAGAACCCTTGGTTCTTCTTCGTGTCACACGAAATGAAGCGTATACAACTGACAGTGAATCGATCATTGCTGGAGAAAAAGCACCGACGAGATCGTTCAGATACCACTGGAGTCTCTCCCGAAAATGAATTTCCTTGTCCAATCAGATACCACCAAGAACCTCGTGCGCCAGCTGACTTGTTTGCTGAATGAACGAAGAAGTGATTCAAATGAGTTAGAAATGCAGAATCACTCTAATTGCCCCCCCCCCCCCCCCCCCCCCCCCCCCCCCACACACACACACACACCAAACTATATAATATGTCTAAGAGTTTCTAGCCAGATATAGGGAAAAGATGCAGCAACTTAGCGTCTCCAACCTCTCAATAAAAGACTGATACTTTTTTCTTAAATGTACTTTTCATTCCGCCAAATACATACGTTTTTGCATAATAAAATTACAGAATGTAATTAAAAATCTTAATCGTAAAAAAAAAAATAATAAAATAAAACAAAATAAATAAATCCCTTAAAACGGAACTTCAACATGTAGAGAAGTCTTTCAAACATCTATAACTGGTTCGATCAATTGGAAGAAACCCTATGGAACGAAGATGAAGAATTTGAGCAGAAGCAAAGATGGTTCTCACCTTGCATATACAGAATACCAAAGCCACTGAGTGCTGTGGCCCATCGAAACCCAGTCTCCGGGAAGTTCTGCAGCTGCCTGCTCTCCTCCTAGAGGAGCAAATTGACCTAGATGCTTGTACCTTTGCAAAAAGAAACAAAATCATAAGTGCCGAAAAGGCAGCGTGAATTATAGGTTAAGCTATTTGTATGCCGAAAAAAGGTTTTTTGTGAGCATGAAAAAAACGTACATGCTTTCAAGTTACTACTAGTACTTGTTACTAGCATAAGATGACATTCTAGTCAACCAAAGACAATTTGAGTTTAGAAAGAACAAAAAAAGCATTTTGGGCCAGTAAAATTGCCAGGTCTCCAAGACTAGTTTAAAGAGCAAGAGGATCAAGTGACTGCAAACATGCTTTTCTGGATTTGAGTTTGATGACGGAAAAGAACACGTGAAGGGAAGTTAGAAGAAAGAGAGATAGCTACAGAACCTAAACAGCTTAAATGAACTGAAAGTGGGAGAAATCTTTCGTGTCCTTCATTCACTATTCACAGTGTTTAAATAGTAATTACAACACTAATTACACAATTAGTCCTCTACTAATGAGTCCTACGACTATTACTCCCCCGCAGTCGAAACTGTAGGCGCGCCAACACTGAGACTGGATCGGAAGCGCTGGAACAAGGGCCGAGGAAGACCCTTGGTGAAGATGTCGGCGTACTGATAATCAGCAGGAATGTGCAACACTCGAAGCTGACCCAAACGAACCTTCTCACGAACGAAGTGTAGATCAATCTCAACATGTTTAGTACGCTGATGCTGAACAGGATTACCAGAGAGATAGACAGCACTCACATTGTCGCAATACACGACAGTGGCCCGAGGCGGGGTGACACGAAGCTGAAGAAGCAAATTCCGGACCCAGCAGAGTTCGGAGACGGCGTTAGCAACACCACGATACTCAGCCTCAGCACTAGAGCGGGAGACCGTTGCCTGACGTTTGGACGACCAACTGAGAAGATTGTCTCCATAGAAGACACAATAACCAGAAGTGGAGCGGCGCGTGTCCGGGCAACCAGCCCAATCAGCATCAGTGTAGACGGTGAGAGAATCGGCAAATGAGGCAGAGAGTCGTAGACCATGCTCAAGAGTCCCACTGATGTAGCGTAATATACGCTTCAGAGCATGAAAGTGCGTCTCACGGGGATCATGCATGAAGAGACAGACCTGCTGAACTGCATACTGGATGTCTGGTCGAGTGAACGTGAGGTACTGCAAGGCCCCAGCAAGGCTGCGGTATAATTTAGGATCAGCAACCGGTGGGCCAGATGTAGCTGTGAGTTTACTTCCTACCTCAACAGGGGTGGCAGTAGACTTACAGGTCGACATAGAGGCACGACGAAGAATGTCGGTCGCATACTGATGCTGAGACAGGAACAGGCCGGACGAATCACGGGTGACAGCAATGCCCAGAAAGTGATGCAGATGGCCCAGGTCAGTCATAGCAAACTCTCCAGAGAGCTGGGAGATAATCTGATCCAAGACAATCGGAGACGACCCAGTGATGACGATATCATCCACATATAGCAGGAGGTAGACGATGTCCGAGCCACGACTGTAGACGAAGAGAGACTCATCACACGAGCAACCAGAGAAACCGATAGTCTGTGTGAGGACGGTGGCAAATCGCTGAAACCAAGCACGAGGAGCCTGCTTCAGACCATATAAGGATTTGCGTAACCGGCAAACAAAGTCAGGATGGCGTGTGTCGCGGTAGCCAGGTGGCTGATGCATGTATACCGTCTCAGAAAGATTACCATGAAGAAAAGCGTTCTTGACATCCAACTGACGGATAGGCCAAGAGCGCGTGACGGCAATGCTGAGAACTGTACGGATGGTGGTCGGTTTGACAACCGAGCTGAAAGTCTCCTCACAATCAATCCCAACCATCTGGGACTTCCCATTAGCTACCAATCGCGCCTTATAGCGCTGCAGACTACCATCAGCGCGAAACTTGTGGCGAAAGAGCCACATAGATCGCAGAACATTAGCCCCTGTAGGGCGAGGAACCAGATCCCAAGTGTGGTTCGTAACCATAGCTCCAAACTCATCATCCATGGCCGCTTTCCAGTGAGGATCCGACAAGGCTAGGATGGGGGATTTGGGAAGGGGCGAGATGGGGTCAGGTGGCTGGGCCGCTAAAGTGAGACGGGTGACTGGTTTGCACCGCTTGAGGTTGTTTTTCCTATTTTTTTTTTTTTCACCTCTTCGTGGCTAACACACCATCAGTAGGCAAACAAGAACCTACCCAACACTTAGTCGGCAGATTCCTTTCAAGTTTCAACCAACAAACTAATCAAATAAAGTAATGAACTTTTTCAATAAATAATTGTGGGTTGCCTCTGTTCCCTTTTTGCCAACGATCAGAGTTCGATTTCGATTCATAGACGAAGGGCGCAAGACGGATGGCGACCAGAGACGGTCGGTATGTGGCGGCGTTTGGCAGCGCGCACAACACTGCGCATGTAGAAGATAGTCCGGCAAAGCAAGGCCGGTGGTTTCCGAGTAGCAGAGGAGATGAGGGAGAGCAGTAGACGGTAGTTACAGCGATGCAGTGGAGATCGTTGCAGGGAGGAAGCAACGAACTGTGGCGCACGATCGGCGACTGCAAAAGATTGTGAAGAAGACGACGGCTGATGCAAACGGGTCAGCGATCGGACAGGTGGAGCACCGCCGCTGAGGACGATCGACGTCGCTGGAAGCGACGGGAAGAGTGAGAAAGAGAGAGGGCGGAAGCTGGTGGAGCGGATCGGAGCGCTAGCCGGCAGCGGCAGCGACGTGAGACGGCGGCGGCTAGGGTTGCTCTGATACCATGAAAGTGGGAGAAATCTTTCGTGTCCTTCATTCACTATTCACAGTGTTTAAATAGTAATTACAACACTAATTACACAATTAGTCCTCTACTAATGAGTCCTACGACTATTATGAACTACTAAAACGAGCGTCAAATCACTCTCCTCAACAAACTCTTAAACCCAAACCTCCACAACCACTTTCCAAGAAGAGCTTGATTGAAAAGAACCTAACAACCCAGTTCTTCTGAAATATGGAACTCATGCATCATGGCCATCACATCTAATATAACAACCCAAATCTTCTGGAAAAAAAAAGCAATCGCCAAACTGTCTGTGGCCCCCTGGGGCCTTATCCCCTCCCACAGAAAACACAGCCCCCATCACTTCCTCTTCTTGAAAAGGGGCATCCAAACCTGCTCCGTCACTTTCCTCTAATACCTCAAAATCTAGGCCATCTAACTTAAGACGGTCAGCTTCACTCTAAATGAAAAAGCCCTGATAAAAGCTCACTTATAGCCTGCCCAACATCCTCTCTAAAAAAAACTATATCCCCACCTCCGCTTGAGCAATAAAATTAGACCTTCTATGGGAATTAGCTAACCAGTAAAGAATCGATAGACGTGCATACACCGTTGTCAGAGAAAACGCCTATCACTCAAGTCGCAAGTCCCCTCGTAGTCACCTCTATCTAATTCAGCTAACCTAGCCAGGACATGGGGCTTCTGCACCTCCAAAGAACAAAAATCCTCCCCATTCCACCTCCTAGGATCATCCTTCAACAAGGATGAGTTCCTAGCCAACACATAACATGGCAATTTACATTTTCTTTGCAAAATGACAGTAAATGACACGAAAGTTATCTACGGAGTTCATAACTAGGATATGCTATACTTGTTTTCATTTATGTTCTACACAAATCCAACATTTCTAAGGCACTTGTTGTCATTTTTGTTCTGCATAAATCTAACATTTCTAAGGTGTTTTTCCCCATTTCGACAACATCCTAGATCCAGACTGCGATTTATTATATATTGCCAACTTCATTGTCTTCTATCTAATGAAAAACTAAAAACAAATTCTCCTTCTCCTTGACAATTTTGAAAAACATGTGCTGGAAACAGAAGAATATACACAGAACATACAGGCAATCATTTGTTTACCAGAAGAACTGTTGATTCAATGAATAGTGGACGTTAGTTCTTTGGTGAGATAGAAAGAGATCAAGGAGATAACTTCTGAGAACAGGAAAAGTACCGGAAAGGTTGAAATCTGTGACGTCCAGACTCCATGAATCGAAGAGGGCCTTCTGGATTTTCTTCACACTGTTCCCTGCGGTTAAAGCATCTTGCGAGATATGTCCCTTGCTGAGCAGCAACCTAAGATGGCAACACAGGAAAATCTCCAGGAATCAGTTACGACAAAGTTCACAACACAAAGGTACAAGCATAGAAAAGTTTGATGGCTATCTTCCAATGCAGTATTCAACACACACGTGACAAAACTGGCAATTATAATGGAACTACATGGATCACATCAATAAGAAAGCGCGCTAACCTGAGCAGTTGCAGGATTACTTTTTCTCTTTGAGTCAACAACAGAGAGGGCCGCCTTGAACTCTTCATAGTTCACTTCCTTCCTTGCATTTCCCTTGTCATCTTTCAAGAGGTCCCTTAAATCAGACAGGTGCTTGCTTTTCAAATAGAGTTCCACTTGAGGATACCTTGCAATGATATCAACAATTACATCTTGGAATTCTTCCATGGTTAGGGTACCAGAGTTGTCTTTGTCAGCAGCCTTAAATATATCCAGCATATCTTCCTGAAATGTATGGATACCTGATAAAACAATATGTACTATCCAAAATCGAAGGCTGGTAACAACTGTTAAACAACTACAAGTCTTTTACTAGAAAGAAGATCCTGAACTAACCGAGCTATAATTTTGCAAAGACAAAGATATCTACGACAAGCTTTTGCGGAACACTACATAATAATGGACTTGTTTCACTTCATGATATTGGAACGAGCAGACCCGTTGGTTTAGCCCACTATTTATGGAATAAACAAGCACTGTACCCTGCACGGGCTCCTGCATGAACATCCTTGTCCTCTTTGTAACTGAGAAGTCTTATCCTTCTTAATCTCAATAACATCTGAAGAGAAATAGAAAACAAACCCAGAAAGATAAAGGGCTTTACAAGAAACGATTATGGCTGTGGTAATAATTTATGAAATCTTTGAATTGTAATCAATCTTCTAGCATACATAGACGAGAAGGTACTCTACCCCCCATCAATTAAATATAACCAGTAATTTTCACTGCCCATATGTTAGTATTCCAATAAGTGCACGTGAATTAATCGGGGGAAAACCAAAGAATTAATCATAAAATTTACAATTTGTTTATTTGTTTATTTTTACTAAGTTCATACCCACCTAAGAAGTGATAAATCTGTACTATATTTTCTGTAGTATAAACCATCCATATGCCTTCTTGGGAGAGTTATTTTTGGTCAGACAGACATACCTTAATTATGTAAACGACCTACTGCTAAGTAATTCCATTCAAGTCCTTGATTCACAAGAAAACCGACCACACTGAATTAGGAAACAATTAGAAATTAAGAAACCCCTAATAATAATATCACCAAATTTGGCAGCAAGTAATAATGGAAAGATATATTAGCACCTCCACAATTAGAAAACATAATTAGTATTCCAAGATAGCAGGAGGCCTACCAGCAACACTAAGGAATAGTTATCCGTTTCACCACATATGGACCCCATAGGCTTGCTAATATACAACACTTGTTCTAGTAGCATTCAATTCAATTTCCTGCCCTAGCTTTGTGTGCAATGCAAAAAACACCTCTTCCTCTCCCTCATTCTCTCTCTGGTTCACAATTCTTCCTAGACATGGATATGACTCCAATTAGCGTCGTCCGGAAGAAGTCATAAGTGTGCTTGGGGGGCTTTGGCTGAGCTTCTAGATAACTCCCTTTACGAGGTTTGCATTGGAGCTACTTAAGTTAGTTATGATGTTATTTTGAACAAGCAACACAATAGCAAGATGTTATTTGTCGAAGACAATGGTGGATGAATGACTACTAATAAATTGCGTCACAATTGGTCAATTTGGGAATGCTTTCATGACTAGTGCTATGAGGCTTGGTGCTGGTGTTATCATATTCTCGCGATGTCCGGGGTGTGAATCGGAATAGCATGACAAAAAGTATTGGAGAGCTTTCCTACACATTCTTCAGAACAAGTGGGAAGGGAGATATTTTTGTTCCCATGATTGATTTTGAGAGGGACGGCAGCGATTGGAAGAGGTTAATTCGTTCTTCTTCGAGTGATTGGAGTCAGAAACCTTGATACGATTCAGAGTGGTCGCCGTATACAAGTGAAGAAGACCTCCTTGACCAATTCTATGCATTTAAAGAACATGGGACTCGTATCGTGATATACAATCCTTGGGAAGACGGTGAAGGGGAGCTGGAGCTCAGTAAGTATGATATACAGATGAGAGGGCCTAACCGAGATGAGAGAAAATCTACCCCAACTCCGAGCACTTCTTGACTTACCGACATTCATTGAGGAGCTATGCTTCGATTCTCTACTTGAGGATTCCACCGGGCTACCGGATGATTCTACGAGGGACAGATGTTGAGCATCATAATGCGGTTAATGACCTGATGCTTACGAAGGAAATTACCTACAGGCCGGTGGTTACTGATCCGAGCATGCCCAAGAAAGACCCGAATATGGTTGCTACCGAGACAATTGGGTTTGTGAAAGACGTGAAAGCTCACTTTTTCAACCGCTATCACAAGAATGGGCTGATCAAGCCATTCTGGAGGGCTCGCAATGCTGCTGGAAGTGATGGACGTGGGGCTACCGGCGTGTTGGAAGCTAATTTTGTGGAAACAGCTCATGATAAACAAGGGTTTGAGCACACAACCTCTTTGGCAAGGCTTGAAGCGAGGCTGATTAAAATACAGAGGGATTTCTGGTCTACAAACTGCCAAGAGATAGGCTACGCTGCACGCCGAAACAAGAAGGCTTGCTCTTCAGAAGCAGATAACACACCACCATCTGACAAAGAGAAAGATGCGAGTCTTCTACTCCACCTACAAAGCCAAGAGCAAAGAATAATTCCAGCAGCAGCAGTAGGACACACAAGAGCAATGCAGTTCCTAGGCACGAGGCCTCGCCAGCCGCTGCGAAGACACCCAAAACCAAAAGCAATGCAGCTCCTAGTCACGAGGACTCATGAGCAGCACCAGCACCAGCAAGGACACACAACAGCAATGCAGTTCCTATTTGTGCCGAGGTGCCTAATGAAGTCCCGACTCAAGAAATGGGTGGCGTAATCCGCACTGAGCCCATATCAGCATGGAAGCCACACGGGAGACTGGAACTCAAGGCTAAACAATCAAGCCCTGAAGTTTCTGAGAAAACATTGTTGGAATGCTGAGTCCTCTGAGAAGAAGAAGAAAGCCATGAACTCAAAGGAAGAGAATCAAGTATCCGACAAGCTAACCAAAGATCGACAGAACTGTGGAAAATCTGGTAAGTGGTAAGTAGTCTAGAGGAAGAGGAGTGTAAAGAACTCGAGACCAAACTTAAAGTGGCGCATCAGAAGATAGAGCATATGGATAAGGAACAGGAGAGACTAATTGAAAGAAGCCAGAGGTGTGGAGGAAGATGAATTGAGGAAGCGACTGAAGGATGCTTTCAACACCATCCAGGAGATACTTGACAAGTTGAAGTTTTTGGGGAGCAGGATAGCTAAATAAATTGTAGAAAAGTTGAATGAAACAGAAAAACTTATTTTTAGCATTATAGTAGCTGTGTTAGTCAGACTTGCAATTTATATTGAACTGCATATTTTAGTTGGAGTATTTGAAAAAAATTGGTGGTGTACAAGTACACACATATACAGACAGAAAGTCTCATCATTTTTTATTACTTACCGATGCCGGATGGCAAGAAGACTCAAGCAACTGAGGAAAAATGAATAACTCCGGATTCAGACAATATTCCCAATAACTCACTCAAATGGCTTAGTCATTTATCAAGGATAAACTGAATACAAATAAAGAGGTCCACGCCTCTTGCAGTTGCAGGAGAAAGCATAGACTGGAAAACACAATAATACAAAATAAATGACCTTGCAAATCAAGGCTGAAATTCCTCTCACTCATTCACCTATTCAGGTGCTGAATTTATTTTCTTAATTCACCCAATTTAAATCAAGGCTGAAATCGGTCGTTGACCTTCCCTATTTCTTCTTTATTTGTCCAATATCACTTATTGTTTCTTGTTTGTAGATATCTTGGAAGGATGAAATCCATAATCCATAATTATTACTAAAACTTGAAGAGCAATTGGCAATCATGTCGGAGTGCACAAACTTACCACTAAAATCACACCGCACATATATTTAGACTCCATTAAGAAGATCCTGAACTAACCCAGCTATGATTTTGCAACGACAAGATCTACCGCAATCTGCCAATCTTTCACAGAACACCATACAATAATGGCTTGTTTAACTTCATGATATTTGAATGAGCAGACCCACAATCTTAGCCCATTATTTATGGAATAAACAAGCAATGTATCCTCCACGGACTTTAGCACAAACATCATTTTCCTCTTGGTAACTGAGAAAAAATTTCCTTCTAATTTTCAATAATATCTATAGAACACGAAGTAAGAAAGAAACACAGCTTTACAAGACAAGATTTATGGAAGTGGTTCTAAGAACTTTGGACTGTAATCGAGCTTCTATAAATCACAAAGAAAGCAGTGGCTGGTGATGATTAAAATGGAAATACGTATCAATGACGATCACATACATAGCCAATCTTTCTACTCAGGACATACAAAAAAACGGATATAACGAACAGCATGATGCTTCAAGGTAAACTCAATAAGAAGGTGGCTGTGGTATCCCACAGTCACCGCCACATCTCTTTGGTTTGCGAACTCTGGTACATATTGAACTATGTCTACTGCTACTCATGTTTACGCAGACTGAGCAACAAGCTATTTTGGAGAAAAACACACACACATGGGCGAAGGGCAAAGGGACTTGAGGACAAGGGGTGGCAATTGCCACCCCTGACTCTTTGAAAACTTTACTAGCACCCCTCTAAATACAGCTATTTCACACTGAAACCCTTGAGAAAAATACATAAATGCCCGGCTGGAATTAAAATTTTCCGTCATATTCTTTAAAAAAATCATGATACATAATGACTTTATTTAATAACTTCTGTATCCTTTAATTTTGTCCCGGCTGGTTCGATTTTCTGGCTCCGCCACTGCACACACACACTACTTGAGCCATTAGGGACGAACTTGCCCAGCAGGATACTTCATATGTTAATATCGTCACGAAGAATAACTAGGAGATCAAACAAGTATTAACTAATTATAGCAAGAGTACACTGACATCATTTTGACATATTAACTAAAGCGGGCTGCATAAGGCTTACACACCATGATTTTGCGTTGATCAACAGTTGAACAATCTCCAAGTGAATAGACCTCCTCGCATCCCTTGACCCGCAACCATTCATCAGTCGCCAAAATCCGTCGATCACCCTGCACATTTATATATCAAAACATGAAGTCATTCACTACTATCAGTAACTTGGCTTCTTTGACGAAATCCAACAGTATAAGCATCATAGAGCTGTATTAGGTGATCATGCAACTTAAAGCCGGTTTTAGGTAACCACAAATACATCAGAACTATATACATCAGTAATCTAACAAACTATATGCAGAGAACAGTTCACAACCTGACCGATTTGTTCCATGAAGTCCTTCACAACTGGACGAGTCCCAACTCCTGTAGACCAAACAACCATACCGTGGGGTACAGAGACAAGCTGCCCACTTGATTTGATCTTCATGTTGATTACTTTATCAGAGAGGCTTAGGACTCGGGATCCTGTTAAAATTTCTAACCCATCTCTTTGAAACTTCTGTTCCGCAAATGTACTGATTCTTTCATCAAACCTATGGAAACAAGAAAAAATAAATGATAGTTCTACCTCTTCACAGGAAAGGGAGAGATGGTATCCCATAATATAAATAACAAACAGGTTAAAAAACAGTAGCATATCGCGTCCTGTCAGATGCCCAAGAAAATCATTAAAAAAATCAGGCTTATCATGTATAAAGATGATGATATTTACTCTGTTGGAAGCCCGCAGCGCCCAATTTAACAATTGAAGTGAAAAGAAATTACTAGTCAGGACAGTGTAATCAGAAGCTAATAGACGTCCTATAAATAAATTTCACGTAATGAATGCACTCCAATAAGTACTTAGACTATTATTAGACAGAGGAAGTGTGAAGCTGTACCATTTTAATAGAGCAAAAAGATTTGTGCGCACACACACACACACATGTGTGTGTGGGTTAGTCCAGCTTTACCCCGTGACATAACACCCATTTTGAAATCAGCAAGCCAAATATGATAGGATAAAGCAAAACTATGGAGAAAAACAAGCCAATAAGCTTGTTATGGAGTGTGTATAAAACCATTTTTTAAGTTTTGGTTAATAGGCTCAGCAAAATTTTGGACAAAAAGAATCTACAGAAAACAGAAAACAATTAGGCTTCTCTTGTGGCAACTGAATTTACTGACTCTCGGATAAGAAGTGGGACAAATTGGGGTCAAAACGCCAAACTATATATTGAGAGTGCTAAGAGGTTTTTGTCACGTTATACAGGACGAAACAGTTTTGACCTAAGGTTAGCATCATATAAGTTGCAGGTAGTTTCTTCCAATCCTCAGGATTGTTAGGGAAGAAAATCAGACTTTTTACAAGTCATTCCTCACTTTCATAAAAGCCTCGAGGAAGATGATTTCCGGAGAAGCTTTCTCTCTCTCTTTGCTGCTAATACCATTGTATTTTATGTAGTAAAACTTGATTAGTCAGGTAACCATAGATGAATAATAGTTATTCTCAGATGTGAAACAGAGAAATTTAACTTTAATGCCAACCAGAGTTAGAACCAGTTGGTATCTAACGTGTACCATAGAGCTTCTGGGCGAGTATTCCAACTTAATACTCTATTTGCTATTATTCCGACCTTTAGTTATTAGAAGAGGAATTCAAACATCACGAGTTAAATTGACAAGCATGTTTAGTTATTAGAAGTTCGGAAATATTCAACAAAGTCCTCTGGGAAAAAATGGATGTGGGAGTTTCTGAGGAAAGGAACATTCTTGAGGCAGTTGTTGCTAAACACGCAATTTGTTGAATATTTCAAAAAAGTAAGCAGTGCCTGTAATACTTCAACCAAGTCCTCCAAGCTGCACAGGAAATGTCAAAGATTGTTGACATTTCAAAATGTAAGCAGTGCCAGTAACTGCAGGGGTGAAATTATCCGTTTACATGCAATTCAAGAAGAGAGAACTCAAGGATATAGCTTTGATATCTATTAAGATGCTTGCCTACTATCTATTATACAAGAACCCTTAGTGTGCCACTCTTTGTCTCCTCCACCATTGGATGAGATGAGATTAATCTCAACCCTACAAATTTAAGGGGCCACAACAAATCTTGGGACCACTCTCCTCTCTCACATTTCAATTGTTACACTACCTTTGTAAGATGTTTTTAATTATATAACACTAAAAATCTTATAAATTTTCCTATTCATTCATGTGTGTCGGAATAGTGCCTTTAAGGCACGGGTTGTACCCTAGTAATGCAACATTTACAATACAACTATAAAATTGATAGTAAAAATTGTGCCCACTTACGTGTTTAAGATATGATCTCCAGACTGGATGATAGTAATTTTCACTAGATCTTTGACTGAAGGATATATCTTGACCAAGTCTTCATGGACGTAATCGTGAAGTTCTGCAGCAAACTCCACTCCAGTTGGGCCCCCACCAACAATAATGAAATGGAGGTTTGTTCTTCGCTCTTCCTCAGTCAGGCCTGGGAGTGTGGCCTTCTCAAAACAATCTATCACAGTCTTACGGATCTTTTGAGCATCTTCTACCTCCTACGAAAATGCCACAATGTATTTATTTAAGAAGTGAAAAATCCAGAACCTGCGAGGCTCAATTTTTTTGTCAGTATGCATGCTCTCGTGAAAAATATTAAGTGTTGCATGTTTGGGCTCGGATTTAATCCGATTTAATTTAAAATCGGCCATTTTAATTTAATTCTGTTTGTTATGACAAAATTTTAAGCTGAAAATCTGAAGACTAAAATAATCTCAGTGCAATTGTAGAATCTCCAAAATTGGGGATTATGCGGCTGAAAATCTCATAAAATAATATTTTAATGTGTTTTTGACATTAGCGTGATCGTACTTCCTTTATAAGTGGGTGTATTCAAGTAATTGACTATATATCTCTTTAAATTTTATAAAATTGAACAAATTAATAATCTACAATTTCGGCTCATACCAAACGGATTCGGATTTTCAGTTCAGCTGGATTTTTCACCCAGATTATTTTCAGCTGAGGTTTTAGATTTTCAGCTGATACCAAACAGGGCCTTAGTACAAATTTGGCAAGGTAAACATGAGTGGTGAAGGATTCTAATGTACTTAACACGCCATTTTAATCACCCATAACAATACCAATCATCCACAATGATGCACGAAGCCAAGGAGCAGGTATACCTTCAAGAAGTGGCAGAACTCGTAGACACCAGGAGTATTAAAAGTGTTAACTTGGGCTCCAACTGCAACGACCAAATAATCGTATTCCAAAGAGAATTCATTACTTCCGACTAAGTTATCTGGCAGATTTGATCGGCAGAAAATTCTTTTGTTTACTGCATCAATCTTGAGACATTCCGCTTCGCAGAATCTAACTTCTCCATTTCTCTGCCAAGAGAAACAGGTAATGTCTTAGCCTTACAAGGAAGTAAAATTACTGTTCCAAATGTGAAATTGGATTAGTGACATGCTAGAAAATTCCTGAAGTTATGAGCAACAAGAATTAAGTAACAAGCTTTGTCCAAATCCAAGATGTCTGAATCACGATCTAGTTTTCTTTATGTAGTAGAAGTGACAACAACCTCTATTATCTCGTGAAATAGTAGAGATACATCCTCAGAAAATGTGTAGATAACCAAACCAAATCTATGACACTAGAGTTTCTTTTTTTCATACATTTGAATGATAATAATGATTTGAATACCTAGTTGGTGCAGCAAAATAAACGAGCTAACAAAATACCAATACATAAAGGGTAAAAGACACTTCCACCCCCTCAGGTTTGACACAAAGACACATAAAGGGTAACAGACACTTCCGGTTGGGGAAATTACAATTTCACCCCTTTATTCGAATCCAAGATGTCTGAATCATGATCTAGTTTTCTTTATGTAGTTGAAGTGACAAAAATCTCTATTATCTTGAGAAATAACAGAGATACATACTCAGAAAATGCGCAGCAAAATAAACGTGCTAACAAAATATCAATACATAAAAGTAGTAATACCTTCTTTACGATATTACGAACTGGCTCAACAATGCTCCGCGGCTCCACTGTTCCGCATGTGACGCTAGGTAACAAGGGAGTGAAGGCAAAATAGTTGCGAGGGGAAACCACTTTAACATCATATGAGGAAACATCCAGATCCTTCAAGAAACTAGTACCAGCCCAGCCTGTTCCCAGTACCACCACCTTCTTTTTACTCGGCTTCCCTTCACTGTGCTCAATGCTGTTGTCTTTTCCCACTTGCGACTCCGAGAATGCCACCAGACCTCCACCACTGTAGCAGATAGCACCAAGGAAAGGTAAAAAGAGAGTTTAGTTGCCATACTTCTAGTGTTTTGCAAGTATCCTCAAAAGGATTAAAGCTATCTGAGCAACAGTTTAGAAATCATATTATTTGCAAGTTCCTACTTTCATTCAACACCTAGTATGATATTTGGCAATTTTGAAGCACGAATTGAATCTATAATATCTGACTTGAAGCACGAATCATATTATATGCAATTTTTAAGATTTGAAGCACGAATCTATCATATCACTTGTGAATAGGGAGGAAGAAGTCTTCAAAACCAAGTGACAGCCAACTCAAGCAATGAGCAACTAGTATCAACATATAGTTTCATCCCCATTCAATTCATCGTCATCAAATAAAGCCCTCTTCCGTTAAGGAAATTATGCAGAGCATGACTTGGTCTGATAAACCATGGTTAGAGCATCTTACCTTTGATAAGATTGTTATTCTAGTTTGTGAAGGCACAAAACAACGGTTCTTTATAGTTGATCAATTACTATCATCTCACCCTTTACTGAATAGTCCTACTTGAACCATATCAAATATTAATCGGATTGAAATTCACAATACATTGACAGATGATTTTTGATTCTGGTACCAAATTCACTCGTCTTTAGAGTAAACAGGATAGCAGAACCACCAAATTAATCATTAACTGGATAATATTCTACAAATTTTGTCTACTGGGCCAAAGATCTAATTAATAGAGCCAAAATACAAAAAGAATTAATTATATAATATAGGTACAGAGATTCACCAACTCTTTTTGGGACCATTCACAACACTTTAATTCTAAATTATGCTGAGTTTTCTAAACATTTTCTTTTGGGGTAAAACTAAAACTTGTTGTGGCATTTTCACAAACACTTGGTTGGCTAACTTCCCATATACTCATTAAGGTCAAAAGATGGAAACTTTAAATCCAAAAAGAATAAAACGCAAATGGGTGTGCAAAATCAAGAACCGAAAGCTCAGCTTCAAGGAAAGAACATACGAAACCCAGATACTCCATAGATGGCCAGTGCCCAATGATCATGCCAACAAACCAAATGCAGATCAAACGGTACTCTACTCGAAAATGATAAGAAATGCAAATGGGTATGCAAAATTAGAACTGAAATGTGCTTGGCTTCTAGCAACATCAAAGAAAACCCACCAAATGTTCCAAAGAAGCTGAAATGCAAAAAAAAAAAGGTTTATTTGAAAATTCAAGAACCTGACAGAGAACAGAACAAGGAGCTTGGAGGATGTGGAGCGACCATCAATCACTCTGTTGAAGATGGAGAAGACCCTCATGTTGGAGTTTTCTTGGCTCCTGATTTCTTGTGGATTTTGATTTTGGAGATTTGATTGACCGAGAGGGCTTCAAAAGAAACGAGGGTGTGTGTGGTCTGCTCGTAGTACTACTATGATTTCATTATTGTGTAGTGTCTGTACTATGTACACATGGTGTGGGTCAAGTCATTTTCATATATAGGTAGGAAAACTTATGAAGTACTACTATTTGATAGTTCGGTAGGAAATACATAGGTGAGTTCATATTGGGGATCATGCTAGATAGAGTTTAGGGATGGCAGTATGCTCCGATCTGATGTGAGGTCTGAACGGTCCGATCTGATCTGAGTTCGATCCAATTGAACACAGATACATATGAGATTTGGTTTCGAAAGTCAGGCTCGATTGGATTTGGATCTGAGGGCAGATCTATCGGGTTCCGATTCGATCCGACGTATACGTGTGCTTTAGAAATATACAATTCAAATAAAAATACAATAATAATTGCAACCTACAAAACTCTTTCTTTTGTGTTTTAGGCTTCATAACTTATGAACATGCATTAGCGTATGAAATATTGTATATTTTTTATGTTTTTTGTTATTGCAACCCGAGCTGGATCCCATCCGAACTCGATCCGACTACATATTATATGGATCTACGAATTCGATTTGGATCGGTTGAATGAAAACCGATCTGAATCCAGTGATGATCCGAATGGACCTGGACCGGATCTAGATTCAATTTTTTCTGGTAGGATATAGATCGGGAAGTGTCTGATCCGATTCGGATGCGACCCGTTCCCATCCCTAATGCTAGCAATGTTCCCGTGGCCCCAAAGCCCGTCCCATTAAGAAATCGTGGGTGAGTTTAGTAGGATTTGTTTGCAATTTAGTCTGACTTTTAAGTATATGTCAAAAAACCTATATCAGAAAAGATGAATGAAAAAGATATGCGTGTTTGGTGTAAAATTTGTTTTTTTGCGGTAAAAGTAGAACTTCAATAGATAATGATCAAGATAAGTACACATCGATCAGAAACATCAGACTAAGGATACTAATACTAACAGCCATCAAACTACCAAACTAAAACATCAGAGCTAGCTGAGAGAGCCTAGCAGTGATCATCCAGCAGCAAACTCATGGACCAATATTACATCAGTTTTGAAAATATCCAGAGCAACTTGAAACATGAAAGATAAAATGAGAACCTGAGAGCTAGCAACTAGAAGCAGGGCTTGTTAGACATCGATGAAGGGGATGACTGCAGACATGAGCTCATTGTCTGGAATGGGAGGGAACTCTTCTCCAGATGCAGCTCCTGGGGCACTAACACTTGAAGCCTCAAGGGATTGAATAACTTCTGGAGCATTAGAGCTTCCTTCACCTCCTGGGGCTTTTGCAGACACATCAGCAAAGACTACATTCTTGAAATTGAAAGAACCATGCACAGGGGGGAGCACTGCTAAAGGAACTGCTTGGGACACTTCCACCAAAGCCTGGGGGTAGAACTGGACTTGTCCTGGCAACCATTCTGGCCTTCCCTTCTTGACTTCAACCTCCACCCAGCCTTCATTAGCTTTTTGAGCCTCCATATTGGCAGTGATTTTCTGCTTCTTTCCTTTCCCCTTGATGTCCGCCACCGAGGCCACTGGGATTTCTCTCTTCTTCGCCACCTTTTTCAACGCCGGGATTTGCAAGGCTCCTCTTGGCTTGCTGATGAGTTTGTCCTTGCCTTTTCCCACGTTTTTCCCCAAATTTTTCTTACCCTCCTTTTTCTGCATGATCTCCTTCTCCTTCTTGGCCTCACCTCTTCTCCCTCTGGTCTTTTTTGGGATCAAAGGACTAACTTCTTTGAGCATCTTATCAATATCAACCACCTCTTTCCTTCTCTGTTCCAAATCAGTGTCTGCCTCCGAGGTGTTTGAGGGAGTAAAGTCAGGGGCTTTAATGGAGAAGCCAGAACGGGAAGAAAGCATTTTATAGGTGGTGGGTAATTGCCTCATTTGGGATGTGTGAGTTGGGAGAAGAGGAGGGTTGGGACAAGAGAGAGATAGAGTCTTAGAAGGCAACTGCTTAAAAGGGGTCTTTGGGGATTGGTCGAAGTGTTTTATAGTGGTGATAGGGGGGAGGCTTTTCAGTTCGTGGATTAAAGAATCTCCCGTTTCAAAAAGGGGGTGCATGGCTCTATTGAATGGATTGAAAGCAGTTTCTGAACTTGCACCCTCATTCATTGGAGGCGGTTGAGATGACTTAGGTTGGGAACATGAACCACTATTGATTGTGGGCGGTTGGGATGGGTGAGAGAGAGAGTCAGCCATAACTGCTTCGGGGACATGTGCATGAATTGGCATGGAAGAGGAAGGGTGTTGCTGGGGAAGAAGAAACGCCTGAGATTGTTGGATTAAATGATGAACGTTGGGGAAGTAGCTTTGTATAAAAGCAGAGGTGGCATTCATGAGGGAGGTTTGATTTGAGGGTACACTTTCTGGGATGGAGGGTGGGGTAAAAAAAGTGGCAGAGTCAGTAGATGAAGGTGAGTGGTTTGCAGATGGTTGTTGTGGTAGCAAGGGGGGGCCTTGGTTTGGGTCGTGAGAGACGGAGAGCTCCTGAAAGGTATAGACAGGGTTTGTACTAGAGTCAAGCTTAATGGTGCGGTGAGGGCCATGCTTTGAGTGAAACTTTAGAAGGTGAGTAAACATTTTCCGGTGAGGATTGACATGGAAGGGGTAGGCAGAGAGGTGGTGAGATTGCAGGTACCTAGCTTCCAGCTTCTCCAAGACCGCCACCAGGTTAGTATTACAGTGCCTGTTATCATGTCCAACACAACCACATCTATAAAAAATCTTGAAAATTCTTTCATAACTGGAAAAAAAAACCCACTTGAATTCATCCTCCCCTGGGACGTTTACATAAACACCAGGTGTTAAAGCCTGATCCAGAGCCACTCTGGATTTGATTCGCAGTCCTTGCATGCTTAGGACCCTGTTGAAAGACCAATCAACAACCACTAGATCCCCAACCAAATTACCTATTTTTTCTGCTGTTTCAAAATCAGAGCCTTCTAGCGAAATATTAGGAACTTGAAACCAAACATCAGCTGTTGTGAAATCTATTTCAGAAAGGGCTTGGTTGTTCAGTCTTTCTTTAAAAACGAGTGAAAGGCCATGAATAGAGACTAGAGATTCGGTAAGAAAAAACTCTTTATCTTTTGGATTTTGAAAGTGGAAGAGGTAAAATTCACCCTTTTTTTCAATCCAAACCGAACCAAAAGTTTTCCAAGCTTTGCTAATGGCTTTTTGCATGACTGCAGGCGACAAAGAGGTCTTCCCCAAGAATTTAGCGATCAACGTGTTTTTCAGGATTTCTCTGAAGGTGAATGCTCTTGAGGGATCCAGGGAAAGCACAGAACCCCTCTCGTCAAGCCTTTCCTCCATGGAATCGTTTGAAGGGGGGCTGCTAGAGTCGTATTGGTAGGGTTTGGACATGGTGGTGATGAGTAAGGTTACAGAGAAGAGGAAGATCAAAGAGAATGGGATTGGAAAGATAGTCACTACTAGGGAGAGCACAGAAGTGACCTAGGTGCAACGGGTCCTGCAATACATATATGAGAAACAATTAGAACATAAACAAATAGAAGCAAGAACAAAAAGAACAATAGTCCAATGCATGTGGAGAGAATGGAATGATGACTGCAGCTTCTGCAGAAGGGAGAAGTGCTTCATTAGCAAAAAACTTCTCCTTGAGATCTTTGAGATCTTGAGCACCTGCAAGGAGATAGTGTCAGTAGGCACTAGACTATGATGATGGGAGATTAGAGGTTGAGAGAAAGAATTAGAAATAGATAAAGAGTGTTAGAGTAAGCAAATAAAGCAATAAAAAAAGGGGAGATGGTGGATTGCTGTAGCAGCTATTGGTTGCAGAGTCACCAAGGGAGGTGGAGAATTGCAACGGTTGGAGAGAGAGCGGAGGAGATGGGGTGGACAGGAGCTTGAAACTAAGTGGAGATGGCGGCTCGAGGAGCAGAGGGGGAGAGGCTCTAGAGAGAGCAATATCCAGACTTCCTGGATCCCTCAAGTCCCAAAGTTTTAAAAAAAAAACTTCAAAACTTAACTTTTTCTTAAGTTCATTTTTAACAGAAACTTGCAAGTTCAAATCCAAAAGTGCGTCATATAAGTCACACACCAAACACAATTTGTAAGTTGTCTTCAACTTATAATCCAGAATTGACTTTATAAGCACCTTGTACGTCAGACCAAGCTCCCCCATATCTAGAGCCACTTTACAAACTCAAGAACCCTATCTAACATTAGAGAGACCCCCAAAGCTCTCACATCTCTCTAATTTTGGAGAGAGAGGCTATTTATCCTTATGCGTCTGGACGGGCGACGCCGCTTTGGTTTCTCATGTATGTCCCCCTTGCATTCGTTATGTCCTACCTAGTGCTCAATTTCTCTGGGTATATATTTGTTATTAGGGATGAATGACGATTTCTCTTTGGATAAAGAGTTCAATGAGGGGATCTCTGTCATTTTTTTGTTGGGTTTGTAATTGTGGTTGTGTGAGGCTAGTTTTGGTTTGCAGGTGGTCGTTCACGTTCGGCGTCTCCTTCCACGCGGTGTTGCCCTGAAATACCCCGTTTAATAACATAGGGTAATTTGAGTTTTTCTCTAAGTTTGTAAATCTTGAGTTTATAGAAACTAAGGGGTTGTAGTTCTCTTTATATAAGTTAAAGTATGCAAATATTTTTACACGTATCTACACTTATTAAATACACTTCATTGAAACCAACCACTTGCAATATTTTTCATCCCAACACCCTTCTTGCAATTATATTCACCCAACACTTCTCACCCTCCACGTAACCCCCTCCATTGTAGATTCATTTCCCCCCTTTTCTTTCTGTCTACTCCTCCATGGAAAATGCATCCCCCCCCCTTACCTCTTCTCCTCCCTCACGTAACTCTCACAAACGATTTACACTCTTTGTTTCCCCCTCACCTGAATTGAAGCATCCCATACTTAAACCAACTCCAACAACAACAGCAAACATTGTTAGGTTTTGAAGTAGGTAGCGCAGCGGAATAACAAAAATTTAATTCCTACTTCAATGGCCACCACGGATCGTCAGGAGGAGACATCATAACATGATAAGAGACATAGTATTGTGTACCTTTTGATTTGTGAGATCACACGAAGAATGATGTCCTCGTCTCTACAGTTGATCCACGTCTAGAGGTGAGATCAAGATTCTTCCTTCAAACAAGTGCTAGCTTGAACCCGGAGGAAGAGGAAAGAAGATCAAAGCAACAAAGGAACAAGAGGAGGGGCGACCTCCTCTTTGAGCCGACGGGAAGGGGGCGGACGGGGCTAGGGTTTCGGCCCTAGCTCTTGTCTTGCTCTCTCTTTTGCTCTCTCCCACTCTCTTTGTTATGTCTCATAACATTAACAACCAGTGGCAAGGAAGCTAGAGCCTTCTTTATATACTCCAACAACTCCTTGTTGTTTTCATAAAAGAGTTTCCTTATTCTAGATGAACTAGAACTATTCCCTTCCTTGCAAATTAGTCCTACTAAGTTTGCAAGGTGTTGCATAATGATCCTTCTATTAATTAATCAATATTAATTAATCCCAAATCTAGCTCTACTCTATTTGACGTGTGACCCCTTAGGTTTCTATATAGTTGGTAGTAACTCTTACTAACATGGAGCGGTGTCTAGCAACACATCCATGCCACCCAACCTATAGAAATAGTCAGTGATCCCGACAAACTTCTTGTGCCCAATATGTCATATTGCACTATCCCTTTGTCTCCATATCCGGATTGGACACGAGACATACATCGTCACACTCGTATATCCAATATACATAGTTCCTCGATCCTGGGAATATGCTTATGCTTGCAGATAACATCAATATCTCTATATTAATTTATCTGAGTCTGGCCAGACATTCAATAAGCCTCATCCCTCGAGTGGTCGTGGATATTTTCCCCCATTATGTGGGAGGGACAAATCCTATCTACATCACTACGATCTCTAAGCTTGCTTCCTATCACGCCCGATAGCCATCTTTATGATTACCCAGTTACGGTGTAACGTTTGATAACATCAAAGCGTAATATTCCACAACTAGAGCATCTAGTGACTTCAACTCTAAGGATTGCAATTATATTAGCACTACGAAAAGCGATTGTGACTTGACATAATCTAATGTATCCTTTTCGTTGTGGGTCAATCCAGTATGCCATTACTTCTAATGCATACCCATGTGTTAGACTTGATATCTCCATATCAATCTACCCACATACTAGTCTATATTTGATCGTCCTATTAATCAATATAGTGGACTAGGGATATTTAAGATAAACAACACATTTTATCTAAGGACTTCATTATATTAAATATCACAATATATAATAAATGAATATTCTAGCCAAAATAATGTTCATACTAAATATACTATTGCCTCTAGGGCATCTATTCCAACAGTCTCCCACTTGCACTAGAGCCAATCTGGCGCATCTCGTATGCCTATAGATCTGGCGTGCCCTTCATGCTTTCGCTGCGCAAGAGGTTTTGTGAGCGGATCTGAAACATTGTCATCCGTTGGAATCTTGCACATCTTCACATCTCCTCGATCGATCATATCACGAATAAGATGGAATCTCCTAAGTACATGTTTTGATTTCTGGTGTGATCTTGGTTCCTTGGCCTGTGCGATTGCCCCGGTGTTGTCACAGTACAACTCTATAGGCACCACGATGCTAGGGACCACACCGAGCTCAATGATAAACTTCTCTATCCAAACTACCTCTTTTGCTGCTTCCCCAGCAGCAATGTACTCAGCTTCTGTTGTAGAATCAGCAACTGTCCCTTGCTTGGAACTCTTCCAGCTTACAGCTCCTCCATTCAGGCAAAACACGTATCCAGACTGTGATCGGTAGTCATCTTTGTCGGTTTGGAAGCTTGCATCAGTGTAACCCTTTACACTTAGCTCTTCCTTACCTCCAAATACCAAGAACACATCCTTAGTTCTTCTCAAGTACTTCAGGATGTTCTTGACAGCAATCCAGTGAATCTCACCCGGATTGGACTGGTATCTGCTCACCATACTCAACGCGTATGATACGTCTGGTCTAGTACATAACATAGCGTACATGACGGATCCTATGGCCGAAGCATAGGGTATCCTACTCATGCAGTCCTTCTCAATCTCATTGGAGGGACAATCATTCTTAGAAAGAGTGATTCCATGTGACATGGGCAAGAATCCCTTCTTGGAGTCTTGCATGTTGAACCTTTTCAACACCTTGTCTATATATGTACTTTGACTTAGGCCGAGCAACCTCTTATATCTATCCCTATAGATCTTTATACCAAGTATGTAGGTTGCGTCTCTTAAGTCCTTCATTGCAAAGCACTTTCCTAGCCAATCTTTAACAGATTGCAGAGTAGGAATTTCATTGCCAATGATTAGTATGCCATCCACATACAAGACCATAAATACTACAGAGCTCCCACTAACCTTCTTGTAAACACAAGGCTCATATTCGTTCTTGATGAAGCCAAACTCTTTGACCGCGTCATCAAAGCGTCGATTCCAACTCCTAGAAGCTTGCTTTAATCCATAAATGGATCTTTGCAGCTTACAGACTTTATTGGCATTCTCTAGATCCTCAAAACCCTCTGGTTGTGTCATGTACACATCCTCGAGGAGGTTCCCATAAAGAAACGCTGTTTTGATATCCATTTGCCAAATCTCATAGTCGTAGTATGCTGCAACAGCAAGTAGGATTCGAATGGATTTAGTCATGGCGACTGGTGAAAAGGTCTCATCATAGTCAATACCATGAATCTGTCTATACCCTTTGGCTACCAATTGCCCCTTATAGGCAACTACCTTGCCATCCATGTCGGTCTTCTTCTTGAAGACCCATTTGCACCCTATGGGCCGAGCCCCTTCGGGTGGTTCCACCAAATTCCATAATCTGTTGGTGTACATGGAATCCATTTCGGATCTCATGGCTTCTAGCCACTTTTTAGAGTCTGGGCCTTTCATGGCCTCTCCGTAGGTTGCAGGCTCATCATCTATGAGTGGCACGTCATCGGTCTCAGTCACGAGAAGTCCATACCTCTCTGGCTCATGACGGACTTTTCCTGATCTACGGAGTTCCTGTGTTACCTGAACAGGTTCTTCCACAACTACTTGCGGTTCCTGCTCATGTTCCATCATCAGCTCAGTGATTTGTGGTTCTTGAATCTCTTCAAGTTCTACAGCCCTCCCACTTGCTTCTTTAGAGACAAACTCTCTTTCTAGAAACATGCCGGTCCGAGCAACAAACACTTTGTTCTCGATGGGATTGTAGAAATAATATCCTTTAGTTTCCTTAGGATATCCCACAAATTTACACTTATCCGCTTTGGGCCCGAGCTTGTCTGTTTGTAAACGTTTTACATAAACATCGCAGCCCCAAATCCTCATAAACGACACTATGGGACGCTTCCCAGTCCACATCTCATATGGTGTCTTCATGACTGACTTGAATGGAACGCGGTTAATGGTAAAAGTTGCCGTCATTATAGCATGTACCCAAAAGGATATCGGAAGATCTGTTTGAGACATCATAGATCGCACCATATCTAATAGAGTGCGATTCCTCCTCTCGGACACGCCATTCCATTGTGGCGTTCCGGGTGGAGTGAGATGGGATACTATCCCACACTCTCTAAGATACTCATCAAACTCTTGGCTTAAGTATTCTCCTCCACGATCCGATCGTAGAGCCTTAATACTTTTGCCAAGTTGCTTCTCTACTTCATTCTTGAATTCCTTGAACAATTCAAAGGATTCGGATTTGGCCTTCATAAGGTATACAAATCCATATCTACTGAAATCATCAGTGAAAGTGATGAAGTAGGTATAACCACCTCTGGCAGGCGTGGGGAATGGTCCACATACATCGGTATGTATGAGTGTCAATAACTCACTAGTCCTTTCACCTTTCTTATTGAAAGGGGACTTTTTCATTTTTCCTAATAAACAAGATTCACATGTCTCATATGATTCCAAATCAAATGAGTCTAGTAGTCCATACTTATGGAGTCTAGATATGCGTTTCTCATTTATATGGCCTAAACGACAGTGCCATAGATATGTAGGATTTAAATCATTAGATTTAATCCTTTTAGTATTTATGTTATAGATTGGACTATTTAGATCAAGGATATACAATCCATTAGACAAATGCGCACTACAATAGTGCATACTATCAAAATAAATGGAGCAACACTTGTCCTTTATTGAAATAGAAAAAACCCTTCTCGTCAAAACAAGAAACGGAAATAATGTTTCTGCTCATAGCAGGCACATAATAGCAATTGTCTAATTCTAAAATAAGTCCAGAAGGCAAAGATAGCTCATAAACGCCTACAACTAATGCAGCAACTTTTGCTCCATTCCAGACGCGCAGATCTATCTCCCCTTTGCTCAATCTTCTACTTCTTTTCAAATCCTGCACATTACGACAAATGTGAGAACCACATCCGGTATCCAATACCCAAGATGAAGAAATAGAAAGGTTGACGTCTATGACATAAATACCTGGTGGTGGTGGAATCACTATTCCAAGCTTCTTATCCTACAGATATTTAGGACAATTCCTCCTCCAGTGACCCGGCTGGCTGCAGTAGTGACACTCACCCTTAGCCATGCCTCCACTAGGCTTCAGGGCTTCCTTGGATTTCGTAACTTTCTTGCGCTTTCCTTTTGAAGTAGAGGCAACTGACTTGCCCTTCTTCTTATGCACCATCATTATGGCTTTTCCCTTGCCTTTGTTGACGCTCTGTTCCGCAGTCTTTAACATGTTCAATAAGTCAGGCAGAGTCTTACTGATCTCGTTCATATTATAGTTCATGATGAACTGATTATAACTGTCAGGCAACGATTGCAAGACAAGATCAGTATCCAAATCTTGGCTCAATGGGAACCCCAGTCTATCAAGGTTCTCTATGTACCCGATCATTCGGAGTACATGAGGCCCTACTGGATTCCCCTCTGCAAGACTACTCTTGAATAACGCTTTAGACACCTCATAGCGCTCATGCCTAGCCTGTTCCTGAAACAATTGTTTCAAGTGTATGATCATATCATAGGCTTCCATATTCTCATGCTGCTTCTGAAGCTCAGGAGTCATGGTGCAAAGCATGAGGCAAGTCACGTCATTAGGATCATCAATATGTTTCTGACGTGCCCTCACTTCCGCTAGAAGAGACTCGTCTTGTGGTGGTGCTGGAATTTGAGTGTCCAAGACGTACAACTTCTTTTCTTGCTTAAGGACAATCCTTAAGTTTCTGTACCAGTCAAGGAAATTTATTCCAGACAGTTTATCCTTCTCAAGGACAGATCGTAGGGATGAAGTCGATGTGTTGTTGTTTGCCATTTGGAATTCTACAAAACGAGAAATGTGCAATTTTAGTATTTGAACAATTTAACTATATTCAACAATGGCTAGATCATCAAATATAGCTCCCACTATTTTTCTCGGATTAATAGCCCTCACCATTACTGCGGAAAATATCATTATATTTTCTAGTAGGTCCAAGATCCCTTTTTCACTTCTTCTTGAGCTTGCTTTGGCAAGTCACCCACGAATAGGTTATTTAGGTAGGAACCATTCCAATTGCATCATATGCAGCTCTTGGTCCAATTAGGTGAATAACTCTTTTATTCTTTATCCCATGGATGACCCCTAATTGTCATGCCTCTAGGCTCATCAATCCAATTGATTCTTGCCTAGTTGCGTCCAACCTCTTGCTTTAACATACACACATTACTAGCTTGTGTCGTCCGCAACACACCATGGTAATTTAAAATCGTCTTGCTTTGGCAAGCCCGGATTTTAATAAATCATGATCATGAAGGGTGTTTTGGCAAGAGAAGGCAAAACGCAATATTTAATTGAGGGATTTTTCTTTTTAATTTGTTTGGTTGATCTCATCAACATGGTCTACTTATTTAGATTGGGCAATCCACAATAAAAGACCAACCTTGTTTATTATTATCTTGTTATTGTTTTCGCTAGTATCGCCATACACACAAAATTAAATAACAAGGCATAAATAATAAACATCCACAAACATAAAAGAAACGTGGCATGGATATGGCCCCTAGACTCATGATATTATCGAGACAATGATAATATCCAATTGCCCTAAAGTGCCGAGCTCATCTCCATGTGCTCCACCATAGCTGCGTGTAGGGTTTTGATTCATGGATCGCGCAACGGAAGCATAATCAAATAAATAGCCATGCAAAACCCTCCAAGGATCACAAGTCTAGATGCATAACGATAGTAAAGGTAAGAAATCATAAACACACCTTTGGGTTCTCCTTGATGACTTCAAACGCGAATAGTGTCACGTTCTCTATAGTTGATCCACGCCTAGAGTTGATCCTAGATCTCCCAAACTCCTTGGTGCTAGCCCGGAATAAGAGGAGGGTGAAGGAATCACGCAAAACGAGACAAAAGAGGGGCTTCGGCCCTCTTTTTGGCCGACGGGGTGAGGGCGGCGGCAAGGGGGTCGGGTTCGGCCTCCTTGTTGCTTGCTCTCTCTCCTTTGTTCTCTCCCACTCTTGTTATGTTCACTAATGAGCATAAGTTATAAGGAGGGAAGGAAGGAGGGTCCTTTATATAGTCCAACAACTCCTTTTTAACTACCTAAAGGACTTATTCTAGTCCAAATAGAATACAATTTAGTCCCTTCCTTGCAAATTAGTCCCTACTAAGTTTGCAAGGGTTTGCAAAGTGATCCTTCTAATTAATTAATCCAATTAATTAATTCCCAAATCTAGTACAACTCTATATAGCGTGTGACCCCATAGGTTCTATCTAGTTGGTAGCAACTATTTGCTAATATGGAGCGGTTTCTAGCAAAACATCCATTCTAGCCAACTAATAGAATAGTCATCTAGACAACCTTTGTACAAGTTATTGTCTCATCCCTTTGCCTCTGTATCCGGATTGGACACGAGACATGCAAGTCACACTCGTATATCCAATCCATAGTTTCTCGATCTATGGAATAGTCTTATTCGTGCAAATAACATCAATATCCCATATATTGATTTATTTGAGTCTGGCCAGACATTCTATAAGCACTATCCCTCGAGCGGCCTAGGATATTTGCTCCCGTTATGTGGGAGGGGAAAATCCTCTCTACGTCCACTACGATCTCTAAGCTTGCTTCTCATTGTATCCAGTACACGGCTTTATAACTACCCAGTTACGGTGTAGCGTTTAACGCTACCAAGATCACAATGATCCACAACTAGAATATCTAGTGACTTCAAGTCTAAGGATGACAATACCATTGCACCGCGAGAAGCACTTGTGACTCAACATAACATGTATGTAGCCTTCTCGGTGATGGGTCAATCCAGTGCAACATTCCGTAATGCACACCTATGTGTTGGATCGTGATATCCCCATATCAATCCAACCCCATACTAGTCTATAGATGATTGTCCCTTTTAATTATTATACTTGACTAGGGATATTTAAGATAAACAACACGATTGTAAATCTAAGGACTTCATTATATTAAATATCCAATAAATAATAAATGAATTTTCTAGCCATATACAAATTCATACTAAACTAGATTGCCTCTAGGGCATCTATTCCAACAGTCTCCCACTTGCACTAGAGCCAATCTGGCGCATCTCGTATGCCCATACTCCTAGTGTGCCCTTCATGCTTCCACTGCGTGAGAGGCTTCGTAAGCGGGTCTGACAAATTATCATCTGTAGGAATCTTGCATATCCGAACGTCTCCTCTATCGATAATATCTCGAATCAGATGAAACTTCCTGAGCACGTGCTTGGACTTCTGGTGCGATCTGGGTTCCTTTGATTGCGCGATCGCCCCAGTGTTGTCACAGAACAACTCCACTGGATCCGCAATGCTAGGGACCACACCAAGTTCAGAAACAAACTTTCTGATCCAAACAGCTTCCTTTGCTGCACCATTTGCACCAATGTACTCAGCCTCTGTTGTAGAATCAGCTACCGTCTCTTGCTTGGAACTCTTCCAGCTCACCGCTGCTCCATTCAGGCAAAACACATATCCCGATTGTGATCTAAAGTCATCTCTGTCGGTTTGGAAGCTTGCATCAGTGTAACCCCTTACACGCAACTCTTCCTCACCGCCAAACATCAAGAAAGCATCCTTAGTTCTTCTCAAGTACTTTAGGATGTTCTTGACAGCAATCCAGTGACTCTCACCCGGATTGGATTGGTATCTGCTTGTCATACTCAAGGCATATGACACATCTAGTCTAGTACATAACATGGCGTACATGATAGATCCTATGGCCGAGGCATAGGGAATCCTACTCATGCGTTCCTTCTTAATCTCATTGGAAGGACTACCACTCTTTGAAAGAGTGATTCCATGTGACATGGGCAAGAATCCCTTCTTGGAATCTTGCATGTTGAACCGTTTCAACACCTTGTCAATATATGTACTTTGGCTTAGGCCTAGCAACCTCTTAGATCTATCTCTATAGATCTTTATACCGAGTATATAGGCTGCTTCCCCTAAGTCCTTCATTGAGAAACACTTTCCTAGCCAATCTTTCACAGATTGCAGCATGGGAATGTCGTTTCCAATGAGTAGTATGTCATCCACATACAAGACCAGAAAAGCTACAGAGCTCCCACTAACCTTCTTGTAGACACAAGACTCATCTTCGTTTCTGATGAAGCCAAACTCTTTGACTACTTCATCAAAACGTCGATTCCAACTCCTAGAAGCTTGCTTCAATCCATAAATGGATCGTTGCAGCTTACAGACTTTGTTGGCTTTCTTTGGATCCTCAAAACCCTCCGGCTGTATCATATACACGTCTTCGAGGAGATTCCCATAAAGGAATGCTGTTTTGACATCCATCTGCCAAATCTCATAGTCGTAGTATGCTGCAATTGCAAGTAAGATTCAGATGGATTTGGTCATAGCAACTGGTGAAAAGGTTTCATCATAGTCAATACCATGAATCTGTCTGAATCCTTTAGCCACCAATCGGCCCTTATAGGTAATCACATTACCATCCATGTCGATCTTCTTCTTGAAGACCCACTTGCACCCTATGGGTCGCGCCCCGTCAGGTGGTTCCACCAAAGTCCATACTTTGTTGGTATACATGGATTCCATCTCGGATCTCATGGCCTCAAGCCACTTCTGTGAGTCTGGGCCATTCATGGCCTCCTCATAGGTAGTAGGCTCATCATCTATGAGCATCGTGTCACCGGAATCAGTTACGAGAAGTCCGTACCTCTCGGGTTCCTGGCGCACTCTACTAGATCTACGAAGCTCTTGTGTTACCTGAACAGGTGGCTCCACAACTGCTTGTGATTCCTGTTCATGTTCCATAATCGGTTCAGTGATTTGTGGTTCTTGAACTTCTTCAAGCTCTACATTCCTCCCACTTGCTTCTTTAGAGACAAACTCTCTTTCTAGAAACACGCCGGTCCGAGCAACAAACACTTTGTTCTCGGTTGGATTGTAGAAGTAGTATCCCTTAGTTTCCTTAGGGTACCCCACAAATTTACACTTATCCGATTTAGGCCCTAGCTTGTCTGATTGTAAACGTTTTACATAGACATCGCAGCCCCAAATCCTCATGAACGACAGTGTGGGACGCCTCCCACTCCACATCTCATATGGTGTCTTCATGACTGATTTAGATGGAACACGGTTAATGGTGAAAGCTGCACTTAATAGAGCGTAGCCCCAAAATGATAATGGAAGATCGGTTTGACACATCATAGACCGAACCATATCCAATAGGGTTCGATTTCTCCTCTCGGACACGCCATTCCATTGTGGCGTTCCGGGTGGAGTGAGTTGGGATACGATCCCACACTCTCTAAGATAGTCGTCAAACTCTTGGATCAAGTACTCTCCTCCACGATCCGATCGTAGAGCCTTGATACTTTTGCCAAGTTACTTCTCTACTTCATTCTTGAATTCTTTGAACACTTCAAAGGATTCGGATTTTGCCCTCATAAGGTACACAAATCCATATCTACTGTAATCATCAGTAAATGTAATGAAGTAGACATAACCACCCCTGGCTGGCGTGGCAAATGGCCCACACACATCGGTATGTATGAGCGCCAATTGCTCACTAGTCCTCTCACCTTTCTTATTGAAAGGGGACTTTGTCATTTTTCCCAATAAACAAGCCTCACATGTCTCATATGATTCAAAATCAAATGAGTCTAGTAATCCATCCTTATGGAGTCTAGATACACGTTTCTCATTTATGTGGCCTAAACGACAATGCCATAAATAAGCAGGATTTAAATCATTTATTTTAATCCGCTTGGTATTAATGTTGTAGACAGGATTGCTTAGATCAAGGACATAAAGTCCATTAAATAATTGCGCACTAAAATAGTGAATATTATTCAAATAAAAGGAACAACAATTGTTCTTTATTGAAATAATAAAACCTTCCTTGTCCAAACAAGAAATAGAAATAATGTTTCTGCTCATAGCAGGCACAAAATAGCAATTATTTAATTCTAAAACTAATCCTGAAGGCAGAGATAGCTCGCAGACGCCTATGGCCAACGCAGCAACCTTTGCTCCATTCCCAACGCGCAGATCTACCTCCCCTTTAGCCAAACTTTTACTTCTCTTTAGATCCTGCATATTTCGACAAATATGAGATCCACATCCAGTATCTAATACCCATGATGTAGAGACAGTTAAATTGACATCTACAACAAAAATACCTGGTGGTGGTGGAATCACTATTCCAAACCTCTTGTCCTCCAGATATTTTGGGCAGTTCCTCCTCTAGTGTCCAGGCTGACTGCAGTAGTGACACTCACCCTTAGTCACGACCTTGGCAATGCCACCAACAGGCTTAAGGGCTTGTTCCTTGGACTTGGCAACTGACTTGCCTTTACCCTTGGAGGAAGAGGCAAACTTTTTTTTGCCCTTTCCTTTACGCACCATCATAATGGCCTTGCCCTTACCTTTGTTGATGCTCTGTTCAGCCGTCCTCAACATGTTGAGCAAATCTGGCAGTGGTTTAACGATCTCGTTCATGTTATAGTTCATAATGAACTGTCCATAACTCTCGGGCAACGATTGCAATACGAGATCGGTTGCCAACTCTTGGCCGACCGGGAACCCAAGCCGGGCGAGATTCTCCAAGTACCCGATCATTCGGAGTACATGGGGTCCCACCGGGTTCCCTTCTGCCAGATGACATTTGAACAGTGCCTTTGAGACCTCATACCTCTCTACCCTCGCCTGCTCTTGGAAGAGCTGCTTTAGATGTTCGATCATATCGACAACATTCATGTTCTCGTGTTGCTTCTGAAGCTCAGAGGTCATGGTGCAAAGCATTAGGCAGGCCGCATCATTAGCGTCATCAACACGCTTTTGATACGCCTTTAAGGCAGCAGGTGTCTGATTCTCTGGACCTTCTGGAACATGCTCCTCTATTGCGTACAGTTTCTTCTCTTGCTTGAGAACAATTCTCAAGTTTCTGTACCAATCAAGAAAGTTGGTTCCAGAGAGCTTGTCCTTCTCAAGGACAGATCGTAGGGAATGTTGTGAACTCGATGATTTGTTTGCCATTTGGAATTCTACAAAAAGGAAAATACGCAAGTTTTAGTATTTGTGAATTTTAGACTATATTTAATAATGGCTAGTTTATTAAATATAGCTCCCACTATTTTTCTACGGATTAATAACCCTCAAGATATTAATGCGGAAGATATCCTTATATTTTCTAGTGGGCCAAGATCCATCTTTTCATCTCCTTATGAGCTTGCTTTGGCAAGTCACCCATAATTTGACTACTTTTAGGTAGAAACAATTCCAATTGCATCCCATATGCAACTCTTGGTTCAATCGGGCAAATAACTCCTTATTTATCCATCCTTATGGATAATCCCAATTGATTGCCTCTAGGTTTCTTAATCAAATTAATAGCCTAGTTGTGTTCAACCTCTTATCTAAACAATTGCACATTGTTACGTGCCATCGCATTCCATCATTATGAACCAAGTCGTCATGCTTTGGCACGCACGAACTTGATAAATAATGATGATAATGAGTGTTTAAATAACGAGAAGGCAAGAACACAATATTTAGAATTTGAGGGATTTTCAATTCTTTTTAATTGTTTTGTTGATCAATATCAACTAATCTATCTATTTGAGTTTGGGCACAACTCCAAATAATAGATCCGGGTTGTCTAATTATCTTATTATCCTAATTGCATGCATCAACCATACACCAACCACACAAATAATAAGACAATAAATAAACAACCACAAAACAGAAAATAAACGTGATGTGGATATGGCCTTTTCTAGACTAAGATAATTCCAAGCCAATGGAATTATCTATGAACCCTAAGCAAACACATCTCCATGCGTCTTGATCTTTTGGTCCATCCTTCATAGTCATGTGGTATGCTCCATGCTCCATGTTCCATCTTTTGTGGCTTCTTTGGCTTTGGGCTTCTTTTTCTTCAATCTTGGCTAACAATCTACTTTATCTAGCACTAGCTAACATCTATACTAAATAAAATAAATCTCACAAGTTGAGAAAAAAAATGGCACGCAGGCCATAAAACCCTAATTAATTATTACAATTAATTGATCAGCTCGCAGGCCGTAAAACCAAACCACAAAATTAAACATCCACATCAAACCACATCCTAAGGCCATATCCAATCACCATGCGATTTGCACATAAACAGTTAAAATCCAATTTTAACGCGCTTGGTCAATTTTAGTTGATTTTAGGATTTCTAGGGTTAAAACGGTCCATGAGCCCAACAATCCAATTGCCCGGGCCCATCTAAGTGAACCACAAGGCCCTAGGGCCGGGCCGGCCCAAAACCCGCAAGCTAGGCCCGCGGGTTAGGGCCGCCCGGCCCCTTAGGGCGGCCAAGCTTGGGCGGCAAGCAAGGGGGCGGTCCCCTAGGGGGCCGAACCTCCTCTTGGGGGTTGTTTCCAAAACAACTCCCTTGCTTGGAGCCCAAGTTTGGTTGTTTCCTTGTTTTGGGAGAACTCCTTCTTCCCCAAGGATGCCCAAACCCTAGATCTAAGATCCTAAAATTTCTCAAACTCACCAATTCATGCATCCAATGCAAAAATTGGGTCTTGTTATGATTAATTATTGACAAATTGCATGCCATGCTTGATTTGTCTTGTTTTACGCGATAACAATCAAATTAAGGTGTAAAACAACAAGAATGTAACACATAAACTACGTTTATGCTCTATGACCTGTGGCTCTGATACCACTGTAGGGTTTTGATTCATGGATCGTGCAACGGAAGCATAATCAAATAAATAGCCATGCAAAACCCTCCAAGGATCACAAGTCTAGATGCATAACGATAGTAAATGTAAGAAATCATAAACACACCTTTGGGTTCTCCTTGATGACTTCAAACGCGAATAGTGTCACGTTCTCTATAGTTGATCCACGCCTAGAGTTGATCCTAGATCTCCCAAACTCCTTGGTGCTAGCCCGGAATAAGAGGAGGGTGAAGGAATCACGCAAAACGAGACAAAAAAGGGGCTTCGGCCCTCTTTTTGGCCGACGGGGTGAGGGCGGCGGCAAGGGGGTCGGGTTCGGCCTCCTTGTTGCTTGCTCTCTCTCCTTTGTTCTCTCCCACTCTTGTTATGTTCACTAATGAGCATAAGTTATAAGGAGGGAAGGAAGGAGGGTCCTTTATATAGTCCAACAACTCCTTGTTAACTACCTAAAGGACTTATTCTAGTCCAACTAGAATACAATTTAGTCCCTTCCTTGCAAATTAGTCCCTACTAAGTTTGCAAGGGTTTGCAAAGTGATCCTTCTAATTAATTAATCCAATTAATTAATTCCCAAATCTAGTACAACTCTATATAGCGTGTGACCCCATAGGTTCTATCTAGTTGGTAGCAACTATTTGCTAATATGGAGCGGTTTCTAGCAAAACATCCATTCTAGCCAACTAATAGAATAGTCATCTAGACAACCTTTGTACAAGTAATTGTCTCATCCCTTTGCCTCTATATCCGGATTGGACACGAGACATACAAGTCACACTCGTATATCCAATCCATAGTTTCTCGATCTATGGAATAGTCTTATTCGTGCAAATAACATCAATATCCTATATATTGATTTATTTGAGTCTGGCCAGACATTCTATAAGCACTATCCCTCGAGCGGCCTAGGATATTTGCTCCCGTTATGTGGGAGGGGCAAATCCTCTCTACGTCCACTACGATCTCTAAGCTTGCTTCTCATTGTATCCAGTACACGCCTTTATAACTACCCAGTTACGGTGTAGCGTTTAACGCTACCAAGATCACAATGATCCACAACTAGAATATCTAGTGACTTCAAGTCTAAGGATGACAATACCATTGCACCGCGAGAAGCACTTGTGACTCAACATAACATGTATGTAGCCTTCTCGGTGATGGGTCAATCCAGTGCAACATTCCGTAATGCACACCTATGTGTTGGATCGTGATATCCCCATATCAATCCAACCCCATACTAGTCTATAGATGATTGTCCCTTTTAATCATTATACTTGACTAGGGATATTTAAGATAAACAACACGATTGTAAATCTAAGGACTTCATTATATTAAATATCCAATAAATAATAAATGAATTTTCTAGCCATATACAAATTCATACTAAACTAGATTGCCTCTAGGGCATCTATTCCAACACTGCGCGCTTAGGGATGTCTTCTTTGTCTCTTGGCTCCTTTGGTTCTCCGGTCTTCTTCTCCATGTTCTTGGCTATCATCTAAATATTTCTAATTCTAGCCTAACATCTAGAATAAATAAATAAAAAAAGCCTCACATGTCGAGGAGAAAAAGACGACTCGCAGGCCGTAAAACCTAATTAATTATTACATTAATTTGATCAGCTCGCAGGCCGTAAACCAAACCACAAAGCAATAAAACATCCACAATCCTAGGCCGTATCCATCCACCATGCAACAAAGCACATAATACAGTTAAAACTAATTTTAACGCGCTTGTTTAATTTTAATGACATTGGGTAATTAGGGTTACAACGGTCCAAGGGGTTTAAGCCAACAAGGGGCCCGAACCCCTAGGACCGCTGCCGCAACAAGGCCCTGCCCAAGGCCGGCCGCCCCATTGGCCCGCGGCCTTTGCTTGGCGCGCAAGGGAGGGGGCGGGAGGCTAGAGTTTCGGCCCTAGTCTTCCTTCCCTCTTCCTTGTTGCCCAAGCAAGGTTGTTTCCTTATGGATTTATTTCCATAAATTTGTTTCCATAATTGAAAACTCCTTTTCAATCATGTGCCCATGAACCCTAATTTTTCAAGAACCCAATTTTACACATGTTTGTGATTAGACTCACCAATTCTAACATCCAATGTTAAATTGGATCTTGTTCTATTGAATCAAATTCAATTTTGCATCTACTATGCCAATTAATTTCCGTTTTCGCGTAATAAACAATGAAACGGTTTGTAAACTGAAATCGTAACACATACATCATGTTATGCTCTACGACCTGTGGCTCTGATACCACTGTTGGGTTTTGAAGTAGGTAACGCAGCGGAATAAAAAAAATTTAATTTCTACTTCAATGCCCACCACGGATCGTCAGGAGGAGACATCATAACATGATAAGAGACATAGTATTGTGTACCTTTTGATTTGTGAGATCACACGAAGAATGATGTCCTCGTCTCTACAGTTGATCCACGTCTAGAGGTGAGATCAAGATTCTTCCTTCAAACAAGTGCTAGCTTGAACCCGAAGGAAGAGGGAAGAAGATCAAAGCAACAAAGGAACAAGAGGAGGGGCGGCCTCTGCTTTGAGCCGACGGGAAGGGGGCGGACGGGGCTAGGGTTTCGGCCCTAGCTCTTGTCTTGCTCTCTCTTTTGCTCTCTCCCACTCTCTTTGTTATGTCTCATAACATTAACAACCAGTGGCAAGGAAGCTAGAGCCTTCTTTATATACTCCAACAACTCCTTGTTGTTTTCATAAAAGAGTTTCCTTATTCTAGATGAACTAGAACTATTCCCTTCCTTGCAAATTAGTCCTACTAAGTTTGCAAGGTGTTGCATAATGATCCTTCTATTAATTAATCAATATTAATTAATCAAAAATCTAGCTCTACTCTATTTGACGTGTGACCCCATATGTTTCTATATAGTTGGTAGTAACGCTTACTAACATGGAGCGGTGTCTAGCAACACATCCATGCCACCCAACTTATAGAAATAGTCAGTGATCCCGACAAACCTCTTGTGCCCAATATGTCATATTGCACTATCCCTTTGTCTCCATATCCGGATTGGACACGAGACATACATCGTCACACTCGTATATCCAATCCATAGTTCCTCGATCCTGGGAATATGCTTATGCTTGCAGATAACATCAATATCTCTATATTGATTTATCTGATTCTGGCCAGACATTCAATAAGCCTCATCCCTCGAGTGGCCGTGGATATTTTCCCCCAATATGTGGGAGGGACAAATCCTATCTACATCACTGCGATCTCTAAGCTTGCTTCCTATCACGCCCGATAGCCATCTTTATGATTACCCAGTTACGGTGTAATGTTTGATAACATCAAAGCGCAATATTCCACAACTAGAGCATCTAGTGACTTCAAGTCTAAGGATTGCAATTATATTAGCACTACGAAAAGCGATTGTGACTTGACATAATCTAATGTATCCTTTTCGTTGTGGGTCAATCCAATATGCCATTACTCCTAATGCATACCCATGTGTTAGACTTGATATCTCCATATCAATCTACCCACATACTAGTCTATATTTGATCGTCCTATTAATCAATATAGTGGAATAGGGATATTTAAGATAAACAAAACATTTTATCTAAGGACTTCATTATATTAAATATCACAATATATAATAAATGAATATTCTAGCCAAAATAATGTTCATACTAAATCTACGATTGCCTCTAGGGCATCTATTCCAACAAACATCACATCGTCATCACCAACCTTCATCTTCTTCTATCGAAACAACACAAAAACTGTAACCACTTCCATTCTTCATCTCCTCTTTACAAGACACAAACTGCTCCATCTCTCCATCTCCTTCAACCTCTATGTCCCTCTCTGCCGAACCAAGAAGGTTGCGTGCTCAGCTTCGTGCAACATCAAAGAAAACCCACCAAATTTACAAAGAAGCTGCAATCAACGGAGATGCGTAAGAAATGGTATTTAAAAAACCAAGAACCTGACAAAAAATAGAACAAGGAGCTTGGAGGAGGTGGAGCGGTCGTCAATCACTATGTTGAAGAAGGAGAAGACCCTGCTCATGTTGGCTTCAGATTTCTTTTGGAGCTTTGGGATTTTGATTTTGAAGATTTGAGCGAGGGTTTCAAACAAAACGATTAATGAAGTGAATGATTATGCGTGGGGACTGCTCGTACCATTATGATTTCTTTATTGTGTAATGTCTGTAATATGTAGAGATGGTGCGGGTGAAGTCATTTTCATTCTTTCATTGTACATATGTTTCTTCTCTTTCGGCATACTTTCCTATACGGGAAGTTTCTTCTGCTTCCGCATACTTTCTATTTTTAGTAAACTTTTCATCTACAATGACAATTGTACCCTTAGCATATCCCCACCCTTTCAACCATACCCTACCCACCCCACTTCCCCATACCTTATCAGTTATCCCCCTCCTCTCCGCTATAGATGGACAGAAAATACAGAGAGACCGGGAGCGAGGATTGATAGAGGGAGATGAAGAAGAGAAGCCACGGGAGACGAAAATACTGAGAAGACGACTAGATTGCCGGAACCGAGGAGGATGAGACTAGGAAGAGGATTTCCGGCTTCTTCCTTCCGATAGACCGGACTCGATTTCGGCAGCAGCAGTAGCAGATATGTTAGATCGAAATTCCGGCTGTGTTTTTTGCGGCGATTGTGAGTCTTCCTCTCTTCTCCTCCCCCTTCTCCATCTTCTTCCGATTTTTTTTTCGTATCATCTGTTGTTATTCTTCTTGATGGTTAACAAATTCGTATTTTTCTTCTCTAATGTTATATATCGCTGATTTTCTGCGGGCGATGGCGACGTTTCTGGCGGCAGGGGCGACGTTCTGGCGGCGGTGCAACGATGGCAGTGGCAGTGGTCTTCTCCTTCAACTTCCTTCTTATGATCTTACAATTTGTTAATTCTTTTAGATCTCTTTTTTTTCAGATTTGGATTTGTAATCAGTTTGATATTGTTGTTGTTTGGTGGTATTGGTGGTTGTTGTGGCGTCTGTAATGAGATAGAGGAGGGAGAGAGAGACTGTAAATAATTGATGTGGCAGGGGTATAATTGTCAAAGGCACAGGGTTCTTAAGTCCCATGCCTCATTTTTCTGTGTTGTTTCATAAGTAACAGAGGTAGTACATTGAATTAAAAAAAAAACGATATCTTTATAAAGTCTTTGATAGTTCGATAGAAAGAAGAGGGTGGGTAGGGTGGGTTCATACTACAACCACTTTGTCTCTTCTCTTACTCCCCTTCCATTTGACCAGGTGATTTGGATCTCAAAACGATACGATATTTTTATATCTTTTCACCATGGTATAAAACAACTTTTACTCTACATCACCATGAAAAGATTACAAAAAATTACATCATTTTGTTATCTAAATCATCGTTTCAGAGTGACCTTTTGCATAATGCTAAAAGTCATGATGGGGAGAAAGACAAGAGACATAGTGGTACTACGGATCATGTTGGCAATGTACTGTGGCCCGAAAGTCTATCTCGTCGTATCAAAACTCAGCACCCCTATCCAACATTGGATAGTTCCGTGGGGCATGTTTGGGTACGGGATAGTATGAATGTAGCATTTGATAAAATAACCCCTCCTCTAGGGCTGTAAACGAGTCAAGCTGAACCGAATATCTCTTGTTTCGATTTGGCTCGTTTAACTTGGTAAATGAGTCGAACACAAACTCGAGTCGAACAAAAAAGTCTTGTTTGAGTTCTGCTCGTTTAGGGCTCGAGTTGTTCGACTCGTGGCTCGTTTAACTAGCTTCTTTACGACCTTGAATTCGGTTCGACGAACTTGAATTTTTTGGATAAATGTGATAATCCATAATTTTTGAGTTAAAGTATCATATTGTTTTTACCTCAGATAAAATGCGAAAATAAATAAATAAAATGTATTGATATGTAAATATACACTATTTGTGCCAGTGATAGATCCAAAGCATCCATTTGGATTTTTTATGGAAAAATTACAAATTGTTAAGTAAACAATTGTGTACTGAGAAAGGTCTGAGATGGGTCCTTGCGCGTACCTATTACAGATTAGAACAACCAAAGATACACAAATACAAATAAGAATAAGAGAATAAGTGAGCAATGATAAGAGTAAGTCAAGCCTGTTATATGAGAGAGAGACAATAAGCAAGAGGGGTGATGATCAAAGTGATTCGAACCTCTATCAGAGGATGACCCGTAACCGTAGTCTTAGGACAACGATTACGGGTAGTTATATATTCGCATGGAGAAGTTATATAACTGCCTCGCACGCGTAAATGTCGACCGTGTATGTAGGAGGGTGTTTCACAAGTCTCTCAGATAACGGACAAGGGTCGCGCGCGAGTATATTCGTATCTCGCACGCGATGGGCCTTACTCTAACATCCAAGCCACTTAAACCCTTAGCTCCCTTACATGTAAGGAATATGTGTGAGGGGACCATGTCTCACATCCTCCATGCTAACATGCGACCATATAATGATTATTATATACTTCTTATGGAATAATGGTCTCTTACCTTCGAATGCCACGTGGATTGAGCTAAATGACATATCTACAAAATTATGGTATTATAAATTATATAATTACATTTTGCAATCATATTTAAGAGGTGAAACTACTATAAGAAAGAGATTATACAATAATTACTTGATTTTTAGAAATTAATCATAACAAAGATAAAATAATTCAATATTTTTCTAACTATATATACATATATACAACAATAAATTTTTCGGTTCATTTAGCAAACAAACACATTTTTATGTTTGGCTTTGTTTGATTAATTAGTCGAATCAAACATGAAGGAGCTTCTATCGGATCGAACGCGAGTTGTTCGCGAACGGCTTGGTTCATTTAGAGCCCTACCCTCCTCTTCCAAATTGGGTATAGGATTATATCAAATCCACCTCTATGCTTGCTCACCCATTTAACCCTAAAATCATATACCATGACATGGTATGGTATAAGCCGAATAATATTACAAGTTTAATTTTTTGGACGAATTTTTCCTCATGAATATATCAAAATTACGTGATATAAATACATATCTTGTCCAATGTTCCTAACTCTTTGTCTCTCTCGACCTTATCTCTCTCGTTCGCCTCCCTCTCTTCCTCATATTCTTCGTCGTCGTCCTCTTCTTCCCACCGTCATCGCAGTTTGAGTCTTCGGAGTTTTGGAAGTGCTCGTGGCCGCCCAAGCTTGCATCACCGTCCATCGACAGGGAACGATTCACCGAATAGCCATTCTCATCATCCTCTTCTTCCCAATCGAACCACAACCACCACTCTCTATTGACATGGGTTTTCCAATTCGAAGTATGTTTTGATGAGCTTGTAGTTGGAGAGAATTGCAAAATCCAATCATCATATAGATTATAGCACATGGTCGACTCTTTTGCCATATCACCAACATAATGATGAAGGTAAAATTATAAGAAAACTAAGATGCAACTAAATCATGAAATGCAACAAGAAAAATAGACGACACTAATAATTAAAATGGTTCCGCTAAATTATTATATTACATTAATTTAAAATTACTTAAATGACGATATTCGCATATTCATACACGATCTTAAATTTGGGTTCTTTGTGATGGTGGCTGACAACATCTGCGTGGCTAGAAAGCACAACTCGTACAACAATAACTTTATAGATCTTTTCAAAATTATAAAGCTACTTCAAAAGTAGGCCCACATAAAATATAGAGTTTGGGTTTATTTTAACTAGCCCAAGCCCAACTTGGTCCACCAAAGTCGAGCGTCATAAAATCTGTATAAGTAGATAAAATTAGTGTGTAACCAAACAACAATCACTTTTTGAACCCTAATGTATTACTACATGTTCTCTTCCGCCTCCCCCATTCAACTCATGTGGCGGCCAACCCTTATTTATCAATGATATTCTCTTCTACTACATACACTTCTCAAGCGGCAATAAACCTAAATTTATCACTATATGTTCGTTTCAGCTTAACCCATTCCCTCGAGCGGGTAAACCCTAATTTATCATTAGCACTTCTGCTTGCCCATTCTTCTCAATTGGATATAGAGAATTCCAACATGTTGGAGCTATCCACCTTCTCCAAGGTATAATTGTGGGATCTTTCCACAAAAAAGACATTTTCCAAGCGTTTTCATAAAGAGAACAAAGCTTCCGGCTCCCTAGATCATTGTTGGTGGTGTGTTCTTTGTTTTTTGAATTCAAATCTCATCATATGTGGTAAATTATCAACTACAATTTTTGATGTATTCAATTTTCAGTGTTTTTTAGGTTTATTCAATCTGCTGTCTTTTCAGATCTATCCAATCATTTCATTTAACCAAACATTCAGATCCACCCAGAGAGGGTTAGGTATGTTCTCCTGCTTAGTTTTTTGCAAATTCCAATAATATCCCTAATAAGTCAGATTTGTTTCATTTTGAATCAACACTCACTTTCCCTTCTTCCATTATTTGTGCACGCATTTTGAATGTGTTCTTACAAACTATCTTTGGTCATGTAATTTCTTTTGAGTAATCTAGTCGTGTCATTTAGTATTCTAGCAATTATATAGTGATCGGCATTAATCTTAAGCGAACATATTTTATTTGTAGAGATCCAATTTAAGCCCCATTGACTAAATTTCCCGTGGTGTTCATGAGTTCCACCGGTCAAGATGAGGCTTCCAAACATCGAAGAAGTTGTCGAAGACGCAGTCACCGTTTCCTAATCCAGTACCATCCTATATTTGGTAAGTTGTCTCATATATATTTTGAGATCTCATATATCTCATATCAAGGGAAGCTTGTTTGACAAATGTGATCATGATGAACAAGGGCAATGTGGAATCTACTCAAGCGATGTTTCTATTTTCAATCACCGCTAGGATGGTGCATGGGGACCTACCAAGCAGTGATAGCTTTCTAGTATATTTACTACCTTCGCCTATAATTTCAATCTCTTCAAGAAAAAAACTAGAATAGGGAAGACCTAAGCATTGCTCCTGGGTTGACACCAATTCACGTAAATCATGCATTATCCCTCATACCAAGGGTGAGATAGGAATGCACCCAAAAAAATTGAATACTTAAGTAGTTAGGTACATGAAGAAAGTGAAATGAAACAAAAAGGAAGTGAGGAAATCAGTCACCAAGAGGGAAGGGAAGGGCAAGGGTTGAGGTGATAGGCTCATTTAGAACATGGTATGTCCTCTTAATTCTAGTAGAGAAAGTTCACAACATTGCCATTTGTACTCAGCTGTTGTCGTACCATGTGAACTATGTATAATTTTTAGTGGGAGAGGAAGGGAAAACAATAAGTCATTAAACTTGCAGATTTTTGCTAGAGGTGTAAGATATGAGTATCCTCCCCACGAAGTGTATGTGTGTGCAGTGTGATGATTTCTCCAAGTGGAGGCGTATAGAATCTTCACTTACAGATTCCTTGGAAAACAAACTACAAAATGACATGAAAGGACAACTCGGATCAAGCTTTTGTCGATTGATCAATAATAGAAGAAAAGTTAGATAGCGTAATTGATGTTGATCAAAAAATATTGAATGCATCTTAGGGGGAAGATGATGGTCGTGCCCCTTTGAATGCCAAGAAAGTATCATTGTTAGATGCTGATGGAAATAAGAAAAATAAATGATGCTACACGAGACTAATCAAACTCCTTCTGAATGCAACTTTCGCTAGTGAAAACAGTGGAGGAATTCAAAGAAATTGGGACCTTTCTGCGGTTCTTAATGCACCCACTTAATTTTTTTCCCTCAATCTCTTGTGTTATCTCTTGTTAGATCCAATTTATATAAGTAGTAGAAGAGCAATAAAGAATCATAGAAAGCATCCGATTTCATTGAGTTTCTCCACCATTGCCACTATAGAAAGTTTTAGTTGAGGAAATTTGAGGTAGCCTCTGGTAGCATCCTTTTATTTCCTTATTCCCCGTCAGTATCTAGAAATTCGATGAGCTTCACCTTAACTGTTGAATCTTTTGATTCTAATTTATTTGAATTTGAAGGGGCATGATGACCATCATCTTCCCCTTCAGGTGCATCTAATAACTTCAGATGTGCATTAATTACGACACATGAACTTTCTTCTATTATTGAGCAATCAGCAAAGGCTCGATCCAAGTTGTCCTTGCAGGTCCATCTGCAGTTTGTTTTTCAAACAGAATCTGCAAGAGAAGCTTCTATACTCCTCCACTTTGAGCAATCATCACACTGCACTCACGCACTCCACGGAGAAGGATACCGATGTTTTACATCTCTAGCAGAATTTTATAAGGTTAATGACTTCTTGTTTGAATTTTGTCTCCCATTAAAAACTTTAATGAGATCACTTGGTACAACATCACATGAGTACAAACTAAAATGTGGCGAATTTTCTCTATCATGATTAACATGATATTCCAATAGAAACGTAAGCTAAAAATTGTTACTTGCAAGACACTAAATATTTGGGGATGCTCCACAAGAAATGTTATCAACCGTCCTTGTTTGGTTTCTCTGATATTGATTATGTTGCAGATCAAGATACTATGTTTTAATGTTAGGCACGAGAGTTGTTCATGGTCATCTAAGAAACATCATATTGTTACTTAGCACAATTATCATCAAAAGGGATGTTAAATGAGGATAAAATGTTCTAACAATTTGAATGGAAATAATGACCTTGGTTGTTGTGAGATGCGAATAGGACTAGAAAAACTTTCACTTGAATTACCTCGACGACGACAAAAATAGTCAAGTTTTTATAAGATTGTGCTTTCATTCATGGACACTAGTGTCAGCATAGCCAAACTCAATATATGAAACTAGAGGAAATCTACCTCCAAGAGGGAGCACCAACAATACTCCGGCATCCTCATTCTGCTTGTTTACCTTGATTTTAGCCACTAAGGATGTCAAAAGCACACTATTATTATTGAGAATAACAAGTGGTATATTTAGTACATATGAAAAAAATACGAGCCTTGACTAAGTAGATCCTTTAAAATACTTTTTGTGCTGAAGTTTTTCAAGTCTTGTTCCTTAAAATTGAGCTACAATGATCATGAAATTTGTCATGATTATGAGCATATAGTTCAGACCAAACATCTCTATAAATCGCCTTGTACTTCATCAACTCTTCTTTCTGCTTGAACACTTTATTACACGTAACGTCATTTATTGCTTCTCGTGAAGCAAGTCCAAGACCTCGAGACCTTAATACTTGCAAACACTCTCAATGCACATAAAGTGGTGAACTATAGAAATGGAAAATAGTGCCTTTAATTTTCGGTTGTAGTGTTTTTGACATGGTCCCTCGAAAAAATATGGCTACAAACCTGAAAAGTGCCCTTAATGTTGACTGTCTTCCGTTGTTTGTCATCAATGATGTTCAAAACATCATCAGCGCGACCAATAGTTGATCTTCTAATTAATTAACATGTCTAACTGAAAACCAAAGGGTGAAAAAATAAATAAACAAAACAAGTTACTCCAACAAAACACACAAAACTGTCACTTAGGCAAAAGATTCAATAAGGTGAACCCAATTGTGGGAAGATGTGCTTACATATCATCTTCGCACTTAAGACATAATCTTATTCAAGTGGATTCCTCCTCGCTTGTTTATCACTACCTGGTGGTACAGATACTTGCCTGTCATTAAAAACTAAAGCACCCAACTTCGTGTTGCGTCTTGCTGGAGTTACGTACTTTATAGACCAAAGAAATATTTATTGTCCCAATCAAAATCGCACGCACACACGCTCACAAAAAGTAGATGGTATAAGAAATTGAGATAGAAAAAATGACATATACATGCTCAGTAGGAGCGGATAGCTAGGTGTGGCAAGTTCACAGGTAGAAATGTAAAGGTCGTCTCCACCTTTCGAGCCATCACTTTCAGGGATTTAGTTGTGGGTCTTCTAGCACTCAAAATTTCAGCTAAAGGGGGAAAAACCAATTTAATGTTTTTGGTGACAATAATTTTGTTAGAATGCAGGAAACTCAGTACTTAATTCACAATAACAAATAGAAATTGTTATCATACTTTCATTCATAAGATCCTACAAAATAATATATGAGAAAAAGACTTCAACATAATGGTAAAAAAAGGCAAACTAAAAGTTTCATATAGAGCCATATGAGAAAGAATTTATAACTTTCTTAGGGAACTTATATTCTCACAGTGTTGCAAGAACTAAGAAATGCACATAATACCTATGGGAGGCCATCAAGTACTTAAGTAACCAAAAAATTAAGATTATCCAAATGAAGAAAGTCAATCAAAAATGAAAAATGAGAAGTACTAGCATTGGCAGGATTACTTACATAATATTTCAATTCCTTTCTTGTGAAAGGTTTGTTTCTATACTTCTAAAGACACTCCACGAATGATCATATTCTGAATCTCTCAGGCTCTCTTTGACACTCACCCAGAATCAGGAGACTTGCCTAGACTCCCGGTGTTCTAATACTTGTTTAATCCGGATTAAGTAGATACTAGCACTTCAAGAGTCAAAGAAAAATTGAGAGAGTTCGAGTATGATCACTCATGGATGTCTTCATAAGTAGAGCAACATTTTTTTTACAAGAATGGAACTGAAATATTACATGAGTAATCCTGTCAATAGTACCTCTTATTTTCACATCGTGGATTGAATTTATTCATTTGAGCGATATTTTCAGGCTACTTAATTACGTGATGGGCCGTTACGTGGATTTCTTAGTTCTTGAAGTACTGTGAGAATATAGGTACCCAAAGAAATTATCATTGCTTTCTCGTTTTTCTATATGAAACTTTAGTTTTCATTTCCTTGTACCATTCTGGTTGAAGTCTTCTTTTGCAAATGAATTTGTTCAGGATCTTAAGGAAGGAAGTATGTTCAATAACTTTTCATTTGTTAATGTGAATCAAGAACTGAGTTTCATGTATACTAACAAAATCATTTTCCCTAAGCACATTGAATGAGCTTGTTCCTACTTTTAGTCGAAAATTTGAGTGCAAAAATTCCCAAAACCAAATCCCTGAAAGCAAAGTTTTTAAAACCGGACCGGCCATCGAACCGGTGAGCCACCGGTTCATGTTCGGACCGGTCGGACCGGTGCTCGGACCGGTTTAATTGCACGTTTATTTAATAATATATATTTGTTTTTTTTATACCGAAATAGTAAGAATAATAGAAAATAGTCAAAATATACATGATTTTTTTTTAATTTGAAGCTTATTTAGAATGTAGATTTATATATGGGAACGATAAATATTTTTTTAACATTACTAAAAAGTTATATTTTGTAAATAAGAAAATATCTATCCCCTATTTTTCTAAAGTGCACAGCAAGTATAGAAACTTACTTTTCCCAAAAGAGAAATGAAAAACAATGTAACACAATTTGATCTTAAAAAAATTGCACTGACCTGTAGAAACATATCACTTGGATGGATATGTTTGAAATATTTGTTACTGCGTTGTTCTTATCCACACGTTTCTTTTAGAAAAAATCATTTTATTTATTTGTTTATCTCTTCCCCACTTCGTTCTCTCTCTCTCCTTCTCTTTCTCTCCAGTCTCCACCATATCTTTGGCATGCCTTACACGTCGGTAACAAAATTTGACTGTAAATTGGTTCTTCACCACTTCTCTTCATCAGGTAACAAAATTTGACTCTCAACAGACCTTCTCTCTCTTTCTCTCTCAACAAACTCTTCAATTTGGCAAAAGGTCGACTGAAAATTGGTTCTCTGCACTTCTCTTCCTCTCCCTCTCTTCAACTTGGCGAGAGGTAGATCAAGAAAGTCGATGAGAAAAGCTTGTTATGGTGGCAGCGAGCCTCCGATTTCAGTGAATTGGTTGTCAATTTTCAGTTGAAGAGAAGAACAAACAAAAACCGGCGGAACCGGTCAAAACCGCCCGGTTCACTGGTTCAATCATAAACCGGCGGTTTTGGCCGGTTTTAGCCGGTTGGTTTACACAAGCGATCTGATAGCTGGACCGGACCGGTACGGCACCGGTTCACCGGTTCAACCGATCGAACCGGCCGGTCCGGTCCGGTTTTTAAAACTGTGCCTGAAAGTGTGGGATAAAAAAGGTGGAGAGGACCTTGACACTTCTACCTGTGAACTTGCCACACCTAGCGAGCTACGGACTTCTGCATGAGCAAATATATTTTATTTTCTTATTTCATTTTTTTATACGGTCTTCTTTTGTGTGTGCGTGTGTGTGTTTTATTGGGACTTGAATTTCCCCTAGTTTATCAAGTATGTAACTCCAGCACGACACCTTAAGAAGCTGGAAGTTCTAGTTCTGAATCACCGACTAGTATATGTACCTTCAGGTGGTGATAAACATGCAAAGATGAACCCCTCATGAAAAGATTATGCCTTTAGTTCAAAGATGACATGTAGGCATATCTTCCCAAAAAGAGATTCACCTTATTGAATCTTTTGCGAAAGTGACAATTTTGTGTGTTCTATTGGAATAACTTGTTTTTTTCACCCTCCAGTTTTCAATTAGACATGTTATCAAATTAGGAGCTCGAATGTTGGCCATGCTGAAGAGTGTTTGGAAAGAATTGATGAGAATCTAAGGAAGACCGTCAACAAAAAGGACCACATTTCTGGTTTGTAGTTGTATCTTTTCTAACAGAGCATATCGAAAATATTGGTGTCCACCTCCCCTTTATTTCTACACAAAATGTAATATTTTTCCTTAGTTTCTTCTAATTGTGATATTTCTTTCCAATTCTGTAGTTCACCACTTTAGGTGCATTGAGCGTATTTATGGTGATCATTAAGTTCTCGAGGTACTGGACTTACTTCATTAGAAGCCATCAACGACGTTACGTGAAATGATAGGGCACCTGAAGCAGAAGGAAGATATGATAAAGTAAAAAGCAACTTTAGTACCAAAAAAAAAAAGAAGTACAAGATGCAACTCATCGATGTGTTGAAGTAATGCCTTGAATCGAGATTCACCAAGTCACAAGCACTGGAGATAGTGTGATCTCAACAAGGAGATCGTGCAATGTCAAGTGTTAGTGGGAATGGGGCTTTGTGATTGTGTGACCTCAATAGGGTCTTCTATTTTGGCACGATCACATTCTGATAGTGCGATCAGAGAGACTGTGATTGTGCAATCACGTGGAGTGGTGACTAGAATAGAGTTTCCGCTATATTCTATATACTCCTAAGCTATTTCCTTATTCATATATTAATTTAATCTGTTTTTTCTCATAAATAAAAAGTATGTGTTCTATGTCGTGGACGTAGCTAACAAAGTCTGTTAGTAAGCCACCTTAAATCTTTATCTTTGTCGTTTGTTTATCGTTCTTGATTACCTCTTGTTACAACAAACTTGTATCAGATCCAGGTTTCGAGTTTCCATCAAGATTGATGTCCGATTCAATGATGAAGATCGACAGATTTACTGGGAGGAAAAGTTTCAGTTTTTTGGCAAATGAAGATGTGTGTTTTATTGAAGCAGCAAGGTCTGTGGTTGTCATTACCGACCACTAAAAAGACGTAGATACACCGTCTGCTGAGTATCTATTATGGAGGAGAAGGCGCACTCTACGAGTATGTTATGTCTCGCGGACTACCTAATTACTGAAGTCGCGGATCAGGATCTGGCAACTGCTTTGGGGTTGAAGTTGGAGAGCCCTCTACATGACGAAGTCGCTAACCAACAACCTGATGCTAAAGCAACGTCTTTTCAGCCTGTGCATGTTTGAAGGTATGCCTCTTAGGGATCACTTAGATCAATAAAAATCTATTCAGATGGAATTGCATAATTTTGATGAAGCAATGAACGATGAAGATGCTGCCTTATTTCTGTTAGTGTCCCTACCTCCATCACACGAGAAATTTGTATAGTCTTTTATCATTCGAAATTAGGCTGTAACCCTAGAAAAAGTGAGATCGTATCTTCATACTTTGCGGCGTAAGGCTGCAGGAACATGTATAGAGAATCAGGCTTCCGGTTTGATGGGAAAGGGAAGCAAGAAAGATAATAAGAGCAAGAATTTTTTTGCCAGTTACCGAAAGATATGTGAGCCTATTGCAAGAAAAATGGGAATTGGAAGAAAGATTGCCCTAAAAGGAAGGAGTCACATGAACATGACTCCGGATCCGCAACAGTAGATGAACGCGAAGACACTTGAAAGAGGATTATGTCTGCCAGCAGATGATTACATGCATCAATATGATGTGTGATTCCTTGACTATGTAACTTCTTACCATATATGTCCCAACAAAGAGCTATTTGCTTCATACAACCGTGCAGATAGGCGTAGTGTATTTATGGAAAACATATTTCCTTGTAAGGTGATTGGAATCGGTGCAATCAAGTTCATGACGCATGATGGAAATATTTTCACATTGAAGGAAGTCAGACATGTGCCACTTATAACAAATAATCTAATATTCTTGCGCCTTCTCGACAATAAGGATTACAACTTCAAGGGTGAAGGTGGAGATATACATGTTTGTAAAGTGACTGATGTGATTCTGAAATGAGTCAAGCATGGAACTTTGTATGTTTTATAAGGTACAACAGTTATAGGTTCTGCATGTGTTGCTTCAGCTGAGATTCAGGATTCTGATCAAACCACACTGTGACATATGCGACTTGCACATACGACTGAACGCATAATGAAAACTCTCTCAAAGGAAGATCTTCTCAGGGATCCCGGGGGGGGGGGGGGGGGAGGGGTAATTTTTTTTGAGCATTGTTTGTTTGGGGAAGCTACAACGCAACAAGTTTCCTAAAGCAGTTCATCGGACTAAAGGCTAGTTGGGTTAAATCCATTCAGACTACTATGGTCCCTCTCATCTCGATTTGTTAGACGGTCACAGGTATTTTCTGACTATCATTGATGATTATTCCATGACGACTTGTAAATTCATGAAGAAACATAAAAGTGGCGCGTTTGGCAAGTTTAAGGAGTGTAAGACACCAGTGAAAAATCAGGTTGGGAAGAAGGTAAGAGACTGCGCACAGACGATGGTCTGGAACTCTGTTCATCTGAGTTCGATAATTTCTACAAGGATTAGGGTATTGCTCACCATCACACAGTCATGGCTAGACCATAGCATAATGGTGTAGCGGAAAGAATGAGTACGAAACTCTTAGCGAAGGCTCGATATATGCTTTCAAATGCAGGTCATGCTAGGCGTTTCTGGGCAGAAGCAGTTCAAAAAGTTTGCTATCTCATCAATTGGAACACGGACACATGTATTGGTTGTAAAACACCTTATGAGGTGTTTACTGGAAAAGCTGATGATTACTTAGAATCCTATATTTGCAAGTTGAGGAAATTCTATATGTGCTAAGCAATATCCTAGGCAGTGGTTATAAGCGATTCAAAAGCTATATGGTGAATCTTGGCTATCGCAAGTGCCCATATGATTGTTGGGTGTACTACAACGTCTTGCAAGGTGGTTCACACATCTATCTAGTTCTTTTATGTTGATAATATTCTGATTGAAACTCAAAATAAGACGGACATTCATAAGTTGAAGGGGTCTCTCATGTTGAATTCGAGATGAAGGATATGGGAGCTGCTCAAAAATTTCAGAGAGTTGAAATCTAAAGGGACAAGAAGAAGAAGAAGAAGAACATGTCTCCAACATCATCTAACAGCAAGTTGGGAATATACACTGTTCAGACTAACAAGGGGAAAGAGTACATGTCTCGAGTTCCACATGCTAGCGCAGTTGGAAGTTTGATACTATGGTCTACCTCGACCAGACTTAGCATTCGTTGTTAGAATGGCAAGACGTTTTATGATTCAACCGAGGAAGGAACATTGGCAATGCAATGAAGCGGATTTTCAGGTACCTTAAAAGTACATCAAATATTTGCTTATGTTATAGGATCAGTCATAATACTTTGGTTGGCGATTTCTCATATCCAGTATATGTTGGAGACGTGAATTGTAGTCAGAGGTCTATGACTTGTTATGTGTTCACTTTTGGAAATTCTGTTGTGAGCTGGAAAGCGACCTTCTGACCGACAGTTAGACAGTTACTTTGTGTACTATAGAGACAAAGTCTATGACTTTGACAAAAGCTATTAAGGCAAATATCTAGGTAAAAGGGCTGGTTCAATTCACAATGTTCCTCAAAACAAACTATTTGACATGAAAAAGTATTCTTTGGGACTAGTCCTACTACGTGACATGCCTACATAGTAGGACACACCAATTAATTTCTAACAAACATTAAAAAATTTGGTGAATTTCATCTGACTAAGTGCGTGTTTGGTTCGTGATTTTAATCTCATTTGAGATTAAAATCTGCCAAAAAATTTAATCTCGTTTGTTTCGCATATTTTTTGAGTCAGATTTTAATTTAAGTTGGCTAATAATCTGCAGATTATATAATCTCCGATTTAGGAGATTTTTTAGTTATAACGTCTGAAATACCATATTCTATTATCCCGTTAATGCATGAATTGTTAATGGGTAAAAGACATTTTCCACCCTCCATTTATGGAGAAAATACATTTTGCTCCCTGATTTATGGGGAAAATACTTTTTGCACCCCTATTAACGGATGACGCTAACAGAATGGGATAAATGACATATTTATCCTTACATTAAAGAAAAATTACACATGTATATATGTCTTTATTTTCTCATCCTCCTCATTTCTTCTAACCCTAACACATTTTATTTTCTCTCTCTCCTCTGCCTATTCTCCACCGCCTCCTCCTCCTTCTCCCTTGAAAGCAGTGGCAACAAACCCTAATCCATAGGAAGACGAGAACGACGAAACCTCTCCCTACCTTCTGAATCGTAGACATATCACCGTCCACCGCCGCTAAATCCTGCCGGCGCCGCTAAATCTTGCCGCCGCCTCCCAAAACCTCCGTCGAATTCAGATCCTGAACTCTCTTTTGCAACTGCTTGAAGTACTCGATCGTATCCCCCAAGATCGAAGCCTTATCCATTTTCGTCACGAAGGGGACCAGAGATCTCAAAATGATGAACCGCTCGTTGAGCTTCTCTCTGCGGCGGCGCTCGGCCAGGACGTGGTTGGCACTCAGCTGGTCTTCCTGCGCCGTCGATCCCTTCCTCGACGACCTCGTCGGTGCCGGAGAATCGGCGACTTCAATCGGCGTCGGAGAATTGTCGTCGGTGTACTTGGAGTGGAGGAAGGGGACGGTGAAGAGTATGTACTTGAGGAGCGATTGGGATTTGACTTCGATTGGGTGGTCGGCGATGGCGGCGGATGGGTGGTTCCAGCGGTTGAATACGAGTCCGATGAGTCTTGTTGGTAGGCCTTTCGAGATCCAAGCAGAGGCAGAGGAAAAGGCGACCTCACGAGTTTCATCCACTCCTCACGAACCAGCACCATCTCTCGATCTGGTGAGGCGCCGCCCATGACTTCTTCTTGTTCCTCCTCCTCCCTCTGCCTCGTTCTCTTTCTGTTGATACCTGCTTCTCCCTCACTCTTCTCTGTGCTGGTCGGGAACGAATCAGAGAGAGGAGGTGGTGGTGGGTATCGAAATTGGGGTTTCAGGTGGGTTGGGGGTTTCCGATGGGTTTCAGGTGGGTTTTGAAATTCTTCAGTGATTCGTTTTAACTAGGTTTTGATTGTAGATCTCAAATTGAACTGGAGTGTGAGATTCCTTAGCCATGTTCTCTGGGTTGGTCAATTGTAAATTTTGATACACCATCTTCTCGGAGGTTGAATCTCATACTGATACTGTTAACATTGGTGGTGTTGTTGGTGGTGTTGAATTGGTATGTCGTTGATATTCATGTTGTTGTTGGTGATGTTCAAGAACACCAAGAACATGATGAACATGGTATTATTAAACAAAAAAAGAGTGTTATTTGTCCACAATTTGGAAGGGTAAAATGGTCACAAAAGGTCAATTTGCACCCCTCCACTAACAGATTGTAACAGAAGGGTGGTATCTGTCCACCCTCCATCCGTTGACAAGGGTGCAAAAGGTATTTTCCCCATAAATCAGGGGGCAAAATGTATTTTTCCCATAAATGAAGGGTGGAAAATGTCTTTTACCCATTGTTAATTTGTGCAAACGTGTAACATCTTAGACGTATCATAAGTTCAAATAAAGACATTTATCGTAATTTTGATAGTAAAAGCTAAAGGTGTTGCCAAACGCAATTAAATTTTAATTAAAGATTTTCAGCGCATGCCAAACCGTTTTCAGATTATAATTTCAGCCAGCTTATTCACCCCAGATTATTTTCAATAGATTATTGAGATTTTAAGCTGGAACCAAACAGGCTCTAATACACGTTTGCCAAAAACGGCTTGGAATAATCTATCACGCAAAAATGCCATAGCGTTGGTGCCATTACATCAAATTCTCAACAACAAATTCTCAACAAAGGCATCAGGGCCCTTCAGGAACTACTTCAAGATAAGGGTCAAGGTTAAATTTAGTTTTATGCTTTTCTATCTATTTTTCTGCTCAATATATGTATTTCAAGTCCAATATCAGATTGTCGAGGATATGAAATTTCATACTGATTTGAGGGTGTAGACTAAGTCACCTAGAGCGAGAGCGGGAGCGAAAGCGGGAGCGTGAAAGCAAAAGCGACAAATTCTAAAAATGTTGTATTTGAGAGCGGCCTAAAGAGCCCTATATATATTACTACCTCCGTTTCTTCTCTATAGCACCGGTTTGACTTTTTGACTCGTATGTCGGTCACTTTGACCGGGTGATTTGGATATCAAAACAATGCGATTTTGTAATAATTTTTTCACTGTATTATAGAGCAACTTTTATTCTACAACATCATAAAAAAATTATCAAAAAATTACATCATTTTGTTATCCAAATCACCGGGTCAAAGTGACCCAGTGAATAGTGGTAAAAGTCAAACCGGTGTGATAGAGAAGAAACGGAGGTAGTATATATTTAATATAATATTAGATATAAACATATTGCATATTGTATTTTTGTATAATCTAGATTTTGTGGCAACAGATAGAAATCTCATATATAAAAATTTTAACCTCATATATTGACAAACGTAATGAATGTTCAGCTTGAATGAGTGTTAGTCGTGAGATTGACATATGATAAGGCATGAGGTTACCTCAATAGGGGATTGACTTTGTTATTTTAATAGAAATTATAGTTTGATTTACTTTCAAATGAGGTTACCTCAATAGGGGGTTGACTTTCATTGCTTTCTGACTTTTGTGTTCAAGGTTGACGACTTTTTAAAATGAATCGTCAGTTTATATGGGATGTTCTGATTCTTGTTAATGAACGCACATGATGAAAGTTCGTTCTTACTTAAGTGCTATTGTTTAGTGCCATTTATACAGGTTGTACATATAAACTGGTTGTATAGAGGTTCCATGAGGATCAATGTCTATAATCTCATGAAACAGACGTGCATTCATTAACTTTTTCTGGTTATATGTATCTTGAAGGTATTGATAATTTGTTCATCCTTTGTCCTAAACAAGGCAGCTGAGAATTTGAAAACAATGTTTAGTACACTGACACAGAGAAACTACATCTAATCAAAATAGACACAAAATAGCAGAAAATGCTTAAAAATTTAGTGCCATTGTTTAGACTCCAATCTCGTGGTTCATACAAGAGAAGAAGCTGATGACAGCACCACAACCAATTTCTGAGTTTTTTCAGACTCTAAACCCACTTCATGAAAATGGTTTAGAGTATAGTTTAAACTCAACTAATCATCCCACAAATTCTAAAAAATTAGCTTAGTACATTTCTTGATTTTTTTTCTTCAAAATAAGAAATAATACAGAGAAAATGCAGCTACAAGTTAAAAAAGAAAATCCATAAATTATAAGCTTCAGTTATATGCAGTAATATCATATGAAATTACAGCTTAACCAAGTAGGTTCACTCTGAATTACCAGAGTCTTGGCTCCACTGTACCTCTAACAAGTGGATCATCACCAGCTTAATCAATTAATTACTAATCACAACAAAATCAAGAAAGCCCAAGATACAGAGCTGAAATTCAAAGACAGATCATGATACAAATCTCCAATATTTTCTATTTCTAGATCAGAACCCATATCAGATTCAAACAAGAAAACAATAAAAACACCAAATTTCTTCAAGAACTGAAAATAGTTGTAGGCTCAGAGTATGAAACAGCTTTTTCAATCAAGAATTTTCTGAAGCAGAACTGGCATTAAAGCTGAGAAATAATCATCATCGCCACTTCAAAAACAAATACCCACAAATCAAAACATCAAAAAAATATTCAAACATTTTTGTAAAATTAGATCTTTAAAAAAAATGTAGCCGTCTTATTGACACAGAACAAGCCATGGGAGGTTTTGGTACAATAGGCTATACTGCAACACAGAAGGCTGGTTGGTGATGTAGCACGAGCTTCGGGGCTTTCTTCCTCAGCAGTAAATGGGTCAGAGAAGCCCGGGAGGCATCGTGCAAATCAGAACATATACAGATATACACACAAAGAAAAGCTAAATTTCCATGAATGAAGTGTGTTGAGGAATGATCTTACTTCATATTGAACAAACCCTAGGTTGCAGGTTAGAGGCCATGGATTGCGATGGGTTATGAGAATAGCAGCAGTGGTTTATATAGGAAAACCCTAGCATTCTATATTGGGCCAAGACTGGGTTTTTGGATTTGGGCTACTATGAACCCAGTTGAAGTTTTGACTATGAATGGTTATAATGGCCCACAGTAGGATTTCCATCTAGGCCCCTGGAAATTTTGGCTGATTGTACTCCCTCCTCCCAATATTTTTTTTGAGACATTATTTGGTCGTCAACTGGGCTTCACGCATGGACTTCCAACGATCTACCACTTAAACTGCCACCATATCTGTCCCTCGTCTTTATGTATGGGCTTCTAAACTACCCCTTATCTTTATGTAAATTTATAATCACCATCGAGTTTTAGTTTTTACACTTAAGCCCCTCGATTATTAGTTTTTACATCATCACCTCAACTAGCAACTCTTATATTTTATATTTGCATTTCTAGTCCTCCCCCCTCTCAACTAGTCAACTCTATTGAAATTGGTAACATACTACTCATGACTAGCATCACTCTATATAACCATCATCTTATTGGGTCTATCTACTGTGCGTTCTGAGGGTGGGGTGCAAATATTTTTGCGGTGGATCCCCCACTAACAGACAAAAAAAAAAAAAGCGGAAATTCATGGGGGTAGTGACATGTTCAAGCAGGTCACTACCCTCAGTGGATAAAAACACGCAAAAATGGATAAAAACGCAAGGAAACGATTCATAAATTATCAAAAGTTCACAACAGCGAATAAAAACGCATAGAACCAGATAACACTAAAATATCAGACAAAAAGGGTAAACTAACGGATAAATGTCAAGGTACTTAACTAAAACATGCACAAAGTTAATATACTCCCTATAATAAATTAGCTCAATCATGCCCAACACGTCTTGACGAGTATTGGTCACTCATTCCCTCAGACCAGTTGTATTCGACGTTGGAAATCATAGTTTGCTGCGACGCTTGCGATTGAGATTGGCCGACATCTTGACTGGAAACACCAATTGGATGATTCGGGCATGTAGTTCGATTGTGTTCGTATTCTTGACATCTCCCGCACTTCTTTCGAACGTTTTAGAGCTCCCTTTTGGTTTTGTATCCCCTTTGGATGGAGGCATTACGTGAGCGTACTCTTGTGAGTTGACTTTAACCACACGCTCTTCATTTTGTTGCTTCAAAATAATGTCCTTGAGACCCAGTATCATCAAGTCAACATGTTCTTGCCAATAGTCGTAAGTCTCTTGTGATGTTCCACCCATGTCACTAATCATCCCCATTCTTCCCTTCACGTAACCCCGACGAAATGCCTGGGTTTTTGGATCGTCACACCGTCTTATTTTTGGGTCCTCCACGGCTGGATCATTCTTGTAGAAGTCACTATCCGTCTTCTTCCATCGTTTCAATAACAAGTTTTCCGGAATGAATTGAACTCCTTCATGAAAGAGCACAAAAATATTGTGGCCACAAACCATATTTGATGACTCAAACCTCTTGCAGGAACAGTAGAGCATGCTATTATCACGTTGCCAGAAAACGGTGTGCTGCCAGGAAAAAGTTTAAGACATTCTGATATTTTATCGACAGTATAGATAGAAATTATAAACACGTAGATAAATATGAAATTACTGGAAAGAACTGTCCAGTAAACGAAGAATAACATATGTTTCAATTGATGCTCTAGAATGATACCTAATAATTACATATAACAATTTAAAGCAATCTTAAGAGATATTGTATTATGTGAACTTACTAGAGATGCGATTTCCTTCTCTCTTGTGACATAGATTGCATCCATGTCATATTCAGTTAGCTCTTCAACTTCGACAGCTTTGTATTGACTTGCCTTCTTTGCTTGCTCCCTGAACTTCGCAAACACAACCCTAGTGTAGAACATGGCCGCATGCTCTTCAAGTAGCTTAAATTGGCTTGTTAGAATAGGAAGTGATTGGTCAGATGTACAATGTTCACCGCCCTCGTTGTCACGAAGCTTCTCGATGCCCCACATGACTCCTTTAACAAGATTGAGAAGATTGGTCCTGCAGTTCAAATATTGTTTGAAAAATTTGTTGATACTCTCACACCTTTGTGTAGTTGTCTGACCGACGAAAAAAATTTCCTTCAGAAAAGCCTCTGCCTATAAGTGGCGCGTCATGTAGCCACCCGTTACCCACTGCTTGTGCGCAATACCCTACTTGTCGACCATGTATTGCCAATCATCATTCCATTGGTTAACAACAGATCTCTTGCTCAAGCATTTTCGAAAGTCCTTCATAAATTCTGACCCCAACTTTAGGGTTCCTTCTGCATTACGACATAGATTCCATGCACACAAACGATGCTTCGCTATTGGAAGAACTTCAGCAATAGCGGCTTTCATTGCCAAGTCTCCATCGATTATGACCGATATGGGTACCTTGTTATCCATTGCTTTTAGGAAGCAATTTAATACCCATTTGTATGGTTCCGTGGTCTCGTCTTGTAGAACGGCAACTGCAAAAATACACATCTGAAAGTGGTTGTTAACACCGGAGAGTATGACAAGAGGCTTTAGGTACATGTTGTTTTTGTAGGTTAAACACCAACACATCTCTTAACCTTACATAATCACGTTTGCATCTCTCGTCACGCCAGAAAATGCTTTGTAACGGCTGATTTTCACCCAACTGGAATATGAAAAAGGAAAGATAGTTTTTTCAGGATATTGGATAATATATATAAACATGTAGACAATTGTTATGAACAAACATGAAATAATATAGTAAGTTGACATTTCAGACAAAGGTGTGTAGCACGTAGAAAGAAACTAAAACCACTTGGATAAACATTCTCAGTAATACCTTTTGAATACACCCCCATGGGTATCCTGAAGGGTGTCAATGTATTGCAAGGCCAACAGCCCATCTCCAGAGTTTGAGTAAGCCTTTCGCAATGACTGTAAGTTGTTGTACAAGTCTTTGATAGTGTAACCAACTTCGGCGTAACCACCGGCTTGTGAGACCATTAACTGGAATGCTTCACAAGTCCTTATACCCACTTCCCTTAGTGAAACAATGTGTTCCAAATCATGTTGTCTGACCTTCCTATGACACCTAAGCTTGTGTGTTACTTTAGGGTCCGCTAGGGGATGCGAGTGCTCAGAAGTGACTTGCTTAACACGAAATTATTCGTCCGGGGTAGATCGAGCAATACGAATTTGTGCTTGACAGTCACATCTAGTGTCATTCTTATGCTCTCTCTTCCCGTCGGGCTTTAAGTGGCACTTCTCTAATCGATAGGCTTCTCGGGCACATACGAAGATTCTTGACTTGATTTGTTGTCTGTATTTGTCGCAAGACCTACGGCTATCCCTCCGAATGCTGAATCCATTTACAAATGCATACGTAAGGTACCAATCGTACGCCTTTTCTTCGCTCTTGAACCTATTCTCCATGATTTGTTCTTCAGAGAGTGATTCCTCTAAAAAAACAAGCACATTTATAAGTAACTAGTGCACTGCATCATATTCTTAATCTAAAGGAGAGGTGGCAGAGTTACATGTCCCTTCCAAAGATTAATGATCTATACAAAGGAATGACTACTGAGCAAAAGGATTGGATTGAGAAGATATGACTGGGGGGATTAAAGCATTTGGACATTTTGAGAACACCTGAACCTTTCAATGCTTTCATATACAATGCCTATGGTCCTGACACATAATTTATCTCTGCCCATGGTCGTGAGTACAGAATCACAGATGAGACAGTTGGCTGGTTGCTTGGGGCGAGTACCATAGGGGAAATTCTTGAAGGGTGCAAAGATGCAGATGCAAGGCCTAGACTGATGTTATGGGACACTGTCAACCTCAACTCAAGATGGAAATTTGTGCAAAAATACATGAATACAGTAAAATATGTCATTCTATCAATCACTTCTCTGTGATTTACATTTCTATCAGGACCTACATATCTCATATCCTTGTGTTTGAACAATGCAGCTGGAGTTGCTTCCACTCCCACCAAGCAAAGATGAGTTGAAACCCGATTTTAACAAAAGAGAGTAATGGGATGAAGTCATGTTGATGGTGAATGAACAAATCAGAAGCGTTGTCGCACGGGCCGCAGATAGGGTATTACAGAAGAGGTTGGGTAAAGAAATGAGTACCCTGAAGAGGAGGAAGAAGAAAATGAATAGGAGGAACAACAAGATGAGGGAAATTAAAGAGAGGGAAGAAAACAAGAATCTGAGGGAACCGCTGAAATTCACCCCGAAGAGCCACATCAGCAAAGTACAGTAGATACCACAGTTACAAGTCCATTCAAAGCAGCAGAAGTTTCAGAAGAAAATACTTCAATGGTTTGCAACCATTTGATAAGTTTTATGTCTGTTCTGTTAATGTGTCACATAATAAGCTTTTGATTTCAATCCGAATGTTTGTGACTGCGGGCAAAATCCAACAAGCTTCCACCGAAGTCTCCAATACAAGTATCTTCAACTCGCACCATGCCTGATCATGCATCACCAAAGGTTTCCCCACCCATCATGCCTGCTCATGGATCACCTAAGGTGCCAGCTTCTCCCATCTAAGAGATTACTGTCAGTCCATTGAACAGAGGAGGGAGAGGGAGAGATAGAGGAATAGGAAGATGGAGAAATACAGTAAAGGGCCCAAAGAGAACCTCCGAGAGAGAAAGGATGCAGGGCACGTATGATGTTGTGCAGCCAATTATGCCGGAAGTGGAGGAATGCTTATTGCATTTCTACATGAGCCGTGAGGCTGTTGAGGGAATGAAAGAGAAGCGGGGAACTAAGGACCCCATTTCAATAATATGTACCCTTTTTCTACATTAAAATGTTTATGATTGATCAATCTTATTGTTTACTTATAAATTGTATATGTGAAAAAACAGTAACCTCCTTGTTGATATAAATGGAATGGCTAATATATCCAAGGATAGTTCATGGAAACTGGAGGCTCCTACCTTCTTAGGAGATACGGTAAATGAAATCTTTACTTTACTTACTTTATGTTCTATGTTCACAATGAATGTTATGTTGTAAGATTAGAATGTTAACACAGCTGTCTGAGTGTTCTACACTTTTATCCAAATGTATATCTATACAATCTGCAGATGCTCGACTGCGTCCCACATCCTCCACCTCAAAGAGAAATTTAGGACTGATGAGGAGAAGAAGATCTGGTTCTTTCCATGCTTGAATGCTGTAAGTGATTAAAACATTGGACTCATTGCACTTAATTCCGTCGTTGATTGATCAATACTACATTTCTAATTTAATGCGGTCATTTTCATGCACAACCATTGGCTCAGATGAATGCAAATGGTGGGACAAATCCGTTGTTCATGGGAGACATGAATTTGATGTCTATGGTAAGCGTTACATCCTACTCCTCCAAGCGTCAATAGCAAGGACATTTTTGACTTGCTTTGTTCTTTGGCTTATGGACATGTTTCCATTCCTCTTAACATCCACGAAACGCATTACTTTCTAATTGTAATGCACTTTATTTTTAAAAAAAAAGTCCACATCCTTGATCCCATGTCGAGTTACATTTACCTACTGGATGCGATTCGTGAGAAGCTTGCTCAAATACACACAAATTTTAACATAGCCCTGCCATAATATCGTACTGTTCACGACATCAGAAAGTGGGAGACTGTGTGGACAAAACCTGACATTCCAAGACAATGTAACACGTAATGTCTACATACTTATGTTTCAGTCTAATATGTTTACATTTATATCTAGTTGTTCTGTAATATTGTTTACTTTTTCCAGCTATGATTGTGGCGCATATGTGTGCTTCTACATGGCAAATCTGAGGGAGTTGATCCCAGAACCTGAGCTGAAGATAAAAATTAATGAAAAAAACATAAGAATCCGGCTTGCCAATGAACTTGGTCGTTCCGAGTACAACGACCTCAGACAGGACCTTCTTGATGGTATGAACATATTCAAAGTTGAGGGAAACAATGATGAGTTATTCGCCAACAAGTACATGGACATACCTACGGTCTTTTCAGCCTATACGAATCGTTACTTTTGAGCAGTCATCACTATGAACAATCTGTGGTTTTGTGTTGTTTTGAAAACAATTTAATGGTTTATGTTTGTTTGTTTGAAAATGTGGGTGGTGAATGTTACTGTGGCTGTAATGGTTTTTGTGGTTGTGGTTTCACAACTATTAGCTTCACTATTTTTGTTCATGTGACTCACATTCTGGTATACCTGTTTATAATATCTCGCTGGAGGGTTTAGGGTTCTATCTACCTTTTGTCATGTCAGTTTCTCACTCGTGACCACATTCACTGCTTCCTTTACTCTGTTAATCAGCATAGACTTGCTCTTTGGTGTCAGTGTAGTCAAACCTGTCAGTATGAACCCTTTACTCCCCATTTATGTCCAACAACGAACCACCCCTTCATTTATCCTACTTATACACCCAATCACTCTTGCACAAGCACATCTGCCATTTAAGTCCTGCTCTCCACCATCTTTTCCTCCTCCAAATATCAACAACTTCTCATTTACATGTCACATACCTCATTCACTCCTCCTCTTACCAATTTTCTCGTAACCCCGAGTCTGGACCAAGGTATTGTAACTTTGGAAGGATACGAGTGATGAGAAGAGTTGGTCCCAACACAAAGAACCCAAGTCCAGATTTCTTCCGGTGCCCACTACCTCATGGGTCTCAATGCAGTTACTTCGTATGGGCCGACGAAAAACCTCCATGCTCTTGCGAGGAGACAATGCAACGATGGTCCACAATTATTGCAACAACGAGACAAATAAAGTCTGAAAATCAAGAAATGCTAAAGAGTCAAAGGATGTCACACACATGCATCATCATTCTTGCATTTGCGTTACTTTTTGCAATGATTGTTATTTTTTTTAGGTGAAAGGATCATCGCACTTGTGTCAATTTTTTATGTTTTACAAGTTATGTATCTTTCTTTTAAACCTTCGGTGCTTGCAAATCTGCTGTAATAACATAGTTGTAGAGCGTTGTTTGCGTTTCTATCTGATTAATTTAAGTTCATCAATTTCTATTCAGTTTTGTCCAGTTCTAGTTATTTCTATCTCTAGTTTTGTCTTAAAGTTTACAATTTTATCCATATCTTTACAATTCTATCCATGTTTCTGATGGCGGCGCTCTGGGGTCTTTTTTTTGGCTTCTAGCGGCCAAAATCGTAATTACCGAGACGTTGTTTCTCTCTAGTGGGGCCAGGTCGTACAGTAGTGCTCGCCCATCTTATTACATTAAAACCACTCAACACTCCACGCACCACCAACTCTGTCTATCTCCAACTCACTCTAATTTACTCTTTATATCTCTCTCACACACTTCTCGGTTGAAACACAAAAGAGAACACCACCATCATCATCGTCTCTTTCTTTCATCTTCACCTTTCTCCAATCTCCCTCCAGTATTGAAGGATTTTAAGCTTCTCCGAGACCTATTAGGCTTCTAGAACCAAAATATTTCTCTAGTCCATCTTAAGACACCTCTGTAAGTACTCTTTTTCCCCCTCCTTTATCTTGTACGTTCGTTTTAAAAGTCATATTCTTGGTAGGAATTTGCTTAATCATGAGTTGCATGTGTGTTTTGGGCATTATCTTCAAGAAATAATACTTTTTGTGATGGCAAAATAGTATAACAAAAGAAGAACACCCTTTCAAAAAGGTTATTTATGAAGACGTTTTACCAATCGCATGTCATCATAATAACTATGGTATCAAAAAGATTTTGTGCAACGCTATCATAAATTTGGGATATGGCAATGTGCCGTCTCAAAATTGGTAATATCCGTCACAATATTCATGAGCGCTCTTTCTCGTTGAAAAATGATACGCGTCCTCGCAATTATTCGTATAGCGAGGAATATAACATATCTTAAAAATGTCACGCATCACATAAAAATACTTTTTTTGAGAGTGTATAACCGTTGAAAAATAGTTGAGTGTCGCCAATTAAACCTTTGGAAGAGATTTATGATGTAACAAATAATGCCCATTTGCCTTAGAAAGTCATTTTGATAATGCAACCTATTACTATCATAACAGTGAAATATCATATTTGTCTCTTTTTTTTTTTTTTTTTTTTGAAAATCATACCTGTATCTTCATTAATAAAAAAACACAATTCAAAACACCAAAAGGTCGTCTAAAGATGTACGAACCATGGGCTCGTTCCAAATTACATAGAGAAATATTTTCTTCCTTTAGTGAGTAAGGGCTCGTTTGAGAATGTTGGACTGGTGCTAGAAACTGATGTTTGGGAATTACGGTGGAAAAGTTGATGTGAATTTTAAATAAAATATTGTTTGGTAAATATAATGTGAAAGCTACCGTGAAATATTAATATAACAATTTTGTGTTTGGTAAGATTAAATGTGATTCTGTTGTGAGAGAGTAAAATAACAAAATTATATGAAATGTATTAGTTCCGAAAAGATAAATATTGAAAATTTTGAAAATTATAAGGTTAAACCGGTTGTAGGTAAATTAATCAAAAGCAGGTTCCAGAAAAGCATCTCCCTCTTGCTTCCTGAAAACTTTGGACATCATAAATTATCTAAAAAATCAGAAATTTTACTTTACCAAACACACCAAAAGTGCTTCTGCTGTCCGTATTGGCAGCAAAAGCATTCCCAAAGTGTCCCTAAATGTCATCGCCTTTCAAGTCATTGTACATGATTCTTAGAAATCCTCCACTCTACCGATAAAAGTATTGATAACTTAAAATACATGTATCACTTTTTTAGGAAATGTATCACTTAAATTTTGCAATAAGAATTAACTAGTAAATCAACAAAAAAAATACTCCTTAAACTAATCTTTATCTAACCTACAAAAAAACTAACACGTCCCCGGGAACGACACCAAAACTTGACACTCTCTAAGTGTACTCCCATAAGTGCACGAGATCGTACGTAATAACGGTATGTGTTTTATCGAGTTATCAAACAAAAAAAATGACATTTATCTAGTTATACTTAGAAACTAATCTAAGAAGTAAGAAAATGAGAAGAGGTGATTTTGTTGCAAAATTAACTAACGGGAAACTAATAATTGAGAACTAATAATTTTCGTATTTTGTTGAGATTAAATCAATTGAAAAAGACACGAGGTTACCTATGGAATCCCCTAGTTAAATTAGCGTTGACGAACTCTCCAAAACACGCAAGTATGATTATATGCATGACGACACATAAATATTCACAATCTCATCTCATCTTGGTCTTATGTGAAGCTATACTATAACATCTACCACGTCACTTCTCGGTCCTTGGTAATATCTGCTATAACATGAGTGAATGAATATGCCTATGTAATTGGTCAATTCGTAACATTTCAATCTCGGTCCTTTATCATACGGGAATCCTTCATACTCTACGTACATGGTTTCTCTCAATATATCTCTAGCAACGAGTGTCTACCGCCAATAGGTCTATGTACCTAATTTAAACCCATATATTGTGACAAACAAGAATATGTTGATGAACAAGAATCATAACTTGCATTAAGTTCATAGAATGAGTATATATAAATTGAATCCAAATCTATCTAATGATCATTCTCTCTTAACGTATCTCCCTCACGGATTCAACTCAAACTCTACATCCAGAAAGATAAGAACCCACATGAATCCAAATCATAAAAACATGAATCTTATATAAGTTCATCAAAATATTTATTTAAGCTGTAGGTTTGTCCATAGAAAACCTAGAAAATAAAATTACTCAAAAATACTTAGAAGAGAAGCTAAGAAGTTCAAAGTACTAAGAATAACTTGAAAATATAGGAGGGATAGCAGGGCCGGCCCTAGACTTTCATGGGCCCTAGACGAGGGTTGTAAGTGAGCTCCCTTTTACTATAAGCCTGTGAATAAAAAAAACCCTACTCAACGGTAGGACGTCATATACCACGCGTGTTATTAATAGTTCAGGTTTTTAACTCGTAAACAAATATGGGGGGGGGGAACATAATGCCTTACCCACTACAAAAAGTAAGTTACAATATTTATAAAAAATATACCTTTCTTATTTTCATAGATGCAAAATTACTGATCAAATCGTCATACTCAAGCTGTTATAACATATCTCTTTCGATAGACAAGAGACCCAAATCACTTAGTCTTTCTTGTGACATGGTTGACCGCAAATATGTCTTTATTAGCTTCAATTTTGAAAAACTTATTTCTGCAGATGCAACAGTCACAGGTTAGTAAATATTATTCTACAACAAATATAAGTATTTGGATAAGATTCGATCACTTTAATATAATTCAGGACATCCGTATGTTTATTTGTGGCGGTAAGGTTTTTGTTAAAACCTTTAATTCGCAATACAAATCGGAACCACGAATATATCTGACACTGAGTTATGTAATAAAGAGTTTTCAAGGGAAATACAATCTTCTCTCAAACTTTTTTCATCTAATAACTTCAGAGCTTCAATATTTAACAGAAATCCAAAAGTATGTTGATAATTCTTAAACTGTTCAAATATAGATTTAATTGAAGGAACAACCTGATCTACTATATGTATAAAATAGTCAACCTTAAAAGAATTTTCAGGCGACTATATAACATCTTCATGTGAGCTCTTGTTAAATTGTTTTTTTCTTCGAATAACACGTTTCTCTCGAAATATTGGCTGTATGTTCATTTTCAAAGCAGTTTTCTTAGTAGCATCCATCATGGTGTTAAATTCATTTTCCCTGAACTTCTCAAAAAATGACAAAAGACCTTCCAGTTCTGATATAGCAGAATCGATATGCATGCTTTCAAACTGTAATTTTTTTACTAACACAGTTAATAAAAGATAACACTTCAAACCAAATATTAATGCTAAGTAAAAATTCAAAATTCTCCATCTCATATGTAGCTAAGCATGTAGATTCACTTTTTATTCTAGCATCTTCATTCGTTTCTGCTAATTCAAGTATAGCATCTCTTATTTCCATTGGCTGACTTTCGATCGCTCTAACGCTCTCAATGTGACTCTCCCACCGTGTTTGTGATAATGATTTGACTGTTAGATGTTTCATATTATCTTTTAAAATTTTCCACCTCTTTGTAGAACTTAAAATAAAGTGTAAATTTGTTGCACAACACCAAGAATGATACAGTTCTAGAACAAGAATTAGCTATATCGCAAAGTACCAAATTAAGACTATGACTACCACAAGGAGTGTAAAACGCTATAGGATTTAAATTCAATAATCTTCTCTGGACACCTTGCTATTTTCTTTTCATATTTGAACCATTGTCATAACCTTGGCCTCTAATATTGTCAACATCGAGTTCGAGAGTTCCCAAAACTTTTAACAATTCATCAAAAATGTATTTTCCAGTTGTAACGTCTATTTTAAAAAAATATATAAAAAAACTCTTCTACTTTAACAGGAGTCATAGATATATCAACACATCTCAAAATAAGCTGCAATTGTTCTTCGTGACTTGTATCCGGAGTACAATCAAGTATAATCGAAAAATATGTTGCTTCCTACTTTGAAAGGATTCTTCTTTTAATTTCGAAAGCGAAGATATGTACCAACTCATTTTGTACCTTAGACTGAGATAATGACTATGAATCTCACCATACTGAATGCGTCTAAGCTGTTAGTGCATAACATGATCGAATTCCGCAATCATTTCAATAAAACTCAAGAAAGTTCCATTATTATTTTCGTAAACTTTTTCATTTGTACCACGAAAAGCTAAATTATTCTTGGATAGTGTTTTGACAACACCAATTATTCTTTTCTGTACTTGCTTCCAATATTCTTTCTCCCTTTTAATGTTTTTCTGAACACAACGATCAATTGTTGTACTATTCTTACCTCCAAATTCATCCAACTATTCATATTATTAATATGTTCACTAGAAGTCACGTGGGATTTCAGAATGCAACTCATATTTTTCCAATCGTTAACTCCAACGTAAAGAAGTCTGCCTAGATTGGGTTTCACACTAAACACCTTGCAACAAAAACAATAAACCCTATCTACACTTTTTGAGTATACGAGCCATTTTTTATCATATTTCTCTCCATTAGGCAAAGTATGAATATAACTTACAACAGAAAAATGTCTACCATCGCTATCTTTAGGAAATTCAATGTTGCCAACTCTTACAGGATCTCTCTCTACAACCTGCCTCTTACTTTTGAATCAATATTTGTCCAAGATCCAAGATCAAGTACGTCTATCGGGTTCACAGCTTGGTGATCAACAAAGCTATCATTTTTCTCTAAATATGGGATTTCAGTTTCAACTTCAAATGGATCTACGTCGTGAAAAGAAGTCAAATTTTCATTGTGAATAGTAGGACTTAGGGTTTCAACATTGTGGAATTTTCAATTTGAACATTTACATGAGTTTCAGGTTCAACAACACCCATAGTCTCATTTCGACATATAAATTTTTACTGTCTACATGTTTAGTTGTCATAAATTTATAAAAGGCTCCTTTTTGAGATTCAATAAACTTTTCAGCTTCTCTATTTCTGTTTATTTTTTCACAACCAGATTCATACTTTCTACTTGACATGGCGAATGATATAAAATGAGCAAAATAGAACAATAGAACCTGGGTGTGATTTTTGTTATGGATTACTCAAATTGTCACAAGACTTTTTACTGATTATTCAAATGCATGCACATCACACAAGAAACAAACAAACAAATCATCAATTGCAACTAATAAAACTATACATAAAGAAAACCAGAATCTACAAATAGTCAAAATATACCTCAAAATTTGTGCTTCGCCTTAAGAATATAGAAATTGGGTATGTGACGAAGAGCTAGAGCTTACGTGAAAGAGAGATTGAGAGGTTGAGAGAGAGAGAGAGAGACCCGACTGAGAGTTTCAGGGAGAGAGTGACGTGACAGAGAGATAGAAGGAGATGGAAATACGTGAGAGATTTTAGAGATAATAGATATGAAGTAATTGTAGGTAATTAGGAGATGATTTATATAGGAAAATAAGTTATAAGAAGTGAAAAATTTAAGCATATGGACGTTATTAATTTTTGTAAAGAGATAAAATCTTCCCCCATACAATGCTAAAGTTAGGGTAAATTGTTGATTATTTATTTATTTATATATATATATATATATATTAAAGATGCCTTTTCATTAAGAAGAGGAGGGGCTTCATAGCCCATTACACAATTTGAGCCCACTTGCCTAGCCCAATCTTGGGGTCGGCCTTTCCACTCTTTCATATTGTCCAACCCAACACCAAGTCTAGCAAATGAATGTGCCCGACGATTGATATTTCTAGGTGCTTGAATGACGGTGTATTCATTGCTGTTCCAGAGGTTTCTTTTCCACTCTTCAATGCTCCTCTCTACTTCTGTGTGGTCCTCTGGAATTTTCCCCATTTCTCTGTTCTTCACCTCCGTTACTAGGGAGAGACAATCAGAGACAAACTGAATTCCATCTAGACTTAGTTCCGACGCCTTTTTTGCCCCCTCCGATAAAGCTTATTCTTCGGCGGCGATGGTGAACGGAATTGCTTTCGAACGACCGGCGATGAAGATCCCATTTCGGATCTGTAATCACTACACCAACCGCCGATTTTTTGATCTTTGGATCCTACGCAGCATCGGCGTTGATTGACAACCACCCCTCTGGAGGCCTCAAATTGGTGATTTCCTTGTGGTTGTTCTCAATCTGAGCCGGGGTAACATTCAGATCTCTTTGCATGTGTTCTTTAATGTCTTTCAGGTAGCTCTTAACTTCTTCCACCAACACTTCTGGTTTCGAAAATTTGTTTCTGAAGATGAGATCATTCCTATTTTTCCACAATTTCCAAATCAGAAGACATATCTTCTCTCTTTCCTTATTGTTTCTTTTAGAAAGCTTTGTGGGAACCAGATCTGTAGGTCTCCTTGAATCTGTTGAACAAATTCGTAACCCATCAACAATTTCCAACAATCTTTGGAATAACTACGGTTTTCTTCGAAATGAAGAACTTCTTATTCTTAACTGAGAACAAATGGGTTTCCGTTTCAGCTTCTTTCTTACAAATTTCGCATCGGCTTTCAACAACTATACCTCTTTTAACAAGGTTTTGTCGGACTGGAAGCCGTCTATTGATGGCTCTCCAAATTGGGTATAGGGTCTTTGGGAGTTTTTGGTTCCAAAAGATAACCCACCAGTCCTGCTGTTGATTCGACCTGCTACCAAAAGATTTCTTTGCTTTTCGATCTATTTGCTCACATTGCAATTGGTATGCTGATTTTACCGTATACTCGCCTTGCTTGAGTAGTTCCAAATAAGTTTGTCTGGGACTTGAAAGGCTGGAGTTGAGATTCTTCGGATTTCTTCAATGTCCTCATCCCAGAAAAGGTTTTGTAATAACGGCAAATTCCACTGTCTGTCCTCCGTAATCAAATCTGCAACCTTTATTATTTCAACATTATGGTTTGGGGTGAATGGACGAAATAAATGTGGACTGAATAGCCATGGGTCTTTGAATGCATCTAAGTTTTCACCGTTACCCAATCTCCATCTGCAACCGTTCGGTATCAAATCTCTGCTCGAGAAAATACTTTTCCACATATAAGAACTTCTACTCCATTATTTTGAGTTTAAGAGACTTGAATTTCTATAGTATTTATGCTTTAAAACTCTGGCATGAAGAGTTTCTGGTTCTGCAGCAGTCTCCATAATTGTTTTTCTAACAAAGATTTGTTGAAATTTTGCAGGTCATGGAACCCGATACCCCCATCAGACTTTCTTCTCTTCATTTTGTCCCAAGAGATCCAGCTTATCTTGGTATTGTTCTCGTCAGAGCCCCACCAAAATCTGACCATCACCGATTCCAGCTTGTTGCAAAGATTTGCAGGTAATTTAAAACAGTTCATAGAGTATGTTGGAATCGCCTCTATAACTGCTTTTAAAAGAGTTTCCTTACTTGCCGGTGATAAAAATCTTTCCTTCCAATCTTTTGTTTTGTTTTCTGCTCTCTCTAAAATACCTTGAAAACTTGCCATCTTCTTTCGTCCCATTTCAGTTGGTAACCCAAAGTATTTGTCATGTAGGCCTTCTTTCTTTACACCACAGAGATTGCTCAACAGATCTGCTACCGTTGTTGGAACGTTGCGTGAGAAGACTATTGGTGATTTCTCTAGGTTGATTTTTTGTCCCGTAGCCTTCTTGTATTGTTGTAGTAGCTTTGTTAGGGTTTCCATTTCTGTAATTGTAGCTTTTGTGAAGAGCATGCTGTCATCCGCAAAAATTGTAGGGTTTTGATTCATGGATGCGCAACGGAAACACAAACAATCATAAACCATGAAAAACCCTCCAAGGATCACAAGTCAAGAGACATAACGATGGTAGAGGAAGAAATCAATAACACACCTTAGGGTTTCTCCTTTGATGACTTCAAACGCGAATTGTGTCACGTCTCTACGGTTGATCCACGCCTAGAGGTGAGATCTAGATCTTCCAATCCTTGGTGCTAGCCCGGAAAGAGGAAGAGGAAGAAGAATCACGCAACAATGGAGTGCCAAGAGGTGGGGCGGCTCCTCCTTGTAGGCCGACGGGTGGGGCGGCGGTCCCAAGGGGGTTCGGCCCTCTTTTGGGACTTGCTCTCTCTCCTTGCTTTGTTCTCTCCTTATCTATCATATAGATGTGTGGTGTGTGTAGAGAGAAAAATAAGCTAGGAGTGTTCTTTATATAGTCCAACAACTCCTTGTCCTACTACATAAAGAACCCCTCTCCTAATCCTACTCAAGTTCGGATTAGTCCCTTTTTGCAAAAATAGTCCTTCTCATGTCAATACATGGATTAGTTCTATTTGCAATTAAATCCTAATCATGTCTCTACATGAATTAGGCCACCTTGGCATATCCCAATCATGTCTATACATGGATTAGTCCAACTTGCATATTAGTCCTACTAAGTTAGCAAGTTGTTGCTTGATCCTTCTAATTAATTAATCATATTAATTAATTAATTCCCATGTCTAGTTCACCCCTATATGCCGTGTGACCCCATAGGTTCTATTTAGTTGGTAGTAACTATTTACTAATATGGAGCGGCCTCTAGCAAGACATCCATTCTAGCCAACAAATAGAATAGTCATCATGACAAACCTTGTGCAAGTAATTGTCTCATCCCTTTGTCCCAATATCCGGATTGGACACGAGACATACAAGTCACACTCGTATATCCAATCCATAGTTTCTCGATCCTGGGAATAGCCTTATTCGTGCAAATAACATCAATATCCCATATTGATTTATTTGAGTCTGGCCAGACATTTTATAAGCACTATCCCTCGAGTGTCCTAGGATATTTGCTCCCGTTATGTGGGAGGGACAAATTCTATCTACGTCCACTACGATCTCTAAGCTTGCTTCTTATCGTATCCAGTACACGCCTTTATAACTACCCAGTTACGGTGTAGCGTTTGACGCTACCAAAATCACAATAATCCACAACTAGAATATCTAGTGACTTCAAGTCTAAGGATGACAATACCGTTGCACCGCGAGAAGCGCTTGTGACTTAACATAACGTGTATGTAGCCTTCTCGGAGATGGGTCAATCCAGTATGCCATTACTCTTAATGCATACCCATGTGTTGGATCATGATATCTCCATATCAATCCAACCCCATACTAGTCTATAGATGATTGTCCTATTAATCATTATAATCGACTAGGGATATTTAAGAATATAACACTTATATTCTAAGGACTTCATTCATGTTAACATATCTCCATATCGATAACATAATGAATCGTAAATCCATAAATGTCACAATTAATTGATTGCCTCTAGGGCACAATTCCAACAGTCTCCCACTTGCACTAGAGTCAATCTCCTGCATCATATGCCTATTGATCTAGCGCGGCCCTCCACGCTTCCGCTGCGTATAGGCGAGACATCCACTGGTGCTTTGCAAATATCCACATCTCCTCTATCAACAATTTGATTGAGATTGAATATTCTGAGTAAGTGCAACTCATGCAGTAATTTACTCAGTCCTCTATGTTAGAATCAGTGACTGAATCTTGCCTGGAACCTTTCCAGCTCACAGTCGCTCCCACTAGGGCAAAACACAAAACTCGACTTTATAATTTGAAATCTTCTTTGTTAGATTTGAAGTTCGCATCACTGTAACCCCTTACAGCAAACTCTTCATATTATCTATTTATCAAGAATTCATCCTTTAGTTCTTCTCAAGCACTTAAGGATAATCTTGATAATTATCCAGTGACGCTCACCCGGATTTGACTGGTATATTTGTGTCATGCCTTATGACACGTCTGGCCTAGTACATTCCATGGCGTATCTCGGGAATCTAATTCATACGGTCCATTCCCAATCTAATTGGAAAGACAATTAGCCTTCCAAAGACCAATTCCATGTGACATGGGTAAGAATCAATATTCTTTTCACGTTGAACCATTTCAACACCTTTGTCAATTTATGTACTATGACCTAAGCTATACAACCATCTTGATCTACCTCAATAGATCTTCACAAGTTGCTTCGCTTAAGTCTATCATTAGAAAGTCAACTCCCTAGTCAATCTACGTAAGACTGCTGTAGATACTGCTTTATGACATGGCAGATCTGGGCCACGTGGCGACCATCCAGCACACCATATTGTGCTCCACACACACAGGATCACCAGCCGCGCTGATCCATGTGGGGGCTGCGAGACAGAGCCCTCGCATACCACTGAACGGGACTTGTAGGGACTTGTGGTTTGGAGGCTAGGGTAAGCCCTGTCGCGTGCGAGCCAAGCCCGCGCGCGACCTTTAGTAACTGTTTTGAGAGATCTTTGGCACGAGCTCCCTAGACCCGGTCAATCCGGTCAAACCCGGTCAACCTCGTAACGGTTCCGGTACTCGCGCACCACGTGCTCTAACGGTTCCTATATACTCGGACGAACGTGCCGTTATGGTTAAGCTAATTAAGCCGCCATTAATGGGCGCATTAACCACACTACAACGGTCACGTTCTCCAGTATATATACATCGTTAACCTTTCCATACAAAGGAGAACAACACTGCCATACGCGGAAGCTCTGCCAAACCTCTGTCTCTCTCTCAGACATTGCTACTGACTTACTCTCTCCCTACACACACCCCTATTCTTCCTGTGCGATCCCCGATCCACTACGTACGGTGTACACGGAGGTCTCCCTGCCGGAATCTCTTGTGCACATTTTGGTGAACCCGACGTGAAACTTACCAGCAAAAGCAACCATGTCTCAGGAGGATGATGTCAGCAACCGGTCGCCTTCCACCGAAACTCCCTCGGGAGACGAAGTCCGCCGTACTCCGACGACTCCCGGCGAGGCACCAACTTTGGAGTCTTTGGACGCCACTGTCCAAAGTTAGGCAAAAGCTCTCAAGTCTCAATCTGCGCAGTTGGAGCGGATCTTGGCCGTTCTGGGCACCCTTGCGCCAAATCCTCCACCCGGTACCGCCACCCCTCAGGGAGGAGGAACCCCTACTGCTCCAGGATTGGGAGTATCGGCCACGCCTCCCAACCCCCATCTGCAAACTCCACCGTCAGCCGCGCAGCTGCCTTCGATCCAAGGATCAACAGCGCAAATGCTACCCCCTGCCGCTCACGCCTCTCAGCCCACGGCTTTGGCGTCTAACCCAACTTTGCAGTACACTCTGCCTCCACCAGCGACGATTTGGGGAAACGCGGGCAGTCAATACACTTCCAATCCTCCGGCGACATATGTATCGCCACCGCCTACGGCAACCCCTCCGGCAGCTACCGAGGGAAGCCTCCCAGAATGCATGACGTCCTTGCAGAAGCGCGTGGACTCCATCCTAGCTCATCAATCGCTCGCGGATACCATCATCCCGAAGCTAGACAACGATCCACCCATTCCACGAGAGATCTATCTCATGCCTAACCCGGCGGGGTACAAAGCTCCCAAATGGGATAAGTTCGAGGACGTCAACGGGAACGCTCATGAGCACGTCATGCGTTTCATTGACGTCATGGGTCCATACGGAGCTGATCCCAAACTGCTGATGCGAGAGTTCCCAAAGACTCTTGGGAATGTAGCATACAAATGGTACCGGACGTTGGAGCCCGGATCTGTGAAGACTTGGGACGACATGGTCCAGAAGTTCTACACCAAGTTCTTCCAGATGGAAGAGAAGGTGACGATGATCCACCTCTCGCGGATGTATCAGAAACGCGAGGAAGATGGAATCACTTTCATCAAGAAATTCAGAGCGAAATCCTTGGAGTGCAAGGATCCCATGCTCGAAAGCCGGCTCGTAGAGATATGCCTGCAGTGCATGCGAGATGAGTACAAGAGCATGCTAATCAACTTGCAAACACCCACGTTTTCAAAGCTCATCGAGTGCACGATGAACATCGAGCCCATCGTCGAGAGACAGAGAAAGAAGAACGCTCCAGAACGACCTGCGAGCGGCACCACCTACAAAATCGGCAGATTCGGCTACAAGCGAGGACGCGAAGCTGAGGTCAATGCAGTTTCGCCCCAGAAGCAAGCAAAAGTTACAAACTTCGACGCACCGCCCCTGCCATGCTCGGTGGAGGAGGCAAGCGATCTCCGCAGACAGTGGCATAAGGACGGCGTCCTCCCACCGCTCGAGAAAGCACCCTCCAAGGAGATGACGAGGGACCCTAAGTGGTGCGAATACCACGGCAAGGTCATGCACCCCACAGCCGAGTGCAAGAAGCTCAGATTCGCACTCGATCAGAAGATGAAGAGCGGCGAACTCATCGTCAGCGACCATCGGAAGGATGTGCGCAACAACCCGCTGCCTGCCCATACAGATTCGGGCTCAAAAGGCAAAGAGGTCGCCATGATCTCGATAGTTGACTTGGAAGAAGTCGCAGAGGATGGTCTACCCATCATTGCTGAAGTCCATGAAGAGGAAGACTACAGCATGGACACGGAGGACGAGCGTGCCGACCGCATGAAAGGGTCGCATGGCTTCAACAGATTCTTCAACGAGATGAACTTCTCCGAAAAATGTCGAGCGGAGATGACAAAAGCAATCTTAAGGGTAGCAGAGGACTACGAGGAGGACCTCGTGGTCTCCAACGGGAAAGTCGTCAGGGCGTCCCGTTCCACAGAAAAGATTATGACCTTTTCTGCCAGCGATAAAAAGACAGATGCGAGCCACCAGAGGCCCCTGTACGTGACCGCCATCATCAACGGCGTCGAATTCAAGCGAGCATTCGTCGATGGAGGAGCAGCGGTCAATGTTGTTCCACTCCACACACTGAAGCTAGCAGGGATCCCCGAGCACAAGGTAGTCAAGCGTCCATCCCCGCTGGTGGGATTCGGAAGCGATTCCAGAATGACGATCGGGTGGATCCGCCTGGGCGTTCAGATCGGCAAAATCAAGTGCTCGGCGAAGTTCTATGTCATAGACGCGAACACCACATATCACATGATCATAGGTCGGGCCTGGATTCATCGCTTTGACGCGATTCCTTCGACGGCTCACCAGGTGATGAAAGCTATCTGGAACGACAGGATTGTCGAAATACCGGCCTCAACTAACCCGTTCAACTTGGACGAAGCACATCTCAGCGAGGCGGTGTGGTTCACCGAGATGGCGGACGAGCAAACACCTGGACCATTCAAACCCACTCCTTTGCCTCTCTGGGAGGACATCAAGGACCAGTCACCTGCAGGCGTGATGGTAACAAGGGGAGATACCAAGGAAACGCCGCCTATTCACGAAGAGGCGCCGCGCATCGCATATCACCGCAAGAGTGTGTACACTCTGAAGAGGATCGCAAAGCACGACCCCGAGGGCAAGGAGATAGAGAGCTTCTACGCCAACGGGAAGAAATGCTATCGCATATGAAGGTGCGCGGGGACGTCCTCACACGGGCATGGGGATGTCCCTGGGCAAATCAACCAAATCGAGCAAGTTGCGCTGACAGAAGAGCCAACACAGGGCACTCTAGATGAGAAACTCAAAGAAGCGCCCGAATGCATGGAAGACAGGCCAAGACCACAAAAGCAAGAGCTTAAGGAAGTGTTCCTCAGCCCGAACGAGGAAAAGAAAAGACCAGTCTTCCTGAGTGCGGACCTCACAAGCGAAGAGGAACAAGGACTGCTGCAGCTCCTAACTGAATACAAGGACGTGTTCGCATGGGAATACGACGAGATGCCGGGTCTGGACACGAGCATCACCATGCACCGTTTAGACATCATTCCAGGGTCTAAACCGGTCAAGCAAAGCACCAGAAGCTTTAGGCCAGAGCTCAACGTGAAGATCAAACAGGAGATTGTCAAACTCCTAGATGCCAAGTTCATAGAGCCCAATCACCATCCCACATGGTTGGCCAACATCGTGCCAGTGGTGAAGAAGAACGGACAGCTCCGCATCTGCGTGGACTTCCGAGACCTCAATCGCTTCTGTCCCAAGGACGATTTCCCACTACCTAATATCGACTTGCTCATTGATTCAACGGCAGGCCATCGCATGTTCAGTTTCATGGACGGCTTCAGCGGGTACAATCAAATCAAAATGGATCCCGAAGATGCAAGGAAAACTGCATTCATCACTCCCGTGGGGGTATTCAACTATACGGTAATGCCATTCGGTCTTAAGAATGCAGGCGCAACCTATCAGCGGGCCATGATGGCTCTATTCCACGACATGATGCACAAAGAAGTGGAATTCTATGTGGATGACTTGGTCGTCAAATCCAAGTATGAAGCAGATCACCTTGCAGACTTGCGAAAGGTATTCAACAGATGCAGGAGCTTTCAACTGAAAATGAACCCCATGAAATGCGCATTCGGCGTAACCTCGGGGAAGTTTTTGGGGTGCGTGGTCCATCGCCAAGGGATCGAGCCTGACCCTGCGAAAGTGTCAGCCATCACCAGCATGACGCCACCTCACAACCAAAGTGCCTTGAAAACATTCTTGGGAAAATTGTCGTATCTGCGGAGATTCATCCCAGCAATCGCCGAGATCACGTGCTGCTTCAGCACCCTCCTCAAGAAGGACGCCGCGTACAACTGGGCTCCTGATCACGAAGTCGCATTCGAAAAGCTGAAGGAGCTACTCACATCCCCAAAGATAATGATCGCGCCTCAACTGGGATCGCCGCTTCTGCTATACCTTACATCGACAAGGAAATCCATAGGAGCGCTCTTGGCTCAGATCTATGAGGGACAAGAGAGGCCTATCTATTACATCTCTCGCATTGTGCAGCCTGCTGAATCAAGGTACACGGACATCGAACGTCATTGCCTTGCTTTATTCTTCGTAATAGAGAAGTTGAGACACTATTTTGCATCGCACAAAGTAGTGGTGGTCACCAAAAGCGACCCCATAAGATACCTGCTAACTCACACTACTCCGGGCGGGAGATTGGCGAAATGGTACATGACCATCTCTCAATACGATATCACATGCGTAAAACCAAGAGCGATCAAGTCGCAGGCGGTAGCAGATCTGCTGGCACAGTTTCCTGACAACAGTCACGAACCTGTGATCGAGGAAGAACTCGAAGGCCCTGAAATCTACGCGATTGACGTGCCCTATTGGACCCTCCACTTTGACGGTTCGTCAACCAGAAAAGGCGGAGGCATTGGGATAGTCTTGACAAAGCCGGACGGGGAAGTCATACAGATGTCCGCAAAACTCAACTTCGCAGTCACGAACAACGAGGCAGAATACGAGGCTCTGATCGCGGGACTCCGTGCGGCGAAAGCCTTGGAAGTGAGCAACTTAACAGTCATGGGAGATTCCAAACTGATTGTTAAACAGGCCTCGGGCGAATATGGTTTAAAGGAGATCAACCTCCTGCCATACCGCACCCTAGTGCAAAAGCTGATGCAGCAATTCTGCGACGTGAAATACGAGCACAAACCCCGAGCGGACAACAGGCACGCAGACGCCTTAGCAACTCTGGGATCTAAGGTCAGCATAGACAAATGCCCCGCAAGGATTTCCATCGAAGTGCGAACATCGTCGGCATTAACAGAAGATGCGTGCGACGATGAACACATGGATGACGCAGACTGGCGAAAAGCAATCTTGCAAGCTATTGCGAAAGGCACCAGTAGCGAAAGCTGGGTACTCACGAAAGGATACTGCATCCACGACAACACCCTTTACTACAAGGGTCCTGGAGGAATACTCATGCGTTGCGTCTCCGAGCAAGAGGGACAACAGCTGTTAGAAAAGATTCACCAACACGCTTGCGGAGAAAGCGAGGTGTCAATCTACAGGAAAGCTCAGAGATATGGCATCCATTGGCCAAGCATGTCCACATCCGCAGCCCTGATACAAGGGAAGTGCGAAAGTTGCGCACTAATCAAAGATTCTCTACTTGTCGCTCTAATCGACGACGACACAGACTGGAGAAAGCCATTGTTTGAATTCCTCACCAAGGGCACTGCACCCGAATCGAGAAAAGAAGCAGACAAATTGAAGAGGAAAGCTTCTCGATATGTAGTTCAAGAAAATCTTCTTTGGCGAAAAGGTCACGAAGGCAACTTGCTGCGATGCCTAGACGATAGGGAAGCACAAGAAGTCATGGACCTCTCCCATCAGGTGGAACACCAGGGAGGTGCGAAATTATGCAGACAACTCCTCTCAATCGGATACTTCTGGCCCACGATGGAAGTCGATTGCCGCACCAAGGTGCGACGCTGCCAAGAATGCCAATTCAAAGGAAACCTAGTGCACGCTCCTGCCGTGGATCTACATGCATTAGGGACGCCATGGCCATTTCATACATGGGCCCTGGACTTCATTGGCCCCATCCGACCAACGTCACATGGGAACCATTTCATTCTCACTGCAACCGAACTGTTCACCAAATGGGTGGAAGCAATACCACTGAAGACGGCAAACGCGCTGGCTGTGGTCAATTTCATCCAGGAAAACATCGTATGCAGGTTCGGAATCCCAAATACTATTCTTTCAGATAACGGTACTCCTTTTGTTAATCGTCAGGTAGCTACCAAACTCGCGGAGTACAATATCAGGCAAATATGCTCCACCCCTTATTATCCAAAGGGAAATGGACAAGCCGAAGCGACTAACAAAACGCTGTTGCGAATTCTGAGCAAGATGGTCGCAGATGACCACAAGAAGTGGGCCGACTCCCTTAACATAGCTCTGTGGGCCTACAGAACTTCTCCAAGGACACCTACAGGGGCCTCGCCATTTCTACTATGTTATGGGGCCGAAGCTGTGGTACCTGCGGAGGTCAGAGTCAATTCGGCAAGGCTGGCCTTCCACGCACTCTATGAAAATCAACGCGATCATGATTTAGTCTTGCTGGAAGAAAAGCGAGAACAAGCCAAAAGGACTAACAAGCGGTACCAAGAGAGGATCCCGCGCGCCTATAACAAGACAGTTCAGCGACGGGATTTCGCAGTTGGCGACCTGGTCCTGCGCGCATCTGATCACTGCATGCGAGAGGCAACCCACCCAAAGTTCGCAGCTAATTGGGAGGGACCCTTCGAAGTCACAGAAGTCTTCGATAGCGGTTACTGCAGCATACGAAGGTTGCACGGCACAACCTCAACCCCAAGCTCAGTCAACATGCGCTGGATCAAGAAGTACTATCCCTGACTTCTCTTATTTCATACGTTTTATGATAACGTTGCTTAATGTCTCATGTGGCTACGATATTCGCAATCTCCTCTCCCATATGAGAGGATTGTAATCCTATCTCTCCCATATGAGAATGTCATAATAAAAGAATTCTCCCAAATGAGAAGTTCACATTCATTAGCTGTTTATATCGCTTATCTAATTTGTTACAACTGTTAACAATGATTTATTCGCTTCAATAGTAACAAATGTAAACGCGATCTTAACTGATCATCAAAGCCTATCCCTTACGATAGCGAACGCGATCTTAACTGATCATCAAAGCCTATCTCTTACGATAGCGAACGCGATCTTAAATGATCATCAAAGCCTATCTCTTACGATAGCGAACGCGATCTTAATTGATCATCAAAGCCTATCTCATATGATAGCAAACGCGATCTCAATCGATCATCTAAAGCCTATCTTTTACGATAGCAGCCAAACACAAACGCGATCTTAAGTGATCATCTAAAGCCCATCTCCTACGATGGCAGCCAACGCAAATGTGATCTTAATCGATCATCTAAAGCCTATCTCTTACGATAGCGAACGCGATCTTAATTGATCATCAAAGCCTATCTCATATGATAGCAAACGCGATCTCAATCGATCATCTAAAAGCCCATCTCCTACGATGGCAGCCAATACAAATGTGATCTTAATCGATCATCTAAAGCCTATCTCTTACGATAGCAGCTACACGCGAACGCGATCTTAAATGGTCATCTAAAGCCCATCTCCTACGATGGCAGCCACTACAAATGTGATCTTAATCGATCATTAAAGCCTATCTCTTACGATAGCAGCCAAACGCAAATGCGATCTTAAGTGATCATCTAAAGCTTATCTCTCATGGTAGCAATCACATGCAAATGCGATCTTAAGTGATCATTAAAGCCTATCTCTTACGATAGCAGCCAAACGCAAATGCGATCTTAAGTGATCATCTAAAGCCTATCTCTCATGGTAGCAATCACATGCAAATGCGATCTTAAGTGATCATTAAAGCCTATCTCTTGCGATAGCAGCCAAATGCAAATGCGATCTTAAGTGATCATTAAAGCCTATCTCTTGCGATAGCAGCCAAACGCAAATGCGATCTTAAGTGATCATCTAAAGCCTATCTCTCATGGTAGCAATCAAATGCAAATACGATCTTAAGTGATCATTAAAGCCTATCTCTTGCGATAGCACCCAAACGAAAACACGATCTTATATGATCATCCAAAGTCTATCTTTTGCGATAGCAGCGAAATACAAAAACGATCTCAATCGATCATCTAACGCCTATCTCTTGAGATAGCGGGCCATACAGATGCGATCTTATAATGATCTTCTCAAGCCTATCTGTTACGATAGCAATTTTGGTTAATTATCCAAACCCGTCTGATGTGATGGTAACACGAGTGCAGAGTCATCTTATTAGATCTTCTAAGGATCTGTCTGCTGTGATAGCAGTTTATGCGAAAAACGATCTCAAACAAAGCCTATCTTCTATGATAGCAATTTGCACAGCTCAACGATCTTGATTGATCTCTGGAAAATTATCCGGAACGATGGCAACGTTGTGAACGTGATCTCATACGATTTACAACGACCAACTACGAGCCCATCCGTCAAGATGGCACAGCTGCGAAATTACGATCACGAATGATCTAGCGAAATATCTGTAAATTGACATCGCATATGTGAAATCATTACATGTCATTATGCAAGGCAAAACAAGCCGAAACGCATGCGAAATTGTATTTTGTTGCAAAGAACAGATGATACAAATACTATTTATCATTATGAGTCAAATGACTTACAATTTATCTATCTAGATAGCAGCTTACAAGCGAAAAGCTCGCATCTAACTACACAGCCAACATGGCTTACAATACATTCGAAAAATGGCTGATAAGCCAGCAGAAACGCGATACGGAAACCCGGACTGCAAAGAATGAACCGCCCTGGCTTCAAGCGCCTGCTACACGATGCCCAAATCTGTGGGTGACATCTGTAGCAAAGGGGATCTCGCTCTGAAAAGAGCCACATGAAACCATACGCTCGACATTCCGCAATCCGACAAGACCGTTGTCAGATGGGCTCCCCATAACATTTGCCCAAGGAGCCACCGGTTCCGGCGATCTACAGGCAAGCAGAAGCTCCAAAGGGCAAGGGCTCCTTGTAGACGGGGATGAACGCAACGGTTCGTCGCCCCGGGCTCACAAACATGAAAGTGACGGATTCTTCTTCGGAGATGCTGAAGAAGAATCACGCCGTTCATTACGAGACGGTAGCACGGTCACTACGGCGCTGCACCTCGCCACGAGGCGGCCGGAAACATGACCTGCACACATAATACACGAAGAAATTTCTTCGAACACACATGAGGTATTATCTGCATCCTCTTTATGACGGTTATAAACAGCAATAAGCCTCATAAAGTGGATCTTGGAAACTATTTCTATAGCACAAAGCGCAAACTCAGGATTCAAAACTTGAAGTTGCCATGAATCAACGAAAAAAAAGCGTTGAGGCCAGCAGTCGTAAGGACTCACGGCAAAGCACATGTTTGGGATAGAAGAACCCAAATGGCAAAGACAGGGTTTATATAGGCCCTGTGGAGACTCTTCGGTCGCCTAAGACGAGTCAGCAAAATTCAAAAAAGAGGGTAAGTTCAATCACTTACGCCTTGAAAAGCGGTAACAATCAATTACCCTACTAAAGGCTACGACGATTCGGTTGCGTATCCTAATAAATGACGGATAGTCATGATTCGGATGGACTTCCCAACGGAAGCGTGCTTATCTGCCGAGAAATTAGCGCGAAAATCAAGCAAAGAATCAATTGCTGATGTCATAATTGGATATGCACAGAAAATGTCCAATCAAATCCCGAAAAGGGCAAAACGGGCAAACTCATTGTTTGTTGTTAAAAAGAGGGGGGAGAAACCCTAGCAACATTACATTAATGTTTCAAAACATTACATTAATGTCTCAGTCATTTTCCTTTCTTTTCAAAAATTCGAAAAGTCAAAACAAATTTTTGACTAAGGAGTCCTGGGGCTCGAACTGCTCGATCAGCCTCTCCACTTGTTGCACTTCTTGCTTTAGTTGCTCGCACTTGGCATTCATTTCGTGATACAGCTTCAAAGCTTCATCAACCTTTTGCTTCTGCTGCTCCACCTTCTGCATCTCAACTGCGAGATTCTGGTGCCCGAGATTCAAAGTTACAGCTGCGCGAATCAGTGTAACTCTGTCCTTGAGGAATTTCAAACCAAGTCTGCCTTGGACTTTGAGCACGAGATTTTGGCACATGCCACATAGCAATTCAGCACTCTGGGCCGAAATGGTCGCAGGTGTAGCCGCACACAGCTGCTCCAGTATCCAAATGGCTTCAGTAAGGAATAGCCTCCTGTCAAAAGGTACGATCTCTAGACACCTCACAAATGACCGGGGGTATCTGAGGCGCATTCGAACCACCCAGTCTACATCGGTTTGCTTCAAACCTGAGACATCAAAAACAAGTCATGAGGTCAAAACTCGCAAGCAAATAATGTGACGTGCGAATGGTGAATCTCTGCTTACCAGTGCCTTCCAGAATTTCATGAATAGAGGGAATGCGAGCCGCCGGGTTGTTCGAAGACTGCCCTCGCTCCATGGCTCTCCTATCCGCTGCGAGCTCCAAACTCTCATAGTTAGGAGGAAGAGTGTAGGCCGCACCAGCTGCGACTACATTCCCAACCTGCGAGCCCCAAATACTCCACGCAGGAATAGGTGCTTCCGGTTCAGTCATCGCCGGAGGCACAACCGAAGTCGCTGGACGGACACTCCCAGATGCGAAAATGTTGGCATCACTTGTCCCTTCTTCCCCACCACCGGTACGGACACCTTCGTCCATCGGCACAGCATCAGCTTCGACATCATCGGAGAGTTCAATGACATCCTCGAGATGCTCACTTGCGTGTCCAGCAGCTGCGACGGGCTTCTCGGTATGGGAGCTCGAGATTGGAACATGGGATGCAGAAGTCTGGCTTCTCTGCTCCAGCTCAGGTTCCTCAGCATGACCTGCGATGTCAAAATGCGATAATATGAGGTAACTTGTGTTATAAGTTATTTCGTTATCTTTGCTAAAGCTAAGAATAAGCACCTCCACGCGAAGGTGGGATTGAGGTATCCTCATCATACACTAGGGACGTGGAACCGTGCCCTATCAGTGTATCCTCACTAAGCAAGTCTTTAAGAGAGGCGTGACCTGGGATGCGATTAAACCAGTCATGGCTTTGTCTCAAATGGTTACAGCTTAGTACATGCATGTCACTCAAAATGATTACCTGAGGGTTCTCCGCATTTGCTTACCAACCAACGGCGAATGTCAGGCTTTGACACACCGTGCTTCAATGCACCCACAATTACATCTCTATAAGTAACTGCGAGATTGAAGATCTCACCTTTATCGCCACCCGCGATCTCTGCGAAGTCTGCTTGGACTTGCTCTAGCTCTGCTGCGTCCTCTCCAGGAGCCTCATTCTCCTCCTCCACATGAGGAGCAATTTCTTCGGGAAGCTCGTCTTCCTCGCCAACTGGACGCACTAGGTCGTCGACATGCTGCTCTTCGAGGCTCCGTTGCTTCACACGCTCGAGCTCCTCTTCCTCTCGCTGCCTTCTTCTTTCAGCAGCCTCCGCAGCTGTCCTCCGGGACTCAGCAAGAACATCCTCGCTTATTGGATCATCCGAAACACCAGAATGGGCATCTCTCTTTTGCCTCTTGGCCACAAAGCCACCAACGGCTTCATCATCATCATCTGCGAATATACAATTGGTTCAAAGAAAAGAACTGCATAGAAGTTATGATAAAGGACAAGAAAATGCGGCGGAAGTACCTCCTGACTCTTCCTCGCGCATCACAACTGTTCCTTCTTCTTCTTCTTCATTACTTGCTTGGGGCTCCTGCCTCTCTTCCTCTTCCTCTTGATTGAATGGAACGAAGGTCTCGACCGCGAGATCTTTTCGCACTTTGCTGGGCATACGACCCTTGCCCTTGTCCTTGATGGAAAGGGACCTCACCGGGGGAGAAGCTGGAGCGCTCCTAGGGGAAGAAATCGTAATCCCCTTTTGCCTAGGTCTCTTCGCTCTCGGCGCCGCAGTCGCCGGAGGGGACGGGTCATCTCTAGGAGGAGACGGAGCCGGAGGGTTGTCTATCAGCGAGTCAGCAAAAGTATTCATGACTGCGCGAACCCTTGTCTCGACCTCGGCATCCATCCTCCATGCTAGCCGGTACGATTCTCCCCTCCTTCTGGTGGCAACGATAGTATCCACCAGCGCTTTGGAACGGTCACCAGCTGCGAATCTCCGCACGTGACACTAAACAATGCAGAACGAAAAGCATCAGTACAAGGAAATCAAAAAGCTTAAAGCACACAAGGAAATTGCTTACCTCAGCAAATGCCTTGCTATATTTGACGACCTGCGTGTCACCTTTCTTGATGGCGTCGACTTGCTCCTTCAGAATGAAATCGGGGCACAAATGGTTCTCTCGGTCCAACAACGAGTAGCAACCATACTCAGACTCGCTCAAACTACAATTGGGGCGAAACGGAAAAGAGTTTCTCTTGATCAAGGGGGCCCTTCCTGGCTGCGCCGCCGCCTCCGTCTCCATCCTCGTATGCTGGGCAATCCAGTATGCGATCCAATTCTGGGAACAACCACCCCTGCGAGTTCCCGCAGGCTGCTCAAAGGGAAGATTGCTCATAAGGACCGTCTTGCATTCCTTTGTCAGCAAGCGCTTGTAGCACCCTCTAACGATAGACTGGGGCCAGATTGATGGGGCCACCGCATCGAAACCAAACTGAGGAGAGACCCGAGTGGGGTCAACATCCACTGTAAGCCTTTCATATCGTGGCGCGAGCTCACGAATATGCTCTGCAAGTGCAGGAAGAGAACCTCGCAGACACCAGCAAAAGAACTCACGATAGCGCTCGTGGAAATGCGGTCCCTTTTCAAAGAGAAGGTCTTCTGACAAGACCTTACCTTCGGAGGGGTATAGCTTTGGAAACCACCGCACATTCTCAACACGTGTGGCGTAAGGCCTGGCAGTGAACTCCCTTCGCTTGTCGCATATCAAGCTCCAAGTACACTTGGTGTTGCTTGCCCCGAACCATCTCGCAGCCCTTCCGCTGTTGAGCGCTTTCGTCTCGCCTGGGGGACACCACTTCTCAAGTGGGAGGGGAGTTGGAGCATAAGACGGCCAACGCTCGAAAACCCACATTGTCAAAAAGCTGATATTGACAAAGGTCAGAACATCGAGGCGGCCACGCGATTCCCTCATCGCCAGAACCAGCTGATCCAGCCTGTAATATAGCGTGCCCAAGACCAAGGGTCCAAGTGCGACTCTCTGGCCAAGAGCGAGCCTCACGGCAAGTGGCAGCACATGGTAGAAGACCCCATCATGGGGGTGACCATCAATCAGAAATCTCGACAGCCAAGCACAAAGAAAGGCACAAAGGGTCAGGTGATAACCCTTGCCCTCTATGTAATTCTCGGCCTCCGGGTTCTGGCTCAAAAGCTTCTTAGTAATGCTGCTGCTCGCATAGTCTCGGAAGAAGTACTGCAACCACTTGTTCCAGGTATTCTTCGCAGACGTATCAACCAGCTGCCAGTTCGGAAGAGGTTTTGTACTGGTCCACCGAGTGGAGATTTTCTTCACCTCTGCTAGGCACTCCTCCATCTGCGCGTACAAGGCTAATTCCGCAGATGTCCTTAAGTGATTCAAGGGGTCCACCTCGCCCATGGGGGAAAGCTCATACAGCATTTGAACGTCCTCGAGCGTGGGGGCAGCCTCGAACTCAGCAAAGTGAAACGTGTGAGTCGCAGGCGAATAGCGGGACAGAAGGTCTAGAAGCATGGACTGATCCAACTTCACGGCAGCACCCTTCATAGCACGAACAGCGAAGAAAATGCCGGCTTCATCAAGAGTTTCGGCGTAATTACCCAACACGTGGTCAGTCCACTCATCCATATAGTCCAACTTCTGGACAAACGCCTGAGTAGAAATCGCAGTGTATGGGAAGTGCCCGTTCTCGATTCCCAATCGAACCACATCCTCGGAGCCAACTAACTCGAGCAAGGCTGAGTTAACTGGGCGAGTCAGTGTCAACAACCGCTCAACGGGAACAGGATCAGGCATCCTCTTCGCCTTCACCCTCGCGTGGTAAAAATCTTTCCCACCCAGAAAGGGGGCTTTTCGCCACAGAGACTGCGGAAGCTCCGGCATCTCTTCATCTTCCTTGACGGGTCTGGTTACCCTTGTTTTGGCCATTCCTGCGAAAGGGCAAAAAAGGGGGGGAGAAATACCACACCAGTCAGTTTGAATTTTGAATTCGAGACTTATGCAAAGGAATGCAAACAGTTCCGGTGCCGATTTCAGAAATTGGGTAATTGCAAGATCCAATATCGTCGAAAGAGTAAAGCGAAGCGGGTTTAAAGATCAAAGCCTCTTCACAGATTTCATGAGTTTACAGATTCAACGCAGTTCAAGACAAACGCCGGAATTTTAAAATCAAAAAGTAAACGAGGCCAACCTTGTTTCCTTGAAGCCTGCTTGGATATGCACAATTGAAGAATACGATTTGCAGTCCTGAACTGGTGATTGATTATCTGGATCTGCTCTCGAAGATCTCCGGATACCATTCACTTTAAGAGAAAGAAGTGATGCTTTGCAATAATGGGATACAAGGTATTTATCCAAAAGAATGAAGGGTTGCGTCCCTTCAGTAGTCGAATCGCAACCGTCACCGTCGTATCGCGCAATCACAGGACGGGCTGACGTCACGCCTAAAACCCTAAAGGTCAGACGGCACGACTCTAGGGGTTTTAGATCATAATGACACGCACGGGGGCTGAACTTACCCGTATTTGAATTGGTGCGTGGCAACGACGCGCATGTTGGTTTCCGCGCATGGAAGCCTATACAGCTACGAGCCTTAACGCGCAGAAAGGGGGCTAATGTAGATACTGCTTCATGACATGGCAGATCTGGGCCACGTGGCGACCATCCAGCACACCATATTGTGCTCCACACACACAGGATCACCAGCCGCGCTGATCCATGTGGGGGCTGCGAGACAGAGCCCTCGCATACCACTGCACGGGACTTGTAGGGACTTGTGGTTTGGAGGCTAGGGTAAGCCCTGTCGCGTGCGAGCCAAGCCCGCGCGCGACCTTTAGTAACTGTTTTGAGAGATCTTTGGCACGAGCTCCCTAGACCCGGTCAATCCGGTCAAACCCGGTCAACCTCGTAACGGTTCCGGTACTCGCGCACCACGTGCTCTAACGGTTCCTATATACTCGGACGAACGTGCCGTTATGGTTAAGCTAATTAAGCCGCCATTAATGGGCGCATTAACCACACTACAACGGTCACGTTCTCCAGTATATATACATCGTTAACCTTTCCATACAAAGGAGAACAACACTGCCATACGCGGAAGCTCTGCCAAACCTCTGTCTCTCTCTCAGACATTGCTACTGACTTACTCTCTCCCTACACACACCCCTATTCTTCCTGTGCGATCCCCGATCCACTACGTACGGTGTACACGGAGGTCTCCCTGCCGGAATCTCTTGTGCACAACTGCCAAGTAGGGGCAACATTCAAAATGATTAAGTATGTCTCCACATACAAGACCAGAAAAATAACTGTGCTCCCACTAACCTTCTTGTAAACACAAGTATCATCTTCAATTTTGATGGAACCAAACTCCTTTGATTGCATCATGAATTTGAAGAGTCCAACTCCTAGAAGCTTGATTCAATCTATAGACAGATCGCTATAACCAAGATACGAATGGATTTAAGCATCACAACTGAGAAGGATTTCGTCATAGTCTATACTATGAACTCACATGAAATCCCTTTCCTACCAATTTTCCCTTACAGGTAATCATATTACCATCCATGTTGGTTTCCTCATAACCCACTTGCACCTTTTAGGTGGTTCCAACAAAGTCCATATTTCGTTGGTATACATGGATTCCATTTTGTATCCCATGGCTCCTAGCCATTTCTGAGAGTATGGCCCACACGTGGCCATCTCATAGGTTGTAGGCTCATCTCGATGAGCAATATATCGCGGGTTATGAGAAATCCTTATTTCTCTAGTCCCTCGATATATCCTACCTGACCTACGAGGTTCTTGTGTTTTCTGAGTAGGTTGCTCCACAACACCTTCTGATCCTACTCATGTTCCATCAAAAGGATCAATGTTTTGTCGTGGTTCTTGAACTTCTTCAAGTTCTACTTTATTCCCACTGTTTCTTTTAGAGACAATCTCTACCTTAGAAACACTGTGGTCTGAGCAACAATTAGTTTGTTCTCGATTGTGTTGTAGAAAATATATCCTTTTCAGGATATCCCACAAAACATTTATCCGACTTGGGTCCAAGTTTATTTGTAAACTCTTTTACATAAACTTCATAACCCCAAATCTTTATGAATGACATACTAGGACACTTCCTAGTCCATATCTCATATGGTGTTTTTCATAATCTGTTTTGATGGAGCAAGGTTAAGGGCGAAATTTGCTGTAATTAGAACATAGCGCCTAAAAGTAAACTGGAAGTTCTGTTTGACTCATCATGGTCCGAACCGTGTCCTACAAGGTTCGAACTCTCCTCTTAGACATGCCAAACCCATGTGGCGTGCTAGGTGGAGCGAGTTTTGGATCATATCCAATACTCCCATAGATTCTTGTCAAACTCTTGACTCAAGTACTCTCCTTTATGATCCAATCGTAGAGCCTAAATACTTTTGCCAAGCTGGTTCTCTACTTCATTCCTGAATATTTTGAACAATTCAAAGTATTCTGATTTGTTTCTTCATAAGATTCACAAATCCATATTTCCCTGATCCCATCAGTAAATATGATGAAGTACTAAAAAACCATCTTTAGAATTTGTGCTTAGCGGCCTTTATACATCAATATGTATGATTCCCAAAAGATCGTATCTTTGCCTAATAAGTCTTACATGTCTCATATAATTCAATAATCAAATGAGTTCCAAAAATCCATCCTCATGGAGTTCTAGATATGTATCTCTTATTTATGAGGCCTAAACAATAATGCTAAAGATAAGTGAAGTTCATATCATTATATGCAAACCTCTAGGTATTAATGTTATAGATGAAATTATCATGATCATGGATATAGAATCCACTTAGACAAAATTGCATTACAACAATGCATATCAGAATAAATGGAACAACATTTGTCCTTTTATTATGATAAGGAGCTTTCTTGTCTAAACAAAAAACTATGATAATGGTCCTACTCATAGCAGGGACATAATCGCTTTTGTCTAATTCATGAAAAATTTCTTTAAAGGTAGAAATAATTCCCTACGGCTTATTTAGCAACCCTTTGCTTCATAGCCCCACGTGTAGGATTATTTCTTCCTTATCCAATTGTCTTCGTCTCTTGAGATCCTCCACATTTCTATAAATGTGAGATCCTCATCTAGTATCATATACTTATGATGATAAGATAGACACATTGATTTCTGTAACAAAAATATCCAAATCGGAATTCATAATTCCTTTATTATTTACTTCCAGGTACTTTGGGTAGTTTCTCTTCCTCTATACCACATTTGGGACTTCTAGGCAACTTGGTTTTAGAAACAGGCTTGCTTTATACCCATGGGGTCGGCGCAAATCATTTGCCCTTACCCATGTTGTTATCCATTAACAACTTTTCCCATGCCCATTATTAGTGTTTTGTTTAGTGATTTTTCAATCATATTGAGTAAATCAACTTTAAAACAAAACTATAATTGCATCCAATGCAATTCTTGGTCCACTTGGGTGAATAACCGTTTATTCTGTATCTATCTCATAGACGATGCCCATTCACTAATGTTTCAAACATATTGAATTAGCTTATTTGCATAACGCAAAGTGGAGCAACACTTCAAACCTTTCATGTCTAGCTCGCTCTTTTGAAAGAGCTTATTTCAGTGTATGATCATATCATACTTCTCCATGTTTCTCTTCTTGCTTCCAAAGCTCAGAGTTCATGGCAGCTAGCATGAGGCAATTCATAACCAAAGAACCATTCTTTGGTGTTCCTTCCATTAGGTTTTAGTGCGTTTTGGTAGGAAGAGAACTTTATGTTATACGATGTGCAACAATTTCTCTTTTATTTTGAGAACAATTCTCAATTTTTATACCAGTCTAGGAAATAGATAGAGTCGTGTTTTTGTTTGTTTAATGCCATGGGTATTCAACATAATAGGATTATGCAAAGTTTGTGACGTTTTAACTATATTTAACAAGGATTTAAATTGTTAAACATAGCTCCCACTATTTTACTACGGATTAATAACCCTCAAGATATTAATGCGGAAAATATCCTTATATTTTCTAGTGGGCCAAGATCCATGTTTCATCTCCTTATGAGCTTGCTTTGGCAAGTCACCCATAATTTGACTACTTTAGGTAGGAACAATTCCAATTGCATCCCTTATGCAACTCTTGGTTCAATTGGGAAAATAACTCCTTATTTATCCATCCATATGGATAATCCAAATTGGTTGCCTCTAGGTTTCTTAATCATATTAAATGCCTAGTTGTGTTCAACCTCTTATTTAAACAATTGCGCATTGTTACGTGCCATCGCATTCCATCAGTATGAACCAAGTCTCCATGCTTTGGCACGCACGATCTTGATAAAAAATGATGATAATGAGTGTTTAAATAACGAGAAGGCAAGAACACAATATTTGAATTTTGAGGGATTTTAAAATTCAATTTTAATTGTTTTGTTGATCAATATCAACTAATCTGTCTATTTGAGTTTGGGCACAACTCCAAATAATAGATCCGGGTTGTCTAATTATCTTATTATCCTAATTGCATGCATCATCCATACACCAACCACACAATAATAAGACAATAAAGTAAACAACCATAAAACATAAATTAAACGTGATGTGGATATGGCCTTTTCTAGACTAAGATAATTCCAAGCCAATGGAATTATCTATGAACCCTAAACAAACACATCTCCATGCGTCTTGATCTTTTGGTCCATCCTTCATAGTCATGCTCCATGCTCCATGCTCCATCTTTTGTGGCTCCTTTGGCTTTGGGCTTCTTTTCTTCAATCTTGGCTAACAATCTACTTTTATCTAGCACTAGCTAACTTCTATACTAAATAAAATAAATCTCACAAGTTGAGAAAAAAAATGGCACGCAGGCCATAAAGCCCTAATTAATTATTACAATTAATTGATCGGCTCGCAGGCCGTAAAACCAAACCACAAAATTAAACATCCTCATCAAACCACATCCTAAGGCCATATCCAATCACCATGCGAATTGCACATAAACAGTTAAAATTTAATTCTAACGCGCTTGGTCAATTTTAATTGATTTTAGGATTTCTAGGGTTAAAACGGTCCATGTGGCCCAACAATCAAATTGTCCGGGCCCAAAAAGAGAACCGCAAAGGCCTTGGGCCGGCCGGCCCCTAGCCCACGCGGCTAGGGCTGCCCCGGCCCTTAGGCCGACCCTTTCTTGGGCGGCAAGCAAGGAGGGGCGGTCCCCTAGGGGGCCGAACCTCCTTTGGGAGTTGTTTCCAAAACAACTCCCTTGCTTGGTGCCCAAGTTTAGTTGTTTCCTTGTTTGGGAAGAACTCCTTCTTCCCTAAGGATGCCCGAACCCTAGATCTAAGATCCTAAAATTTCTCAAACTCACTAATTCATGCATCCAATGCAAAAATTAGATCTTGTTATGATAGATTATTGACAAATTGCATCCCATGCTTGATTTGTCTTGTTTTACGCGATAAACAATCAATTTAAGGTGTAAAACAACTAAAAATCGTAACACATAAATCACGTTTATGCTCTACGACCTGTGGCTCTGATACCATTGTAGGGTTTTGATTCATGGATGCGCAACGGAAACACAAACAATCATAAACCATGAAAAACCCTCCAAGGATCACAAGTCAAGAGACATAACGATGGTAGAGGAAGAAATCAATAACACACCTTAGGGTTTCTCCTTTGATGACTTCAAACGCGAATTGTGTCACGTCTCTACGGTTGATCCACGCCTAGAGGTGAGATCTAGATCTTCCAATCCTTGGTGCTAGCCCGGAAAGAGGAAGAGGAAGAAGAATCACGCAACAATGGAGTGCCAAGAGGTGGGGCGGCTCCTCCTTGTAGGCCGACGGGTGGGGCGGCGGTCCCAAGGGGGTTCGGCCCTCTTTTGGGACTTGCTCTCTCTCCTTGCTTTGTTCTCTCCTTCTCTATCATATAGATGTGTGGTGTGTGTAGAGAGAAAAATAAGCTAGGAGTGTTCTTTATATAGTCCAACAACTCCTTGTCCTACTACATAAAGAACCCCTCTCCTAATCCTACTCAAGTTCGGATTAGTCCCTTTTTGCAAAAATAGTCCTTCTCATGTCAATACATGGATTAGTTCTATTTGCAATTAAATCCTAATCATGTCTCTACATGAATTAGGCCACCTTGGCATATCACAATCATGTCTATACATGGATTAGTCCAACTTGCATATTAGTCCTACTAAGTTAGCAAGTTGTTGCGATTTGATCCTTCTAATTAATTAATCATATTAATTAATTAATTCCCATGTCTAGTTCACCCCTATATGCCGTGTGACCCCATAGGTTCTATTTAGTTGGTAGTAACTATTTACTAATATGGAGCGGCCTCTAGCAAGACATCCATTCTAGCCAACAAATAGAATAGTCATCATGACAAACCTTGTGCAAGTAATTGTCTCATCCCTTTGTCCCAATATCCAGATTGGACACGAGACATACAAGTCACACTCATATATCCAATCCATAGTTTCTCGATCCTGGGAATAGCCTTATTCGTGCAAATAACATCAATATCCCATATTGATTTATTTGAGTCTGGCCAGACATTTTATAAGCACTATCCCTCGAGTGTCCTAGGATATTTGCTCCCGTTATGTGGGAGGGACAAATTCTATCTACGTCCACTACGAACTCTAAGCTTGCTTCTTATCGTATCCAGTACACGCCTTTATAACTACCCAGTTACGGTGTAGTGTTTGACGCTACCAAAATCACAATAATCCACAACTAGAATATCTAGTGACTTCAAGTCTAAGGATGACAATACCGTTGCACCGCGAGAAGCGCTTGTGACTTAACATAACGTGTATGTAGCCTTCTCGGAGATGGGTCAATCCAGTATGCCATTACTCCTAATGCATACCCATGTGTTGGATCATGATATCTCCATATCAATCCAACCCCATACTAGTCTATAGATGATTGTCCTATTAATCATTATAATCGACTAGGGATATTTAAGAATATAACACTTATATTCTAAGGACTTCATTCATGTTAACATATCTCCATATCGATAACATAATGAATCGTAAATCCATAAATGTCACAATTAATTGATTGCCTCTAGGGCACAATTCCAACAAAAATTAGGTGTGAGACCTTAGGTCCGCCTCTCGACGCAACTGCTCCCGTAATAGGACCACTCAACATAGAATGCGTGAGAGCACGAGAGAGAATTTCACCACAAAAAAAAAAAAAACAAGTAAGGTGAGATGGGACATCCCTGACGAAGCCCTCGCTTGGGCATGATCTTCCCCACAACTTGTCCCTTAAACGATAATGAAAATGAAGTGGTTGAAATGCAATCATAAACTAGGTTTATCCAACGAGGACCGAACCCGAGTTTTTTTAGGATTTTAGTAAGGAACGACCACTCCACCCGGTCGTATGCCTTGCTAATATCCATTTTCATGGAAAACACACATTCTTTGCCTTTCATTCTTGTTTTTATGGTATGAAGAATTTCGAAAGGCCTTATAATATTGTCGGTAATAAGTCTATCAGGGACAAACACACCTTGGCTTTCTAAAATTATATCCGGTAGGATCTTCTTCAAACGGTTGGCCATTGTTTTTGAAACAAGTTTGTAAATAACCGTGCAAAGACTTATTGGTCTCAAGTCTGCCGGTTTCCTCACTTGTTTAACTTTTAGGATAAGAGCCAAAAGAGTATGATTGAATTCTTTTGCGCTCCTTTCCCCATTCAGAATTTGGAGCACACATTCACCTACTTCTCCCTTCAGTGTCTCCTAGTTCTTTTGATAAAAGATTGCTGGAGATCCGTCTACCCCCGGGGCTTTTAGGGGGCCCATTTCTTTGAGACTTTCAGAAACTTCTAACAAAGTATAGGGTGCCTCCATAAGATCTCTTTGGGCGTCACTAATACCCTCTGAGATAAATTGCAACATGTAATCAATATCATCATTTGTAGGGGAAGAACTTTGGAACGTACCTTCGAAATGATTAGATAAGATCTGCACAATCTGATCCTCCTTGGTATGCCAAATACCATCGACATCTTCAATCCCTTTGATAGATTTTCGACCTTTTCTATCCGAAGCTTTCCGATGGAAAATTTTTGTGTTCTTATCACCACTTTTGAGCCATTTAATCCTCGATCTTTGAAGCCAATACTCTTCTTCTTTGCGAAGGAGAAGATTAAGGTTTTTCTTAGAAATTCTGAGTAGTGCCGCCACTGGTGCCCTCTGTTTTTGCTTCTCAAAATAGGCGATTGCCTTTTTTTGCTCTTTTATCTGCTTCTTCACAATACCAAAGTGCTTCCACAAGTATGCAGTTTCTCCTTAAGTGGTGCCCTCACAGTATTCCATTGTCGGTTTATCTCTTCTCTGCAGTCTTCATCATACAACCAAGCTGCTTCAAAGAAGAATCTCCGTTCCCCCAATATCGGACTGTTTTGGTTTAGCAAATCTAACCGAAGTTCAATCAGATTGTGATCCGACGTTGAACTAACCAAATGATTTACACGAGCATTACCAAAGATCATCCTCCATTCGAGATTAGCTACCACGCGGTCTAGCCTTTCTCTAATGTTGGCATCATCGTCCTGATTATTGCTCCAAGTGTACGGAGACATCACTTCGTTGAAATCGCCCATCACACACCACGGGCATCCCCGACGTAAGAGCTCCCACGAGTTGTGCCAATCCCCTTTTTCGGGATCTCCGTAAAATCCCGTAAAGTACCATTTGTTCTGATCATCCACAAATTTCACCATACAGTGGTAGAGATAAATTCCAGCCCAGTAACCACATCTTGGGTATGCTTGTGCAACTTAAGAACATTGTCCATGCCTTCGGTATGTTGTTTTCTGGCATTGATTTCGTTAACACCATGAAAACCTTCCATGCGGTGGATTAACATGGCTCTAATACCACTTATCAAGATCTGAATTCGCCTGTATTTACAAACACCAAAAATGATTCTTGAATCGAATGTTGACTCCGAATGATTCTTTCAATTGATCGAAGCGAGAGAGTTGCGGAACAACAAGAGAGAGAAACATAGAAAATTTTGGGCAAGAAAATTACAGAAACAGAATCAATTTTTCGATACTAAAAACCCTGCTGTTGCAGGTAGAGGATGAATTCGCTCGATCTGGCCTTGAAACGTGTCCTAGCTATTACGAGCTGTTACGGGTTTCAAGGTACAAATCTTTTCCATTATTCGACCCTTCTGCCCTCACTTATAAGTGTGCCAAGACCATTCTGCCATTCATCCAAGGGTCACTCCCAAATTGAAAAAACTACGGTTCTTCTGCAATCCATGACATCTGCATCATGTTCTATGCAAAAGGGACCCAACGATCAACATTCCCGGCATACTTTTCGACAGTGTATTGCATGGAGACATATAAGTCTGGATTTTCAAACCTGCAAATAGCATCAAGGAGCTGGTGATGGCATACTTAGAACATTTGACATCAGTTCCCTTCCATCAATCAATCTCGTCCACTTAAAGCGTCGAAAATTTAAACTCTTATATCAACTTTCCTTTTCTTCTAATTGACAATGTAATTCCTCGGATGTGGACAGATTATGCCTACAAATAATCAAAACATAGAGAAGCAGGGTAATGAGAGAAGAAGTTGTGACAAATTATGCCTACAAATAATCTCAACAATACTGATGGGGGAAGTTCATACAACCCAAAAATTTAGTGAAAATCCTAGAATATGACGTCGCTTGAGGAAACCTGTTACACATCTTAATCTATTTTCACCTCAGCAACTGGTGAGGCTCTCGGGTATCCTCGCAACACTTTTCTCAGCAAGTTTAACAGATTCAGCTTCTTAGTTTCCAACTTGAAAAACCCAAAAGAGTAGATGTCAATGTTACAGATTCTGATGATCATTCTCTCCAAAACATGGGAGTTGTTAAGCAAGAATCTCAGAAACTCCAAATCCTTTTGCATTTCCTGGAGTAGTTTCTCGTTTGAAGTATGAGTGAACTTCACTTGAGTTAGGCTCAGATTATTCATGAAGTCGTATACTTTGACAGTCTTGAGATTCTGCAGCATGTCAGTGCCACCACGATCTTTTTGCTTCCAGTAACCTAAATCTTCAAGATCAAAATCGCCCTTCGAACTAAACTCTGCAGCTGAAAGGTTCCCAACATTGACAATTAGAGTCCTAATATTTGGTGAGTGTCGTAGAATGTAGGCAATTCCTGACAACTCCCATTTCGTCAACCCTGAATTCAGCCAGACAGGTCACACTGAAGGATGAAGAACCAGCAATTTTTTCTCCTCTGATAGATAGAGCCTGAGAATAAAAAAAATAAGTTGAAGAAATAGCAAAAAAAAAAATAGATTTTGGTGAAAAGTTAAATGATAAATTTAAAGTTCATGTTTATACCTGAATAAAACACTTGTTCAAACTGAGGTCTTTTGCGTGACGTACACTCTCTAGTGTCTCAACAATGGGTTTTTTGCACTGTTCTGAAAATTTTTCAGAATAACAAAGCAGTGATGAGGTGCAGTCGAATCTTGCACATTGAAGGGAAAACATGCCCATGATGGCATAGCTTTTCCAATTCCTTGCAACGAGTTCAAACGAAATAATATGTGGTGCAGTAACTGTAAACTTCCATATGGGGCTGCGACAATCGTCATATACCTTCAAGGTCTGCACACTTGCGTTCATTATAAAAAGATCAACACATTGAAGTCGGAAACAGTTTGCCAAATGCAACTCTTGGAGGAGACGACTAGCAGATACCAAAGAATTTAGGACTTCATTGGTCAGCTCAACGTACTCAAGTTTAAGGATTCTAAGGGAATCAAGTTTGTAGCTAGAAGGCACACTACTTATATAGCAACCTTGTTTCAGTGTCAAGCAATTTAGTACTCTACTTTTCAATACCCACTCAGGCAAGCGATATGGATAGCGTGCCTCACTGAATTCCAGACAGAGTTCATTTACTTCACGTGATAATGCAAACCGGACCCAAGGATCAATACTCTTTGCATACTCGTAATTAGTGTATTTCATTGAGATATCTAATTTCTGAATTTTTGTACCCGCGAACTGAAACAAGGAGCTGTTGATGGAAGTTATTGCTTCCTCTATTTCCTTCCTCGAGTAAGGAAAGCTTAAAGATGAAACCGTTTGCCATACGTTCCTCCAACTCCTCGCAAGGACACTGGTCTTAATCACATCATCCATTGGCAAGTAGGAAAGGATGTGGTCAAGCAAAGGTCGGGGCAGTTCAGTGAGACGGTCCTTGTCGATTTCTTCATCCCTTGACGTCTTTGGTCTCTTCCCCATCGCTCCTTCCATCCTTTTAATCATAAACGAAAAACCCATAAAATAAAATCTCAATCTTGGCCTTAGAAAAAAGAACTCATCATTCTATTCAACACATATGAAGCCACGGCAGCTATACAACATTCTTTTATCACCACCATTTCACTAGTATTTTAAACTTTTTACATATAACCTCCACCTCCCCTCCCTGCAACATATGTTTGCTGACAGTGCGATATTTGATACATCAGACTGTTTTTTGGGCGCAATGTCAGGAAATCAGTACAGGGTGTAGGTTATTTGTTAATTCTCATAGTGCACGTATCTCAGCGCTCGGACTGTTTATTGGGCGCAATTTCAGGAAATGAGTACAGCGTGTAGGTTATTTGTTAATTCTCATATTGCATGTATCGCACTGTCAGCAAACATATAATGCATGAGAGTTATATGTCAAAATTCTAGTATTTTATAGAGACAAGGATAGAATAGACTATTCAAACACAGAAACCTTGCATATACTCAAATGAAAGGAAATAACATAGAAATCAATCAAAGTAAGGTTCACGTACTTGATATATAGTCTGAAGAAGAAAGATGTCAACAAGAAGAATCGATCCAAGGAACCCCAAATCTTGACGGATGGAACTTGCTGAGATTAGAGATCTTGCTGTTCAAGAAGATAGAGATGTTCAAGTTGTGCTTGCAATGGCTCAAGCCTTCAAGAATTGATTCAAGCCAATGCCTCTTCACTCTTTGTCTAGTGGAACATTGGGATTCGGATTATCACCGCAGTTTTGTGGCCGCCCGATAACAATCAAAATCATACTTGTAAACGGCCTGCTGCTGGATATTCTTTACTTATTGTGCGACCCAACCGTGGTGGAGCCGGGATTTAGTCATGAGAGGACACTATTTCCACCATCTTACGCCGCCGTGACTTCTTATTACTACAACAATCAACAAAGTTTTACAATTATCATCCATTTTTTAAATCAACATTCAGACAGATTGAAACCAAATCGATTACATGCTTCATATCAATTCAAATGTGCATATTTTAGCAACAAATTCAATAATCATATTAACATTATAATCTCATAAACCGTGTCCCAACAATAAACCCTTACTCGTTGATGAGAATTGAGTTCTCACTCCAAGGACACTCTAGGGTCACAAACATATTGCGACGGCTAGGTTAATATAACATGTACTCAAATCAAAATAAGAAAAACATTGGGAATTTTAACGTACGTGTTATAGTTGAAAGATGATATCAGCAAGAGGAATCAAAGGACATCCAGATCCGAGAAGAAGAGATTGAGAGCTGAAACTTTCAGATTGGAAATCTTGTCGAAGAGGGCAGGTCCAACCTGTGCTTGCACTCTTTGTCCATTCAATTCCATCTCCACATATCATGCGATAAAAAATTGGCAAAATTGCACCGGAGGTACCCACAGTTTACTTTAACCGTAGATTTGGTACCCAAACTTTAAAATGGTGCAGTCACAGTACCATACTTTCAAAAACCTAACAATTGACGGATTTAGACACGTGGCTTTTTTTTTTTAGAAACAGACACGTGGCTTTTACGTGACTTTTAAATGGAATATTTATGGACTTTAAACATAACCCAAAGGGTGGAAATTGAAAGTAAAAGAACGTAAAAATAGATATAAACGTCAAAAAGAAAGAATAAGAAGAAGATAGGCATATAGACGTTGACGAAGACGATCGCCTTGAGGAGGGAACCCTCGATCATCTCGCTGGTGGTGTCTGAGAGGTTCTCGAGGTAGACGAGATTCGTGGCGGTGCATATTTAGGATGAGGCGACGATGGAGGGTGAAGAGAAAGAGAGGGTGTAGACCAAGAGGACGACTAGAAGCATACACATTGATAGCGGAGACATGACAACGATGATCTCAACTCTGATTGATTCTAATATATACTGCTTTTCATGACTGGATTTGATTTGGGTATTTCGTCGGCCAGGTAGTGGGTGTTGGGTATGACTTGAATTATTTGGCAAGAATTTGAAATAAGGTAAAGTCAAAGGCTTGCATGATTAGGACGGTGAATATGTATGGAAGTTTTCTTTGTTTTTAGGTAGTCACCGCCACTAACATGTGGCCTATATAAAGGCCCTTGTTTTAGTAACAAAAGTACACACAAACTGGTCGAATTAAAGAGCTTATTAGGGTGTGTCACAGGTGGGTTTTTTCGGGTCGCCGCCGTGGCCGTTTTGGCCACGACGTGCATTGTAATCGGGTTCTCTTCTCAATAAAATATATGGTTCTGGCCGTGGATTAGCTAGCGGGTTCGTTACGAATTCGTTAGTGAACCACGTTAAATATTTGTCTCGTTCTTGTTTTGCTTTCGTCGTTCTTGCTCGAATACCCACACGTTATAACAAACTGGTAACGGAGCTCTGAAACAGGAGTTCTGTTACGACAAACTGGTATCAAAGCCAGGTCAGGAGGAACACCAGTTTCAACAAACTGGTATCAGATCCGGGGTTCCAAGATCTGGGTGGAGCCAAGAGTTAGGGTTTCACGTTTTGGTGGAACTCAAAGAAAGGGTTTCACGATTCAGTTGGAGCAGGCTATCGGGAGGTTGGATTTCGAGATTCCGCCAAGAACGATGTCTGGTTTGGCAATCAAGATCGATCTGTTCATGAGAGAGAAGCAGGTACACCCACCATCTGAAGTGCCATGGAGGGGACTATCCGGGCTTCTGTCGGAGCAATCTGGCGCGCATCTGATTAGGCGTGCGAGGGATCTGACAAATCCAGCACACATTCGGTTTCGGCGCGAATATTGCAGTTCACGCACATCTGGCGTTCTGGCGATTGACGTTCAGGCGCAATCAGGCTCCCGGCGTGGAGCATCTGGCGTGTGAATTGAATCTGGTTTTGGCTCATGCGTTGCAGGAACTCGTTGGAGTTGAAGCAACGACATGGAGCTTATGGCGCGTGAGATTTCTGGCACACACATTTGGTTATGGTGCTGGCGCGCATTATGCACGAGTTTGTTCTGGCGTGCATCAGGTTTTGCAGCGTGTACCATGACACGCACTGAGCTCGCATCTGGCGCATCTGAGGCATACGGGGCGCATCGGGCATGACAATTTGGGCACTCACCATCGGTGCATCTGGTCTGGATGACATCTGAGCATTCTGTCATGGTGAATCTGTCTGGCGCAGTTGGGCGCATCTGGAATACATTCGGTCCTATTTTCTCAGTGAATGCATTCGAGTCTGGTTCTGGGTGGAGCACTTGTTTCTGTTTCCGGAAGTGCAACCACATCGGGCGCATTCGTTGCAGGAACGCATGGTAGTTGGAGCAACGATTTGGCGATTCGGGTTTCGCATACAGCTGCGAAATATCTGTCTGGGGAAGCATGCTCGTTTCTGGTTCAGGGAGACGCATCCAGTTCAGGTTTGAGAAGAGAAGCATCAGGTTCGGGTTTCGGGTTGCTGAGATTATTCAAGTCAAGTTGGAGATTTGTTAGGTATGACTTGAATTATTTGGCAAGAATTTGAAATAAGGTAAAGTCAAAGGCTTGCATGATTAGGACGGTGAATATGTATGGAAGTTTTCTTTGTTTTTTTGGTAGTCACCGCCACTAACATGTGGCCAACATAAAGGCCCTTGTTTTAGTAACAAAAGTACACACAAACTGGTCGAATTAAAGAGCTTATTAGGGTGTGTCACGGGTGGGTTTTTTCGGGTCGCCGCCGTGGCCGTTTGGCCACGGCGTGCATTTTAATCGGGTTCTCTTCTCAATAAAATATCTGGTTCTGGCCGTGGATTAGCTAGCGGGTTCGTTACGAATTCGTTAGTGAACCACGTTAAGTATCTGTCTCGTTCTTGTTTTGCCTTCGTTGTTCTTGCTCGAATACCCACACGTTATAACAAACTGGTAACGGAGCTCTGAAACAGGAGTTCTGTTACAACAGTGGATGTGAAAAAAAAAGAGGGATTGGAGGGTTTTGGTCAGGTATGGGTGAAGAAAGAGAAGAGAAATGCCTTTTCCAGAGACATTCAAATGAGAAAGGGAGAAACCAGAAAGTGAATGAAGGCACGGTTGTAGAAGGCAATTCTTCTATGAATGCATACTTTCTTCTTCTTCTTCGTCCATTTGTCGGCCTCTCTTTGTCTGTTTTTTTTAGTTAATCTTATATTTACGTTTTTTAACTTTCAATTTTTACACAGTGGGTTATATTTAAAGTCCACAATAACCCACTGAAAAGTCACGTGCAAATCACGTGTCTAATTCCGTCCGGAAACTTAACTATTGTTAGCTTCGGATACTGATTTGCAAGATTTTTGAAAGTATGATACAGTGACTGTACCATTTTAAAATTAGAATACCAAAATCCATGATTAAAATAACTATGGGTACCTTCATTACAATGTTGCCTATTATTATTTTTTTATTTATTTTTATATATTTGTTATTACATATCGTAGTTACAAAAACTCCTCTTCATTTTCTTATTCATTTTATGCGACCAACTTAGGTACATAACTCTCTCACTCTGATTTCACCATCAAGTATTTCTTTTCACGACTCTAATTTCATGATAGTGTATTCTTTTGCAGTCATTGAGAAAACTCAATAACATCTGATATGATCCGGGCAGAGCTTAGAGAACGATGAATTGATGAAAACAAGAACACAAGAACACACAAGATGTAACGTGGTTCACTAGCACGGTGCTAGCTACCTCCACGACTCGAAAAACCCCAATTTATTAGAGAGAAACCCACGATTACAACCCACACCAATAAGCCACGACCCTAGGTCCTTATATAGGCCTAGGATACCGACTTGGTGCCCAAGAAACAAAGAAGTTACCAAAACGAACAAGGAAACAATATGCAGCCGCCCTATCGAACTATTCGGGTCTGTCATTATCGAACTGTTCCCAGACCCGTCGAACTGTTCCAGACCCGTCGAACTGCTTCTTCTTCTTTGTCTTCTTGCCTTCGCGTTGATCCGTTTCTTCGCCTCGCTTCTTGACCCCTCTTCGTCACCAACACCTCGCCAATCCCAAGTACATTCAAGGCACCTTGGATTCCCAACAACATCTTTGTCCGCTAGCTGAATTACAGCACAAGATACAACTAAGTGACGTAAGACCTTGCTCTACAAGTCCGATGAAGTCGTGAAGAAACCGGTAAAGAGCGCTGCCAAGCACGCCATATAGGGTATTTGGTTTCGCTCAGGATTTTCAAGCTCCAAAGTTTCTGGAGACATTTCCTGTCCCCGAACCCAGCCGGGGATGAAGGGAGTGATGATGATAATTTTTGTTGATCTTCATGCCGGTTGAAACAGTGTACAAAGGCTAAAAAAAAATCACTCATTCACTCAAAGAAACATGTCCAGCATAGGTAGATTAAAATATTTAGCCAAATGCTTAATTTTTAATGTGTAGAAAAACAAAAAATGTTCAATTCAATGTATCACACTTAATACTATAGACAATTAGAATAACACATATAACAAAGATCCATCCTGATACATCTAACTGTCTTGCTTATTTTCTCTATTGGCCTCTAAATTTTGCTTTGTTGGAACAAGAATGATAATAAGATTTCAATTTCAGTAAGATTGTATTTTGTGAGTGCCTACGGGCACGAGGTTTACGCTAGAATAAATAAAGTTTTGTAAAAAGAAGTCAAACAAAACAATTGAAACCCGGCGGAGCAAGAGTTAGACATCTCTTTCTTAGTTGTCATTCTATCTTCATCAATTTCATGCAGGTTATATATTTTCATGATCCTCACGAGTTTTCTTATTCATCTTGTCGCTCTGTCTCTTCGTCGCTATCTATTTCTTGGTAGTTTTGATCTTCACTCCCATCTTCTTTGCCGCTTTTGTACGCCACCTTCTCTATTGCCTTGTTCACTGTGGCGTCTTATACACGAACCAACATCCATCCCTTTCTCTTCTCATTGTTCGTACACGTCCTGAACGCAACTCTTCTCTATAAAAGGCTTCCCCTCTAGAATCCAGCTCTTCCCAGTCATATCCGGTAGGTCTGGTCAACGACTCCTCATATAAGGTTTCACATACCGAGTAACACCAAGTTGAAATCTTTCTCCTAGTCTTGGTACTAGGATCATAAATATTTAGAGAACGAATGGCAAATTCTTGAATCGTCATCACAACTTCATTTTTCTTATCGTCGTCGTCAAAATAAAAAATAGGCACGAAAGAGAGCGAGAAATTCCCTTCTACCTTGAACAAATAAGTCCAGGAATCTCCGTCACCATAAATTTTCATTGCAAATATTTGAACCTCGCGTTTGTCAAAATCTTTTGCTCGACTCATGCAAAGACATCCATCTAAGACCCCCATGCCAACTATGATTTCTCCTTCACCGTCCCGTTCAGGAGGCAAGGGTAATTCAACGAATCCGTTAACCGTCGTGTCAAAATAAATTATTATGTTAGGACATAGGCTCTGCGTTGGTACTTCTTTCTTAGATGCGATCCAATGGATACGATTGTTCAGCGTGGGTCCGCACCAGAGATGAGTGTCATCTTTGTAAGGGAAGTCAATGTGCTTCCATGATTTGTTTTTTGAACTCCCTACAATGGCAGATCCATGAGGAACGACATAATGGTTATGAGACATGACAACCTTGTACTCATTGTTTGTGGAATCAAAGAAAAATCCTCCAACCCTCTTGGAAAGACGTTCTGATAAACGGGAGTAGGAGAGGATTTTTAGAGTGTATCGGGTGAATGGGTTCCACAAGAACAAATCATCCATGAGTCCGACAAGTACCAATCCGTCACAGGAAGAGTAGATCCACACGTTTCGCTTGCTTTCCCAAGGTAGATGGAGGTCGTTTTCTTCCATCCGGCAAGATGCTGTTTGGTTAATGGACTGAAAGTAGACCTCGTTATTATTCGAAACATACTTGACGAGGAGAAGCTTTCTGTTCCGGATCTTGGGATCGGAAATCAAACGACACCATTGTTTAGAAACACACCTAAATCGTAAGAGTGCATCCGGAGATTGTAGCTTTTGGAGTATCTTCACAATAATCTCCTCCGGCAAGAATGGGAGCAGCTTTTGATCTCCCTCCTCCGCCATTGTTTGTATAAGTTACGCAGTAGTGGGAGAATTTACCGTTTCTTTACAACGACTATCATCCTTTATATATACGGATTTTCTGACCTTCCTCGTTGGAGTAGTAGTACTTCTATATATGTTTGGAAACTTCCTACTAGTTAGACTAATACTCCTATTCATGTTTGGTATCTCCCAAATTAGGAATACTCCTAGAAGTAGTATACTCCATATGTTAGGTAACTCCCAAATTAGGCAGGACAATGATGGATTATGTAGGAATGATATTTCTAAAACTATGCAAGTACCTCAATGATGCAGGAGCATATGAATCCACATGAAGACGAACTGTCAGACGCGACTAACTTGGCGTTTGTCTACCATGACATGGATGATAAATGCAAGAGACGAAATAAATTGCACATTTGGAGTGGAACTACTGTTTTTGCCATAACTTTGGCTACGGAAGTCGGAATGACGATTGCGACTGCCATTCCGGAATGCTCTTGGAGATGCTCTTGGAGAGATGCACGAGGGCCCGAGCGCTCCATTGGGGTCTGTCTTCATCCCCAAATTTCGCAGTTTGACCAGTCTTATAGGCGTTTTAGAATTTTTTTACTATTTTTGGTAATATTTCATTTGCTTATTAGGACCTTGTTTTTATCTCGATTTGGGTCAAACTTTCGCCTGCGTGTTTCATTCACGTCAGATCGGATCAGGATGGATCGGCGATGGATCTCTCCTCAAATTCAAACTCATATCCAAATTTGACCGGGTCTGTCTTTCCGAATCCAAATCCATTTTCAATTGAATCAGATTCAGACCCGATCCATTCGGCTCAGATCGCTCGGATCTGGGACCTGACCGGACTGTATTGCCATCCCTCTCGAGAGATCCATATATATACCGTATCATTGATTCATTGGCCCAATAAACACATTAATACAAGGGTTAATTGCATTTTACCCCTGTGTGGTTAGGGGTTGGTGCAAAACACTCCCTTTGTGGTTCCAAAATTTTCAAAACACCCCCTTATAGTTTGGTTTTTGTGCGTTTTCCGTTAAATTAACGGGATATGTCAAATAGTTCATTTGCAATGTCTGTGTAGCCCTTCAATAAAACCAAAAAATACTCCAGACCCTCAGAAAAGAAAAAAATATATCAACATCTGGAACAGGAAGAAGAAGAAGAAGAAGAAGAAGAAGAAGAAGAAGAAGAAGAAGAAGAAGAAGGTATCCTCCGCGGCTACTAGCGTCGCCGCCGTCACAGTCATCGGGACCCTGAAGAAGGAAGAAGGTGATGAACAATACCTAGATGTGAGTTTGGGCGTTTCTCCTCCTGCAACTCCTGGTAAAATCAAGAAAGCTCGTTGGAAATGGCACTCAAGTTTCACCACGATGTCAACAAAGGGATAAACTTTCGTGGAAGATAATTTTGTGATATTCAAAGTGTTAGAAAAATCTGGGCTTTGTTAAATTTGGCTAAAATTGGATTAACTCATTCCGGTATTGTCTCGATTGTTCCGATAAGAGACTAAAAGGTTGACAATCATGTGCAAATTCTCCATCCAAATTCTCCATCCTTGCTTCTTAATCCTTCGATTTGTTTCTTGGTTTCATGTTGTTTTGGAAGAATAAGATGAAGATGATAGCATATAAAGGGATAAACAAGGGTATTATAGCCCATTCTGATACACTTAACAGAAAAGTACCCCTGTGCACAAAAACCAAACCTCAAGAAGGCGTTTTGGATATTTTGGAACCCCATGGGTGTTTTCCGCACCAAACCTTACGAGGGGTAAAATGCAATTAACCCTTAATACAAACCCAATTTTTCTAAACATATACTCCCCTCCGTTCTTCCAGATTCTTTAAAAAATAATTTTGGGTATTATTTGGGCCTAGCCATTTGTTAGCAAAAAACGATGCAAGAATTTGGTTATCTTTTCATGGTGTTATAGAGTAAACTTTGATCTACAGTACCACAAAATTATCAAATTCTTTGTTTTGCTAACCAAATCGCTAGACCTAAATAAAACCTGAATAATTTTTTGAATAACCTGGAGGAACGGAGGAGTAGGTAACAAGCCCTCGCTCTTGACCAAACCAATTCGGTCCGGTCCGAGTTTTATTACAAAGCGACCAGTAGGGTTTTGGTCATACCTCTCACGTGTAGTATCAAACTTTTTTGGTTGTTCCTAGAAAAAATTAATCGTATTATATGTAAAGATCACGATGTTTGGAATCGAATGGGTGGTCGATTTCAATTTATGAGATCCTCTATTTTTTGATCAGCTAGCAACAAAACAAGATCTCCAATCCGAACAATCTCTTCTTCCCCGATCTTGTTGATATCTTCTTCGTCTATAACTAGTATGTGAAAATTCTCAATGTTGTTTTATATATTATTTTGATTAGAGTACATGTTATAATAACACATTTACAACGGGAAAGCCTAGATCACTGTACGCTTGATCTCAATTCTCATCGAGGAGTGAGGGTAATTGTTGGGACAGAGGTTTATGAGATTGTTGAATTATCTAATATTAATATGCTAATTTGGTCTCTTCGATTTTAGTTTCAATTGATATGAAGCAGGTCTTTAGTTGGTTTCAATCGGTCTGAATGTTAACGTTTTTAACAATTCAATTCATATAATAATGGATCCTACCAGATATGGATTTCAGAACCTAATGGATCAGTGGATCAGATTTGGATATGATAATTTGCATCCTTTCCGCATCCCATCCGAATCCAACCCGTTGCCATCCTTAATTGCTCGTGCTATTCTGTTTCAGGTCAAACATTGAGTATTGAGTGTTTTAAAGAATACCCAGCACACAATTTACAAGTAGGATTTTGATTGTCATGGGGTGGCCACAAAACTGCTGTTATGAATTGGTGATCAAAACACCTAGCTTGAAGTTGGCAATCAAACCGAATAGGCGAAGCATTGAAGATTTGTAGCAAAGAAGCAGCAGTTCAACGGGTCTGGAACAGTTCGACGGGTCTGGAACAGTTCGATAGTGACAAGTCCGAACAGTTCGATAGGGCGGCTGACTTTGTTTCCATGTTGTTTTTGGTATCTTCTTTGTTTCTTGGGCACCAAGTCCGTATCCTAGGCCTATATAAGGACCTAGGGTCGTGGCTTATTGGTGTGTGGTGTGTTTTGAATTGTAATTGGCTCTCTCATCAATAAAATTGGTTCGTTTGGTCCGCGGATGTAGCTAGCCTAAAAACTAGTGAACCACATTATATCGTTGTGTTGTTCTTCATCTTCTTCTTCGTCTCATCACTCTTCTTGATTCCTAACAACTAGTTCATCGCTTCAGCTCTTGTTTTCTAACAACTGCAATTATAATCGTGAAAATTACCCCAATGCAGTATGGTTGAGGGCGCAATGTCAGTAAAAGCAATACTGCAATGTCAGGGTTATATGTCAATTCTCAAAGTATATTTATCATATTGTCAACGAACATATGATGCATTTGGTTTGGGGGTGGGGGTTATATTTCAAAATACTAGTGAAACAATTCAAAATACTAGTGAAACAATGGCTTCATATACTGTATAGATATGAGTTTTTTTATGGGGCCAAGATCGAGATTTTATTTTATGGGTCTTTCTTCTATGATTAAAGGAATGGAAGGAGCAACGCGAAAGAGACCAAAGATGTCAATTGATGGAGAAATCGACGAGGACCGTCTCACCGAACTGCCCCGACCATTGCTTGACCACATCCTTTCCTACTTGCCAATGGATGATGTGATTAAGACCAGTGTCCTTGCCAGGAGTTGGAGGCACATATGGCAAACAGTTCCATCTTTAAGCTTTCCTTACTCGAGGAAGGAAATAAATGAAGCAATAACTTCCGTCAACAGCTCCTTGTTTCAACTTTCCGGTTCAAAAATTCACAAATTAGATATCTCAATGAAATACACTAAGCACGAGTATGCAAAGAGTATTGATCCTTGGGTCCGCTTTGCGTTATCACGTGAAGTAAATGAATTCTGTCTTGAATTCAGTGAGACAAGTTATTTATATAGCTTGCCTGAGCGGGTATTAAAAAGCAGAGGACTAAATTGCTTGACAATGAAAAAAGGTTGCTTTATAAGTTGCATGCCTTGCAGTTACAAACTTAGTTCCCTTCGAATCCTTAAACTTGAGGACGTTGACTTGACCAAGAAAGTCTTAAATTCTTTGGTATCGGCTAGTCCAGTCCTCCAAGAGTTGAATTTGGCAAATTGTCTCCTATTCCAATGGGTTGATCTTCTTATAATGAATGCAAGTGTGAAGACTTTGAAGATATATGAAGATTACCGCAGTCCCATAGTTAAGTTTATAGTTAATGCACCACATATTATTTCGTTTGAACTCGTTGTAAGGTGTTGGGAACAATACGCCGTCATGGGAATGTTTTCTCTACAATGTGCAAGATTTGACTGCGTCACACCACTCCTTTGTTATTCCGACAAATGTCCAGAACGGTGCAAAAAACCCATTGTTGAGACACTAGAGAGTGTGCGTCACGCAAAAGACCTCAGTTTGAACAAGTGTTTTATTCAGGTATAAACATGAACTTCAATTTTAACATTTAATATTTCAACAAAATCTATTTATTTTGCAATTTCTTCATCTTTTTTTTTTTTAGGGTCTATCTATCAGAGGAGAAAACATTGCTGGTTATCCATCTTTCGGTGTGACATGTCTGGTACTGAAATCAGGGTTGACGAAATGGGAGTTGTCAGGAATTGCCTACATTCTACTACACTCACCAAATATTAAGACTCTTATTGTCAATGTTGGGACACTTTCAGATGCGGAGTTTAGTTCCAAGGGCGATTTTGATATTGAATATTCAGGTTACTGGAAGCAAAAAGAGCGAGGTGAGCTGAAGAATCTCAAGACTGTCAAAGTATACGACTTCATGAATAATCTGAGATTAACTCAAATGAAGTTCACTCATACGTCAAACGAGAAACTACTCCGGGAAATGCAAAAGGATTTGGAGCTTCTGAGATTCTTGCTTAACAACTCCGAGGTTTTGGAGAGAATGGAGAGATTTGGAGCTTCTGTAACATTGACATCTACTCTTTCGGGTAGGAAACTAAGAAGCTGAATCTGTTAAACATGCTGAGAAAACTGTTGCGAGGACACCTGAGAGCCTCACCAGCTGCATAGATTAAAATAGTTTAAGATGCGTGAGAGGTTTCTGAAGAGAACAACATGTTGTTGGATTTTTACTATTTTCATGAATAAATTGTTTAGGAGTTGTGTGACACATTCCGTATGTAATTGCGGCCAGTTTGGGAATGATTTTGCTGGCAGCACATCTGCTTTTCAACAGCAGGAGAAGTTTTAGTACGTTTGTTAATTTTTTTTTTCTGATACAGTTTCTGCTGTCCCACAACAGTTTTCAGGAAGCAGTGGGAGGAGATGCTTCTCCGAAACCTGCTTTTGATTGTACATGTAATATATTTATGTCAATTTACTCTCTCACAGCAGGTTCATTTTTTCCAAACATGAAATTCCTATTTCAATATTTCACCACAGGTTTCATGTAATATTTACCCAACAACATTTTATCAAAAATTCACAGCAACTTTCCCACATCAATTGTCACACATCAGTTTCCAACACCGGCACATCATTCCCAACTGGCTCTTAGTAGTTGCCAGGATACTGTAGACCCTCACGAGCCTCTGAGGTGACAGTAGACTGTTGTCACAAGGTCACTTTAGTGGTCTCCAATTTCCACTGCTGTGTCGCACCAAGGTTCAGACTTGCTTCAGCCGTTAAATTGTAATGATATCTGAATGTTAGTGAGGTCCGCAACAAATAAGAAGAGACTATGCGACAAGTGATATTGGTATGAAACCATGTTTTATTCAACGATCAACGAAGGCTATAATGCAGACAAATATAACACGATGTTATCTATCCATCTATTACGTTGTTTCACAATATTTAACTCACTAGACCAACATGTTAATCTAGTGAGCCATATGTCTGTTTTTATGTGTCCTATTTTCTTAGTCAACATGACGAAGTATTTTGAAGAGGTTATTTGATTGACCAATTGGTACAAGGATGAGTGAATCTCTTAGTAATGTTGTAAAGCTACAATCCCCTCTACAATAATATAAAAAAAAAATTAAAAGTTCTAATATTATTTGGCTAATTAAATAACCTCCTCATGATGCCTCGTCATGTTGGCCATAAAAAAAATGACACATAAAAGCAGGCGGAGGGAGTATCAAGTTTCTTGCTATGGCAGTTTTATTAAAGCTAGGTTGCGAGTTTTGAGAACCGAATATTCTGGAGCGCGAAAACCCAAGCGAAGGCGACATCTTCGACGGCGTACCACACAGTACGTTCCGACATGTTTGTTAATTCAACCGACTATGACAACTACCAGCGACGAGTTCGGGTGGGACTCACGGCCAAGGAGAGCCAGAGAGTAATCTTCAAGGATGAGTTCTGTGCGGAGGCAGGTGAGTTCAGCCAATGTCTGATTAAAACATTCGTCTCCGGAGAAAAGATCAACAACAAAAGCTATGAGGAGTACTTTCTGGCAAATCTGGAACCAAGGTATAACCTAGTTTCTATGCACGAGGTTGATCTTAACTTGTACCATGAACCAAGGTATCTTGACTTGCACGTGGGATGTGATTTGTTCGCTACAATTATGGCACTCAATTTATACATGATACAAACCAGTTCCCTCAGTAAAATGCAGTTATATATATAAGGAAGATAGAAAAAGAGCGTTGGCATTGCCAACAATGCGATCAACTGAAAGATATCTAGAGTACAAATCAAATCTAAAGATATCATAAGAACACAAATTTAGTTTTGTCAGAAGCTTTGGGGGACGACTCCAACATCCATGCAAACTCCATCTGATGATTCTCAAAAGAAACATTTCGTTGAGGATTGAAAACACCACCATTGTTCGACAAGCAATGCTGCAAAAAAAATTCAAAAGATGTTACAATGCCTAAGACTTTCGGCGTGATAGTATATTTCCGCCTTAAAGAGAAGCCTCAGTTTCTTCTTCTTGCTGCCAATCGCGAAATGCTCATACATCATGTTCATTCTCTTCAGTGCCTTTGCGTTCTCGAGAACCAACTCAAAACATCTAATTCACTTACCAATTCCTCGGCCGTCGTCATCTAGCCATTGGATTCATCAACGATGTGAGATAGTTTAAGGGCGGGTAAAAACTTCATTTAACGATGACAAAGTAAAGTAAAAAATATCTCAAAAATCATTATCTGTAATGTTGTTTACTCAAATTTCAGCTCAGCAACCCGTGAGGCTCTAGAGTATCCTCCAAATTGTTTCGTGAGCAAGTCCAACAGGTTCAACTTTTTAGTTTTCAAATTGGTTGAGTTGAGGTCGTTACATGTTCTGATGATCATTCTCTCCAACACCAAGGACTTCTTAAGCAAGAATCCAAGAAACTCCAAATCCTTCTGCAGTCTCTGGAGTATTTCATTATCTGGAGTACTAGAGAACTTGCTTTCAGTCATATTTAGATTTTTCATAAAGTCGTATACTTTGACCATCTTCAAATTCTGCAACATGTTGTCGGCAAAATCTCGCTCCTGCCTCTTCCAGTAGCCTAACTCTTCAGACTGGTTATTTTTCTGAGAAAAGACGGCAGATTAACATTACCCATTTAAACAAGAGGGGAGCAACTTCTTGCGATAAAAAAAACTTTCACACAAACCCCCTTTACAGTATCGTCTCGCTAACACTTAGATACTAGCAATATTGATTTTGTTAGAAAACCCCTATATAGTTTCATTTTACCGTCATCACGCACCATTTTTCAAACAGAAACCAGCATGCAGTTTCACTTTTACCGACACATAGCTACCAGTAGTTTTAATAAAATAGTGTGTGATGTCGGTAAAAGTGAATTTGGATGGGGTTTTCTAACAAAATCAATACTGCTGGTAGCTAAGTGTCAGCGAGACGATACTGTAGGGGTGTTTTTTGTTAAAAATCCAAAAAAAATAATCAAAACTTACCTCTGATTTGCTTCTTTCGCCAACACTCTCAACACTGATAGTAAGAGTCTCGATGAATGGTGAATGTTGTAGAATGCAGACAATTCCTGAGAGCTCCCGTTTAGACAACCCAGACTTCATCACCAGAGAGGTGACACTGAAGGATGGAGAACTAACAAGTTTTTCTTCTCTGACGGAGAGAGACTGAACAAAGCACGAGCTCAATCTAAGATCTTTAACATGACATATGCGCTCTAGTGTCTCGCCAATGGCTTTTTCACATTGTTTCACACACGCGTATTCGTTGTGATAAGCTTGTTGTGTGTTGCAATCAATGCTTGCACTTTCAAGAGAAGGCATTCTCTTGATGGAATATTTCCCCCAAGCGGTTGCAAGGAGTTCAAGTGAAACAATATGAGGAGCATCAGTGGTTAACTTATAGAAGGGCTCATATCGTTCAGATATCTTTAAGGTCTTCACACTCGCATTCACTTTATGGTCTTCACACTCGCATTCACTTTATTGAGATCAACACTTTCGTACTGGTCACAATATGTCAAATACAAATCTTGAAGAAGCGGACTTGCTGATACCAAAGCATTTATAACTTCACCATTGAACATAACATCCTCAAGTTTAAGGATTCTGAGTGAACTGAGTTTGTGGTAAGCAGGCATGCGAAGGAAGCAACTTCTTATGGTCAAGCTTGTCAATAGTCTACATCTGAATACGGAGTCAGGTAAGTTTCCATGATTGAAATCTAGACAGAGTTCGTTTACATCACGTACCGATCCAGGCATCAACAATACCATCATCCACGTCAGATTCCTTGATGGAGATGTCTAATTTCTGAATTTTTGAACCCTCAAATCGAATCAAGGATTTAGTAATGGAAGATACTGCTTTCTTTAGTGGTTTCGACGCATAAGGAACACGTAAACATGGAACTGTCAACCATATTTTCTTCCAACTCTTGGCAAGGACACTAGTCTTGATAATATCATGTAAATAGGAAAGGATGCGGTCAAGCAGAGATCGATCTTGGCAGTTCAGTGAGACGGTCTTCCTTATCGATTTCTCCATAACTATGTTACCAGAAACGTAAAAGTAGCCGCGTTTCTCATTCCGAGTCGTATGTACCGAAACGCGGTACGTTTTCGACCCGAAACGCAGAAAGCATCGACCCGAACGTTTCGTACATTGAGTACATAAGTGACCTGTTTATATTACTAGTTTTCAGTGATACTTATTTGCAGAAAGTTATGCTATCAAGATAACTGGAACTGCGAATGGAAGTATGAAACTCCTTAAATTGATGACTGCTGGGAAATTGTTCTAAAATAGTGTTCCTCGTACCTTGTAATTGTATTTCGTCCCGGACAACGTTCCGGAGAAGCCTACCCCGTATCGACACCTATCGCGTTTCCCGTTCCCGTTCCCGTCCCAGGTACTGCTGCGTACCACGTTTCTTGTAACATAACTCTATAATCCAAATTCTTCAGTATCTTCCCCATTCCTTCAATCGAACAAGAAAGACCGGTATAGTAAAATCTCAGTCTTCGGTAACAGAGAAACATAATTACTAACTTCAGCAGTGCTCAACTTTTTTTTATCGAACAAGAAAAGGAAAAAACCCCATAAAAACATAATTATTCTTTCATTCAATAATGAGAAGAACATACCGACCTTAACGATGTTCCATTCTTTCAATCAGACAAGAAGATCACATAAAATAAAAATCGAAAACTTGATGAACCAGAAACAGAAAAAATACTATTTTTAAAGAACAAAACATCATCAATGTTCCATGAAGGGCCAACTTGGAACTAGAACAATACCAAGCAATATCAGTGCTCCCTCCTAATTCCTCTTCATTCAGCAAGAAAAAACCCACTATAATAAAATATAAACCTTGCCCTAACCCAAGCCAGTTGTTTGAAATATGTATTGTTCATGTATTCAAAAAACAATTTGATATAGATGAGAGTTCACATAGTCAAAAGAAGATATCAAAAAGTGCAACCCAAGAACACACAAAATGGTCTTGTCTATTTAATCCCGTCACATGGGAGGGAATTGATTTAGGGTTTTGAACATCATCTTGTTTTCACAAACTTAATGTAGAGATCATCAAAGAGAGTTTACATACCTGATATATTCCAATGAAGATATCAACAGTGCAATCCAACAACACCCAGACCAGGTAATAAAGAGATCTAGACACTATTTATTCACCAACGCTCATCGCTCCAACTAGCTCGGCAGCAAGGATTCACGAGTTATATGAGCTTCTATTGGAATATAATTAAAGGAAGCATATTTCCTATAGTACAAGTTGTACTATTTTTATTTTATTTTTATTTTTTTGGAACGGAGAGAGCACGTCATATTAAAAACATACACCAAAACCCCGCTAAACCATAGTGACCAGATGTACCCATCCGTTGACTTTTGTTACAGTTTAGTACCAGAGTTTCAATTTCGACATTCACGGTACCCAACTTTTAATTTTGTTGCGACAGTGGTACCTAGTGTTCATTTTGTCCTCTAATTCTCTCATGCCCTTCCCCATTGTTGTATTTTTTTTGTTAATCCTCCAACCATTTCACATAATTTACATTACAACCTCATTTTCCACATAAGCTAGCACCACCCGTCCTTGCATAGACGCACACACCAATTCCACCGCCCTCACCACACACACATAACCACCACCACCCATCAGCTCCACCAACCACCACCAACTTAGAGCAGTTTCCACCATCCTCTTTACCAAACATAGCATACCTTCGTACCACATCCAAACCAAACCCAAGAAGCCTAAGAGCATCTCCAATGGCAATTGGTAAAAATTAGGCATATTATGTCCAAAAACACGCAATTTGTATTTTATGCAGTTGGTGTTTTCACTTTGAACTCCAATGTTGTTAGCTAAATGTTCGGCAACTATCAAAAATTAAAGGAATATTAGGATAAGTGGTTGAGGAAGAATATGACACATGTGTCTCTTACCTTTACCTACTTTGACCATGAACGCGCCCGAAACATGATCTTCGCCTGAACCCTGACCTACAACCTTGTCCCTCAGCTTCTTGGTGCGAAGAGTAGATCTAACCTTTTTCAGGGTTATCGTATCTTTCTCACCACTGAAAGATTGAACGAAACCTTCATTCGATGGAGGCAGCGACACCAACAGAGTTAAAGTCGTATCCTCTTCACTTATTTTCTCCTCACTATTACGCAACTCAAGCAGAATAGTGCTCAGAACATCTAAGTGATTACTAATTTGCGTACCTCCAGAAATTCGCCAAGCTGAATAGCCGCTGCTTTAGCATTAACTTGTTGGACACAAGTTTCTTCATGAAATGATCCTCCAACTTGACCCACAAAGCAGCCGGCGTCTCCTGATCTGCGATTCCGGTGATCACATCGTCCGTCAGACACAACATGATGATTGTGTGTGCCTTCTCCTCCATCTTCAGGTATGTCGGGGTGGTTGTGTTCATGTTGCCCTTGTTAGACCCCAGAGCCAGCCAAACATCGTCGCGTTTTAACGACGTCTTCATCTTGATTTGCCACAAAATTAAACTGTTTCTCCAATTGAACTTCTCGATCTTCATTGGACCTGACATCGTTCCGTTGAAACTCTAACCTGACCCGAGCTCTGCTACCAGTTTGTTATATCATGGGCATAGTTTTTAAAACCGGACCGGACCGGCAGACCGGTTCGACCGGTGAACCGGCGGGTAACCGGTCCGGTTTGAGTAACAGACCGTAGATGCAGAGAACCGGTCAAAACCGGCGGTTTTCACCGAACCGGTGAACCGGCCGGTTCTGACCGGTTTTGCCGGTTTTTGCATAAATTGTCGAAAACCCCGGTGGATAGAAGGAAACCCAGCAAAATTTCATTGCAGCCGTCGATCTTCCACCACCAGCGCCGCCACCGTCGATATCGCCACTGCGAACGAAACCTACACCAAAAAATATGGGTAGATCTTAGAGATCTGGATGTAGATCTCACAATCACGAATGAGAAGAAGCAGGTGAAGAAGAGGAAGAAGAAAAGAAAAGCCGCTGCACCGGGGTCGCAGAAAGAAGCCATCTCCGTCGTCCTCGTCAATCCCTTCGTCCCCTCTCTGTCCGGCCACCTCTCTCCCTCCCTCACGCCGTTCTCTCTCTCCCGTCGTTCTCTCTTTCTCTCTTTCTCTCTTCCTCTCGTCTGCGTGAAATCGTTAAACAGAAAAGGAGGTTGAAGACAGAGAGAACGTGGTGATAGGGAGGGATAAGGACGGATTTTTTTGATCAAACTGACTTTTGGATAAGGACGAAAATGAAGAGGTAAGTGTGACTCAATGTCGACCACAAGGTTAAAATGGTATGCCACCTCATGTCATTTAATAAGTTCCATAGTTAAACTAGTGCTTTTTATTTTTGAGAAGAAACTAGTGCTGTTGTGTACTGGTATTTGAGAAAGTTTGTTCGTTTGTAAATTTTTGTCTGTTACTCTCATTTGTAAACAAGAATTTTCATACTAGATTATTAACCCTCCACTTATCTTGAGATTTTGAATTTTTTTGCTAGTTATATTATATATTTATATAAAAAAATAAATTATATATTATTAAAAAAATATGCAGTTGAACCACCGGTCCGACCGGTTGAACCGCAAACCAGAGCCTCACCGGTTCGATGATCGGTCCGGTTTTAAAAACTTGGATCATGGGTATCAAGCAAGAACGATGAACCAAAATAAAGAACGAGACACGAAAATTAACGCGGTTCATTAGTTGTGAAACTAGCTACATCCACAATCCAAAAACCTGATTTATTAGAGAGAAACAACCTGATTACACCACACCCCAAGTCTATCTACGTTATATACACTTATATAGACGTAAGGGTCTTGACTTAAGACCAAATTACTGCCAAAACGTTGCCTAAACGGATTAGGAATCAACCAGAAAATATCCAGCCCCAGTACCGGTTGTGCGACCTGTGCAGTAGATCGTACGACCTCCTGTACACACAGGTCGTGCGACCTCCCTAAACTCATGAATGATGCAACTTGATTTCTTGGTCTCCTCTTGCCCGTCTTCCTGACTTGCTAGGCTTTGAATCATCATAACAATTTTGTTTCCATTTTCATTTTATCTCCATTTTCCAATCACCAAACATATAAACTAAGTGTGTTTTAGCCAGTTGTTCTTCATGAATTCTCACTGACCATTTTTGTCTTTCCTGTTAAGAAAATAACAAAATGAGTCTAAAGATCCTTGGATGATGTTTGAGGATGCAAAGAAAATACATAGAGATGATTGATTTGAATTCTCGCTAATCAATGTTGGAATGGTTAGGAACAACTGAGTTTTTTTCCTTAAATCCATCTAATTTGTAGTACATGCTGAGCGCCAACGCTTACTATTCAGGGTCTACAAGGATAAGAGAAGACAACAGGTGTGGTGGTGGTGCAGAGGACAAAAGAAGAAGAAGAAAATCACAACGGTGCATAGGACAAAAATGAAGGAAGGAAACCAAAGAAGAAGATATTTACAAACACTGGTGGGATCATCATCGCATAAGAGAATCACAAGTATGAATGTTGCAAAAGATAACTAGACTTTGCCGGTTGACCCCTGAGAAAATACTCACTAGACGTGGAAAATACCTTACGAAAAGCCAGCCAAGGATAGAGAAACAGAGTTTTGTTGGAAGTGCGACATGAGAAGTTTCAAAATAACTGTGGGTAACAATTCCACTGAATTTTGGTTTCCTAAGGTACTTTCAAAAACTCTATTTTCCCGCGACAACAAAAGTTATTCAAATGGTAGAAATAAATATTAGTTCCTGAGAATTCCCAACTCTTCCTGTAAAAGTAATTTTATGAAGTATCGACTGCAGGTAACTATAGCAAATTTAGTTCCTCTTTTAATTAATGGAGTTGTCGATATTATAAAGAATTACCAAAGGGTAACCCCTGTGCGTGTTTAAAAAAAAAAAAAAAAAGCTACTCGATGTGGATGAGTTGAGCCGGAAACTCAAAACTTATCATAATAACCTTTTCACATCAAAATGAAATCTGTAAGAGGCCACCCATATCTTCTCCATCTAGAGACCTACGTCTCATTGACCATCCAAAGACCGATTTCCATATATTTAATAAAATGCGGAGTTACACCACTCTTCCATCAGGTAGGTTCCTCTGAAAAAACACATGAAAATTGATGTTACCAGGACCATACCAGTTGAAGTCCACCAAAAAAAAAAATCATCAAACATGAAAGGCAAAGCCCACCTGTAATACTCCTATTTTTAATAGGGTATTTTTGTGAATTATTCTCAAATTAGGATAAGTGTTATTGTTTTTAAACCGGGAGTGTATTTGTAGTTTACTAAACGTGATCATGGGGGTTAAGTGTATTTTCTCAAAAGCTGGGTGTAAACCCACTTAACTCTCTCTCTCTCTCTCACGATCGGGAAACAATTCCCCGATTCTTCCTCAACTTCTCCCCAACGTTCACCATCTTCTCCTCCTCGATCGACTCCCACGTTCCCCTCAACTTCAGCCTCATAAACCTTAAATCAACACTCGCCTCTTCTTCTTTTTCATCAGCTAACCCTCTCACCCACACTCTGTTTTGCGGAAGGAAGAAACCCAGCCCCTGTTTTCAGAAATCACCGCCAGACAACACCACCGCCTCTGCCCCCTGCTCAATCTCCGGCGAAAACCACCAGAAATAACTCACCCCATACCCATCTTCGTTCCGGCGAATCAGCAGGAGTAACAGAGCCCTCATTGGCTCTGTTTTCGTGCGACCCAGATTGCAACCCGCCAAAAACGCGCCTCCGATCGGAAACCCAGCGACGTACTCTCTCCTCTGCTCCGTCGCCCTTTGTTCGTTGATTTCCGTTGTCTTTCCTCTTCTCCGGCGACCCAGAGTTGTAGCAGTAGCAGTAGCGGCGGCAACTTCTTCAATCGTCATCGCCACCACCGTCTTCTTCTTCACTTTGTTCTTCTTCAATTGGTATACACCCAAAAGCTCTGCTTTATTACCTGTGTTGAATCACGAATTTGATTACCCATTGTTGTAACTTCCTGAACTCGTCAACGATTGTTCGAAATTGGGTTTGTGGCTGTGAATGGAAAGTCTATAGAAGGTCTGAAAGAATGGGTCAATTGAATTTGTGGGGTAATTTTGTATTTTTATGAAAATGCTGGGGTTGTTTGTGCCATTTCTTAAACCTTGGGGAGGGCTTTAGATCTTAACTAAAATATGTTTTTTTCATTTGGCTATTTATTCTATAACTAGTGTTTTGTTTATACCAATTATAACTAATTAGTTTCAATAATATGAAAATAAATATAAGCTTTTATAGTATCATTTTGTAAGAAGAGTATTACTAATAAAAATTGATATTTTTGTTAATAAATAAAAGTAGTTTTCTTAATAAGTTAGTTAACTTGATATTTGTGTCTTTGATTCCAATATTTTCCTTATAATATATATATATATATACATATAAATATGTTGTTCTTCTACTTTTTCAATAATTACATATAGTTTTCTTTAATACTGATATCTATTCGAAATATTATAATCTCTTCTAAATAACCATTTATCAATAAAATTTAAGTATATTGTTTAATAGTTTAAAACTTGTTTTCTAATTGTTTTAATTTTAAATACTTTTGTTTCTTATTATTATAAATATTTATAAGTAATACTTTTGCCAATATTATTGAGTCGCGTAAATGGAGTTGGGGCGACAATTAAATTGGGAACTTGTCGGGGAAATATTCGTTGCATTTGCATATAGGGCATACTTGCATCTGTTGTATGAGATTGATCGTGTATTAATGTTAGGATTATTCAACTATTGTAGGGTTCGTAGACGATCAGTTCATTGAGAACCCGTACGACGAGTACTAGTTTTCGTGCTTGCTTGTGTGTGTGGAGCTTTCTTTAATCCAAGTAAGTTATATGCTCGACTCTTCTACCATCAAAATGAGTTTCCAAGATGTGTTTTGTGCCAAATTTGTTACTGTTTTTGATTATCGTACTATCCATTTGTTGAAACTCTGAAAATCATGTCTACTTTGGCACAAAGTGTGAAACTGAAATCTCTCTCTTGAAGATATGAGTTATGTTCATCTTGGAACTGTTCAGCACTTTAATCCTTGCTTTCCTTATTGGTTTTGAATACCTGTTTTGGATCGAGAATCACCTTCTTTCAAGAAATATTCATAAGACACTAAGTAACGTAAAGTGAAAGATAACTTGTACGAGCTCTTCTTTAGTTCACTTCGGTGATGATATTGTTGAGGACCATACGTTCTGGTCAAGAGATTTTGGGAGCCAAACTCTGGCGTACCCTTGGTACCCATAGTCCTACACTACCATGAGGACTTGGGGGTTCCTACTTGTACTACTCTGGCGGAGTTGCTAACCTCTAGGAGATGTCGACACTTAAGGTCTTGTAGGTCAGTATTGAGGCGGGAAGGCCATATTTAGAGGGGCTTTCACAACTGCCGGGTTGAAGTAGGCTTTGTTAGACCCACGAAGTAACCCTGAGTTATTTATTTACGAGGCAGGCGGGAACTCTGCATTCGCTCGTACAATGTTTAAGTTCTGGGGCTGGCCGCCAGAAAAGTTTAAAGGAGGACTTGAATAAGAAAGAGTAAGCTGGAATGTCAAATCCAAGTTTCTCCCTTTACCTTTCTTGTTTGCCTTTGTGATCTCAATTTAAAGCTTTAATCTTCTCTTCATTTACTTATTCTTGAATTATGTGCCCAATCATCTGTTTACGTGTTGAGGTATTTCTTACTCAGCTTAAGCTGACTTTTGGAAAAACTGTGGTCGGTTTTTGCTATTTGAAAACCCAAAGGTTAATACCGCTGCAGACTCTGGGGGAACGAATCACTAGTTTGGATCAAGGAATCACTTTAGTTCTCACGGAATAAATCACTTGTTTCTTGTTTTAGTTGCTTTTCAAACAATTTGGTTTGTTTTCAAGTTTCCATGTTAAGGACCACGTTTGGTCATTCCCTTTATTGTAATAAAGTTGATTTTGAATTAAATTTGAAGTTTTGTTCTTTATGGTTTGGTACGAGGCCGACGTTCTACTCCGTTCACAATGAGGTAAAACTCCTCGTATGGGGGACATCTTAGCGGTTTGGGCTAGGCCTGGAACCGCGGGGTGTTGCACCACCTCTATGGAGAACCCCCAGAAGGCGACGCATGGGACCTAGCAGACATTATTGGAAGTAGCGCATGATAAGTTTCTTCGATCCTACCTCTACTCATGTATTCTGAAGTTTCAAGTTTCTAATTGAATGTGGGTAACAATTCTACACACATACAATAGGACTTGTCATCTCTGTCAGCTAATAAAGACTTTCAATAGTATGTATGGTTCAAAAATTTCAATAGTACGTATGGTTCCAACTTTTGCTATTAAGGATGTCAAAATCACAAAACCAGATTCAGCTAGACTTGTAGACATGTGGATCGGGGGTCAAGCTACGTGCATAAATCTGAGTGGAAACAACGTTTTGATAAAGAGTCCCTGACTTAGCCTTCCCAAATCTATGGTTTGGCTACAGGGCCGGCCCTAGGCCTAAGCCGTTGATTTGCTCGCTTGGGGCACCAAAGCATAAGGGGCACCAGTTCTTCTTCCCTCTCTCTCTCATTTCATCCCCTCAAATCTCTCAACTGATCGATCCATCTTCTCCTTCACAGATTCAATCCCATTAATTGCGCTATGCCGTTTCTATTCTACCGTTGCCATGATTATTCAGTTAAATACGTCCTCTCAGATCGTGATTTCACACACGGTTCTCTCTGTTCCCATTCTAGAATCAAGATTATCAACGAAGCTCTATCAATCTCTATTTCTCAATCTGCAAGGATCTGTGCGCAACCCACGACTTCAATTGACTATTGCAGTTATCCGGTATGTACAATTTTAGGGTTCGAATTTTTTGTATAGGTTTAGGGATTGTTCTTTTCTTTCAGTTTTGATAATTATGAATTGAAGTTCGTTATTTTTTATGTTAGGGTTTGATTTCAACTTCGCAAATTTGAAGTTCAAATCTAATCTGGATGGCTTAACCAATCCCAGACAAGATGCCTGCGCAATTAAAGTCAGTAACTAGCCTCCCAGATGATCTTGAGGCTAGATTCTACACAGATGCATCTTTCAACAATGAATCTACTCTGGGAAGCATTGCTTTTGTTTTGAAATCCAAAAATGAAGTCTTGTTGAAATGTTCCTCAGTTGTGGAGCATATGGCTGATCCTTTGATTCTGGAAGGTATGGCCATCAGAAGTGCACTAATCTGGGCAAAGAATATGAACTACAAGAGGATTGTAATTTTCTAAGACTCCAAATGCATGGTCGATTGTCTAAATGCAAGAACCTTGGAGGTTAATTCTTCTAATTATGCCATTGTAGCTGACTACAAATCTCTGGTTGGTAATTTTAGTTTTTGCGATTTTTGTTTTATTGGTAGAGATAGCAATGGCATCGCTCATAATTGTGCCAGGAGAGCTATTGGCTTATCTCTGTCTCGTTGAGGAGTTTCCACTTGTACTTGGTGGCCGTTTTGGCTGTTTGAGTAATGAATTGACTTCCATTTTTTCAAAAAATTCTCAGAAAATTGCAGCTGTTATTTGCTTTATATTCTCTGGTGGTATAACCTAGAAGCTTATGCAAGTATCAGATTGCAAGATGGTAGTGGATTCTCTTAACTTTAACATCTCTTGGCCTTCTTGCATTGATGCTATGCTGCAACATTGTATGATTTTGAAAGGTCCTTTTTCGTGCTGTATTTGTTCTTTTTCTTAAGAGATCTTGCAACTTTGATGATCATTATTGTGCCAGAGATGCTCTCCTTCTCTCTGAGTGTGACTGTGTGAGGAGTTCTAATTGTTTCCTCCCCTCAGTTCCAATCTTGTACTGGCTTCTCTTCATTTGAATGAAATCTGCTACAGTTTGGTTTCAAAAAAAATATGATTTTAAGTTTTTATTTTTGAGTGTAAAGGGCCTCAATTTCGTTAGCCGCTTAGGGCAACCGAAAAGCTAGAGCCGGCCCTGTTTGGCTATATTAGGAAAGGAAAGAATTGATTCATCCATCTCTCTTAGTAAGAACCCACAATTACAAATCCATAGATTCGGTTATTCTTACAATTTTCTGCAATACTAGAATATCTTATTAATTTTGTTAGGCAATGTTTTGGTAATTTTTATATTTCTACGATTTCAGCCTATATAAATCATTGTAGGCCTTTCCCTATGTAGAGTGACGAGAAGTCGAACTAGTTTAGAAAACCAAACATCAGAGAAAGCCAACCAGTGAAAGGTTGAACCGATATCACAGCGGTGGCTGTTGGGTGCCGAATTTTGATTGTTTCACCCACTCAATTTAAAGTCAGACGACCTCCGAGAAACGGATTCTGTTGACTGATACAAACAATAGGAATCATGAAACATCTTTCTTATATTCATCATCCCAGGAACAAAAACATTGTCTTCGGATTCCAAAATAGTTATAGCAAACATTGAAGGAAAATAAGCACACAAATGGAAACACGGGTTGCGTACGCTAGATGCATGCATCCATATTCCATAGCAATGTGCAGCAAGCCATTATTTCTATATTTCTGACATCACCTGCGAGAATAAAAAAATAAACAAGAATTGTGAACTTCAAAGTTTCAGCAAATAAATTTCTTTAACTTGGTCGATAATTGACATAAGATGAGATAATATGACAATTTTTCACAATATAGAAACTATACCTATTTGTTATGGAACTTGAGCCCGCATTGGAGGTGTAGCTCTTTCAACTGACTGCCTTACACCAGTCCTTAGTAGAACTTTCTTGATTGCGTGCAGCTGAATTATAGCGTCATTAATAGTCATTCGGTCCCGTGGTAGCTCCTGAGCACACGCAATTCCAACCCTGAACAATGAAAGCAGACACTCTTTGATCTTTTCACTGCCAAGAGTAGAATCTTGGTCCTGAGTATGGCTTATTGTGGTGTCTCCATTCTCATCAAACAGTAGTAGCCTTGGATCAGCCACTGTCTCCACTTGTTCAGGCAAGGCCATCTCCACATGGTCTCGGAGATTTAAACAGCCACTAAGCAATTGATTGTCGGTTGGCTTCTTCCCCGTAAAAATCTCTAATACAATGATGCCATAGCTGTAGACATCACCAAAGGTTGAAACCTCATTCCCCATGCCATATTCTGCAATTTAGATTCAAATTATGTCGCTAACCATGTAATTGAAAATGTAATCCAAGATTGTTAAGATAAAGTCTAAGAAACAAATTTATTGCAAAGAATTAAAGGAATACCTGGAGTGACGTAACCAACAGATCCCCTTAGACCAATGGTGCTCGACTGGTTGTTAGAAGATTGATTAGATATGCCTTCTTGAAGAAACTTTGCCAATCCGAAATCACCAACATGTGGAACCATATCATTGTCAAGAAGAATGTTGCTTGGCTTTAAATCACAGTGAAGAATTGTCTCTCCGCAGCGATGATGAAGGTATTCGAGCGCAGAAGCCACACCAAGCACAATATCTAACCTCTGATAAAGATCTAGGTTTTTTGCATCGCCTTCCGTCTCATGTTGACTTTCAGGCGGATGCAACCAGTTATCTAGGCTCCCATTTGGCATGAACTCGTAGACGAGAGCTTTGAAATCATTAACTTGATGGTCGATACTCGAACATGCTGTGACAACTTTGAGAAGGTTACGATGCCTCATTCTTCTCAATGCCTCACACTCGGCCATAAAACTTCTAGTTGCTCCTTGGTGTTGAAGGTTTAGAACCTTCACTGCTACAATTTGTTGACCTTGATGAAGAAGTCCTTTGTACACCGAACCAAAGCTACCCACACCGATCACATTGGTTGCAGAAAACCCGTCAGTAGCTTCATGTAGATTTTGATACGACAACTTGAGGAGAGAGTTCCACGGAGAACGAAGTGATAGTAGTTTTTTGGGCTTCTTGGACCAGCAGAGGTAGAGGAAAAGAAAAAACACGATAGCTCCGGTGACCCCAAAAGATAATCCAATTATTAGCTTCAACCTCAATTTTTTCTGGAGAAGCTTGGAGTTGCAGCTAGGTAAGCGAAGTTCAGGAATACCTCCACACAGTTTCATGTTTCCTCCGACATTGAAAGCTGTAGTATTCTTAAAAACACCTCCTTCTGGAACCGCACCTTCAAATTTATTGAAGGAAAGATCTAAAGATTGTAAAAAAGGGAGCGCCTCAAGATACTTTGGAATTATTCCTGAGAAATTATTATGTGAAAGTTTTAATTTCTCTAGACCCCTTAACGAACTGAAGGAAGGAGGAAGAATACCCGAGAAGTCGTTAAATCCCATGACTAGTGTTCTGAGTTGTACACAGCTGGCTAATGTGCTTGGTATTTCGCCGGACAACATATTTTCAGAAATAACTAGTTCGTTAAGATTTTATCCAAGTTCCAACTTCTGTTGGAAGGTTTCCAGTAAAACTGTTGTCCCTAAGGTCTAGACTGTGCAATGATGATGCAGAGAAGATCTCCCGAGGTATGTTACCTTGAAGATTGTTGGAATAAATAAAGAGTTCCAGCAATTCTCTACATTTCCCGAGACTTGAAGGGATTGTACCATGAAGTTTATTTCCATCCATATAAAGGTACAGCAAAATGCTCAAGTTTCCGAAAGCGGGTGGAATAATCCCAGTCAAATGATTATTGCTGAGAGCCAGTATTTGTAGTTTATTCAAATTACCAATAGCTGAAGGAATGGTACCTCTTAACTTGTTGTCTGCAAAATCAAGTACCTCCATACTCATCAGATTGCCTACTTCGTGGGGAATGATTCCAGATAATTCATTAGACCCCCAATAGAAACCCGTAAGACTATTACTCGAAAGATTGCCAATGGAGCTTGGAAACTCCCCTCCAAAACTGTTGTTGAAGAAAGATAAAGTCTCCAAGTTGGAGGCGTTTGTTAGTGAAGACAGAAAGCTCAAGTCATGAACTTTACCTGCAGTTCCAAGAAAATTAGTACCGAAGTCGAGGTAGCGAAGGTTCACGAGTTTCTCCATTGGAGGCACATCTCCGGTCAGCTTGTTTGAGTTCATATCAAGATACTCCACGTAGGAAGCGTTAGATATTGAAACAGGAATGGTTCCAATAAACAAGTTGTCAAAAATTTGGAGTCTAAAAATATGTGGAAAGATGATTCCTCCAAGCCCTGATGGGAGCCGTCCTCCAATATGGTTAGTGGCCACATGAAAAGACATCATAGTGGAGATATTCCAGATTGAAGGTGGAATTGTGCCAACCAATTTGTTGAGATAAAAGTGAAAATACTCCAATTTACTTAAACGACCCAATTCGTCTGGTATTCTCCCACCAATGATATTTTCCGATGCATAGAATTCTAAAAGAGACGACAAATTTGCTAAACTGGCAGGGATTGCTCCAGCTATTTTGAAGTTTCCACCAATATACAACCCGTTTAGCTTAGAAAGCATACCGAGCTCTGCAGGGATCTCACCTTCCAATTCGTTGTTGCTTAATTCAAGGGCAACAAGGTTAGAGCACCTTGATATATTGCCTGGAATGTCTCCACCAATAGAATTATTCAGCAACGAAATTATTTGCAGTCTTCGCAAAGAACCAATTTCTGGTGGAATGTTTGAACCCAAGGTGTTGTTGCGCAAATACAACATCCGCAGGAAGCTAAGATTTCCGATACGAGGGGTAATGGAACCCTCCAATTTCAGATGATCTAACTTCAACTTAGTGACTCTCTGGCGGTGTAGGCGGCCACACGTGACGCCGAACCACTGACAAAAGTGGAGTGAGTCGTTCCATGAGTTAAGTGCCCCAAAAGGATCACCGGTAATTGCACCCTTGAATGCAAGCAATGCTTGTCGATCAGTTTCATTCCCTCTTGCAGCTTTAGTTAAAGAACCGCATACAGAAGGATGAAACTCGAAACTATGAAGGATGAGGAAACAAGCACAAAGAGAGAATAGAAAAAATTGAGGTGATGATGAAATCATCTCTAGGCAGCCCTTAAGGTGGGATCCAAGAAGAAGTTAGAAATGATTATGAGCAATTGCGTTGGTTTTCTTAATTTCACATCTTTGGCATCATATTTATACATGTAGACAGACATTTGTCCATTAGGGAAAAACACATCAAAGAACATCTCTAAGGTAACTATTGATGATGAAGATGGATAAGAGATGGTAACAGGTGTGGTGGTGGTACAGAGGACTAAATGGTGGAAAAATCATAACAATGGTAGGATCATCACAGAACAGACCCACAACTATAACCGTGACAAATTGACTTGACTTGGGGGTTGACCCCTGAGAGAAGACTCACTGAAATTTTAAAAAAAAATAGTGTTGTGAAGTTGTCAGACAGGGTTGGAATGAAAAATACTCAGACACATATGTGCAATATATAGACCCTGACTGGCTGATTTTCTTAAGTCATTGATGGCATTCAAATTTCACTGAATTTGGTTTCCCAAACTTCTTAATTTTCGTCGCAGTCTCAATTTTGTCATTACAACAGAAGTTATAGAGATGGTAGAAAAGAATAGCATTATGAGAAGTTTTTTGATCCGACCATGAATTTTCAAGTTTGTAATTTATTGTGGGTAACACACCTACACAAATCTTGAAGCTCTGAAAATTTTCACATCAACGTGGAACCTTACAAGCAGTATGTGTATCAGTGGATGAAGCTTCTCCAGCATGTGTAGGTACGCGTGTCCGGAAAAAAATCAGAGGGAGCTTGGAGACAAAGAGCAAGACAGTAAACGAAGGCATTGGTGGGGGTATAACATAAGAGAACCACAAATGGCGAAAGCTGCAACTGACAAATTGACTTGGACATGAAATTTAAAATTCTAGAGATACAGCTTTTAACGTACTTTTCAAAGTTGTATTGACGCAGACACGAAACGCTCGACAACCATTGTTGACTTGGAGATGGACAAATTAACATGACTTGACTCTAGTAGCAGACTTAAACTTTTCTATAGAGATTATTGTTTACGTATGTATTCGTAATTATTGGAAACCCACAATTGAAAGTAAATTATCAGACAGCTATCGTGGCAGCTAAAGTTGTAGAGCGTTGGAAGTCCATGCATGAGATTCCGGGTTCAAACTTGGTTGACAACAAAAAACAATTTCTCAAAAAAAATAAAAAAAAAAAAAAAAAATATATCATAAAGAAACTATACTCAAGAAACTGTACTCAGGTCTCAAATCATATTGATACTTGTTTTATTGGTGATAAATTTCTTAAGTTGAAATCCCCTCATTATGAATTCCTTATTTAATTTGGTTGGCGCAAGCAATTTTTTAGTTATCGTTAACGTACCACGTTTTCTAACGGTCTGATAACATTGAATTTGGGGGCAGATTTGAATTTTCGGCGATTTCGGATGAAATTTAATGTTTAGGTGCATTATAGGGGCTTGGATTTGATTTCCCCATTATGAAAAATCTAAAATTCCAATAGATGGGGTGTCATTTGAAATTTTGTTCACCAAGTAATGCAGGTTTAGCTTCTAAATTCAAATTGCTTATTCAAGGATTTGAACCCTGCCTCAAACTCTTTTGGGTTAAAAGTGTGCCACAGGACCACATATGAATAACTTTTTTACATAGGATAGTGAACAACAATCAAATCCAAATTCAAAACTAAACTAGTAATTAAATATCGAAACGGAAAAACTCAAATTGAGCGCATTTTAAATTTTAGAACTTAAATTTTTTTATTTCAAATCCAAATTCAAATCATGGTTACCAAACACAACCTTAAGAGAGTATTTGCGTTGTCAACATTCCGATCAACTGAGATATGTCTCAAGAGTACAAATTAACTTCAAAGATATCACAAGAACACGAATTCAGCTTTGTCAGAAGCTTTCGGGGACGACTCCAACATCCGCTCAAACTTCATCTGAAGAATCTCAGAAGAAACGTATGGTTGAGGACTAAACGACACCACCATCTTTTCGAGGACAGCAGAGCTCCTGAGCAGAAACTTCACAAACTGCATTAGGCCATGACTCTCTACTATACATCCATGAATCATCACAATCCTGAGGTGTGTTTGGAGGCATGGAAACTGCGGACGCGTATACCAGAAGATGTCGGCATTGAAGTCATTTTCTATGAGCCAAACGGGATTGTTCCAGAAATTGTTTTGGCAAATTCCCATTGCTTGAAGCCACTCCCGATCATCCTAAAAGTCCAAAAAAAGAATGATGGATTCAAACGGGAAAAGTTTATATACGTCAAAGAGGGAACATTTTCTGGAGAAGGTGTGATGAAAGTCACGAATGATATACATACAGAAGTTATAAGTGATGTTTCTGGTTCAACGTGTATGGTAAGAGACTCCAGGATTGGGGAATTCTTCAGCAAGCTAGCTATTCCCGAGAGGTGCCACTTGGTGAGCCGTGTCTTCAGATTTACCTTCTTGAGATGAGCCCATGAGAGAGCTCTGTCCGTCAATTCCTCAATAGCCAACACCTATGAACACAACGAGAATCAAAGTATGAACTCCAAACTAAAACATAGTATTTGAAGTCAGGGCGGGGGCAAGGGGGTCACTTGCGCCCCCCCCCCCCCCCCCCCCCCCCCCCAAACATCACAACATTTTGAAGAACTACAGTTTCAACCTTAGATTTTGAAGACTAATTCAATTGTGCCCCCTTTGTTATTACAAATGTGCCCCTAAGAAATCTCAATTATGTTCAAAATCTTGAGATATTTTCTATAAAGCCCCTTACACAGAGCTTTCATAAGACTCCTAACCATTCAAAAAAATCTTGCACCCTCTTCTTATAATTCTGGCTCCGCCACTATTTGAAGTAGCTCTTATATGAGGAAAGGGAAGGGGAAAGAAGATAAATACCACAGGTGACGAATACTTGTGCCCTAATAGGCTTTTGATCTTCAGATAAAGTCTACTGATTGCACGGTTTTAAATCTTCAACCCGTCCAACTCAATGGTTACTCGGTGACCCGGACCAGGTCCCGCATCACTAGTTGAGTTATTGTGCTAGTGAGCCTGTCAAACGCAGTCCAACTCCAAACAGTTTTCGTATAACCCCGAAACCGGCCCGAGATTCCTTGAACCGACAGGCTCGGTTCTGTTCGGGCTCGGTTACCGGTTATTCGGTTACGCTTAACCGGCCCGATATTTCACAATACCTCTAACCGGCCCGGACCGTATAACCGTAACCGGGTATACCGGTTCGGTAAGTTCGGTTCGGTTTCGGGCCGGGGCAGGTTAAAATCGATGACGACAACTCAGAATGGTGGGAAATCCATCCGTTGGGGTCGGGGTTTCCGGTTAACCACCGGTGGGCTCGGTTCGGTTTTGGGCCGGGTTCGGTTATCGGTCCCATTCGGTTAATAGCGGGCCGGGTTTCGTGTTGGTTCATGGTTCGACAGAATCGGTTTAAAACTTCAGTCCTGGTTCGGTCCTTTCGGGCTTCGGCTCGGTAACTGCAGAATCGGTTCAAAACCGGGCCGGTTCACTGGTTAACCGGTCCGTTTGACAGCTCTAGCGATTAGTAACTTGGTGATCTAGACAAGTAGGTCCTGCATCTCTAGTTGAGTCCTTGTGCTATTTAGCCGCTGAATTTACCCCGTCCAACTCCTGACGGATTTTGAGTAACTCGGTGACCCAGACTCAATTGACTCAGCCCGGATTCCGAAGTTGTTCATAAACTGGCTGAGTTGGACTGAGTTTAATCAGGTCAATAGCGCAACGGACTCGACCAGTCTAGGTCTCCAAGTTTCACTTAGAATTTGCCTAGGGTTAAGTTTCACTTAGAATTTACCATGAGATATGACTGTTCCAAATCCCCACAATGGCCTCGAAGATGTGTGCTGGGAACCAAAGCGAACATATATCTTTGTTATTTCACTTTACTAAATTTCCATAAAATGAACATTCTGATTTCTGTAAGATAATAACTCCTTTGAAAAAATGATATTTTTTTTTAAAGGAAAGGAAATATAGACTTTAAGAAAAACTGCGAGTACAAATAAAATAGTGTAGAACAAGTGTAATTCATGAAAGGAAGATAATTACCAGAACGCACCAGCCGCACAGAGTGAGCATATTTGCAAGACTAAGTTCCCCAAGAAGCAACCAGATCTTGTAATATTCCAGATTAGAATATCTACCTCCGCGGAAGAAGTCAAGGGTTGCAGTAACAACAGACATCGCATTCTTCAGATTTGCACGTCCTATTGACCCCTCAATCTTGAGTGACCGCAAAGTAGGGCAAGAGATTTCAAATTCCGACGACTCCCCATCTGCAAGAACTACTTCAAAATTCTTCAAGCTTGAAGAAACCAAGTTTAGCTTGTTCAGACCACGGCATCGTATTATAAACAAGTTCTCAACCAAAGGGCATCCCAACAGCATTTCCTCAATCTTGACATCACTCAACAGAATACAAGTCAGAGACAAGGTTTTCAGCGATGGCATGCAAATGGGCTGAATTGGCTTCAGAATGCAGGTCACCAACTTCAGGTCCGTTACCGTAGCACTTGTAAGAACAAAATCAGGCAAGTCGTAACCGAAAAGTGGGCCGTACAAGTTATAGTCCAGCATATCCAATACAAGTACCTTAACTTTCTTTTCCACGGCGTATCCTATCCATGCATCAAGTTTGTGAGATATTATACATGGCTCGGCATAGAAATTCATATGGTAGTAAGGCTGAATAGGCAAAGCTTTGGAGAACTTGAGGCAAAACTTATCTAAGGTAGGTGATTGATGGTGAAGTAATACTTGATCAACAAAATTCAAGAACCGCCTATCATTGGGATGGTTCAACTTTGAACTGTCATGTATGCACGCATTGAATTCCAGTGTTTGGATCGAGGACCAGAGGGGACCAAATGTGCGAAGAAGAACACTCTTTGCTGCATCTTCTATTGGTAAGAAAGAGAGGATGTGGGCGAGGATGGGGTCCGGCAAGGTGCTCAGCCTATCAACTTCGCACACTTTGGCCATCTTAGAATTTCGACTAGTACTTGCCTTGGCCATGTTACCACTTCAGCACTACCACATGATAGAAGGAAAAAATGAGTTAAAACATCTCTATAAAAACATAGCATTAAGAAATATGGAAACAATCAAACAACCATATTCTGAATATGGTAGCATGACAAGGCTAAATGAGTCATTAAAGAAGAATAAAACTAACCATGAAGATCGAGTTGAGATCAAATGGGGATAGGCCCTTTAAAGTTTTCAGATTCTAAAAACTTTGAAGCATCTTACTTCCGAAAATGTGGTTGTTTCCGGCATTGATTTGAAATGGATGCCCTTCTGTGACGCCAGGGGCGGATGCACTAAGGGATAAGGGTTGGCAGTTGCCCCCTTACTTTTGAAAATTTACACTAGTACCCCTATTTTATAGGTTTTTTTAACAAGTACACCCTTATGAAAAATACATTCGTTCCCCGGCTGAAATCAAAAGTTACTAATTGTACCCTTTGACTTGTTTCTTTCCCCGACTGGTTTGATTTCCTAGCTCCGCCAATAGTGACGCGCCGATGACTATACAGACGCCTCTTACCATATCCATACAATTTTAACTTTTATCGTACAAAGACACAGAGAACGCCTAAAGGACTGAAAACTAAATGCCACGAAGCACGCATTGGCCTATTGTTTCGCTCTTGGAAAGTGAAAACAATCCTGTTGTTTCCCCCTTTATGCTTCCGAGTTTGTTGAGTGCCGACAATGTTGCTTTTATGTTTCATTTCTGTAATTTTCAGATAAGACGCCTAAGTTTTATTATTCGTGCATTTCCTATTTCGAAAAGTCTTATCAACATAAGTTACATAATTAAAAATTTCCTCCACGTATGACGTATCTCCCTGAAATGCTATTAGAAACAACCTCCCTAATAGCTAAAACAAAGTCTAAAACCCTCATTTCAAGGTTTAAAGCAATTTAGTCCGTCTGATGGCAAAACTCAACCCCCATTCTAAATCATAAACTTAGAAACGTCACTCATATTCTGTATTATATACACACACATAAGACCAGAAATGGCTTCAAACAAACTGTTTTCGACTGTATTGGAAAAAACCCATTTCAGATTTTTGCAAATCAGGGCCAACAACATACTCAAATGAGCTAGAAATCACCTGACCTAACCTAACAACAGATTCAGATCAAGATAGCAAAAGCACTTTTTTGCCAATTGGAAAACCCAGATCAGATATTACCAAATCAGGGCCAACAACATACTCAAATGAGCTAGAAATAACCTGACCCAACAAAATTCAAAACAAGGTAGAAAAACCAGTTTTTTTTTTTTTTTTTTTTTTTTTTTTTTTTTTTTTTTTTTTTTGCGAAATGGTAAAACCCAGTACAGATTATTGCAAATTGGGGGGTAAATCAAGCGATGCAATATCCTATATGGGTAAAACCCAGTTCAGATTTCTGAAAATTGGGGCTAGAATCACATGATGAAATATAGACCAATCAAAAACATTAAGGGGGCTATCAATGGATTTGATCAACAAATGATTTACCTTTATTCCTATGGATAGATAGATATCACTCTACGACCACAGCATCAGAAACCAACAGCAATGGAGTATTCAATCAACTACGAACAGTAGGATTCGCCATTTTGGTGGATATTGGGACTTGCGTGCTTCTGCTACTGATGATTTGGTCGTCGTCTGCTACTGTTTGAATCAGAGTGGGTTTGTCATTTTGCTAAATTGCATCCACAGTACCCATAATTTCTCTTCCGTATGAATTTAGTACTGTAGGTTCAATTGCAGCATACGTGGTGCTCATACTTACAAATGATGCATTGAAATAGCCAACTCTAACTACCATTCATATATTGTGACAGATCCTATGAAAAGACAAATATACCCTCCCGATCGAGTACCCGACTCTAACTACCATCCATGTATTGTGACAGATTCATATGAAAAGACAAATTTACCCGACTTTATCTACCGTTCATATATTGTGACAGATTCATAGGAGCCACCTACGACGAGTCTTATTCCAGCCTTCAAACTACTTAGTCCCCTGATAATCGTGTGAGTTGATGTTTGCGAATGGGCCGTGTCTCATAGTCTCAGTGAGGTGACATGGCATGTTCTGGTATGCACTGGGGAATTGTTGAATGACCATGTGTCTGCTACTTATGGGTCCACGAGGATGCGGACCAACACCGTATTTTGGGATATCTACACTAGATATCACTCAGTTTTTGTAATTGTTAATTACGAACCTACATGTCATGCACAAGAATGGATCAAACTGGAATTAATTGCTCATTACTTACAGTAAAGATCAATAATGGTTTTCGGACTTAAATACAAACTATTATAACTGTTAAGATTAAAAAGAAAATTATTTGCTCTCATCCCTATTAATATCGTTGTACTGTAGCAACAGTTCTTGTGCTTATAAGGCACTATTCCGGTATGATACATAATAGCTAGAGTTTTAAGAGAGAGGTTCGAGTCGTCCGAGTTCAATAGATTTCGTGAGACGATATCATTCGTCTTCTTCCAGCAGACTAGCACGGGCTAAGATAGAGTCTAGCTCAGATCATTCGTGTGGATACCATAGAGGCGCTGCAACTTTCAGCGTTCGTGATCGTCGCCGGTCAATGCGACTGAGGTAAATCTCTAAGCATCAGATTATGTTCATTCACATGGGGTTCTTGGTGAATTTTAAGCAAAACTTGTTATATCCGCTGCGTCTGATGCCGAAAACCTAACAAGGTTTCTAAATTTGTGAATCAGCATATACACGTAGAGAAATGCTAGACTCAACTCATGACCCTTGACCTGAGACTCGCGCAGGTCAATATTTTACCTAAAATTGTTTAATCTTGCATGTAGACATGACTTTTTTCAATTATGAAAGGACGATTTTTTGTCTATCTGATAATTGAATGCTACATTTCTTCTCAATATGCATGAAATTGAGAAATAAGCTTATATAAACACGAAGTTACAAACTTTATATTTACAAGTTCTAGAATTAAGCTCAACTTAATTCTTTTTGTTTATTTATTTTTATCATACTCACATCAAACCACTTATTTGAAGTAACCGTGTTCAAATTTTCGAAGTTAAATTCATTATAAATGAACTCGAAAACAAGCTCCTCATAAAATGAAAAGGAAACTTGCGAATTATCAAGTTTGGTCTGTATGATATTTACTTAGTCAGAATCATGGTTGGTATTTCCAATTCATGGTCATAGCAGTCTAGTACTATCTTTTGATATAGCTCTAACATTACACCAGAATTTGAAGGTGGGTGACTTTAGATCTTATTTTCCCATGCACTAACAATGAAAAACCTAAAAAACGCACATTAGGTATGCTTCGAATTAACTCGTTAAACCCGACCCGCGGGTCTACAGGCTTGACTGATTCACACGAGTTTGCTACGAGTTTTTTACATGTCAGGTTTCTTAGCGGGTCAACCCAATTTCTTATGTGTACTCTTTAACACATTTAACTCGCTGCTCAACTCGTGGATTTGACAACCTCTGTTCCATGTGTTATGCGATGCTTAGTTCCACTAGCTGGATATTGAGATCAGCAAGTAGCAATGTTCCCATAGTCACACATGTACATCTTGGCCTTGAGGTTGGTTTTCGGTACGTTCCCGTTGGTGCAAATAGGAATAACTAGGTTTAAATCTACTAGCGAAATACTACCTCAGTCTCGCCAACATTCACCAACTAATTTGGTCTCGCCAATATTCACCAACTAATTTGGCTAACAGTGATACACAAATTAACTAATTTTTTCAAGAATATGGTTAATCTTTTTATAGACCTTTCTCAACACTGCAATATTATGAAAAGTTAGCAAATTTTTGTATCACATAACTAGCTAGATTTGTCAGTCAAAGTGACCTCTCTAAAGTCAACTGAAAACTTTCCAGCAAAACATGCCAAAGTAGAATTTAATGGCAACCGAGACAAATGTCACACAAGGACATCTGGCAGAAATGAGTGTTAACATCAGTATAGGTTAACATGTCTTAAGAACTGCTTAATCGAAACGTAACAGTGAGGAGGTTTCAACAGCAATGTATATTATTTAGCCATCTTTAGAAACCAAAGAAGATCCCTTCAAAATAGTTCATGTTTCAACAGCAATGTATATTGTTTAGCCATCTTCAGAAACCGAAGAAGATCCCTTCAAAATAGTGCATGTTAGCGATAATGTCGCTAGATAATAATAGCGAATACAAAAACAGGCCATAGATGGCATAATACTGCAAAACAGTTGAAAAAAGGCTCTCTATGCAGCTTTCAGCAGCTCTCTCATAAACCTGGAGATGAGAACTGGATTGTAGAATTAGAAGAGGCTCTATGCATGCTTAGTAACTTCTGAGAGAAGTGTAGAAGATCAACCGGGGTTGGATGCGCGTCCTCCTCTACATAACGATCCTTCTTTGCGACGATTACCATTTTATTCAAGACCATTGCCTTCTTCAGAAGAAACTCTATTAGTTTTACCGCATATGGTGTTGTTACTGAGCCAATAAGCGTGATAGTCCTGAGATGGTGTTGCAGACAAGGGAAATCGCCTTTTTCTGAGTTCACGTAGTTCTCCCCATCAAAGTCGTGTAACTGCATCCACGCGTCCTGGTTCTATAAAACCAAAGCAGAATGAGTCGAGCAAGAAAAGGTATGTACCAAATAAGCACAAATCAATAGACACAATGCATACTAGAAGACCCACTTCGTGTATCACAAAGTCGTAGAAACCCAGAATTCAACGAACTTCATAACATGTTATTTCACATAATGATATTTCTGCACGTAGATTTGTAAAGAAGGTCAAAGGAAACACCTCATTTGCGGACACAAGTGACCTCAAGGCCTGTTTCCACTCTCCACAACGGTACATAACACCCCTCAAGGGTCCCAAGTTAAATATGGTTATATGCAAGTGGTGCCCATCATCAAGTTCGGGTTTTTAAAGAATTTTAGATGCCCAACCTCGGTTGCTGATTTTTTTTTTTTTTTTTATTGAGAATCTGATTGTGAGTCAACTTTGATAAAAAAAACTGCTCTACTACAGAGAGTAGCAGTTATCAAGCTCTACAACATTGGAAAGATGCACGAATCTATTTCCAACCCAATTCGACCAGAGTTTTATATAGGGAGATGAGACAATCTCTATATATATAAGCAAGGAAATGAAGAAGGAAATGACGAAGCTCAATCTCCTTATTCCACGTGAGATATGAGGACTCGAAACACCATATATGTCAGGTTACTTTTCTAGAGTGGCATGTGTAAGCCAATCAAATCTCTCCAAGTAGATTTCTGGTGACATGTGATCTAACCATGTGGATATTTTGTTTATATGGCATTATACATGTATTGCGAATGACACTTCATGCCCTAATCTTTCTACCTTCCCATTTCCCCCAGTAAATTTTCTTATGTGCCTTGAGATACTTACGAAGACTTAAGCATCACCCAACTATAAATACTGAATTTTGTTTCTCTCCCTCTTCTTCTAAGACGCTTGCAGTGGCTGAACCAGATGACGGGATAAAGAACCCACGGCTATGCTACTACTCAATATCTTTCTTTTTTGAATAAAGCTACTACTCAATTTCTGTGGGTAACGTTTGGGGCAAGTAAGTCCAACTCTATCTTCTCAGTTTCTCTTCCTCTTGCCTCTTTTCTGAATTCCTACTTCGTTTCTGAATTCCTATTAACGGGTGCATAATCCTCTGGTACTCTTGAGACGGTCTGAGTTTCAACAAGATACCACACTGACACTGAACCAAAATACCACAACAACAACTAGGCAATGGCTTATAATTAGCCAATTTATCCCAGAAACCCTTCAATTTAGTGAAGTACACTGTCACAGACAAGCCATCTTGTTTTACCATTGAAATTCATGAGTCAATTGAAACACTCTAGGTAAATTTCCATGGGAGAATATTTCAATTAGGTCTAACCATACATCTCTTGCTGTGGATCTACAAACCACATTACTCACTATATCCTTACAAATTGATTTCAAAAGCCATGATATAACCTTAGTTGTCACACCTAAGTCACAGTTGTCACAATTGAGGATCCTCAATCGTACCATCGACAAAATCAAGTTTGTTCTTAGCTCTCAAAGCAAAAACTATAGACTTATGCATGTATAGAAATTTCCTCCTCAGAAACCAACACGACACTTGGATTATCTGAATTGTGCAGAAAATAGGGAGAAACGACATCAAAACTTGTACCATAGGTCAACCTCAAACCAGTTGCAGGCAATGACCGGTTTCCTATCTAAATTTTGAAAACTTAATAATTTCCTTGATAATCTTTTGTCAAATAAAATGCAGAAAACAGTGTGCGGCAAAAATGCTCCAACACACACCGGAGAAACAAGTAAGCAATTATTCTCTCTAAGTGTTCAAATTACTAGACATAGGATGATGCAAAGCATGAGATGATCCAGGAAAATAAACTCCCTAATATTCATTGTGATCCTGTCTTTCTTTCTTTTTCATATATGAATCTTTTTTTACGAATCTTTTTTTAATTTACTTAGATAATGTTCATAGAAGTCACCTATGGTGAACCTCAAGCTCGCACATTTCTAAAGTTGCATGCACACCATAGTTGACAAGACTTATAAATCTTTTCCGAAAAATTTGGCAAATTGAGACATGTTCCACGAACCAAGATGACACTAACGATTATATAGCATTACGTTATTCTACATTTTGTGCTGCATCTGCATGATGACAATAATTTGAAGCTGTCGTTTAGTAGGTCAAACCATAGTTGAAAATTCCGTTCTGTTCCAGTGTGTAAGGACTCTAACGAGCGGAACACTCCGTTTTGGAACAATAGCAGAAAAGATATGATGGGGTTCTGTCCAGTCAACAAAATCCAATCCGTTGGTGTTTGTTGCCTCCCATTTTCGTCAGGTCCAGGCTGGAACACTTGAAAACCAGAACTCTATCTACCAATACTTTTTCAGTTTTTTACCTTTTTATGGTAATTTTTTCTAAATTTTTTCAACATCTAATTTTTCAACATAAAAAAATACCATCTTATTATTTTATCGATTGGGGTCCAAATTTGTACTGGTCAAATTATTAATTTCATAGAGGTTATTAATTTATCGAGTATTAACTTACAGGGGTTTTACTGTATTCCTATTCTTGGAAGGTTGTTCTATGATAAATAGGATGTGTACTTTATGAAATATCCGTAGTTATCAAGAATTTTTGTTTGTTTTCAAATTATTCAGACTGAATTTGTATTTGATATCTCGACATCGTGCTCCTTGACTCTCGAGCAAATATCGTTGGGCTAGCTCCACCATAATGGCATGCCTGCGTGGTGGGAGAAATATTTAGAAATTGGTGCACCATCTGACTAATGCACGTTTGTTAAAATTCTGATTAGCGAGTCCCACCACGCAGGAATGCCACATGGTGAGGCTAGCCCTGATGAATACTTTCTCGTGACTCTCCCACAAATCATGTGACAATGCCAAGTCAATTTATTCAATACCTACATCACAGTCAATTATTTTCCTCTGTTCTCATTTGTGTGGCCTCTCAGACATTCTATTATAATATCTCTTTCGTTTGCCTCTGTTTAAAAAAAAAAAAAAAAAAAAAAAAAAAATCTACAGGGGTGTCTAAATATAATAATATCAGTGTAACTGAAACCTTTTAGAATGTTTTTGTCAGTGTATTTCAAACAATGCATATTAATGTAGAACCAATATTTCTTTCTCCTTTTTTTGTTAATTAGAGTTGTTTTGTACAAGTCTTAATACAGTTATATATCAATTAAGTTGTTACTGAACAAGGATCGACTAGGCAAAAATTTGCTTGTACATTTCTCTAAATAAACAAACCAATCCAATGATTTGATCATTTAATAAAGAACTGAAAAAATCCATTTGTTTGTTTATTTTCCTCGTCCATTTTTTCGACATATCTTTCATATAGACCTTCATGTTATAACTAATACTTGAAAAACTGAAAATGAGTTTAAAATCTCATTTTCGATGTCTCCACCCCATGCCTTGTGGTTTTTCCAGTATGAACTCTGAAAAATAATACGAAAACCGCATTGCAATGTCAATTCACCACTTTTCAGAAAATCTCGTGCCATAAACAAACATGAGATTTTCAATGTCATCAAATCCCTTATCTCATGGCATGAACACTGAAAATAATACGAAAACCTCGTGACAAAAAATTCTTATTTTCAATGTCACATCATCGGTTAATGCATTGGTCATTTTATCAGCTTCTTGAAAACTTGAGCTCGTATATCATATTCCAGACAACTCAGATTTGACAAGATTTAATGAAATTAAAAATCAAACAATCATGTCATTTGATTAAGATATATTTTAAGCAAATCAAACTCGAAAAGAGATATTCAATCCGGTTTGGTCAGTAAGCATATGAAATATGACTGTTCAAGTTTATTACTACAACGTTCGACAAATCATGAAATTGCACCCAAATAAAAAAATTAAATATTATGTCGTACAGAAGATGTTTGATGGAATATATATAAACACATTTTTTGAGAAACATAATTTTTTTCTCTTAAACTTGTAGACTTGTAGTAGTAGAAAATGGACTGTTAAGCACTACTGGATCAATGGTGTTGGGTGGAACTGGAATTTCATCACCCCTTACCTCAACTCTCAACTGTGCAATCTCATCTCCTTTCATATTGTGCAAGAGGGGGAGGATAGTATGGACACTTACAGTTGGATCCCTAACTCAAATGGTGCCTTTACCGTCTCTTCTGCTTACAAACTTTTAAACAAAGAGCATCATCATGATATGGAGGACAGGAACTGGGGAAGACTTTGGAAATCCCAAAACTACCCTAGAGTTAAACACCTCCTTTGGCTCTTGAGAAACGAGAGATTAATCACAAATGATCTGAAGTGCAGGAGAGGCATTACTGAATCCAGTGGCTGCCCTTTCTGCTCCTGCAGCTGCGAAACTTCTCTACATGCCATTAGGGACTGTGGCTATGTCCAAGCCATCTGGAAAGCTCTAGTTCACCCCAACAAAATGACAGATTTCATGATTCTTCCTACCAAACCCTGGATTGATCAAAACCTCACTGGGAATTGGGGGAAATTCAGACAGGAGAATTGGACCAATATCAATGAGATGCCCCAACAACCAAGACTGATCTTGGACTAAACCCCCTCCAAACCAGCTGAAGATAAATGTGGATTTCTCTCCCTCCTACCAGGTTCATCCCAACACGGCTGCTGGTGTTTGCAGAGATGCCTCTGGAAATTGGTTATGGGGTTTCACTACTACCATGGATACCAACTACATCACCACTCAACAAGGTGAATTGTATGCTATTCTACTGGGTTTGAGAATGGCCAAAAGGAAAATGTGCAGTGATTTCACCCTAGAATATGATGCTAAGGAGGTCATCCAAAGCATCACAAATCATACTCAGAGCTCCAACAGCCAGCTCCCCATTCCAGAAATCACTCATCTCATCCAGGAGCTGCACTGCAACTTGAGTTTCATCTTTAGAGAGGCTAATCTAGTGGCTGACTGTCTTGCCAAGTCCACCAATCTCCAAAGCCCTCATTTTGAAGAATTCAGCACCCCTCCCCTCTTCTGTGAGGACTTGGTGTCTGCTGATAGTGTAGGTCAGGTTTCTGTTAGGTTTGTTTTTTAGGGCCTGAGGCCCTCCTCTGTACCAAAAAAAAAAGTAGTAGTAGTAGTAGAAAATAAAATTTCCTTGAAGAAAATAACTAAAGAAAATAATCAAAGAAATGTATAACAATAAGAAATTGGGTTGAGAGAAACAAATTGAGAAATGAAGAAAGAAAACACTAGTGTGTCACGTGGTGAGGAGATGCAGAAGAAAGGTGGGTTTCTAAGGACCTAACGCGGAACAATTGTGTAGCATGACTCGTTTGAAAATATTGAACTGATCTTTTGTGATTGCTTTTATTTAAATTTGTACTCTATCCCTTTGGTAGATTCCCTCGAATTGTGAAGTTAAACTCGCTTATGTATCTTAAGGTGGATTCCTTTCGTGGCGAGCTCAGGTACGGTATGTTAGAGTGGATTCTCCAAGTGATATCTTATCATTAGAAGGGTGAATCGACATATCCTGAAGTGTTTCCTTTTTAGATACCGTTTCCTAAGACAAATCATCATCAGTACAAGTGCGAAAGAACTCATTTAGCAGCATGCCCGACGTAAAAGAGAAATGCTACGTAATATGAAAGTTTTACATACCAACATAATGCTTTCCCAGCCTTCGCCTGTGGTTATATATATGGTAAGAGACTCCAAGTTAAGTGAATTCTTAAGCAAGCTTAATACTCCTGCGATATGCCATTTGGTCGAAGGCATTTTTTTTACCACAAGGCTCTTCCAACCGAACGTTGGCCACTTCATATTCATAAACTTCACTATAGTAAAAACCTGCGATAACACAAGAGCATCAACTACTTTCTACATAGAAAAAGGAGGAAATTAATTGACATCCTGTGGACAAGGATAGATATCAAATGGTATTACTGCACCCAAAAAAAAGATATCAAATGGTATTACTGCACCCAAGAAACACACATGGGAGAGAAGGGAAATCATTTCTCATCGAGGATGGTCACAACATCTGTACGTCCACAAGCGAGCAAGCTCTCAACTAATGCCCCATTTCAGCCTCTTAATTAAGAATTGTTCAAATTTGTAAAGAATTTTGAAACTACGAGATGTTACCTTACAGAAAAGCAATGTTCTATCAGATATTCATATGTTTCCTTCTAATCGTCCATATAAATTTAAGCTCAATTAGCTTTAGAACGGTTGAGGGAGACAGTAGTCAACAAACCTATGATGCACGGGAACTCCATGTACGGTGACGTCCCCGTTCCGAGAACGTCCCGGACTCCGGAACTCCGCCGGAACGCCACATGGTGTTCCGGTAAAAGTAATGAGTCACTTATGAGGAACTTCCCGGAGACGTGTTCCCCCTTTTCGGAACATTTTGGAGACATCCCTGAGTATAAAATAACACTCAGTTGTCTTTTAATAAATTCAAAAAGATAAGGGTTGCTGCTTGTAAATAAAATATGATATATATTACTAATCCTATCAAGATTCCCGAGCCCAATCTAAACTCTAGCCACTTATCCTTAAACGGAGATAGTAAATATGGATACTTTCAAGACTTCCAAACGACCTCAAAGACTTCGTGGAACTCTTATTTCTCAAGTACCTCCACATACTATTATAGACTAAATGTGTCCCCCTTGTATTGATCTTAATTAATGTCTTTCAATTTTATCTAGTGTGTATTTATGTATTATTTGCATTAGAATACATTGTGTGTGTATCTATTGATATATGTATATATAAATATTTTTGCCGCTCCCTCGACGTTTCGTCTCCCCAATTTCTGAAAATTGCCGTTCCAGCGACCCCGTCCCCGTTTGTCTCGTTCCCGTTCCCGTTTCATTGCTGCATAGCAACAAACTTTGAAGTGCCACAAGCCCGAGAAATTATTCATTGGGGCTAGCTCCACCATAGTGGCATGCCTACGTGGTAGGGCAGGCCAATCAGATTTTGACAAATATTCATAAATTGGTGGGTTCCACCTGACTAATGTACATTTGTTAAATTCTTATTGACGTGTCCCACCTCCGCGTGGTGAAGCTAGCCCCAATGAATACTTTCTTCACAAGCCCACAAAATTTGGAAAGTGATTATTATTAAGGGGGTATTTACAGCACAAGGACCAGCTTGCACTTTTTACTGCTTGAAAATTTTCTTGGACCACTAACTTGACACAAGATAATTGTTTATAAATTTGTAGCACCATATAACTCATAGTTCAAAGCACAAAGCACCACTGTGTTGACTTCGATGTGCAAGCCAGATTATTTGTATCCATAGGTAGTTAGATACGAATATAAACATAAACATGTCAACTAGTAAAATATCTACTAGCAAAGTCAAAATCATTATCAACATTCAACAGTAAATTATTGTAATAGGATTACAAAGGCACAGAGCAGCATTAAAACTAATACCAAATATGATCCATGTCAAGTAGCACATTAGACATCATGCTTTTTGCAAGAAACTAAGGTTGATAGAGTCATTGGTATGCCCGCGCCCCTTTTGCTAATTCCATATATATATTAAGCATGCTGTCACAGAGAATTTAGCCCTCTAACTACTACCTAAATTCCTTGAACTCAAAATGCCCAACTAGGAAAAAAAAAGAATATCCATCATAATTCAACTAGAAACAGGATGAGTTAAGAAATTAAGTATTAAATTGCATACCATAATACACCATCGACACAGTGTAAGAACCTTAGATGTACTAAGGTTCTTGAGAAGCGTTTTGATAGAATCATATACTCTGCATTCATGTCCAAAATAAGAGATACGGAGGGAAGCGTCAACAACAGATCGTACTTTCACTAAGTCAGCCTGCTCTATCCACCCAGCGATTTCCAATGATACAAGATAAGGGCACGAGATCATAAGTTTCTTTTGCTGCGAAGATGCAAGAATAATCTTCAACTTCTTGAGGTTAGGGTTGCTAAGATTTAAAGCACTCAGACCACAAGATTCCATCAGAGACAGTTCTTCAAGCAAAGGGCACCCAACCAATATGTCCTCCATAGTCTTGTCACTTAAAGTTGTATATCCAAGTGATAGAGTTTTCAGAGACTTAAGTTGAATCTTGCCTCGTGGATTGATGTCACATGCAACCAGTTTAAGCTCTGTCAAACAATTGCTACGTAAAGCAACACTTGGCAATATAAAGTTCGCACCTGGCTCCAAAACACCACATCCCTTTAAATCCAAACAGAGAATCTTAACGCTTTTCCTAATGGCAAACTGAACCCAGGAACCAATTTCACTAGCCATCCGCTTCTTTTTATCGATCTCTTCAGATCCTTCTTCAGAATCTGAAGAGATGTAGAACCGGAAATGAAACCTGAGACGGAACTCCTGAATTTGGGGACTCTCATTATGAATGAGAACATTATGGATGAGACTCAACAATTTCTCATCATATTCCTTAACATCGAACTCAGGATCATCACAATCGTGGTACTCACACTGATTGAAAGACAGACACTGAACATTTTTCCACAGATGCGCATACCGCGGAAGCAGCATCGTCACCATGAGTTCTTTGGTTGAGAGAAAGGAAAGAATATGATGAAGGATTGAGTCAGGTAAACTGCTTAAGCGGTCTGGTTCACCTTCCGACGTCTTCTGCATCTTTGAACTGCTCATATCTGCAAGAAAATTAGCTGATTCATTCAGTGAGCAAACTAGACTGGCAAAACAATACATTGAATTAATACCTGGTCCATTATAATGAGGCCAATATATCTACTTCACAATTATAAGAAAAGAGAACCAAATAGGAAATCTTAACGAAGTGATTCTCTCGACCACATTATTATAAAATTGGATACAGAAACCAGTCTTAACATTCATAACAATGCATAACCAGAAAATACAGGACATCTGACGTCAAGATTAGGCTATGATGCACGGGACTCCATGTACTGTGACGTTCCCGTTCCGGGAACGTCCCGGACTCCAGAACTCCGCCAGAACTCCACGAAACGTTTCCGGAACCCCACATGGCGTTCCACTAAAAGTAATGAGTCCGGAACTTATGAGGAACTTCCCGGAGACGTGTTCCCCCTTTTCAAAACACTTTGGGGACATCCCTGGGTATAAAATAACACTCAGGTGTCTTTTAATAAATTAAAGAAATATAAAGGATGCAACTTGTAAGTAAAATATGATATATATTACAAATCCTATCAAGATCCCCGACCCCAATCTAAACCGTGGCCACTTATCCTTAAACGGAGATAGTAAATTTGCATACTTTGAAGACTTCCAAACAAACTCAAAGACTTATGGAACTCAGATTTCTCAAGTATCTCCACATATTTATAGAGTAAATGTGTACTCCTTGTATTGACCTTAATTATTGTATTTCAATTTTGTCTAGTGTGTAATTATGTATTATGCACGTTAAAATACATTTTTGTGTGTATCTATTGCTATATGTATATATATAGATATTTCTGCCGTTCCCCCGACGTTTCGTCTCCCCAATTTCTGATAATAGCCGTTCCGGCGTCCCCGTCCCCTTCGCGGTTTCGTCATATCCCCGTTCCCGTTTCCGTGCTACATAGAGATTAGGTTAACACACGTATTATATTTGTTTCATTCAGTATGGAAAGCAAATTGTCTCCTAAATGAATGAATCATTAGCAACCCAAGTCTGGAAGAAGTAAATGAACCATCAGGAACCCATAGATTATACACAGAGACATGGCAATCTAATGAATGAACCATTAAGAACCCAATTCTAGAAGAAACTAAATGAAAACCAGAAACATGAAAGATCTAGTCCAGTAACCATTCACAACCCAAAAGATAATTCAGCAGACTCATCAAAATCAATCTTTGAAATCTGCAAAAAAAAAAAAAAAAAAAAAAAAAAAAAAAAAAAAAAGTGGTATTTTTTCTCCACAAATGAATATCAAACGAGATTTCATAAACATATGAACATATGAAAACTACAAAAATGTGGTCTTTTTTTACTCAGATTGTCATTCTCGTTCTGATACCCTAAACCCACAACATAAAAAAACCCGGGACCCACATAAATGGAAACCCTAACTGGACTAAGAACACCATGATCGCCACAAGACCTACTACATTTTTGATTAATCGATGGGCAAACTGCCTAGAGAGATCGGAAATGAGATCCGTACCTGATCGATCATCGCTGGATCGATCCATTGCCGTCCACCCTTCCCGCCAATTTCCACCCTAAACCCTCCAGAACCAAAAGGAGAGTGATAAATGTGATGATCAGGAAGAAGAGTATAGTTTACGCTTTCTACTCCATTTTTTTAAAATATTTTTTGGTACTAGTAGAAGAAGACTGGACTTGTATCAATGGGCCTAAAGAGCCCAAACGAATTACAACAGAAAACCCCTTGTTACTTGTTAAATTGTATCATTTTCGTTATCTAAATCAATGTCATTTCTCATTTATTTTTTGCGGATGATGCTTTGCTTTTCATGCAAGCTGCTATAAAGGAATTTCAGGTTGTGATGAAGATCATGAATGAGTTTTGTCAAGCTTCTGGAATGGTGATTAATGTTCAGAAATGTGGGTCCTTGTTTTCTCCAAATACCAATACTGATACTACCTCCGTTTCTTCTCTATCCCACCCGTTTGACTTTTGTCACTATTTACTGTGCCACTTTGACCTGGTGATTTGTGTAGCAAAACGATGAAACTTTCTGATATTTTTTTAATGCCGTTATAGAGTAAAAGTTGCTCTATAACACAGTGAAAAAATTATCAAAAAATCGCATCGTTTTGCTATCTAAATAACCTGGTCAAAGTGACCCCGGTACGAGTCTAAAACTCAAATCGGTGTGATAGAGAAGAAACGGAGGTAGTATTAAAGAAGCCATCCTTAACATTGCAAACTTCCCTTCAGTGGAACAGAACTCCAAATATTTAGGGATGCCTTCTTTTTGGAGCAGAGCTAGAAGTGATTGCTTACAATTCTTAAATGATAGAGTTGAAGATAAGGTTCAAGGTTGGAAGTTGCACAACTTATCTCATGTTGGAAGGGAGATTTACATTAAATCAGTGGTAATGGCATTGCCAAGTTATGTTATGAGCTGTTTTCATTTTCTAAAAAAGCTTGTGAAGAAGATGGTTGGGCTTATGAGAAACTTCTGGTGGGGTAGTAAACTGAATGAAAGAAAGATTTATTGGAAAAGTTGGAGTGATTTATCTAAGTCAAAGAAGGAAGGTGGTTTAGCCTTTAGGGTTTTGAGAACTTTCAATTTAGCAATGCTGGCTAAAAATTGTTGGAGAATTTTGCAAAATCCTGAGTCCCTCTGTGCAAAAGTTCTAAAAGCTATTCACTTTCCAAATAGTGATCTTCGTAGTGCTAAAATGGGGTCTAACCCCTCATGGACTTGGAGGAGTTTTATCGGAGGGTTAGAAGTTCTGAAGAAAGGTGTGTGTTGGAGAGTAGGCAATGGTAGATCTATTGATATTTTTAATGATTGCTGGATTCCGAATTTTCATCCTCAAAAAGTTGATAGAAGCATCACTTCTACAATTTTTGGGAAGGTGGAGGAGCTATTAGATGAACATACAAGAACTTGGAAGGTCAGTTTCATTTGTGAAAATTTCCCTCCCAACATTACTAGAGAAATAACTGCTATTCCTCTTTCTTGGGTTTCTAAAGAAGATCAATATTTCTGGGTTCATAGCTCTGCTGGTAAGTATACTGTGAAGTCAGGGTCCCATATTGCTAGAAATATGTTCTGGTCAGCTGCTTATCAAGGAAAGAGAGGTTTTAAGGAGTATTATTGTAAAAGGAATTTTGGGTAAGGTTGTGGAATTTAGATCTTCCTCCTAGAATCATAATGTTCTGGTGGAGGATTACAAACAATGCTTTGGCTATTGGAAGTAATCTTTTCAAAAGGGGCTGTGGTAACTCTAGTTTCTGCAGAATCTGTGAAGACAAGAAAGAAAGTAGATGGCACATGTTGTTGGGTTGTGATTGGACTAGAACGGTGTGGTTAAATGTAGGTTGCAGATGGTTTGAGTTGGATAAAGAAATTCATGGTTTTTCTAAATGGAAAATGTTGATGTTTAAACAAGATGTGGAATGTGAACAGATCCAAAAGAAATTTGGGTTTCTGGAGAAGATTGTTCTAACTTGTTGGTGAAAGTTTGTGAAATTGTCCTCTCCGGACTTCAGAATTTCATTAGCAATATAAACAAAGCTGGTACAATACTAATTACAGTTTAGTCCCTAAACTAAGTATGAACTATCGCTATTACACCCCCGCAGTCGGAGCGGGAGAATGATGAACGTTCAGACTGGAGCGGAACCTTTCAAATAACTGGCGAGGCAGACCTTTGGTGAAGATATCCGCATACTGGAAATCAGCGGGTATGTGAAGAACCCGAAGTTGGCCGAGACGAACTTTTTCCCGTACAAAGTGAAGATCGATCTCAATATGTTTCGTGCGTTGATGCTGAACCGGATTACCCGATAAGTAGACGGCACTAACATTGTCACAATAGCAGAGTGAGACCTTCGGAGGACGAACCTTAAGCTCAAGAAGAAGATTGGGAAGCCAACAGAGCTCAGCAACAGCGTTGGCCACGCCACGGTACTCGGCCTCGGCGCTAGAACGAGAGACAGTAGCTTGTCGTTTGGACGACCAGCTGAGAAGGTTGTCCCCAAAGAAGGTGCAAAAACCGGAGGTGGAGCGACGTGTGTCCGGGCAGCCTGCCCAATCCGCATCAGTGTAGGCCGTGAGACCCGTGGAGGCGGTAGCAGAGATGTGAAACCCAAGGTCAAGAGTGCCACTCACATAGCGAAGCACGCGTTTCAACGCGCGCAAGTGATGCTCTCGAGGATCATGCATGAAGAGACAGATATGCTGAACAGCATAAGAGATGTCCGGACGAGTGAAGGTAAGGTACTGAAGCGCACCTGCTAAGCTGCGGTAGAGAGTGGGATCATCAACCGAAGGTCCGGAACCCGCGGTGAGTTTGGAGCCAGTCTCAACCGGAGTGCTAACGGGCTTACAACCCACCATCGATGCACGGTGAAGAATCTCAGAGGCATACTGACGCTGTGAGAGAACCATACCAGAAGTCGTCCGAGTGACAGCAATGCCCAGAAAATGATGTAGAGGTCCAAGATCGGTCATAGCAAACTCAGTCGAAAGCTGAGAGATAACCCGCTGCACAACTGTAGGAGAGGACCCTGTAATGATGATATCGTCAACGTAGAGGAGCAAGTAGACAATATCTGATCCGTGACTGTAGACAAACAGAGACTCATCGCATCTACAACTGGAGAATCCCACAGAGCCGGTGAGAAAAGTAGCAAAGCGCTGAAACCACGCACGAGGTGCCTGCTTCAGCCCATACAGGGACTTACGTAACCGGCAGACATGATCCGGATAACGAGGATCCCGATAGCCTGGTGGCTGATGCATATAAACAACTTCATCGAGATCACCATGTAGGAACGCATTCTTGACATCCAACTGACGAATGGGCCAAGAATGCGAGACAGCAATAGTGAGAACAGTGCGGATGGTGGCCGGTTTGACCACAGCGCTAAAAGTCTCATCACAATCAACCCCCACTAACTGAGACTTGCCATTTGCCACTAGACGAGCCTTGTACCGCTGAAGAGTACCATCGGCCCGAAACTTGTGACGGAACAACCAAAGAGCCCGAAGAATGTTTGCCCCAGACGGGCGAGGAACCAACTCCCAAGTCTGATTCGTGATCATGGCCTCAAACTCATCATCCATTGCAGCTTTCCAGTGTGGGTCCGAAAGGGCAGACACATGGGATTTGGGCAAGGGAGACAAAGTAGAGGGAGACTGAGCATGAAGGGTGAAACGGGTTATGGGTTTATGGATACCGTGCTGGGCTCGGGTTCTCATCTGAGGAGAGAGGGGTGGAGTCGGTGGGTTAGGAGATTCTGGTGCTGGAGATAGCGGAGAGACCGTGACAGGTGGGGAGGCAGGAGGCTGAGGAGAAGCCTGAGGTGGAGGAGCCTGAGGTGGAGTCGAGGCAACATGAGGAGGTGCGGCGGGGCGACGAGTGTAGTGAAGAGGGAAGGGTGGGGTTAGCCGAGAGGGAGCAGAGGGGTTCTGAGTATGACCGGACAGATCTATAGGAGGAAGACCATCGTCGGGGTCAGAGACAGTATGCCCCGGAAGTGACACGGAACCCGATGTGGCAAACGGGAAGACATGCTCATCAAATGTAACATGACGAGAGATGTGAATGCGACCAGTAGAGATGTCGAGACACCGATATCCACGAAAGTTTGAAGGGTAACCAAGAAACACACATCGAGTGGACCGAGGGGCAAGCTTGTGGGGAGACACAGCAGTCAGATTAGGGTAACACAAACACCCAAAGGTACGAAGATGATCGTATGTGGGAAGACGATGATAGAGAATGGTGGTAGGAATACCACCGTTGAGAGCTTTGGTAGGGAGAATGTTGTGGAGATAGACAGCAGTGAGAACAGACTCAACCCAGAAGCGAGGAGACATGGATGCCTGAGAGAGAAGGGTACGAGATATGTCATTGATACGACGTATCATACGTTCGGCTTTGCCGTTTTGAGGAGACGTTTGCGGACAAGCAAATCGAAAAACAAGGCCACTGGACTTGGCGAACTCATGAAACACAGAGTTGTCGAATTCCCCCCCAAGGTCACATTGAAAACTCTTGATATCACGAGAAAACTGGGTATGCACATACGTGTGGAATTGTTTGAAGTGAGTGAAAGCATCCGATTTGAGTTTCAAAGGAAAAACCCATAGAAAATGCGAGTAATCATCAAGTAAGAGAAGATAATACTTGAAATTAGATTTGCTAGCAACAGGGGACGTCCAAATATCACTATGAATAATGTCAAACGGAGCCACAGTACAAGATTGTGAAGGGGCAAAGGGAAGTCTAACGTGTTTGCCGAGTTGGCATGCATGGCATAACCCGGTCTGCTCAGTTTTAGTACAAGAAATGAATTGATTAGAGCTAAGTTGATCTAAGACATGGCGACCAGGATGTCCAAGACGGTTGTGCCACACAGGGGCTGGAAGAATGGCAAGAGACTGGGCTGGAGAGGGGGACGGGGTGGAAATAAGAGGATATAGGTCCCCTGAACTATTGCTCCGAAGTAAAAGGGTCCCCGAGTGAAGATCCTTCACAGGTTCTTTCGAGTGGTAGAAAGAACCTGTGAACGCTGCGCAGGTCCTGGACCAAGAATACCTGACGTAACTGTAGGATGGGAGGGTCCTGACTGTGTCCAAGCCGTTGTCGGGGGATAGGGGCCTGACTGAGCAGTCGGGGACGATGGGGCAGGACACCACACCCAGTTTCCGTGAGGAGAGGTAGGGTGTTGTTGTGGGCGCTGCTGAGTGTGTACCCGACCTTTTTGGTCAGAGTGACGACGACGACCATTTCCTTGACAACTTCGTGATTGTTGGGTTGATGGCGGTGCTGAAGAAGAAGCATTAGCCAAAAATTTCGTTTTACCGCTAGCCATTTCGAACCAAAAGATCTCAATTAACTTTGTCTTCAAACTTACGGACTACAAGAAGCACTAGCCAAACAGTGGAGTGTACCGCAATTTAATTTCTACTCTTTGCAAAAACAGTAGGAAAAAATTGTACCCCTCAAACAAATTGATTGCAATGCCCAGCCAAAGAGGAATCAATAATTGAATGTTGAATAAAAATACCCCACCAGCAAAAAGATGTTGATTGGGTCCCCACAAAGGCACAAGCTGACTAGGCAACCAAAGGTAAATACCTTCAGTGGATTGAGTTGCGGAGTTAACAAAGTGCTTGTTCTCACTAGTCTAGCAGCAGCTGCTTGTCGGCTACAATTAATTGATTTTCCAACTAGTTGCGGTGGTGATCGCCGAAGTCGTCAACACAAAGAGACGGTAGAAGTCTTCAACACAAGAAAGATAGCGGTGACTGATTCGATGAATCAAACCCGATGGCGGGTCCGAGCTTTGCCGAGGGGTGCAGGAGGCAGCACCGTTCGACAGAGGTAGCAAAGACGGCGGCGACAGGGAGAAGAGGCGGCTGATCGGACCAGATGGGGTCAACGATCAGACTGGTGGAGCACCGTCGCAGTGGGTGACGGGTTTGAGGACAATCAACGCCGCAGTGTGCGACGGGAAGAGGGAGAAAGAGAGAGTGCGGAAGCAGGGGGAACCGATCGGAGCCCTAGGCGGCGGCAGTGCACGGGAAGAAGGATGCGACGGCGGCGACGGCGGCGGCTAGGGTTGCTCTGATACCATGAAAGTTTGTGAAATTGTCCTCTCCGGACTTCAGAATTTCATTAGCAATATAAACAAAGCTGGTACAATACTAATTACAGTTTAGTCCCTAAACTAAGTATGAACTATCGCTATTAGTTGGATGATATGGAAGGCTAGGAACGGGGTAATTTTTCAGAATGAGAATATTGATTCTGTCAAAATCTCAAATGTTGTTAGTAACCTTCTGGTGGAGTATAGACTGCACTGCAGAGATGGTAAAGAGAAAGGGGTTGATAGTGAATCAAAAGCTACATCTAATTTGAAAAACAGTTGGGAACCTCCTGCAATTGGCACTTTAAAATGCAATTTTGATGCTACTTGGGATAGACACAATCTGCAGATGACTGGGGGTTGGATCACAAGAAATCATGAAGGTAATATGGTGGATTCAGGATGGTTGAAAAGGTCAGCTACTTCTGCTTGTGTGGCTGAAGCTTTATGCCTAAGAGAAGAAATGCTTCAGAACAGGGAGGTGTCTTCAAAAATCTGCTTTGAAGGAGATTGCAAAAGGTTATGTGATGTGATAAATTCTGGTAAAGATGCTGGGTGGGAATTGATTGATATTGGTCATGACATCAAAGCTCTGTTACAGTCTATGGATGGAATAGTCAACTGGGTGCCTAGATCTGCAAACAAGGTGGCTGACTTAGTAGCTAAGTGGGTTAAAACATGTATGGGTGATGGTAGTGATTTATTAATTAGCTCTCAGTTTTGTGATCTTCTTTGTAACGAAGCTAGAGCTTCTGTAGTGTAATGTATCCCTGGTCTAATATATCTCTGTTTATCAAACAAAAAATCAACGAGTCAAATTGACTCTGTTACTTGTTGGAACGTCAAACCAGGACATTCCAGAAAAGAAAAAACGGATGAAGTGCTAACTCAGTAGGCAAATAAGTGCTAGTTCTGTGGTAGAGCATTTGGACCTCCTGCATGAGAATCAGGATGCGAAAATTCATCGGCTTGCGAAATCAGCAGGCGAAGAAGCTTATTTTTGCATATGCGTCTTCTGCTAGCGGGACTTGGGGTGCGAGTGGCTTGGACGCTAGAATAAGCTCTGCCGCGTGTGAGGTGCTAATCTCGAATGCGACCCACATGTTATCCAGAGACCCGCGAACGGAGTGTCACGTCCCTGAAATCGTGGACCACGATCCCTACATATACAGGATGTGAATCGTTCAATTAGGCGGATGATAAGGCCACGCAAAGTTCCATTATCATCGCGTGTGCTCGCCCACGTCCGTCTACTGACCTGTGTATAAATGATATGTCCCCTTCATAACAAACATACACAACCATCAATGAACAGCTACATCAGCTCAGCTCAGTCATCACTGTCTCACCTTTCGATAACATTCGTTGTCTTACTCTTACCCCAAACCGACTCTCATTTCCGGTCCCCGAGCAGGTTAACCAGGTGTCGTTTGTTTCGTTTTTCTACTTGCAGGAACACAAGAAACTGTCAAGATCAACTTCTCGTCTATACAAATGAATCTATACACATAATATACTAGATGTAGAGAAGGGTATGCATGGGTCCTTTTGTAAGAGAAATAGCAATAGTAGGTGACAACCCCATTTTAAGAGTTATATTTAACCGTTGCATTAGGATGCTTTGCCTTAGTTTTATTGATGTTCCACTTATATATGGTTGGAAATTATAGAAAATACGCGTGCAAAAAAAACTTAGAGGGAAGAAAAAAGCCCGCAAGATGAACATGACCGTCCTCCAGGATGATTGAAGGTCAATATGGATGTGACTTGGGACCACCAGAGACATAAATTTGTCGTTGGAATCGTCGTCCGAGATAGGAATGGGATCTTCATCCCAGGGAAGTGCTGCAAAATTCTGTTCGAAACATCTACTAAATAGCATAAGTAAAAAGTGCTAAAAGAATAAGTAACGCTGATTCAACATTTAGAAATCAGTCTGATCACCATAGAATCGGACTCACATAGCTTTGTTAAGCAATGAAACAAATGAAAGAGTGGAGAAGACTAGGGGAGGAGTACCTAGGCTTCTCGAAAGTGCAAGATCCAATGATGAGTGCCTAGCAATGACTGGACCAAAGGTGGAGTATATATTACTACCTCCGTTTCGTCTGTTTCGTCTGCGTTTGACTGTTTAATCCGTAACTGAGTCACTTTGACTTGGTGATTTGGGTACCAAAATGATGTAATTTTTTAACAATTTTTTCATGGTATTTTAGAATAAACTTTCGTCTATAACACCATGCAAAGATTACTAAATTCTTGTATCGTTTTGCTAATCAAATCACCGGATGAAAGTAACCCAGTGAATAGTGACAAAAAGTGAAGTAAGCTGAAACAGGCGAAACAGAGGTAGTACTTCACACGGCTTGAGAAGGAAACATATGTGCTCACAACATTGCTAAATAAGGGACTCAAGAAATGTGCATTTGGTTCCAGGCATTTAGACGAGCCAATTTGGGCTCATGATGTAATCCAAAATGACATTATGGGCGCTCAAGCCCAAATTTTGATGCAATCGACTTATGCTAAAAAAAACATAAAGCTTTTCTCTTTCTATTTAGGCTTAATTATTGGTAGTATTTATGTCGTACTTGACAGGATGAGGCATTGGAGGTGGAAATATTATTCAACCACTTGGAATGGACCACATAAGGGCGAGGATATGAAATCGGAAGCCAATATGACAATGTTGAGGAGCTGATTGCATTAATGGAACTTTGGAGAGCTGAAATAGCAATTATAGAAGACCCAAATGACCTTTGAACCTGATTTTTTTGGCTAATTTGATGTACTAAGTGTCTGTCAGCAGTTTTGGACAACTTTAAGGTCCTAATAATGCAATTTAGACAGCTTTTAAACTTAATAACTGCTCCATATGCGAATCATTCAGAGGGGACTGTTTTGGAGGCAAGAACACAAGGAGGCAAAGAGCGAAGAGGACGAAGGCTAAAACTGTATCTTCAAGAGTTTCAAGAGCGAGGTTTATTATTGTTAAATACTAGAATTTAGTGGTAACCGAGACGGAAAAAATCACACAAATGGACATCTGGGAGACGAACGCTGGTAAAAGCAGTACACTTTTATGAATATGTTCTTAAAAGCTTGATACAGATGCAACAGTGAATCTCCTCAAAAAAAAAAACAGTGAAGAGGTTCCAAGAGCAAGGTTTGTCATTTGACCCATCTTCTAAAACCAAAGAAGATCCCTTCTAAATAGTATTTGTTAGTGACAATTTGGCCAGATAACAATAGCGAATACAGGGAACGCATAGAAAATTAGGCCATACATGGCATAACCATAATGCTTCAAAACAGTTCAGAAAAAGGCTGTATGCAGCTTTCAGCAGCTCTCTCATAAACCTGGAGATGAGAACTGGATTGTGGAATCAGAAGAGGCTCTATGCATGCTCAGTAATTTCTGAGAAAAGTGTAGAAGATCAACCGGGGTTGGATGCGCGCCCTCCTCTGCATAACGATTCTTCTTCGCGACGATAACCATTTTCTTCAAGACCATTGCCTTCTTCAGTAGAAACTCTATTAGTTTTACGGCATATGGTTCTGTTACTGAGCCAATAAAAGTGACAGTTCTCAGATGGTGTTGCAGACAAGGGAAATCGCCTTCTTCTAAGTTCAAGTAGTTCTCCCCATCAAAGTCGTGTGACTTCATCCACTCCCCCTGGCTCTATAAAACCAAAATAGAATGAGCGGAACGAGCGAGTATAGGTATGTAACAAGGAAGAAAAAATCAATAGACACAATGCATACCAGAAGACCTAATTCATGTATTACAAAGTCGTAGAAACTCAAAATTCGGCGAGCTTCATAACATGCTATTTCACATAATGAGATTTCTGCACTTAGATTTGTCAAAGGTCAAAGGAAACACCTCATTTAAGGACACAGGTGAACTCGAGGCCTGATTCCACTCTCCACAACGGTACATATAACGCCCCACAAGGGTCCCAAGTAAATCATGGTTATATGCAATTGGTGCGCATCATTAAGTCCGGGGATTCACAGAATTTTAGATGCGGAACCTGAGTTGCTGAAATTTTTGAGAATCGGATTGTGAGTCAACTTTGATTCAAAAACTTTTCTACTACAGACTACAGAGAGTATCATGTATCAATCTCTACAACATTGGAAAGATGCACGAATCTATTTCCAACACTAGTCAACCCGAGTTTTCTAGAGGGAGTGTGTGTGTGTGTATGTGTGTATAAACTCAATCTTCTTATGCCACGTGAAATATAAGGACTCTAAACACGACACATGTCAGGTTACTTTTCCAGAGTGACATGTGTAAGCCAATCAAATCTCGGCAAGTAAATTTCTAGTGACATGTAATCTCACAATGTGGATATTTTTGTGTATGTGGCATTAAACATGTATTGGGAAAGACACTTCATGACCCAAATCTTCCTACCTACCCATTAGTTTATACAACGAATATGAAGTATGATGTCAGAAAATCTTCTATTCCATTGAAATTACCAAAGTTTTCTCATTCATATTGAATTAGATATATAGAGATCCACACCCTTCAGAATTAGAATATTACCTCTTGACATTGACTATTGAGCATGTAGCAACAACTCTAAAACTCCTTTCACCACCAATGGCAATAGTTTCTGCCTACTCTATGAGGACCTTTCTTTGTTCACAGCTTATATATACCGAAAACAAACTGTAAAGTCTAACGTTTCAGGCTATATCTATATAGAAGGGAGGGAACATAAGATTTACATCAGATCCGCTACAGCAAATACTCCCCTCATTGCCAATGAAGTTTGAAGATGAACCCTATGGATTCTAGAAAGTAAATAATATTGTTATCCCACGTTGATGTTACGAGTTCTACCATGAGGATGCAATGGGAAATGGACAAGTCATGTCTACAGACTATTCCATTCCTTATCTAAAATGGAAATTAGTCGTCGTAGTTGAAGGTTTACAAGATTTTTTTCGCGATAAGAATCCCAGCGAAGCATATGTTATGTGGCTGTCTAAACAGAACAGATGCGTCATTTGGGTACACTAAGGAGATGCAGACAAAATTCAAAAGCGGCAAATCTGGCCTTCTTACTCGCAATCCTTTAAGATTCATTTTAAAACTCAGTCTTGCAGCAAATGACCGATTTCCTTTCTAAATTTCTAAAACTTAATAATTTCCCTGATGTTCTTTTGTCGAAATAAAATGTAAAAAACAGTGTGCGCCAAAAATTCTCCAACACACACTGGAGCAACAAATAAGAAATTATTCTAAGTGTTCAGATTACTAGACATATGAATATGATGATGCAAAGCATGAGATAATCCAGGAAAATAAGCTCCCTAATATTCATGGGAATCCTGTCTTTCTTTCTTTTTCATATAGGGATCGTTTTTTAATGTACTTAATTAATGTTCTAGCTGAATTTCATGAACCTCAAGCTCACACCTTGCCTTGTGGTTTTTCTAATAAGTTTAAAATCTCATTTTTGATGTCTCCACCCCATGCCTTGTGGTTTTTCTAATATGAACTATGAACTCTGAAAAATAATATGAAAACATCATGTCTAAAGATTCTCACTCACTGTCACTTCATCTGTTGATGCATTGGTCATGTTATCAGCTTCTTCAAAACTTGAGCTCAAATATCATCTTCTATACAACTCAGGATTAACAAGATTTATGAAATCAAACTCAAACAATCATGTCGTTTGATTAAGATATATTATAAGCAAATCAAACTCGAAAAAGAAACATTCAATCCTGTTTGGTCAATTAAGTATATGAAAAATGTCTGTTTGCTCAAGTTTATTACAGCATCGTCTGACAAATCATGAAATTGCAACTAAATAAAACAATTAAATATTATGTCATACAGAAGATATTTCATGGAATACATAAAAACACATTTTTTGGTAAAGATAACATGATGTTTTCTTAAACTTGTGGACATGTAGTAGTAGAATATAAAATTTGATTTAAGAAGATAACTTAAGAAAATAATCAAAGACATGTATAACAGAAAGAAATTGAGTTGAGAGAAAAAAATTGAGAAATGAAAGAGAGAAACTATTGTGTAGTGGGTCAGGAGATGCAGAAGAAAAATGGGGTGAGGTGGGTTTCTAAAGACCTGAAGTGGCACAACCGTGTGGGATTCGGGGAGTGTCGGGGAGTACTATAAAAGTGGTTGTAGAATGACTCGTTTGAAATACTGAAATGATCTTTTGTGATTATTTTATCTAAATTATGTACTCTATCTCTTTGGTTGATTCCGTTGAGTTGTGGATTTAAACCTAAGTTACCTGGAGCGCAGAGGATCGTGGAACAGGATTGGCAACTCGGAACGTGGATCGTTCCAGATTATGACTTTGGTATGATAGGGGTAGGCTTCTTGGGATACCTTGATAGGAGTTTAACCGTTTTCCGCAAATTATACAGTTTCAAACTGAGTACCGTGTGCAATACATTGAATTCAAAACTCAAAAATGATTGTATCTTAGCAAATTTAACCCTTCTATAGACATACTTGAGGTGAAAATAGTGAAACTATTTCGGATCACCATACTTAGCGATCTGGATCGCTAATGTTCCCTGTTACGGAACGCGTGATCCAGTTCGCAATTCGCTGGGGTAAGAGTGAATTGTGGTAACACTGATTTAAACTCGGTTATACATCTTAAGGTGGATTCCTTTTGTGGCGAGCCTCAGGTTCAGTACGCTAGAGTGGATTCTCCAAGTGATATCTTATCATTACAGACATATCCTGAGGTGCTTTTAGTGTTGATGACTTCTTATTTGCTAAAAATTCATTTTCAGATACCTTTTCCTAAGACAAATCCGTATCAGCACAAGTACGAAAGAACTCATTTATCAGCATGCCCGACATAAAAAAGAAATCCAACGTAATATGAAACTTTTACATACCAGCAAAAACCTTTCACAGCCTTCGCCTGTGGTTATATATATGGTAAGAGACTCCAAGTTAAGTGAATTCTTCAGCAAGCTTAATACTCCTGGGAGATGCCATTTGGTCAAAGGGGTTCTTTCAACCACAAGGCTCTTCCAACCAAATGTTGGCCACTTGATATTCATAAACTTCACTATAGTAAAAACCTGCGATGACACAAGAGCATCAGACAAAGGAGGAAATTAATTGCCATCCTTCCTGTGGGCAAGGATAGGTATCAATACTTTCACAGTCAATTGAAGAAATACACATAGGGACAGAAGGGAAATCATTTCTCATCGAGGATGATCACAACATCTGTAAGCCCATAAGCAATCAAGTTCTCAACTAATGCCCCACTTCAGCATCTTAATTAAGAATAGTTCAAATTTGTTACCTTACAGAAAAGCAAGGTATCACATGCTTCGGTGTTTCCTTTTAATCTTCCATATAACTTTAAGCTCAGTTAGCTTTATACCGGTTGAGGGAGATAGTAGTCAACAAACTTTGAAGTGCCACAAGCCCGAGACAGTATTCATTGGGGCTAGCTCCACCATAGGGGCATGCCTACGTGGTGGAGTACGCCAATCAGATTCTGACATATATTCAGAAATTGGTGAGCTCCATTTGACTAATGCACATTTGTTATATTCTTATTGACGGCCCCCACCGCCAAGTGGTGAGGCTAGCCCCAACGAATACTTTCTACACAACATTTGGAAAGTGATTATTATTAAGGGCGTGTTTACAGCACAAGGACCAGCTTGCACTTTTACTGCTTGAAAAAATTTCTTGGACTTGACACAAAATAATTGTATATAAGTTTGTATCATGATACAACTCATAGTTCAAAGAACAGAGCACCATCGCTGTTGAATATTGCTACTTCTGGACAAATTCCTGACAAGATTCTGCACCTCTATGTTGACTTCGATATGCAAAGCCAGATTATTTGTATCCATGGGCAGTTAGATACAAATATAAACATAAACATGTCAACTAGTAAAACATACTAGCAAATTAAAAACCATTATCAATATTCAACAGTAAGTTATTATAATAGGACTACCATGAGACGTGCCGACAAATGTTATGTGATAATTAGGAGGGATATACATTTTAATAGCTTCACAATAAAGAGTATTATCTCGCAAATTTTAACCAATGGCACAAAGCAGCAATACAACTAATACTAAATATGATCATCATGCTTTTTGCAGGAAACAAAAGTTGATAGAGTCATTGGTATGCCCGTGCACCTTTTGCTAATTGCATACATAAATCAAGCATGCTGTCACAGAAAAATTTAGCCCTCTAACTACCTAGATCCCAAGAACTAAAAATTCCCTACTAGGAAAAAATAAAAGAAAAGAATCTCCATATTTCAACAAGAAAAGAAATTGAGTACTAAATTGCATACCATAATACACCATCGACACAGTGTAAGAACCTTAGATGTACTAAGGCTCTTGAGAAGCGCTTTGATAGGATCATATTCTCTGAATTCATGTTTAAAACAATAGCTGAAATGGAGGGAAGCATCAACAAAAGACCGTGCCTTCACTATGTCAGCTTGCTCTATCCACCCAGCGATTTCCAATGATACAAGATGAGGGCAAGAGATCTTCAGTTTCTTTTGCAGCGAAAATCCAAGAATAAGCTTCAACTTCTTGAGTTTAGGGTTGCTAAGATTTAAAGCACTCAGACCACAAATTTCCATCAGAGACAGTTCCTCAAGCAAAGGGCACCCAACTAATATGTGCTCCATAGTCTCGTCACTCAATGTTGTATATCCAAGTGATAGAGTTTTCAAAGACTTAAGTTGAATCTTGCCTCGAGGTTTGATGTCACATGCAACCAATTTAAGCTCTATCAAAAAATTGCTACTTAAAGCAATATTTGGTAATGTATAGTTAGTATCTGGCTCCAGAAAACCACATCCCTTAAAATCCAAACAGAGAATCTTAACGCTTTTCTTAATGGCAAACTTAACCCAGGAACTAATTTCACTAGCCATCCGCATCTCTTGATTGATCTCTTCAGATCCTTCTTCATGATATAAAGAGTTGTAGAACCAGAAATGAAACCTGAGACGGAACTCCTGAATTTGGGGGCTCTCATTATGAAGGAGAACATTACGTATGAGACTCAACAGTTTCTCATCATATGCCTGAACATCGAACTCAAGATCCGCACAATCGTGGTACAGACACTGATCGAAAGACAGGCGCTGAACATTTTTCCACAGATGTGCATACCGCGGAAGCAGCATCATCACCATGAGGTCTTTGGTTGAGAGAAAGGAAAGAATATGATGAAGGATTGAGTCAGGTAAACTGCTTAAGCGGTCTGGTTCACATTCCAACGTCTTCTGCATCTTTGAACTGCTCATATCTGCAAGAAAATTAGCCGATTCACTCAATTAACAAACTAGACTGGCAAAACAATACATTGAACTAATACCTAGTCTATTATAATGAGGTCAATATATTTGCTTCACAATCACAAGAAAAGAAAACCAAATAGGAAAACTTAACAAAGTGATTATCTCAATCTCATTATTCTAACATTGGTTACAAATCACAATATCTCCGTAACCAGTCTGAACATTCATAACACTGTATAACCACAAAAATACAGGACATTAGAGGTCAAGGTTAGGTAAACACACGTACTTCATTTGTTTCATTCAGTAGGGTAGTTAAATTGTCTCCTAAATGAACCATTAGGAACCCATCAGGAACCCCAATGAACCACAAATTATACACATAGACATAGCAATCTAATGAATGAACCATTACGAACCCAAATCTAGAAGAACTAAATGAAAATCAGAAACATGAAAGATCTAGGCTCTGTTTGGTTCGCAGTAATAAAACATTTTACGATGTTTTGTGTGAAAAAGCTTTGACTGCAATTATTTTCTCGTGTTTGGTTGACTCTTGCCAAAACAGTGGGCCGTGACGGAAATGGCAGTGATGGGTGGGTGGCGGTGATGGGTTGTGGTGGAAGTGTTAGTATGAGTTGTTGTGCTCCTTTCTCCGGAAAATGGCTTTACCGATTTGAAATGTGTAAATCATTTTACAGGAAAACATTTTACTTCCAACCAAACAGCACAGAAACACCAAAACAAGGGAAAACATTCTACAGGAAAATGTTTTACCACCAACCAAACGGAGCCCTAGTAATCATTCATAACCCAGAAGATCATTACGGAGACTCATCAAAATCAATCTCTGAAAACTGCACAAATGTGGGTTTTCTTTTTTTCTCAGATTTTCATTCTCGGTCTAGTACCCTAAACCCACAACAGAAAATCAAACGAGTTTTCATCAACATATGAACACAGGGCCACAAAAATGGAAATCTAACCCGACTAAGAACACCATGAATCGCACAAGACCTAAATTTTTTGATTAATCGATGGAAATAGGAGCAAACTGTAAAAACCCTAGAGAGATCGGAAATGAGATTGCAAATCAAAACCCGTACCTGAACGATCTTCGCTGGATCGATCCATTGGAGTGCGGAGAGTGGAAACACCCACACAGTCTTCCCGCCAATCTCACCCTAAACCCCAAAACCAAAACCAGTGGTGAAGGTGAAGCAGTGAGCACGAAGAGTGGACTTGTATCAGTGGGCTGACGGGCCTAACGGGTCCAAACGGATTACAGCAAAAGCCCTTGTTTGCAAATGGGTGCCAGCTCAAGTGATGAGTGCATTTACACTTCCTGGCTCCCTGCATCAGGTATCGGGTTCGAACCTCGTAGTCGTAAGCCAGTTTAGAATTTATTAATGATGTTCTACGTACTGTCAATAAATAGATAAATAAATAAATAAAAGTAAAGGTGTGTTCACCTCAAAGCTCTGCTAGCTGACACTCAGTTGAAACCTTCCGCTCTGATACTTGAAGTTGAACAAGAACAGCTGGAGTGTAAAACCAAATTGGAAGATGAAGGGAAGAGAGTTATTGGCTTCAAAAGTTTAGACTTCAACATATATCAAACTTGGGGATCAATATTTCAATATCTTCATACTTCCACCATTCAAAAAAGATGGTAGGATGCTATCTTAAAGATCCAAGGCAGTGATGATACATGAGTGGATTCTGAGAAAGAGATTCATAACAGCTTCTTGAAATATTTCTAAGAGTTATTTTCTGAGCAATCTAGGGCTAAGTCTGAGGCTACTTATCTACTGTGGTGATTAGGGAGATGAATGACAACTAGTGTCTCATCCCAAGTTGTGAAGAGATTAAAGTGTTTGTGTTCCAGCGGGGCCCTTCAAAAGCCTTTGGAATTGATGGTTTCGGTGAGAAATTCTTTAAGAACAGTGGCAGACTATTCATGTTGAGTTAGTGCAAGCAATTCAGAAATGATTTAGAAGTGATTTCTTGCCTAAGAGTTGGAATAAGACTCTAATATCCCTTATGCCTAAATCATCTTACCCTCAGTGTCATGCTGACTTTAGGTCTATATGTTTCAAAGTGGTGGCTAAAATGATAGCTAATTGACTAGAACCAATCCTTAAAAAGATTACAGGAGAGTACCAATGGGGTTCTATTCTAGAAAGACTGATCCAAAAAAATCTTGTGATGGCCCAAGAAGTCTTTCATTATGTGAAAAGAAAGAAAACATGCAAGGTTGGTTGTGCAGCTATCAAACTAGACCTAGCTAAAGCATATGACAGAGTGTGTTGGACTTATTGGCAGTTATGAAGAAGGTGGGATTTTGCAGTGAATGGGTAATCTTGTGATGCCATGTGGAACCACAGTGACATCTACAACTTTTGTAAATGAGGAGCATTATCAATTTTTTACTCCTTAGAGGGGTCTTAGACATGGGGACCCACCGCCCCCTATCTATTCGTATGATTACAGGGGTCTTCTCCAAGATGTTAGATAAAACACAACATGACAACATTATCTCTAGAATCGAAGTGAGTAAACAAGCCATTTATATTTCCCATCTTCTCTTTGCTGATGATTCAATTGTATTTCTCCAAGCTAAAGAAAGAGATATGGATGATTTCTTTCATCTGGTAGCTGACTTTGTAAACACATGGGGTATGAAAGTGAACATTCGAAAAGCTTCTATCATTTTATTCTCCAAATACTAGTACAAATTTCAAAGAAGCCATGGGTAGCAGTTTTGGTGTCAAAGAAATGTCTAATGCTGCCATGTACCTTGGAATCCCAGCTTCTGGAGAAAGTCAAAATCCAAATCCTCCAGCTTTATTATTGGCAGGGCAAGAGCAAAAATGAAAGGTTTGAAATGTCTTCTTCTCTCTCAAGCTGGCACAGAAGTGTTGATAAAGCTAGTGGTGCAAGCCCTCGTCAGCTATGTAATGCAGTGTTTCCTCCTCAAACAGTCTATTGCTTGGGTTGCTTAGGATAAACTCTTTGCCAAAACGAAAAGGAGGACTGGGGCTTAGAGATTTTAGAGCATTTAATGTTGTTCTTTTGGCCAAAGTAGGCTAGAGATTGATCCAAGCTCCTAACTCATTGTTGGCTACTTTCCTTAAAAGCGTTCACTATCCAAATGGGTGATTTTCGTAATGCATAAAAGGCAACAATGGTTGTTGGTCCTGGAATAGTATCTTGGCAGGCAAAAATTTACTCAAGAAGCAAGGCAGATAGAGGGTGAATTCTGGTCTTAAAGCTCAAATCCAACATAATTGGATAGACATCAAGGCAGGTGGGGAGCTAGAAATCCAAGAAAGTTTGGCCAAGAAAAATGTAGTTGAGCTCATTAATGGTATAAACAGAGATGGAAGGTAAATTTCATTCTAAATTTATTTTCTTCTACAACAGCTCATGCAATCTTAAAAACCCCTCTTCCTCACAAGTTGGGACGTTACAGGGAAATGCTCAGTGAAAACGAATGAAAATTGGGTATACGGCACGTCTAGAATCTAAGCCTAAAAATAGCTAAGTGAAGTTGAAGGTAGTCCTTACCAAATGAATGAGGATTATTGAAAAGTGGTGCTACTTTTGCTCTTGAGGCTAAGTCTGAGATGTTTTTCAGAATTCCCAAGATCTCCACAGGATTAGTTTTGAGAGTGATCTCATTTCTTTAGTGGACATGGCGATGAAGAAGTCAGCTACTATATGAGAGGTTTTTGACATTTTAATGGCTAAACTGCATCGGTGGTTCTCATAGTTCAGTTTTTGTGTGGGTTTGGTACTCATAATTTCAATTGCAGCATTCACGGTATTCATATTTTCAACTTGTTGCAACGGTTGTACCCACTAATAACTTTTCATCCGTATGTTGGATGGAAATATGTAAGAAGACTAGTGTGCCCCTAATACTCACCCCACAATTTTGTAAATAGTTTTTATAGAATATTGAATGGATTTATTTATTTATATATTATGTATATGTAAATAAAAATAACATTTTAATTATTTTCAATCACAATTCTAATTTTAATAAAAGCTTTGTTATATTAAATTTAATTATTTACTTCTCATACTAATAAGTAATAAATATACTACAACTTTTTCCATCGAACGAAAATATATAAAGATCACTTGTACTTTTTTATTTTCTTTGAAAACATATGATATTATTTTAATATATAAATAAATCGTTACATTTAAAAAGTAAAGTTATGTACATTGCCTTTTTAAATTTGTAGGTAAAATTTACAATTTTATTAAAACAATTGAGTGAAAATGAGCGGTACACTAGTCTTTTTACATATTTCCATCCAACATGTAGATGAAAAGTTAACGGAAGGTACCACTATTGCAACAAAATGAAAATATGAACACCGTGGATGCTATAATTGAAACTATGGGTACCAAAATCACAACAAAAATCAAATTATGGGTACCATCGATACAATTTAGCCCATTTTAGATGCTTTTGCTCTTTTGGATGCTAACAGAGAGTTTAAGGTTTTTTGGATTAGTACGAAAGTAAATGTAATAACATATATTTTAGCTAAGAAAATTCATGTTAGTGTTAGAGTCAGGTAGTGAAGTATTAGTTCATGAAAGTTATGTAAGAGCTTTAGCTCATGATAGGCTTTCTTGCCTTGTTTAACGAAATGTTCTTTTGGACCAAGAAAAAAAAAACATGCAAGGGCATGTTTGATGCAGGGATAAAGAAGGGGTACAGTAATAATAATACCAATAGAGGGTAATTATCGGTGTTTGGTGCAGGGATACTTTCAAGGGGGATTCAGTCCCCACTTATTATCTCTACCCCCTCTATGCCAAAAATCTAATCCCACCATGTAGGTGAAATTCAATACCAAAGTCTTAATACCCCTATTTATACTGGTGCAAACAAACATGTTACATAATCCTCCCAATATAATTAATACTCCCTTAATATCAATACACCCTATAAAGGGGCCTTTGTACCCCAAGTTTTCAATCCCGACACCAAACGTGTGGATATTGAGACTAGCAAGTACAGTAGCAATGTTCACACAGGACATCTTATCCTTGAGGTTAGTTCTCGGGTCTAGTTTCCCTTCGTGGTGTCAAATGGGTCTGCCCGTGGTTTAAACCGTCACAACCTTCCGCCAACCCCCCTAATCTAGCCCGCCCCAACCCACTGCCCTAGGACGCGACCTGGCTCGGGCAAGATTTTTCCCTCCTCCAACCCGGCATGCCCTGCCCCCTCTCACTCCGACCCACACCGGTTCCACCAAGCGTCGAGCCGGTCCCCTCAACCACACTACCATTTTTGTAACGCTAAATTGCATCGGTGGTACCCATAGTTTGGATTTTGTGTAGGCTTAGTACCCACAATTTCAATTGCAACATCCGTAATACTGATTTTTCTATTTTGTTGCAACTGTGATATCTTCCGTTAACTTTCTATCCATATATTGGACGAAAATATGTAAAACAATTGCTATTTGGAGGGTCATTTGGTCAAGTTGGTCAATAAAATTTATGTATATATATACTAGGAAACCGTCCGTGCATTGCACGGAAATTTGTAAAGCATAAATTAACAATACAACTCTTATGAAACGAAACTACACTTCAAATAGCTCAATGAATAACCTTGTGTAAATGCTCTTTCTTCTGAGATCATCATCATGTCTCAATCTTGGGTAAATGTTATTTCTTTCGACATAACCAAGTTCTAATTTTTGGGGTAACATTTATGTGCAAGTCTATCATGTAAGAAATTCTTGCTTTGTTAAAAGAATTGGAGTCGATAAATAATTACACCACAATCAACATTTGTTAGAGTACCATTTATTTTTATTTTTTAATACAGTAACATTTATCTTTCACATTGATTCCTTCAACATTTTACAGCCATTTGTTGTTCTTCATAAGTCATAAGATAAACTTGTTACTATTTTTGTTGAACTTTTCTTACTTATCTTTTTTACCTTTCTTTTAGATAGCATTGGTAAAATGAAAATATTTTTTTAACCTATCTCGGGAAGTTTGATTTTTCTTAACTTTTTTTGAACACTTTTTGTTTTTTGAACACTTGGTTTTCTCAACTTTAGATAAAACTAAATTGCACTATAAACAACTAAACAAAAATTAGACATATATGAATATTAAGAATTCATGAGGAAATCATACAAATTTTAGTCTCCACCAGCTCCCAGCCGACGCTACGATTTTGATAATTTTAATATTTTAATTTCATTTGAGAAGCCTGCAAAAAAATCAAATTTAAATAGTTAATGATTTTTTATTTACATAAAATTGAAATAAAATCATAATGTGCCTTAATGTTTTAATATAGCGAGTGTTGTAGTTTTACATAACTATTGAAGGTGGCTACGATTTTTTTTGGAGTTACATCATATAGCTAGGTTTGAACCAATGACTCATTCCGAAAATTCAGACGCTCTAACACTGAGCTAGCACCAATTTGCAAGGCTTGGTATTCTTTTGGAAATACGAAGAAAAATATAAGAATATTACAATTTCAATCACGCTTACATAAGGAAGAACCAAGAATTAATTAAAAAGATAATTATGCACATGTAATTATGAAAATAATTTCTGGCTTTTCTCAAAAAAATAATAATAATAATTTCCTGCTATTTTCATGACTAAGGGTGCATTTTCTTTTATCTAATTTTAGTTTTGTCACCATCTTTTTTATGCATATACTTTTTGTCACACTTTTTATGCATATACATGTTTGTAATTGGTACATTTTTTAACACAAAACCGTCTATTCGTCAAAAAGAAATAATTCACAACAGTATAATAGATCACTTAATATCTTTTATTTTTTTTTTAGCCTATCATTTATCTGTTCTGATTAGTCATTTTTTTATATTTTTTATAGATAACAATAAAAATTAACAATAGTAAATTAGATATTTAGTAGGATTCAGAATTCAAAACTAAAGTATATCAAGATAATCATAAATCATTTATCTACAATCATTATATTCGGGATAAGTATTCAGATTTGTGATATCATTGATAATATCATTTAGGATTTTAATACAACAAATAACTCAGCATTATCGAGTAATTACTTTAAAAAAATGAACATAAATCGTCTCTGGAGGAATTTTCCAAATCTTACAGGCGGCATGAGCTCTGAGGCATGTTTTTTTTCAAAATACTGAGGCGTGTAGGTAAAAAGTAATTTTATCTAAATAATATGAAAATTGTAAAATAACAATAAAATAAAATAAAATAAAATAAAATAAAATAAGGTATACTACAATGTCTATATACACCAGAATTTGCGGATGAAGATTCAACTAACTCTAGCTCAAACGGAAGAAGTGCAAGATCTGTTAAACCCCGTGGTAAACCCAACTAATTCTCTTCAACTCACCAATTGACCTTCCATGGTTAACCACGAGAACCAACCCATGGAATGTTTCCAACAACTCTTATTCGAGGATTTGCAAATTGAATTTGTTAATTCCGAGATGGTTTAGTAGTGAGTCAGAAATGTTGTAGAGAATGTTCTGTCTCGAGAAAATAGATGTAAAGCAAATAACATTATATGTAAATCTGATTCATATGATTGAGATATTTAACATTAATAAATATCGCAATTGACATAAAAATATTTCTTTAAAGCTTTATCAGAAAGTTTAAAGAGGTGTCAAAACAAAACTTCACGTCTATACAATGTATAAAAGTAAGACTTTACGTCCTCAAAACTAATGAACATCAAATTATTTCATAATCTTGAAAGCTTGTGAGATCATCTCCCATGCAACCATCACCATTGTTGCATTGATTCTTTCTGTTGGTGTAGAAGCTCCACTGTAATGGAGACCACCTGGATGACCCAGAAATCAGAGAATTTAGAGATAGAGATTGCGAAAGTTTGAACGGTCTAGAGACCCATTCCTTTAAGACAAACATGTTTTCCAGTAAAATCTAATATTATAACACAGAAGTTAAAATATACATGGATGAAGAGAATTTGCAATTCTCCATAAAAAAATCGTATAATCAAGATAACCATACAAATGAATATCACAAAAAAAACAAATCCGTAAGAAATATATGAAAAAGAAAAAGAAATAATTGCTGCTCACAGCAATCATCAAACATTATTAGTAAAAACAGGAATATGGAAATGGTCGTATAAGGCTTTGAATCATCACACAAATTGCAAATACCTTGAATCAAAATAAAAAGGAACAAACTTTACGTCGCCAATTGTAATATACCCACCAATTGTAATATATACACCAATTGGGTAGAATATTGTGAGACTAATCATTAATTGATTAACGATAGATACTCAATAGTGGTATGAAGCAGTCCGGAAAAAAAACAATTGGGTAGAATATTGCTGAATGATATAAGAATAGAATAATTGGTAGCAACATGAAACATCTCATCTGAATTCTCCAACGAATTAGCATTTGTTGTGTAAGGAACTGATAGACAAATGAAGGAGATGAGCCATTGTAGAGGGGAGAAAATGAATGTCCATTAAGAAATAAAGAAACACTAACCCTTCTAATGGCGTCCTTGATGACCTTTTAGTTGTTCGAAGTATCCAAAATCGTAGCAAAACCATGGTCAGTGAGCAAGAATCAGGAAAACTGAAAAATATGAGGAATAAAGTAAATAATTACCAAACGTCGCCTCAGCAGTTTTCGTGTAACCTGTTGAAGGAAGAAGAGAAAGAAACTTAAAATTGATTACAATGTACATATAGGCATAGAGAGTTTTGAATAATGGAGAGCATGAGTTATCCTTATATAGGGGTTGATAAGGATAAGAAATCAAATAACCTAACAAAAGATTTGGTGGTATTTAAATTCAAAAGCAACACATCTTATCACGAATGAAATATTTTTTTGAGAACCATAATTTTTTTTTTTAATATTGATTCGGAAGCTAACAGCAACATATTTATTTTTTAAATAGATTTGATACGATTTAATTTTTTTCTGAATTGAAAGATTCATTTTTGGAAAGTGAGAAAAGGATAAGGGTGTCAGATATGGAAGTTTTTGCAAACGTTCGTTCTGCTATTATATATACTAGCAAACCATCCGTGCATCGCACGGAAAAATTTATACAAAAGAGATAAAACATGAGTTAAGTGGCAATCACTTTATGAAATATCATACATGAAGTGAAGCACTATATGAGTTATCTTGCATGAAGTATAATAAATTTTACATAAAGAACATGACTGAATAAACATATTTGAAACTATAAAAATTGACTATTGGAGAGACTAACTGAAAAATGCTATTAAAAACACAATAATGTCTAAAAGTATAAGTACGTATTTGTGAAAAAAATACACACAAAAAATCTTAAATATCAGTTCAAGGAAATTGCCGATCAACTTTTTTGTTAGAGATGAAGGAATTGTTGCTTGTAGTGCTACTATTGTCCATCCGTTGTCAAAACTTGTAAACTGTTAGCTTCTTTGTTCATCATTTGCCTGTAACAAATATAAGATGTTAAGTTACGCAAAACACAATTGTAATATATACACCAATTGTAATATATACACCAATTGTAATTTATTTACATGTGTCGACATTCAGCCGATCAATCAACATGTAAGACATAACAAACAGGCAGAACTGACATCAGCTCATCATTCTTGGGTGTTTGAAGAACAAACACATATGTATTGCCCTTCACAAACCCATGGAAATCTTTCAACGAAGTTGATGCACGACTCTGCCAATGAAATTAATTTACATGACACTCCATGCATTAACATATATAATAATTATGGTAAAGAAATAGACTAAAGTGATACCTCTCGCATTAGTTGTCTAAGCTGTAACGCTGAACACCTCAAAATAAACTCAGATTGTTTGTCATTTAACAACACATCCATAGACCCGCTAGAATCATTCCCCGTCATCTTCATTCTATATCTGACATGAAGTAAAAGAAAAAATGAATCTATAAATATTGATATTGGATATGTACTCAAGTCGGGTTATTTCATCTCACATACCCTGGCATAGGTTCGGCTACTTTATTGTTGCATTTGACACATGAAATCACCCCACCTTCTCTTGAGATTTTCGTTCCGCAAATGTTACATGCAATAAACCAAATGGTTGTTTGGTCTATATTTTCAACATAAGCAACTATACGGTTTTCATAATTTTTAAAAAATGTCAACGGTTTGCATTGCACGGATAATGTAATGTTAAAGAATTAAAAATTACACATTTTATTACATATTGTAAAATTAAATACCATAAATCATTTTCAAAATGAACAATATAACTCTTAGCTTATAAAATTGAAATATATTTTTTTGTACTTTAATGCGTACGTCTATATTGTACATACAAAAACCAGTTTGGACTCGAAAAGTGAATGTGGTATCAAATATGAAAATTTTTGAAAAATTTTAGTCAAACTATTGATAGATAGTAGGACTGCAACTCGGGCGGGCTGGACGGGTTGGCACCCCTGTCCAAGCCCGAGCCCGATTTCTGTCGTGGCTGCCCAAACCCAACCCGACCCGAGTTAAGAGCATTGTCAATCCGTCCGAGCCCAAATTCGTATAAACCAATTCGGGTTCGGGTTGAATTCGGGCTAGTTTAATAAACTTAATATCTTCTTAAAAATACAAGAGAATAATTAATTGTTGGCGAAAAAACAAATCAACTAGTTGAAGAACAAAACAATGATTAAAAACATCGCTAACACTTGAAATAAAAGTAGCATATTCATGTTAGATATGCTACATAGTTCTTTCAAAACATAATATTTATACGTAGTGGTCAAGCAAATCGGGCAATTCGGATTAGCCCGTTGTTCGATATTTGTGCCCAAGCCCGACCCTAATTGCAATTCGGGCTGAGAATTCCTGTCCAAGCCCATCCAAATTACCAAAATTATGTGTCCGGGCCCTATTTAAGTTCGGGCTGAGCTCGGGTTGGTCGGGTTCTACCCGCCCAAGTTGCACCCCTAATAGATAGCACTATAGCAGCATAAATTGAAGATCATCTTAACACATTATATCAAACACTTAATCTTTATAGTGAACTGCGTATTTCTTAACAATACTTATGCATGCATGATAAATGCCTACATTATTTGTGATAAGAAGACACATTGAGAATACTACGTATGTCAAACATATCATATTCTAAAGCAATTGGTATTTTAACTAAATAAATATTCGTATAAACGTGAATTTGACCAAAAATGCAAAATTATAATATTTAAAAATATGGTACAGACAAAAAGTTTAGGGTACATATTTTTAAGACCTTTAAAAAACTTAATTATTGAGGTCCAATCCGTACAAAATATAAGAAGCTCCGTTGTGCGTAATATACATCTGAACAAACAAATCTGATATCTCAAACATAAAGCGGTCTACAAAGTGTGTGAATCCCCAAAAAAGTGTAGGAACGTGACATTAATTTTATTTTATCAATCTCTAAATATCACGTTTTTAAATATTCAATGAAATATGGTTAAAGACAATTATGAGTTTGTATTTAAAAAACTAATTATGCTCGTCCTACTGTATAAATGTAGGGCTACTAAAGTTCTTGGACATAATTTTATTAGTAGTATAAGAAACTTAGAAACCAATTTAGTGATAACAAAACTAAAATTATTTTTCAAAAATAAAATATGATTGTCAATTACTTGATTGTTAAGAAAACTGGCCCAGGTCTAATAGGAATTGATAGTGAGAATAGAAAACATGTTGTCTCGGGAAAGAGAATAGAAAATAAAAAATTATGAAACACCGCAACAAATTTAATTGAGAGCTACAATTTTATATGTAATAACACATATATTGATAAAATTGATGTTCGCACCAAAAGGATGGCATATATTCAATACTTAAGATATGAAGCATAATTTCAATTATCTATGCTTCTTATTGTTTTATAATTACATTGTAGGAGTAATGTGCAGAATGTATCAGATTATTCAATGCATTTGGGCCATATACAAAAAATCAAAATAGAAAATTTGATCTTGTACAAAGATTATAGTTGAACTCCGGATGTTGATAACACCCTTTTCAGAAATAATGATGAAAAAAAAGTATAGGACATTCATAAATCTGAGCTGCATCTAACTGAGGCAACATAAATCATACTAACATGTGTGTCTGCTCCATCACATCTCTATATATAGTACTGCATACAATACATGTTGTATTAATATAAGGTTGATGATCATATATATATGATTGCAGAGAGGTTGAATTAATATGACAAATTAAACTTGACTGGGAAATATATGACTATCCATACTTTATGATTCTCTTCACAACTTCGGTTGTAGAGAAAATGAACCGGCTTAAATTGTGTATGTAAAACTACTGTTTATTTTTTTGAATTAGAGAAACTATTTTCCTTTTTTTCCAGAATCATTTCATATAGCCGCTTTCAAACCGGGGACCTTATGCAAGAGCTTCGAAAGCTCTACCACCGTGCTATGACTTTCTTTTGAGAAAAGAGAAAGTATTGAATGAGTGAAAACACAATTGCGTTGTTTATGCTATCATTTCATTTATACTTGGTGCTAAATACTTATGTATAACTTTACTTATTTAAAAATATTTACCCTTACCTCAAACAAAAATGTTTACCCCAACTGTATGTTCTGTTTCTAAAATTTTATGTTGTTCTTTCTCCTACCCTACTTTTCTAAATTTATCATTATTAAAATTTATATTTTACATAAATTTTTAAATTTGAGCTTGTTTTTTCCTTAAAACAAACCTGGACCTTCAAATGCGCGCTACTCCTTGCATAGTATACAATTATATATCGTATCAACATAATTTTAGTTAACAGACCCAAAATGGAAACGCCCAAAATGTGAGAGAAAACAGAGCCACTTCTCATTTCAAACAAACACATATGTTAATGAATTTTAAAATTGCGTTTAGTATTTCTGTAAGCTGATTTTAATAAGTTTTTTAGCATATTCGTATAGCATTTTAGTGCACGGTTTTGCTGGTAAACTACAAAACATTTAGTCAACTCGATTGAACTGAGAGTAACAATTATATTGTGTAGAGCATGAATGTTGATAAACTGATGTTCTCACACAAAAAGCCTGTTTGTATGTAATTATGATTCCCATGACAATTTACATTAACAAATGTCAAGATTTAAAGAAAAATATTTCTTCACAGCACTATAACAAAACTTGATGAGGTATCAAAGTAAAATTTCCCATCTACAAAACTGATGAACACTGAAATTTATTTCATAATCTTGAAAGTGAAGAAAATCATCTCCCGGCCGACACCAATATTGCATTGCTTCTTGCCTCTGGTGTAAACGCTGAATTACAATACAAAACCATGATCACCAAAATCGACAGCCTCAAAATAACCAGAGGTGGAGTTGGAGAAAGAGATTCGGATGTTTGAACCTTAAGACCCATTTCTTTAAGAAGGAACATGTTTTGAGGTAAAATATAACATTAGAACAGAAGTCAAGATGAAAAGAATTTCCAATTCGCTGTTCAAAATAAAATGGCATAGAAACATATATCAGATCCATTCATTTGCTACTTAAAAATTGAGAAACATTACTTGGAGCAGCTAATAGTCGCAAAACCATTTACTCAACAATATCAGATATCGCCGATGTGAACATAAGACATAATATTGTCCATGTAATCATAGAATTATTTTGTGCATGCTATTGCACCTTCTCAAACGGTGTATAGCATCTAACTGTTAGTGGCTGAAAGAGTCCCTCCCAGGGCTCGCATTGTATTCAACAATATATAGCGTATTTACAATAGGAAATAGGAAATTATATTCTAGTCCTACTAATTACAATACTATAACTAATACCCCCCCTCATTCGGAGCGGGAGGAGAACGAACTCTCAGGCTGGACCTGAAACGCTCAAATAAATGTCGATGCAAACCCTTTGTGAAGATGTCGGCATACTGATAACAGCAGAAATATGTAGAACACGGAGTTTCCCGAGGCGCACCTTCTCACGAACAAAATGCAAGTCAATTTCCACATGCTTCGTGCGCTGGTGTTGTACTGGGTTACCAGATAGGTAAACCGCACTGACGTTATCACAATAAACCACAGAAGCACGAGGGGGTGAAACCTGAAGCTCAAGTAGAAGGTTGCGAATCCAACATAACTCAGAGACAGCGTTGGCCACACCACGGTATTCGGCTTCAGCACTAGATCGAGAGACGGTGGCCTGACGCTTAGATGACCAGCTAAGTAAGTTGTCACCAAGGAAAACGCAGTAACCAGAAGTGGACCGCCTAGTGTCCGGGCAACCAGCCCAATCAACATCAGTATATGAAGTGAGACCATCACGAGCAGTAGCAGATATGCGAAAACAATAATCAAGAGTACCGCTAACATACCGTAGGATCCGCTTCAAGGTATGAAAATGTGGTTCCCGCGGATCATGCATGAAGAGACAAATCTGCTGGACTGCATAGGATAACTCAGGGTGAGTGAAGGTAAGGTACTGTAGAGCACCTGCTAAGCTCCTGTACAGAGTAGGATCAGAAACAGGAGGGCCAGATTCCCCAGTAAGTTTAGTACCTATCTCAACAGTTGTAGCAACAGGCTTACACGTGCTCATGGAGGCACGGCGAAGGATGTCATGAGCATACTGGCGTTGAGACAGAAACAAGCCAGAGGAATCCCGAGTAACAGCAATGCCCAAAAAATGATGCAAGGGGCCAAGATCTGACATGGCGAAATCACCGGATAACTGTGCGACAATCTGCTGTAAAAGAGCCGAAGAGGAACCGGTGATGAGAATAACGTCCACATAAAGAAGGAGATAGACTGTTTCTGAGCCGCGCCGGTAGACAGAAAGTGACTCGTCACAATAGCATCCAGAAAAGCCAACTCTATCGGTGAGGAATGTAGCAAACCGCTGAAACCAAGCCCGGGGAGCCTGCTTAAGTCCATAGAGAGACTTCCGAAGACGGCAAACATAATCAGGACGATGAGGATCACGATACCCAGGGGGCTGATGCATATAGACAGTCTCCTCCAAGTCACCATGAAGAAAAGTGTTCTTAACATCAAGCTGTCGAATGGGCCAAGAGCTAGAGACAGCTAGTATAAGAACTATACGAATGGTGGCAGGTTTAACCACTGAGCTAAAAGTCTCCTCACAATCCACACCCACCGTTTGGGATTTGCCACTGGAAACTAGACGGGCCTTATAGCGCTGAAGAGTACCATCAGCCCGATACTTATGTCGGAAAAGCCACATAGCCCGAAGTATGTTTCCCTTAGCAGGGCGAGGCACCAAGTCCCAAGTGTGGTTCTTAACCAGAGCGCCAAACTCATCATCCATAGCAGCCTTCCAGTGTGGGTCCGATGTAGCAGACACATGGGAAGTAGGTAAGGGCGAGATGGAGGGAGATGTTTGGGCATGTAGAGCAAGACGTTGAATGGGCTTGGTGATGCCGTGTTTGGATCGGTGTGGGGAGTGTGGAGGGGGAGGAGGAGGAGGTGGTTCAGCTACCGCAAGAGGTGGAGACAAAGGGCTAGAGGGACCCATAGGAGAGGGGGCCGAAGGGCCACGGTCGGCCATGGGTGATCCTAACGGTACGTGTGTGGGAGGAGAAGAGGGAGTATGATACTGTCGGGTAAGAGCAGCGGGAGGAGGGCTCTCGTCAGGGTCAGGAGACCTATGAACGGGAGGGGAGGCAGAGCCATGGGTAGAGAAGGGGAAGACTGACTCATCGAAAGTTACATGACGAGAGATGTGTACTTTACCCGTGGAGAGGTCAAGACAGCGGTAACCTCTTAAATTCGGAGGGTATCCGAGAAAGACACAACGAGCGGAGCGAGGAGCAAGCTTATGGGGAGCTGTGGCAGAAAGCTTTGGGTAGCACAACCCAAAAGTGCGAAGATGATCATAGGTGGGTCTGCGATGATAGAGAACGACAGTCGGAATGTTGTTCTAAAGTGCAGTGGTGGGAAGAATATTGTGCAAATAGACTGCTGTAGACAGAGCCTCAACCCAAAAGGATGGGGGGAGCGAGGCCTGAGCAAGAAGGGTACGAAAGATGTCATTGACACGCTGAATCATGCATTCGGCCTTACCATTTTGTGGGGAGGTTTTGGGACACGCAAAATGAAAGACAATACCGTTTTGTGCAGCATATTCATGGAAAGAACCATTATCGACTTCTCCCCCTAGATCACATTGGAATGTCTTGATTTGTGTATGAAATTGGGTGTGAACAAAATTACTGAATTGCTAGAATTGGTAAGAGCTTCAGATTTTTGTTTCAAAGAGTAAATCCATAGGAAGTGAGAGAAATCGTCAAGCAATAAGAGGTAGTATTTGTACTGTGATTTACTGAGAACAGGAGAAGTCCACATATCACTATGAATAATGTCGAACGGGGCGGCAGTACAAGATAAAGAAGGAGAAAAGGCTAGTCGGACATGTTTACCTGTCTGACAAGCATGACACAAAGTGGTGTTATGAGATTTAGTAGACGGAATATGGCTATGAGTTCGAAGGTACTCTAAGACTTGACTACCAGGATGGCCAAGACGATTGTGCCACACAGGTGCCGGGAGAACAGTAAGAGACTGAGGTTGGGAAGTGGGGTGGGTGGAGTGAGTGGAGTGAAGAGGATAAAGATCTCCAGTCCTATTGCTTCTCAACAATAATTCCCCCGTACGAAGGTCTTTGACAGAGAATCCATTGGGATCAAATTCAACGGAGACATTATTGTCAACAGTGAACTGACGAACATAGACGAGGTTTTTAATAATGTGAGGGGTGAAAAGAACCTTATTGAGGTGAAGGGGTCGAGTTTGGGTATTGAGAGTCTGCTGACCGGAACCACGGACCGGAATACTCATACCATTTCCAACAAACATATGAGAAACAGGACTATCTGAGGACACAGAAGATTGCATACGAGACTGAGATGTAAGATGGGAAGAGGCCCCCGAATCCATGTACCAAGTTCTGTCTGATTCTGTTGCTTGCAATGTGGTGCCCGATGTCGCCGCAAGAACATGTTGGCTAGAGCTTGGCTGAAGTAGACTCTGGTCAAGTGCAGGAGGCGGTGGAGTGTGTTGCGATGCGGGACGCCAAACCCACATGCCTCCCTGATTAGGAGTAGACACTGCAGTAGAATAGGCCATACGGGGACTGAAGTACACCGAAGAGGCTGATACTCGCAAAACGGAGTCCAAAAATGACACCGGAGACCGAAAATCTTTGGAGAATCTGATCAAAGTGCACTGAAGAAGTCGAATCTCGCAAAAGGGAGTTCGTAAACAGCTTCAGAACGCCGAAAAACGTTGGGAACCAATCTGGGTTGGTCCAAATCTCTAGCGAAAACGATCGAAAATAGGCCGCCAAAGCCCGCGGGTCAAACTAGCCTAGAGCCAAGCCAAGGGAGGGGCTGAGCCGGCGAGGAAGCCTTCAAGCCAGTTGGAAGCCAAGTGGCTGGGAAGGAAGCCGCGACAATAATAGGCGGCTCGTTTGAGCCGTGCGGAAGCCGACCCGAGCTGCTGAGCCTGAAAGACGCGTCGATCAGAGCCGCAGGTGAAGAGGAGCGACCTGGCGCGTGGACGACGGCGGACGGAACTTCCGAGACCCCGTCTGCTAATAACAAGGTGTACTTGATGAAGCGTCTGTTCAATCTGAAGATGACAGAAGGTATGTTGGTTGCTCAACATCTTAATGATTTCAATACAATTACGAATCAACTGTCTGCTGTTGAAATTGACTTTGATGATGAGGTTAGGGCTTTGATACTATTGGCGTCATTACCTAATAGTTGGGAATCTATGCGAACTGTCGTTAGTAATTCTGCTGGAAAAGAAAAGTTGAAGTATGATAACATACGTGATTTAATTCTGGCTGAGGAAGTGCGTCGTAAAGATTCTGGTGAACCTTCGGATTCAGCCTATAATGTTGATAATCGTGGCACAAGCAACGAAAGGAATGATAATAATAATCAGGGAAGATCAAAATCTAAGCATGGAGGTACCAGTCGTGGAAAATCGCAGACAAGGGATGGAAGCACGGTTAATTGCTGGAACTGTGGTAAATCAGGTCACTTTAAGAGTGATTGTAAGGCACCGAAGAAAAACAGAGGGAAGTCTGGGAATTCGGTGAATGCAGTCAGTGATGAAATTCAAGATGCTTTACTTCTTGCTGTGTATAGTCCCGTTGATGATTGGATATTAGATTCGGGTGCTTCTTTCCATACTACCTCGCACCGTGAAATTATGCAGAACTATACTGCTGGGGATTTCGGAAAGGTGTACTTGGCAGATGGGGAGCCGCTGAATATTGTTGGTCAGGGTGATATTAATGTCAAGCTTGCAAGTGGTTCTGTATGGACTTTGCGGAAGGTGAGACATGTTCCTGAACTGAAGAAGAATTTGATATCGGTGGGATAGCTTGATGATGATGGTAACTCTGTGGTCTTCTCAAGTGGTGCATGGAAGGTTTTGAAAGGTTCCATGATACTTGCTCGTGGTAAGAAAACAGGAACTTTGTACATGACTTCGGGACCGAGTGATACAGTAGCAGTTGCTGAAGCTGAGCAAGACGCTGATTTGTGGCATCGCAGACTTGGTCATATGAGTCATAGAGGTATGAAGGTATTGCAGTCCCAAGGTAAGCTCTCAAAGCTGAAGTCTGTTGATCTGGGTATTTGTGAGAGCTGTATTATGGGAAAGCAGAAGAGAGTCAGTTTCTTGAAAGGCGGTCGTGCCTTGAGATCAAGCAAGCTGGATCTCGTGCACACAGATGTGTGGGGTCCTTCACCAGTAGCGTCGCTAGGAGGATCTCAATACTATGTCACTTTCATTGATGATTTCAGTAGGAAAGTATGGGTTTATTTTATGAAAAATAAATCTGATTTATTTGAAACTTTTAAAAAGTGGAAAGCCGTGGTTGAGACTGAAACGGGTTTGAAATTGAAGTGTTTGAGATCTGATAATGGTGGAGAATACATTGATGGTGGACTTAAGGATTATTGTGCTACGCATGGAGTTAGACTCGAAAATACTCTTCGCGGGACACCACAACAGAATGGTGTGGCTGAGCGCATGAATAGGACCATCAATGAGAGAGCTAGAAGCATGAGGCTTTGTTCTGGATTACCGAAGACTTTCTGGGCAGATGCAGTTAGCACAGCGGTTTATTGCATAAACCGTGGACCTTCAGTTCCATTGGAATTCAGATTGCCTGAAGAAGTATGGAGCGGAGAAGAGGTTAGTTTTGATCATTTGAAAGTTTTCGGTTGTGTTTCTTATGTTCATATTGATGCTGCCAGATGTAGAAAGCTAGATGCAAAGTCCAAGATTTGTTTCTTTATTGGCTATGGAGATGCACAATTTGGTTACAGATTCTGGGATGCTGAGAACAGAAAATTATAAGAATCATAGATGTGATCTTCAATGAGAAGATGATGTATAAGGATAGGGCGAGTGTTGCTATTGATACAGAGGATAAAGTCCCAGCTACTCCTTCGTATGTTTGTCCTGATATTTTTGAGGATGTCACTCCCAGTGATGATGTTCCGCAGGACCAGTCTAGTGTGCCTGACACTACTGAGTCACTTCCAGTTGCAAAGGACAAGAACACTCCTCTGAAGACCTATGTTAGAACTCGGGTGGGGACTAGGAACAGAAAGGTCCCAGAGCGTTACTCCCCTAGTCTTAATTATATATTGTTGACTGATGCTGGTGAGCCTGAGACTTATGCAGAGACTTTGCAGGATGTTCATTCTAGCAAGTGGGAGTCAGAAATGAATGATGAGATGGATTCTTTACTTCGGAATCAGACATGGGAGTTAACTGAACTTCCAACAGGAAAGAGGGCACTTCATAACAGGTGGGTATATCGTGTGAAGAATGAATCTGATGGAAGTAAACGGTATAAGGCAAGACTTGTTGTGAAGGGGTACCAGCAGAAGCAGGGAATTGATTATTCTGAGATATTTTCACCTGTGGTGAAGCTTACAACTATCAGGTTGGTGCTGAGTATGGTTTCTCAAGAAGACTTACATCTTGAGCAGTTAGATGTAAAGACTGCATTCCTTCATGGTGACTTGGAGGAAGAATTGTATATGCATCAGCCAGAGGGTTTCGAGGTACAGGGAAATGAGAATCTTGTGTGCAGGTTGAAGAAGACCTTGTATGGTCTGAAACAAGCTCCTCGGCAGTGGAACAAGAAATTTGATAGTTTTATGTGCAGCTTAAAGTACACGAGATGTCATGCAGACCATTGTTGCTGTGTTAGACAGTTTGATGGCTCCTACATTATCTTGCTGTTATACGTTGATGATATGCTGATCGCAGGATCTAGTTTGGATGAGATTAACAACTTGAAGAAGAAATTGTCTACAAAGTTTGCCATGAAGGACTTGGGCCCTGCAAGTCAGATTCTTGGTATGAGGATAGTCAGAGATATAGCCAGAGGTACTCTGTATTTGTCCCAGACAGAGTATGTGAAGAAGGTACTAAGCAGATTCAGCATGGATCAGGCTAAGTCTGTGAACACTCCGTTGGGGGGTCATTTTAGATTGAGTAAAGATGATTCACCAAAGACAGTTGAAGAACGGGAACACATGGGTAAGACTCCATATGCCTCAGCTATTGGTTCGTTGATGTACTAGGCCAGATATTTCCCATGCAGTGGGAGTTGTGAGCAGATTCATGAGTAATCTAGGAAAGCAACATTGGGAAGCAGTTAAATGGATATTAAGATACTTGAGAGGTTCTTCAGACACGTGCTTATGTTTCGGTGGAGGTGCTTTGAAACTTAAGGGTTTTGTTGATGCTGATCTTGCTGGTGATCTGGATAAGAGGAAGAGTACTACAGGGTATGTGTTCACCTTGGGTGGTACGGCAGTGTCGTGGGGTTCTAACTTACAGAAGGTTGTTGCTCTTTCAAAACCGGAAGCTGAGTATATTGCTATCACGGAAGCTGCAAAGGAGATGGTATGGTTGCAGAGGTTCTTAGGAGAGTTGGGGAAGATACAGGAGAATGGCACGCTTCACAGTGACAGTCAGAGTGCTATTTTTCTTGCTAAAAATCCAGTGTTCCATTCTAAGACCAAGCATATTGAGACAAAGTATCATTTCATCCGTGAGTTTCTTGATGATGGTCAGGTTCAGCTTGAGAAGATTTGTGGAAGTGAGAATCCAGCAGACATGTTCACAAAGGTTGTTACTGTTGAGAAACTGAAGCTGTGCGCAGCTTCAGTGGGTTTTGTTTCTTGAAGAAGATGAGTTGAGTTGCAGGGATGGAGCTTGATTATGTTAGGGGATGTGGTTCTACATGATGTTGAGCTAGTCTCCAAGTGGGAGAATTGTTGGGGTGGACCCTTGGTTCATGGGCGCCCCGTTTTATGAATCGACCTGGTTCATGTTTTGCTACGAACTGAAAAGGGAGACATGATTCGTTGACCCGTTTGGGCTTGGATCTGGCCCGGTTTGATAGGTTGTCTATTTATAGAGTTCTTAGGGTTCGTAGCATGTTATGTTGAGCGTTCTGATTTCGCTTGTAATTCTCTCTGAGACGATTCGTCTGTTTTAGTGAAATCTCTGCAACTCCGTGGAGTAGGCTGTTTTGCCGAACCACGTAAATCTCTGTGTTTTGATTCTTTCTTTCTGCATATTTTTCGTTTTTCACAACAACTAATACTAACCCTTGATGGCATTTGATGGGTGAAAAAATTAATACTACTTTGTCTATGTAGTACTATTTTTTTTGTTAAACGATATCTATGAGTAAACATTTGTTACCCCTGATTAAAAATCAACATAATAATGAAATGATTTTAAGAGAAAAAACAAAATATAGTAAACAATAAGAGCACTTCAATCATTTTATATAATCAAGTTTAGAGAATTGAAGTTCCTGCCCAAACACTGTGACCCTAAGTTTGCGCCTCAACCTCTACAGAACAACAATCAACCATGGAATCTTAAAGTAACTCAAGAAAAATCAGTAGAGAACAAAATATTGACCATAAGGCATATTTCGAACAAAAGATTTAGAGATATGAAAGAAAAATAGTATTAATGCCTCAAATCATTTAAGGTAATCAAGCTCATAAAGGGATATGGTGAATCTTCCATGGTTTAGCATTGAAAACTGGTCTTCATTCCAATCACTGAGCACCATTTTTCGCACCACGGTAAAACAATCATGAACCTGTGGAAATAATTTATATAGAAAACATATGTAATGCATATAAATGAGACATTCTAAACGAATGGTTAAGAGATATGAATTAACTGCACTATTGAAGAACAGGGAATTCAGCATTGTTTCTTTCTCATTTTGGTTTGGACTGATTTGCAATTGGTGCCAAAGTGGTGACATGAAGCAGGATGCTTCAGTAGCCCTTGGATCAAGAAACCGGTGAAATCCTGATCGTTGTTTTCTTTAAGTGTAACGATGTCGCTTTTGTTTATTATTTTCATCTCCTCTTGTACACGTGCTTTATTTCGATTGGCTGTTTTGAGTTGTGTGGCTAACGGTCACCTATATAAGTGACCGTTAGCACCGTTTGTTAATTGAGGAGGATTTTCACCATTTTTGCTGGATTTTGTTTTCTCCTCCTTCGTTGTATTTTCTCCTTCTTCTTCTTCGTTGCTTCTCATCTCAAAACCCTAGATCTGTGTTTTTCAATATGGTATCAGAGCCTGGTTCGGCTAGATCAATTCACAGTTAGTTTCGTTTGAAGATCAGCTTCATCATTTGAGTTTCATCAGAGTGGATCTGGTGTTTGCTGGTTTCAATTCAAATGTCGACTCACGATTCTACTGGTCATGGCTCTCACTCACGAGCTTCGCATAATGGTATTGAAGCTGCTTCTCCTTTCTTTCTTCATAGTTCTGACAATCCTGGTGCAAATTTGGTTTATGAGAAATTAGATGGATCTAATTTTCATACATGGAACAAATCAATTATTGTTGCTGTTCGTGCTAAGAACAAATTGGAATTCGTTGATGGAACCATCACGGAGCCTCTTCCAACTTCTGATATGTATTTTTTGTGGAGGAGATGTGACAGTATGGTGATGTCTTGGCTTCTTAGCTCAATTTCAAAGGAGATTGTTAGTAGTGTGGTTTGCAGATCTAATTCTAGAGAAATTTGGTTAGATCTCATCGAACGATTTTCACAAGGAAATTTGCCAAGGATTTTTCAACTCACACAAATGATTTCAGCTCTAAGACAAGATAATAGATATGTTACTGCTTATTTTACACAATTGAAGAGTTTGTGGGATGAGTTGGCTAATTATAAGCCTAATCCAAGTTGCACTTGTGGAGTCTTGTCTCAATATCAATGCAACATCATTAGTCAGCTGAAAAATTATCAGGAACAAGAAAGGATCATGCAATTTTTTGAATGGTTTAAATGCTCATTTTGCTCCTGTGAGAGATCAATTGTTGCTAACAGATCCATTGCCACCAATAAATTCTGTGTTTGCCAAGATTATTCAACAAGAAAGACAGGTGGAGTTGCAATCACAAAGTGTTTTTCAGTCACAAAACTTGGCAATGTATGCACATGGTGGTGATTCCTATATGCATAGTCCTTATCCTCAATACAGGCCTTCACTTGTCAATGTTGTTCATAATCAATATGGTGGTGGTTTTATGCATAAACAAAGTGGTGGCCAGTCTAGTTCTGCACCTCCTAACAGAAATGGGAAGTTGATATGTCATCATTGTGGTCATGAGGGTCATGTCAAAGCAAAGTGCTACAAATTGCATGGATTTCCTTCAGATTTCAAATTCACAAAGTCTAAGCCCAGAGCAAATAATGTGAACACTGAAGTCACTTCTGGCAGTACTGACATTTCAGCTAGTAATATGTCAGGTACCATCAATTCTATGAGTCAGCAACTGTCCAAAACTCAAATACAACCACCTGCATCACACATTTATGGTTCTTCTGGTTCCAGTCATGGAGGTTATATGGACTCTCCACTTCAATCACCTTCTAGTTCTTCTGGTTCAATCTATGGTGGTCATCCTTTTATGGCAGGTATCATCAGTACTTTTCAGTCTGGATTAGCTTCTGATCACATTGCACCAGATAGTTGGATAGTAGACACAGGTGCTACAGATCACATGTGTTCAAATTTGCAATATTTTGACTCAATGCACACAGTTATTGACACTTTTGTGCATCTTCCAAATGGAAAAACCTCTGAAGTGACTCATGTTGGTACAATTAAATTGAACTCTCATTTGATTCTGGAACATGTATTGTTTGTACCATCTTTTAAGTTCAATCTCATTTCCATTTCATGATTGAAAAAATCTCATAATTGCAACTTCCATTGTACCACTGATGGCTGGTGGATCAAGGACAAGCATGACATGATTCTTGCAGAGGGAATAAGTCAAGGCGGTTTATATGTTTTGAAACATAGTTTTTCAAAAGTTAAAGCAGTTGCATGTGCTGGAGAAGTTACTATTAATCAGGTGAAACTTTGGCATCAAAGATTGGGACATTTATCTCATTCAAAGTTGCACAGCATGTCAAGTTATTTGGATAAGAATTTGAAAGATAATGTTGATTTTGTGTGTGAAATTTGTCCACTGGCAAAGCAAAAGAAACTACCATTTCCCAGTCTTGGTCACATTACTCACAATCTATTTGATCTGGTGCATTGTGATACATGGGGTCCTTACAAAACTCCTACTCACCAAGGACATAGATATTTTTTGACACTTGTTGAAGATTGCAGCAGAACCACCTGGATTTATCTAATGAATCACAAGTCAGATGTTGAACAAATCATTCCTGCTTTCTGGAAGATGATTAGCATTCAGTTCAATGTTTCTATTAAGAGATTTAGAAGTGATAATGCACCAGAATTGGAATTTTTAAGTTTTTTTCAAGAAAATGGAGTGGTTCATGAACATAGTTGTGTGGAGACCCCAGAGCAAAATTCAGTTGCAGAAAGGAAACACCAACACTTGCTAAATGTGGCCAGAGCTATAAGATTTCAAAGTGGTTTGCCTATACAGTTTTGGGGAGATTGTGTTATGACATCAGCATATTTGATCAACAGGACACCATCTCCCAAGTTGAAAGGAAAATCACCATTTGAGATGCTGTATAATGCACAACCTGACTATAGTGTGTTGAGAGTATTTGGATGTTTGTGTTTTGCTAGTACTCTGATTCATGGGAGATATAAGTTTGATGAAAGAGCAGTGAAGTGTATATTTGTTGGATATGTCTTTGGTACAAAGGGATACAAGGTCTATGATTTGCAGCAACAAAAATTTTTTGTTTCCAGAAATGTGGTGTTTCATGAGCATCTATTTCCTTTTAAGGAAAGAGATGTTGTTGTTCTTCCTCACAACAATGCAGTTATTCCTTTGCCTGTCCCTGATGAGACTATGTCTGTTTTTGATTCTTCTGATTCAACCACTTCTATGCCTCCTCCAACAATAGTGTCAACACCAACTCCCAGTTATAGAGATGTTCTCCAGACTCCTAGTTCAATTGTGCCTCTTAGAGCTACTACAAGAGTTAGAAATCCACCAAAGTATTTGCAGGATTATGTCACAAACCATCAACATGGAGGCAATGCAGTTATTAGCTCTAACTACAATTTTGGTACTTCTCTGGTAATGTCTGCAATCTCAGATGTTAATCACCTTGACTTGGTCAACTTTCACAGTCAGATAGAACCTCACTCTTATTCACAAGCAAAGCAGTCACAAGAATGGATAGAGGCCATGAAAGAGGAACTTCATGCTCTTGAGCTGAACAACACATGAGAATTGACCATTTTGCCCTCAGGACACAAAGTGATTGGTTGTAAGTGGGTGTATAGAATCAAATATAAGTCAGATGGGACTGTAGGCAGATACAAAGCAAGACTAGTAGCAAAAGGGTATACTCAGACTGAGGGTATTGACTATTTTGAAACTTTCTCTCCTGTGGCTAAGTTAGTTACATTCAGAACTATGTTGACTTTAGCTGCTATATATTAATGGCCTTTACTTCAACTGGATATCAACAATGCTTTCCTTCATGGAAACCTTGATGAAGAAGTGTATATGAAGCTCCCAGAAGGCTATTTTGAATTGCATAATATCAATGCAGGGTCAGCTCCTCTGGTATGCAAGCTCAATAAGTCACTTTATGGTTTAAAACAAGCCTCAAGACAATGGTTTTTGAAATTTACAGAAACTTTATGTCATTTGGGTTTTCAGCATTGCAAATCTGACTACACTCTTTTTATGCGGCATGAAGGCAATTCTGTTACTTTTCTATTGGTATATGTAGATGATATTTTGCTGACAGGATCACACATTGATATTCTGAATCAATTCAAGTCAGATTTATCTCATCACTTTAAGCTCAAGGATTTGGGAGCTCTATCTTATTTTCTTGGTTTTGAGATCTCCAGAAATGAAGAAGGTATCTTTCTATCTCAGCAAAAATTTGCTATTGAAATTTTAACTACTGCTGGATATTTGGACTGCAAACCAGCTACTACACCCATGATAGCTTCTAGCAAGCTTAGTATTCACTCAAGTGTGATTCTTGAGGATTCAGAAGCTCTTGATTACAAGAAGTTAGTTGGAAAACTTCTCTATCTTTGCAACTCTAGACCAGACTTATGTTTCTCTGTACACAAGCTCAGCCAGTTTATATCTCCACCTACTAAACAACATTTGGCTGCTGCTCATCATATTTTGAGATATCTTAAAGGTTCAGCTACCCAGGGTTTGTAATTCTCAGCTTCTTCACCTTTAAAGTTGCTTGGCTATACTGATTCAGATTGGGCTGGATGCATAGATTCCAGGAGATCTACTTCAGGGTATTTTGTCTTCTTGGGACATTCTCTTATTTCTTGGAAATCTAAGAAGCAAACAGTGGTTGCTAGAAGTTCTGCAGAAGCTGAATATAGAGGCTTGGCATTGCTGGGTTGTGAAATACAATGGCTTCTCTCATTGCTGCAAGAATTGAAAGTTGCTTTGGACTGCAAACCTGTTCTTTTCACTGACAGTTTTTCTGCTATACAAATAGCCAGAAATCCCATCTATCATGAGAGAACCAAGCACATTGATCTTGACACACATCTTATTAGAGATTTGGTTACTTCTGGAGTGTATGAGTTGCAGTATATTTGTGCTGCAGAGCAATTAGCAGATATCTTGACCAAACCCTTAGCAGCTCAGCAATTTCTTCATTACATGAGCAAGTTGACTGTAATGTCTACATTACATCAACTTGAGGGGGCGTATTGAAGAACAGGGAATTCAGCATTGTTTCTTTCTCATTTTGGTTTGGACTGATTTGCAATTGGTGCCAAAGTGATGACATGAAGCAGGATGCTTCAGTAGCCCTTGGATCAAGAAACCGTGAAATCCTGATCGTTGTTTTCTTTTAAGTGTAACGATGTCGTTTTTGTTTATTATTTTCATCTTCTCTTGTACACGTGCTTTCTTTCGATTGGCTGTTTTGAGTTGTGTGGCTAACGGTCACCTATATAAGTGACCGTTAGCACCGTTTGTTAATTGAGGAGGATTTTCACCATTTTTGCTGGATTTTGTTTTCTCCTCCTTCGCTGTATTTTCTCCTTCTTCTTCGTTGCTTCTCATCTCAAAACCCTAGATCTGTGTTTTTCAATATGCACCACATGAAAGCATAAAATAATTGGATTAACAAATGGTCAATCACTACAGGCAAAAGCAAGGAGCATTCACAACGCTTTTATAGACACACGAAGTTGTCGATAAGTAAGCACGAGGAGAATCCTGCAAAATTGAAAAAGTTACCAATCTTTCGAAAAAATTGATTTCAAAACAAATTGATAAGGCGTATTTGATCGTCCTATCTTAATCGTTATCCTGATTCCTGATTGAATTGTTTACTTTGTTTTAATTAACCCGATTGAGTTGTTAAATGATGTTTAATTTCTTTATTTTTATTTTGAATATGAACTCTATTGATACATTTTTTTAGTTGATTCATTTCTTTTAAATGATAACACATTGAAAATATAACGGACGCCGCGATTATGTAAAGGAAAAAAAAAAAGAAATTATAATATTTTCTCAAGGTATATAGCAAAATTTTCAATTGATAATACATACGTTTAAAAAAAATTACGCCTAAGAATTGTAAGTTTTCTTTTTCCAGAAAATGAAATATGCGTTTTTGTTTTTGAAAAATTGAAATATGCCTTTGAGTTATCCTAGGAGTCCCAATGTTGATTGAGTTTGAGTTTATCTACAAAATAGATTTTTCAAATCTTGACACCAACGGCTTTTTTTTAAAATTTTCTTTTTAATTTTTTTTTGAGAGAATTTTCTTTTTAATTTTGAAGGCGGCTGAAAAGTGTTTATCTTTACGCAAGCGTTTATTTAAGAAAAATTAAACAAAACAAACATATTTCAAATCTTAATGTAGCCGTTATTTTTTTGAATTAGTGGATTCATTTTTGGAAAGTGAGAAAAAGATATGAGTATCAGATATGGAAGTTTTTGCAAACGTTTGTTTTGCTATTTTTGGAAAGTGAGAAAAAGTTGCTTTGGACTGCAAACCTGTTTATCTTTACACGGGATTGGCTGGACAAGATTCCCCCCTCCGCCCCTCTCACTCCGACACGCAGCCTACACTAGCACTAGTCCCCTCCCAACCAGCCCTGAAACCGCGCCCGACCCTCACCAATGACTAGGGGTGCACACAGATCGGATTGGTCCGGATTGAGGTTGAGTTAATCCGATCCGCCGGTTTACGGATCAAAACGGATCAGATCCAATCGGATCCACGGTTTGGCGGATCGGACCGGATTAATCCGCGGATCGCAAATATTTCAAATATTTTCAAATATGTTCAACTAACAACATAAACATTAATATACAATTATCATGTAGTATAGTTTTTAGTTAACTTCCGAAATATCTTACTCTTTATATCATCAAAAATTAAAATTATTCAACACAACATTGATAAGTAATGACATTACTAAGTTAAAGTTAGCATTAGAACAAATAATATTGATGAAATTAGTAAAATTTAACATAATAATAAGTATAAACGGACCGAACGGATTGACAGATCGGATCGGATTTATATTTTTCGATTCTACTCCGATCCATCAAGGATCGGTTCGGACCCAATCCGTCACGGATCGGACGGATTTGCGGATCGGTGCGGATTGACGGATTCTTGTGCACCCCTACCAATGACACCACGAGGTCACCTCCTGTGGTGCAAATAGGAATAAATAGGTTCATATCTACTTGTGAAATACTATAATTTAGTGGTAACCGAGACAAATAATCACACATGGACATCTTGGAGAACGAACGGTGGTAACAGTTGTACACTTTTGTAAATATGTTCTAAAAAATTTGATACCAATGCAACAGTGGATCTCCTAAAACCAAATAAGATCCTTTCAAAATAGAATTTGTTAATGTTAATATCCCCAGATAACAATAGCGAATACAGGGAACACGTTGAAAAATAGGCCATACATCGCATAACCATAATGCTTCCAAACAGTTGCAGAAAAAGGCTATATGCAGCTTTCAGCAGCTCTCTCATAAACCTGGAAATGAGAACTGGATTGTGGAATTAGAAGAGGCTCTATGCATGCTCCGTAACTTCTGAGAAAAGTGTAGACGATCAACCGGGGCTTGATGCCTGTCCACCTCTGCATAACGATCCTTCTTCGCGACGATTACCATTTTATTCAAGACCATTGCCTTCTTCAGAAGAAACTCTATTAGTTTTACGGTGTATAGTTCTGTTACTGAGCCAATAAGCGTGACAGTTCTCAGATGGTGTTGCAGACAAGGGAAATAGCCTTTTTCTGAGTTCAAGTAGTTCTCCCCATCAAAATCATGTGACAGCATCCACTGACCCTTGTTCTACAAAACCGAAATAGAATGAGTTGAACAAGTAAAAGGTATGTACCAAGTAAGCACAAATCAATAGACACAATGCATACCAGAATACCTATGCAAAGTCGTAGAAACCCAGAATTAGACTAACTTCATAACATGTTATTTCGCACAATGAAATTTCTGCACGTAGATTTGTTAAAGAAGGTCAAAGGAAACACCTGACAAGTGACCTCAAGGCCTGATTCCACCACTCTCCACAACGGTACATATCGCCCCAAGGGTCCCAAGTTAAATATGGTATGCAATCATTAAGTCTGGGATTTAAAAAAAAAAATTAGATGCCCAACCTGGGTTGCTGAATTTTTTGAGAATCGGATTGCGAGCCAACTTTGATTCAAAAACTGTTCTAGTACAGAGTATCAGTTATCATGCTCGACAACATTGGAAAGAGAATCTATTTCCAACTCTAGTCGACTGGAGTTTTCTAGAGGGAGATGTGACATTCTATATACTCAGTAATGCACAAACACAAATTTGAGCACCACAAAAGACATCAATAACATGTTATCGTAAATTAGAGCTAAAAATACACTCATGTGGCCTGAAATTTATTCACCTGGCCTGAAATTTAAAGCTAAAAAAAATGCCGTCAATAAAGCTAAAAATCTAGCTTTCTGTTTAAAGATTGCCGTAACTTAAAGCTACCTTCAAAAAAAAACTTAAAGCTAGAAAGTACAGTCGGCCTAAAAATCTGATATATTTTCAATGAACAAGCCATACTCACAATGTCACTTCCACTTTAGTATCTAAGATATAAAGTCCACCTTTCTCCTTACCACGCCCAATCATCTTCACGGTATTCATGTTCTGGATTATAAAATGAGACGGAAAGAAAGTTAGCGAAGAATTCATATCTCATGAGCGCTTTGTGATTGAGATAAGATTACATGTTAGTTTAGGAACATGTATGGCACAATCAAGAGACAAAGTAGTGGTCAAGGGAATCAATCCTTGGGCAACAACAGGGCACTCATTTCCATCAGCTATGGATAAGGGGAGAAAAAAATGGGAAGATCCCGTCATATGATCTGAGGCACCAAGGTCTAAGATCCAAGGAGAGGAATCTAAAAAAGAAATTAAGGCCTTAGAGATATCACAATGCTGGACATGCGCACATGTTGGTTTGGCCGTGATCATTTGGTTGAGTAAAGCCTTAAGTGTTTCAATTTGCTCCTCGCTAGGTCCTCCAAATGTTTGACTTTCGGTGTAGATCTCCTCCTTATTATGAAAGTAAGTGCCTGGTTCTTTCTTTGACCAAACCTTTCCCGTTACCAATAAGCAGTAGGCCTACCGTGAAGCTTCCAATAAGTTTCTCTTGTGTGGCCAGTTTTTTTGCAAAATCACACAATCTCGTGTCCTTCTCACTACCGCAGCACTGCTCCTCCACTACTTTCTATATGGTGCAGAGTAACCGACTTGCGAGGGCAGAACTGTCCACCACAAATGTTTTTTCCAGCATCACCATTCTACGACTTTCTTTCTCCCGAACATAGGAAAAAACCCCCTTCAATGAAGGAAGAGTATCTTTCCCAAGAATTTGCAACCTCGATCAAATTCAGACCTTAATCCAGCCAAGAATACATAGTTCGAAAGTTAATAAGAATTTCCTTTCTCAATCTTCTTTTAAAAACTCAGTCTTGCAGGAAATGACTGGATTCCTTTCTAAATTTCGAAACTTAATAATTTCCCTGATGTTCTTTTGTCAAAATAAAATTTAAAAGCAAGTGTGCGACAAAAATGTTCCAACACACACTGGAGAAACAAATAAGCAATTATTTTAAGTGTTCAGATACTAGACATCGGATGATGAAGCAAAGCATCCAGGAAAATAAGCTCCCTAATATTCATGGTAATCTTCTTTCTTTTTCATATAGGAATATTTTTTAATGTACTTAGATAATGTTCATACAAGTCACCTATCGTGAACCTCAAGCTCGCACGTTTCTTAAAGTTGCATGCACACCATAACTGACAAGACTTATAAATCTTATCCGAGGAATTTGGCAATTTGAGACATGTTCCACGAACCATAATGATACTAACGATTATTTAGCATTAAGTTATTCTACATGTTTGCTGCTTCTGCAAGAGGACAAACTATTTTAAGCTGGTGTTTTATTAGGTCAAACCATAGTTGAAAATTCCTTTCTGTTCCGATCTGTAATGAGTGGAACACTCTATTTTCGAACAACAGCGGAACATATTTGAAGGGGTTCTGTCCCAGTCAAAAACTTCGTCGTGTTTGTTGCCTCTCGTTTTCGTCAGGTCCAGCCATTCAGGGCCGGAACACTTGAACACCGGAACTCTATCCACCAATATTCTTTTTCTAGTTTATATCCCTTTTTATGATTATTTTTTCTACATTTTGTCAACATGTAAATTTTAAAAATCGAAATACAAATGTATTTATAATGTGTTTTTTATATGTATGTTTTAAGAAGATTACTGAAATACATAAACTATATGGGTATAATAATAATAACAAAAATGTGGTAACTCCAGATTGGAAAACTCTTCCGTCTGGATACAGGATAGTTCCATTTTGAAGAGAAGAATGGAACGACAACCAGAAATGGATTCACAACAATTGGTCAGACTCCTCATTTTGAATTTTCCCCACCTTCATTTTCTAACGGTGTGTCTGCAAACCTAGAAATTTGAAGGAAAAATAAACCAAGTGCATTCTTTGATTTGTGTGAATTAAAAGAAAATAAAAGGAAAAAAAAGAACAGTAAATGAGTGTAGTTCTGTGGCCAGACGAATAATTGTCCACAATTTGAAGGATTTGAACTACTTTGCAATTCTATGTGACATACAAGAAGTAATAATAATAATGATAATTATGTGGGTAATTATGTAATTTTTAGAAAAAAAATCATTTAATTTTCCATTTCTATCCATGAGTTTCCCAAATAAATGCAATGATTTTCTTTATCGATTTCGCTCCTTTGTTTTCTTTTTCTTTCCTAAAAAAATCCATGCTTCAAGCACAAATATTTTTGTTCTGGCATGATGCGGGGTTGCGCGGGGTTTTAGTCAAATGTATTTTGCTGCCTCCAGAAACTTGTACTCGGGATTTGGAGAATTCAGCAAATTGTTTGTTCAGCCGAAGCACTATATTTGATCGCAGACTATTTACTATGTCATAGGAACTAGAACAATGCAAGTTTACTATGTATTATTTTGGGACTTGTTTACTCTTGAAACATTGATTGTGGCTATTCCTATTCTTGGAGGGTTGTTCCACGATAAGTAGTTGTCTACTTCAAGAATTATTCGTAGTTATCAAGAATTTTTTGTCTGTTTTCATGAATAATTTATATTTGATCCCTCGACATTGTACTCCCCGACTCTCGAGAAAGTATCACTAAAGTGGCATACACCAATCAGATTCAAATATTCAGAAATTGGTGCACATGCACAGTTGTTAAAATTTTGATTGGCGAGTCCCACCATGCAGGAATGCCACATGGTGAGGCTAGCACCAATGAATACTTTCGTGACTCTCACCCAAATCATGTGGGAAGGCCAAGTCAATTCATTCAATACCTACGCCACAGTCAACTATTTTCCTGTGTCCTCATTTATGTGGCCTCTGAGACATTCTATTATTATATTTCTCTTTAATCATTCAGCTTCTTTTGCCTCAGTTTTATTACCACAAAGCACAAACTAAAGAAACATAATAAAATTTACAGGGGTGTCTAAAATTAATAATATTAGTGTAACTGAGACCTTTTAGAATGTTTTCTCGTCAGTGCATTTCAAACAATGCAGGTTTTTCTCTTTTTTTTTTTTTTTGAGAAATCAAACAAAGCAGGTTAATGTAGAACCAGTATTTCTTTCGCCTTTTTCTGTTAATTAGAGTTGTTTTGTATAAGTTATAATACGGTTCTATATGAATGAAGTTGTTCCTGATCAAGGATTGACTAGGCAAAATTTCACCCTGTTTAATTCTCTAAATAATCAAACCAATCCACTGATCTGATCATTTAATAAAGAAGAAATGCAAAAAATCCATGTGTTCGTTTATTTCCTCGTCCATTTTGTCGACATATCCTTCATGTAGACATCAGGTAATAACTAATATCTGAAAACTGAAAATAAGTTTAAAATCTCATTTTCGATGTCTCCACCCCGTGCCTTGTGGTTTCTCTAATATGAACTCTGAAAAATAACGCGAAAACCACATTTCGAATGTCATTTCATTGTTTTTCAGAAAATCTCGTGCCATGAACAAACATGAGATTTTCGGTGTCATAGAATATCTTATCTCATGTCATGAACTCTGAAAATAATATGAAAACCTCATGTCTAAAAATTCTCATTTACAATGTCACTTCATCTGTTGATGCATTGGTCATTTTATAGGCTTCTTCACAACTTGAGCTCATATATCATCTTCTATACAACTCAGGATTGACAAGATTTTATGAAATCAAACTCAAACAATCATGTCGTTTTATTAAGATGTATTTTAAGCAAATCAAACTCAAAAAAGAAGCATTCAATCCGGTTTGGTCAGTTAAGTATATGAAAAATGTCTGTTTGTTCAAGTTTATTACTACAACGTTCGAGAAATCATGAAATTGCAACTAAATAAAACGATTAAATACTATGCCGTACAGAAGATATTTGATGGAATATATAGAAACACATATTTTGGTAAATATGAGTTGATGTTTTCTTAAACTTGTAGACTTGTAGTAGTAGAAAATAACAAAAGAGAATAATCAAAGAAGAATGCAACAGAAAGAAATCGGGTTGAGAGAAACAAAGTGAGAAATGAACAGAGAGAACACTATTGTGTAGTGGGTCAGGAGATGCAGAAGAAAGGTGGGGTGAGGTGGGTTTCTAAATACCTGATGTGGCACAACCGTGTGGGATTCGGGGAGTGTCGGGGAGTACTATAAAAGTGGTTGTAGCATGGCTAGTTTGAAAAAATTGAACTGATCTTTTGTGATCGTATTTATCTAAATTATGCGCTCTATCTCTTTGGTTAATTCCGTTGAGCTGTGAATTTAAACTCGGTTATGTATCTTAAGGTAGATTCCTTTTGTGGCAAGCTAGGGTTCGGTAAGTTAGAAGAGTGGATTTTCCAAGTGATACCATATCATTATAGGTGTGAATCGAAATATCCTGAGGTATTTTTAGTGGTTATGACTTCTTATCCGCAGAAAATTCATTTTCAGATACCGTTTCCTAAGGCAAATCTGTATCAGCACAAGTACAAAAGAACTCATTTAGCAGCATGCCTGACATCAAAAAGAAAAACTACTGAATATGAAACTTTCACATACCCGCAAAGAGCTTTGATAGCCTTCGCCTGTGGTTATATATATGGTAAGAGACTCCAAGTTAAGGGAATTCTTCAGCAAGCTTAATACTCCTGGGAGATGCCATTTGGTCAAAGGCGTTCTTTCAACCACGAGGCTCTTCCAACAGAACGTTGGCCACTTGATATTAATAACCTTCACAATAGTAAAAACCTGTGATGACACAAGAGCATCAACTACTTTCTATATAGACATAGAAGGAAATTAATTGACATCCTTCCTGTGGGCAAAATTAGTTATCAAACGCTATTACAGTCAAATGAAGAAACACACATGGGACAGAAGGGAAATCATTTCTCATCGAGGACGATCACAACATCAGTAAGCCCATAAGCAATCAAGTAATCAACTAATGCCCCACTTCAGCATCTTAATTACGAATAGTTCAAATTTGTTACCTTACAGAAAAGCAAGGTATCACATGCTTCGGTGCTTCCTTCTAATCTTCCATATAACTTTAAGCTCAATTAGCTTTATACCCGTTGAGGGAGATAGTAGTCAACAAACTTTGAAGTGCCACAAGCCCGAGAAAGTATTCGGCTAGCTCCACCTTAGTGGCATGCCTGCGTGGTGGGGCACGCCAATCAGATTCTGACAAATATTCAGAAATTGGTGGGCTCCATCTGACTAATGAACATTTGTTAAATTCTTATTGGCGGCCCGCTAGCCCCAATGAATACTTTCTCGTCAAGCCCACAACATCTGGAAAGTGATTATTATTAAGAAGGTCTTTACAGCACCAGGACCAGCTTGCACTTTTACTGCTTGAAAATTTTCTTGGACCACTAACTTGACACAAAATAATTGTTTATAAGTTCGTAGCATCATACAACTCATAGTTCAAAGCACAAAGCACCATCGCTGTTATATATTCCTCCTTCTGGAAAAATTCTTGACAAGCTTCTGCACCTCTATGTTGACTTCCATATGCAAAGCCAGATTATTTGTATCCATAGGTAGTTAGATACAAATATAAACATAAACATGTCAACTAGTAAAAGATACTAGCAAAGTAAAAATCTTTATCAATATTCAACAGTAAGTTATTATAATAGAACTACCACGAGATGTGCCAACAAATGTGATCGTGATTATTAGGAGGGAGATACATTTGTATAGTTTCACATTATACAGTATTATCTCAGAAATTATAACCAATGGAACAAAGCAGCAATAAAACTATACTAAAGATGATCATCATGCTTTTTGCTAGAAACAAAGGTTGATAGAGTCATTGGTATGCCCGTGCACTTTTGCTAAGTGCATAAATACATTAAGCATGCTGTCACAGAGAAATTAGCCCTCTAACTACCTGAATTCCACGAACTCCAAATGCCCAACTAGGAAAAAATAAAAGGAAAGAATATCCATCATAATTCTGCTAGAAACAAGATGAGTTAAGAAATTGAGTTTTAAATTGCATACCATAATACAACATCGACACAGTGTAACAACCTTAGATGTACTAAGGTTCTTGAGAAGCGTTTTGATAGAATCATATGCTCTGCACTCATGTCTAAAACAAGAGCTGAAATGGAGGGAAGCATCAACAAGAGATCGTCCTTTCACTAAGTCAGCTTGCTCTATCCACCCACCGATTTCCAATGATACAAGATAAGGGCACGAGATCTTAAGTTTCTTTTGCAGCGGAAATTCAATAATAAGCTTTAACTTCTTGAGTTTAGGGTTGCTAAGATTTAAAGCACTCAGACCATAAAATTCCACCAGAGACAGCTCCTCAAGCAAAGGGCACCCAACTAATATATCCTCCATAGTCTTGTCACTCAATGTTGTACATTCAAGTGACAGAGTTTTGAGAGACTTGAGGTGAATGTTGCCTCCTGGTTTGATGTCACATGCAACCAACTTAAGCTCCCGCAAACAATTGCTTCTTAAAGCAAAATTTGGCAATACATAGTTATCCCCTGGCTCCCATAAAACACATCCCTTTAAATCCAAACACAGAACATTAACGCTTTTCTTGATGGCAAACTGAACCCAGGAATTAATTTCACTTGCCATTCGCTTCTCTTGATTGATCTTTTCAGATCTTTCTTCATAATCTAAGAACCGGAAATGATACCTGAGACGGAAATGACACCTGAGACGGAACTCCTCAATTTTGGGGCTCTCATTACGAATGAGAACATTATGTATGAGACTCAACAATTTCTCATCATATTTCTCAACATTGACGTCAGAATCATCACAATCGTGGTACTCACACTGATTGAAAGACAGACACTGAACATTCTTCCACAGATGCGCATACCGCGAAAGCAGCAATGTTACCATGAGGTCTTTGGTTGAGAGAAAGGACAGAATATGATGAAGGATTGAGTCAGGTAAACTGCTTAAGCGGTCTGGTTCACCTTCCGATGTCTTCTGCTTCTTTGAACTGCTCATATCTGCAAGAACATTAGCTGATTCATTCAATGAACAAACTAGAGTGGCAAAACAATACATTGAATTAATACCTAGTCCATTATAATGGGGTCAATATATTTGCTTCACAATCATAACAAAAGAAAACCAAATAGGAAAACTTAACGAAGCGATTCTCTCAATCACATCATTTTAAAATTGGTTACAATATCTCTGAAACCAGTCTTAACATTCATAACACTGCTGCATAACCAGAAAAATACAGGACATTTGAGGCCGAGGTTAAGTAAACACACGTATTATATTTGTTTCATTCAGTAGGGTAAGCAAGTTGTCTCTTAAAAGAATGAACCATTAGGATCCCAAATCTGAAAGAACTAAATGAACCATTAGGAACCCAGCAGGAATCCAAATGAACCATAGATTATACACATAGACATAGCAATCTAATGAATGAACCTTTAAGAACCCAAACCTAGAAGAACTAAGGCTCCGTTTGGTTGGTGGTAAAACATTTTCCTGTAAAATGTTTTGGTGTTCTGGTGCTGTTTGGTTGGAGGTAAAATATTTTCATGTAAAATGTTTTCCCTGAAATGACGTAAACTGATTTACACATTTCAAATCCGTAAGCCATTTTCCGGAGAGTGGAGGAGCACAACAACAACAACTCATACTAACACCTCCATCACCAATAACCACCACTACCACCTACCTCCACCGCCACCCATCACGGCCCACTGTTTTGGCAATTGCCAACCAAACACAAGAAAACAATTGCAGAGAAAACTTGTTCACACAAAATATTTTTCCTTGTAGAACATTCGAACCAAACATAGTCTAAATGAACCATTAAAACCCCAAATCTAGATTAATTAAATGAACACGCAGACTCATCAAAATCAGTCTCTGAAAACTGCACAAATGTGGTCATTTTTCCCCAATTTTCATTCTCGTTCCAGTAAACCCTAAACCCCACAAGTGAATATCAAACGAGAGATTTCATAAACATATCAACACCGAACCACATAAATGGAAAAATAACACCGTGAAGCGCAGAAGAAGACCTACTACATTTTGAAATTAATCGATGCTAATAGGAGCAACCTGTAAGAACCCTAGAGAGATCGGAAATGAGATCGCAAATGTACCTGAACGATCCATTGGAGTGCGGAGAGTTGAAAACGCCCACACCACCTTCCCGCCAATTTTCACCCTAAACCCCAAAACCAAACCAGTGATGAAGCTGAGCAGTGAGCACCAAAGAGTTCCCGCTTTCTGCTCCTTTTTTTTTTTTTTTTTTTTGTTTTTCTAGTAGAAGAGTGGACTTGTATCAATGGGCCGAGACGGGCCTAAAGAGTCCAAACGAAATATGGACTGTATATTTTTTTTAAGGGGATATTTTGCCTCCCAAAAAAGGGGATATGTTGCTTGGGACTGTAGTTGTGTTGGTCGGGTTAGTACTCTTAGGCCTCGTTTGGGTAAAGTATAAGGAGGAGGGACAAAGATAAAACTGTATTTCATGCTTCTTATGCTGTGTTTGGGTGCAAGATAAGGAGCAAGCACAATACTGATTTCCTTATCCCTTGAATACAATTCTCAATTTTTTGCCTACAATCTTATGGGGTGGTATAAGGTAGGATAAGGGGAGGAGGGCATAAGGAGGGTTTTATGAAATGATAAAATTGATTGCCCCCATGTGTGTGTGTGTACAAAAGTACATACATATATTTTCTCAAAAATACACACACACATATATATTATACATGTATATATATGTATATATATTATATGAATATCTGTATAATATATATATATGTATATGTGTGTGTATATATATATATATATGTATATGTGTGTGTATATATATATATATACATATACAAATGATATATATACAATATATATGTGTATATGTATATACATATACATATATACATATGTATCTATGTGTATAATATATATATACACGTATATATACATGAATGTGTGTGTATACACATGTGTATACATACATACACACACATACACACACACACACACATATGTGTGTGTGTGTGTATACATATATGCGTGCGCGCGCGCACACACGCACAAACACACACACACATTACATATATATGTATACATCTATTTTATATATAATATATATATACACATATAAATATATGTGTATAAATATACATATATAATATGTATATGTATATGTATATATATACATATACATGTTATACATATATTTATATAATAAATATATATATACATATATTACATACATAATATACATGTATTTTTATGTATACATACAGTATATGTATATGTGGTGTGTGTGAATATGTAAGCGGAACAATGACAACTAAATTTTCAAGACGTCGTAACGCCTATGATGCAAGGACTAGTAGACTCATATCACGATATCATGCGCTAAGACTTATAATTATCTCTACTCTAATATTGTCGCATTTAACATGTCCAAATGTGTGTGTAATATTAGTTTTTGTTTACAGTCCACAGTGGAAGACAAAATAATTGTAAAAACAAGTTTTAAACAAGCAGAGAAATGTGGTCATTTACTTACATATCCTACCTCTTATCATGCACTACCCAAACATGTTAATAGATATCCCTGCAACTTATCATACCTCATATCCTGCTCTAACCAATCACTAAGAACCAGTACAATCATATCCTGCCTTATACCAGTACAATCATATCCTACCTTACCCAAACGAGGCAAAAGACTTTGGGCATTTACTTTCAGGTATTGGGTTCTGATCTTAGGACAATCCAAGGACTATCTATTGGCATCCTCGGCTGCGAGTCTGTCAGTTCAGGTTTTGTCGGGTTGGTTCGCCTCGCAAGTGTGGTTTGCAGGCTATTGTACTAGAGCAGCAATTTACTTAGGGCGCAACCGAAAATAGTTTCCGCTTTCTGCTACATTTTTTTTTTCTAGTAGAAGAGTGGACTTGTATCAATAGGCCGACGGGCCTAAACAGTCCAAACGAATTACAAGACTATGTGTATCTATTTTAAAGGGATATTATGTCCCAAAAAACAAGTAGATATGTCGTTTTCGAAGTGTAGTTGTGTTGGTCGGGTTATCATTCTTAAGACTTTGCGCATTTATATGATGTCTTGAGTTCAAATCTTGGGTCAATTCAAGAACAATATATTGGCATATTCAACTGCGAGTCTGTCTGTTCAGTTTGCCCTGATAAAATTGAAACTTCTTCACACATTTTCGTTTCTTGTACTAAGGCTCAAGAGCTTTGGGAGAGAGCGCCCATTCCCTCTTCTCATAAGCCTAATCACAACAATAGTGGGAACCTACAAATGTTGGATTATGAATTGGGTGAGGAAGAAGAATCACCTTAGTAAAGTTAGAAACTGGCATTGGATTCCAGCTATCTTCTGGATTCTTTGGGTCTCTAGAAATAAAAGATTTTTTGAACGTCACACAAGTTCTATTGCACACATGTATCATCATGCAGAGGCTCTTGCTCATAGCATTTCGTCATGCTAATCTTTCTTTTAGTATTGTTTGATTCAGCTAATGAAGGTTGGGTTGGGTTGAGGTTGAAGTTAAGAAAGGGAGTTATGCATGGGTGCCAGGCCAAATTAAGTTCTTTCCTCAAGCTTTGGTGGAGGTTTCAGAGGCCAGTCATTTAGCAGTTTTGCCACCAGCAGCTTGTTCTTGTGTCAAGAAGTCTCCCATGGGTGTTGCTTTGGTGGCTTCTTCCTCTGGTGTGGGTAGCTCAGGATTGACTCCCTCTGTGGATGCCTCCTCAACTGTTCCTGCTTTGCCTTCTCATGAAATTTCTGGTGATGGTGTTTCTGTTGATGTTGCTGCGGCTGAATTTCCACCCATTCCTGATGATGAGCTCATGTCTGCTGTTATCCCTTTCATTGATGCCTAATCAGCTGTTTGCTTCCTTAGGTCATCAGGTTAATGTTAATGTTAATGTTAGTAGCTCTTCTTGTTAGTGTCTTTGTATATTTTCTGAACTGGTTAGTCTTTGTTTGGGTCTGGTTGTTTCTATTTGGTCTTGCTGTTCTAGCTGGCTTGGAATTTCAGGTCTTGGTTATGCCCTTTTGGTTGGCTGCTGCTTTGCAGCTTGTAGTTTCGGTTAATTGTGCTCCCTATGGCTTAGCTATGTATTTTGAGAAGTTCTATTAATATGATGTTCTTTTGTGGCGCAAAAAAAATAATAAAAAAAAATTGCGAGTCTCTGAGTCCAGATTTTCTCAGTCAGGTTTGTCTTTCTAGTTTGTTTTGCAGGCTATCGTACTAGAACGACAATTTACTTAGTGTGCATCCGAAGAGTAGTAGATGCGGGTCCCCACGTCATAAAAAAAAAAGAAATCCAACTTCTGAAAAAAACTATGAAAAAGACGATACCGAGAAAAAGTGGGAGGAAACCGTACATTCAATATTAATGATATGAAAGAATCAAAGTTTGCCAAAACGAGCAAGTAGGTATCCAAATTTCAAAATCGAGCACCACAGGTCTCAAACTTTGGATTTTCAATCAAGTAGGTACCCTTCCGTTAACTTTCCGTTGACTTTGGACGGAAAATTATAAAAAGACTTTTGTACCCCTTATTTCACCTCCAACTTTTTTTAAAAATAAAAGTTTTGCTAAAATTCTAAAAAAAAAATCAAAAAAACTTTTTTTAACAGCTTTAAAAAATATCTCAAAACTTCTCACATTTTTTTTAAGAAAATAATAACATACAAGTATCTTTGTGCATTTTAACAACTTACACAAGAGTTACATACTAGACATTCTTGAGTAATTTTTTATTGTAATAATTTGTAGTTTTCATGCTAATGTAAAAGAGACTATTGTATAAAATGTACAAAGATACTTTATGTTATTGTTTCTTAAAAAATACATGAAATTATGAAATTTGAGATTCTTTTTAAACACTATAAAAAATTAAAGACTTTAACATTGACGGATATGTGTTAATAAAATTATATTTCATATCTTGAAATGATGTAAAAATATGTAATTTTGATAAAAATATATTGCATTATCTTACATATATCAAATTATTAAATTAAAATTTTATTTTTTTAACTTTTTAAATTTTTAGTAAAACTTGTATTTCAAATAAAAAGTTGGAGGTGAACATAAGTGGTACAAAAATCTTTTTATAATTTTCCGTCCAAAGTTAACGGAAAGTTAACGGAAGGGTATCTACTTGCTCGAAAATCCAAAGTTTAAGACCTGTGGTGCTCGATTTTGAAATTTGGGTACCTACTTGCTCGTTTTGGCAAACTTTGGGTACCTCCGGTGCAATTTAGCCAAGAATCAATACACATGGTAACATACTAGATGCAGAGAAGGGTCTGTAGGGGTCCTTTTATGAGATAAATGGCAACGATATGTGACAACTCCAATTTAGAACTTATATTTAGCCATTACATTAGAATGTTTTGCCTTAGCTTTATTTATATTCAGCTTATATGTGTTTACAAATAATAGCAAATACTCATGTAATAGAGCTCCAATGGAAGACAAAAGGGTAGGCCCAGTGGACACTGCCGCCTTCGGGGTGGTTGAAGGACAGTATGAATCCGACTTGGGACAGTCAGAGACGGGAAGCCAACGCCGGAATCCTTGTCCGAGATGAGAATGTGCTCTTCATCGTTGGGAAGTGCTGAGAAATTTCATTCCAAACACCTGCTAAATTAGCATGAGCAAAAAGTGCTGAAAAAGGAGTAACGCTAATTCAACATCTGTAGATTAGTCGGGTCACCATTGAATCTCAATTTACTGGCACAAATGACCTGCAGATCCAACGACTCCAGTCCAGTGATAGATCATAGTCGCGATCAGCACAATCATGGTACTCACACTGATCAAAAGACAAATTCTACACATATTTCTCCACACATGTCATACTGTGAAAGCAACAACGTCACCACGAGGTTTTTGGTTGAAAGAAAGGAAAGAATATGATGACGGATCAAGTCAGGTGAACTGCTTAAGCGGTCTGGTTAGCATTCTGATATCTTCTTATGCATCTTAGAACTGATCATAGCTGCAAGAAGATCAGCTGATTTATTCAAAAAACACATTGAATTAAATACCTGATCCATTACACTGAGCCACCGAGGCCACTCACTATATGGGCTTGACAAGTACTAAGAGAAAAGAGAAACTCGAAATTAACCTAATAGGAATACATTATAATGGTGCTTTAATGAATAAACTACAGTAGAAGGAGTTATTCTCTAATTTATGTGGGGGCTAAAGTAAATATAATGCATAAAATACATCATGAAATTGTAATTTTAAGAAGTTGAGTGGGGCTGTAGCCCCCAGACCTCTTCACATAGAAATGGATTCAAAAGGGGCTAGAAAGAGCAATAAATCTCGGACATTTGTCCAAGCACAGACATGGCTATGTTATTTGCATTGATTTTTTCAAACAGGGTTAGAAAGAATCAATACAATGAAGGGTAAAAGACACTTTCACCCCCTCTAGTTGGATTGAAGGACACTTTCACCCCTTCAGCGTGCCGAACTTCAGGAAACTTTCACCCCATATTGTGACACCGTCGGTCTGGAGTTGGGATTTGTCACTAAAAATAGTTTATGGGACAATCTTGCCCCTATATAATGCAAAATATAGAGATTACTCAAAGGTATAATAGACATTTTGCATGATAAGGAAGGCGAATTTGTCTTGAAAACTATTTTCAGGGACGTACCCCGCCCCGAGACTAATTGCTTCACAATCAAGGGTGTAAGGCTGTAAGCTACTTAAATTTCGGCACATTGAGGGGGTGAAAGTGTCCATTCAAAACTATAGGGAGGTGCAAGTGTCTTTTACCCTACAATGAATCAGAAAGAGCAATAAAACCTAACCGATGAACTCTAACTGAAATGCCAGAATCCCAAAATCCTACACTCAAGACTTCTGTCCTCGGGATACACTAGGTTTAGCCGGATTAACTCTATGTAGTACCAAAACAAACAGCAGCTAAACATGTCACAGTCTGCTCTTACCCTTCCTCTTCCCGTCTCTGTGGAGTTGCAAGACCTGGGGGATTAAACCAAAGTTCAAAACTCTCCTTCAAATTCCTGTATTGGAACTGTTTTTGAACCCCAACTTTAAATCTTAGATCTTCCGCAAACAGCAAGATCAACATTAAAATTCTGAGGTTCTCCAAGTTAGTCATATGATATATCTAGCTTCATTGAGAATACAATGAGCAAGACTTTTACAATTCCTAAGACAACAGTTAAAATCCTTTGTCAACTTCATGCTGATACAAACAGAAACGACCAAGAACCCAAAAAGACCGAGCACAGAAACAGAAATTGGATCAAGGGACAAAGGCAATTTATTCAATGTTACAAGAGTATCACCTATGAAACATCAAATACTATGAAGCTTAATCAGATAAAAATGTGCTATTATAGAGCAAACCTAGCAAACAATCGACACATTTTATAGATTTTCAAGGTGTTTGTATACAGAGGTCGATCTCCCCAATTATTGAAAATGAGCCAAAAACAAGTAAATGGATTCAGAAAACAAACACCTTCAACAATAGATAATTTCGCTTACAGTTCTTTAAGCCACTTCTTTCTTCATCTCAGCATTCTCCAGCCACCATTCAGGTCACTCAATTCGCCCCTCAGGAAGTTGAACCCGTTCTGGCCCGTTAAGTAAAAGCAATGTCTCCATGTAAGGCTCGACCTTAAACGAGTACGAACTCCCACTAATCCCAGTGTTCGAAATCTCTTTGGTTTCAGGGTCATAAGAAATAAACCAATTATCCCTCGTCGACAAAAGAACCTCACCATTCTTCCTAAACCCCAACACCCTATCCATCACATCCGGAAGCTGCACACTATAGAGCTTCGTCCACGATTCACAAACTCCGTATTCCTTCATCACCCACACGTCACTCCCACCGCACAACACCGCCAGCGAACCACCCCCGAATGACGCAACCGACAAGCACGCCGGCCTCTCCTCAGCCAAAACCGGCGGCAAACTCATCTCCTTGAACACCTCATCACCCATATCAAACATCATTATCATATTCATAAACCTCCCATTCGCTACGGACGCGTCGTGAGCGACCCAATGGACCGCCCCGTTCACGAAAGCCTGCGACCAGACGAATTCAACCATACAACACGATATAACCGATGTGGAAGAGGAATTCAATTCTCTCCAAGACAATGCCCCTTGGGAGTAAACCTCTACTCTAGGAGGAACCCGGAACCGCCCCATCGGGTCCTTCTCATACACAACCCTCACAACCTTGAACTCATTGGCTTTCTTGGAATCAAACCCAAATCCAAGAACAAACATATGCGGCCCCTGAGGCCGTTTAGCCTCCGGTAACGCCACCGACTTCCTAACCGAAGGGTTCCAAACAAGAGTAGTGTGTGCATCATTGAAATAATCATCACATAAACACATTAACCCATTACAGCTACCCACAATCCTGAAATACCCAACTTTGCTCCTAAATGGGAAACCCATTTCCACAAATTCAAATTCATCACCTGGGTTTTCATCATTAAGGAGATAGTAGTGTTCTTTCTTGTCGGTGTTGGTGTAGACCCTGAGGAGGGACTTGTGGGTGGGTTGGTTTTGGGGGTTTTGGGTGGTTTGGTTGAGGTGGGTGGTTATGAAACTAGGGTTTGTGATGAGGGCTTGCCAGGGTTTGGATACGGAAGTGAAACGGAGGAGGGTTTTCACGGGTAGTCTTGAGAGGATTTCGATCAAGATTTCGTGTGGGATGTGATCTGACATTGTTTGGTGTGGAAAGATTGGAGCTTTGGGGAGATTGAGAGATGGGAAATGGAGTTAGAGGATCAATTGGAATTGGGATCTGATGATACACAGTGGAGGTTTGGAGTGGAGTCGCTGAATCAACCAATTCGAAACCCTAGCTTTTGATTCACCTTTGTCTCTCAAATCTGAAGAGATAATATAAGTTTAATCCTCTGTTCAACGAAGCATCAAGTCGTTGTAGTATAGTGGTAAGTATTCCCGCCTGTCACGCGGGTGACCCGGGTTCGATCCCCGGCAACGGCGACAACTTTTTTTATTTTTATTTTTCTGTGCTTGGTAGTTTTAAACTTTTACTTTTTACTCCTTGCAGATCTTAGCAGTTCGACGCTCATTATTGCAATTCGATTGACCCTCATTTTCACAAATTCTCGAAGTACTCCTTATTTGTGTAAATTACCCTCGATGTTTTTAATGATTGCAATTCGAATCTGATTGACCCTCATTTTCACAAATTCTCGAAGTACTCCTTATTTGTGTAAATTACCCTCGATGTTTTTACTGATTGCAATTCGAATCTGCACCACTATAAGTGAAGCTCTTAAACTGATAAAAAGCTAACAGAGACACTGATTGCAGTTCGACTATCATTTTATTGATTGCAATTCGACTATCATTTGAGCACAGCGACGGAGCCAGAAAATTGAATCAGTCGGTACAAAATTAAACGGTACCGAGTTTCTAAATAAATAAAGTCATTATGTATCAAGGTTTTCAAGGATATGGCGTAAATTTTTCATTCTAGCCAGACCATTTATTTATTTTTCTGAAGGAGTCTTAAAGTAAAATAGTCACAATTAGAGGCGATCTAATTGAGTTTTTAAGAGGTCAGGGTTGGCAATTGCCAGCCCTTGTCCTAAAGTCCCTCCGCCCCTGATTGAGCATGCCTATCACTATGTCTTTCTTATTTCGTAACTTTAAAAGTAGTTACAATCTTACAAATAATAAAAAAGAAAGTCTAAGTTATAGTCTTAGTTATAGCGGAGGCCGGAGGATATCGAACAAGAACGAATAAACGAAGAAATAATCAAGAACGAGATACAGAGCTAACGTGGTTCACTAGCAAAGTTGCTAGCTACCTAAAAACCTTATTTTAATTAGGTAGCTAACGTGATTCACTAGCAAAGTTGCTAGCTACCTAAAAACCTTATTTTATTGAGTGACACAGCACCCGATTACAAGCCATACACTTGCATACACATTTAGCCACGACCCTAGACTCTTATATAGACCTAGAGAAACATTTGCTTGCAGTCCAAGTCAGCCAAAACGTTTCTAAACCACTTGGAAACAGCCCAGAATATTCCAGCCCCATCCTGTTCGTGCGAATATGACATGTGTTCATGCGAACAACTTTTGAGATCGCACAAATTCTCGTGTGTTCGGGCAAATACACCCCCTCTTCGTGCGAATTCCTGCACCCACCCTATAGCTTCGTTTTCCTCTGCTATGATTTGTTGCCTCGCTAGATTTTCTAGTCGCTTTGAATTATTCCAACAGTCTTCCTACTAAGAGCATCTCCAATGGTAAAACCACAAATTAGCTAAATTATAACTAGTATAAATTTTAACTAAATGAACTATTTAGTGTTTGCTCCAATGGTGTCATGTATTTTACATAACTTGTAGGTATGAAATTATAAAAATATTTATTTATTAAATTAAAGTAGGAGAGAGATAGACACAAAAAGTTTAACTTCATACTTTCTAGCAAACTACTAGTAGAGAGCGGGATACATAATATGTAAAGTATTGAGTCATTTAACTAGTCCATTGGAGCTTCTTATTTCTTCTAATTATGTAAATTATGACTAAACTAACTTTTTAACCTAACCATTGGAGATGCTCTAAGGTACTACTTTCAGCTGGAACTAAAAAAGGTACTGCTTTCAGCAAAAGTTTCGACATGTCGAAGCACCTACCTTTTCCTTATTATTATCAGCTAGTACTATTTATTAGCAAGTTGCAACATGGGGTGCAACAATAGCTCGACAAAGTTTAATGTTGACCAAGAGACATTGTGAAAGTCAACCTAATCATATATTAGATTATTTTTTTCACAACAAAGTGCTAGCAACCATGATTCCATGGGATTGAAACAACGTAGTAGTATGTTAGTGCTCTGCATGTCTTACTATGGTACATTTTCGTTTATTAGTTGACACTCCAAGACTTTATAGTCTGAAATATCGAATATAATTAACTATAAATATAAAGCTGTAAGATAAAAGGAGTTGCTAGCACTTTCTCCACCAAAACCGGCCTGCCTTAGAATAATTTTGGTTGGTCTCAATGAAATAGTGACTCCAAGCCTCTAATAAGTCACCTCCCAACCTCCCCAAACATGATCTAGCCCTCATCTCCTTTTGTTGATGAAGGCTTTGCTTTGTTCAAACCTTTTTTTCTCTTCTTTCTCCATTGGCATACCCATGATATTAGTCTTTCTAAAGGGGAGAGAATGAGAAGGTAAAGAAGAAGATGCAAGGTTTGAGCAAAGCAAAGCCACCCTTTTCTTTCTTCCATTAGATTCTCAATTCTTCTCATCATCAACACTACTCCCCTATAAACTCAAGTTTTTTTTTTTTCTTAAAAACCCAAGAATTATCTTTTTTTTTTCCCTTTTTTACGAAAAAACAAAAAATCCAAAATGAACGACCTATTTTCGGGTAATTCATTCAAGAGATACCAGGATCTGAAGCAGCAGGTACACATAGACGACATCGAAGCGGGGAACGAGACAGTCGACCTCGACAAATTCTTCGAAGATGTCGAGAAGGTCAAGGACGACATGAAGGACATCGAGAAGCTCTACCGGAAGCTTCAAGAAGCAAACGAGGAATGCAAGACCGCGCACAACGCCACGACCATGAAGGACGTCCGGGCCCGCATGGACTCAGACGTCGCACAAGTCCTGAAAAGAGTCAAAATCATCAAGGGCAAGCTCGAAGCCCTTGACCGGTCAAACGCGGCCCACCGCAACATCCCGGGCTGCGGGCCCGGTTCGTCCGCCGACCGGACCCGCACCTCCGTAGTTAGCGGTTTAGGAAAGAAGCTCAAAGTCATGATGGATGACTTTCAAGCCCTTAGATCTAAAATCACAAGTGAATACAAAGAGACCGTAGAAAGGCGGTATTTCACCATAACGGGTGAAAAAGCAAACGAAGAGCTTATAGAGAACTTAATATCAAGCGGAGAGAGCGAGTCAATCCTCCAAAAAGCGATCCAAGAGCAAGGCCGCGGCCAGATCCTAGACACCATTTCTGAGATCCAAGAAAGGCATGACGCGGTTAAGGAGATAGAGAAGAACTTGGTGGAGTTGCACCAAGTGTTCCTCGACATGGCAGCGTTGGTGGAGGCGCAAGGTCAGCAGCTGAATGATATAGAGAGCCACGTGGCGCACGCGAGCTCGTTCGTTAGACGTGGGACGGGTGAGCTGGTGGAAGCGAGGGTTTATCAGAAGAGTTCGAGGAAGTGGACTTGTATTGCTATAGGCCTCGGTGCCCTTGTGATTATCATTATTCTTTTCCCGATTCTGTCAACTGTTTTGCTTCATTCACGGTAGAGATTTATGAACCCAAATGGGTATTTTATGTTATTCTGTTTTATTTTATTTGTTTCTTGTAATACTAAAGTTGTTGCTTAACGTTGTGTATTCCATCATACAGTTGCATCATATGTTTGTGACTCTATTACAACACCGTTATACCTAGACAGAGGCGGAGGCAGAAGTTAGAAAACACATTTTAAGATTTAAGGAAATGTGGGATATTTTCTTATTTTATCAGAGGTACTACTAAAATTTTGTGTTACAAAATAGGTAATAGTGTTGTTTTTTCGAAAATTGGGTATAACATGTACTCCCCTTTACCGCATGCTAGCTCTGTCTCGGCCTACACAAAGCTTAGAAGTGATTGGTAATGGCCATAGTTTGGTAAGCATCTTTTTTCTCTTGCAATGGTTTGAGACTCTAGCTATCGGTTAGGGGCATTGCTCGGTATAAGTGAAAATCTCATGCGTGCCCTATATAGAAATTATAGACACTCAAGTGATGGTGACACATCTCCTTTTCTCTTGTATATTCGCCACTGTTTTAGCTGTAGCGCCTAAGATTAGGGATGGCAACGGGTCGGATCTGGATCGGATCAGGCTTGATCCGATCCAGATCCAACTAGGAGAAATGGGATCCAGATCCGATCCAGATCCGTTCGGATCATCACCGGATTCGGATCAGATCGGATCGGGTTTCATCCAGCTGATCCAAATCCGATCCGTAGATCCATATAATACGTGGTCGGATCGAGTTCGGATCGGATCCGGCTTGAGTTTGCAATAAAATACAAAAAATAACATAAGAAATAAATAGTATTTCATACGCTAAGGCATGTTCGCAAGTTCTGAAGCCTAAACACAACAGAAATAGCTTTGTAGGTTGGAATTACTAATGTATTCTTCTTGGAATTGAAAGTGGGGAGGTAATATGAATATATTTGTAAAGCACACGTATACGTCGGATCGGATCGGGTCGGAACCCGGTGGATCTGCCCTTAGATCCAAATCCAGATCCAAATCCGATCGGATCTAGGTTTTCAGATCCAAATCCGATCCATTTTCAATTGGATCGGATTCGGATCCGATCCATTCGGCCCGGATCGCTCGGATCACAGATCGGATCGGACCATATTGCCATCCCTACCTAAGATCGACATGAACAGACTGGTTAGACGCACTGATCACTAAGTGAAATAGATCGGACTCAGTTCAGCTGTTGGGTCGAACATGCAACCTAACCGGTTAAAATGGGTTGATCCACTAATCTTTTACTTCAACCCCAATTGTTACTTGGTAATTTGAGTGGCCAAATGACACATGGTCTTGTTAAACTCTTCATGATGGTTTTGAAATTAGGTTAAAACACTTTCACCCCCTCAAGTTTGACATAAAAACACTTCCACCCCTTTCAACTTGACACATACATCATTTTCAGTGTATCAAACTTCAGGACAATTATAGCTCCTAATTGTGTCATTTCATAATCTTTGAGGGAAAATTTGTTCGAGAAAACACTGTAGTGACGAAGTCCACCGCTAGACTAACGAGTAACAACGTCACAATTAGTGGGTGTAATTGACTGTAAATTTGGTGCAGTGAAGAGGTGAAAGTACCATTTCCAAACAAGAAGGGGTGGAATTGTCATTATGTCAAATCTGAGGGAGTGAAAGTGTCTTTACCCTTAAAACTAAAGGAAGGAATCTAAACAATGGTTCAGCTTTACAAGCTAGAACCGAATCATCTGAACTCGGCTTTATGACAGGACTTCTGCGTTTTTGGGTCACCGTCGCCGGCGGTGGGGCGAGTGTTCTTGAAGCCGGATCCGGCGGGAAGTGTGCGGCAGCGTTGAATCACCGGCGACGGAGGTCAGATATCTTCCCATTCCCTTTCTCTCATTTCAGTATTGGCGTTTCGGTTATCAAAAATAAGGGTTAGGATCACAATAACAGCAACTCTGGTGTTTAATGCACTCCTACCATGAACTTTTTTCAATTTCTTCATCTCTTTTGAAGTTGTGTTAGTATCTAATTTGTGCCCCCCCATTAGAAGCTATTGAGTACAAGTGTACAACTTCTACTCTTTAAGAACCAAGACTGACTTTACTCTTACGCAGTATTAATTTCACTGACATCACGCATTTCACTGCTCGGATTTTAGTGACATCATGCCACCAAGAATATTGATAATAGATGTCTACCCCTTGCGACGCGATGTCAATAAAATCGATATTGCGTGGTACAGGGGCGGATCCAGAATTTCTCTAAATTTTAAAAACATAGAATTTTATTAAATTAACATAAGTAATAGGGGTCAATATTAACATAAGTTTTATTAAATTGCAATTTTATAAAGTTGAGTTGGGGCTATAGCCCTCACATCTCAAAGGGTAGATCAGCCGCTGGCGTGGTGGTTGTATGTCAATTCTCGTAGTGCATACATCGCACTATCATCCAACACATACTGCATGGGGGTTATGTGTCAAAAATACGATAAGAAAATAGGGCGAAATTCTTTCTAACTTTAATCTTCAAGGAACCATCTGTATTACCTGAAATATGTTTATGTAATAGATCAAAATGAAAATGATAGCCACAGTGCAAGAACTTATCAGCCTACAAATAAAAGCATTGAATATTCGTGTTTAGAAGATCAGGCTGCAGAAATAGGAACGAAAAGACGACAAAGATTCTTAAGGTTTGTATCCTTGTTACCGAAAGATCATTGGGATGTTTAGCCTTCAAGGTTCGAATTAGGAATGTTCTAGTGTTTTTGCTTTGCTCACTATGATGCAATTGATCCAAATTAGCATAACATGTCAAAGGCGCGAATTAGTTGCCGGCTGAGAAATGGGACATAGTTAGGTCCAATTGATGCCATTATAACCCTAATGCAGTAAGCATATATGCGCTAAGATAGTCAATAGATAACCCCCTCACAATATTAATTTTACACACATCACACCCGAAAGGCAGACAGCTGTTATCATACTGTTGGTATGCGATATCAGTTATATGAAATGTTGGTACCCGATGCCAGTAATGTCAATACTGTAACATCTCCGATTCGCCCTCAAACTATAAGGATGGCATCACTAAAAATTTAGGTTTTGGAGTATTTAGGTAAATGACAAAACAAAAAAATTGCAGGAGGGTAATGATTACATGTTCTCTGGAACTGAACTAAAGTTATGAGACAGACAGAGTACACATTTTTGCCAATAGGGAAACTTATATGAAGCATAATAAGCAAATACAAATACATCAACCAGTTCTAGCAACTAACATGCCTTTCTAAACCATTTGGATTCCTTCTAAGTTAGAAAAACACCCTAAAACTCAGACTCCTCTGTTTCTTCCTCGCTGTCTTCTTGATCTTCATCGAGCTTCGATTCAGACCCCTCGCTATTCCTCTCCACCGTTTTAGTTTCCACGACTGATTCCTCCGAATCTTCATACTTGTCATCAACTTTCTCTTCTTCCAGATTCTGATCACCTTTCTCACCATCTTTTGTTTCAACTTGCTCTTGGATGCCACCCGGTTTCTCTTCAATCTCTCCACTTTCACCTGGTTTCTGCTTACTGGTTTCGTGAGCTTCACTATCAACACCTTCATTGTCATCTGAATCGACTGCCTTCCTGGTAACTGTGCCTTCTTCAGATATTCTCAGATCTCCACGTTGTTGTTGATGCTTATTGTTTACTTCTACATTGCCATGTACATGAATGGATGCTTCCCTTGTTCTCAAACCCTCGCTATGGTTACTTTGTTGTTTCTCTAGTTTCTGCAATTCATTGTTTCTAAGTTGAGAATACCTTCCATTTTGCTGTCCATGTCCATGATATTGCTGGTCTTGTAGATTAACCCCATGAGTTTCGCGTCTCAAGTTACTTGCACGCCTTCTGTTTCTGGCGAGAATCCTCCACTTCTTCTCCTGAGAGACATGACCTTCAACTTGTGATTTGTAGGGCATTTCCAATTTCATCCCGCCTCTAGTTTGCCTCTCCAAAGTACCGGATTTTCCATCCTCTTTGCTATTTTTCTCCAAATCTCCTCTTTGATCATTGGCCACACTATTGATACTTTCATTAGCGTTGATTCTGTTGAATCTTCCCACTTCCGCTAATGCAGAATCATCAGTCTTTTGTAGGTTTTCACCGTTTTCCTCCTTCACATCACTAACTTCTGCTGCTTTAGCGCCGTCTACATCCTGATAAGTGATGGTTTCTTTCAGACCCTCACCAGCATTTTTGCGTGAATCATCAGCTTCTCTATCTGTGGTTGAATCATGCAATGTTTCATTCTTGACTTCAACCACCGCGGGGTTTTGAAGACTTTGCTTTAGTTCTTCAATCTCGGCTTCCTTTTGCTTCAATGATTCGGTTAAGGCTGTTACTTGAGAGTTTTCTTTCATGGTTTCTGCAGCCTCTTTCTCACGTAGCAACTTGATCTCATTTAGCTTCTCTCGGATGGTTGATTCCATGAGCTTTTGTTCGTCTTTGACAGAGGAAATTGTGGATTGCATCTCCAATAATTTCCTCTCCAGCTCCATCTTTTCTGTTCTAAGGGAGTAGATCTTTGCTTTCATCTCTTCGGTTCTCCTTTTCGCTTCCTTGTTGTAGTCTCTTTCTTTCTGCACCAAAGAAAATAGTATTTCACATTTTCACTCAGATAATACACCCCACCTCATTCAGTATATGTTGACGGTGCGACACATGCACAATGAGAATTGACAAATAACCCTGCGCAATATTGATTTCACACAATATTGATTTGCCTTACATTCTGCACCAACAATTTCATTTTACTGACAACGCGCACCACATGTTACACTTTTCGGGGTACGTCGTCTGTAAAGTCAATAATGTAGGGGGGTCATCGGTCAATTCTCATAGTGGAAGTATCCAACTGTTAGCAAACATATATTACATGGGGTTATATCTCAAAAGTTGTAAATTCTATTGTGAAAATGTACATATTCTGTCTAACATGTAGTCTATCACTCAAACAAGCTCTCTTATGCAAATTTGATGAGGCAATTAATTGACCCCCTCTTCCAACCATTAAAGTAGAAAAAGATTTAAATGCATACATTTATGAAATAAACATGAAATTAAGTGAATTGTTGACCATTTATTTGAATCTGCATGAATGGTAGCTTTGAATGTGAATGTGATCATGGTGTGTGTGTGTGAGAGAGAGAGAGAGAGAGAGAGAGGAGAGAGACCTGGAGGATGATCTGAAGAGAAAGGAGCTGATGATCCTTGTCTTGGACAAGGAGGTTGAAGATCCTCCTCTCTCTGAGCTTGTGAAGCACCATCACCCCAAATATTGCAGCCCCAAATGCCAGAAACAGTATCACCCCATATTGCCTTCCCTTGTTCCCATTCCCATTCCCACCATTGTGCCCTTTCATTGCCATCTCTCTCTCAATTGTTGATTCCCTTCCCCTGTTATGTCACAGCTTCCTTGCAGCTTCTCATCCAAAAGGAACCCCCAACCTGCTCTCTCTCTCTCTCTCTCTCTCTCTCTCTCAGAGAGATTTGTATTTACATTGAGCACGCGAATGGCGGAGATAACAAGGTTGATGCATGGGAATTGTGTGCTAGAGAGTTACCTTTTTTACATTCACCATAACTGCATCGTTAATGAAGCCTTCAGTTGTAAGCAGAGTGACAGACAAGTAACAAGTGTTCATTCCCAAGAAACGCCTGTCACTAAACACTAACAGTGTCATTCCACTAACAGATGATATTTTTGCAATGAGGTGGAGGAATAGGGTAAAAGACACTTTCACCCCTAGGTTTAGTGCAAAGACAGGTTCACCCCTTCCAGTTTGGATAACAACACTTTCACTCCTTTTGTGTTCTAAACTTCAGGACACTTACACCCTAGATTGTGTCATTTCATACACTAAGCGAGCAAGTTTGTTCCCAAAACTACTTTAGTGACAGACCTCCGGCCCCGTACTAATGGGGTCACAATTAGGGAGTATAAGCATCCTGAAATTTGCCAGACCAAAGGGGTGAAAGTGTCATTTTCAATACATAAGGGGTAAATGTGTCTTTCTCCAGACATGAAGGGGGTGAAATTGTCTTTTACCTGGAAGATTCAGACAAATTTAAATGTTAGTGTAACAACTAACAACAACTACTAACAACTAAAGTAATTTTACAGAGAAGTCTAGAACTTGAAAGATGGTCAACTTTGTAAAGGGAGTTTAGAGTATTTTCAGGCACAAGGAACTTTTATTTAACATGGCATTGTCATGTTATGCAGAGAGAAAGAGGGGTTGATTCCAGTTGAAGTAGAGACCATGAAAAGGCGATATAAAGGCTGAAAGAGGAGTCTAAGCAATCCATGAGATTAAGCAAGCCCACATGCACCTGATTTTGGGTGATTAACTTTGCAATTCTAGGCTGTTTGTGTTTTGATTTGGGATAATAATAATAATAATTTTTTTTGAGGAATAATAATAATAATAATAATAATAATATATGTAGCATTCCTCTAGCATTTTTATCCTAAAATTTATGAAGTATAGTTTCATGTTTTACTTTTCAAAAACAAAGTGTTGTTACATTTTTGTACTGGATCAACTTTCTTGTATTTGTGTAGCTAGTAGGAGTAGCTAAACTCATATCTAAGTTCCCCGGTTAACCTAGTTGGTGATATTTTTCGGATTTCATATCTTAAATTCATTATTGTGGTTTCGATCTTAATTCTATTTTATTTGATGTTCTAGTTTATTTCTTGTTATCTATGAAAAGAACCCGAAAGGGTTTGTGATTGAATCAAAATATAATTGCATAGGAACAATGGAGATGGAGATGAACAATATGGCGAAGTCCTCGATTGATAATGAAGAAGAAACTGTAGGTCTCGTTTATACAAGAGAGAGAGAGAGAGAGGGGGGGGTGTATCTCTGTAAAGAGTCCTTGATCTTTGTGGCATATTTCAGAGTTGGACAGCAAGTTTGTGTTGGATTGCAGCATGGTCCTTGGGCTGAGCTGAGATGGCTCTTCTTATCTTGGACTTTATTTTCCTTTGGGCTTTACTTGCTTCTTTGGGCCTCACTTGTCAAATAATCTAAGCTTCCATTGTTCTCTTAGAATTGTTCACTCTTGAAAGCAACTAGACTTAGGGTTTGTGAGCGAGAGCCATTAATAGGGATTGAGAAAAGAGACGAGAATAATCTCGTGTTGTGGAGAACTGAGAGGTGATACATTACGATTAGCCAAAACCGTAGATCCGGCAATTGTATTAAAAGACACGTTGTTCGTTAGGCGAAACGGCTAGAACCGAGTTGTTAGGTGTCGGTGGGCCGAGAGGCCCGTTGTCAGCTACAAGTAACAGTGTGAACTACCGCGATGCATAGCTAGTGTCATTGAATTAGTGTTTTCATATGAATCCAGATAAATATTGAAGCTCTAGAGGACCCTCTGGATACCTAGTCCCCTCTCATATTATCACAGCCAAATACAAAAACAACAAAAATATCGCCGGTTCATTTTAATTACATTCTGTTTATGAGATCTAGATAAACAAACAATCAAACTCCTCGTGTCTTTTAATACAACTCTTAGCTTATTTTCTAATCAAATATTAATTGGATGGTCCTCGTGAGAACGATATGTTATAGTCTTTACCGGTACTACCTGGACCTAGTGCACTTGCTAGTTAAGCATAGAAATCGCATCAAATTCTATCTACCTTTTTTCCGTGTTACGAGCACCTTAGTGTTTTTTAAAGTAGCTTCAAAGGATTCTATCCGATTTCCTTCGGGAAGAAGAAAATATAAAGAAATTGATTGGAAGAAATGGGACAATATGTGTGAGCTATTAGATGGAGGACTGGGTTAAAACCTCTAAATCAAGCTCTTCTTGCGAAAATGGCTGATCAAATTGAAAGGAAACCTGATTCCTTCCTTTAGCAGGTTATGAGGGGGTAATATTGCCAAAAGCACCATTGTTGTAAAAATGTAAAAGTTTCTTATTGTTCCCGTGGATGGAAAAACATTGTTTGGGGTAGGGAAGTTCTAGAAAAAGGTCATATGTGGGTTCTGGGGAATGAAAAAACAATCCACCCTATACCATGGCAACCGGATCCTAAACGCCATACCTGCGAATCTTCCAAATCTTTACACAACCATTACCATCCAACTCAGAACTTCTTCTACAAACGCAACAAGCAGGAATGGTCAATCCCTCTCCTGCGGTGCTTCTTTGATACGACAACGAAGGAAAAGATCTCAGAAATTTACATTTCTACGGAGAAGTTCCCCGGATAAGCTTGTTTGGAAACACTTAAAACAAGGTATATTCACAGAAAAGTCTGCCTACCACTTTTCCGGTCACCTCACAAATCAAGGAAATTGGCAACCATCAACATCGAGCAATGAAGCATCTAATGAGCCACACATCAAAGTTCAGAAGCAAACAAAATGTCTTTCCTTGCCCCAAGACTCAAAGTCTTTCTACTGAAAGGTTGCTCCTAACACCCTCCCGCACATGGAAAATTTAAGGTTGATCAATAAATTCACTCCCATGTTGTGGTAGCAACAGATTGTATCAACATTGTCACTAGCCTGGCGCTTCATAACTTAAACTATGAAATGGTCGGCGTTTTCCATGACATCGCCCTAGAAACCACACTCTCCTCTCAGCTGAAATTGCAAAAGTTTGCAGGAGTGGGCTAATCCCATCTCAACTTTTCATTAATGTATGCAATTTTTGTTTTGTAACACCTTTAGTATATGTGAATTTACGATTTTTCCTAAAAGGAGTGCATGTGTATAAGTTGCTATCTTTACAGTTTCAACTTCCTTATACTGAACAACTAATCAGTGATCCATTCTGCAGTGTTCGGTCTGGTTAAGACTAGACCGTAGAAACCTCTGTTGAAATCCATGTCCAGCTTAAGGAGAGGATGTGAATTTCTGGAAGAGTTTTGGCTTATATGCTTGAGTTGGTTGCTTCTGCTTCATTTGCCGCGGTTAATTGATTTAGCAATCGGTTTAAAAGGAATAATGAAAATAATTGAATTAATGGAGAACTTGCTGATACCACAAGTAAGCAACTAGAGTTAGGGCACTAGCGCATCAATATATATATTTAAAATCTATAATTGAATTATAGATATTCTTGATTTGATCAATATATATATATATTTCATAATCAATCTTGAGTTTTCCAGTGAATGATTGTGGATATGAATTTGAGGTGGAGACAGGAATTATTTCATAATTACACTATAATATAAAGACCACAGATAAGGTTAGTACCTGTCAACGTTCTCGCTTATCTTCTTCTGGCTTAAGCTTCATTGTCTGTCGTGGTCGATAAAACATTTCTCATTAGATCTTTATTATTAATTTCTTTTCTCATCTGTTTACATTATTTTGTTGTTCTTATTGTACCTAACCAATACCCCATTCATATGTTATTTTGTTAGTTGTCTTTTTCCTTCGTCCTTTTTCAGTCGTGCCAGTAAGTAGTGTAGTAGTACCTAGTTCACATGTGCTACAAAATTTATGCAGTGAGAGTGATATAAATGTCTATACCACATATTTGGCAGTACAGAAAAATTTCACAATCGTGCTTAATATAGAAACATAGAATGAGGTGGTTTCAAACAACTGCTATGTTCACATCACGTTTGGTTTTTTCTATATTAGCTAAGATCCGACCCAGGGCGGAGCTAGGAAATACTAAGTACTGGGCACAATTGTACATTTCAAATAAAAAAGGTAGGACATTTTCACAATTTACCAAGGGCACAATTGAAAAATTCTATAAACTACAAAGGCAATAGTGTTGTTTTTCAAAATTAGGGTGCGGCACGTGCCTTACTGTGTCACATTCTAGCTCCGCCCCTGATTAGCTAATATTGTAAGACTAATTCAATAATATCGTACTTCTACAAAACAAAATACGGTATTAATAATGACAATATATGCTCGATGCAATGAAATTCAGTCTAGTCCAATCATGTTCTTCTTGAAAAATGATTATCTTATAGATTTTAGCTTAGTGTTTTACTCTCTTGAACTCTAGTGTGTGAAAAAGAACTTGTTAGGTGCATATTGATTGGTGAAATATTATTATTAATGGAGTAGCACCATGAGGCTATTGCTATGTGGAAGATGTCCTTTTATAAGCATGTGGATTGTGAGAAAACTGTCTTTATTCATACATGTCATGTGTCAAGGATGACTCAAGAGCTGGTTATTTTATAAAGACACAGACAAGCCCCTTACCCATCCAGCACTCTCCTTCTTTCCCATTTCTCACTTAACAAAAGTCAGCAACATTGCTCAAAGCAAGAGCACAGAAAAATGGACTTCAACCCTGGTTTCAAGGTAATCTCTCAATCTCTCTCTCTGTGCCATCTTGATAGAGTTCCTGAATTTTTTTGGAGTTCTTGAGTTATAATAATATTTCTGATTCTGGGGAATCAAAGAAGAATTGGGAATTTGGGTGAGAGATAACCTGCAGTACTTATCTTGAGGGCTCTCCTTTTTGCCACTGAAGTTGAAGGAATGATCTTGCTTTGGATTCTCCTTTTGAGAGGGGTTCTATGATCTACTACTTTGTTCTTGTTGCTGACTTGCTGTTCTAATTTTTGGTTAAAGGACACTTTCACCCCCCCCCCCTCAAGTTTGACACAAAGACACTTCCACCCCCTTCCTGTCTGGGAAGGTCACTTCAGCCCTCAGCATGCGAAACTTCAGGACCCTTAACACTCCTTGATTGTGACGCCGTTAGTTAGAAGGTGGGACTAACCTTAACTATTGAGAAAATATGTCTATTAGAGTATCGAATGACGACTGAGGCCTCTAATATGATGCATAAATTACAACTCAACCGAGCATAGTAATATCACTTGTTGTCGCGACATTAGCAATGTTCAGTTTTATTACTGTTGTAAAATTAATGAATTTGCTTGGTTGAGTAATAATTTGTATCTGTTCGAGGCTGCAATGACCATTCTATACTCGACAAAATAAAGTTGTCCCAAAAAGTACTGTAATTGACGGACCCCCACCCATAGACAAACAGCATCACAATTAGGGGTGTAACTTGTAAGTGTCATGAAGCATTGCAGACTGAAAGGGTTTAAAGTGTCATTTGCCATATTTAGAAGGGTGTGAAGTGTCTTTGAATCAAAGTTGAGGGGGTGAGACTGTTTTTCAACATGAATATTTTGATGGATAACTCCAGAAAATAGGATCTAGAAGATATCCTCCACACACTTGTAACTTCAAGATAGTGAAATTGCTGTTGAACATGTGATGAGCTTGCAGAAACTAAATCCAATTATTGGACTTATCTGTGAGACTGTGACTAGCTTAGGATAATGTTTGGGGACAGCCTGTTGTGGGTACCCGGCCAACTCATTTCAGGATTTTGTAGGGTTGGTTTTTTAGAATTAGAAGGATTGGCTGGGATTGGACTAACTATAGTCCAAGTATTAGTTAATAATGTATTTTGTTGTTCTGAACTAATTTTAATATCAGTACCAAGCATAATTAATTATAGTTCAGCTAGTGCAACCAAATTCTATCCGGAAAATCTAATCAAGTCAAGTCCAGACTAGTGTCTGGAAAACCAAACATACCATGAAGGATTTGTGTTTGACAGATTACCGACATCCAGGTTGGGCTTGGCTGGAAATTTTGGCCGAACAGACCCAGTTGTTTTATTAAATATGTTTCTTCTTTAAAATAAACTTGTCTTTATATATAATATGTCCGATGACACTAAACCTATATGCAGGTTGACATAATGGGAACTACAGTAATTTCGTTAATTTAATTCCAACCTTGTTAACGAATAGAGGCTATTTGTCGCAAATGAAAAGTGCAAGGGATTTTTCTATGAAATTGGAAGTGCTGGAGGTTTAGTGTCACAAGTGTTATGATGCATATATGTTTAGTGTCATTTGTCCTAATATGTTAGATAAAACTGACAGTCAAGTAGAATACACAAAGTTACGGCTTATGACAATACATGCATCAAGTTACTACTCCATTTGGTACTCATGAATCATAAACAATAAGAATATATCAAAAGCCACATCCAATAAGAAAATAATTATTTTGGCAAAATCATAAATTAATGATGGAGAATTTTATATACAGTAAACTAGAAGGATCGAGCCTAGGAAACACAGACACTCTAACATAGGGGTCGTAGCCATGAAGGACACTGGGACACTCGTACGACACTCCAAAACACATGTCGGAGGTTTAAAGATGAAGAACTTTATACCGTTAACTATGATACCAAGTAGAATTAAATGCAATCAGATAAAACATTAGAGGTACAAGTGTTTTTTTTACATGGGTTATTCACAGCAACACGTTTTCCATGATTTCATCCTTCACCGCAAGAATTTCATGATTAAATTTTACTATCGAATCCGTCAGATCATGCAGATTGTAACTTGTAAGAAATAATATTACCATTCACCTTCCTGATAACTCTAACATTCTGCTTTAGGAGAAGAAGATCATGAAGGAATCGATGCTGATATGCTGCAAGCTTTACATTTCTGAATCCAGAAACAAAGCAGCTCTCGATTTGATCGAGCAGGCGGCTAAGCTTGATCCAGAAACAGTGATCGTCAACAAATTTGAAGACCGTGTTTACAACCGAGTCAGGTACAACCTTGTATCTTACGTCGCTCATGATAGCACCGGGTGTCCCATTTACAGCCCCCTGCATCAAACTGTCATAGCCATGGCTGAGGCTGCATATGGAGCCATAAACTTGGAATCCCACTCTGGAGCTCACCCTCGGCTCGGAGTTGTGGATGACATTATCTTCCATCCCCTCGCCCGTGCTTCTTTGGATGAAGCGGCTTGGCTTGCTAAAGCAGTTGCAGCAGACATTGGTAACCGATTCCAAGGTATGCACACATTTGTTCCGACCTAAATTCTAAATTTGCTTGTTTGTGCGCCCCACTCTGTGTGCCCATCCACAGACTAGGGTGGGGCACACTGAGTGGTCGCACAGAGACTGTGCACCCCACTCTGTGTGAACATGAGGGCTTATGGAACTGTGTGCCCCATTCCATAAGCCCTCATGAAGTTTGTTTTGAAACTCAAAACAAAAAGAATAAGTAGTTTTACTTCATTTTCTATGTTTCATTGCAGTTCCAGTGTATTTGTATGCTGCTGCACATCCAACTGGGAAAGCACTGGATGCTGTTAGACGCGAGCTGGGCTATTTCCGGCCTAACTTTTCAGGGACCCAATGGGCGGGATGGGCCTGGCCCGAAGAGCTGCCCGAGAAGCCCGACGAAGGTCCTGCACGGGTTTCTCGTGCTAGAGGGATTTCAATGATTGGTGCGCGGTCATGGGTTGCTGCGTACAATGTTCCCATCTTGTCCACTGATGTCTCGGTAACAAGACGGATCGCACTAATGGTGAGTGCCCGAGGAGGCGGGCTTCCCACGGTTCAAACCATGGGCCTGGTCCACGGTGAAGACACGACCGAGATAGCCTGCTTGCTCTTGGAGCCTAACCAGATTGGGGCGGACCGGGTCCAGAACCGGGTCGAGATGCTGGCGGCACAAGAAGGGCTGGATGTGGAGAAAGGGTACTTCACCGACTTGTCGCCGGAGATGATTACTGAAAGATACATGAAGCTGATTTCAGCTGCTGCTGATCCTGATGAATAAAGCACGATGCTTTTGTAACCATGAACATGTATGTACTGATGTACTCTTTAACTATGTCAATCTTGCGAATTGGAAATAAACAGGACATTGGTGTCTTTGTACGGTTTAAGAATAATATTCATGTATGCTGAATCAAAAATCGTGTCTCCCGGTCCAAGAAAATGTTTGCCGGATTTACCTGTTGAATTAGGAAATCTTGTAGAACTTCTCCGATTTCGAATAGAAGTTAAGCGGGTATCGGCACGAATCTGGTCAATGGATAAAGGCAATTTTTCCAATGAACGTACTAAGAGCATGTTTACCTGTTTGGGCACTAGAGTTCTGACAATGCTCATGTAGTTTTCAGTGTGTGTTTACAGCCATGCCTTGACAATGGAACTTGTGAATATACTATAGTAAGGTGTTTTCTTTGTTCTTTTTTCACGGGAAACAAAAGGACATGTTGATAATATATCAATAGTTATATCATAGTACATTACAATAGATTTGTTGTGGGAAAAAAAGCACATAATAACGATTGCAATGACCAATCTTATTCAAATGGGTTGATCATGTATCTCGAACTACCCCTTTGAATAAGAGTATGTAATAGAACTTCTCCGCTTATGATTTGAACTTAAGCGGAGAACTGTTAGATCACGTCTCACCGACCAGTCTGGTCTAGTATGTCTCACCGGCGTCTGGTTGGTGACTGAACGGTGAGAGTGAGACTGAGACGACGATGGCGAAGATAACTTCTAGACTCATTTCATACCAAGGAGAATGGATAGAACCCATATTTTACAACATAGCTGGCATCTATTGATACATAAATGTACAGTTGGGGGACAGTTAACTATGAAGCACTCACTGTTTGAACCCTAATCCCCTTTCCAAACATGATTTTTCATAACCTCTTAACCCCCCAGACACAAAAACAACAAATCAACTCATGTTATCAACCAATGCTATCCCAAACACTGTTTGCTTCTGACTTCTTCAGACGTGAGCTCATCGATCAGCTTCCGCAATCTCTTCGCTCCCGGACCAACCCTAAACACAGAATCGTCGCCCAACACCGAACAAGGATCAGCTCCGTCATCCGAGCTCCCAACACACCAAGCCCCAGGGGCAAAACGGTCTTTTCGCCCCAGAAGCTCTTTATCGATCCTGTCCATGGCAGGATCATCTTTCGCAAACTTTCTGGCAAACATGGCGCTGCTGTTGACCATCTTGTCGAAGTCCTTGATGGTCAAAAGGCGGGGGTGCTGCTTTGGGGGGCTGTCCCAGGCGATGTAGTGGAGGTCGTGGCCGATCGCCGTGCTGCGAAACTCCTGGGTGTTGCACATGATGGTATGGAAGTAGCCCTCTGGAGAAGAGACGAAATTGGTGTAGTACATGAGGATTGTTCGTGGGAAGTTGTCCCATCCCCATATACAGTACTCGACAAAGGATCGTGAGAGGATCACCCACGCTGAGCCTGCAAATAAAGGAAAGAGGATCTTATATGTTCAGAATGGAACATGATTGTTTATAATTTGTGTCTTCATTATAATTCCTTCCACACGCTCATATGGTTGATGGGAATTTACAGACGGAGTGCCTGGTGGTCTACATTATTTCATCAGTTTATGGATGGATTTCCGGCGTGGATTCGTCAATGATTCCAAAGGCATGGGCTTGTCCCACATCTGGTATCAGAGACATCGACCACGCCGGGTATGAGATCGGACACAGTAGGACGAGTATGAGAACGGATAGCTGCGGCTTCGGGTGGAATCTCAGAAAAGGCTACCTAGGAGAGGGCTACCTGGAGCAAGAGACCCCGCCAGAGTGAAAGCTACCTAGAGAGGATGCCATAATTTACTCCCTCCTTACCGCAAAGACATTAGAACTACAAGACGTGCAGTTAATGCATCCCACTACAAGTTTCTTGATTTTCTATCTCCAGGACTAAGTACATTGAACATTGATGAGTAGTTTTGAAACTTCATTATATTTTTAAAGACAAATGACACTAAACCTATATGCAATTTGACACTAAAAGTGCTGGAGTTTAGTGTCACAAGTGTCAAACTGCATATAGGTTTAGCGTCATTTGTCATATTCTTAATATATGGACGGTATGTGGACAAACAATTTGGGACATCCAGAAAAGGAAAAGTGGACAGTCTTTACAGGACAAAGGGAGTAGTAAATGATAGTGCTCAAGCCTCAGAGCTTGAAATTAGAGATTATAATCCACTATACAGCCTATGTGAAAACTATCTACCCTAAGGCCTAAGCTCTAATTGTGCATTGATCCCACAAAGAAAATGCAATATATTTCATGCCACTTAGTCCCCAACCTAACCAGCAGGACCAAGATAAAAAGAGTGTTGCAACTGTTGGGCTGACTTTACATACCAGTAAATAACTTGAAGGTTGTAGGAAGTGATCGACGCTGAGTTGTCACAGCAAGGTCAGACTTCTTCGATAGATACAGACCTGGATCAACAACAATCGGCTTCGCTCTCTGGTTCCTGGGAGAGACACCAAATAAGCATAACATAGAGAGCACGGACGAAGCTGGGAAAAAGGAATTCAATGAGTATGTCACTTACAGTTTCCATCCACGAAGCTGTGTGTTCTCTATAAAATTCATGTTTCTGGATATATTTGAAAATACATACAACAGATCTGCACAAAACAAGAAACATGAGTTAATTATATTCCCATTCAAGAGCAACCAAAAAACCATTTAATACGTGCAATAATGTATTTGTATATACACAGAAAATAGTAGTACTCAACATCTAATAAAATCAGGAAAGAAAATGAAAAACAAAAAATACCCTGCCATACTCCAAGTTATAAAGCAACTAAATAACTGCAGTTCAACAATACGATGACAGGTAGATTATATAAAAATGATTTTCCACACTCGCAAACAGAGCTGACATCCAAGTCATTGAGCATCACGGTAAGAACATTGGCAGAGACATTTCGTTAGAGGGCGTTCGGAAAGTTTTAGTTTCTTTTTTGGCTGTTTAATTATGTGCGGACCTGATTTTTTGATGGTTTGTGTGTAGTTTTAGGTTTTACAAAAAACCAAAAAAAAAAAAAAAAAAAAAAAAAAAAAAAAAAAAAAAAAAAAAACACACACACACACACACACACTATATCCAGACAAGGCATATGTATACATAGAAATCAAGTGTTACTTCTGATCCTTGCTTTAATTAGATAAATTTTCCATCTCGGATTGGGCCTTTTTCTTCTACAAACAACAAAAAAAAAGTGAGGGTTTGTTGTTATCAAGTTCATGTTCACCAGAGCCACCGAGCCTAGGCAACACATCATTTCAGCACAAAAACCACTAATATTCACCTTCCCGCCAATGCTGAAGTGACTAGGCACAAACTGCCCCAGGGGCAGAATCTGGGGCATCATGTGCCCCTCCCTCACACTTTTGCCACATTGGTGTCCACGTGTGCAAAAACACTTAAACTAATCATTGAAAACAGTGTCGTGCCCTTGCCCCTGCCCCAACCCCAACGGGTGGAAACACTCACCAAAAAGTACATGAACAGTACATTGTCCCTGTGCCTCTAGCCCAGAGCACCAAAAATGTCCGGAAACCACTATTCACCTTCCCAACAATGCTAAAGTGCCTAGGCACAACATGCTCCAAGGGCACAAGCTTGGGCACTCGAGTGCCCTCCGAAGTCCACCTCTCTCGCAACTTTGCCGACTGGTGGAAATACACACCAAAAGTACATGAACAATGCCTTGCCCCCAATGCCTAGAGCCCAATGGGTGTACATGCTCTAACAACTGCAAGCTGCAATCTTAAATAAAACAATAACGAATCTTATTTTTATTCTAGCGTTAGTTTTGGTTATAAGATTCTCCATTTTCTACCATAAATTGCGACAGATCTCAGATCATTCCAGATTTCCTCTACTATCTTCACCTCTCTACTACAACTTCTGTAACTTTCGGCCCTTTTCTTACCGTTACAGTAAAGAATGATTCTTATGTGAAACCAGTTCAAACCGAATAACGGTAGCGGGGCACTGACCAATATTTAGAACCAGGGATGACCACCAAGAACATTCCACCAATCGCAGTACTATCCTGTGACCTGTCACTCTGCATTTGAGTTGACCTGACAAGGCCTATCGTAATATCGTACTCCGTAAACACAAAACTCCTAGGCCTCGTTTGGGTAAGGGATAGAAGTCATGGGGTAAGACATATACTGGGATATGAGGTAGGATATGACTGCACTGGGACAAGTCAGGATAAGCGATTTTTTGTTCTGAGAATTTGGTTGGAGCAGGATATGAGACAGGATAAGAAGGGTAGAGTTTCTACTCACAACTACCTTTTATATGGGGGCAGTATAGTCTTTTTCCAACTACCTACCTTATCTCCTATTTCCTTGTCCTGGCTTATACCACGCCCTGGGTTGTACAAGGGTGTAGGCGAAAAATGGTAGGGGACAAGGAAATGAAAATTGTACCTGCTCCTTATACCACACCCAAACACGAGATAAGGAGCAGGAGGTATAATACTATCCCTATCCCCTCCCTTTATCCCTTACCCAAACGAGGCCCTAAGGTATTCCACACAAATAGCATACTCATTTCCATTTTCATCAGGTTAGTCTCTTCATTACACAGTCATATCATAGAGAAAAAAGGCTCGTGATCCTATAGGCAAGATTCTTAAAGCCCCTTGCCCATTTTCATCCACTCAGCCTGCTCTTGTTCTCTGAGTAATATGTTCACTATGTATAACTGACCGAACATTTGTAAAATGATTTTCCTGCCATTCCTTTTCATCAACCAACTCGTACATGTTTCATTCATCTTCCATCTCATTTCTATTTAAGCATTACGAACTCTGAAGATCACCCAACTCAATATAACCACTCTAACCTAATTCTGCATATGGATAGCCTAAAGAGAACAAATTAGTATCCCATAAACCAAAGAGCGCACTGAGAAGAAATTAGATAGTAATGAACAGATAAATGAAAACATCACAACTCACAAAGGGCAGTAAACTGCTTCCAAGCATTTTAGCCCCAGAGTACTTAAAGATACAGTAAGACACACTATTTCAATGATCAAAGAAGTAGTTCTAACCATTACGAATTACATGTGCAAGGCATGATTTGTTCCTGACCCTCTCTTCCAAACACTAATAATGCACAACTACAAGAACAAACATAAACTAATAAACCCGGAACTCGGGAGTGAAGCCTAGCAACTAATAAATGTGTTGACATTAGACTCATTACTTAATATGATTTAAAGTTACCCCAGAACCCCTCATGAAACATGATATTGCACGACAATGGCATGAAAAAAGGATAAAAGGTACATGACACTAAAAAGAAACTTAGTGTTGTTAGAGCCCTTGGAGTATGATGATATACAGGAATAATGGAAGATGGATTAATTCTCCACATAGAACCTGTGTGTAATACTCCCTCTGTTCCATTGTTATTATCATACTTTCCTAAAATGTAAAACCCAAAATTACTGACATACTTATAAAAGTTGCATTCTTCACTTTACTTCCTTACATACCCTTCTCTCTCTTGCTTTTTCTTTTTTTTTTCAATTTTCAAGAAAAAGTTATGAAAACAGACAATTTAGTAAATTTATCAAGTCAAAAGCATCGCCTTCTACTTTTTGAAAAGTTCAATCCCACGATAACATTGGGACGGGGGAGTTACATACTAAACAATTTGTGGCAGTGTTTAGTAAACACATCAAATTGATAGATGAGACACTCAGTACCACATAAAATTTTGTCCAGTGCATCTATCTTGTGGTATTTTCTAGACCGTCACAAAATTTTGCTCCTTCCATTCGGATATTTCCTTCTTAGGAAGCATGTAAAATAGTAAATCCATGATCATAACTACTACTACAAAGAATATATATAGATAGGATTACTTACCATCTTGTGGCATTAGAGGGTAATCTGAAGCACTGAGATTTATAAACCAGTCCCAGTTCAGGCTCTCCTTCAACAGAATGGCAATTGCCTGAAGGGTACATGCTATCATCGTCGGCCCTTTATAGGTAACCAAATTCGACTGTGCCATTACTCGCACGTTCTCCACTTTCCGAAATGTTGGGTCATTCTTCACGGATAGGGATAAATCCAACCTTTCTCGAGGAGGAGCTTCAAGATCCATGTGTAAGATATACTGATTTCTCGGATGATATACAGCTTGCAAAGTTCTCATCATTCTCTGACTATCTCCCTTTGTTCCTGATATAAGATATGCCAACCTAGGTGCCTCCTCTTGTTCCCCATTGCTGTCGAATGATTTCTTCAACTCTTCTTCCACAAAAAAATCGCTAGGTTCATCCAGATTCTCGACCGAGTCATCGGAAAAATGCAGTTGTTCCCCACCATATAAAGATGAATACAATCCAAAAACAGCAGCCATGAAGAAGGTAACTGACACCAAAACACTAGCGAAAAATGGAATGATCCATCTCCTGTCGCTAAACCCTCTACCTGAGTGGTAATTCACATACTTCTTCGTACCCATTTAAGCGGCGGTAATCAAATATTTCTTCTTAAGAGTTGTTCCATATAGCCCACAAAAAATCTCATAAACCCATGAAGGAGCTCAAGGTAAACAATCTTCTGAAGAGAAAATGCCCAAAAAGGAGCAACAACCTAGGACAACAAAACCAAATTTGGCTTCCCCAACAAATAACTAACATCAATTCAGAGGCCTAGTGATTCACAGTTTTGTGCACTTTTGGATTAGTTGAGGCAAAGATAGGTCAATGACTTCTTCAGAGTTTATAAATCAATCAATCCCCCAAAAACAGAAACAAAAGAAAATCTTTTAAGTAGTGGAGGACCAAATTCAAACCTAACACACCAAGATTTTCTTGCCAGCTATAAAATAGACTATTTCAAACCCTGAAATCTCTCTCTCAGATCAATCAATGAATGACCCACAATACCCACAACATATACTCAAAGAACGTGTCTTTACTCAAGATTGCAAGCTCTAGATACTGGAATTTAAGAGAACCTTGAAGAACTTACTGGTGGGCAGAGAGAGAGAGAGAGAGAGAGAGAGACGATGAATTGAGCTCAAAGAACGTGCCTTTACTCAAGATTGGAGTAAACCCAGATATGGTTTTGAACAAAAAAGGTGAAATCGGTTAAGAAGCTGAACAGAAAATGCTTACTGGCGAAGCTTTCCTTTTTTTCTTGAAGAAGAAGAAGAAGAGGTTGAGTTTGTAAGTTTTCTGAAGTCCAGAGTGTGCCACCTATCAGGGTTTGTTGCGGTGAGATTCAGAGAGTAGCAGAAAATTTAGGGCAAAAGCACAGATCAGAGAGAGATGAGCAATGGGGAGAGAGATTTGGAGTATCTGAACTGAACAGGGAAATGACACAAAGACGCATTTACGGGTACGGTGTTGACCCGCTCCGATTGGTCCGGTTTTTTGGACCATAGTGCAGTCTTAATTTGTTTTTTTGTTTTTTTTTTTTTTTGAAACAGGCTTGTATTCCCAAAAGGTAGAGTAATTATTGCTTGCTCCAACAGTAAATATGATGTGGTGCTCTAATCCATACATCACAAGACACGTCAGGAACATGTAAGAATCCATTTTCTTTTGTCTGTCACTCATTCTCTTTCTTCCTGACGTGTCATGTGCTGTATTGTTTAGAGCACCACGTGTATTTAGAAGCTGGGTGGGCATGTAAAAGCCCAATACGAAATTACATCCAAATCTAAGCCCATTTTTGCAATACAATGGGCCAGCCCATTTTTTTCTACGGGAGCACCAAGATACCCTAGTGTATATAAACTCACGAAGCTTATGGAAGACCCTAGCCATCAAACGATTTTTCTCCGAGAGACCTTCCAACGGCGCCTTCTTCTGAAGGTGTGAAGCTAAGATTTTGTTGTATGTTTCCACAATCAAACTTGTGTACCATTTAGCTTTCACTTCCGACAGAGATTGAAGCATAGCGTAAGCTTCTGCTATGCTATGAGTGAATCCGTAGAGAATGGAATGACAAACTTGCCTTCTGAGTTTCGAATAACACCTCCGCCGGCCGATCTGGTTAGATCGGTTGATATAGATGCATCTACGTATAGTTTCAAAAGTCCCGGTGGCGGTGGTTCCCATCTTTCCGATCTACTTCCTTCTCCAGTTCTACTTCCTTCTCCAGAACCTGCATACAAAGCTTCCCGACCATGATAAGTATTATCTTGAAACTTTTATTTTCAGCAATAATAAGAATAGCTAGATCTGAAAAATCTTTAGATACTGATGTAAAAAATTTTCTATTTCTTTCTAGCCAAATATGCCAAAGAAGGAAGCAAAGGATCTGTTGATGGTGCAAGTCTAAAGACAAGAAAAGTTGTTTCAATCTATGGGGAAAAGGCATGGAAGAGCCTAGAGGATGCAGATCTATGAAAGGAGAAGCAAAAAGTTTTCTACTCCAGTGACAGTCGAAGAAAATATGAGCAGCAAATCCATCCCCTGTTTTGCAGAAACAACAATTCAAAGGTAAAGACACCCCTCTTTTAAGAAGATTATCCCTGGTAGCATTACAGTGATTGTAGATTCGCCAAATAAAAATCTTTATTTTACTTGGAATATTAAGATTCCATAATTTTTTCCAGAAAAGGTTGAAAGTATAGTAGAATTGGAAGTACTGTTTGCAAAAGAATGAATTGTAAAATTTGCAACAGTCATAAAATAAGTAGACTTGACAGAGTAATCCCCATGGTCAGTTTGAGACCAAATAAAATAATCTGGATTGAGGAGAAATAAGCGGTATTTGGATAATGGCATCTGCTTCATCTTCAGAAAAGTTGGATTTTATTAACTGAATGTTCCAAGTAAAATTAGGCTTAATTAGCGAATAAACTTTCGAATCCAGTGGTAAGGTTGGTGGGCTAAGGGGTTTTCTACCAAGACCAATAGGAATCCATCTGTTACGGTAGATGAAAGTATTATGGCCATTACCAATTCCCTGGCGAATACCATTGAAAATAATCCTTTTAGCTTTGACAATACTTTTCCAAATGTAAGAAGAGTTGGTATTAGCACCAGCAGAAATAATATCGGAGTAGTAGAAATAATTTCCTTTGAGGACTCTAGTAAGTAGGGAATTTGGGTTAGTAAGGATTTTCCAAGCTTGCTTCCCAAGTAAGGCGATATTAAAAGAGTACAAATGGTGGAAACCCAAACCACCAACACTTTTTGGGCAACATAGGCTATCCCAGTTTTTCCAAATAATTTTTCTCTTGTCATGATCATTGGACCACCAGAATTTAGCAAAGAGAATTTGAAGTTCATTCAAAAAAGAATTGGGAAGAAGAAAATTAGACATGATATAAGTAGGGATAGCTTGAACAACAGATTTAATAAGAATTTCTTTGCCTCCAGGTGATAAAAATTTCTTTCCAACCACTGACTTTGTTCCAAATTTTAGTTTTTAGGTTTTCAAAAGGTTTGGTTTTATTTCTCCTAAATAATTAGCATGCATAGTAGAAATAGGAATTCGCAGAATCTGGGAGATGCAATTACGAGTCTCAATTGGGACTTTTGGACCAAAAACCACATCAGATTTGCTCTTGTTAATTAAATGTCCCGAATACTCACAGTATTGATAAATAATGGAGCTTATAGAAATAGCATTATCATTAGTTGCCTTATAAAAAAGGATGCTATCATCCGCAAATAAAAGACGGGGTAATACTCGGGGAGTAAAAACCAGGTTTAACATCCTGAAGAAAATTATTAGAGACGGCATCTTTAATTAAGGAAGAAAGACCTTCGGTACACATAATATAAAAAGTAGGCTTATAGGATCTCCCTAGCGAATTCCCCTAGTTGGGGAGAAAAAATCAGTTTTTTGACAATGTATTAAAATAGAAAAGGAAACAGATGTCACACAATACACGATACGATTTGAGAAGTTGGTAGGGAAACCCATTTTTTGAAAAACTTGATGAAGGTAGGACCATTCAATTCTGTCATAAGCTTTAGCCATATCAAGTTTTAAAGAGAAGGACCCGGTATTGTTTTGCTGATTTTGAATAGTGTGAAGAGTTTCAAAAGCAATGATAGAGTTATCAGAAATGTCGCGGCCTTTTATGAAAGTTGATTGAGTCGGGTCAATGATGATAGGAAGAATATTTTTAAGCCGGTTCGCAATAGTCTTAGAAATAATTTTGTAAGAAACATTACAAAGACTAATTGGACGAAAATCCACTACGGACTTAGGAGACTTTAGTTTAGGGATTAAGGCAATACAAGTTTGATTAATATCAGAAATGTCACTACCATTATTTAAGAACTGCAAACACATTGCAATAATATCATGACCAATGATGTCCCAATAGGTATGATAGAAAATTGCAGGAAGACCATCCGGACCCGGAGCTTTTAAAGGTCCAATATAATGAACAGCAGCTAAAATTTCGTCTTCCGTAAAAGGAGAATTTAAGAAATCATACGTATCAGTCATGATGCAAGGGTTTATACTAGATATGGCTTGGGGAAACAAATCAGTATTAGCCTTGAAAAGATCTTTGTAATAATTCCGAAAACAATTTTTAATATCTTCCAAGTCAGTATATAAAACTCCGGAAGGACTATAAATAGCAGAGATAGTATTTTTCCGTTTCCTTTCCGAGGCTATTTATGAAAAAATTTAGTATTACGATCCCGTTCATGTAACCAATTAACCCGGGATTTTTGTTTCCACATTAACTCATCATTTGCTAACAATTTTTGAAGTCAGACATAAATCTCTTTTTTCTCAGTTAGGATATTGGAACAAAGGCATTTTTTATTCAAGGCAGCAAGACGACGCAGCAGATAATTCTTTTCTTTAACAGTTTCAGAAAAGTTCTTTTTCCCCATCTACGAAGATGGTTTGTAGTGTTTGTAATTTGTTGAGAAAATGCATGTATATAATTAGATGTAGGAGTAGTTATAGGCCATACCTGCTGAATGTTATCAAGACACTCCTGGGACCGAGCCCATTCAGCCGCAAAATGGAAGCGTCGAGGGACACCAGCCGGAATAATCATCTTTGAAGCAGTCAGCAGCACAGGATAATGATCCGACCCCACATATGGAAGTCCCTCGACGGACTTGGAAGGAAAGATTGCATCCCATTCAGTATTCGAAACCGCTCTATCCAACCTTTCTTGAACCGAGTACGGATGAGAGCAGCCATTCCACCAGGTAAAGTATTCTCCTTTATACCCCAAATCGTACAAACCACAATCCGACAACGTATCTGCAAAATCCTGAATTTGCGACAAACGACGACCATTCCAACCAACTTTTTCTGAGTTTGAGAGTATTTCGTTAAAATCTCCAATAACCAACCACGGAGAGAAAGTAGTTGGTTTTAGACGTCTTAAAAGATCCCAAGAAAAACGTCGGTTTTGAGTGACTGGATCACCGTAGAAATCGGTGAAGTAAAAAGGAATAGAGCCAAATTCAGGAGGTCCCACAAAAAAGTGGACATGGAAACTATTTCTGAAGAGAATCTGCACATCCACACTTTTGTTCCAAAATAGGGACAAACCGCCACTTAATCAAATACGGGAAACATTATAGCTAAAATCATACCCCAACTTGACATGAATAGAATCCGCTTGAGGAATAAGCATCTTTGTTTCCATAAGGAAAATTACGTCGGGATGCTTATCCCTTACCAGGGAGTTGAGGCTTTGGAACGTAGAGAAACTCCCTAAACCTCTAACGTCCCAACTAAGGATCCTCATTGCGGACGGCAGGGTTGGTCGTTGCCAACCGCTGCCGATGTTGGGGAAAGAGAAACGTCTCGATTTCCCGATTTAACCCTTTTGGGGTCTGCCACAACTATTTCCTCAGGATTGGTCATTTCTTCCGGTGATCTTTTGTCTCCCGATACTGAGTTTGCAATAATCTGATTTTCCACGGCTAAGGTCATGGCCAAGGCAGAGTTATCCAAGGCCTCTCCCAGATTTCCACCTCTAACAAAGCGCTCCTCAAAAGGGGCTATATTGAAGTACCTCTTTTGAGAACCACGTTGATGGATGGGAATTTCTTCATCTTGAAGTGGGTCATCTTGACCCACATCTGCATCTGACATCTCTGCAAGGTACTCCCTGTGTGACACTTTTTCACGCTGCCTGGACAGAAACTGACCCTCGTCAGAATCAGGATCTGGTTCTGAATCACTTTCCTCTTGACTGCCATCTGTGAAATCATTTTTTTGCATGATGTCAATATGAAATTTTTTCTTGCGTTCTTTGGGGATAGTGTGGATGGTCCGAAAGCCGATGACATATCTGTATTGTACCCCAGGACGAAATTGAGCATGGCTGTTGCCGTAATCCAATTACTAACGTAATGGTACATCCTACAGATGAATACCCAATCCTAGAGCGATTGGACACTCTTTGATATCATGGCCCATACGACCACAATGATGACAGAGGTTCGGCAACTTCTCGTAGCGAATGAAAGCCCATTCTTGACGCTCCGCAGAAATAGTTGCTAGTGCCGCACGACTGAGTGGTTCAACAACATCAATAATTACTTTCATCCGAATACAACGTCCAACCAATGGTCCGCTAGTGGGGATAACAATCTCATGCACTGTTCCAAGAGATCTGCCTATATCCTCAGCAACTGCCCTAGTTTGATATTCTGGGAATTGATACCAAGCCTTCATCCATAACAGTTCTCTGTTGTAGCGTATTTCCAACATCTTCCTCCAGCGATACCATTTTCCCATGACACCTTTGTAGAACCAGGGCTGTGAATCCATGATGGATTCCACTTGCTTTTCAGATTCAAGATCAAATTGGAACAAATTTGCTCCCAAAGTTTTGAGTTCAAAACCTTCAGGGTCTTTCCAGGCCCTAGACATCACATTATTCAAGTGGCTAATGTTAATATTTCGGGTTGTGATGATCTTACCGAACACACTGCGACGACAGATTTCTTGGCCTTCCGCAAGCGATGATTCCTGAACTTGACATCCTTTTTTCTCCTTTTCAGTGAGTTGAAGGTGGAACATCATTTCGTTAATTTCCTCCGGAGATTTTCCAGAGAGGAAATCAAGTTGGGTATTTCGAGTGGTTGACGCCATAGTTTCAAGTAGAAAGTTTGGGAATCGATTCAGGACAAAGTAAAGAATGGAAGTATAAAGTGAAAGGGTAGGAGACATCAGATAACTGACTTTAACTGTCAGAAACTGCTAAGAACAGCATATAAGGGGTGGTTAATTCGGCAGTTATCTCCTTGGGAGGGAGATAACCACTCAAAAGTAAGAGATCGTGAAAAACGGAAAAAATAACTGCTACTTCAAATCTGTGAAGAGGGTTTAGTAATCTAAGGCTTCATGTTTTCCTGGAGAGCATTTTTTTTTGTTTGATGAAATGCATGTTTTTTTTACACAGATATTAATTCAACACAAAAAGAATGTAAAATCCAATATTGCTTATTGTAAGAATTTTTGAGTGTTTTTCCTGCTTGGTTTAAAAACGGAAATGAAACCGCATATTTATAAAAAGAAGAGGTCGATTTAGATTTTTTTTTGTAATTTCTTAAAAGTTCATGTTATTAAAGGCATTCTTACCTTTAATGAATAAATTAAATAATAGTTATATGTTGTCTATTTTTTTAGAAAACATTGGTTGAGTTTTCAAGTGTTTTTTCTGATTTGTTTGAAAATGAAAATGAAAACCGCATGTTTATTAAAAAAAACGATTTTTTTTCGAGGGAAACATATCAACTTTCATAGAAAGCCGGAAAGGCCTAGCAAGTCGCTTCCTAGTACATCTGCTGCCTACTCAGGGGGACGTGTGTACAAACTAAACTGGGAAGACATTGGAGACCTATTAGCAAATAAATCAGCTACATCATTGCATTGGCGTGAAACTTATCTAATTTCCACTTCTTCTAGCTGCTCGCACAATTGTATACACTTCGTAATGTCAGCTGCTAGTGTTGGAATAGGTGTCGTAGAGGCAATCTTTTTAGTATGGATAGTGGTTTTTGCTAGATGCATTCATTGTATTATTTATGCGGCTATCTAATATAATGAAGTCCTTATATTGCAAATATATTATTTATCTTAAATATCCCTAGTCAATTATATTGATTAACAGGACGATCAATATGGGGTTGGATTGATATGGAGATATCACGATCCAACATATGGGTACGCATTAGGAGTAATGCATACTGGATTGACCCATGACGAGAAGGCTACATACATGTTATGTAAAGTCTCAAGTGCTTCTCGTAGTGACAACGGTATTTCCATCCTTAGACTTGAAGTCACTAGATCCTCTAGTTATGGAATATTGTATTTTGACATGGTCAAACGCTACACCGTAACTGGGTAGTTATAAAGGCGTTCGTCGGATACAATAATGAAGCAAGCTTAGAGATGGTAGTGACGTAGATAAATTTGTCCCTCCCACATAACGGGAGTAGATATCCACGGCCACTCGAGGGATGGTGCTCAAAGAATGTCTGGCCATACTCTAATAAATCAACATGCATGGGATATTGATGTTATCTGCTTGGATTAGACTATTCCCAGGATCGAGAAACTATGGATTGGATATACGAGTGTGACTTGTATGTCTCGTGTCCAATCCGGATATTAGGAAAAAGGGATGAAAAAATACTTGCACAAGGTATGTCGGATGACTATTTCTATTAGTTGGGTAGCGTGGATGTCTTGTTAAAGGCGGCTCCATGTTAGTAAATAGTTACTACCAACTAAGTAGAAACCTATGGGGTCACACTCCCTATGGATTAGACCGGACTAGGGAAGTAAGTAATATGATTTATTAATTAGAATGATCAATATGCAACTACTTGCAAACTTAGTAGGACTAATTTGCAAGTTGGACTAATCTGCACATAAGTATGATTATGATAGGGGCTTTTATGCAGTCAACAAGGATTTGTTGGACTATATAAAGGCACTCCTAGCTTTCTTCCCACATAACTAATGCTCATAACACATTGAGTAGGAGAGGGAAGCAAGGAGAGAGAGCAACAAAGAGGGGCGAAACCCCCTTTGCCGCCCATCACCCGTCGACCACCAAGGAAGGACCGCCCCTTCATTTTCTCCGTTTTTGCGTGATTTGGATCTTCTTCTTCTTCTTCTTCCGACGTTCCTAGCTAGCACTTGGTGTTAGAGGATCCGAGCTCTAACCTAGGAGTGGACTAGCCATAGAGACGTGAACACAATTTCACGTGAGAAGTCATCAAAAGAGATCACAAAGGTACTTTCGATCCTAATACCTTACTATCGTTATGTAATCTCTTCCTGTGATCCTCGGAGGGTCTTGAACGGATTATTTTTTTATGTCTATTCCGCTGCGCATCCGTTATCAAAACCCTACAGTGGTATCAAAGTCATAGGTCGTTGACCATAACGTAGTTTATGTGTTATGATTTTGCTGTTTCACACTTTAAATTGTTGTTTATTGCGTAAAACAAACGAACTAAGCATAATCGATGCAATTGAATATGATTCAATCAAACAAGATCTAATATTACATGAGATGTACGAATTAATGAGTTTGAATCACATAGGATGTGAATTTTGGATCTTGACGACTAGGGTTTGGAAACATGCTTGGAGAAGGGGTTTTTCAAATATGGAAACAACTAATCTTGGGAAACAAGGCAAGGAGTTGTTTTAGAAACAACTCCATAAGGAGGTTCGGCCCCCTAAGGGACCGCTCCCTTGTCTTGCCGCCCAAACTAGGGCACGACCAAGGGCTCGGGCCGGGCCTAGCGTGCTGCTTGGCCGCGTGTGGGGCTCGGCCTACCGGCCCAAGGTTGTGCCTTGGTCCTTTAGAGTTTTTTCCAAATCCATGGAGAACCCTATTGGACTGTTTTAACTCTAGCACATCCGAAAACAATTAAAAATTGTCCAAGCGCCTTAAAATTGTATTTTAACTGTTTAGGTTATTTTTACATGGTGATTGGATATGGCCTTAGGTTGTGTTTTTTAGTGGATGTTTATTTTGTGGTTTGTTTTTCGGCCTGCGAGTTGTTCAAATTAATGTAATAGTTAATTATGTTTTACGGTCTGCGAACCAGTATTTTTTCTCTCAGCTTGTGAGATCTTTTTATTTTAGTCCAGATGCTAGCTAGAATTAAATAAAATTGATGATTGTCAAGGCATGGAGAAAAAGAAGCCTAAAGAAACGGAGGAACCACAAGAAAGAGACAATCCACAAGATCTATGTTGCATGGACCAAAAGATGGAGGCACATGGAGATGAGCTTTCTATTTTTTGGGTTCATGGATATTCTCATTGGCTTGAGAATATCTTAGATTAGAGGCCATATCCATATCACGTTAATTTTTCTTTTGTGGTTGTTTATTTTATCGTCTTATTATTTATTGTTGGTGTATGGTTGATGAATGCAAAATTGATAATAAGATAATTAACAACCCGGTTTTTTTATTTGTGAGTTAGCCCAACTCAAATAAGTAGATCAGTTGATATGGATCAACAAAACAATTTAAATTGAAAAGAAAAATCCCTCAATTTAAATATTGCGTTTTGTCTTCTCGTTATTTAAACACTCTTCATGATCATAATTATCAAGCTCGTGCGTGCCAAAGCAGGGCGACTTGGTTTGTCATGATTGTGTAGCGATGGCACAAACAAGTAATGTGAAAATGTTTTTTTTTTTTGAAGAAAGTAATGTGAAAATGTTTAAGTAAGAGGTTGGACGCAACTGGGTGATTTTAATAAGATTAAAAAACCTAAAGGTAACCAATTGAGATTATCCATGGAATCGATAAATAAAGAGTTATTTGCCCAATTAACCAAGAATTGCATAAGGATGCAATTGGAAATTTTTCCTACCTAAATAACTAACTTTAGGTGACTTGCCAAAGCAAACTCAAAAGAAGTGAAATATGAATCTTGGCACCCACTAGAAAATATAATCATATTTTCCGCATTAATATTTGACGGTTACTAATCCAAGAAAAATAGTGGGAGCTATGTTTAATAATCTTGCCATTACTAAATTCACTAAATGCTAAAACTTGTATATCTCTCATTTTGTAGAATTCCAATGGCAAACAACTCATCGAGTTCAACACATTCCCTACGCTCTGTCCTTGAGAAGGACAAGCTTTCTGGAACCAACTTCCTAGACTGGTACAGGAACATGAGAATCGTTCTCAAGCAGGAAAGAAACTGTACACTCTAGAGAAAGAGGTTCCTCAGACTACAGAGAACAATACCGATGCAGCCCTAAAGACGCATCAAAAGTTCGTTGATGATGCTAATGATGCGGCCTGCCTAATGCTTTGCACCATGTCCTCTGAACTCCATAAGCAACATGAGAACATGCTTGCATGCGATATGATCGCACACTTGAAGCAGATCTTCCAAGAGCAGGCTAGGGTTGAGAGGTATGAAGTCTCCAAGGCATTGTTCAAATGTCATATATCAGATGGACACCTGATGGGACCTCATGTACTCCGTATGATCGGGTACTTGGAGAATCTCGCGCGTTTAGGGTTTCTGGTGGGTCAAGAGTTGGCCACATATCTCGTGTTTCAATCGTTGCCTGAGAGTTATTGACAGTTCATCATGAACTATAACATGAACGAGATCTGAAACCTCTGCCAGATCTGCTCAATATGTTGAGGACAGCTGAACAAAGCATCAACAAGGGAAATGGCAAGACCATAATGATGGTGCATTAAGGGAAGGGCAAAAGGTTTGCCTCTACCTCCAAAGAAAAAGGCAAAGCAGTTTCTAAATCCAAGGAAGTTGCTCTTAAGACTGTTGGTAGCATTGCCAAGGGCTTGACTAAGGGTGATTGTCACTACAGCAGTCAGCATGGAGACTGAAAGAGGAACTTCTCAAAGTATCTAGAGGATAAGAGGCTTGGAATAGAGATTCCACTACCATCAGGTATTTTCTTTTAGATGTCAATATTACTTGCTCTTCATCTTGGGTATTAGATACTGGATGTGATCTCAAATTTGTCGAAATGTGTAGGATCTAAAGAGAAGTAGGATATTGGCTAAAGGAGAGATATATTTGCGCATTGGGAATGGAGCAAAGGTTGTTGCATTGGCTGTAGCCGTGTACGAGCTGTCTCTACCTTCATGACTAGTTTTAAAATTAAATAATTGCTATTTTGTGCCTGCTATGAACAGAAACATTATTTATATTTCTTGTTTGGACAAAGAAGGTTTTACTATTTCAATAAAGGACAATTGTTGCTCTATTTATTTTGATAGTATTCACTATTGTAGTGTGCAATTATTTAATAAATTACATATCATTGATCTAAGTAATCATGTCTATAACATAAATACCAAGAGGAAAAATGATTTAAATCCTGCTTATCTATGGTACTGTCGTTTGGGCCAAATAAACGTGAAATGTGTATCTAGACTCCATAAGGATGGATTTCTAGACTCATTTGATTTTGAATCATATGAGACATGTGAGGCTTGTTTATTGAGAAAAATGATAAAGTCCCCTTTCAATAAGAAAGGTGAGAGGACTAGTGAGCAATTGGCGCTCGTGCATACTAATGTGTGTGGGTCATTTGCCACACCTGCCAGGGGTGGTTATGTCTACTTCATTACATTTATTGATGATTTCAGTAGATATGGATTTCTATACCTTATGAAGGCCAAATCTGAATCCTTTAAAAGGTTCAAAGAATTCAAGAATGAAGTAGAGAAGAAACTTGGCAAAATTATTAAGCCTCTACGACCGGATCGTGGAGGAGAATACATGTGGGTAGATTTCCACAAGTATTAAGGTTCTATGCAGGCCAAATCCGAATCAGCTTTCCAGAACGTCTGAGAACACAATTAAGGCTCAAGAATTTACCAAACCTGTTTCGGGTAGATTTCCACAACAACTTTCTCACAATACTTTCTACACATTAACTTTCTAAAAACCCACATCATTACCAAACTAGACCTAAATGTAATTTACGTAGTTAATGTTTTCATTAATGTTGTGTTGGACTGTTTTGAACTAATTTAATGCCAATACTAAATACTGAAAAGATAATGTTTAATATCTTAAATTGCACATGCTTTATATATAAGAGGACTAACTTAATTGGACTATTTGCAACTTAGTATTGGATTACGATCTGTCAATTGGGAAGGATGTGGTGTTATAGAAAGCATCTATGCCGGAAGTGCGTTGGGAAAGTTGTTGTAAGAATCTATTTCAAAAGTGTTTGGTAAATTTCATATATAACCTGCGGTGGAAAAATGCATTGTGCATTCTGTATTTGGTAAACATTACCTTAAAAGTGTCGTACTATAACTAACTAGGGTTAATGGGATTATTAGTCAAGGTTGAATTGATGATAATCACTAAACAAGATGGACGGTCTTGATTAGGACTGGAGGGGACTGGACCAAATCTGGACAGAAGAGGATCCAGATCCGTTTCGAAGTTTTTAAAATTTGTTTTGAAAGCATTTAAGGAAAGCTACTTAATCGCCATTTGAGTGAATATTTATCTGATCATAGTTCCAAACTTGCAAGTACTAATTTTTCAATCACAACTTGCTCATGTTAATTTATCTATTCAATGTGGTTTGCACACTATTACTCTAAATATGGGTGACAAATATGCATCTACATACTAAAGATTGTGAATCCTAATGAAATAAAGAAACAAAAATGTACTACCTCCGTTCCTCTGGATTTTTCAAACTTTCCTTTTTGGGCGTTCCTCCAGTTTCTTCAATCTTTCCAAAAGTAGAAACTTACTATTACCTAAAATACCATCATACACTCAAGAAGAAAACACTGACACCCAATTTTAATTGGGCTTACCTAATCAGTTTATAATTAAGTAAGTCCTAATTAACCTAAACTAATCAGCCCACACTTAATTGACTCCACCATCGCAATCACCCCCACTTAACAAAAAAAAACCTAATGTAAATCAAAATCTAGCTGATACCATTGTTCTTCCCCGATTCACTCTAATCTCTCTCTCTCTCTATCTCTTCTTCTCTCTCTCTCTCTCTCTCGTATCGTTCTGTCTCTCTAGGGTTTCGACCGATCTTTGAAACCCTATAATTCACCGCAATAGACGGTTGTATAGGGTGGATCAATTGATTCGCACCACTCACTAGCCCAGAAATCCATGGATAAGGTAGTGACTGTGGTGGATCTAGATGTGATGGAATTATACCAAACTGATCTAGATCGGTTTGTTAGATGGAGTGAAGAGACATGTTTTGAAGAAAAACGATATGCGTTTTATAAACTGGTTGCGCTCTTCGTTCCGATGTTGATTCGTATGGTTCCCCAACCGGTGTCGGCGACGATGGTTGATCCGGAGATGCAGACGGTCACCGATTCTGACGATGACGATCTTGTGAACCACGTAGTCCCCGATTAAGAGGAAGATGAACCAATCCGTATGAGGACACACTGTTTCAAGGGATGTGAGCCAAACCCTAACCCTCTCTTTACTTTTACTATTTTTGTTTATGGGTTGAATACCTGTCCATGTGCTTCTTGATTAGGTTTGGTCCTTACCTGGTGATGTTCATAGCATGATATGATTACCTGTTCTTATGATAACCCGGTGTTATTGATATCATGGGTTGAATACCTGTTAATGTGATTAAATGAAGGAGTGGAGGGAGTGCACACTTGTATGTATGTTGATATCATGGGTTGAATACCTGTTCTTGTGATTAGCTGGTGTTGTTGATATCATGATGTCATTATCTGGATATGAATCTTGTTATGATTTTTTTAACACTTGTTATGACCTGCATCTACCTCATTTGAGACAGACCTTGAGCTCCATTGATTTTTTTGGACTAGTTAAATTGAACTAGATTGAGACAGACCTTGTTACGACCTTGAGCTCCATTTATCGAAAAGCAAGTTCTGAAAAACAACCCCTCCGCTGCTTTTTAGAAGTTGCTGTAGGAATGCAAATGCTTTTCAGAAAGCAAGAAAAATAAATTTACCAAACACATTAAAACTGCTTTTAGATTCGAAAAACAGCATTATAGAAAGCAGAAGCATTACCAAACGGGCTCTTAAGTCATTCGGTTCATTACCATTTTGCTAGGTAAGGTAACGCCCAACAATTTAGATTAAATATTGGGGGTACACTTGCGATACATAGATAAGTGAGACTAAAATCAAAACTCAAAAGGATTGCAACTTCCATAAGAAAACAATGAGAGAACAAAGACAATGTCATCAACTAAAGTCTACAATCTCGCAAATGAAGAGATTACTCATTGAATCATCTCGAGCTCTCTCATGGCCGAGACTGCGTGGGAGGATCAAAGGATTTTTTCCAGTGGGGCTAAATTTCACAAACCTAAATGAAAATGTAAAAACACAAATAAAAACGGTTTCCTCTCTCACATATCTACTATATGTGCGTCCACATATATATATATATATATATATATATATATTATGTATATATATTATATACAAAAACTTTAAAAACAATCATTGTGAATAGTATCGTGCCTTTCACTCTACTTGAATGGCTCGAAATACACACCAAAAGTACCGGGAGCCCAAAGTCCCAACAACTGAACATGCACTAAACTTGGTCGGACATTCAGTTTATTGACTGTGGAAATTCTATCAAATGGTCTCTCACAGGCAATCTATCAAACATATCAGAATTTATAAAACAGTCTCTATATAATAATTTTTGCACGTTTCACAGGAGAGAGATAAAAGGAGAAAGCGAGAGAGATACTTCGCTGACAAAAAGACTTGCAGTTGCACCTGATCTGAACATCACCATTGAGGAAAACCCTAAGCCGACCAAGCAGGTACGAAACTAAAGGCATGGATCCCCGAGTTTTGCTTTAGAAGAAGTATTGTAATGGGAAATAATCCCATACATCACACTTTTGTAATTCTGGCCCCCTCTAGCTCTGAGAATATTTACCTTGACCCCTACAAAGTATTTCTAGGTACGTCCCTGCGTCCAAGAGTATCACGGTACATGCGACTGCTACACCCACATTTCACCTCCACATGATCATCGCCGCCGATTTTGAACCCATACATACCTCTCACCTCCTCCTTGCCAAACATGGCCGCCGCCGCGCCGCTTCCTCTCTCGCCGTCGTTCGTCGTCATCAGGGACGGACCCAGGAATTTTTCTTGGCAGGGGCCAAGGTAAATGTCCTAGAAAACTAAGGGGGGCAATATATAGAACTTTTTGTGTCCAACATATATAACTAAAGTACTATATAATTACTAAATCCTAACAACCTAAGTTCTAGGGGGGCCATGACCCTTGTGGAAATGTACACATGTCCGTCCTTGGTCGCCATGGATTTCATCTAGTCCCTACAGAAGAAAGGAATCCATAAAATTAAGTTGATGGGGGCGTTGCGAAGGCGTTGGAAGGAAGTAGAAGAGATACGAGAGAGAAAAACCCTAGAAAAAGCAGAGAGTAAACCCAATGGTCAGATCGAGTTGAAGGTGCTACCTTTCTAGAGAGAGAGAAAGTGTGAACGGAGTTAGATGTTTGCATGAAATGACTAGAAATAGAGACTTGTCTGCTTTGACAGAAGTTTCCCTTGTTTTTTTTTTTTTTTTTTTGCAAACAAGCTTGTATTTATTTATTATTGGGCCTTACATCATTTAGCCAAGGGTGGTAGAAGCTGTGAGGGCAACAAATTGTCCAAAAAGGTAAAAATATCACAACCCAAGCCCATTAACTCTGTTAGTAGGAAATGTTTAACAAAATGCAAACAAAGATGTGTCAGGTGGGACTTGTTATTTAAAGCCGTATTCTTAATACCCAACCCCATTGGTTGTACGCGTAACCTTCTCCCAATCAGCACCATGAAATTTGGAAATCCAAAGAAAGTTACGTTGGATTTTATCTAGTTGTTTAGTGACAGTTGACGGGAGTTTAGTCGATTGCATTGTATATTGAGCAATTGTAGAGAGACTATATTTTGCCAAAATATTGTGTCTCGCTATACGCAGGAAATTAGATTTTCAGAAACTCAGTTTTATCAAAACCATGTCTATTAAAAATTGAAAATCTTGAGTGAATCCCCAATTGGGGGAGTAAAGGAACACCTAAATAACTACCAAGACTATCTTTAATAGGAATATCCATAATTTGAGAACATCGAATTTTAATTGACCTAGGGGTATTTTTGGAATAGCAAATACAAGATTTTCTCGTATTAATAGATTGTCCAGACTGATAACATAACATTTTAATAATGTCATTTAGGTTTTGTGTGTTAGAAACCGTAGCTCGGCCGAAGAGAAGAATGTCATCCCCAAAGAATAGATGACTAATACTAGAATGTCTTAGGTGAAATATGCAGAGGGTACATTTTTTCACAAGTAGTAGCTTGTTGTATTTGAACAAATAGAAATTTCAAACACAAAATGAAGAGATATGGTGAAAGAGGGTCTCCTTGGCGAATTCCCTGAGTTGGGTGAAATTCTACTCCCCTATGACCATCCAACCATAGTATCAAACCCGGACCAGCTCGGCCGGTCCGACCGGTGACCCGGTGAACCGGTCCGGGTCACTACTCGGTTCGTATATGCCACTGACCCGGTAAAACCCGGCGAAATCCAGTCAAACCGGGCGGGTTTGTGATTAACCCGGTGACCCAGCCGAGGTTAACTTGATTGAACCGGTCCAGGCTTTACAAAGTTTTAAGCATTAACAAACAAATTGAAATGCTCGTTTAAATATTTTTATCGAACATTTGTGTGATTTCATCAGAATAAATGTAAAAAAACGGTTAAACAGCACATAAAAGTAACAATTTGAGCTATTACATGTCAATTTTTAATATATATTTCACTATAAATATGTATTATAATATATTATTAATAATTTATTATTAACCCACCGATCTGACCAGTGACCCACCAGTTGTACCGGTGACCCAGTGACCCGGCACATTTTTTTGGGTCTAATAACTATCATTCCAACATTGTTGTGGTTCTTCTTCCTCCGTCTCAACTATTTGACATTTCCTACTAACAGAATTAATGGGCTTGGGTCGTAATCTTTTTTAACCTTTTGGGCTATATTGTTCCCTCATAGGTTGTACTACTCTTAGGCTAAATGATAAAGCCCAATAATAAACACCAAATACTAAGCTTGTTTGAAAAAGAAAAAAAAAATCAAAGAAAACATCTGCCAAAGCAGACAAGAGTCTCCATTTCTAGTCATTTCATGCAAACACCAACTCAGTTCATACTTTCTCTCTCTAGACAGGTAGCACCTTGAACTCTCTTTCCGACCATTGGTTTACTCTGCTTTTTCTAGGGTTGTTCTCTCTCTCTCTCTCGTCTCTCTTCAACTTCCTGCATATTCTTCCTTCGCAACACCCCCATCAACTTAATTTTATGGCCGGATTCCTTTGATCTTCTGTAGGGACTAGATGAAATCCATGGCGAACGACGGCGAACGGAGGAAGCGGCGGCGTGGCGGCACGGCGGCGACCATGTTCGGCGAGGAGGAGGTGAGAGGTATAGATGGGTTTAAAATCGGCGGCGATGATGATCTTCATGTGGAGGTGAAATGTGGGTGTAGCAGCCGAGAGTACGGTGACACTCTTGGACGGCTTAGGGTTTTCCTCAATGGTGATCTTCACATCACCTGCAATTGCCTCTCTTTTTGTCAGCAAGGTCTCTCTCTCTCTCTCTCTCAATGTTTGCATGTTCATCTGTTGGGACTTTGGGCTGCCGGTATTTTTTGGTGTGTGTTTTGATTTCAGAGTAGACTGAAAGGCACGACACTGATCACAATGAGTATTTTTTTAAAGTTTATGTATATATGGACTACTACCTCTGTTTCGCCTGTTTCAGCTTACTTCACTTTTTGTCACTGGGGTTATTTTCATCCGGTGATTTGATTAGCAAAACGAATCAAGAATTTGGTAATCTTTGGTGTTATAGAGGAAAGTTTATTCTAAAATACCATGAAAAAATTGTTAAAAAATTACATCGTTTTGGTACCCAAATCACCAAGTCAAAGTGACTCAATTACGGGTTAAAAAGTCAAACGCAGACGAAACAGACGAAACAGAGGTAATACTATATAGCAGATGTGTGAGAGAGGAAATTGACCTCCTTGGGGAGTGTGGAGGACACTGGAGTAATTGCCCAACCCATGCCCTTGGGCACTTCTCCAGGATTTTGGTGCTGAAATGAGATAGTGCTCAGACACTATATCACTGTTGAAAATGCTCTCAGCTATGGGCGGATCCATCATTTGATCAGTTGTGGAGGCTATATATAGCCCCCTACTGAAGTTTATGAAACTGTGATTTTACCCAACATTATGCCTGTTAAATGCAGTTTAGCTCCCACTCAAATTGAATACTAACCGTTATTGTTTGTGTTTTTACATTAACACTTAGGTTTGTAAAAATTTAGCCCCACTGGATCCGCCGCCACTGTCTCGGCCATGAGAAAGCTAGATGAAATTGTCTTTTGAGTTTTGATTTTAGTCGATGAGATTGTCCTTGTTCTCTCATTGTTTTCTTATGGAAGTTGCAATCCTTTTAAGTTTTGATTTTAGTCTCACTTCTCTATGTATCGAAACTGTACCCCCAATATTTCCTCTGAATTGCTGGAGGTTGCCTTACCTAGCGAGTCAACTCCTAAAGGGAATGAACTGAATGACTTAATTAGGTAATTAACACGTGTGCGTTTTTTTTCGAACGATACCCCACACGGGTGGTGGAAATCTTTGTCGATATGTGATAGATTATGCACATCATTTCTCTTGTTTCAGCTCTTTCTGTGCCTTAGTATGTACTCTTTTACACTCAGTGTTGGGCTAAATATATAGGGGATGGATCACGAGTGAGCGATAATTGGTTATTGCTTAATAGAGATTTCATATCTTCCTTAAATCGCTATTTAGTTCATTTCTCTTTTAGTCCTTACGTTTGAGTATTGTGAACCGATGTGCTTAATCTTTTTTTTTTGAATGGTTAGACAATTTAACCGCTTCTGAATTTGAGAAGCACGCCGGAAGAGAATCATCAAGGAAATGGCAGAGCAGTATATGGGTCAAGATTGGTGGGAAAAAGGTTCCTCTGTATAAGACTCCGCTGCTTAAATACTATGTCCAAGCACGGAAAAGTGCAAGTGGTTCCTTAAGAACAGAAAGCAAGCAAGTCTATCATCATAATGCCTTGAAAGATATAAATTTGCAGTGTACTGATAAGCCACAACACAAGTAAGTTTTGTTTCTGGTTCTTGTAATATGAATTCGTGTAGATTGAAGTCATGATTTGTAGGAGAAAACAAGAGAAATTAGCCAACTGTTTACATCTTAAAATTTTTATTTACTTCGGACTTTGCTAACGACTCATCAGAATGATTATAGAAGCTGATTCTTGCTCACAATTTACGAATTTGCATAAAGCCTTTCCCTGTTTTTCAGTGTTAAAACGGTGGTTATGAATGGTTTGTCCTGGAGATATAGTCTATCTGAATTAATCATCAGTCTAAACACCATACATTGTATGCAAATCTGTTTTGATGCTCTCTAGGTTTTGTTTTTTGGTTATACCTAGTCAGAAGTGTCAACAGTTCAATTTTTCTGTCATTTCATTTACCATCATCTGCGTGTTTCAGGGTGAATACACAAGAGAATGTAGCTGCATCTGGCATGGTGAATGCACCAGAGATTGAGCAGCCACCCCTTACAGATTCTGAAGAAACTCTTCCACTTCAGACTCCTTTTCCCATCCTCGATGTCCTGAAGATGCCATTTTGTCATCTCAAAGTACAAGCAGAAAAGGTCTCTCAAAAGATGGAAAGTTCAGAAAAAGAGGTCGTTCAGGAGATGGAACGATCAGAGGAGAAGAGAAAACGAGGTCAACCAAATGAGGAGGTCAGAAAGAGGAAAAGAATTAAGACAGCTCATGAGGAGCCAGAGCAACCACAACAGAATGAGTCGGAAAATCTTCGGTATATTTCAAATTTCCTCTCTATATCCAAAGATTTTCTGTTGATAATTCATTGTTATTACTAATAGGCATTTTAGGATATTCTATGATTCGGCCATTTAAGAAAAGATGCCCGGAGAGGTTAGGAGTCTAGTTTTTAAGATGTTTGCTTATCCAAAAATGCTGCGTGCTTCTTTGTTTTTTGCTTATATATAAACGTTACAATGTTCTTAGACTGCACGATATAACTTTAGATGTTTGTGTATCCATAAATGCTTCTTTGTCGATGATGGCATGTGTAGGATTTGCGTTAGTGTTAGAACTTGAAAACTAGTGCAATAACATGTTCACCCGGGCCAGTGAGGGGGGCATAATTTAGAAATTTTCGATTATATATTCCCACTAAGCTAGTAAATTATGATGCTCATCTAAAGAAAACAAGATGCTGAACAAAATATTGCAAGAGGGAGGTATTTATAGTTATTAGAAAGTTGTCTAATACTTTTAGGAGCACAATTTTAAAATAGCGGCAAAAGGGGGAGGTACTTGCAGTTAGGGGGGCATACATAGTGACACGAACTACTATGTAGTGGGCACAATCTAAAATATTAGCCAAAGGGGGGAGGTATTTGCATTTATTAGAAACTTTGTGGGGGACATGTGACCCCCTTGCCCCCCAAGAGACTCCGCCCGTAACAGTGTCAGTGCTCACCTACTTTTTGGTGTGTATTTCCACCGGTCAGGACTGTTCACTATGACTGTGTTTAGAGTTTTTGTACATGTGGACACCTATGTCTATGTGGCGAAGGTGTGAGAGAGGGGCACTGGGCATCTTGGGCACTTCGGCATTGGTGGGAAGGTGAAAAGTGGTTTTTGGACAATTATTGTGCTGAATCTCCACTTTGTCGGAGATGTTGAACAATTTCCGTCAATGTTTTGCAGGGTGAATTCAAAACAGAATGTGCCTGCATCTTGCATGGTGGATCCACCAGAGATTGAACAGAATCCACCAGAGATTGAGCAGAATCCTCCCATTACAGATTCTTTAGAAACTGCTCCACTAAACCATCGTCAGAATCCTCCTTTTCGCATCATCGATGTCCTGAAGATGCCATTTTGTCAGCGCAAAGTAAAAGAAGAAATCGTCCCTGAAGAGATAGAAAGTTCAGAAGAAGAGCCCGGCCAGGAGTTTGATCAATCAGAAGAGAGTGAATATCTTCAGGATTCGTAAGATTTTCTTCATACATCTAAAGATTTTCTATTGATATTCCTTGTTATTACTAATAGATGGTTTAGGCTAGTATAAGAAAATGTGCTAAGTGCCTATTTTGGGAACATGGATTTTAATATATTTCGATTAAAATCGGTCCTTTTAATTTAATTCAATTTGTTATGACATACTATTATAAGCTGAAAACCTGCAGATTAAAATAATCTCAGTGCAATTGTAGAATCTCTAAAATTGGGGATAATGCGGCTGAAAATATCAGAAAAAATAATTTCAATGCGTTTTTTGACACTAGATTGATCATAGTTCATTTATAAGTGAGTGTATTCAAATTAATAACATACAGTTCCATCTTATACCAAACGGATTTTGATTGTCCGTTCAGCTGAATTTTTCACCCAAATTTTTTTGAGCCGATTTTTCAGATTTTCAGTTGATACCAAACATGCCCTAACATGTACTCAGACATTCTAATATCAGCTATCATAACAAGGTGCACATTCTAATTCCAGACTTCTCACTTCGTCGTAAAAACATGTGTCACAGGAATAATAATGAGGGTAAAGAAGCTCAAAAACAAGTTCCAGACGTGCAGGAAGTACCCAAAAAGGTGTGGTCAGATGCTGCTAAATCTGCTCAACAGAATAACACGGGATCAGAATACAGATGTGCTTTAGGCAGCAAGTTCAGGTCGCGTATGTCACTATACACAGTGAAGAAAGTGATGAATAGCTTGACACCTGATCAAAGAAATGCAGTTCGCAAACTCAAACTCGGAGGATTACTTTACCTTCAGACCACAATCATCAGAAAAGACTTTGCAAAGTTCATTGCTGAAGCCTTCGATCCCTTTGAGAAAACACTGACCGCTCATGGGAAGACGCTGACTCTGGATGTTGATGAAGTAGGTAGGCTTTTGGGTGTCAGATGCAAGGGACAGGTTCTGGAGGTGACTGAATCCAACAGGGAAGTGCAAGAGATGGTTATTGCACTTGGGTTAAAGGAGCATAAAAACACATCTATTGGAGATTTCATGGTGTATTTCTCGGATATAAAGGAGAAAGATGCTGGAGAGGAGTTCCAGAGGAGGATAACCCTTCTTCTCTTGGGGCTTTTCTGTATGCCGTGTTCTCAACCCGGTATTAGGTCCACATTGGTGCCTTTGGTGATGAACCTTGATAAGCTCAGGAAGGTGAACTGGGCACAGATGATATATGACTACTTCTGCAACTCCCTCAAGAGGGTGAAAAGAGGACAGCAGTACTCAGTTTCAGGATGCATCCTGGTTCCAATGGTACTTTTGCTCAACTTTTTTTTAAATGTATTTTATTTTATTTTATTTTATTTTATTTTATTTTATTTTATTTTATTTTATTTTATTTTATTTTATTTTATGCCTTGTGCTCAATCATGATTACAATTAATTTATGTTTCTTGTCATGAACTTCCGTATTAATTTACTAATTTGAACTCTTTCCTTTTTCAGTTATTCTACATGGAACGGTTCATCCCTGAGGGTGCAGATACTCCTCCGGGTTCCGATGATCTGTTGGTACCACATCGACTAAGATTTTGGAGCAACAAGCACATCAAGGAGAGGTGGGAGTACGTGAAGAGGACAGGGATAAACAATGTAAGTTGCGATGATTTCCTAGTTTAGGATTATTTCCTTTTAAGGTTGCAACTTAAGTGAAAGGTTAATGCTGCAAGCCTATGAGGCGGGCTTAGACTGGTCTACCTGTCTGGTGTGGTGTGGTTTGCAGTCTACTGCACTGCACTAGGGCAGAGGTTTAGCCATTGCACATTTGAAATGGTAGTGGATTCGGGTTCCCATGTTATTAAAGTACTAATACCGAAAAAATATTTTTTAAATTTCCTATTAGGACAATGGTGAACCCTAGTAGGGATGTGTCGATTTATGAATCAACTAATGAGTTTTCTGATAATTTTAAATCATGTCCCATTTTGACTTTATTCATCCTTTTGGAAGGTACAGGTACAGGTGCGACTGATCGAAAACAATCTGACTGCACCAGATAAAAACTGTCAAAAACGTTTCCATGAGGCTGCTAACTCGAAGCAAAAGACTAATTGCAAAGTTGAGGAGACTTCTGAGACCGAGGAAGAGTCTGATGTGGACTTCTCGTCTTCTGGGACCGGGGAAGATTCTGAGGACTCTCTGACTTCTGATACCGAGAACGATTCTGAGGTGAATTCTTAAGCCATTGTCGTTCAAACCGCAATCATCTGAACTTTCTCAGGTTTAGAGAAAGTTACCAAATTTACCTACTTCCTTCACGGGGGAGCTTTATGTCTTTAACCTAACTTTCTGATTTATGTGTGGCAGAGTGAGTACGAAGAGTGAAAGATGATGAAGGATGAGGCAGTCGCAGCATGTACCGCGTTCTTTTGTGTATGCACACCTTTTTTTGCGGCTTGCATCAGTGTATCGTTATCGTTTCGAGCAGGTTTGTTTTTTCGGTCTGTACTGTCAGGAATCATAAAATAGACTTGAACGTTTCAGTTGTAATGGACAAGTTCCTGAATCAAACTACCAATGTGTGTGTCATATCATAATATTTATGACGTTTGTGGGTTATTTCGTAATTTTCATAAATTTATGAGTCGTATTATAGAGCATGTTTAGAGATGTAATAGAGTATTAGATAAATTATTGAATGAGTGGTATAGATGAGGTGGTGTATTTGTCTTTCTTTACTTCAATAACTCCTTTAATAATCAATTCAATAATTTATCTCATCCAAACATGGATAGCGTTTAGAAAGTTCGTGCCGTATCTTAGTTTTTTCACAAATTTATATAGATGACTCATGACTGTCACTTTATGAAAAAAATAAAGGCATACGACAACAAACTTTCTAAACATTATGCACGCTGATTTGATTTTTTCATAAAGTTGATACTCAACTATGCAATTACAATTGGTGTCAATTTTTTCTCCCTTAAAGCCATCAGTTAAAATCAATCTTAAACATTAGATCACTTATGCTTTCACAAAACATGTATTACATTTGTTTTCGTTCTTTCTTTTTGGTTTGACCTTTTCATCAGTAACGGGGTCAATTTGACCCGGTGTTTGAATAGCAAAACGATGTATTTTTTATAATTATTTTGTGGTGTTGTAAAGTCATGTCAAGTAGATGTAAGTGGGAGAAATTTTCCGTACTTTTCATTGATTATTTACACCCTTAAATAGGTAAAATACAATGCTAAATTATACAACTAGTCCTCTAATTATTTACATAAGAGTCCTATAACTATTACTCCCCCGCAGTCGAAACTGTAGGCGTGCCAACACTGAGACTAGAACGGAAGAGCTGGAACAAGGGCCGAGGAAGACCCTTGGTGAAGATGTCGACGTACTGATAATCTGCTGGAATGTGCAACACGCGAAGCTGACCCAAACGAACCTTCTCACGAACGAAGTGGAGATCAATCTCAACATGCTTAGTGCGCTGATGCTGAACAAGATTACCAGAGAGATAGACAGCACTCACATTGTCGCAATACACGACGGTGGCCTGAGGCGGGGCAACACGAAGCTGAAGAAGCAAATTCCGAACCCAGCAGAGTTCGGAGACGGCGTTAGCAACACCGCGATACTCAGCCTCAGCACTAGAACGAGATACCGTGGCCTGTCGCTTGGATGACCAACTCAGAAGATTGTCTCCATAGAAGACACAGTGACCAGAAGTGGAGCGGCGCGTGTCCGAACAACCAGCCCAATCTGCGTCAGTGTAGGCGGTGAGGGAATCAGCAGCAGAGGCAGAGAGCCGAAGACCATACTCTAGTGTCCCACTGATGTAGCGCAAGATACGCTTCAGGGCATGAAAGTGCGGCTCACGGGGATCGTGCATGAAGAGACATACCTGCTGAACGGCAAACTGGATGTCTTGTCGAGTGAACGTGAGGTACTGCAAGGCCCCAGCAAGGCTGCGGTATAGTGTAGGATTAGCAACCGGTGGGCTAGATGTGGCTGTGAGCTTACTCCCGACCTCAACAGGGGTGGCAGTAGACTTACAGGTCGACATAGAGGCACGACAAAGAATCTCGGTCGCATACTGATGCTGAGACAGGAACAGGCCTGACGAATCACGGGTGACAGCGATGCCCAGAAAATGATGCAGATGGCCCAGGTCCGTCATAGCAAACTCTCCAGAGAGCTGGGAGATAATCTGATCCAAGACAACCGGAGACGAACCAGTGATGACGATATCATCCACATAGAGCAGGAGGTAGACGATGTCCGAGCCACGACTGTAGACGAAGAGAGACTCATCGCAGGAGCAACCAGAGAAACCAATGGTCTGTGTGAGGACGGTGGCAAATCGCTGAAACCAAGCACGGGGAGCCTGCTTCAGACCATATAAGGATTTGCGTAGCCGGGAAACAAAGTCAGGATGACGCGTGTCACGGTAGCCAGGGGGCTGATGCATGTATACCGTCTCAGAGAGATCACCATGAAGAAAAGCGTTCTTGACATCCAGCTGACGGATAGGCCAAGAGCGCGTGACGGCAATGCTGAGAACTGTACGGATGGTGGTCGGTTTGACAACCGAGTTGAAAGTCTCCTCACAATCAATCCCAACCATCTGGGACTTCCCATTAGCTACCAATCGCGCCTTATAGCGCTGCAGACTACCATTAGCGCGAAACTTGTGGCGAAAGAGCCACATAGATTGCAGAACATTAGCCCCTGCCGGGCGAGGAACCAGATCCCAAGTGTGGTTCGTAACCATAGCTCCAAACTCATCATCCATGGCCGCTTTCCAGTGAGGATCCGACAAGGCTAGGATGGGGGATTTGGGAAGGGGCGAGATGGGTCTGGTGGCTGGGCCGCTAAAGTGAGACGGGTGACTGGTTTAACTATGCCATGCATGGATCTGATAGTCATCTGAGGAGAGAGATGGGGAGGAGAAGTGGCCACTGGGCTCGGTGTGGGTGACTGAGGGGGGTCAGGTAACTCAGGCACATAGGGTATAGTAGGAGGGTGAGTGGACACAGACCGACGGACGTAATGCTGAGGAAAAGGTTCCACAAGGGTCCTGGACGGGGAAAGCTGTGTGGGTGCCCTAGTAGGTGCGGGTGGTGATGTGGAGGGTGAGGGTGTGTGTGCCACAGGGTTATGAGCACGATGAGTGAAAAGGGAAGACGGAAGACTGTCATCGGGATCAGACGTCCTGTGAACAGAGGGAGACACAGACCCTGTAGTGGATAAAAGAAACACCGTCTCATCAAAGGTGACATGACGGGAAGTGTGAACCCGACCAGTACTCAATTCTAGACACCTGTACCCACGATGATTAAGAGGGTACCCCAGAAAGACACAGTGAACAAAGCGTGGTGCAAGCTTGTGAGGTGAGGTGGCAGAGAGGTTCGGGTAACACAAGCAGCCGAACGTGCGGAGATGCTCATAGGATGGTGAGCGATGGTAGAGGGCAACAGTAGGAATATTGTTGCCAAGGACTTTGGTGGGAAGAATGTTATGAAGGTAGACAGCAGTCAGAAGAGACTCAACCCAGAAAGAGGCTGGAAGGGAGGCCTGAGCTAGGAGGGCACGACTGATGTCATTGATTCGACGAATCATGCGTTCAACTTTGCCATTTTGAGATGACGTCTGAGGACACGCAAACCGGAAGACAAGTCCATGATTAATGGCGTGAGAGTGAAAAGAGCCATTATCGAATTCTCCACCAAGCTCACATTGAAAAGTTTTGATGGGTCGCTCAAATTGAGTTTGTACGAAGGTAGTGAATTGTTTAAATTTTGATATCGCTTCGCTTTTCTGTTTAAGTGGGACAACCCAGACAAAATGGGTATAGTCATCGAATAGTAGTAGGTAGTATTTGTAGTGCGATTTGCTTAAGACCGGAGATGTCCATAGATAACTGTGAACAATGTCAAATGGACTAGAAGTAGAAGAAGTAGATGGTGAAAAGGGCAAACGCACGTGTTTACTAATTTGACAAGCATGACAAAGAGCTTCTGAATTATACCTACTACAAGAAATGAAATGACTACTACGAAGCGAATCTAAAACTAGATGCCCGGGATGACCAAGGCGGTTGTGCCAAACGGAAGCAGGAAAGGCAGTCAAAGAGACATCAGACGACGGTGGTGGGACAGACTGGAATGGATAGAGATACCCGAACTGTTGCTCCTCTGTAAAAGAGCTCCCGATTGGGGGTCCTTTACAGAAAAACCAAAAGGGTCAAACTCAACGGAAACATTGTTGTCAGTAGTGAATTGACGAACATAAACTAGATTTTTGATAACGTTTGGGGTGAGTAAGACATTTCTAAGGTGAAGGGAACGGGAGTTGGTAAGGGTATGATTGCCAGATCCTTTCACTGGAATGCTAGAGCCGTTTCCCACAAGTATGTTAGGAAAAGGACAAGATGACGAGAGAGAGGAGAGTATACCTGACTGCGGAGTGAGATGAGCAGATGCGCTGAAATCAAGATACCAAGTCTGATTCGGAACATTGAGTGTCATGCCAGAGAACTGAGATCCCAAATCAGTAGCAGGCGGGTAGGCATAAGCGACTGTGAGGCCCGGCAGAGAAGGTCCTGGACCAAGAATACCTGACGTAACTGTAGGCTGAGAGGGTCCCGACTGTGTCCAACCCGGTGTCGGGGGATATGGGCCCGACTGAACAGTCGGGGACGATGGGGCAGGACACCACACCCAATTACCGTGAGGAGAGGCAGGCGGTGCAAGATACTGTTGGGAGTATTGCTGAGTCTGATTGTATCCTTTGCAGCTAGACTGACGACGACGCCAACCATTTCCCTGACCACTCTTTGATTGTTTGGTTGGTGGTAATGTTGAAGGAGCCATTTGAAACAGAGACAGAATCCAAAATCAAGTAAAAAAGGAGCTGAAAATGGGTGACTAGCCAAGCTGAGCCGAGCTACGGCGCTGGGAAGGTTACTGGTTTTTTATTTTTTTTAATCAACTAAAATTGATTTCACCCAAAGTAATCTGCACACCAAGTGGACAAGTGAATAAACCGACCCACAAGCCCCCTGGGCAAACAGAAACAAAGTGTTTACTAATAAAAAAATACAATGGTCAAATATCACGCCCCACAACCACTGGTTGCTATTTGCAAACCACAGATGAAGCAAAGATGAAGCCGGAAGTTAAGAAATTGCTCGCTCTCTTCGCTGAAACCGACCTGAAGACCGATTCCCAAGACCCTTCGTAGGAGAGGAAGCACGGTTCAATGATTTGAACCGCTTGAGCAGCGGGGAAATCAACGACGCGAGAGAGACCAGCGATGAAATCGACGGCAGAGTAGAGGGGAATAGAACGGGGAAGAGGCCCGGCGATTCTGGTGGCGATGAGTTCGTCAATTAGGGAACAGAGGTGGACGATTGAGAAGCGGAAGCAGAGGTGGATTTCAAAAATGACCCCAGCAACGTGGACGACGACGACGGTGGGAAAGAGACGACGTCGCAATTAGGGGTACGGTTGGAGGAATCATAGGTAAGGAGGGCGGCGTTCGTCTGTGAGGGAGGACGATACCGCTGTGTTCGGTGGCGTGAGGCCGGCGCGACGGGAAGGAGGATCAGAGGGCTAGGGCTCTGATACCATGTAAGTGGGAGAAATCTTCCGTACTTTTCATTGATGATTTACACCCTTAAATAGGTAAAATACAATGCTAAAGTATACAACTAGTCCTCTAATTATTTACATAAGAGTCCTATAACTATTAGTAGAACTTAAGGCGTTCAAGCTTGGCTCGAATTTTGACCGAGAAGGCTCTGGAGCCATGGGAAACCTTTCTCTCTCTCTGGAGTTGTTAATAACCCTATCAAGAGTCATGTTGTTACTAACCCTATCAAGAGTCATTTTCATGACTTTAGATTTGGTGATTCTTATGGTATTCGTGAAGTCCAAAACTCATCTCTCTCTCTCTCTCTGATCTCTTTTGAAATGAGCCTATCTCCTTAGAATAAGTCAAGTTGCATGTGAAACCCAACACATAATCTCCTCTCTCTGTCAATTCTTTTTCTTTTAGAAGAATCGATCTCGAATTTGAACAATCGGGTTTTGTGAATGTTATGATATATGTTCCACATTGCTTTAGCATATATGTTACCCATTGTATAGTTTATATATATAGGACCCTTTGTACATTGTTTAACTTGATGTTCAAATATACGATCTTTCGCTTCCGCTTCTAATTCTAACATGGTATCAGAGCCAATACGGTTCTAGGGTTCGTTCTTTTTCAAGGGTTTCTTGTTCATCGTGGGTTTCGTTCTTTTTTTTGTCCAGGAGTAACAACTCACGGACTGTTCCTTCGTTCGACCGTCATCCGATCGTCGATCAGTAAATTTGACCACACCAATCGACTCAGAATCCATTTCCGAGCAAGATCGCGAAAATTTTGCAGAAAACGGACCTCAGACGCGCCGTCACGCGCCGCCAAAGTCCACCGCTGCGCCGACCGCCTTAAGCCACGCGCCTAACGTCCCGAGTCACTCCAGCGCGCGTTCGGCTTACTCCCGGCTCGTTTCGGCGTTGTCGGCTTCCGTGTGCGCCGTCGGCTCGATTCTGCACCGTCGGCTTCCGCGTGAGCCGAGGCTTCCGCACGAGCCGCCGTTTCGTGTTCCAACCGCCGTTTCGTGTTCCTAAGCCTTTTCAGCCGCCGTTTCGTGTTCCTGAGCCTTTTCAGCCGTCGTTTCGTGTTCCTGAGCCGTTCCAGCCTCTGTTCGATCATTTTGACTCATTTCGCTTCGGATTTGGACCAGATTATACCGGTTCCCAAGGTTTTTCGACATTCAGGTGCTCTTTACGGGCTCCGTTTTGCGAGATTCGGACTGCTAGTTACCGTTTCTCACAATTTTGGGGGTATTTTACCCGTGTTATTGATCTTCTTTCACGTTATTGGGTTGTTGATTTATCAAAATGGATGGATTGGATGCTTCTCAGTCTGTATTGAATGTCTTGGAGGCGTATTGCTCATATTATCATGGGAATGGGCATATACTCCTATATTGCCCGATTCGTCATTGTCGTTTTTGTGGACAGAAGCAGCCTGAGCACTACTTGTCTCAATGCCCTGAGAATCCTCGATTTCGGTCCAAACCAGGTCCACCATTGCAATTGGATCCTCCTTCATCGTCTCTTGATGCTTCATCACTGTCCAGATTGGCCATTTTGCTCAAGGGCATCCTTGGTACTTCTCGTGAGAAGACTCAACCTACTTCTCTGTCTGCTACCTCAGGTAATGACGCTTGGTATTTTGACTCAGGATGTTGCAATCATATGACATCTAATCCTGAGATATTTTGTTCTCAACTTAATAGTTGTATTACTCCGACTTTTCATACTGCTGATGGTTCTCGTATGCGCGTCACTCATACTGGAGATATCTCACAAGATAATCTATCACTTCCTAATACTTTTTTAGTTCTAGATCTTGCTCTCAATCTTGTATCTGTTGGAAAAATATGTGAACTTGGCTTGGATGTTATATTTTCCTCCAGTGGGTGTCGTGTGCAGGATCCTGAAAGCGGAAAGACACTTGGCTTTGGTCTTAAAGTTGGGCGATTATTCCAACTCACAAGCCCCAGTCTCCCAGCGACCTCTTCAGTTGCTGCAGCCACATATCCGGTATAATCTTCTCTTCACTTGTGGCATTCACGGTTGGGTCATGCTTCTATTGGTCGTGTTCGTTCCCTTGTCTCCACTGGTAAATTCACGGTTGGGTCAAGCTCAAGCTTTTCCTTTCCTTGTTTAGAACTAATTTAATGCCAATACTAAATACTTGAAAGATAATTTTTAATATCTTAAATTGCACGTGCCTTATATAATTGGACTATTTGCAACTTAATATTGGATTACAATCTGTCAAAACAAAACATAGTATTAGTTAGATCTAGGTAAACCAATTGGGAACGATGTGGTGTTATAGAAAGCATATGTGCCGGAAGTGCTTTGAGAAAGTTGTTGTAGGAATCTATTTCAAAAGTGTTTGGTAAATTTCATATATAACCTGCGGTGGAAAAATGCATTGTACATTCTGTATTTGGTAAACATTACCTTAACAGTGTCGTACTATATATAAACCAAGGTTAATGGGATGATTAGTTAAGGTTGATTTGATGATAATCACTAAACAAGATGGACGGTCCTGATTAGGACTGGACCAAATCTGGAGGAGAGGATCCAGATCCGTTTTGAAGTTTCTAAAATTAGTTTTGAAAGAATTTAAGGAAAGCTACTCAATTGCCATTTGAGTGAATATTTATCTGATCGTAGTTCCAAATTTGCAAGTACTAATTTTTCGATCACAACTTGCTCATGTTAATTTATATATTTAATGTGGTTTGCACACTATTACTCTATGGGTGACAAATATGCATCTACATCCTAAAGATTGTGAATACTAATGAAATAAAGAAACAAAAATTTACTCCCTCCGTACCTCTAGATTCTCCAAACTTTCCTTTTTAGGCCTTCCTCCAGTTTCTTCAATCTTTCCAAAAATAGAAACTTACTATCACCTAAAATACCATCATACCCTCAATAAGAAAACAGTGACACCCAATTTTAATTAGGCTTACCTAATCAGTTTATTATCAAGTACAAATTAACCTAAACTAATCAGCCCATGCTTAATTCACTCCACCAGCCCAACCACCCCCACCTAACAAAAAAACCTAATGTAAATCAAAATCTAACCGAGACCATTTTTCTTCCCCGATTCACTCTAATCTCTCTCTCTCTCTCTCTCTCTCTCTCTCTCTCTCTCTCTCTCCCTCTCTTATCGTTATGTCTCTATAGGGTTTCGGCCGATCTTTGAAACCCTATCAATTCACCGCAATAGGCGGTTGTATTGGGTGGATCAATTTATTCGCACAACTCACCAGCCCAGAAATACATGGATACGGCGGTGACCGCAATAGGCGGTTGTATTGGGTGGATCAATTTATTCGCACAACTCACCAGCCCAGAAATACATGGATACGGCGGTGACTGTGGTGGATCTGGTGTGATGGACTTAGACGAAACCGATCTCGATCGGTTTGTTGGATGGAGTGAAGAGACATGTTTTGAAGAAGAACGATATGCGTTCTATAAATTGGTTGCGCTCTTCGTTTCGATGTTGTTTCGTATGGTTCCCCAACCGTGGCGGCGACGATGGTTGATCCGGAGATGCAGACAGTCGCAGATTCTGACGATGAAGATCTTGTGAACTAGGTATTCCCCAATAAAGGGAAAGATGAACCGATCCGTATGAGGCAAACCGTTTCAAGGGATGTGAGCCAAGCCCTAACCCTCTCTTTATTTTTACTATTTTTGTTTGTGGGTTGAATACCTGTTCATGTGCTTCTTGATCAGGTTTGGTCATTACCTGGTGATGTTCATAACATGATCTGATTACATGTTCTTGTGATAACCTGGTATTTTTTTTATATCATTGGTTGAATACCTGTTAATGTGATTAACTAGAGGAACGGAGGGAGTATACACTTGTATGTATGTTGATATCATGGGTTGAATACCTGTTCTTGTGATTAGCTGGTGTTGTTGATATCATGATTTGATTACCTGGATGAATCTTGTCATGACCTGTTTAACACTTGTTATGATCTGCATCTGCCTCATTTGAGACAGGCATTGAGCTCCTTTGATTTTTTTGGACTAGTTAAATTGAACTAGATTGGACTAGATTAGTTAAATATGATTGATGGTCCATTTAGTAACGATTTCTAGAACATTGCTTTTATGTCAAAAGCAATTGTTCATGTGTTTGATCATGTGTTTGTTAAATTTTTAATTATATGTTTTCTGGACAGTAAATGCTTTCCCACCGTATTTTTTGGGAATTATTGGAAGAGTTGCTTTTTTGGACCTCTTTTTTGTTATTTATTAATAGACTTTGTTATCAATGCCATACCAATAAATTTAATAATTATCTATCTAGTTGCAACAAAAATCTATCATATCAGAGTATTATCATTTCGACACTTACAACCATTCTAAAGATAATCAAATCACATTAACATTTTAAGATATTCCAAACACTTTTGAAATAGATTCTTACAACGACTTTCTCAAAGCACTTTCGGCACAGATGCTTTCTATAACACGACATCGTTCCCAATTGACTTACCTAGATCTAACTAATACTCTGCTTTGTTTTGACAGCTCGTAATCCAATATTAAGAAGCTAATATTCCAATTCAGTTACTCCTCTCATATATAAGGCATGCTCAATTTAAGATATTAAACATTACCTTTTCTGTATTTAGTGTTAGCATTAAATTAGCTCAGAACAATCCAACACAACATTAATCAATACATAAACTACATTGAGGGCTAGTTTGGTAATATTGGGGCATTTTAGAAAGATGCTGTCTAGAAAGTACTGTGAGAAAGCTGTTGTGAAAATCTTCCCGAAACGGGTTTGGTAAATTCCGTATATAAGTTGCCGCGGGAAAGCACTTTTGAAATTTTGTGTTTGGTAATTAGTGCTTTAGAGTTGCTGTTACTGTTGAAATGACAATATCATGCATGAAATAATTAATAGTGTTATTAAAATATATAATTATTAATATTTATTGACGAATAAGATTGTCAAAAATACATATATCGAAAAGCAGGTTCTGAAAAGCAATCCCTCCGCTGCTTTTTTGAAGTTGCTGCGGGAAAACAAATGCTTTCTAGAAATCAGGAAAAATAAATTTACCAAACACATAAAAACTGATTTTAGATCCGAAAAGCAGCATTTTAGAAAGCAGAAGCATTACCAAACGGGCTCTTAAGTCATTTAGTTCATTTCCATTTCGCTAGGTAAGATAACGTCCAACAATTTAGAGGAAATATTGGGGGTACAATTCCGATACATAGAGAAGTGAGACTAAAACTAAAAATCAAAAGGATTGCAACTTCCATAAGAAAACAATGAGAGAACAAAGACAATGCCATCAACTAAAGTCTACAATCTCACAAATGAAGAGCGAGCTCTCTCATGGTTGAGACTGCAGGGGCGGATCAAATGACTTTTTTCCAGTAGGGCTAAATTTCACAAACCTAAATGTTAATGCAAAAACATAAGTAAAAACGGTTTCCTCTCTCTCTCACATATCTGCTATATGGAGAATTTTTTTAGTGCTCCAAAAGAGCACCACGTGGTGCTCTAACTCCAATCACAGTTCACCACTTATACACATTATAAGCGGTGGTCGCATACCCATTGGTTGTAGAGCACTACGTGAGGCTCTTTTGGAGCACTAAAAAATACTCTGCTATAAGGGTGTCCATATATATATATATACATATATATATATATATAAAACTTTAAAAACAATCATTGTGAACAGTATCGTGTCTTTCACTCTATTTGAATGGCTCGAAACACACACCAAAGGTACCGGGAGCCCAAAGTCCCAACAGCTGAACATGCACTAAACTTGGCGGGACATTCAGTTTATTGACTGTGGACATTCTATCAAATGGTCTCTCAGAGGCAATCTATACAAACGTATCAGAATCTCTAAGACGGTCTCTATTTAACAGTCTTTGCATGTTTCACAGGAAAGAGAGGGAGAGAGAGAGAGAGAGACTTCGCTGACTAAAGACTTGCAGTTGCAGCTGATCTGAACACCACCATTGAGGAAAACCCTAAGCCGTCCAAGCAGGGACAAAACTAAAGGTATGGAAGCATGGGCCATACCCCCTTCCCCGGGTTTTGCTTTAGAAGTAGTATTGTAATGGGAAATAATCCCATACATCACACTTTTGTAATCCTGGCCCCCTCTAGCTCTAAGACTATTTACAAAGTATTTCTAGGTACATCCCTGCGTCCAAGAGTATCACGGTACATACGGCTGCTACACTCACATTTCACCTCCACATGATCATCGCCGCCGATTTTGAACCCATCCATACCTCTCATCTCATCCTCGCCAAACATGGACGCCGCCACACCGCTTCCTCTCTCGCCGTCGTTCGTCGCCATGGATTTCATCTAGTCCCTACAAAAGAAAAGAATCCATAAAATTAAGTTGATGGGGCGTTGCGAAGGCGTTGGAAGGAAGTAGAATAGAGACGAGAGAGAAAAACCCTAGAAAAAGCAGAGAGTAAAACCAATGGTCAGATCGAGTTCAAGGTGCTACCTTTCTAGAGAGAGAAAGTGTGAACGGAGTTAGGTGTTTGCATGAAATGACTAGACATGGAGACTTGTCTGCTATGACAGAAGTTTCCCTTGGTTTGTTTTTTTTTTTTTTTTTTTTTTTTTTTTTGGTGGCAAACAAGCTTGTATTTATTTTTTATTGGGCCTTACATAATTTAGGCAAGAGTGGTAGAAGCTGTGCGGGCAACAGATAGCCCAAAAAAGTAAAAATATCACAACCCAAGCCCATTAGGAAATGTATGTGTCAGGTCGCACTTGTTATTTAAAGTCGTATTCTTAATACACAACCTCCATTGGTCGTAGTACGCGTAACCTTATCCTAATCAGCACCATGAATTTTGGAAATCCAAAGAAAGTAACGTTGGATTTTATCTAGTTGGTTTGTGACAGTTAACAGGAGTTTAGTGGACGCATAGTATATTTAAGCAATTGTAGAGAGACTATATTTTGCCAAAATATTGCGTCCCGCTATAGTCAGAAAATTAGTTTTTCAGAAACTCAGTTTTATCAAAACCTTGTCTATTTTTTTTGTTAAGAAAAACCTTGTCTATTAAAAATTGAAAATCTCGAGTGAATCCCCCATTGGGGAGTAAATGAATACCTAAATAACTACCAAGACTATCTTTCATAGGAATATCCATAATTTGAGCACATTGAATTTTAATTAACCTAGGGGTATTTTTGGAATAGCAAATACAAGATTTTTTTCGTATTAATAGATTGTCCACACTGATAACATAACATTTTAATAATGTCATTTAGATTTTGTGTGTTAGCAGTCGTAGCTCAGCCGAAGAAAAGAATATCATCCGCAAAGAATAGATGACTAATACCAGTAGTTTTAGGTGAAATATATAGAGGATACATTTTTTTCACAAGGAGTAACTTGTTGTATTTGAACGGATAGAAAGTTCAAACACAAAATGAAGAGATATGGTGAAAGCGGGTCTCCTTGGCGAATTCCCAGAGTTGGGTGGAATTCTACTCCCCTATGACCATTCCAACATTGTTGTGGTTTTTCTTCCTCTGTCTCAACAATGTGACATTTCCTACTGACAGAACTAATGGGCTTGGGTTTTAATAATTTTACCTTTTGGGTTTTCTGTTGCCTTCACAGCTTGGACTATTCTTGGCTAAATGATGAAGCCCAATAATAAACAAATACAAGCTTGTTTGCTAAAAAAAAAAAGAAAAAAAAAAATGACATCTGTCAAAGCAGACAAGTCTCCATTTCTAGTCATTTCATGCAAACACCAACTCCGGTCACACTTTCTCTCTCTAGAAAGGAAGCACTTGAACTCGATCTGACCATTAGTTTACTCTCTGCTTTCTCTAGGGTTGTTCTCTCTCTCGTCTCTCTTCTACTTCCTTCGCAAAACCCCCTATCTACTTAATCTTGTGGATCCTTTTCTGCTGCAGGGAGTAGATGGAATCCATGGCGGCGAACGACGGCGAGAGAGGAAGCGCCGCGGCGGCGTCGATGTTCGGCGAGGAGGAGGTGAGAGGTATAGACGGGTTTAAGATCGGCGGAGCTGATCACGTGGAGGTGAAATGTGGGTGTAGCAGCCGCGACTACGGTGATACTCTTGGACGGCTTAGGGTTTTCTTCAACGGTGATCTTCACATCAGCTGCGATTGCGTTGGTCTTTGTCAGCGAGGTCTCTCTCTCTCTCTCTCTCTCTCTCCCTCTCTCTCTCTGTGAAACATTGCAAATGTTAAACATAGGTTGATTTGAAATGTTTGATAGATTGCCTGTACATGAGAGACTGTTCTATAAAATGTCCACAATCAATCAAAAATCTGAATGTTCCACCAAATTTAATGGTTCTCATCTGTTGGGTCTTTGGCCTCCCTGTACTTTTGGTGTGTGTTTCCAGACATTCAAGTATTTGAATAGCAAATCAATGTAATTTTTTTGATAATTTTTATTGGAAATGTTAAACGCGCGCTTTTGTTACCGAACGATACCCCATACGGGCGCGGGAAAGTTTTGTCGATATGTGATAGATTATACACGTCGTTTCTCTTGTTTCAGCTCTTTTTGTGCTTTTAGACTTAGGGGCAGATCTATAATTTTTCTCCACTAGGAGATAAATTTTAAAAACATAAATGTTAATGTTAGAACACAAATAATAAGAATTAGTATTTAATTTGAGTGGGGACTAAGCTACATTTAGTAAAATCGCAGTTTCACATCACAAGTGTCAGTGGGGGCTATAGCCCCCATAACTCAAAGGGTAGATCTTCCCATTCTCAGTATGCAGATTTTTACACTCAGTGTTAGCCTAAATTGGGCATGTATCATGAATGAGCAACAAATGGTTATTGCTTAATAAAGATTTCAAATCCTTTTTCTCTATTTATTAAGTCACTAATCTAGTTCATTTCTTTTTTAGTCGCTAATTAATCTAGTTCATCTCTATTTGTGAACCGATGTGCTTAACATTGCTTTTTTTTTTTTCGTTTTGAATGGTTAGACAAATTAACCGCTTCTGAATTTGAGACGCACGCCGGAAGAGCATCATCAAGGAAATGGAAGAGCAGTATATGGGTCAAGATTGGTGGGAAAAAGGTTCCTCTGTATAAGACTCCACTGCTAAAATATTACGACCAAGCACGGAAAGGTGCAAGTGGATCCTTAAGAACAGAAAGCAAGCAAGTCTACCGTCGCAACAAAGAGGACTGCATAGTTGATCATAATAATGCCCTGAAAGATATAAATTTGCAGGGTACTGATATGCCACAATATAAGTAAGTTTTCTTGTAATATGAATTCGTAGATTGAAGTCGGGATTTCTAGGAGAAAACAAGAGAAATTAGCCCAAGATATAAATTTCAAACTTTTATTTACTTTCGACTTTGCTAATTGACTCATCAGAATGATTATTGAAGCAGTTTCTTGCTCACAATTATTGAAGCAGTTTCTGGACAATTAATGTGCTGAAACTATACCTTGGCGGAGTTTTTTAACAATTTTCGTCAACCTTTTGCAGGGTGAATTCAAAAGAGAGTGCGCCTCTATCTTGCATGGTGAATCCACCAGAGATGCAACAGCCACACTGCATTACAGTTTCTGAAGATACTCTTCCAGCTCTGACTCCTCCTTTTCCCATCCTCGACGTACTGAAGATGACATTTTGTCAGCGCAAAGTAAAGGAAGAAGTCGTCCCTGAAGAGATAGAAAGTTCAAAAAGAAGAGCCCGGTCAGGAGTTTGAACGATCAGAAAAGGATTCGTAAGATTTTCTCCATACATCTAAAGGATATTATGTTGTTGATTCCTTGTTATTACCAATAGGTGGTTTAGGCTATTATAAGAAAATGCCTAAACTGTTTTCTTCACACACCTAGAGATTTTCGGTTGACAAAATCCTTGTTTGGGAACCTGGATTTTAATCAGTTTCGATTAAAATATGTCCTTTTAATTTAATGTAAATCCGTTTGTTAACATAAAGTTTTAAGCTGAAAATGAATACCCCGATTTCTCGTAAGGGGTAATTTAGTAACTTTGCCTATTGTGGAGTAATTTTAAATCTCTAAAATTACTATTATGGAATCTTAAGGTAGGGGGGTCTTTTGTAGTTTCTATGTCGTTAGGGGTGACTTAGTCAATTCTATAAATGTTGGGGTGCCTGGTGTATTTTCTAAAAAAATAGTAATTTCATCTTTTATCCTTATTTTATTTCTTTATACCTCAATTTTTCTTAGAATTGTCTAGTATGTACACTCAAAATTTACACCAACTTCATCTAAGTATTTTTCCTTAATTAAAAAAAAAAAAAGTATTTTCCCAAAAGCCACCTAATATTTGGTGTGCCCATACTACCTTACAACTCTTTGTCACCACCTCATCACCACCTCCATATTTTTCACGTAACCCTCTCTCCGTTTCCTACTCACCCCCAAGTTCTTCTCATTCTTTGCCATCTTCTAAAAACCCATCTGATGGCCATATTCTCTTCACAAAGCACTCACGGCAGAGAAAAAAACCCTAATTCCCTTTGTTCCGTTGATTTACGCCATGCCTGCGTTATTACGTTCTTTACCATACTTATAAATTAATGTAGGACGTTGTTTAGCTATATAAGTGTGTTTGTGTGTATGTCAGTGTGTGTGAGAGAGAGATGTATGGGTGTTGTTATGAGCTTGCAGTGAGAGGGAGTGTTTCCAGGGGGGATGGTGGTTAATGGTGGATTGAAGTAGTGGTGGATCTATATAGTTATATTAGTGTGTGTGTGTGTGTATAGTTATGAAAGGGGGGATATACATGGTGGGGTATGGTTGAGTGAATTATGCATGCAGTGAGTGTGAGAGGCTGGGTGTTTGTAAGGCAGGTTGTGGTTAGGTGTATTCTTCACGGGGTGTGTTTGATTAGGTGATGTTTGGCAGTGAAAGTAATTCGTTAATTGGGTGTAAATGTCACCTTAGCGGATAACTTTGTTTCCACAGATAACATAAATTAATTAAATCCGGTTATTAGACATGGTATTGTATATGTAAATATAAAGCAGTTTTGTTAATTTCTTACTTAGTCGTATTTTTTTTTGTAAACAAGGTCTCCAAAAGACAATTTGTATAAACACCAAACTTGTTTTACATGTATTTTTGGTAACAACAATTTAATCCATATATTCTAAAATTTAAGTGTAGCCTGCTTCTTTTGTTTTAAATATTATGACTATGGATTTATTCCATAATTAAAACTTTTGTTCCTTTGGACTTCGATTTATTACTCTCAAATGATATAAAGTATATTTAATGACTCGGTTTTTGAACGCGGTAAAAAAAAAAGGTCTTTTCTTTACACTTGTGGAGGTGGGTTATTGAAGGACTTAAATGTGGCGTTGGACGAACTTTTGCGCTACACCGATAAGGGAGAGAATTAGTTGTCCCTGGACCGAGCATTCATATGCATGTCATATATGAGTAATATATTTATTCATTTTAGATGTACTGTGATTGTTGACTAGGAAATTTGTAACTCGTAGGCGATGATCTCCCTGATGGAGGATTCATCAACTTCTAGGAGTAATTTGCTTTTATTACTATTCGGATGAGGTAAGTAAACATGTCAGGCCTAACGCCCATTCCTTCCTTCGTGTCAAAATTGTTGTGTGATTTACTGTCTCAAAATGGAAAATATTCTTTATGTGTTTACTTGAGCATCTGGTTGTTTACTAAAGTGAATCTGTCATAACTGTCAAATGCAAATTTAATAAAACGTAATGACGTAAAGTGGAATTGTTGTACGGGGAACACTTTATTATTTATTCTTGGGTTTGGTCGATGTTAACTACGGTCTCTCGACCCACTTTATTTTATTTTACTCGGTCGCAACAGCCCCGGTTCGCTCCTTCTACTTACTTCTCTGAGCGCAAGAAGTCTTAGGGGGGGGGGGGGTGTTGACACTTATGGTCTTGGTAGCTTGTGATGGTTGGTTCTTCCGCGTGTCAACATGATAATAATGTGGATTTTTGAAACTTGAACTCTCTGTATTAAAACTTGGAAGTCCTGATTGGACAATGAAGAGAGTTTGGGAATGTTTCCCTAACGGAAATGCTAAAATGAAAAGTTGGTGAATTCTTGTTTCTCACTTATATTCATACTCTATCGCCCTCATTTTAAACTGTTGTTTTCATATTCAAAGCATGCCACATAGTCTGTTTACTTGTCTGGGTGTTTATTTACTCAGTATTTTTTGCTGTGGTCTCCTATTGTCTTAATCCACCACAGGTCTAGGCGCTGAGAGCTGGGAGATGCGGGGATGGAATCACTCAGGATAATAAAATAGTCTAGCACTTCTTTCAGACAGTTAGAAGAACAATTTTTGTATTATGACTGTGTAGCCCGCGTTTGAGGCACTTATCAGATTTAGTAGTATTTTATGGATTTAAACTTTAATTTGAATGGTTTGGTTTGCTCATCTACTGTTACCTCACGTCATCAGCATTGGTATGGTCCTCTGGTTCATTTGAGTGCTGAAATGTAGCTCATCCACAAAATCTAAGCTTGGGAGAGGGGGCAACAGCGAAGGCAATTACGGCAGGGACCTGAAACGGATCCCTAATAAGAATTTGAAACCTCGTTTCATCTGTCTGATCATTCTGTGTTCCGGCTACCTCGAACATGGAGAGACATCCGAGATTTCCAATGAGGGGAATTTCAGGGTGTTACAGAAAATCTGTAGATTAAAATAATCTAAGTGCAATTGTAAAATCTCCAAAATCGGGGATTATGCAGCTGAAAGTCTAAGAAAAAATAATTTTGATGCGTTTTTTTACACTAGGATGATTATAGTTAATTTATAAGCGGGTATATTCAATGCAATTTACTAGCGATCTGGTTAAATCTTGTTAAATGGGTCAAATTAGTAAAACATGCAATTCCAAATCATACCTAACGGATTTTGATTTTGCTGGATTTTTCACCTAGATTTTTTTCAGCGAGTTTTTCAGATTTTCAGGGCCTAAGTACTGAGATATTCTATTATCAGCGATCATGACAAGGTGCACATTATTTGTTCTAAAGAAATACTACATATCACTTGATCGTAAAAACCATGTTGTGTCACATGAACAATGAGGCTCAAGAAGCTCAAAAAGAAGTTCCAGACATGAAGGAGGTTCCTAGAAAGGTGTGGTCGGATGCTGCTAAATCTGCTCAACAGAATAACAAACGATCATAATACAAATATGCTTTAGACAGCAAGTTCAGGTCGCGTATGTCTCTATACACAGTGAAGAAAGTGATGAATAGCTTGACACCTGATCAAAGGAAGGCAGTTCGCAAACTCAAACTAGGAGGATTACTTTACCTTCAAACCACAATGATCATAAAAGACTTTGCAAAGTTCATCGCTGAAACCTTCGATCCCTTTGAGAAAACACTGACTGCTCATGGGAAGACGCTGACTCTAGATGTTGATGAAGTAGGTAGGCTTTTGGGTGTCAGATGCAAGGGACAGGTCCTGGAGGTGACTGAATCCAACAGGGAAGTGCAAGAGATGGTCATTGCACTTGGGTTGAAGGAGAATAAAAACACATCTATTGGAGATTTCATGGTGTATTTTTCTGATAGAAAGGAGAATGATGCAGGAGAGGAGTTCCAGAGGAGGATAATGCTTCTTCTCTTGGGCCTTTTCTGCATGCCATGCTCTCAAGCTGGTAGTCGATCCACATTGGTGCCTCTGGTATGGTAACACCTTTCATAGTCTGGAAGAATATTCAATCGGATGATGCTCTTAATTCTGATGAATTGTATCATGAGTTCTTGACAACCGAAGACAGCAGTTTCTACCATGAGAGTTAAATAGAAGTCATATATAGGAACCCACTAAACTTGAGAGAAACTCAAATATATTATTCCTCCCTTTCATTATATTCACCTTTATTCCACAAACCAATGTAAATGGGTTCAAAGCATGTTTGAAATGTATGACTCAATGTGAGCCATACATGGAAACACCTTGGAAATAACATTTTCTTTCCGGAATATAAATATTCAATCTTTTTGTGTTGTTAAAATGGAATGATCTGAGTGCGTGCCATTCAAACCCTCGGAAGGTAATTTTCATTCCAGGTAATTTTTTCTCTGAATTCCGTTAGTGTTCGTGAACTATTGATAGATCATGTATGCTTCATTAGCTTTATGCATACGAAGTATACCTCCAAATTTATTATTTATATTATTTATGTATATGGTTTCAGCTTGACTGGATGAAATAGTGTACACCGACAAATTCTTTCACACTATCAGCCACCGATCTTCTTTTGATACCAAGAAAATAATATCTTATTAACATTTTGAACGCAAACCCCATTTTCAAACTCCATCGAAGCTCTGTTAATAATGAAAATACTCCTGAACAAGTTAGGAAAGGGCCGGGTTGACTAAATACCCACATTTTGAAATAGTCGTGTGTGTAGATGTAGAATTACACTATTGTGTTTCTTGGCTGCGTTTTCACCGTCTTGTTATTACTCCGCATGAATATATTATTTGGTACGCATTTTGCGTTCCACGTGCAAAGCACGTGCACCTTACTAGTAGATAATAAAAATACGAATTTTGTCAAAAATAGAAATATTCCTTGAGAGATTACGAGAAATCTCCAATTAGCGGAATTTGATTTCGAGTTTCATACTAAAGGTTATTAGCTAAAGAAATACTGCAAAAAATAGTAAAAATGCTGATCTGGTGGTCAAAATGGACGAATTTGACCAAACTTGCATGGTGCTCGTGACTAAAGTCACGAGTTATTCTTAAAATTTCATCTGGACTCACAAAAATATGTACGGTTCGACCATATCTTGGATCCCTTCGATTCTGCCCCTGACTTTGCGTATTGACGGGAACTGTTTTCCTGAATTTGACGATATTTCCCATAATTCGTGTCCTACATCAAGTATACTCCATCGGAGAGAGAGAAGAGATGGATTCGTGCGTCAGTTCTTTGCCCCGCCAGAGATAGAGAAGATAGAGAGTTAGAGTTCACATCCGTTGTTTCAGCGTCGGTGGTGATGGAAGAGAAGACGAGAATATACATAACGGAGATTTAGATGGTGATCATGAAAAGATTTGGCCGTTTTAGACTTACTGGTATTTATTGTTCGATGTTAATACACACGGTGCACGAGATTGAAGGAAACTATATGGATTAGCTGGCTGCAATAGGGAATGGTTTTAGAAAAACTACAGCGGAAGCACCAAGAGGAGTGATGAGACGATGACCACGATGAAGAAACAAAACGAGAATTAACGTGGTTCACTAGTTTTCTAGGCTGGCTACTCCACGGACAAAACGATCCAATTTTATTGATGAGAAGCAATTACAATCAACCACATTCAATATGTCTCGACCCTAGGTCCTTATATAGGCCTAGGATACTGACTTGTGCCCAAAGAAACGAAGAAGATACCAAAAACAAATCCAGGCTGTTCGGACGAACACTCGAAGTGTTCGCACGACAAACCCAAAAAAGCAGCTTCTTTCTTCGCTTCCTTGCTTCGCCAACTGTTTCATCGCTTCATCCTAACTTCTAGATAGGGGCTTGAATCACCAAAACATAACAAATGGAATATCGTGTCCCTGCACACTATCCTCCCCAAATGTTCATGAAAGTCTGAACTGTACCAAAGATATCTTAACAGTCATAACATCCATTCATATTTCAAACATTTTTACAACTTTACGCACAAGTGAACTTTTCAAAGATCTTTCTAGTATCCATTGTTCCCAGAAAGAGACCATAGACACAGAAATTGACAAATCTTCTGAAAAAAAGACGATGAATTCTAGGATTCTAAAGCTAAATACTTAAAAATTGATGACAAACCTGAAGTGGTGGTCCAGTCAAAAGAACTCGCGGTGAGGTGCTCTAACAACTCCCACTAACATCAAAGCAACATTATAAAATTTACTCCTTTAGTCTTTATAAAAGCATGCATTTAGATTCATTGGTATAGTAATATGTATTACCAGATACCAATGAATCTAAATTCAAATTCGAGAAGTAACAATAGAACCACGGCGTAATATACATTAGAAATATCATTATTTACTTGCTAGTTTAGAAATTTTGATTTGCTTTAAGTCTAACTTGGAGATAGATCATCACTGTTATAATGATTGAGTTTTTGATACTCTTCTATAATCTGCCCCATTGGACTACTTCGGTTACAGTTAATAACAATGCAGAATTAATAAGAGCTATAAAAAGAAAAATTCTCGAGAGACCTCCGTGGGATAAATGTGTGGCTTTGTACGGTGCAATTTCTCCAAGCACTTCAGCTTCATAAGGAATGAACATGTATAACAATGCATGGAAAAAGTGTTTTCCCCCTCAATTGGGGAAAAAAAGAGTAACCCACATAAAACAAACCTTACCATAACTGTCCATTTTCACGCTCTTCTAAGATAACAGCTAAGATGAAGACTGAAAATGAATCTTGGTAACTTCAATAACCTGTGATATACAAAGAAAAATCTAACATACACTATCAGTAAACCCTAAACTAACTGTTAGCATTATGTGCGCCCATGTGGGGTGCACAATGCAATTATCCTAAACTTATGGGTTTAGGTGAACAAGCTCAAACCTTATGGGGTTAGCAGCAAGGACATCAACCCTAGGGGGTAACGTTGCAATTGGGTATAAGTCTGTCTATATAAGGAGATAGCCTCCTACACATATTATATGAGAGTCATAATAATATACACAATACTGTAGAGATCATGTGCTGATCATAATACAGTAAACCCTAGACTCTCTCTCTAACTAGCCTCCATTGGGTGGAACTTGGTGTGGATCAGAGCTTTCGTCCTAGTGATTCGAGCCAGACTGTGGGAGCAAGAAGAGCACGTGAAAGCAAGCATCCTACGATCATCCGTTGTGCATAGGAGCTAAGGAAGACAAGGTAAACACATGAATCTTCCGCTATAATTCATGTTGTAGATCTGTATGTGATAGATCATGTTCGTCCTTCATTGGTATCAGAGCATTAGGCTTGTTTTTCGTGCCTCGTTATGCGTTCCCGAATCAGTTAAAAAATTCGAGTTTTTGAAATTTCATAATCTGTTAGTGAAACCTATATGGTTAGATAGGGTTTTTCACGAGGATTCCAGAAATATAAATTTTATAATTTTCGGACGAACAGAGAATTAGTTATGAATATTTTAAGATTCGGAACTGTATAAATCTGGACTGTTAGATCTGAGCAGTAATAAGATTTTTTCAAAACATGTTAAAATAGGGTTTTGAACACATAATCGTGATCAGCGTGAAAAGACGATTCCAACGATATATGGATCGCCGGAAACGGAGGCCGGGAAGGCGGCGCGTGGGCCTCACGCGCCACCGACGCCGCCTCCACGCGCGGCCACGCGCCGCACGCGCCAAAGGGCTGGCGGCGGCTGTTGACGTGGCAGGTGACGTGACAGGTGACGTGGCAGCCACGCGGGCTGCTGACCTGGCATGGTGACGTGGAGGGTGACGTGGCAGCTGACGTCAGCACGTGGCTGACGTGGCATGCCACGTGACATGCTGACGTGGCACTCGGCCGACGTCAGCGCGTGACGGAGGCGGACTCGCCCACGCGCGGCGGCACGTGTGGGAGCGTGAGCCCTCGTCCGGCCACTATTTTTCGCCAAATTTTTTTCTATATGCTCAGAATTAAATTTCCTATTTTCTGGGATTTTTTCATAATTTTTGGAAAAACAGCAAATTTTATTATTTTCCAGATTAATTAATTAGTGTTTAGCACACTTCCCGAGGCAGTTAGACGTCCTTAAACACACTGTTTTGAGCCCAATTTTTTTCTGGAGACTCTCTACATACTCTATTGTCTTCTCTTCTCATCTAAATCGCCTATTAGAGGTTACTTATTATTAGAAATAAGATAGTTAGTGAATATTGAAGAATAGAAGCTTCAAGAGAGGTGGCCAAACCAAAAGCTATGGCGCGAGGTTCATGGAGCAAAGAGACGAACAGGGAAGCTTCAAGGAGCACTCGAGATTGGCGAGATCCATGAGGCGAGAAGTTCAAGACTTGCTCAAGACGTACTCTCAATAGTGGGAGTGCACATTAGGGGCCACATCCATTGCATATTTATTTATGCTTATGCTTGTTTTATGTTATAACTGCGTGTGATTGGATATAACTGTATAACCTCGCATGCTAAAGAACTAAAACGAAAGAGCTCACATGATTTTACATGATTAAGACTAATAGGGAATCATAAGTGACGATATTTGATTCCTAGAATTGCTACTAGGTTTTGGTGGAGTCCTTATGAGGAACTATGAATTTTAATCTATGTATCATGTTATTTCGGAGCTAAGTAAATGCTAGTATTAATTTCCTATGCAATGTCTCAAGATCAATCGTGTCTAAATCAAAACTGTAAAGGCTAAAATAGTTACAATAAACGATATGACAAGTCATCGTACTATGTAACCAAATAGTTAAACATAGTTTGTCAAAACACCTACAAGTATGGTCGAACCTGTGATGAATAGTTGTCACAGCAGCACATGAACATTATCTTTAAGCCAACCAAATAAGTGGAAGGCAGTCAAGATAAATGTCATAGAGCGTGCTATGCCAAGGTGGGGAAATGACCTCATCAGCAAGTTCAAGACCACTTTGAGATTCAAAGATTGTGGGAATAAGGCAAAGAAGAATCTTGGATCCACCTTAGCCATTTGCCTCATCAAAAATTGTGAGTAATGACTCATAAATCCCACCTTAAACTATCATGTTTAAGTTATCCAATTAGCAATTTGTTGCTATCTCTGCCCAGTTTCATGAAAATGCCATGGAAACGTTATATGACACACTTTGAGAGTGTCAAGATGTTTGGATGAGACCAAACATCACTCCGTTCTAGGATCTAAGCAATATATGACTGCTACGTATACTAGTTCAGCATACTTTTGAAGTCTAAGCAATATGTGATTGCTAAAGGCTGTGAATGAAGTATGATCGGCAGATTTAGTCCCTACCCCGGTATTAGGACCGTGAGGAACAGGTGGGGGCAAGGATAAGGGAATGAGGGCGAAATATTGGTACATGACCAATAGCCCAAGACAGGCAAACACAAAGCAGGAAAAGGATGTTTCCCTAAGACTAGAAGGCCAGACCTGGTTCTAACTTCTCGTCTAAGGATCCATAAGATTATCTTTGAGGGAGTAGCCACCAAAAGATTTTTTGGTTACAGTTTTACTTTGGAATTTGTCATGTTATGTATGGTTATGCACTCTTGATTTCTAGCATGAAGAAACGCCTCAGGATCTTTGGATATCAACTAGGGTTGTGCCTTATGATTCTGATATATGGCGCGCTAGATTGATATGTCAGGAAAGGATGTTCAGGCTAGCCAAGGTAGGCCTGCTTGGAATATGCCCAAGATACCCTTACCTGTGTGTGATTCTTGCCTTACACGAAAGGCGAAAGGCAAACTATCCAGTAAAGCAGTAAGGATTATTGAGTCTTTACAAATAATTCATTCTGTTTTATTTTTGATCCATTAAAAGTTAAAGCTAAGACACGGTGCTTACTGTTCCATCACATTCGTAGATTATTGTACGCATCTCAACTATGTGTGCTTGGGCCACATAAGTCTGAGGCACTAGGGTGCTTCAGACAGGTATCTGCAAAAGGTAGAAAACCGTCTGGATAAAAGGATATGTCCTTGGCCAGAATGAGACTGTGAGTGTCTATCTTAGCAAAAGCTATGTGATGGAGAGTAATTAGGCAGTTGGCTATTCTCATGCCCCGCAGCAGATTGCTGTGGCGGATAGGAGGAATAGGATACAGCCTGAGATGGTTCGATGTATGACAGTTCGTGCAAAGTAAATGTTCCCTATCTTGAGGTGACACTTTGTTAAACGGCTGTCGATGTACTCAACCAAATACCCACCAAGTCTGTAGCCACTACGACCTACGAGATGTGGACCAAAAGGCAACCTATATGAGGTCACCTTAGGCCATAGGGATCGGCAGCTTATGAGCTAACTTAATTTTCCTAGTCAGGGAGAAGCTCGTGGAGATGGTATTCTCTGCGAGGAATAGGGACCACTAAATGACACTCAATTCACCACTACTCAAGAGGAATTTGTTCCTATAGATCTTGAGAACAGTGGGAGTGCCTTACCTAGTGAGCAGCCTATTATATATGACGATAATGCTGAAGAAGAACCCTCTTTGCGTAGGAGCGCTCTTTGGAGCGTACCCCGTCGACGATTTGATATCGAAGGGGAAGACATGATAGTCACCACGCAAGAAGATGAACCTAGGATATCGGCCCATGATATTTCATCACCTGACAAGAAGGAACTTAGACCCTAGATGGAAGAAATGTATCTTCATGAAGTAACAAATCTTTCCATACTATTCGGAGTACTCTAGGGGGGTGCGTGTTCGAAACGCAACAGCCGATTAGTAGTGTAACGCAAATGGATTCACAAGATATATGATTTATCATAAGGAGATGTCCATAATTAAGGGAATGTTCGTAGAGATGATGATCTCCGCGAGCATGGAGGTACCGCTAGAAAATACCCTGTTCCTTAGTCCATTATGAGGAATTAGCTCCTCAAGGATCCTTCGGACAGTGGGAGTGACTTTCTAAGAGAGGTGCCCATCCATAGGGGTGAGAGCAAATTATGATCCTCCAATGCAAAGGAATTGCTCTTTGGAGCATACCCCATCGACTATTTGAGATCGAAGGGATGATCTTAAGGATCACCTTGCATAATCGATAGGATAGAATACTATGCCTTATCGTTCCCTAATTATGAAGAATGAAAGGTAACCTTTACAGGAAAAGTTAGAGTCTGTAAGGACCGACCAAGTTTAAGACTAGGTTGACTTTTCCGACTGGATATTAGACTATAGGAAATGGATGTATTTCCAAGGTCAGTCAGAGTGACACAGGCGGAAGCATAGTAAGGCATACGACTTGCAGAGATATCAGTAATAGTTGTAATTATGGAAATAAGGCTCCATTCTCGATAAACGTGACGACTGAATTTCTCAATAGAGAAATCAGAGAGGTGATCTGTATGACTCGACCCCAGGGTTTCGAGACATATGATCAAATGCACAAATAGGTGCAAGCTAATTAAGTCCATGTATGATCTTAACTAGTCCTCTAAGTCAGCGGTATTTTATCAATGGATGAAAAACCGCTGCACGTCACTCTCAGTAGGAGAGAGTAGATGATCACGTCACTTATTATCGATGACACACTATTTTCCAGGAGAGTCTAAGGACTGTTTCACATCCACTATAGGGTGGTTATCCTTTCGATTTGTGACGAAGGATATTAGTAGGGCGAGACTCATTCTCGTTCTTTCAAAAGGACTTCTTATATTAACGCATAAGGCGGACAACAAGAAGATACTTTGAACGATTTCATGTTATGGACCCGAGGCCATGTGATACTCCTATAGCTTACTGCAAGACTTTATGAGCCTGAATATGTGCCCTAGAAGACACCATACTAGACTGATCAAAATGACCAAAGTGCCCGATGCAGTGAGAATCTGCTATATACTATGGTATATACTGAGACCCCACAAACCCTATGCAATCGGAAGAGTGGATTTCAGGAAATATAACTTAAGACACTGGATTGCAACCAAAAGGATACTCTATACGAAGGATCACGTGCTATGACTATCGGAGATGATGCTTCGACTAGCCAGCTATGTATGCTGACTAGGGTGGGGACCTAGATGCACGTGGATCCCCCTCAGGCCATAGTCCATGCAAGATGACATCGCATGGAACTGCAACATAAGTGTTTCAAAATCGTATTAGACTGCTCCATTGATCATGGAAGCGAAGCACGATTGCATGTTCTGTCACCGGACAGAAATATGTTTGGATAAGAAGGTTTCTGATAAGCTTATGAGCTGTCAACCAACCTGTAGTGCTAGCATACGGCTACAGTACTTTTGACAAGGCCAAACATATAGAAAAGGGTACTGTTTTCACAAAAGGTGAAATAACTACCTAAAGAGTAATCTTGGAGTAGATCGACTACGGGCCAATAATGTAGGCACCTCCCATTCCTAAACCACATAAGAGTCGTCTTTGTGGATTGCTTTAAGAAAATTGGGACTCGGTAGTCGATCGCTGGCGATATGATTGATGAGCATATGAGACATTGATAACTGGATTTTATATGGATTTGTTATGCTGCATGTTGTTATGATACGTGCATGATACGTTTACATATCCTGTACTAGCATAGAACATGTCGCGCGGACACTAGGTTGACTCCCTCACACGAGCAACCGCCTTTACGATATCTTGGATAGTCCAGGTGAGTAGAAGATGAGACAGAATCCCGATAAGCGCTAGAAGCCTATGATATGATGACTCCTGTCATATGAGGCGCATGGCCTATGACAAGAGCTGGACATCAATCAATAGTGCAAGACCCTATCAGACGGATTCATTTGTCGCATTGGAATAAGTTCGAAGGTGAGATTGGATTATGGCCATTCGAGCATGGTTACTACCCCGAACCATGTATAGTCTGCGTAGAGAAAGCCAGATGAGAGAACTGATTTCGATTGCATATGTGCAACACTCAGTATTCGGGTTAATAGTCATATGGGCTGTTGGACTTACATCTGTATAGTGGTCCCTGTGGGATAGGACATGTGCTCTGATAGAGTCCAAACACTATGGCGCACATCTTATGAGATAACGCGTGCTGATGAGTGACATGAGGTGGCGAGTAGAACTAGTCCCTGAGATTCCTCGCCGTGTGAGCCTCTTCGATCATATAAGAATGATTGACACTGTATACCCTTAGTACTTTTATCCATGTCGTGGAGAGACGGTTCGTTGGTGCTACTTTAGCGTGACATCTCACGGCTATGAATGATTCGGCCTACCAGGACATTGCTAGGAAAGCAGCTGACTCCGAATCAAATCGACAATGGATGGAAAGGAAGATTCTAATTTCATCGCTCTTTATCATGTTCATTGGGCCCACCTACAAGATCTTATGGGATCATGCAGGATATGAATGTAATAAAGGAGATATAGACTCATTGATGCACGACCTTCGGGACAAGGTAGGTGCTCATGGTCTATGAGATGACAATTGACAGAATCTGGGGGATACGAGAGATATATATATGTATTGCATTATTTCTTGAGGGTTGAGTGCGCCTGCTGCTAGCTCGTCTCGTATGAGTTTAGAGTATGGATCTCCCGAAATGCAGGTTCTCTCACAGTCACACACCAAGGCCACATAACACTTTGGCAGATGATAATAATTGGAGATTGAGGGAGACTAGAACTACTGTATTTGTGCAACCCCACTGTGCGAGTGGGAGATGTTAGCATTATGTGCGCCCATGTGGGGTGCACAATGCAATTATCCTAAACTTATGGGTTTAGGTGAGACAAGCTCAAACCTTATGGGGTTAGCAGCAAGGACATCAACCCTAGGGGTAACGTTGCAATTGGGTATAAGTCTGTCTATATAAGGAGACAGCCTCCTACACATATTATATGAGAGTCATAATAATATACACAATACTGTAGAGATCATGTGCTGATCATAATACAGTAAACCCTAGACTCTCTCTCTAACTAGCCTCCATTGGGTGGAACTTGGTGTGGATCAGAGCTTTCGTCCTAGTGATTCGAGCCAGACTGTGGGAGCAAGAAGAGCACGTGAAAGCAAGCATCGTACGATCATCCGTTGTGCATAGGAGCTAAGGAAGACAAGGTAAACACATGAATCTTCTGCTATAATTCATGTTGTAGATCTGTATGTGATAGATCATGTTCGTCCTTCACTAACAAAAGCAAACACACCTGTATGCTTGGCGCTAGAACCGTCTGGCTTTGAGGAATAACCAAAGAAAACGGGACTTGCCTTGATACAACTATGAGCAACAGGAATCCATGATCTTTTTGCCGAAGCCCTCATCAACCACAGTAATATCATCCTGACGGTTGGTGCTGGATGGTAAACGATGTGGTTCTCTCTGTACCCTTGCGACTCTAGCTATGTTGTCGATGAACAAGCACAAGGACTTTGATGACCTTCACCCTCAGCAGTAGAAGGAATTCGATGGAAGAGATGAGATGTGAGCCAGTGTTTCATTCGTAAAACGGTGTCTTTAGGAGACACGTTTGAACTAACTTGAAAGGCTTTAACGGGGTTACCTTAGTTTTTGTCTATGACCATGGAGACAACGACGTCTTGCGGCAGCGACGGTTGAACGCGACGACAGGGCACCCTTCATCCTTGACCAAAGGGAAGAGAAAAGGGCGTTTGACATGAAGGAGTTTAGTCGCAAAGGAGTCCTAGTCAAAGTTTACAGAGGTACTTTCGTGATGTATAATCTTCATTAAAACTTAGGGGTATTTTAGGTATTCAATGATATGAACTTAGGCATCACCACAGCCTCTGCAAACATTTAAATAGTAGAGATTATTAAAAAAGATAGAATAGTTGTGAAGGCTAATATATCGCAAGCTTACCTCGAGTACTCGACGAACATTTTGAAGCTTAAACATCAATATAAAACAAACGGGTTAGTTAATAATCAGTTTATGAGGGTGGATGCTTCCCACGGATAGGATTATCCCATATGATGATGAAGTCCCAAATTAGACATTCACTTGCAATCACCAACACAAAATTCCACAATCAAATCCAAAGCCCATGATTCCAATCCTATGATAAGTAAATCAAAAAAGATAAGACGACTTGATTAAGAAAACTCTCGCCGATGAGGAAGAGGAAGAGTAAGGTTGGTGTTGAAACTGTTGTGTGTTGTGAATCAGATTTGGGGAATTCCACAAAAGAATTCATACTTCTCTAATGTAATCACCAAAAGTAAAACATGTTTTTGTAATCTCATAATGCAAACCCGGCCTAGTTAATACCAATTCGGACAGTTCCAGACGAAGCTTTGTGCAAACAGCATAACTTTGAAGACGAAGGAATCACCCACGAAATTACAACAACTAAACTCTTTGCTATCGAGTAACTATAGGAAAAATACATGGGCAATAACGTAATTGACCAAACGCACAGCCTGCTGAAGTGTAACCAAACTACTGGACCACCAGTGCAAAAACATTGAGGTGGCGCCTAGGTGGAAGGAAAAGCCTTCCTTTTATTTAGGTAGAGGTAGATAGCTATAGGCACATCAATATATGTATATTAGTTTGCACTAGACGTTGTCACTATTCCGATAATCAAGTTGGTTGTTGACAATGATTTACTCTCGCAAACGTGCATCTTTGATCCCATAGTACGTTTAGTTTTCTACTACTAGTCGTATCAGATGCAGATTTGACTAAGAGCCCGTTTGGTAATGCTTCTGCTTAATTTCTAGAATGCTACTTTTTGAATTAAAAAGCAGTTTTAATGTGTTTGGTAAATTTATTTTTCATGCTTTCAGGAAAGCTTTTGCTTCCCCACAGCAGCTTCTAAAAAGCAGCGGAGGGGTTGCTTTTCAGAACTTACTTTTCGATAAATGTATTTTTTACAATCTTATTCGTTAATAAATATCAATAATTATTTATTGTAGTAACATTATTAATAATTTTATGTATGATATTGTCATTTCAACAGTAAAAGCAACTCTAAAACACTAATTACCAAACACAAAATTTCAAAAGTGTTTTACCGCAGCAACTTAAATACGGAATACCATACCGGTTCGGGTAGATTTCCACAACAACTTTCTCACAGTACTTTCTACACATCAGTTTTCTAAAACGCAACAGCATTAGCAAACTAGCCCTAAATGTAGTTTATGTATTGATCAATGTTGTGTTGGATTGTTCTGAACTAATTTAATGTCAATAATAAATATTGAAAAGATATTGTTTAATATCTTAAATTGCACATGCCTTATATATGAGAGGAGTAACTGAATTGGACTATTTGCAAATTAATATTGGATTACGATCTGTCAAAACAAACAGAGTATTGGTTAGATCTAGGCAAGCCCATTGGGAACGATGCGGTGTTATAGAAAGCATCTATGCCGGAAGTGCTTTGAGAAAGTTGTTGTAGGAATCTATTTCAGAAGTGTTTGGTAAATTTCATATATAACCTGCGGTGAAAAAATGCATTGTGCATTCTGTATTTGCTAAACATTACCTTAACAGTGCCGTACTATAACTAAACTAGGGTTAGTGGGATGATTAGTCAATGTTGATTTGATGATAATCACTAAACAAGATGGATGGTCCTGATTAGGACTGGAGTGGATTGGACCAAATCTGGACAGGAGAGGATCCAGATCCATTTTGAAGTTTTTAAGATTAGTTTTGAAAGCATTTAAGGAACTATTTAATAGCCATTTGAGTGAATATTTATCTGATCGTAGTTCCAAACTTGCAAGTACTAATTTCTCGATCACAACTTGCTCATGTTTATTTATCTATTTAATGTGGTTTGCACACTATTACTCTAACTATGGGTGACAAATATGCATCTACATACTGAAGATTGTGAATCCTAATGAAATAAAGAAACAAAAGATGTAATCCCTGTGTTCCTCTAGATTCTTCAAACTTTCCTTTTTGAGCGTTCCTCCAGTTTCTTCAATTCTTCCAAAAATAGAAACTTACTATCACCTAAAATACCATCATACCCTCAATAGAAAAATAATAACACCCAATTTTAATTGGGCTTACCTAATCAGTTTATAATTAAGTAAGCCCAAATTAACATAAACTAATCAGCCCACACTTAATTGACTTCACCAGCCCAACCACCCCCACCTAACAAAAAAAACCTAATGTAAATCAAAATCGAACCAAGACCATTGTTCTTCCCCGATTCATTCTACTCTTTCTTTCGTATCATTATGTCTCTCTAGGGTTTCGACCGATATTCGAAACCCTATCAATTCACCGCAATAAACGGTTGTTTCTGGGTGGATCGATTGATTCGCATCAGTCACCAGCCCAGAAATCCATGGATACGACGGTGACTGTGGTGGATCTGGATGTGATGGACTTAGAAGAAACCGATCTCGATCGGTTTGTTGGATGGAGTGAACATACATGTTTTGAAGAAGAATGATATGCAGACGGTCGCCGATTCTGACGATGAAGATCTTGAGAACCAGTTAGTCTCCGAGTAAGTGGAAGATGGACCGATCCGTATGAGGACGTTTCAAGGGATGTGAGCCAAACCCTAACCCTCTCTTTACTTTTATTGTTTATGTTTGTGGGTTGAATACCGGTTCATGTGCTTCTTGATCTGGTTTGGTCATTACCTCTTGATGTTCATAGCATGATCTGATTACCTATTCTTGTGATAACCTGGTGTTGTTGATATCATGGGTTGAATACATGTTAATGTGATTAACTGAAGGAACGGAGGGAGTACACACCTGTATGTATGTTGATATCTTGGGTTGAATACTTGTGATTAGTTGGTGTTGTTGATATCATGATGTGATTACCTGGATATGAATCTTGTTATGATCTATTTAACACTTGTTATGACGTGCATCTGCCTCATTTGAGACAGACATTGAGCTCCTTTGATTTTTTTGGACTAGTTAAATTAAATTAGATTGGACTAGATTAGTTAAATATGATTGATAGTCCATTTAGTAACTATTTCTAGACATTGTTTTTTTGTCAAAAGCAATTGTTCATGTGTTTGATCATGTGTTTGTTAAATTGTTAATTATATTTTTTGCAACAACCCCCTTTATCCGGCTCAGGCGAACCGGGAGGGCGATGCTTAAAGTAACGGTGGAAAATCCAAAGCACAACATCCAACCTTTATATCACATATTATTAAACAATACAGTACTTATCAAGTCCTCATACGTGACTATTATACATTATTCTTGCCTTATTCAAACTATCTTGCATTATTCAAACTATCTTACAACACGTGACGTGACCTCCTCAGTGAGTCTCGTACCCATCCATACCATAGCCTTCTTCCTCTAATCCTGCGGTGGGAAAGAAAACGGAACCGCAGTTTCTAAAGTCAGCCGGGAAATGCTGAGTAAATAAATACCCTAGCTCGTAAACAGATGACGAGGCATAATTTATTCTCAAAAACAGTAATAAGAGGAAGTAAATCTTTAAAAGAGTAAACGAAGCACAAAATCAGCTTTAAACTTCTGAATCTTTCAAACTCTTCCTTCTTGACCTTGAAACGGGGAATAATATCCCAATCTTGTCTTCCTTTATATTCATCGACGTCCTTGTTCTCAGAGAAAACCATATTTTAACTTTGTTGATACGGGGAGGGAACTACTATACACAACTATACCATCACTAGCAACCATGACCTTAACTGTCGACAGCCCCCTAAGACTTCTTGCGGTCAGAGAGGTGAGTACATGGAGCGATCCGGCAGGTTGCGACCGGATTAAAATACACAGGCCGAGTGACAGAAGTCAACTCGACAATAATAACCACAGGCCGAGTGACAGAAGTCAACTCGACAATAATAATCACAGGCCGAGTGACAGAAGTCAACTCGACAATAATAATCACAGGCCGAGTGACAGAAGTCATCTCGACAATAATAATCACATGCCGAGTGACAGAAGTGATCTCGACAATAATAATCACAGGCCGAGTGACAGAAGTCATCTCGACAATAATAATCACAGGCCGAGTGACAGAAGTCATCTCGACAATAATAATCACAGGCCGAGTGACAGAAGTCAACTCGACAATAATAAGCTTCTCCCGCACAACTATTTCCACTTTACGTTCTTTACGAGTTATTATTCTTTGCGTGACAGTTTCAAAGCAGACTTTTCAAAATGTGAACAAATCTCGAGTAAAACAAGTAATAGCGCAAAACATATTTTGAGACAAGTCCAAACAATCATGTACGACACGAAAGGAGCTAGGCAAGCTAGGCTAGGCATATTTACTTACCTTGATTTCCAGCAAATAGCACGTAAGGTCTCCTAGAAGATCACGTACCCCTCGTCTACGAATTCTTCACCTACACATCACATTCCCTTACTCGATTACAAATTTATGTACGCAAGTATGCTAGTATGACTTGCTATGAGCCTAAACAATTCTCATTTGAGATCACTAAATTCCGCTACCCAACGCTTATATATATTTCTTGTAATAATATTTCAAATACTAATATTATTATGTAAGAGTTTACAACTTAAGCTTATCAACTTTCTTATTTATTAAATACAATTTATTGACCAATATATTTATCAATAAATCATTTAAACAATAATGCTATTAAAATTGTCATTTATTTATCAAATTTATAAAGTAAAGTATAGAAGCTATTTATAATATCTTTAGTAAAAGTAAAAAAAAAAAAAAAATTAGTTGTAAAATTATTGTTCTTATTAACACAAGTAAATGTTTGCTATTATTTGAGGATACGTTAACTTTAATTCTTAATAGCTAATTTATTCAAAACAAATGTTTATTTAAACAAATCGATATATTTTCAATAAAATACACTTTATTCAATTAAAGAGTACTTTTACTATATTAATTCAATATTTTGCATAATTTTATTTCACTAGAATGTAGACAAATATTATTAGAATTGATTTAAACATAAAAATCTAATTTTTATTTTATTTTTATATATGCAGATTGATAAATGTCAAGAATACCCCCAAAGTATGCTGAAACGACATAAAAACCCCCCTTAATACAATAGTCATGCTATAAACAGTTTGGGGAAAAGACACTTTAACCCCCCTTTTACATGATCATCAAATTTAACAAGCTAAACATGGAATCAAGCATACGATATACGATTTTGATTGCTTAAATGGAATCACGGCGAGATTTAGAGCGTACCTAGGCCAAGAATGGCCGGAATCGGTCAAGAAACGAAGCTATACGAATTCGCTGACGATGGGTCGCGGCGGTGCTCTTCGACGCCGGTGATGGAGGACCTCCCAGCTTCGATTAGGACTTGGGTTCGTCTCCTGGGAGCTCTAGGAGTCGTTTGGTGGCGATTTGGAGAGTCGGGTGTTGTTGGGTTGCCTGGGCCAAGCTTCCCGTCGGCAACAATGGTGGCCGACGGTGGTGGCTTCGGTGCTCTGCTTCTTGGGCGTTATTGAGGCTGCTCTCAACTCCTTCTTGCTCTGAATTGGATGGTAGCAGAGAGAGAGAGAGAGATCAGCAGAGGTGACGGGTTGATGGTGGGGGCGTCGGGTTCTTCCCGACGGCAGTGGTGGTGGTGGCGGCTTCGAAGCTTGCCGCCGCTGCTGCTGCTGATTGTTGCTGCTATTGCTCTGCTTCTGAACAGAGCAGTGAGAGTGAGACAGAGAGAGGGAAACAGAGAGTTAGGGAGAAGAGATAGTGTTGGGTGGTGGCGGAGGTTTCGCCGGAGGTGAGGGAGATGACGATGGTGGCGATGGTGGAGGCTATTGCTGCTGTTGATTTTGTTGGCGTGATCTCAGAACAGAGGGAGTTGGAGGGTGAGATGGTGGCAGAAAGTTTGATGGTGGAGGTGGTGGTGCTCACGGTGGTGGTCGGCGTGGTCGCGGGAAGGAGGTGAAGAAGAAGAAGAAGGTGAAGGTGGTGATGATTGTGGTGAATGATTGAGCTAGTGACTCATTATATAGGGAGGCAAAAGAAGGGAACATGATGATGATGTTGGAGGCGGTGATGGTGATTTTTGTGGCGGTGCAAATTATCTCCGAAGAAGCAAAATGTTGTAGAAGATGATGTGAGAAAGGTTAAGGTGTGGGTGGCACACCAAGGTGTAGAATGATTGGGTGTGTCACTCACACTAAACTTCGCGGTGGTCATACACGCGTAAACACATTAATAATAATAAAAGTAAATAAAACTCTCACGTGTTTATCTTCGATTACCAACTTAACACTTTCTAAAATTCTACGAGAAGTTCTCGTCTATAAAATACTGTAATTTAACTAACTTTATTTTTCACAATTAAATTCTTTATTTAGCTCTTTAAATTACTATTTTGCCCTTGTAATTTATACGGGGTATTACATTTTTCTGGACATTAACTGTTTTTTCACCGCAATTTTTGGGAAAGATTTGAAGAGTTGATTTTTTGGACCTCTTTTTTATTATTTATTAATAGACTTTGTTATCAATGCCATAGCAATGAATTCAAAAATTATTATCTATCTTATTGCAACAAAAATCTATCATATCAGAGTATTGTCATTTCGACACTTACAACCATTTTAAAGATATAATTACCAAATAGAGAATGCACAATGCATTTTTTCACCGCAGGTTATATATGAGATTTACTAAACACTTCTGAAATAGATTCCTACAACAACTTTCTCAAAGCACTTTCGGCACAGATGCTTTCTATAACACCACATCGTTCCCAATTGGCTTACCTAGATCTAACTAATACTATGTTTTGTTTTGACAGGTCGTAATCCAATATTAAATAGCAAATAGTCCAATTTAGTTACTCCTCTCATATATGACGCATGTGCAATTTAAGATATTAAACATTATCTTTCCATTATTTAGTATTGGCATTAAAATTAGTTCAGAACAATCCAACACAACATAAATCAATACATAAACTACATTTAGGGCTAGTTTGGTAATATAGTGGCGTTTTAGAGTTGATGTTATTGTTGAAATAACAATATCAGACGTGAAATAATTAATAGTACGTGTATTACAATAAGTAATTATTGATATTTATTAAGGGATAAGATTGTCAAAAATACATTTATCGAAAAGCAGGTTCTAAAAAGCAACCCCTCCGCTGCTTTTTAGAAGCTGCTATGGGGAAGCAAAAGCTTTCCAGAAAGCAGAAAAAATAAATTTACCAAACACATTACAACTGATTTTTTATTCGAAAAGTAGCATTCTATAAATTAAGCAGAAACATCAAACGGGCTCTTAAGTCATGCGGTTCATTCCCATTTCGCTAGGTAAGGTAACGTCCAACAATTTAGAGGAAATAGTGGGGGTACAATTTCCATACATAGAAAAGTGAGACTAAAATCAAAACTCAAACGAATTGCAACTTCCATAAGAAAACAATGAGAGAACAAAGACAATGTCATCAACTAAAGTCTACAATCTCAGAGTTCAATGAAGAGATTAGTCATTGAATTAGCTCAAGCTCTCTCATGGCTGAGAGCAGGGGGCGGATTCAGGATTTTTCCCCAGTGGAACTAAATTTTACAAACCTATATGTTAATGTAAAATTATAAATGATAACGTTTAGTATTTAATTTGAGTGGGGCTAAACAGCATTTAACGAGCACGTGTTAAGCTATTAATCTAAGTATCCTTCACACTCGTGCTCGGTTTCCTCTCTCACACATCTGCTGTATGGGAGTCCATATATACATAAACTTCAAAAAATATTCATTGTGAACAGTGTCTAGTCGAATGGCTCGAAGCACACACCAAAAGTACCTCGAGCCCAAAGCCCCAACAGATGAAAATGCACTAAACTTGGTGGGAGGTGGGACATCCAGTTTATTGACTGTGGACATTTCATAAAACAGTCTATCACAGGCAATCTATCAAACATTTCAGAATCAATCTCTATTTAAAAATACCCATGTTTCACCGGAGAGAGAGAGACCTTGCTGACAAGAACCGACGCAATTGCAGCTGATCTGAAGATCACCGTTGAGGAAAACCCTAAGCCGTCCAAGAGTATCACCGTATTTGCGGCTGCTACACCCACATTTCACCTCCACATGATCATCTTCGCCGATTTTGAACCCATCCATACCTCTCACCTCCTCCTCGCCAAAGCTGCCGCGGCCGCGCCTCTCTCGCCCGTCATTCGCCTTGTTTGGCGAGGACGAGGTGAGAGGTATAGACGGGTTTAAGATCGCCGGCGATGATCATGTGGAGTTGAAATGTGGGTGTAGCAGCCGCATGTACCGTGATACTCTTGGACGGCTTAGGGTTTTCCTCAATGGTGATGTTCAGATCAGCTGCAACTGCAAGACTTTTTCTCAGCTAGCGAGCTCTCTCTCTCTCTCTTGTTAAACTTGCAAAAATTATTAAATAGAGACAATTTTATAGATTCTGATATGTTTGATAGATTGCCCGTGAGAGCCCATTTTATTTGATAGAATGTCCACAGTCAATAAACTGAATGTCCCACCAAGTTTAGTGCATGTTCATTCGTTGGGACTTTGGGCTCCCCGTACTTTTGGTGTGTGTTTCAAGCCATTCAAGTAGAGTGAAAGGACGAAACTATTCACAATGATTGTTAGAGAGGAAACCGTTATTATTTGTGTTTTTACATTAACATTTAGGTTTGTGAAATTCAGCCCCACTGGAGAAAAATCCTTGGATCCGCCCCCGCAGTCTCAGCCATGAGAGAGCTCGAGCTGATTCAATGAGTAATCTCTTCATTTGTGAGATTGTAGACTTTAGTTGATGACATTGTCTTTGTTCTCTCATTGTTTTCTTATGGAAGTTGCAATCCTTTTGAGTTTTGATTTTAGTCTCACTTCTATGTGTATCGGAATTGTAACCCCAATATTTCCTCTAAATTGCTGGAGGTTGCCTTACCTAGCGAGTCAACTCCTAATGGGAATGAACTGAATGGCTTAATTTGGCAATTAACACGCACTTTTTTTTCGAACGATATCCCACACGAGCGCGGAAAATTTTTGTCGGTATGTGATAGATTATGCACGTCATTTCTCTTGTTTCAGCTCTTTCTGTGCTTCAGACTTAGAGGGCGGATCTATGATATTTCTCCAGTAGGAGATAAATTTTAAAAACATAAATGTTAATGTTAAAACACAAATAATAAAGGTTAGTATTTAATTTGAGTGGGGGCTAAGCTCCATTTAGTAGAATCGCAGTTTCACAAGCTTCAGTGGGAGCTGTAGCCCCCTTAACTCAAAGGGTAGATCTTCTCATTCTTAGTATGCACACTTTAACACTTAGTGTTGGGCTAAATTGGGCATGTATCATGAATGAGCAACAAATGGTTATTGCTTAATAAAGATTTCAAATCCATTTTTTCTATTTGTTAAGTCACTAATCTATTTCATTTCAAATATTTTAGTTGCTAATCTAGTTCATCTCTATTTGTAAACGGATGTGCTTAACATTGTTTTTTTTTTCGTTTTGAATGGTTAGACAAATTAACCGCTTCTGAATTTGAGACGCACGCCGGAAGAGATTCATCAAGGAAATGGCAGACCAGTATATGGGTCAAGATTGGTGGGAAAAAGGTTCCTCTGTATAAGACTCCACTGCTAAAATACTATGTCCAAGCACGGAAAAGTGCAAGTGGTTCCTTAAGAACAGAAAGCAAGCAAGTTTATCATCATAATGCCTTGAAAGATATAAATTTGCAGTGTACTGATATGCCACAATAAAAGTAAGTTTTGTTTCTGGTCCTTGTAATATGAATTCGTAGATTGAAGTCATGATTTCTTGGGGAAAACAAGAGAAATTAGCCAACTGTTTACATCTTAAAACTTTTATTTACTTCGGACTTTGCTAATGAGTTGAAATCTGCTTCCAGAAGGGGCACGCAGAATTGGAATAAGAAGAGGAAGGAGGTCAGAAAGAGAAAAATAATCAAGAGAGCTCATGAGGAGCCGGAGCGACGGAATGAGTTGGCAATTACTAGGTATTTGTCATATTTCCTCTTTACATCCAAAGATTTTCTGTTGATAATTCTCTGTTATTGCTAATAGGCGATTTAGGATATTCCATGATTAGGCCATTTAAGAAAAGATGTTTGGAGAGGTTAAGAGTCTAGATTTTAGATGTTTGCTTAAAATGCTTCTTTGTCGATGATGGCATGTGTAGGATTTCCGTTAGTGTTTAGAACTTGAAAACTACTGCAATAACATGTTCACCTGTTGAAGGCAGTGGCGGAGCCAGAGGTGGGCACAATTTAGAAACTTCAGTTATATATTCCACTAAGCTGGTAAATTATGATACTCATCTAAAATAAAATAAGATACTGAACAAAATATTGTAAAGGAGGTGTTGGATTTGTGCCTTGAATAAGTTGAAGAAATCATCAAGAGCAACAACGGGGATCAAAGGGACCAAGATGGAGAGCAAAGAAGCAAAAGAGGGATGTTTTTAGGTAGGTCGCACGACCTAATAAGTAGGTCGCACGACCTAACTGGAAAACATCCGGAATAGTAGTTTTTGGGAGTAGGTCGCACGACCTAGTCATTAGGTCGCACAACCTAGTTGACTAGGTCGCACGACCTAGTCTGTTCCTGGCATTTTTGAAATTGTTTCATAATCTATCTAGGACGGCCCTAGGTCGATTCTAAGCACTATAAATAGGCTCCTAAGGGAACATGTATGTACTCCATTGTAATCGTTCCTCTTGATAAATAAAGGTATCTCTTCGCCGTGTATGTAGTTAGCACGATTTGGGCTAGCAAACCACGTCAACTTGGTATTTTGTCGATTATTTTATCGTTCGTGAGGCATGAGTGATCGTGAGAGTATAAAAAACTGGTATCAGAGCCTAGGTCAAGATCAATCCACCAAGAACGATGTCCGGATCGATGTTGAAGATTGATAGGTTTACCGGAGGAAACAACTTCATTCTATGGAAGATAAAGATGGAGGTCTCGCTTAAATCGCAGGGATTATGGGAACCTTTGACCACGGACAAAGAGGAATGGATGTCACTAAGTTGGAGTTCAAGGTATTGGATGAGAAGGCACACACAACGATTATGCTGTGCTTATAGGATGACGTGATCATCGATATCGCAGATCAGAAGGAAGCAACAAAGCTTTGGCTCAAATTAGAGAGTCTCTACATGAAGAAGAGTCTCACTAGCAAGTTTATGCTAAAAAAAAGGCTCTTCACCATGCGGATGCTCGAAGGTACGACTCTCAAGGACCATCTTGATCAATTGAACACAATTCTGTTGAATTTGCGTAATATTGGCGAGAAGGTGGAGGATGAGGATGCCACACTTCTTTTATTGATCTGGTTACCTACATCATACGAGAACTTTGTACAGTCGTTCATTGTGAACAAGAACAACTTATCTCTAGAGGAGGTCAGATCGGCGCTCCACTCTAGGGAACTACGCCACAAGGGTGCAAGCACATGTACAGCGGACCATGCTTCTGGATTGATGGTGTCGGGGGGAAGCAAGAAGGGTAAGAAGAACAAGAAGAAGCAATTCTCGGGTTCTAAGTTACCCAAGGATGTATGTGCCTACTGCAAGGAGAAAGGGCACTGGAAGAGAGATTACCCTAAACGAGGACAACAGGGACAGAATGGCTCTGCAGTCGTGGTAGAGAAGGGTAATTCATCTGAGGATGATTACGTTCTACTGGTGGATGATGTCACACATTCACCCGATGCGTGGTTTCTTGACTCTCAGACTTCTTATTACATTGTTTCTAACAGGGAGCTGTTTGCAAGCTACAACCGCGCAGATGGAGGATCCGTTCATATGGAAAACGGAGCTGTTTGCAAGGTCATAGGAAAAGGCTCAGTTAGGTTCAAGACTGTGGATGGGAAGGCATGCACGTTGAAGGATGTGAGACACGTACCGTTTGTCAGAAAGAATCTGATTTCCTTAAGTATACTTGATGGAAAGGGTTTCAGTTTCAAGGGTGAAGGTGGAGGATTATGCGTCTACAAGGACTCGGATGTGCTATTCAAGGGGGTAAAGGATGGGACTTTGTATGTGCTACAAGGTCCAGCTATCACAGGGTCTGTCGGAGTTGCCTCAGCCGAGGTAAAGAAAGCTGATCTAACTAAGCTATGGCATATGAGACTCAGTCATATGAGTGAACGTGGAATGCAAGAACTTCACAAGAAGGGGTATCTCACCGGGCATGTGACCAAGAGCCTAAGGTTTTGTGAGAACTGCGTGTATGGTAAGCTACAGCGTAGCAAGTTCCCTAAGGTGGTTCACATAACGAAAGGTACTCTTGATTATATCCATTCGTATTGCTGGGGTTCATCTCGAGTCGAGGCGATTGGCGGGTACAGGTACTTTCAGAGCATCATAGAGGATTACTCCAGGACGACTTGGATATTCGTTATGAAGCACAAGAGTGAAGCCTTCGCAAGATTCAAGGAGTGGAAGAGGCTGGTAGATAATGTTGGAATAGATGCCCTAGAGGCAATCATAGATTTAGTATGAACAATGTTTTGGCTAGAATATTCATTTATTATTTATGGTGATATCTAATATAATGAAGTCCTTAGATAAAATGTGTTATTTATCTTAAATATCCCTAGTCCATTATATTGATTAATAGGACAATCAAATATAGACTAGTATGTGGATAGATTGATATGGAGATATCAAGTCTAAACACATGGGTATGCATTAGGAGTAATGGCATACTGGATTGACCCACGACGAAAAGGATACATTAGATTATGTGAAGTCACAATCGCTTTTCGTAGTGCTAATATTATTGCAATCCTTGGACTTGAAGTCACTAGATACTCTAGTTGTGAAATATTGCGCTTTGATGTTATCAAACGTTACACCGTAACTGGGTAATCATAAAGGTGGCTATCGGGCGTGATAGGAAGCAAGCTTAGAGATCGTAGTGATGTAGATAGGATTTGTCCCTACCACATAATGGGGGTAAATATCCACGGCCACTCGAGGGATGAGGCTTATTGAATGTCTGGCCAGACTCAGATAAATTAATATAGAGATATTAATGTTATCTGCAAGTATAAGCATAATCCCAGGATCGAGGAACTATGGATTGGATATACGAGTGTGACTATTTATGTCTCGTGTCCAATCCGGATATGGAGACAAAGGGATAATGCAATATGACATATTGGGCACAAAGGTTTGTCGGGATCACTGACAATTTCTATGGGTTGGGTGGCATGGATGTGTTGCTAGACACCGCTCCGTGTTAGTAATAGTTACTACCAACTATATAGAAACCTATGGGGTCACACGTCAAATAGAGTAGAGCTAGATTTGGGATTAATTAATATATATTAATTAATAGAAGGATCATTGTGCAACACCTTGCAAACTTAGTAGGACTAATTTGCAAGGAAGGGAATAGTTCTAGTCCTACTAGAACAAGAAAACTCTAATATGGAAACAACAAGGAGTTGTTGGAGTATATATATAAGAGGCTCTAGCTTCCTTCCCACAACATTGTTATTAGACATAACATAAGGAGTGGGAGAGAGCAAAAGAGAGAGCAAGACAAGAGCTAGGCCGAAACCTAGCCCCGTCCGCCCCCTCTACCCGACGGCACAAGGAGGGCCGAACCTCCTTGGTTCCTTTTGTTGCTTTGATCTTCTTCCCTCTTCCTCCGGGTTCAAGCTAGCACTTGTTTGAAGGAAGAATCTAGATCTCACCTCTAGACGTGGATCAACTGTAGAGACGAGGACATCATTCTTCGTGTGATCTCACAAATCAAAAAGATACACATCTTCTATGACCCAAATCATGTTATGATATCTCTTCCTGTGATCCTTGGTGGGCTTTGAGTAGGACTAAAGTTTTTGTTATTCCGCTGCGTTACCTACGTCAAAACCCAACAGTGGTATCAGAGCCACAGGTCGTAGAACATAACATGATATTATGTGTTTACGATTTCAGTTCATACACCGTATTATTGTTTATTACGCGAAAACTGAAAAGTTGGCATAGTAGATGCAATATTGAATTTGATTCAATCAAACAAGACCCAATTTTAACATTGGATGTTAGAATTGGTGAGTTTAATCACATAGGATGTGCATAATTGGGTTCTTGAAAAATTAGGGTTCATGGGCACATGATTGAAAAGGGGTTTTCAATTATGGAACAAAGTTATGGAAATAAATCCATAAGGAAACAACCTTGCTTGGGCAACAAGGAAGAGGGAAGGAGACTAGGGCCGAAACCCTAGCCGCCCGCCCCTCCCTTGCGCGCCAAGCAAGGCCGCGGGCCTCTAGGCGTGCGGCGGTCCTAGGGTTCGGGCCACTTGTTGGCTTGGGCCCTTTGGACCGTTGTAAAACCCTAGTTACCCAATTTCATTAAAATTAAACAAGCGCGTTAAAATTGGTTTTAACTGTATTATGTGCTCTATTGCATGGTGGATGGATATGGCCTAGGGTTGTGGATGTTTATTGTTTTGTGGTTTGGTTTACGGCCTGCGAGCTGATCAAATTAATGTAATAATTAATTAAGTTTTACGGCCTGCGAGTCGTCTTTTTCTCCTCGACATGTGAGGCTTTTGTTATTTATTCTAGACGTTAGGCTAGAATTAGAAATATTTAGATGATAGCCAAGAACGTGGAGAAGAAGACCGGAGAACCAAAGGAGCCAAAAGACATCCCTAGGCGCGCAGCTATGGTGGAGCACATGGAGATGAGCTCGGCACTTTAGGGCAATTAGATATTATCATTGGCTTGATAATATCATTAGTCTAGGGGCCATATCCATGCCACGTTTTTTTTGCTTTGTGGATGTTTATTATTTATGCCTTGTTATTTATTTTGTGTGTATGACGCTACTAGCAAAACGATAACAAGATAATAATAAACAAGGTTGGTCTTTTATTGTGGATGGCCCAATCCAAATAAATAGACCATGTTGATAAGATCAACCAAACAACTTAAAAGAAATCCCTCAAATAAATACTGCGTTTTGCCTTCTCTTGCCAAAACACCCTTCATGATCATGGCCTATTAAAATTCGGGCTTGCCAAAGCAAGGCGATTTTAATTTTTCATGATGTGTTGCGGACGACGCAAGCTAGTAATGCGTGTATGTTGAAAACAAGAGGTTGGACGCAACTAGGCAAGAGTCAATTGGATTGATGAGCTTAGAGGCATGACAATTAGGAGTTATCCATTGGATAAAGAATAAAAGGAATTTATTCACCTAATTGGACCAAGAGTTGCATGGGATGCAATTGGAATGGTTCCTACCTAAATAACCAATTCTTGGGTGACTTGCCAAAGCAAGCTCAAGAAGAAGTGAAAAAGGAATCTTGGACCCACTAGAAAGTATAAAGATATTTTCCGCTTTAATAGTGAGGGTTATTAATCCGAAAAAAATAGTGGGAGCTATATTTAATGATCTAGCCATTGTTAAATATAGTCAAATTGTTCAAAATACTAAATTGCATATTTCTCGTTTTGTAGAATTCCAAATGGCAAACAACAACGCATCGAGTTCATCCCTACGATCTGTCCTTGAGAAGGATAAATTGTCTGGAACAAATTTCCCTGACTGGTACAGAACCTTGAGGATTGTCCTCAAGCAAGAAAAGAAGTTGTACGTCTTGGACACTCAGATTCCAGACCCACCACAAGATGAGTCTCTACTAGCGGAAGTAAGGGCACGTCAGAAACATATTGATGATTCTAATGTCGTGACTTGCCTCATGCTTTGCACCATGACTGGTGAGCTTCAGAAGCAACACGAGAACATGGAAGCCTATGATATGATCAGACACTTGAAACAATTGTTTCAGGAACAGGCAATGCATGAGCGCTATGAGGTGTCTAAAGCATTGTTCAAAAGCAGTCTTGCAGAGGGGAATCCAGTAGGCCCTCATGTACTCCGAATGATCGGGTACATAGAAAACCTTGAGAGACTGGGGTTCCCACTCGGGCAGGACTTGGCGACTGATCTCGTCTTGCAATCGTTGCCTGACAGTTATAATCAGTTCATTATGAACTATAATATGAATGAGATCAACAAGTCTTTACCAGAACTATTGAACATGCTAAAGAAAGCTGAGCAGAGCATCAATAAAGGCAAGGGCAAAGCCATAATGATGGTACACAAGAAGAAGGGCAAGTCAGTTGCATCTACTTCAAAAGGAAAACGCAAGAAAGTTGCGAAATCCAAGGAAGCCCTAAAGCCTAGTGGAGGCGTGGCTAAAGGTGAATGTCACTACTGCAGCCAGCCGGGTCACTGGAGGAGGAACTGCCCTAAATATCTGGAGGATAAGAAGCTTGGAATAGTGATTCCACCACCACCAGGTATTTATGTTATAGAAGTCAATCTCTCTATTTCATCATCCTGGGTATTGGATACCGGATGTGGTTCTCACATTTGTCGTAATGTGCAGGATTTGAAAAGAAGTAGAAGATTGCGAAAAGGGGAGATAGACTTGCGCGTCGGGAATGGAGCAAAGGTTGCTACATTGGCTGTAGGCGTTTATGAGCGATCTTTGCCTTCTGGAATTATTTTAGGATTAGACAATTGCTTTTATGTGCCTGCTATGAGCAGAAACATTATTTCCGTTTCTTGTTGGGACGAGAAAGGTTTTTCTATTTCAATAAAGGACAAGTGTTGCTCCATCTATTTTGATAGTATGCACTATTGTAGTGCGCATTTGTCTAATGGATTGTATATCCTTGATCTAAATAATCCAATCTATAACATAAATACTAAAAGGATTAAAACTAATGATTTAAATCCTACATATCTATGGCACTGTCGTTTAGGCCATATAAATGAGAAACGCATATCTAGACTCCATAAGGATGGACTTCTAGACTCATTTGATTTGGAATCATATGAGATATGTGAATCTTGTTTATTAGGAAAAATGACAAAGTCCCCTTTCAATAAGAAAGGCGAGCGGACTAGTGAGTTATTGGCACTCATACATACTGATGTATGCGGACCATTCCCCACGCCTGCCAGAGGTGCTTATACCTACTTCATCACATTTACTGATGATTTGAGTAGATATGGATTTGTATACCTTATGAAGGCCAAATCTGAATCCTTTGAATTGTTCAAGGAATTCAAGAATGAAGTAGAGAAGCAACTTGGCAAGAGTATTAAAGCTCTACGATCGGATCGTGGAGGGGAATACTTAAGCCAAGAGTTTGATGAGTATCTTAGAGAGTGTGAGATAGTATCCCAGCTCACTCCACCCGGAACACCACAATGGAATGGTGTATCTGAGAGGAGGAATCGCACTCTATTAGATATGGTGCGATCTATGATGTCTCAAACAGATCTTCCGATATCCTTTTGGGGACATGCTCTAATGACGGCAGCTTTTACCATTAACCGTGTTCCATCCAAATCAGTCATGAAGACGCCATATGAGATATGGACTGGGAAGGGTCCCATAGTGTCGTTTATGAAGATTTGGGGCTGCGACGTCTATGTAAAGCGTTTACAAACAGACAAGCTCGGGCCTAAAGCGGATAAGTGTAAGTTTGTGGGATATCCTAAGGAGACTAAAGGATATTACTTCTATAACCCTACCGAGAACAAAGTGTTCGTTGCTCGGACCGGCGTGTTTCTAGAAAGAGAATTACCCTCTAAAGAAGCAAGTGGGAGGGTTTTAGAACTTGAAGAAATTCACGAACCACAAACCACTGAACCAATAATGGAACATGAACAGGAACCACAAGAAGTTGAGGTAGAACCTGTTCAGGTAACACAGGAACTCCGTAGATCAGGAAGAGTGCGTCATGAGCCAGAGAGGTACGGACTTCTCGTGACTGAGCCCGATGACGTACCACTCATGGAAGATGAGCCTGCAACCTATGGAGAAGTCATGAGTGGCCCAGACTCTAATAAGTGGCTAGAAGCCATGAGATCCGAAATGGATTCCATGTACACCAACAAAGTATGGACTTTGGTGGAACCACCCGAAGGGGCTCGACCTATAGGGTGCAAGTGGGTCTTCAAGAAGAATACCGACATGGATGGCAAAGTAGTTGCCTATAAGGGCCGATTGGTGGCCAAAGGTTATAGACAAATTCATGGTATTGACTATGATGAGACCTTTTCACCGGTCGCCATGACTAAATCCATTCGAATCTTACTTGCTATTGCAGCATACTACGACTATGAAATTTGGCAAATGGATGTCAAGACAGCGTTCCTTTATGGGAACCTCCTTGAGGATGTGTACATGACACAACCAGAGGGTTTTGAGGATCCAGAGAATGCCAATAAAGTCTGTAAGCTGCAAAGGTCCATTTATGGATTAAAGCAGGCTTCTAGGAGCTGGAATCGACGTTTTGATGACGCGGTCAAAGAGTTTGGCTTCATCAAGAACGAAGATGAGCCTTGTGTTTACAAGAAGGTTAGTGGGAGCTCTATAGTATTTCTGGTCTTGTATGTGGATGACATACTAATCATTGGCAATGATATTCCTACTCTGCAATCTGTTAAAGATTGGCTAGGAAAGTGCTTTGCGATGAAAGACTTAGGAGATGCAGCCTATATACTTGGTATAAAGATCTATAGAGATAGATCTAAAAGGTTGCTTGGCCTAAGTCAGAGTACATATATTGACAAGGTGTTGAAGAGGTTCAACATGCAAGATTCCAAGAAGGGATTCTTGCCCATGTCAAATGGAGTCACTCTTTCCAAGAAAGACTGTCCCTCCAATGAGATGGAGAAGGACCGCATGAGCAGGATACCCTATGCTTCGGCCATAGGATCCATCATGTACGCCGTGCTATGTACCAGACCAGACGTATCATACGCGTTGAGTATGGTGAGCAGATACCAGTCCAATCCAGGTGAGAGTCACTGGATTGCTTCAAGAACATCCTAAAGTACTTGAGAAGAACTAAGGATGTATTCTTGATATTTGGAGGTATGGAAGAGCTAAGTGTAAAGGGTTACACTGACGCAAGCTTCCAAACCGACAAGGATGATTACAGATCGCAGTCTGGATACGTGTTTTGCCTGAATGGAGGAGCTGTAAGCTGGAAGAGTTCCAAGCAAGGAACAGTTGCTGATTCTACAACTGAAGCTGAGTACATTGCTGCTGCGGAAGCGGAAAAAGAGGCAGTATGGATAAAGAAGTTTATCGCTGAGCTCGGTGTGGTCCCTAGCATAGTGGATCCCATAGAATTGTACTGTGACAACTCTGGGGCAATCGCACAGGCGAAGGAACCAAGATCGCACCAAAAGTCAAAGCATGTACTTAGGAGATTCCATCTTATTCGTGATATGATCGATCGAGGATATGTGAAGATGTGCAAGATTCCGACGGATGACAACGTGTCAGATCCGCTCACGAAACCTCTTGCGCAGCGAAAGCATGAAGGGCACGCCAGATCTATAGGCATACGAGATGCGCCAGATTGAATCTAGTGTAAGTGGGAGACTGTTGGAATAGATGCCCTAGAGGAAATCATAGATTAAGTATGAACAATGTTTTGGCTAGAATATTCATTTATTATTTATGGTGATATTTAATATAATGAAGTCCTTAGATAAAATGTGTTATTTATCTTAAATATCCCTAGTCCATTATATTGATTAATAGGACAATCAAATATAGACTAGTATGTGGATAGATTGAAATGGAGATATCAAGTCTAAACACATGGGTATGCATTAGGAGTAATGGCATACTGGATTGACCCACGACGAAAAGGATACATTAGATTATGTGAAGTCACAATCGCTTTTCGTAGTGCTAATATTATTGCAATCCTTGGACTTGAAGTCACTAGATACTCTAGTTGTGAAATATTGCGCTTTGATGTTATCAAACGTTACACCGTAACTGGGTAATCATAAAGAAGGCTATCGGGCGTGATAGGAAGCAAACTTAGAGATCGTAGTGATGTAGATAGGATTTGTCTCTCCCACATAATGGGGGTAAATATCCACGACCACTCGAGGGATGAGGCTTATTGAATGTCTGGCCAGACTCAGATAAATTAATATAGAGATATTAATGTTATCTGCAAGTATAAGCATATTCCCAGGATCGAGGAACTATGGATTGGATATACGAGTGTGACTATTTATGTCTCGTGTCCAATCCGGATATGGAGACAAAGGGATAATGCAATATGACATATTGGGCACAAAGGTTTGTCGGGATCACTGACAATTTCTATGGGTTGGGTGGCATGGATGTGTTGCTAGACACCGCTCCGTGTTAGTAATAGTTACTACCAACTATATAGAAACCTATGGGGTCACACGTCAAATAGAGTAGAGCTAAATTTGGGATTAATTAATATAGATTAATTAATAGAAGGATCATTGTGCAACACCTTGCAAACTTAGTAGGACTAATTTGCAAGGAAGGGAATAGTTCTAGTCCTACTAGAACAAGAAAACTCTAATATGGAAACAACAATGAGTTGTTGGAGTATATATATAAGAGGCTCTAGCTTCCTTCCCACAACATTGTTATTAGACATAACATAAGGAGTGGGAGAGAGCAAAAGAGAGAGCAAGACAAGAGCTAGGCCGAAACCTAGCCCCGTCCGCCCCCTCTACCCGACGGCACAAGGAGGGCCGAACCTCCTTGGTTCCTTTTGTTGCTTTGATCTTCTTCCCTCTTCCTCTGGGTTCAAGCTAGCACTTGTTTGAAGGAAGAATCTAGATCTCACCTCTAGACGTGGATCAACCGTAGAGACGAAAACGTCATTCTTCGTGTGATCTCACAAATCAAAAAGGTACACATCTTCTATGACCCTAATCATGTTATGATATCTCTTCCTGTGATCCTTGGTGGGCTTTGAGTAGGATTAAAGTTTTTGTTATTCCGTTGCGTTACCTACGTCAAAACCCAACAGATAATCAGGTGGGAAAGAAGGTGAAGAGGCTGCCCACGGAAAACGGCTTGGAGTTTTGTTCATCACATTTTGATGGATTCTGAAAAGATCAGGGAATAGCACGCCATCGCACCGTTCAGCACACACCGCAGCCGAACGGTGTAGCCGAGAGAATGAATCGTACACTTTTAGAGAAAGCAAGGTGCATACTTTCGAATGCAGGTCTTTCTAGAGGCTTTTGGGGAGAGATAGTTTCTATGGCATGCTATCTCATAAATCGAAGCTCGCACACAGGTATAGGATGCAAGATTCCTATGGAAGTGTGGTCCGGTAGAGCAGTGGATCACTCGAATTTGAGAGTTTTTGGTTGTGTTGCCTATTATCACGTTGATGAAGTCAAACTAGAACCAATATCTAAGAAAGGAGTATTCATGGGCTTCAGAACAGGTGTGAAGGGATACAAGATATGGGCAGACAACAAGATTATACTTAGCAGAAGTGTAGTCTTTGATGAGACCCATATGTTGAAGAACTCCATGGAGGTGGAGCTTGGAGGTACAGAGAAGAAGGTGGAGGGAGATTCGGATCCTCATGATCCTAAGGATTCTGATATCCCTACACTGCTGCTGGAAGTCGAAGATGAAGAAGCAGAAGAGTCTGATAGTAAGGATGCGTCTACACTAGAGGAACCAGTTCATCAAAGTATTGCTGAAGGGGGACCGAGGAGAGTCATAAAGCCTATGGCAAGATACAGAGATGATGTATGGTGGGATTGCATTACAGGTACGTAGCGGAAGAGGTAGAGGATGAGCCATCCTCCTACAAGGCCGCTATATCTAGCTCCGAGACAGCACAATGGATTGTCGCGATGGGAGAGGCGATGGAGTCTCTTAGCAAGAACTCGACTTGGGAGCTTGTTAAATTGCCTGCATGAAGGAAAATATTCAGCTGCAAGTGGATTTTCAGAAGAAAGGAAGGAATTGCATCTGGAGAGGGCGTCAAGTATAAGGCAAGGCTAGTAGCAAGAGGGTTCAGTCAGAAAGAGGGAGTTGACTACAACGAGATATTATCACCGGTGGTTAGACCTTCTTCTACCGGGTGTTACTAGCTTTAGTGGCACACCACAACCTAGATCTTGAGCAATTGGATGTCAAGACAGCTTTCCTACATGGAGAGTTGGAAGAAGAGATATAAATGAGTCAACCGGAAGGGTTCCTAGTTCCCGGATAAGAGAACCACATGTGCAAGCTGAAGAGATCTCTCTACGGACTTAATCAGTGTTCGAGGCAATGGTACATGAAAGCTTCATGATGAAGATTGGTTACCACAAGTGCGAGTGTGATTGATGTGTGTATCACAAAGAGTTGCATAGTGGATCATTTATTTACGTAGTTCTGCATGTGGATGATATTATGATTGCAACTCGGAATATCAAGGACATCAGAGAACTGAAGAGGTCCCTTAGCGCGGAATTCGAGATGAAGGATCTTGGAGCTTCTCGGAAGATATTGGTAGTTGAGATCTATAGAGAAGAAGAAGAAGAAGAAGAAGAAGAAGCTTTTCCTATCAGAGCAGGGATACATCAAGAAGGTCTTGGCAAGATTCGGGATGTTATCAGCTAAAGCTATAGATAATCCTTTGGCAGCTAACAACAAGATGGGAATGTACAACGTTCAGACTGAGGAGGAGAAGGAGTACATGTCCAAGGTTCCATATGCTAGTGAAGTTGGAAGCCTTATGTATGCTATGGTCTGTACTCGACCGGACATAGCATTCGCTGTTAGTGTGGTTAGTCGTTTTATGGCTCATCCGTGTAGGGACCATTGGCAGGCGGTGAAACGGATATTCTGGTACCTTAAGGGTACGTCAGACATTGGCATATGCTATGGGTCATGTGAAAACATATTGGTAGTTGGTTTCTCGAATTCGGACTATGTAGGGGATGTTGATAGTTGAAGATCAATGACGGGCTATGTATTTTCTCTGGGAGCATCTGTTGTGATTTGGAAGGCGACGCTACAGCCGACGGTGACTTTGTCCACCACGGAAGCAAAGTACATGGCTCTAACGGAAGCAGCAAAGGAGGCAATTTGGCTTAAGGGAAGGGTCAATGATCTAGGGCTACATCAAGATCAAGCGATAGTATTCTGTGATAGCTTGAGTGCGATTTGCTTGACTAAGGACCAGGTTCATCATGAAAGACCAAGCATATTGACGTCAGGTATCAATTTCTGAGAAATGAAAGCAGGATCAAGGTGATGAAGGTGGGGGCTGCTGAAAACCCCGCGGATATGTTCACCAAGTCGGTTGCGGAGAGCAAGTTCCAGCATTGTCTAGAATTGCTCAACATTATGAGCCAGTGAGCCCTTCGGGGCATGTCGGACCCGGTAGGGGTCCAGTGAGTCTCTGTGATGGGAGACATTTGGTACGGAGGAGGCAAGCTTTATTTGTGAGAAGAGGAGATGTTGTTGCTGCATGAGAGAATTCAAGTCAAGGTGGAGATTTGTTGGATTTGTGCCTTGAATAAGTTGAAGAAATCATCAAGAGAAACAATGGGGACCAAAGGGACCAAGATGGAGAGCAAATAAGAAGAAAAAATGATGTTTTAAGGTAGGTCGCACGTCCTAGTAAGTAGGTCGCACGACCTAACTGGAAAACATCCGGAACAGTAGTTTTTTGGAGTAGGTCGCATGACCTAATTCAGAGGTCGCACGACCTAGTCAGTTCCTGGCGTTTTTGGAATTGTTTCTTAATCTATCTAGGACGGCCCTAGGTCGGTTCTAGGCACTATAAATAGGCTCCTAAGGGTTTAGAACATGTATGTAATCCATTGTAATCGTTCCTCTTGATAAATAAAGGTCTCTCTTCGCCCTGGATGTAGTTAGCTCGATTTGGGCTAGCGAACCAGGTAAACTTGGTGTTTTGTAGATGATTTTATCGTTTGTGAGGCGTGAGTGATCGTGAGAGTATAACATGAGGTATTTGCAGTTATTAAAAAGTTTTCTAATACCTTTAGGATCAAAATTTTAAAATAGCGGCTAAAAGGGGGGAGGTACTTGCAGTTAGGGGGGCGTATATATTGACACAAACTACTATGTAGCAGGCACAATTTAAAATATCAGCCAGAGGGGAAGTTATTTGCATTTTATTAGAAACATTGTGGGGGGACAAGTCACCCCTTTCCCCCAAGAGACTCAGCCTAACAGTGTCAGTGTTCACCTACTTTTTGCAGGGTGAATTCAAAAGAGAATGTTGCTGCATCTTGCATGGTGAATCCACCAGAGATTGAACAGAATCCTCCCATTACAGATTATGTAGAAGCTCCTCCACTAAACCATCTTTAGACACCTCCTTTTCGCATCCTCGACGTCCTGAAGATGCCATTTTGTCAGCGCAAATTAAAAGAAGAAGTCCCTGAAGAGATAGAAAGTTCAGAAGAAGAGCCCGGTCAGGAGTTTGAACAATCAGAAGAGAGTGAATATCTTCAGGATTTGTAAGATTTTTTCATACATCTAAAGCTTATCTATTGATATTCCTTGGTATTACTACTAGGTGGTTTAGGCTAGTATAAGAGAATGTACAAAGTGCCTATTTTGGGAACCTGAATTTTAATACGTTTCGATTTCCTTCTAATTTAATTCCGTTTGTTATGACATAATATTGTAAGCTGAAAACCTGCTGATTAAAATAATCTCAGTGCAATTGTGAAATCTCCAAAATTAAGATAATGCGGCTGAAAATATCTGAAAAAAGAATTTCAGTGCGTGTTTTGACACTAGATTGATCGTAGTTCATTTATAAGTGAGTGTTCTCAATGTAATTTACTATTGATCTCTTTAAATTTTGTTAAATGGATCAAATTACTGAAGATGCCATTTTTTCAGCGCAAAGTAAAAGAAGAAGAAGTCCCTAAAGAGATAGAAAGTTCTTAAGAAGAGCCCGGTCAGGAGTTTGAACAATTAGAAGAGAGTGAATATCTTCAGGATTTGTAAGATTTTTTCGTACATCTAAAGCTTATCTATTTATATTCCTTGGTATTACTAATAGGTGGTTTAGGCTAGTATTAGAAAATGTACTAAGTGCCTGTTTTGGGAACCTGGATTTTAATACGTTTCGATTTCCTTCTAATTTAATTCGGTTTGTTATGACATAATGTTGTAAGCTGAAAACCTGCTGATTAAAATAATCTCAGTGCAATTGTAAAATCTCCAAAATTAAGATAATGCGGCTGAAAGTATGAGAAAAAAGAATTCCAGTGCGTTTTTGACACTACATTGATTGTAGTTCATTTATAAGTGAGTGTTCTCATAGTAATTTACTATTGATCTCTTTAAATTTTGTTAAATGGATCAAATTACTAACATACAGTTTCATCTTATACCAAACGGATTTTGCGTTGGATCAAGAGGATTACTCAAGACAACTCAACTATTTGTTGTGGAGGATAAGAAGACTTCACTCTATTGCTTGACTTCTATTTTCACTCATACACACTACATGTACATGGGTATATATATATAGGAGTCATGTATCTAGTACCTTCCATGACATTTCATCCTCCCACAAACTATTACATTAATTAGGTGCATATCCCACCAACATCATTTTCTAGGTTCAAGTCCCTCTACAAGAACTTATAAAGTCATGTTCTAGAAACTAGGAAATATCTAGAACAATGTAACACATAAATAACATTAGTTAGAAATATAAAATCAAGTTTATATTTCCAACACCCCCTCTTAAACTTTATTTTCCATACGCTGCTTTGTAGTTGATGATCATCGGTTTTTAGGGGCTTCAATGAAACTTTCTGGCGACAATATGAACTCCACCACCTTCAATAGCCACGGTCTCCAATGACATCTCCATAGATGTGAAGCTCTTGATCTTTATTTTCTTGAAAGCAGATTTTTTCTTCGCCATCTTTAACAATACCACCATTTTAGCGTATAGCTAATCTTCGCTTTTGGATTCTTCATACTTCCTTTGAAGCTTCTTTTTGGGATCGAAAAATGTGTCCATGTTCACCCAACTAGAATCAAAACACGGGTTTGGAAAACCAAACTCAAAGTAACATCTTGTTATTTCACCATAATCATGATATCCACAATGGTCACTCTACCATCATAGAGGACATAATATTCATCAACTCAAACTCTTCCTCAAAGAAATTTGCGAACATACCTAGAAAGTCCATGTCGACATTGGCACTAACCAACTCATCCTCATCGGATTTGATAATAATTTTTGTGCCAATCATTGCCATCTGTTCTTCCAAATCAACCAAGTTCTCTTCAACGAAGAGACTCTTCTCTATCCTCTTCTAAAAATTTTCTTCGTCTTGTCGAGCATCATCCTCAACAATCAATTGTGGAAGTTTTTCATCCATCACTATTCTCAACTCTTCTTCATCATATACGTCTTCATCCTCCTTTGCGTCTTTGACTTGGTCCTCTCCATCAATCATGGAATTATCTCCATGTTGCATATCCTCCTCAAACTCATCCTCCTCAAAGAAATTTACCAAATACTCAATGGGTAACACCACATCTCTATTCTTAGAGATTAAATGGTCGAGACTTAACCAAACTTCACGTGGAGAACTTTTTCTCCAATCTCCATCAACACTTCTTGGTGAATGGCCTTCTACAACACGGAAAACACCTTCTTTTCTTTCCTTTCTCGGACTCTTTGGGTCATGCCATCTATTGGCTCTTCTCCGACCACATCCCACAAGTCACATGCTTTGAGGTATAAAGTTGTTGTGATCTTCCATATCCAGAAATTAGTAGAAGTCAATTTCGGAGACAAAAAACCATCCATCCTTCTTCCACAATCTTTGACCGAGGCTCTGATACCACTTTGTTGGAATCAAGAGGACTACTCAAGACAACTCAACTATTTGTTGTGGAGGAGAAGAAGACTTTACTCTATTGCTTGACTTCTATTTTCACTCATGCACAGTACACGTACATAGGTATATATATATATATATACATATATATATATACATACATATATATATATATATATATACATATATACATATATATATATATATATGTATATATATATATGAGTCATGTATCTAGTACCTTCCATGATTTTTTATCCTCCCACTAACTATTACATTAATTAGGTGCATCTCCCACCAACATCATTTTCTAGGTTCAAGCCCCTCTACAAGAACTTATAAAGTCATGTTCTAGAAACTAGCAAATATCTAGAACAATGTAACACATAAATAACATTAGTTAGAAATATAAAATCAAGTTTATATTTCCAACATTTCGATTGTCAGCTCAGCTGAATTTTTCACCTACATTTTTTCAGCCGATTTTTTAGATTTCATTTGATACCAAACATGGCCTGACATGTACTCAAACATTCTAATATCAGCGATCATAGAAGGTGCACATTCTAATTTCAGATTCTTCACTTCATCGTAAAAACATGTTGTAATACCCCGTAAATTTATCAGGGGTAATTTGGTAACGAGAGACGAGAGAATTCAGTTTTAAAATCCGAGAAGTGATTTATGAAATTCTCAGAATTTAAAATGTTATTCGTTAAGAGCCTCGCGTGAATTTTGGAAGCGAAATAATAAATGAATTGTGAAAAATAAAATTCGATAAAATGCCCATTTTTATAAATAATAAATCCGGGTGAGATTTTAGAAAATATTAGATTAACCTACGTAATTTAATTTTCGATTGTTTTCTCTATATAGTCGTGATCGCGATAATAACCACTGCGAGACTTCCTACACGTGCCACACCCAATAATTTCCAAAGAACTCATATCTCACTTGAAATTGTTTCCCAGACTTAGATTTTTTTTCTCCTCCTTCTTCATTCTTCCACAGCTTGATTTTTGTCACCGCCACCGCCTCTTTCACCGCCTCCTTTCCCTTCTATATAAACAGATCATCACTATCATCATCATCATCATCATCATCATCACCACCATCCTCATCTTCACCTTCTTCTTCTTTTCATCCGGAAACCACAGCACCACCACCACTTCCACCTTCGGCCACCACCACCAAGCACCATTGTCCTTCTCTTCTCCCTCTGCTTCTTTCTCTCTCTATCTCTCTCTGTTTCTCTGACCCAGAACAGAGCAAGAAGAAGCAGCGGCAACAGAGCCACTGCCGCCACCGCTGCCGTCGGAAAACCATCGAGCCCACCACCACAATATGTTGCAGGCCTCTTCTTCTCTCCCTCTCTCTCCCTCTCTCTCACTCTGTGAATTGAAAACAGAGAGAACCAGCAACAGCTAGCAGCGGCCAAAGGCCGCCACCATCACCGCCGCTGCCGTCGTCGGGGAAGAAGACCCGAAACCCCCAACTCCTCTGTTTCTTCTCTTTTTCTCGATCTCTTAACCTCTCCCTATCTAATTCGAACCCAGAACAGAAAGAAGCCACACCAAACAACGGAGGAAGCTTACAGCCGCCACCTCCGACGCCGAAGCTCCATAGCTTCCGGCGAGACCTTGGCCCAATCAAATCAGAGCCACCCACCCTCTGAAATCAGTTCTAATCCACCCCTAAGAGTCCGACCAAGCTATTAGAAGGCTCAATTGAAGCCCAGAACCACCGGAGAAGCTCCGGCGAGCTCCACCTCCGACGCCGCCGTTCGGCAACCCGACCCGGACCGTTTCTTGACGGTTTCTTGCAATTTTCGATACTGGTACGCTCTACTCTTCGCCCTAAGTTGAATTACATAGCCAAATTCAATCCTTACATCCTTCAATTCATATTTTGATTGATGAACTCGAAAACTCACATTTGGGGAGCTAAGTGTAATTTAGGAAAATTGTTTTCAAGAACTTGGGGGGGTGTAAGTGTCTTTTAAAGGGATGTGTTGGGAACTACGTGTAATTTATATGATCTGTTATTATCTAATTTGTTTTTACTAGTAAGCTAATTATTGATTAACTTATATTTTTACTAAATAAATACAATAAATATTTTATAAATATATATATATATACACATACGTGTGTATACATGTATTAATTTGTGATAATAAAGTAAGTTCTTAGAAAATGAACTAGTAAGCAAGTATATTATTAGTTTAAATCAAAAGTGTTTATAATAATTTTTTATAAAATATTTTTTCCGAATAAATAAATTAATGAGAAAAGATATAAATACTTTTCTTGAAAAGGAAGCTATAAAACATTATATGCCAAATACTAATTGTTTTAATTATTTGGAATTATATTTTTATTTAAATAAACAGTTAGTGTCAATAATCATACACTAATGTATTTATTTAAAGCTAAAATAACTCTTTAGTAAGTATTATTGTCACTTTCTTATTATTGAAAGTAGTTGTGATATTAAATAATTTTAAATACTCCTCGCTTGATTTAAAGAAGGACTCGTAAAGAGAGTTATTTTGATTATTCATGTTTTTCCAAGAATATTTATTTATATACATGTATATATAAGTATATAACTATATACGAGCTTAGTAAGGAATCGTAAGAGTTGCAATTAGTATTTGACCGAGCCAAGCATTTGTATAAGGCTAATGCATTTGCATAATCAGAAATGACACCGTTGTGACTAGCTATTTGTAAACTGTAGGCGACGGATTTGTGGACATAGGCTTCGTCGACCATCCTACATACTAGCCGCTAAGTCGTCTTCAGGTGAGTTCACATGCTTAGCCTCGAGAGCCTAGCTTCCTTCGTGTCAAGTTGTGTTATTTGTGGTTCTAGTCTCAAAATACTTTTGAGTATACATGCGTAGCTCACTTCGTGTCAAGAATGTGGTTTCTATTTCCTGTCTCAAAAGATATTTGAGTTATTTGTGATCTGTCTCAAGACATACTTGTGAGATTACATGCTTGGCCTCGTATGCCTGTCTTATTTCGTATCACAGTATGATTTATATCTTGCCTCTAAGTGTGTTATGTGAGTCACATGCTTTTACGTGAACTTGATTGAGTTTCGGAAAGATTGCCTTGACACATTGAGGTCGTAAAGTAGATCGCACATACTGGAATCTGTTACTGACAAGGAGGTCCTTTGTTGACCGCTAATCAAGGAGGTCCTTTGTTGACCACTAACAAGGAGGTCCTTTGTTGACCACTAACAAGGAGGTCCTTCTGTTGACCGCTGACAGTTGGGAGGTCCTTTGTCGACCGTTAACATTTGGGAGGTCCTTTGTTGACCACTACATGTTTACTGTGCATGATAGTTGGATCTTTGATTCTATATTTGAAACCTGGAACTAGTAAAGGATTAATCGGGAATGTTAGAAGCTTTGAATGCTGTCATTCAATTATGTGTTTATGATGCTGTAAACTCTGATATTTCTTACTCGTACTCCTTCAAGGTTTTATATAACTCTGAGAAATATCAAGCTATATCATCTTTCCTGTTTTACACGCTAAGGTGTATCTCACTCAGCATTTCAAGCTGATTTTGGAAACTGCGGTTCTTGTTTTCCTTCCCACCGCAGGTCTAGGAGCTGGGATTGTAAGTAGAAGGGGCGCGAGAATCATCTAAACAATGGACGTCACCAGTAGTTGATCTAAAGACGTTAGATAAGTGTTGTGTAATAGTAATCAGTGTGTATAAGAGACTATCTACAGTTGTTTAATAATATAATAAGAGTTTTGGATTGTATTGCTTTTGATCTCCGCCGCTTCTATTAAGCATCGCCCTCCCGGTCTTGTCCCGAGCCGGATAAGGGGGTTGTTGCACATGTAGGAATAATAATGAGGGTAAAGCTCAGAAAGAAGTTCCAGACGTGCAGGAGGTTTCTAGAAAGGTGTGGTCAGATGCTGCTAAATCTGCTCACCTGAATAACAAAGGATCAGAATGCAAATGTGCTCGCGTATGTCTCTATACACAGTGAATAAAGTGATGAATAGCTTGACACCTGATGCAAAGGGCAGGTTCTTGAGGTGGCAGAATCCAACTGGGAAGTACGAGAGATGGTTATTGCACTTGGATTAAAGGAGCATAAGAACACATCTATTGGAGATTTCAAGGTTTATTTCTCTCATATAAAGGAGAAAGATGCTGGAGAGGAGTTCCAGAGGAGGATAATGCTTCTACTTTTGGGGCTTTTCTGATGTATGTTGTGTTCTCAATCTGGTATTAGATCCACATTGGTGCCTTTGGTGATGAACCTTGATAAGCTCAGGAAGGTGAACTGGGCACAGATGATACATGACTACTTCTGCAACTCCTTCAAGAAGGTGAAAAGAGGAAAGCAGTACTTAGTTTCAGGATGCATCCTGGTCCCCATGGTGATGAACCTTATGCTCAACTTTTTTTTAAAAAATATTTTTTTATACCTTGTGCTCTACCATAATTACAATTAATTTATGTTTCTTGTCATGAACGTCTCGTTTACTAAGTTAATCTCTTTCCTTTTTCAGTTATTCTACATGGAAAGGTTATCCCTGAGAGTGCGGATACTACTCCCGGGTCCGATGATCTGTCAATACCACATAGACTATGATTTTGAAGCAATAAGCAGATCAAGGAGAGGTGGGAGTATGTGAAGAGGGCAGGCATAAACAATGTAAGTTACTATGATTTCCTAGTTTAGAATTATTTCCATTGAAGGTTGCAACTTAAGTGAAAGATTAATGTTGCAAGCCTGTGAGGCATGCTTAGGCCTTAGGCTGGTTTACCTCTCTGGTATGGTTTGCATGCCACTGCCCTAGGATGGAGTTTTTACCTAATGCACGTCCGAATGATAGTGGATAGGTTTCTCACATTATAGAAAAAGTAATAGTACCGACAAATACTTTTTTAAATTAGGAAAGTAGCTAATTTGTACTACTTTCCTATTGGCAACTTTGGTAACAATAATAAATTAATTAAAGTTTAGAATTTTTGCGAAATTATTTGAGATTTATAAGATTTAAAATTTTATTCGTTAAGAAATTTACGTGAGAATTTTTTATGCTAAATAATTGTGACAAAATAATATTCAGTAAACTATCGTATTTTGGTATTTAAAGTAAATTATTGGTAAATTATATTAGTAACAATTAGTTGTAAGAATATGCCATATTTTTATGAGTTAAGCGGTATATTAGTAAAATAATAATATGCTATATTACTAGTATAAAATAATAATAAAAATAAGAATAATAATTTGAGAAAAGTATTCGGGTAAAATTTTAGGAGACGTTGGATTAATGCTCGTGATTTAATTTGGTTTTTTAATTTTACCATTAGCGCGTGTACGACCACCGCAATATTTTGTAGATGAGCCACACCTAATCTCCTTGCCATTCAGTGTGCCCAACGACACCCTATACTTTCCCGAGACTTCATTTTCAACTTGAATTCATCTCCTTAAAGTTTTTTCCTTCGGTTTGATTTTTCACCACCACCGAACTCCACATCTTCTCTTCCACCGCCACCTCCTCCATATATATACACAACTCAGCACCATCCCCTTCATCATCATCAGATTCATCACCACCAGCAATATCATCATCATCATCATCAACCACCACGACCACCGTCAACACCACCACCAAACACCATCGACAACAAACCCACAACCACCATCTCTTCTAGCTCTGTTTCTCTCTCTCGCCATATCTCTGTCTCGACACAACAGCAGAAACAACAACAGCAGCAGTAGTGGCAAAGCCACCACCACCACCGCTGCTTCCCGTCGGAAAACCACGAGGAAACCCACCTCTATTACTCTCTCTCTATATCTCTCTCTACTCTGTTTCACCCCCTCCTCTGTTTCAAAAACAGAGAGCAAACCCAGCAGTAGCAGCGGCAACCCAGCCACCGCCGCTGCCGTCGTCAGGAAGAGACCCGAGAGCCCCATCACCAACACCTTGTGCTAGTCTCTCTCTCTCTCTCCCTCTCGATTTCTCACTCCCTCTGTTCTGACCCATTAGAAGTACCAGAAGAAGAAGAAACAGAGGAGGAAGCAGCGCCTGGAACACCGCTGCCGCCGTTCCTCCATTAAAGTCGGCGAAACTCCGGCCAACTATTGGCCGGCTCTAAACAGAGCCACCCACCCTTTGAAATCAGTTCTAATCCACCCCTAAGAGTCCTACCAAGCTATTAGAAGGCTCAATTGAAGCCCAAAACCACTGGAGAAGCTCCGGCGAGCTCCACCTCCGACGTCGCCGTTCGGCCTTTCGACCCGGACCGTTTCTTGACGGTTTCTTGCAATTTTTGGTACGGATACGCTCTACTCTTCACTCTGAGTTGAATTACATAGCCAAAATCAAGCCTTGTATGCTTCAATTCATGTTTTGATTGATGAATTCGAATATTCATGATTGGGAGGCTAGGTGTATTTTAAGGAAGTTGTTTTCAAGAATTAGGGGGTGTGAGTGCCTTTTAATAAAACTGTTAAGCGACTATTTGTAGTTTACATATTCTATTATTATCTTTATTTACTTACTTTTGGAATATTAAGCTAATTATCGATTAACTTATATTTTTACTAAATAAATACAATAAATATTTTATAAATATATATGTATGTATGTATGTATGTATGTATGTATGTATGTATGTATGTATGTATGTATGTATGTATGTATGTATGTATGTATGTATGTATGTATGTATGTATGTATGTATGTATGTATGTGTGTGTGTATGTGTGTATGTATGTGTGTATATGTATTAATTTGTGATAATAAAGTAAGTTCTTAGAAAATGAACTAGTAAGCGTACTTGTATATGTAAGTATATTATCAGTTTAAATCAAAAGTGTTTATAATAATTGTTTACCAAATATTTGTTCCGAATAAATAAATGAATGAGAAAAGATATAAATACTTTTCTATTATATGTCAAATACTAATTGTTTTAATTATTTGGCATTCTATTTTTTTTAAATAAACAATTAGTTTCAATAATTATACACTAATATATTTATTTAAACCTAAGATAACCCTTTAGTAAGTATTATCGTTCTTTTCTTATTATTACAAGTAGTTGTGATATTAAATATTTATCGCTCAATGAAATAAGGACTCGTAAAAAAACTTGTTTTGATTATTCAAGTTATTTCAAGAATAGTTCCTTATGTACATGTATGTATAAGCGTGTAACTTAAATACGAGCTTTATAAGAGAATCGTGAGAGATGTAATTAGTACTCGACGTAGTCGAACATTGGTATAAGGCTAATGCATTTGCATAATCAGAAATAACACCGTTGTGGCTAGCTATTTGTAAACTGTAGGCGACAGATTTGTAGACATAGGCTTCGTTGACCATCCTACATACTAGCAGCTAAGTCGTCTTCAGGTGAGTCCACATGCTTAGCCTCGAGAGCCTACCTTCTTTCGTATCAATGTGTGACTTTTGTGATTTGTCTCAAGATATATTTGTGAGTTATATGCCTGGCCTTGTATGCCTGTCTTATCTCGTATCATAGCATGATTTATATCTTGCCTCAATGTGTGTTTTGTGATTCACATGCTTTTACGTGAATTTGATTGCGTTTCAGAAAGATTTCCTTGACATGTTAAGATCGTAAGGTGGGATTGCACATACTGGAATATGTTATTTAACAAAGAGGTCATTCGTTGACCATTAACAAGGAGGTCCTTTGTTGACCGTTAACATTTGGGGGTCGATCATTACTAACAAGGAGGTTCTTTCTTGACCGTTAACAAGGAGTTCCTTTGTTGGCCGCTGATAGTTGGGAGGTCCTTTGTTGACCGCTGACGTTTTGGGAGGTCCTTTGTTGACAACTATATGTTTGATGTGTATGATAAGATGCTATTTGATTCTATATTTGGAAACTGGCACTAGTAAAGGATTAAATCGGGAATGTTTGAAGTTTTGAATGTTGTCATTCGTGAATCGGTGCGACTCTTGTAAGATTTTACTCGTATCCTGATACTGTTTTATTCGGGAGTCAACAAGGTATATCATCTTTCCTGTTTTACATGCTAAGGTGTATCTCACTCCGCATTTCTTGCTGATTTTGGAAACTGCGGTTCTTGTTTTCCTTCCCACCGCATGTCTAGGAGCTGGGATTGTAACATAGAAGGGGCGCGAGACTCATCTAAACTATGGACGTCACCAGTAGTTATCTAATAATGTTAGATAAGCGTTGTGTAATAGTATTGAGCTTGTGTAAGAGACTATCCACTGTTGTTTAATAATATAATAAGAGTTTTGGATTGTATTGCTTTTGATCTCCGCCGCTTCTATTAAGCATCGCCCTCCCGGTCTTGTCCCGAGCCGGATAAGGGGGTTGTTGCAAGAGGTATGTTAGAAGGAGACATGAGTAACTATTCCGTAACGTCCTTATAGGCTAACTATGTAATTGTTGCGGATTCAAAGAGTATGACTTGCCCGTAATAAACCCACAACTTTTCCCTAAAAAAAAAGGTACCCAGTTTTTCATTTCCGTGCAAAAGACTCGGCGGTTAGTATGACGTTAATAGCCTGGAAGGATTTCAGGCCAGCAATGGATACTTTGGTATGTTCACAAGTTGGGAAAAACTAAAAATATTCAATTTAGTACTTACACTCCATGTCCTATTAGGACATAATTTTTTAGTGCTCCAAAAGAGCACCGCGTGGTGCTCTACACCCAATGTGAATGTGCCAATCACGGTCTGTTTGTATAAGTGGTGCAGTGTCATTTTCCCCATTCCCTCATCTCCCCCTCTCCCTCCCCTCACGGACCCACCATTTCCTTCCTCCTCCTCCCCCAAACTGCTACTCATCTCCAACCCATTTTTTTTCCCACCCAACAAAATTAAATTTTAATATATATTTAATAATTTAAAATAAAATTTAATATGTATACCAATATATATAAATTTATATGTATACCAATATATATATACATATATTTATATGCGTGTGTATGCATTAATAATAATAATAATAATAATAATAATAATAATAATAATAATAATAATAATAATAATAATAATAATAAGGTTGTATCGTTATGATTCAATAAATTTGACTTTTTTAATTGTGTTTTTTTAATTATTTCCTAATTATAATTGTTAACTGTATAAAACATAATATTTATTAAATTTCCAACAATTACCGATGACTTTTCGTAAAAAAATTAATAAATAAAAGAAATAAAAAAACTTGTTAACAATCGTGAATACATTATTAGTTTTTAATAAATAATAAAAATAAATTATTAATCATAATAAGCATACCTTTTTTAGGTAAAATAATAAAAATACCTAATATAATCATAAAATATTATTAAATGTAATTAATATTGGAGAGGGGATGTTCATGGGGAAATCCCCCATAACCATCCCACACCCAAAGCAAAATGTATCCCCATAGCACTCCTCCCCCTCCCCTTCTCCCCATAGGGTTGGAGATGCCCTTAGAAGGACACTTCTCCCCATATGTGAACATGTCATATCTCACCATATCTTATCCCCAACCCAAATAAACTCAGAAAATGTCGTAAACAAGTTATACAGATTATGCAGATGATGTGCTACATGCATGACTATGTTTGGGTAAGACAAGAATAGAGGGGAAAAGGGTTTGCCACAAACCGCAAAGGGGGTTGGCTTAGTGGGAGAAACTTAGGATTTAAGGATTTGCTTCCATTATGTCTCATGTTTGGACTCCACGAAAGCTGGCCACTGAAGATTAACACTGCAGGAAACTTTAGATGCACCCCATGACTTCGTGGATAAGTTAAAGTGTACGCAAATTGGCCGGGACACCACATTTAACAAAAAAGAGGTTGCCACAAAGTTACGAAGACAAGTTTAGATAAGGTATAAGAGTATGAAATCCCTAAGCCGTGATAATTGGTAGGCCAATTGTTACTATTTTAAAGGAGTAAACATCTATAGTAAAGTAGTAAGCAGCTTGCGACTCCCAGTGTTCGTCTTATTGAGAACCATCATCATCCAGAGAAGCTTTTATGCAGGTGTAGCTTAAGCATCAACCTTAAAGTCTTTTAAGTGATTGTGTTAGAACATACCTCAACTTCTCCCTGTGGCGTATATCCAGTACCAAGATATTTGAGTATTAGCATAACAATTATCAAGGTCATCTCCCAAACTGCTCATTTCAATGCGGAACAAAGACCTGTAAGACTAAATAGCGAAATAGAGATCCTATTAGAGATTGTCTTCTTTATTTTTGTACTTTATATTTATAATTGCAACCTAACTCATGCAGTGAGATGCACCCAAACAATAATTTTCATAGCTCTTGCGAAAGAACTCAAGACATGCAGTGAAGATACTCATGCAGTGTAGTACTTCTTACTACTATGTTCTATCTCTTTCAGCTCACTTCTCTTATTACAGCTCACTTCTCTTATTTAGCAATTTTTTTTTTGAAACAACTATTCTGCCCTCACATTTTTTGTGTTGTTTTTATGTTTAATGAGTCGTGATTTTTATGTAAGTAAATTACTTTTAAGGATAGACTTGTAAATTATATAAGTTTCTTAAAATCTATGTTATTTTTCTCTAAGCTAATTCACAATAAATGGAGGTAGTAAGAGATAGGGAAGTTATTCAATTGTGTTGGAGTTGCTGACACAACGCTTCGAACAAAATTAAGACAAGTGTGTGCACTTGATATAACTATTGTGGTCTTGATTCTCTAGAGAGCACCCCGTCAGTATCTCAAGAGCAATGAAAAAATCCTCCTCATAGAGGTGTTTGCTTTTACTCCACCTTGCAAATGTGAAGTATTGGTACTTCTCTTGAGAGGTAGGACAATAGGCAAAAAAGGAAAGCAAATAAAACCTAAAACCCTAGAGAATTGGAAACTATAGGAACATATCCCATTTTTTATTCGATGATTAAATATATGAATTAACTCGACCTCTCGAAAACTCTAGTCTAATTAATCTCAGAGTACTCGAACTGTTAATTTTAGGAAGAAATTAAAAAACCATCAAAAATAAATGAAGGAGGAACATTCGGACTAAAAGCACCGCTATCATGGTGGGAGGTAAATTCCTCAAGCTTTTGAATTCCTTGTGAAGTCGACGCAGGCCTGACAGCTGCAATCTGTGAAACGGCAAATCTCACAGCCAAAGCATACGCAGGAGGTGCAGCCTTTGCATGTTGGGGAACGCGAGCATCCCCTATAAACCCTTCGACTAGCTCGTTCTTCATCATCATCACAGCTTATTCTGCCACACAAAAATATAATTGATAAAAAAAAAAAAAAAAAAAAAAAAAAAAAAAAAATTGGAGGGCATATAAGTCTTCAGACAAGTTCAATGGGGTTTCAGTAGTTTACGTAGGTAGTTTCATATGACATGTTTCTGAATAACTTTAGACTGAACCTCTCGTGGACATAAGACGGGCTGGGCCGGAATCGGGCTTGTTCGGGCCGACAATTTTTTAAACATAGCCCGAATTTATACATAGATTTCCATCAACTAACCCTAAACGTACATATAAAATAGAATTAAAAATGTACAAATACCGACAATTCAATTAAAAAAATCTACAATAATATTGCAGGCTTTAGTCCTTGGGAATTGTTTGGATGCAAAATTAAATTCAGTACATCGTGTCTTCTGGTCGGGCTGCCCTTGTGACATCGAGCCCAAGCCCAGCCAAAAATTCACATGGGCTCGTTATTAAGGCCCAAGCCCTATTTGGCCCTACAATTTTTCTGATGCGCCGGGCGGGCTTTTCGGGTCATCCGGCTGATGACCAGCACTACTGTAGACTATAGCCTTCTGAGCGATACAATTCTAGCTCTTTTCATTTCATTTTGATTTATTTTTTTAGTCCTTTTTTGTCTTTTGGTACTTTATTCACTTTGATTGATGATGACTCAGATAATTCTTAATTCCATACAAATCATTCTTCCTCCGAGCAATTACTTTAACTCAAGATCATTATGTAGTAGAATGCAGTTCATATATTTATAACACAGTAAGCGAGACCATCTACCTCAGTTATCATTAAAACAAGCAGACATTGTTTCCCTTATTTGCTTCTCCCGGTTTTTTGATAGGTCATGTGCTGGCTACATTTTAGCAGGCCTAAAGGAGAATGAATTTTATAAAATGGCAAGATTTACACTTTTGAGCTTTAAGAAAACAGGATAAGGTTCAGTGGATTGGCTTCTCTACTTTTCAACAAGAAATCATGGCATGATCTGTGAAGCGATGTAAAGGGTGTTCTTTGAGGTGGTACCCATGACTCTTTGAGATCTAGTCATGTTCAATAACCATGGAGATTTTATCTCGCTTGCAAGTTGCAATGTGTTACAAGGTGAGATTAACGGATATTTTCTTCAGAGGTGATGGCTTATGAATATACATAGATGAAAGAACTACTGCATAGTAGGCAGTCACATAAGGAGAATCAAATGCCCTTTTCAAAGTGTTGTCTATTGATTCCTCAATCCTCACATTCTCATAATAGCCAGCTATTTTGGGGGGTGTTATCGTAACTTCTCAGTTCTTACACCTATGCCAGAATGTGTCACCAAGATTGGGAAATCAACCATATACGCAGGGGCGGACCTATGTAGGGGCAAGCGGGGGCAGTTGCCCCCCCCCCCCCCTGAAATTTGAAAATTTCTACTAGTACCCCTAGTTTTATAGATTTTTTATGACTAAACGGAAAGGAATATAGAATTTCGCCCCCCCCCCCCCCCCTGAAATTCAAAACTGCCTAATTGCTCAAGTGGTTAGTTGTTGTAGTTAACAAATCCTACTGCACAGGTTCGATTCTCCTACTAGACAATAATTTTTTCCATTCCTTTATTTGTCAATTTACCATTAAAAACTCATATTCTCCTTGAGAAAAAACAAACTGTGACTTGTGAGTATTGTGTTCATTACTAATTTGATGTTTGTGTGTACATTTGCTTATGAAATATAACAACTTTTGACTGTTGACTTTGACTTTTGACTTCGCGAATCTTGCCCCGGCTGACTTGGTTTCCTGGCTCCGCCACTGCATATACGGCTTTCACAATGCCAAAATGTTCCGCTATTTACTGTTTCAGATTCGGTATTTACTAGCCTGAGTGTATTGCCCATTGTTTTTTTTTTCACTTTCTAACAATTCAGCTGAAGTTGCTGGGAGACAGCAGAAACTGTCTGAAAAGTCAAAAGAATTATTTTTACCAAACACACTAAAAACTACTTATGTTGTCAGAAAATTGAAAGCAGCTGTGCAAGCAGCAGCAGAAGCATTCCCAAACTGGCCCTATGTGTATTGCCCATGGGAGTTTTTACTTTTTTTCAAACAATCCACCTCAAGCTTTCCTCCTCTATGAAGATTTCTTCAGCTCTTTAGTATCTTAAAACTATATTATTCAAAGCAAACTAAACATGAAAAGAGAGATAACCCAGTAAGCACAAGTTAAGAAACAGTTTAAGATGAGCTTACTTGTCGTAAGGCAAATCAGTGCATTTCCAGTTCACGTCTTTCAAGGCATCATGATACAGCCTGCACTCCTCATTGTTGCGTAGACGGAACCTCCGCTCTTTGTTACACTTAGAGCAGTTAACAAACTCGTCGCGATGAAACACGCGGCTGTTTTGCTTCCGTTGGGACCCCTTTCCACCTTTTGACGCCTGATCATGGTATTTAAGAAGTGAAGTCTTGTACAAAGGAACCTTGTCTCCGTCGATGATTACCCAGATGTTATTCTTCCATTTCCTGGCTGTTTCTCTTCCCGAGTGCTTCTCGAATGCAGCAGGAGTTAATTTATCTGGCATTGAAAAGGGAAATATAGCAATAAATATGCAGATATGCAACAGTTTCAGGAAGGAACTAATGAAGTTAGATTTGAATCTATGCGCATAGCCATCCAAGGCACAATCATATAATGTACCCTTTCTCTAGTGAATGATTGCCCACAAAGGCACCACCACACAAGAATTATCGCGACAAAATCAACCACCAAACCGTTGAAAGCTCACGACTTGAAAGGAAATACTGAGAGCAGAAGTTGTTCCAAACTCTAACACTGAAGGAGTTTGCAAGCGAGAAATTGAGAAGATAAACTCCTAAGATACCACAGACAACAACACAACTGTTCATATCCTGAAGGCTAGTTACTCTATTCGTCGGCTACTAGTAAATTAGCATTCAATCTTTTGGAGAACTCGGCGATCTTCGAATCGAATGTTAGCGGACGAATAGAGTACCTACACTTCAACATCAAAACAAAAGATTGAATGCTAATTTACTAGCCTGAAACCCAAGTAGTATGATCTCATAGCATCAAAAAACAATCGAATTGCATCATTCAAACACGATATCTCCCAGGACTCAACAACATAAATTATGAGTGAAACACGGTACTTTTACGCAATAATGTACATATGATAATCATAGTAGTACAACAGTACGACGAACCATGCTACGCTTCAAGAGTACATTAGCAGCAAAAAGGGCAATTCCACAACGGTTTCAGCAGCTGAAAAAGTAACGAATCGATCCAATGTGTAGTACCAAACTCATATTTCATCATTTAGAAAGTGTAACTCTTATCATTTGATGTTGAATGAAGAGTTATATATCTATGCAGCAAAAAAGAAGCCATTGAATAGAACAGTGACATGTATAGAAACAAGTTCTCAGAGACATTTTCACAAACACTTGGAAGGAAGTGAATGCAATTCAAAACCCATGAATAGAATAGTCTAATGGTTGAAGGAGACTAACTCTCATCAACTTCAAAACCAATCTACCCTTAAAAATTCACCTTTCTTGGAGAGAGATTGAGAGAGAGAGAGAGAGAGATTGGGAGAGAGACCTTCCTGACAACCAGGGACACAATCACAGGTGATTTCAAGATCACCATTGATGAAAACCCTAAGGGTCCCAACAGCATCGCCGTACTGATGACTAGTGCACCCGCACGTGACCTCCACGTGATCTTCCCCTCCGACCTTGAACCCACACATGTCACTCACCTCCTCATCGGAAAACATCGTAACCGCCGCCGCCGCCGCCCTCTCACCGCCGTTCTCCATCGCGACCCTGTCACCGGAAAATCAAGAAACAGAGGTGGGTACAAGTGAAATTAACCCAACAAATGGAAAGCGAAATCGAAGAAATTGCAATCTGGGTTTGGCGTGAATAGCTCACATTTATAGATTGGGAAGGAGTAGTTGGAAGTTGGGGAGGGATAGGAGTCCAATTTCAGAGTGAAGACAGAGAGAACCGAACAGAGAGAGAGAGAGAGAGAGAGAGAGAGAGCACCTTGAAGAAGGAGGAGGGTGATGAGCGTGAGGGGGGAGAGAGAGATCTGGGTGGAGGAGGAGAAAACGTTGAAAGGAAGAGGCTTTAGTGAGAGAGAGAAAGACAAATTCCGAGGAGAAAGAGGGGGGTTTTGAAGTTAAAGGTGCTTCCTTTTTGGAGAGGGGGTGCTTGCTTGCATGACATAAAACACGAGAAACAATGACCCCCAATTTATATCAGCTTTCTTTTTGTACTACCTCCGTTTCTTCTCTATAGCACCAGTTTGACTTTTTTGATTCGTATCTGGGTCACTTTGACCGGGTAATTTAGATAGCTAAACGATTAAATTCTGAAAAATAGAGTAGATAGCAGTATCTCCAAGAGATGGCCTATAAGTTGTCTTTGGCACAAATTTAGGCCAGTTTTGTTCAAAAAACAGCTCCAACAGACGGCGTAAATTCTGGCCTAAATTTGAGTCAGGCCTATAACTGAATCAGTTTTGACCGAAACTGGGTACAATTTGAACCTGGTGTAAAAAATAAAAAAACTATTTTTATTGTCCTGCTTCTCCTCCGATCCTCCTCCTGATCCTCTACTATCCTCCAACGTTCGGATTTACCTTAGCAACCATAAATTAAGAAATAAACAAATACTTATCAACAATTAAAATGAAAAAAACGAAAAAATACAAAAATTACCTTCAACTCACTTAATAGTTTAATTAATTCGATATTAAATTTATAAAGTATGATAATTATTAGATATAGTGACATAATTTTTTAATAATGAAAATAAAAATTCGGCTGCTGACCTATATTTAGGCAAGTCGCTGGAGCAAAAACTCTAAAAGTGGAGGTGTAAAATATAGGCAGTTTTGAGATTACACAAATGCAAGAAGTATAAATTTATGTTGTTTTGAATACACGAGAAACGACAGATCTTTGTCGTAGTGGGAGAGTTATATGACAACCTCGTAGGTTGAGCTACTTGGGATAAGTTGAATCCCGGATAAGTTTTAACTCAGTCCTAATACTATGAAGAGACAATGAATGTTGAATATGCAGAGTCATGACATTAGTCTGTAGCATCTGAGATAACATTCATGTAGTATAACTATCTTTTTGGACATTGTAGATTTGCAAGATGAGATAAAAATCATCGGTTGCAAATGGACCTACAAGAGAAAGAGAAGAGTAGACGGAAAGGTGTAAACCTTAAAAGCTAGGCTGATTATGCCAGTAGCTATATAAAGGCCTATTCAGATTCTCGTTCGTATTTGCTGCTCATTTCAGTAATGAGATATGGAAGATGTATGTCAGGATGGATTTCCTCATTGGAATTCTTGATGGATGCATCTACTTGAAGCGACCAAAAGAGTTAGTTGTGCAAGATAAGGTGAAATACAAACTTAATATGTCAATTGACATGGGGATTAAGCTAGTATTCAGATCTTGCAACATTCGTTTTGACCAAGCAATCAAATATCATAGTTTGATTTGTCTCTTAACGCATCTCGTGTGTTGAGGAGATGCAACGAAAGTTGGTAATATTTCTTGTGCTCCATGTTGAGGATGGCTCATTGGAAACAATGTTGGATATACATCTTCAGTGAATGTGTGATTATATAGTAAACGTGATATGTGGGATGTAGGTGAAACCATTCAGATTCTTGGTATTGAGCTCTCGCGAGATCGGGATACTAGAATGATGGTTGTTTCTAAAGTCACATATATCAGTAAAGTTCTTTCATGTTTCAAGTATGCAAAGACTCCAAGAGAACGTTATTGCTTACAGCGTGTGGAGTTTCTCTATCTGAGAATCGGTGTTTAGAACACTTGATTAGATGGAGAGGGAAAGGCAGCTCCTCATGCTTTAGCAGGTGGAGCCTCATGTATACTATGTATAGTATTTGACATGATAACTATTTTGTTTTTAACATGAATAATAGTTTTAAGTCACTTACAAGGAAAGAACACTAGTGTACTGTGATAAAAGCATACTCGGGTATCTTGGAAGATTTAGAGTAGATATGCTAGTTTATCACATAAAGTCTACACATAGATTCAGACTTTCAATTATGAATGGTTTCTAGATTGTTAATTTATGGCTTTGAGAATAAGTGGGAGATTATTGGGAATCATATTCAAAAAGCCTTAATTATGGTTGAATTAATAATTCTTAATAGATAACTGTTTGCATCTTAATTTAGCAAACACGTGAGTATGCAAATGATATTTATTATTTGCCATATAAATATGCATTATAAAGTCCAATGTTCCATACCTACGACAATCGGACATGCAGACGAGTTCGGGCATGCGCGAGATTGATTATCAGTTATTTATGGAATATAAGTAAGGGTTCACAGTCTAGATGATTTTAGACAAATCATCGGAATGACTGTAGTGTAACATTATAGTGACACATCTCGGTCAAGGAAACGGTATAGTTTCAACTTGTTACACTAGCATACTTAGTGTAAGTTGAACAGGACCGTCATATGAAATATAATTATCTCGGACTGACCGAAGTGAGATAATATAATATTTCATTGTTATTGGTAATATTGGAAACTCTTAATCTATGATTGTTTATGTGGACACGAATCTTGATTAATCATTATTTTGATATATTGAGTGAGATTCAAATGCGAGTCAACAATCCTGGTATATTGGATAGTGATTGTTAAGATTTGGTGAAAGCTAATCGAATCATGGAATCCACGTCTCGTATGAGAATGATGTACCCTCCTGGGAGCTCACTAGGTTTTGTTATGTCAAGTCTGGCCAGCTGGTTATTTGTAACCAGACATAACGAATAAGGGTTGAGTGGTTTAGATCAGGGAATACATAAGATGTTGATGAGATCGAAATTGTCAGTAAGAGTAGATCAGCATTAACGGGTATCTATAATCTTAACGTGGGGAGTTATCTGATATTAATAACAGGAGCTCATACATAATGATGAGAATAAACGTCGGAGTGCATATAGTTTTATGGTGGAGTAAACTATAATTAATAATTAGTTTTAAATTTAATTCGGGTTGAATTATGAGTTCAAATATATTATTGGGAGCCGATTCATTTATTTTCTCCAGAGGTCCCCGACGTAGTCCAACATAAGCGTGATCATGTGATTCACAAGTGTTTTTGAGTCTCAAGTGTGTGGAATGTAAATTGAGATCATGTTTGGTACTACCTCTGTTTCTTCACTTTCAGCTTACTTCACTTTTTAACACTATTCACTGGGTCACTTTGACCCGGTGATTTGGTGAGCAAAACAATAAACGAATTTGGTAATTTCTGAATGATCTTGTAGAGTAAACTTTACTCTACAATACTATAAAAAAATTGTCAAAAAATTATATCGTTTTGCTATTCAAATCATCGAGTCAAAGTGACCCAGTTACGGATAAAAAAGTCAACATAAGTTGAAAGAGAAGAAACGGAGGTAGTATTTTATAGTTGATGGGTATTACTATAAACCATATGATTAGGACTTAATTGCAAGCTACATTAAAGTTTGTAGGGAGGGACTTGCTATGTAAAGTTTTCCTACAAGTGACTTGTGTGCAATTATGAGTATTCCTAATATTAGGGTTAGTAATATGTCTCTATAAATAGTCTACCGTAGTTCTTAATTGATGATGATGGTTAATACATCTTTTACACCCAAGAGAGAAAAACTCAGCTATGCCTTCATGAGCTTTTCTTGTTCGAATCACCATCGAACTTGGATCGGAGCTTGGATCATACGTCGGACGGCTTCCAGACATACCAGATTTCGTTTTTGGGTGTTTAGGCCTAAATAACGATCTCGGATCGCTTTTGGTAAAACACGAAAGTCGTAGATCTCGAAAAAACGAAGAGACCCTAAAGAAATGGCGCGTCGATCGGAGTTGTAGAACTCCAGATATCGCCGGTCAAAGTTTCTGGTCCGCAATTGATTTTCAGCGGGATTTGAATTCAGTTTTTGGAGCATAACTGGAGCTACAGATGTCGGATGAAGACAAGTCATATATGAAAATCGCGTATCTTGACGAGACGGACGCAATGGAACAGGTATCGTTGTCAGATTCAGAATAGAGCTTCATCAGTGGCTGGTCAAAGTTTCTGGATTCGTGTCGTCCCAGTCCGGATGGACTGTGGTAAGTTTATTCCGCAAGCTAACTTACCACAATAATTCTTTTGAATGCCTATGATTAATTCTCTGCATAAATCACGTGGTCCGGGAAAAATCTCATCGAATTTTCCCTTCAACAACATCGATCCAAATTCTATCATTGTCATCACCATCACCATCCGTCTGTCACTAGTGCACCATCTTCTTTATCTCCTTCAACCTCCTAAAAAACCACCAGTCACAACCACCATTTCCACTATAATTCCAACCAAAATCATCATTTTTGATACGTAACTCGCACGAGTTTACCATCTTCCAATAATTTGGTTAATTAAGTTAATAAATAATATAAGTTCGTTAATTAAGTTTATCAAAATATGTTTAGTTAATTTGTGTGTTTTAATGTCAAATTATAATACAACATGTACGAATTCAAAATCACGACAGTGCAGGGCAATGTGGTCATTTTCACATTACCCCTTCATCATATCCTGCATCTTATCCGACAACACCCAAACAAAGACAACCAGCATACCTTATCATGGCTTATTAAACAGCATACTTGTCTTGCTTCTTATCCCAGCATAAGCATTATCCCTACATAACTTGTACTCTACTCAAACGAGGCCTTAAGGAAATTGAAGTTTTTTTAGGAGAAGGTAAAAAATAGTTATTTTAAGAATATTGAAGGATTTTCTTTCTTGGTGCACCACGAAAATAGTACGAGTCCACAATCGTTCAAAATAATAGTAATCTTGACAGTTTTTTTGAGAAATTATTTTGTCGTCAACTGGGCTTGAACCCGGAACCTCATGCAGGAACTTCCAACGCTCTACCACTTGAGCTACCACCCTAGGTTTACAAAGCTTATGGATGCGCTTTTAATTTCGTAATTTTGTTAAATTATCATTTGTCGTATACATTTATTTTCTCTTGTACTACTCCTTCTATTGTCTTTCTCATCATCCTCATTTTTACTACTATTCACTATGTGACTTTGATCCGATTATTTAGATAGCAAATGATATAATTTTTAATAATTTTTTTAAGTTGTTGTAGTTTTACCCATAAATAACAAAATTCATTGTTAGTGGGTCGAGTACCTGAGCTACGACAATATATATGCGGGGTAAATTACAAATAACTGACTTGTAGTTTGAACTAAGTATTGTTTGCTGATAAGTGATTTTAAAAGTTCCACTTACGTTATGACATGTGATTTGCTCTGTGTTGCATATAGTATTTTCGTCTAAAAAAACATGTTATAATATTTCTTAAGGATCCTTTCACCCCCCAAGTGTGATGAAAAGACAATTTCACCCTTATAGTTTGGAAGGACACCTTCACATCTTTATAGTGTCAAATTTCATAACTACACTCTCAAATTGTGACGTCATAATTGTGTGGTGGGTTCGTCACTGATAGTCTAGGACAAATTTTGCCATCTTAGAGTATGAAAGACACAATCGGGGGTGTAAGTGTCCTGAAGTTTGACACATTTAAGGGGTGAAAGCGCCATTTCCTAAACTAGAACGGGTGAAAGTGTCTTTACATAAAAACATGAGGGGATGAATCATGAATGCGTCGTTTATCCATTAAAATATGCAAAATGACCCGCAAATGATATTCTTAAAATGGATAAAAGACACTTTCACTCCTAGTTTGGGAAATGACACTTTCACTCTCTCAGTGTGCCAAATCTCAAGACACCTGTCTAATTGTGACATGGTTCGTCAGTAGTGGGGATGAATCACTAATATTAGTTTATAGGACAAAATGACACAATCAGAATAGGAGGTGTAAGTGTCATGTTGTTTGCACCTGATGGGGTGAATGTGCCTTTTCTCAAACAAAAGGGGGTGAAAGTGCATTTGTGTCAAAGTTAAAGGGATGAAATTGTCTTTGTGTCAAACCTAAGGGGATGAAAGTCTTTTACCCTCTTCAAATATGCATGCCCTGGTGCATAAATAAAAGAATGCACAGCAAATCACTATGAGCTTGTTTGGCTAGCCAAATAACTTTCTCAAAATAGTTAGTTAAGACTTAGAGTATCTTAAACAGTTGGAGGAAAACAAGATTTGGACCAAATTTTGGTCAATGGACCAAATTTTGGTCAAAAACGGCAAAAACATATCTCCAACAGATGGAGGAAAAAGTGGACCAAAAGCTAGGACAAAATTTTAGAGAAGGAAAGCTGAGACTAACTGTTCATAGGAGCAAAAAATAAGAAAATCACTTTTAATTTTGGTCCAAATACTTATCATGCTTATAATAACAAAAAAATAAAATAATACTATAATTTGGTCATAGGACAAATTTTGCTCCTCATCGTTGGAGCTCAAGCAAAAAAGTGGAGGAAATCATTTTGTTCCAAGACCAAATTTGGTCCGAGGACATTTTTTTTCCTCCACCTGTTGAGATGCTCTTCAGAAAGCTGGCACTTCAAAGAAGACTGAGGGAGTGATGAAACATGAAGGCTTTGTTTGGTTCGCAGTAAAACGTTTACAAGGGAAAATATTTTACGCGTAAAATGTTTTGTGTGAAAAAGCTTTCCCTGCAATTATTATCTCGTGGTTGGTTAACTCTTGCCAAAACAGTGGGCCGTGACGGAAATGGTAGTGATAGACTGATGGCTGTAGGTGATGGGTCTTGGTGGAGGTAGGTGGTAGCGGTGGTGGAGGTGTTAGTATGAGTTGTTGTTGTGCTCATTCACTCTCCGAAAAATGGCTTACGGATTTGAAATGTGTAAATCATATTACATCACTTGAGGGAAAACATTTTAACTCCAACCAAACAGCACCAAAACACCAAAACAAGGGAAAACATTTTACAGGGAAAATGTTTTACCACCAACCAAACGGAGCCAAAGTCTTTCCACATTCTGGCCAAGAACATTACCTCTGTTTTTGACACTATTCACTGGGTCACTTTGACCTGGTTATTTGAATAGCAAAACTATACATAAAATTTGGTAATCTTTGTATCATCTTGTAAAGTAAATTTTACTTTACAACACTATGCAGAAATTGTCAAAAAATTACATTGTTTTGCTATCCAAATCACCGAGTCAAAGTGACCCAATTGCGGGTTAAAAAGTCAAACGGAGTTGAAAGAGAAGAGACGGAGGTTGTAATAGTTAACCACAAACACCTTCCCTTTAGATCTTCTTTACATATTCAGGCAAACAATTAACATCAAAAACTGCTTATTATACATATACATAATCTCCTGATAGAAAAATATTACACACTAATGTTCTTCACACTAATCCAATAACAAGTGATTAACCCTAGTAACAAACACCAAGACAGCAAATGAATTAGTAGTGTTCAAATTGGTGTAACAAATGGAGCAAATAGTATCAGATGACCCGGTTAGCACGATGAACAATTTGGGCAATTCCAGACAATTGACCTGAAGAACGACCCGATTGAGACAAAAAAAGGTTTGCAGTGGTTTTCTGCAATGATGCTTCTGAGACTGCTATGAACACTGGGATTTGTCAGTAGGCAAAGTTAAAGCTGCTGCAGCTTGACTGCAGATTTATGTTCCTCCTGGGGTTAAGTTCTGGCAAATCAAATCCCTCTGCATCCTTCTCTAATCGTGAGCTCGCTAACCAATGTGCATTGCCTAATGCAAGTCGCTCACAAACTTATCTAGCCGGAGACTCCTTCCGTATCATTTCTAGGAGGTCCTGAACAACTTCCGACATAGGTGGCCTAAACTCAGGCTCGTGCTGCAAAGGAAGATCAAATGTCAGGAATGTTGATTTTGATACATCGAATGAGAAGATTTAGAAAAGATAAAAGGAAATTTCCATTTATGTAATACAGTTTTAAGTAGGGATGGCAACGCGTCGGATCCGGATCGGATCAGGCCCTTCCCGATCCAGATCCGAACAGGGAAATGGGATCAAGATCCGATCTAGATCCATTCGGATCATCACCAAATTCGGATCGGATCAGGTTTCATTCAGCTAATCCAAATCCGACGCATCGATCCATATAGTATGCGGTCGGATCGAATTCGCATCGGATCCGGCTCGGGTTTGCAATAAAATACAAAAAATTATATAAAAAGTAAACACTAAGTGCCAAGGCATGTTCATAAGGTTATGAAGCCCAAAACACAAAAGAAATAGATTTGTAGGTTGGAGTTACTATTGTAATTTTTTTTGGAAGTGTAAGTGGAGGTAATAGAGGTATATTTGTAAAGCACGCATATATGTCGGATCGGATCAGGTCGGAACCTGGTGGATCTGCCCTCAGATCCAAATCCGATCGGATATGGTTCTGCGGATCCAAATCCGATCCATTTTCAAGATCGGATCCGATCCATTCGGCTCGGGTCGCTCGGATCTCAGATCGGATCGGGCCATACTGCCATCCCTAGTTTTAAGGAGTGATTGCAGCAAATCCCTCTAATTTCACGTCGTGTTGCTTACCCGTCACATTACAAGTAGTACCACTTTACCCCCCACATTTTCAATTTTGTGCCGCTTTATCACTTGTAATTCATGTAGTCAGTTAACTTGGGCGGATGGTGGTGAAAATTGACAAATGTGCCTCACTGTGGCGGAGGAATGTGGGGGCACGGACGATCGCGTGCCACCTCCTCCCCCCCCCCCCCCCCCCAAATTTCAGTTACTACATATATACCCCTGTAATTGTAAGCATAATTCAATTGTGCCCCCTCTTTAATTGTAAATGTGCCCCACGATAATAAATTACTGCCCCAACATCTTAAGCTTTTGTTCTAAAATATTTTTACAAACTTTTCATTTTTACACCCAAACTTACAGATTTATAAGGAAGCCTCACTATGTATAGGATGATTCATTAGTATGATTTATTATCCTCACGACCTCACCTCTCTCTAGAACATGAACACAAACTAAAGAGTAAAATTTGAGGAGTAATTGTGCTTCTTGAGCAGACTAATATTTGAAGCAGTTGTTCTTTTGCATGAATGGTCCACGTTGTTGGTCTTGTTTCTTGTTAAATTTAATATGGCGAAATGAAAATGACTCGGTTTTTTATGGTAGTAAATCTAGTACCCTGATAGTTGAATCAAATCCAACAAGTTCCCGACAAAATCACGATATCCCTTTAATATGGTTACATGGGTTTTTAAAAGATGACTTGATGTTAAAGTACGTACACAAATAGTAGCATACATGTAGTACCTGTTAATTTTGTAGACGAGACTTTTATTCATATATACATTCTTTCGTAACATGTAAGGGTATTTTGGTCTTTTACATGCTTTCCTTCCAGCTAAGCTAACGGTGTTGTTAGGTTGGGGCAAAGTACAATATATATGAATGACTATAGGATAAATTACCATAAACCTACATGCAGTTTGTTATTTATTACCGAAAACCCATTGCAGATTCAAATTAACTACCAAACCTACTTTATCCAGCAACTTACCCCAAAAAACACAACCAAACCATTTGGCCACACCATTCCTTGTAGGACAAACACACATACATGCCTCAGAAAAAGGAAAAACAAAAGCCTTCTCAGCCCTCTCCTCTACCGTGGCCATGACCATGATCATCAGACCAGATTGGGAAAAGAGATCAGAAGAGGTCAATGGCATGGTTATGTGGCAGACCACTCGAATCACCACAGGTTTCACAGCCAGTCATCTTTTCGTCTTTCTGTTCCATTTCAGCCTTGGATTTGATTCCATGACTTCATGGTGATATGCTTTGTCCTTGGCTGTTTCATCAATTCTTTAAATGTTTTGTTGAGGACCAGACTAATGTCAAAAAACCGGAAGGGTTTGGCCGTAGTTGGCGCTAAAAGAAAGGATCTAGGACGACTCTTGTTTGACCTAGCATCAGTCTGATTTTTATTAGAGGTTTCACTTCGAATATGATTTCAGCTTTCGAGTTGTGTTAATCTGGGTTTTGTTTTGGATTTGGGGTTTCTAGAATGAAGATTGGGGTTCACTGCTCTCAGTCCGCAAGAACAGTGACCGTTTCAACTGTTGCATTGGCACTGGTGATGGAGGCCGTGGCCGCGGTGGCGATGGTGGTTGTCAACTTTTCTTGGTGATGGCTGAATTCTTCATGTTTTCATAATCAATTTTTCTCGTGTTTCATTATTATTTTGGGTAACATTGACTTTCCAAAGTCAAGAGATGACCTTGTGTTCATGGGGTGAAGAGGTCAAGATGGACATTTGAAGTTTGAACCCAACTAAAACAGTCCTACAATTGCAAACGGGTGTGTTTGGTGAAAAAGTTTATACACTAAAAAAGTCCAAGAAAAGCTTCAAAAACCCATTTTTTTGTAGACTCATTTTTACACCATGAACTTATTATATAAGTCATAATCCAAATTCCAGCTTACAAGTCCATACCAAACACTACTTATAAGTTGGTTTCAAATTATAATCCAAAACTGACTTATTAAGCTGCTTATAAGTCATACCAAATGATAAGATCATCATCCATAGACCCTCTCATTGGGGAAGTTTGGTACGACTTATTTGTAGCTTAAGTTGACTTATAAGTTTGTCAAAAAAAGTCTGACGAAAAAGATAGATGTGTTTTGTGAAAAAGTTCAAGAAAAGCTTCACAGACCAAATTTTTCTACAACAATTTTTAACACTATGGACTTATAATTTCGAAATTTCAGCTTTATAAGTCCACACCAAACACGACTTATAAGATGAGTTCTACTATCCAAAAATTGACTTATAAGCTGCTTATAAGTCACACCAAACATGCCCATTGTAACAACACAAAGAACCCCAATTGGTAAAATTGCTCTGTTTGTGTCTCGTTATTTTCAACAGTCCTATTCAGAAGAAGCATACGAATACAACTGCAAAACAACATATATGCATCATCACAAAGTACTCACCTGAACGCATCGAGAAATAATGTCTGCAAAATGAGATAACGATTTGACGGGGTATTCTCCATTCAAGGAAGGATCGACCATTCTGGACAAAGCATCAATGTCATGAAGTTGAGGGATTGCCCATCGCACTAGAAATTGCTCCCCACGAACACGGTCCCTGCATTTTGGGGAAACGGAAAAGATTAGATGTTTAAATGCCAAAAGAAAGGGATGGAAATCATCATGTTGCAATGGATTGGGCTTTAGGTACCTGTCGTATGACTTCCTCCCTGTTAAGAGTTCTAGCATTACCACCCCAAAGCTGTAAACGTCACTCATCAAGGTATAAATTCCAGACTCAAATTCTGGAGCGCCATAACCATAAGCTGTTAAAAGATGTCCTGACAACTGCGTATATTTAACATTGTCAGATTTGAGGAAAACTCAATTCGTCCCACGCTAACGAAAAAAGAAATAAAAAAATCATAAGAGGGCTGTCACAGAAGCCTGATTTGCATGCGAAAGAATCAGACTCTAGTCTTTCTTCATCTGTGTCCCTTATTTCTCGTTAATTCAGTTCATTGATTTTGCATGATTTTTTGATAAAAGACACTTTCACCCCCTCTAGTTTGATTGAAGGACACTTTCACCCCTTTCAGTTTGGAAAAGGTTGTGAGGCCCGTTTCTCTTACTTCGGTCCAAGATTGGAATCTCCTCTCGACCCTCCATCTTGCAGGGGCGTATAGGTACTACAGGGTCTAAACTCATACTTAGCTTCCAGTAGCTTCTCTAGCAGTCTGTATAAAAAGATGTAATCTCTCATTATCTTCCTAGCAATACTATTATTTCTCAGTGTAACGGGACACTTTCACCCCTCCAGTTTGCCGAAATTCAGGAAACTTACACCCCACGTTGTGACACCGTTCGTCTGGAGTTGGGGTCTGTCACTAAAAATAGTATTTGGGACAAATTTGCCCCCATATTATGCAAAACGAAGGAGTTATCCGTGGGTATAAGTCCAAAACTATTTTCAGAGACAGGCCCCAAGCTAGACTAACGGCGTCGCGATCATTGGGCTGTAAGTTACTTGAAGATGGGCATACATGAGGGGTGAAAGTGTCCTTTTCCAAACTAGAAGGGGTGTAGTGTCCTTCAGTCAAACTAGAGGGGGTGAAAGTGTCTTTTTACCCTACTTGAAACATGGACACCACCAACCTGACCACACCATCATCAACTAGAAAACTACTGTAACTCTATAACTGTTACCCTTTATTTCCATGTACTGTTAAACACAGAGGCTCACTAAAGAAAACTATGGAAAACAGGTTTTAAGAGCTCAAGGTTTTCGTGTACTTGATGCCCAAATATGCAGACCCTGTAAGATTGAAGATGCAATGTGCTCACAAACAAAAATAGATACGCGCAGCATTTTTGTTACATACCTGACTTACGGAGCCGGATGATATTAGTGGGGCCAATCCACAATCAGAAACGTGTACAGCAAGCTCGTCATCAAGGAGAACATTAGCAGCTTTGAAGTTTCTATGAATAATTGGTGGCTCGCAGACTTCATGTAAATACCTTCATTCATTAAAACAATAAAACACATAAATACATGTAAATAAAAACTCCTTCAGCAGAAGTTCACCTGAAAACAAGAGAGCGATAAAACTGATGTCTTTAGAAGTTTAAAGAATCCTTAAATCTCCAATTTAAAATTGAATGTCGACAACAATAGACAAGAATGGTTTGACCAAGTAATCAAGATCCATTTAGCAAAATTTCTCTTTTCCTACTTTTCTGAATTCCTAGAAGCTTAATCAAGTTATAAAACATGGAGTCAAATAAATAAATATACTTCCTCAAGAAAAGTGCCAGAAACGAGTAATTCAGTAATTAATCTTACTCCAAGGCTCTTGCAGCACCAAGGGCCATCCGAATGCGGGTATTCCACGAAAGTAGTTTCTTGAATTCGTCATCTGAGTGCAAAGCATCCTGCAGAGTCCCACTACTGCAATACTCGTATATCAGAAGCCTTTGACCATGCTCCACACAGTAACCCATGAGCTCGACAACATTAGCATGACGGATTTGGTCTATGGTATTCACCAGATCAAGAAACACATCCTCTTTCTGCTGGCTGCAAACTCTCTTGTCAAGTTTCTTCACAGCAAGTAGCTACAGAATTATGTAAGAAAGTTAGGTGTCAAAACTGATTTTCTGACGATGAAATAGAAGTTTGAAATAATTAAGTGTGCAAATGTGGTTTCCAAGAACAACAACCAAACTATTGAGCATGAACAAATTTCTATTTACCATATGACCATATCCAACAAAACGAAGTTGGATAAGTGTAGAAAAGGACAATACTTCTTAAAATTTATTTGCCTACATTTGAAAGTAGGCAACACAGCAGACTCAGTTATATGCAAAGAAAGAACAAAATGAGGTCTGACACTGATAGCCTAAAAAGACATATTTTAAGCTAAAAATATACTTCTGAGAGCAAAACTTTTTTCTCACCCTATCTTTCATAATGTTGGGATAACTTATTTAAAAAGCTTTCCTCAAAGATTACTCTAACACTGCCGAACTAAAATGTAACTATCTTTTGTCTAACTTGTAAGTTGGAACCCAGCTGGATATCTTTTGCTATTGTTGTCACTAGAGTTGTTGAATCATGTGAAAACGAAGCTCTATCATTTTACATTTCTATTACATTACACACACAGACCATAAATTGTAATTAGGACATGACCGGAGGAAGTGAAGGCTGCAATAGCGGATAGTACAAATAAAATACTAAATGTAAGAAGAAAAAAAATAGCCAACGCTAAGATAAGTATACTAATCTGAGAAACGCTAGAAAAGAACAGTGACGAGTTAAGTGAATTTGCTCTTCACGTTCTTCGCTATATCTAGGTCACAAGCCAACAATAGTCTACTGAGAAAAACAAACCAACCTTATTATACACACCAAGAACTCAAATAAGACATGTAATTATCCATCGTTTTGAATGTGGACAAAAAGTTTTCATAAAAATAGATGTGCGTATTTATTGTCTCTGCCTACTCAAACAGTCGACGTAAGAGTAAGGAATTCTGATGGATAGTATGCAACATAGCTGATAAAGCATGATAAACTGAAAAGGGTAAACGGTAAAACTATAAGCATCGAAAAGTGGACAAACATGATAGCATTCAAGGTAAAGAAAAACACAATCCAAACCTTCCCGTTAGGTAATTCTGCTCTGTAGACACTTCCCAGCATTCCTGCTCCTATTAAATTTTCTTGAGAAAAGCTGTTTGTATATTGCTGAAGTAATGCAATGGAGTAAGACTTGGCAGAAATTTGAGGAGCCGGAGATTTGGAGGAAGGTCTCTCTGAAGTTGATGTAGCAGAAGCAATGGGCTCCACAATGACCTTATCAGAAGGAGGGGGTGGTGGAGGTGGAGGAGGTGGTGGTGGCGGTGGCATCAAGGAGTCAATATCAAATCTACTTGCATTTCTTTCATGATCATTTCGTCTAGGCATTCCACCATTTCTTTCTCTATTAAGCTCAGGCTCATTCTGTGGCTTTGGTATCCAACTTTCTCTCTTTGGCACTGCTTGATGCTCCTCCTTCGGCTTTGCAACTATCACATAAGAAACAGTTCCAAAACAAATTACGGCACTGTTTAGTATCAGTTGAAAATCTCAAAAATCGGCTAAAAAAAACTTGGATGAAAAATCCAGCTTAACTGAAAATCCAAATTTGTTTGGTATGAGCTGAAATTATAGATTATTAATTTGATCCATTTCACAAAAGTTAAAGAGATATATGATCAATTACTTGAATACACCCACTTATAAATGAAGTGTGATCATGCTAATGTCAAAAACACATCAAAATTATTTATTCTGAGATTTTCAGCCGCATAATCCTCAATATTGGAGATTCTACAATTGCACTGAGATTATTTTAATCTACAGATTTTCAGCTTGAAATTTTGTGTCATAGAAAACGATATTAAAATAAAGGGCCGATTTTAATCAATCAGATTAAAATCCGAGTTACCAAACAAGCACTAAAAACAACTAAGGACTAAGGGTACCTTAACAGAAAGTAAATGTTCAGAATATTAGAAACTGAATTCAAATTCTAACCTTTCTCATTTTTAGTGCTTTGTGGAGGCAATGATGCATTCTCCATAGCATTATCTCTAGGTACTACATATGGAGCTATTTCATGTCGCCTTGAAACGCGGTCAGGATCTCGCATTTCTCTCCAACACCTTGGCATACAGAGCAAAAATACCAACACTAAGACTATAAACGCCATAACACTGACAATTGTTATCCAAACTATCCTTTTAGTATTTGATTTCTTTTTGGGTCCTTGCGAAGATGATTCCTGTGGTACAGATGGTCCATCAGCCCTTCTCCCAGGGGCTTGTCTGCCAGGCGGTGATCCTGCAGCTGTCGGAGATGGAGGTGGCATTGCTGAAGATCTAGGTGCTGGTGGGAGCGTAGGAGAAGGTAATGGAGCACTAGTAGTATTGAATGGATTCCCATCTTTTCTGCACATTGAAAAGCAAGTTTAGCATCTCGGAATTATGACAAAAGAAAGATTCATAATTTCATATACTGATGCTGTAGTAAGATTCCTCAAAATTAAGCAGTATTCTTTCAAGAGATTAAATGGTTTACTTGAGAAGCAGCTTTGAGAAACTCTCATGATTGTGACTTTGAACATTCAGGGTTTGCTTTAAGTACAAAAATATGAGAAAGGCTTAACTGGTTCATACTTTATGTGTTTTGAGACGACAAAAAGACTTCCACACTTCCTTATTGAAAAGCAACTAAAGTATTACTTTAAGTATAAAAATATGAGAAAGGTACTGTTTACTTTTGCCATCTACTTATTCTTCAATACAACTGATTAATACATTGTCCTAAAATGAGCAATGATCCAGAAAAAATTAGTGCAATTAAGTCTGTCTCCAAGTAACACATTAATAAAAACATAAGAGAATGTAGCTACACCAAAATTATATATGGCTGCTCACTTGAAACTAGGAATTGCCAGCAACTTGTCGGGTATAGGTCCGTTGAACAAATTGTTTGCGACATTCCTGAGATAGAGAGAGAGAGAGAGAGAGAGAGAGAGAGAGATTAGGACATAATGCATAGTAAAATAAATAAAATTCACCCAGAATCCAAGGTTTTTAAGAACAAAGGCTTACAAATCGCGGAGGGGAAGATCTTGCAGAACATCAAGAGTCCCAGAAAGCTTATTATTCTGCAAACGGCTGTCATTTAAGATATTAGAACTATTTATAAAGATGAAGCCTGGGAAACTTGAGTTTCTAAACAAAGGTAGTATATAGCTCACAGGGTGGTCAGAGTTGACAAGTTCTCCATTGATGGTGGCAGTTGTCCACTGAAGTTGTTGCTGGATAAATCTCTGCAAGAAGATGTATGGTCAAATTGATTTGTATTTACTTGGAACTTATACCATCAAGAAAAATACTCGTGAAACTAAAGAAAGGTCATACAGATTAATCAATCCCGTGAGGTCTTGAAAGGAATCGGGTAGTTCTCCAGATAATTGGTTGTCATTAAGTGACCTGAAACACAATAAAATACAGGCTAATCTGGTTAATGAAGCACTTCAGAAGTGGTAAATAAAAAACGAGGGTGAAAAAAAAGATTACATAGCTGCCAGCCGACTGAGAGAGGATAAAGACTCTGGGATGCTTCCCGTAAGCTGGTTATCTGAAAGAAAACTGCCAAAGGTAAAGGCTATTATATTTTGCATATGTAAATGGGCAGAAAGAGTGGTCATGTTTTAGAGAGGACAAAAAAAGTAAGATCTTTGATTGGAACCTGCAATTTTGAAAGAAAATATAGAAGGAAAATGAGAAGGGAAACAACTTTTTCTTTGCTTTCCTCCTTCCTAAGAAAGTGAAATATGAAGTAGTTGTTGCGAATTGATACGGAGTCATAAAACAAAATCAAACACTCCAGTTTGTAAGCAAAACACAGATAGGGACTTAATCTTGCTTTCTGTCCTTTTACTTTAAAATATGGGTTCCAAACAAGAGTTGATGTAGCAAAATATGGATGTAAGTTTACGAAATGGTACCACATACAAGTTCTGCAAGGTTGGGGGGAGATTAGACGGAATGCTTCCCCCAATGTGGTTGTTGCTCAGGTCTCTGCCACAGACAACAATGTTAATATTCGAAACAAACGCAATAAAGGGTCACACATCATTTGAGACAACTAAATAATACTAATGGAAAGGACTGCAGGAACACCATTCCAAGTTCTTGAAAGGATGGCCACTTTGTCATCCAACTCTCAAATAACGACACGACTTCATGTATTTGGATGATTCTGCCAAACCAGCAAGGAATCCTATACTAATACAGATAACCCACGTAACTATGAGCCAAAATCTTTCGCCAAATAACTCGTTGTAAAAAATTAAACTCGTGAAAACAGATTTTGCCAAACACTGTCTGCTGCAAGTCAGAAGAGCCGATACCAACAAACATCATACACATGTGTGTGCGTGTGTGTGTGTGTGTGTGAGAGAGAGAGAGAGAGATGAACTTACATCACTATGATCGAAGAAAATGACCCTAAGTCATCACCCAGCTCTCCATTAATATTAGCAACATTAATTGTACTGTAAAGCAGGAAAATATAAGAGGGCCAAAAGTGAACTTCACAAATTTGTCTTAAAAATGTAGCAAGGGAAAAGGGTATCCTTACATGGAGTTTATATCTGTGTTGTTACAGCCGACTCCTTGCCACTTTTCACCACACGGGTCTCCACCACTAGCAACCCATCCAGGGAGAGCAGGTGATCCAAGTGCAACGTATAAGTTGTTAATTGCTGAAACTGAACATCGAAAAGAATGGCACCAGTAGGGAATCGTTAGCAAAGCCAGATAATGTAATAAATCTATTGCCAACCAAAGAAATAAGCAAAACAAGTATGAAATAAGTACATCTCTCTATTCGTGCAAAACCAAGAGTTCGTAAGAAGTAGCTAACGTTCTCAGGAAGCAAAACAAGAAAGGATGAAACACCAGCATGGAATATGAAATCAGAAAAAGATAGTATAATGTAAATACAAATTACTAGAAAGCTTAATTATTGTATGATAATCAAAAAAGGGTTAAATTTAAGGCCACTGGTGGTACATTGGAATTAAAAAATATGTCAACGCTATCAATAGTGTGAGTGAAATGAGCCCATATGTGCAAATAATATATTTTGAAACTTGTGATTCCATTGTTATGACTATTACCATATTTGTTGGACTTTCCATTCCTTTTGAATATAGAAGAACGTTAGTTCCAACCTATCCTAGAATGTAGGAAGCATGGGTGCTTCTGTAAAGTCGCGCACCCGGACCAAGTGCTTCTGGGTGCTTGGGTACTTTGCATGTGCTTTGTGGATAAGGCAGGGTTATTTGAAAGTTTTAGTTGAGAGGTCTTCAAAAATACAGCTACAATTTGACTAAAAGAACATGCATCTAGGTGAACATTTCTAACCTTTAGATACTCATCTCTCCACAACTACGAACAATGAAAGGAAGAGATGATATTGTTGATATAATAACTCTGTATCTGTGAATCTGTGTATGAATTTCTATTTGATTATAATTTGGAATACTGTTGTTGTTGTTTTTATACTAGTATAATGGTATCACAAATAACATAAATCACAAATATAAATAGAGTTGTCGCACCCTTGATTATTGGGAATTTGCCGCATCCGCACCCGTGCTTCTTAGCATAGAATCGATCCATCCCTCTTCTTGTGCTATAGAATTTTCATAGATGGGTACTTCTAACTAGGTTAACTTACAATATGAACCCTCTCTTGAAGGTATATATTCTATGTGAACTTAGTTTGTGTTTCAAATTTGTATGGCTACGAGGGAAGTGTGACTGGGAAAGTAGGCTTTCTCGGGTTAAGATGTGCTATTGGGACTTCAAAATAAGGAATGGAAGGCACATAAACCAGGAGGGAGAGAGAGTAGAAGATAATACATGGTGCATTGTATCGATAATTATGGTCTCATGTCATTTAAAGTTTCAATTCCACTCCTTATTCTTACTTCCTTGATTGCATTGCGTTTAACCCAACTTACAATAAGAAGAGCCTGCAACATTTTGATGAGCCCATGTACTGAAACATAGTTATTTATATTTGCAGTATATGGCATAAAGGTATCAATAGTATTATTGGGAAGATGGGAACTATGTAACGAGGACCAGCAAGCGAAGATGTGAATTCTTTCGGAACATTTCAATTTCCTACTACCCAAGAATCACCTACGATCATGTTATAGCCATACTAAACATAAGGTCAAGTTTTTTTAACAGCTTCTAATCAGCTTTGTGTCCCATTTAAGTTAATGCATCTCCATGATCCTAATCTGAAAACATATACAATATCATGTGATAAATTTGTGCATTGATCAGGAGTGCATGGTCGTACCCGTACCTCACTAAAGTTAACCGGAAATATTGGTCATTGGCATGAAAGAAAATTCTACCATAGCCGTTTGCATCGGAATTTAACCATGTAGAAGTAGAAATCTGATATATATATATATATATATATATATATATATATATATATTGGCAAATGCCATTCATATAGACTGATATTCTCAACACTCCATGGATGCCCAAACTTTGAAAGTGAATGAGAAGTCTACAGTGAGGTCAGAAATCAGAACTGGAAGATGGACTCGGAAGTTAGTACATTGAAAAAACACTGGAGGCTACTCCTAAAACATTACTCCATAGTCCATACACGGGCGGATGTACATGGTGAGTTGTGGGAGCTATAGCCCCCACTTCAACTTTCCGGTATTGAAATTTCACCCTTATTTTTTTTTTTATTTCCAGTTAAGTCCTCCAAAAATAGCACTATAGCCCCTACCCAACTTTAAAATATTAAACTCTACATATATTTTGTTTAACTTTTTTATTTTAGGCCCCAATGTAACAAATTCCTGGATCCGCCACTGACCCCCATATACGACTCCTCTACTTTGAAATGAAAAAGAAGCTTATACAACATACACTAAGCTACTCAAGTTAGTTGAGCTAAATTTCATGGAGAGGAAGCTGTAATATCTGTAAATTTATCATTTTCATCCCTAATATTCGGACCAGCAAAAGAGCACAAGCAAGCAAAAATCAGAAAAATGTAAGAGAGCATACTTACCATCAGTAGGAGTAGTTTGACCATTTGATGTTGTTGCCACAGAGATCAGAACAAAACCCAGAAACAACTCTACAAACATCTCCATTCTAGATCTCTCCCCAACCATCATTATCCACAAACAAATCTACACAACCTCCACAAGCCTAACTTCAACATCAATCACACACCCTCCCAAATCTGGAAATCAAATCAACAGTAGCCACAATGTCAGTGATCTCATCAAGCTCAAAATCTCACAGCAAACCCAAAACAAAACCCAAATCGAAAACAACATGATTTCACAATCTAACTGAAACCCATTACGTGGATTTACTTCAATTACAAAACCCATGATGCGAATTCGAATCTGGAGAGACAGTAATGAGCATCCACAAAAGGGTTCATGACCCAACACCGACCAAAAATGTCGAGCAATTTTTTGTTTTTTTTTTTAATTTTTTTTTTGGGCAAGCAATTATGAGATGAACAGTGAGATAAAGCTCTTGTACCTGGCTTTATGATGAAGCGAAAAGGCTTAGTAAGTTTCAGCAGAAGAGGGCTAATTAGCAAATGCCAGAGACGAAAGCTCCAAATCTGAGAGAGAGAACACTAAACCCACAAAGGAGAGATTGAAAGAAGTGTAGTAGAAGAGACTATAGAGTATGAAAAGGAACAATTTCTTCTCTTTCTCTTTGTCTTCAACAATGGCGAGTGGAGGTTCATAGCTATCTCTCTGCTTTTCTTTTACTTTCGTAGGAAGGTCGTATTTTTCCAGTTGTACGCCGCCACGCGCTGCGGTGGTGCGTGTCGGACACGGCTCTTTTTGCTGAATTATTGGTGGTGCTAGTGTCCGTTGTAGTATGATTAACTGATTAGTTAACGACAACTCACTGCAACAATTGGGAAAATTAATAAAAGGCTATAGAAAAATTGAACCCATCCCCATGGATGTAAATTGCAGATGTGCTCAGCCAATTATAGTGTCCAAATTTTGCAAAATTATAAAATTTGGAAGAGCTCGCACCCATGATTCTCACTTGTGACCGGAGCAGTCGAAATCCAATGTCAGATGTCGTTGACGTGACAGTAACAACAACACTGATACTATTTGTCAACTGACATGTTTGAACATTCTTATAATTTACAAAATATGAATCGAACTTTGTTTATTTAAGAACGAAACTTCTCATAATACTTTTGTACTTAGCTCTACATGTCTTACAAATAATTAGTAAATTGAAGTTGTTTATCTAGAGCAATAATTGGCATTCTTAGTGGCTGATTTCTTTTACGGTATGCTCCCGTCCCAATATTTTGATCTCATAATTCATTTTTAGTTGTCCAAAATATCTGTCTACTTTCTCTCAAAAAAATAATTAATATTCTCTCAAAATATATATATATATATCTATACTAATAATATATGCAAACACCCCACTTTGGTGAAACATTTGTTCTTCCCAAAGTACCCTCATCAGTAATTAGATCATGGAAGTTACAACTCACAACCCACTCCCCCGTGTTTTAATTATTTATTTATTTTATTAAGTTCACATACATTATCTAATATCAAATTATTTCTCTTACATTATTATTTCTACTTTCCACGCATCGCGTGGGCACCGATGCTAGTATATATATATATATGTCTACTTAATTTTGGTCGATCATACTATTATGATTTTTTAATTTGTGAAATCATGAAAAAAAATTAAAATAAATAAATAAATAAATAAATAAATAACATGATAAAAAGTCTGAGAAGTGATATGCTAAGAAATTAGGTTGAACTTTACCTTAGCCCCATAGTACTATTACTGGTATGCAAAACTGTTCTACAATTTGATTATGTATTTGAACTTTGAATCAGTCATAAGACTACAAGCTTCCAAGCAAGCGTTAGGTAATGCATGCTTGCGCAATATTTCTTACACTATGTTACGTCATTTGTTTCTTGGACTTTGAAGTTAAAATAATGTCGTTGTAGTAGAATTAAATATATTAATTAGATATTAATATTTAGCGGCGTAAAAATACCCAATAAATCGTCTAACATTATATGCATATCATCTAACATTATATGATTCTCTGATACAAGAGTCTGGTTGAACGTTACAATTACTTCTTCTTTCCTCTTTCTTTTTGTTAAAAGAGGTCACCCTTCATAGTGGAAGTTGGAACCTATTACTACTGCTAATATTAATTAGAGTGAGTGTTCTGCTGTATACCTCCAGGCTCCAAGCACATAGAAATAGAATAAGTCTTGGTCTGGTTTTAAATTCTCTATTGGAGAATTTTTGTTTTATATATTAATATTAATAAGTGTTTATTATTAAATTAGCATCATAGTTTGACTAATTAGTAAGACTGTTTAGGACACGTTTCTATTCTAGTATTCAGTGTGTCATCGAAAGATCATTTATACTTTTACTCGTTGGGAGATGATGAATCAAGAGATCATTTATACTTTTATTCATAGGGAGATGACGTTTACACTTACTTCCATATAAATATTTATACTTATATTCATAGGCATTTTTAGTTTTGCCCTCAATTGATTGTTGAGTAAGAATAATACTTATATTCCAATTCACTTTGGTGATAGTAGAAATTACCCATTCCTAAATTAGCCATCAGTACTAACTAAATAATTATATTTATCACAAGTGAAATATCTTACTCCCAGCTCTTCCTCCCCATTTGACTTTGGGAGTATTTTTGAATGACAAAATTTAACTAACAGCATGATACAAAAGTGTGTTAATTTTTTTCATAAGATTGCACATTTTTCTTAACACTATAATATTATAAAAAAAATTATAAATTTTCGTATCATATATCAACTAAATTAATAGTCAAACTGACTCCTAAAATTCAAATGTGGAGGAAGAGCCGACAGAGTACCACCTCCAAGCTTCGATGCTTATCTTTTGAAATGACAAAGCTGCTTTTGAAGAAAAGGTTTATACAAAATTCTCTTTACTTTTCTCTTTTGGACACACAAATTTGATATTTTTTATTTGTTAAGCATGAAATGGAAAGACAAAGAAGTAAAGTTTAGAGATAAGGAGGGAGAAAAAAGATGAGGGTTCTCTATTTGCTATTTCTTAATTTAGTTTATTTACTAGGGAATTTATGTGATTGGTACTTAGATAAAGCCAAATATATCAAAAGTGTCACTAAGTGTGAAAGATTAAGCGTATGAAAGATTAAGCGTATGAAAGATTAAGGAAGTGGGACTTTATTGCTTCCTTCCCTTTGAAAATTTTGCCATTCTCTAGTCCTGTATAAAGTGAATCAAAATCAATTTTCTTCGAACTTTCACTTGATATTCCAATTTGCATGAAGAAAAGAGAGATGACAAAAGACAAGTTTTCCCTCGTATAATAATTGGCATTTTGAACAAAAGTTCGAGGACTCTTCTTTCAGAAAGACCTACTAGATCAACTTTGGTACAACCATAAAAATGTAACATCTATTCCTGAAAAAAGTAGAGAAAAGAATGTCAGATCTAAGATTATTACGTAATTTTATTCACAATGTTTTTTTAGATAATTGTAGTGTTATAATTGTAGTGTTCAGGTCAGTTTACCCGCATGTCGACTAAATTCACGGAACTCTAACCCCGTCCTCAAAGGTTATTAGTTGTAAGGTTTGAACCTGAAAAGTCTCAAACCTCACCCACTAGGTCAACCCCTTAAAATATTCACACATGTTAATAATATAAGAATATTCGTTCCTAAAGAACATGTTACTCAATTCGGTTACTTTCATTGATGGTTTTCCCGCAGAGGATGGTTATTTTATATCATTGCTAAATACTTTTCTCAATCCAATAGTAAGGGCATTTAGGCTCTGCATGGTAGCAACCGAAAATCTAAAATTACATTTGAAGCCCAAACAAACCTTTGAGTAAAATTAACACCCTTGACTTTTGTCGGATTCGCGAGCTAGAGCATCTTGTGTGCAGGGTGGCAACATTCAAAGCTTCTCATTAAGCTGGTGCATTGCTCCATGTAGACCGATAGTTCTGAGAAAAGTTATATACTTGGGGGCTAGCTGCAACGACCCCCTTATCCGACTCGGACGAATCGGGGAGGACGAGGCTAAAAGTAATGGCGGAGAATCAAAAGCACAACATCCAACATATATATTACAAACTATTACACATTACAAACGTCATCGAGTCTGTCATACTATTCTATTATACATTATGCTAACGTCATTCATACTATTTTACAACGTGTGACGGAACCTCCTTAGTGAGTCTCGTACCCGGTCATGCCATAGTCCTCTTCATCTAAACCTGCGGGGGAAGGAAAACAAAGACCGCAGTTTTCTAAAATCAGCATAAAGTACTGAGTAAGCAACACCCAAGCTCGTAAAACGGAAGACGAGGCATGTTCACTTTTCATTTAATAACAAAGAGGAATAAATTTTAAAACAGTAAACTTGAAGAGTAAAGTAGGACTCAAATGAAATCTTCTCCTTCTTTTAATCTCCTTTCTCAACTTGTAAACGGGGAATACGATTCCCAATCTCTTCTTCTTTTCCTTTATAACTGTCCAAATCTCATAGAAAACTGTATTATTAACTTTGTTGACACGGGGAAGAATCTACTATTCTATCACTAGCTACCATGACCTTAACTACCGGCAGCCCCCAAAGACTTCTTGCGGCCAGAGGGGTGAGTACATGGAGACACCCGGCAGGTTGCGACCGGGTTAAAATAAACGGGTCGGGTAATCGAAGTCAACCACGACCAATCTAAATCACGGGCCGAGTGACTGAAGTCAACACGACAATAATGAGCTTCTCCCGTACAACTCTTTTCACTTTACGTTATTACGCATTATTATTTTTGTGTGTGACAGTACAAAATCAAAGCAACTTCTGTAAAATATAAAGTAGTCACAAATGAGACATATAAATCACAAAATACAATCTTGAGACAATTATTGAAAATCACATTACGACACGAAAAGGAAGCTGGGCACACTAGGCTTGGCATATTACTTACCTTGATCCTCAGCAATTTAGCACGTACAGTCTGCTAGAACGTCGTGTGGCCCTTGTCTACAAACTTGTCACCTACACGGTACATTTATTTATTTGATCACGAGTTTACGATACAAATATATAATTGGAAATTCTTACAACCCTATCAGGTTTTATTTGAAATCTCTTTAATTCTCCCCCTATATATGTATTTATATTTTTAATAATATTCTAAATTTTAATATTATATAGAAACACATAATTTAAGTCCATAAATTTTTAATAATTTTTAAATACTAATTTTATCAACACCTCTATTTTAAATAACCAATAAATTGTTTAATAACTACTATTATTAACTTAGTCATTTATTTATGAACTCATAAAATTAATTATGACTATTTATAATATTTTTAGTGATTAAATACAAGTTGGGAAAATTATTCTCTCTATTAATACAGTTAAACGGTCGTTATTATTTGAAAAAGTTGTTAATTTAACATTCTAAAATATTTCATATTTACCAACTAATTTAAAGTACACCAAAAAAATTAATAATTACAAGTTATGCTTTTGAGCTTGTTTATTTCAAAGAAAGTGAATTCTACTTAGTTAGTCCCAATTTTATCTATACTATTTAATTATTGAGCCTCTTTTTATTTTATTTTATTATTTATAATTGCCATTATTATTATTATTATTATTATTATTATTATTATTATTACTACTACTACTACTACTACTACTACTACTACTACTACTACTACTACTACTACTACTACTACTACTGTTACTATTATTATTTCTATTATTATAATTACTATGTTATTATTATTATTATTAATATTAGTATTATCATTATTCTTCTTATCATTATTGTTATTGCTATTCCTATTATTGTTATTACCATTTATTATAATTTCTACCATTATTATTATTACTATTATTATTTCTATTATTATTATAAATTATTATTATTATTATTATTATTATTATTATTATTATTATTATTATTATTATTATTATTATTTAGAATGATAGCTACAAAGTGTAGAAATTAAATTTAAACTTTAAAATCCTATTTTTATTTTATTTTTATGTCTTCAGATTGCTAAATAACAAACAGACCCCCAAGTTCTGATGAAAATACAGGAACACCCCCTTTCTTTCACTAATATACTTTCTGAAAATGACAACTACCTCCCCCTTAACATGAATTTTCAATTCGATCAACCTAAACGTGAATCTAAGCATCATGACATGATTTTGACAATCTAAATCGACTCAGGGTGAAGATTAGAGCGTACCGGTACCAAAAATCATGCGAAACGGTCAAGAATCGGTGCGGGTCGAGTTGTCGACAAGCGGTGTCGGAGGTGGATTCGACCGCAGCTTCTCCGGCGGATTCTGGGCGTGGATGGAGCTTCCACAATATTAGTCGGACCCCTAAGACTCTACTGGAAGGGAGAGAGAGTCATGGGTGGCTCTGTTTTGAGTCGCCCGAACTCTCGCCGGCGACTATGGAGGTTCGGCGGCGACGGTTGTTGCAGCGGCTACCTCTTCGTCTTTGCTTCTGCTTTTCTTATCCCTCTTTATTCGTCTGATCTCAGAGAGTTGGGAGGACCGAGATAGAGAGAGATAACGGAGGAAACGGGGTGGTGTGGCTTCGATGGGGGTTCCCGTCGGAAACAAAGGCGGTGGTGGTGGCGGTTTCATGGCTTGTTGTTGCTGCTGCCGTGCTCTGTTTTGGATGGAGAACAGAGTGAAACAGAGAGGAGAGAGATAGAGAGCTATAGGAAGGTGTGGGCGTTGGTGGTGCTCTCGGTGGGTCTCCTTGGTGGTAGCAGCGGCGGTGTGGTGGTGGCTGTGTGCTGCTGCTGCTGTTGTTGGTTCTCTGCTTCTGGGCAGAGGAGAAGGTGAGGCAAAGAGAGGAAGAGGGAGCAGTGGCTAGAGGGAGGGCGATGGAGGTGGTCACGGTGGGTTGGTGATGGCCGGAGATGGGGATGATGAAGACGATGGTGATGATGAAGACGATGATGGTGATGAACTGGTGATGATGAGGAGAGTGAGGTGCTTATATAGGAGAGCTAAAGTAGCGGTGATGGTGATAGAGGCGATGGTGTTGTCGGGCAAGTTTGTTGCCGAGAGAAAAATCAAGAGGTAGAGGCAAATTTGGAGATGAAGAAGAAGAAGAAAACAAATGAGGAAAAGACAAAATAGTATAAAAATCTGGTGAAACATTTCTAAAGAAACTATTGGGTGTGGTTGATCACATCAACTAGTTGGGTGATCGTGTGTGGCACAGCTACGAAGTTACGCGGTGGCTTTACCCGCGTTAACGATTTAAAGTTAATAAATTACTCGCGTAATTATTTACAAATACTAATTTAATATTTGTTAAAATTTAACAAAACTAATTATAAAATAATGTACACAACTTTATTTTATTTTTCCTTTACGACTAAATTTATATTTAACTTGTTAATTTTACGGTTCTATCCCTACGTATTTTATGGAGTATTACATTCTTCCCCCCTTAAAGACAGCTTCGTCCTCGAAGCTAAAATCAGACAAATAATTACGATACTGAGACAACTTGGCGACCAACTGATTTTCGCCGTAATCTTCCCCAAGTAAGAAATCTTTATCTTATAAATCTCTATTCGATGCTCACTATGCAAAGTGGAATTTCGCAACTTATTTTAGTTACTAGAAGTTAATGAAATGCTTGATATGACGATCTTGTTGTTCTAGACATGAAGCGGTTTTAGACAAAGGGTGACATCCTCTCCCCCTTAGAGAGTGACGTCCCCGGAACTCCTTATGAATATATCATCTAACAATACCCGAACACAAAGTAAGATATGACTTCTACTAGTCTTTTACTTCACAGTCCTACGAAACCTTTGAAAAAAATTGAATTATATAATTAACCTCTAGAAATAACTGGAGGAAAATCCGCATCCCATGGACCTAAATATCCATTTAGTGATGGTCTTTAATTTGCACATTTTCACTGATGAATCATACCAAGTATCTGAAACCCTTTCTAAATCATAATCACATAGACGAAGCCTAAATGCCCCAAATGATAAAACGATTATGGTGAAATCTTTCAAAGCCTTGATAAAAGACCTAAGCCACCTTTATTGCTCATTTTATATTAGTTGTAATTCCAGACGTAAATCAACAATGAAACCAGAATATATTCCCATCATGCATACACATAATTAGACGAGTTCCTTAACTTCAACGGTAAATCCATACTAACATTTATGCTCCTTTAGTAATAATTAAGTAACAAAACTCCAAGTAATAATGTCCCAAACAACTATTAACCTTTTAGCCACACAAAGCGCTCTATTCATCACAACAGAATATCGAAAACAATAGATAACAAACCTCATGATACTATGGATTGTAACCACCGATCATATAACTGAGTTGTCACTTCCAGAATTTCCTAGACTTCGTAATAATTTGTGATGACTAGACTCTCAAACAACTTATTTACATTCAATTTGAAGAACCCAGCATGGACTAAGTTTCAGTGAGGAGATCTCAAATGCAAGAAGGACTTTAAATAAAACTTATTTGAAAAAAAGGATATTGCAATAACATGTTAACAACAAGACTCCAAATAGAACCTATGTGAATAATATGTACCACCAGGAAATGAAACTTATATTACCGAGACATTAGATAATCCCCGAAAAGAGAACTCCCGGCAATATCGATAACTAAATCCTTAGGGTAGTTGCTCTAGTGACAATATAACTCCAAATGCGAACTCCAAACTGTGGCAACACCTTAAACCGGTCAAGTCTAAATCATCCAGAATTTAGTGGGTGAATCCTTCGACGTTCGGTCAAATTCCCAATGTCTCCTCAATTTCACCTTGTTACCAAGTTATTTTATCTTGACTATTGATCGCCTGATACCGAAATCTCACTCATATCCAGTTGATTCCTCCTAAATCGAACTTTCCTTCCTTGGCCGACAACGAACTATCTAAAACTTTTTCCTTAGATCTCATTGTTCGAGGTATATTGCGTGGAGAGATTAAATTTTTAGCTCTTACTTCTTACTTTACAGAGGGATTATTTTCGAATTAAATTTATTATCCTTGTCCAGTTATAGGGCTATAATCGACTTAGTGATTTACTAATATTATAATGGTGTGATTTGTCAGCTTTACTATTTCTAGATATATTGGTGCTTCTTCCCTTAATCTATTGTGCAGTATAAGTAAAGGGAACACGTAAAAGAAATATGTACATAGGCATGCAACGTAACACATAGTTCAAAATCACAGTCATTGCTAAAATATAATCAGGTATGATTTTTTCCAAATGAGATGTTCTGCCATGCATCTTTCCTTTCCCTTGAGAACTAACTTTGGCCCAGTCGGGCGATCAGAGTCTTGATTCTATCATGACTTTATGCCATATGCTCAGATTAATCTCGTCAATCAAGTCTGATAGGCTATCACAATATTATGATTTCAATATTATGTCAATGAACCATAAAGCATACATTCTCATGGTACCATACATCACATTACATATTGCCACCATGCTATGAGAAGTCAAATACTCAAACTGATAGAAGTATTTAATTTTATAATTGGTCATTTGTGCAGATCCGTTACTGAATTGACTACTCTCGGAGTTCTTAACTACTTCTTATGTTCGTATCTGGAGCTGAATTTCTTACGGTAGGTTCTTCTAGGAGTCCGGTATAGGCAAATTTAGGGTAGTACTTTAATAACTGTGTGTTGCACGAAGCGAGATTTAACGTCCTTTCGTTTCATCCAAGTGACAACATTCATACGTTTCCCCTTAGTATTTTTATCTAACCACGATCAACTATTTAAGCCCATCAGTCCTTATAGTCCCAATTTGACACTCCAGAGTTCAACCAAATGAATTAAAACACTCCTTGACATCATGTCTGCACCCCAAACAAAGTCTCCAACTTTAAAGTTAGAATACACCTCCAGTTTCCAACATTTAGCACAAACTCCAAATTTAATATATTTCAATAAAGCTCGTACCGCAAAACGTAAGCTAGACGACAGAACTCCCAATGACATACGCGAACACATCTAGGAACAAATTCGTAATTGAACATATATTCCAACTGTAAACAAAGACTTTGTAACAGTACTCCAAGTATTCCTCAATAGCTCAGATAGTTACCCAATATAAGAAGTTGCCAATATTTTGCATAACGGAATAGTGGCTCCCAAATAAGTGTAATGAATTAAGAAACTCTAAATATATAATTAATAGACTCCAAACAATACTTCCAAAATTTGGGGTTACCACTCCAGGAGAGTCTCCAGACCAGAAAATTCGAGATACTTATCATGCAAACTTTAGAGTAAACCCGACTAAATATGTCATTTGATACATCTAAGTCTTGTACACGAACAGCGGTGCTTCATAGTTTAAACATCAACCTTCTCAAATTAGTCTCACAACTCCAACAGTAACATATAAATGAACATACATCCCAACCTTCAAGCAGCACTATGGTAACACGACTCCAAGTAATAACTCAATTATTTAAATATTACAGCGCACAAATTGTTTACGTTAAACCAATCTAGCATAGTCCTCTGATTACAAATTATGAATAAGTAAACTCCAATCACCCATTAACACCTCAAGATCCTCTAATAACTAAGGCCGTAAAATTACAGTTGAAACAGGTTAAATTGCGGGTTGACCTCATTGATTCTCAGGTGAGGGTGGGTGGGATCTCCCTTGTCTACTTCCAAAATATACTATTTGATTTCCTGAAAAGACTCCCAAGATTAATTATTTCCTGACCCCCAATTCAAATTACAATCCCAATCAGTATCTAGAGTACGTCCAAATTTATTTACAAACCTTATACGTGAAACTACGATTCGCCAGTCAAGTATCTCAAATATTCTTATCACATTTCTACTCAGATTTCCCATGAAGTCTGACACGCTCCAACTGCAAGTGCACAGTTGTCGGTGCAGTAATAATCGGAAAAGTCCGGATTGTCGAACCCAAAGGACTTCGTGTAACTAACTATTAAGTTCGTTCTTTATGTGGGCAAAGCGCAGTTGTTTTGTGATTTCTAATCCTACTAAATATTAAAATAACAATTATCTCAAATAATTCAAAGAATTATTTCAAGATTAACGAGCACGAGTTGATATTGTTGTTTATCAAATGTAATTAAATTCAGGATATCTCTACGGATCACTAGGGATGTCACACTACGTTGGGTTTATGTTTTGCTAACACGATGATTTCTTTTTCTAGTTAAACGAGCAATTGTATATTGAAGATGTCTCAACCAATATCTATGCCTACACTATCGTAACTGATTCCTCTAGCTTACTCAAGTTCAAGCATGCATTACGATACTAATTTCTACTCTTGTTCTTAGCTAACTAGCAAGATTCCTCAACCCTAGATACGGCTAGTGTGTATTTCAATTTTCCGGGCAACAAACGTAGATTCCTCTATCGTTCATAACCTAGCACAATCCTATTAATACGTCTATCAATAGAAAAGATGAATTAAAAACATGAAATACACATAACTAGATAAGAAATCATCAATTAAGCTCAAAAGCATGAGAGTAAATCCATAAACCACAAGTTGTAATGATCAAACCCTAGTTTCCTACGAGATATCCCAAAATAAGGGTTTAGCTACTCATCATCATGTTCATAATACAAAGTTTCATGATCAAGTATCAAAATCTAGAGAAGAAAAGAAGAAGAGAAGCCAAACGGATGATCCAAGCTCTCGACCTAGCTCCCAAGCACTCCAAGCACGACTTCCAAGGTGTGTTCTGATGTTGAATCTCGTTCCCCAATGTTTCCTTAGTCTTTTGTGGCTTCAAACTCCCAAAACTATGCCAAAATAGCGAAAACAGCCCAAAAATTCGATCCTGGCCGCCAGAGGTAATCGTACGATTACCTTGAAGTAATCGTACGATTACTTTCCTCATAGGTAATCGTACGTTCACCTTCAAGTAATCGTACGATTACTTCTGGATGAAGGTAATCGTACGATTACCTTGAGGTAAGTGTACGATTACTTTTCATCCTCTTCCATTCAATCTTCAACTTCTTGCTCTTTTTTCCTTTCGTCTTCACTTCCCGAGCATCCCTTTGAGCCTCCAACTTTTCCGAAGTTCACTTTTGCTCCAACGCCACGTCCCGAGCTCCCGGTTCCTGAAAACCACAACACGAAAAACATACCGGAAGATCAAACGTGATAAAATATATCAAAAATCAATGCAAAAAGTGCCCGGACTCATCATTAACGTGCAAAGACTCAACATGCTCACATTTAGCAAGAAATGATCCAAAATCTATCAAAACGCATCGGAATACACGCAAAACGGTAAGAAAACATATAAGAATATAACTCCAAATATGGAGTTATCAAATATCCCCACACTTACCCGTTGCGCGTCCCGAGCAACAATTCAAGTCTCAAACTATCTCAAATCATCCGAACCTCCCTCCTCTCATCTCACCTCTTGAGTCAACCGTTCCAACCAAGACCATTGCATACTTTTCAACTTACCAATTGCATACTAACCTCAATTAGCCGACTCAACACACGACGACTCAATACAAGACTCAACGATGCAACAATATGATGCAATGCAAATATATGACTCGATCCTACACAACACATATATACACAAAACGTCTTTTTAGGCGAGATCGGGCAATCTCAATTAGCTCAAATCGGTTCTCATGGAGTGATGAAGAATCTAGGAACGAGGTATGAATTGCAACTAAAATTGACAACAAGAATTTCCCTTAGTTAGTATAGAAAGCCTAGCTTTACTACGTGTAAGAACAACCTACCTCTTCGCGTGTGCCGATAAATAAGAGGCTACGCTAGGCTAAGCCACATTCACGGTCCGAGCTCCTATTCCGCTAACGGGTTAAAATGTAGAGGCTTAGGGACAAAAGGATAATCATGTAGTAACAAGTCCTAAGCGTCACATTCTCACTTTAAAACCCACATCTCACACACCCTCACCACGATGATAGGAACCGCAACCCGAAACTCACCATCTCCGGCCCTCGATCCCCTCAAACCCCGGTACAATAACGATCTCCGTGGCCACCGTCGTGAAACATGCATAAAATGAACATCGCCGTCAATGAAATAGTTGCTTCCACCACTCGGTCTTCATTAAGCTCAAACTTTATTCCTTTATTTCATCTCTCCTTTTTTTCTCTCTTTTCTTTTTTTTTTTTTTTTTTTTTCATTTTCATTTTTTTTTTTTTTTTTTTTTTTTCTTTTTTTTTTTTTTTTTTTTTTTTCAAATCTCTCAATATCCCAAAACACAATGTCACAACGTATATCTCGAGTGGTCTTCCAAGTGCTAAACCATACAAAACGTTAAGGGGAGGAAGTAAACAATCCAATGAATATGTATCACACGTAAAATCCATCTCCCCCTAACTCAATGAAATACACGGTGCCACCAAACAAAGCCGCAAACAAATCCAAGTACAAGTATGGGGATGGAGTCGTCACAAGCTCAATCTCTATGTCCGTAGTCAAAAGTCGACATCCCCACACTAGAATATATCCATGTCCCCTCTCAAGTAATCAAAGCAATATAGGTCTCGTGCTTAATCCAACCGATCCTCCTACACCAAGATGATGAAAAGAAACGATCCCTAGCACGATCCACCAATTAAATCACCCAACCCAATTTGTGCGTATTAGATGCCACGCACTCACGGCTCTCCACAACTGTGTCCATGGTGTAATGACATGGAACACCGCCACACCGAAGTGCGCAAGCCTACTCTCACTCACCCTCGCATTCCCCTCGATAATCAGAAATGAAGCATATGCGATACGTAAGACTCACACAAATATATCGTGAAGCACTCCCTCATCGAACCCCCTCAACTACAAACACCCTCGTGACGCACTAAAGCGGTGTTTCTAACCAATCGATGATGAAGGCCAAGAATCGTCACCCTAAGTCCAGAGGTTATCAAAGAATCCAAGGTTCGAAACAGGGTTCACTAGTGGTCCTACAAGGTAAGTTCTATAAGCAGTGAGTGCTCTAATACACACCTCGCACAGCTGTTTCGTGTGCCACTACGAGGCGGGTTGGCGACTACCTAAGACGTACACATGAATGTTCGGCTTGTTTAGCTCACACCTAGCTCAACTCTTGTACGAAAACAAGGCACACACTTTAGATTTTGAAAATCATTTAAGTGTCGTAAAATAGGCAGGTATTCCCGTAAAGGAAGTCTCTCTATACGTACTAAGGGGAACTCAAATTGTCATTCTCGGTCACACGTCATACCCTATGCCTAAAGTTCTCACACTCCTCGATTTTCCAAATTCAAGCTTCTTTTGATTGCCCTTTCTCAATTTTTAATTTGTTTTCAATTTTTTTTTTTTTTTTTTTTTTTTTTAGATTTTTTTTTTGTTTTTTTTTTTTTTTTTTTTATAATATTCCCTACTCTATATGCATGGGCCGACTCGAAAGAAGACTCGAAACTGACTCGATTTGGGTAGGTGGACTCAATTAAATAAAACGTGCACTAAACATACACTCCTCACAATACGACACAAACGACACGGACACAATATATATAAACACGACACGGACTACAAAACTGACACAAACAACCTAAACAACCTATATGTAACTGGTGAATGCAGACAGACACGGACTTGGCTAATGAAAGGCTGAGAAACCCCCCCACACTTGAACGCGTCGTTGTCCTCAACGAATGCATAGGCAAGCGAAAAGACTCAGCATTCAAATGCAGGGAGTGGTAAGTCTACTCGGACGAATCCTCGTCGTCCTGGTCCTGGTCTCCGGAGTAAGCATCCGAATGGTACTCGTAGGCACCAGGGTAGGACTCTTGGCCACTAGGCCACTGATCTCTCGGTAGTCCCACATGAGTGGACAACGCCTCTAACCACTGGTCCTGACGGTGCTGATGCAAACTCACCTGTCGTAGGCCCTGACCGAGGTTACGCAAGCTACTGCGATGATGCTCAAACTGCCGAGCACTCATGTCAGCCACATAATCACGGGACCGACCATTTGAGTTAAGGGTCATAGTCCTAGTCAGTCGCAACTCGGACATCAAATCCGCTAAGGTCACACTCGGCTGGCCAGGGTCAACGACAGGGGGTGGTACAGGCGGAGGTGGAACGGGAGTAGGAGCTGGAGGAGTAGGAGCTGGAGGAGTAGGAGCCGCTCGCGAGGAAGAGGCTCTTTTCTTAGCCTTTCCTGTAGGAGGTCTAGAACTAGCTCCTGCCTCCATCACCACTACATCCTTGAACGGGTCAGGGATTTTGTCAAACATTCTCGGAGCCTTGGGTGTGATGTCTAGCTCTCCATCAGGTACGACAGCCCCGCACTTCTTAGCTAAGTGCAAAAGTAAGAAACTATGGCCCACAGATTTCCTATTTTTCTCTTCAAATCTCTCATGCAAATACAGGAAAATCCGCCTAGGGATGTCTATCCGATGCCCCCTCGATAGACACAGAGCCATGACACACACCTCAAAATCAACGTAATTGGGAGCCGAAACTCCCAACACCCATGACGCCAACAGCTCAATCAGCCACCGTGGCTTAGGTAGCAAGTATCCGACTGGGAGCTTCCAATGCCTGATATTGGTTTTAGACCTGTCCCAGTCGGCCCCTGGCACCCCCGCAAAACAAAATGCTGACACCTCATTAATGAGAGTCTGCTGGTCTTTCTGCAGATAAACCCTAAACTGACAGGGTGCCGTCAACGGGGGCCACTTAAGCGCGGCGGCGATGTTCTCAGAGGACAAAACAAGCCAGTTCCGACGACAATAAATGACACGAGGGTCATTGAGCCTAGCCGTCTCACCCTCATCAGTGTATCTCGCATTTGCATAAATTTCACGAGTCAACACAGAACTGGCTTTCTCTTTCACTAATTCCATCCACCCCGCAAAATTTTCAGCCTCCGCGACCTTTTGTAGGTCTTCGGGCAACCCCTCTAGTGGAAACAGTTTCTCAACCTGAACCCCTCTATTAATCCTAGGGTTTGACGTGTAATACCCTTGGGCACTTGCCGAAATAAACCTAAAGTCGCAATAAACCCCGCCCCTATCAATTGCCAACTTGTTGTCGTCCGGTGCATGACCACGACCCTTTCGAATTGGGGGCAAAGAGGATGGAACGGGTGTAGTGAATACCCTAAGTTCAGGGGATAACGGGATGACCAATTGGGCACCCGAGTTACCCCCCTTTTGAACAGTCTCCGTGTCAGAATCGTTCCCCCCACTTCCCCCAGGTAATGTGTAGTCTGGGTCGTTGTCACGACTCGTTCTCGCACGTTTACTCATTTTAATCAAGTAGAACAAGATAACACAAGTAATGTAACAAAAACAAGAACGTGCACAGTGACAAGTTGTGTACAGTTATATGGCAATCAAACACGTAGCACACAATCCTAGGACTTTAATCAATCGCCCCCAAACACGCTTCTAAGCGCAACAAAAAGTAAATCGGGCTTTTACTCAATTGTGCCTAGACTCGAATATGGAAATTGGGCAAGAGATTAGGACGTACCTACGTGCCCGGAGCAAGTCTTACGGGCACGAATTTGCAGAATTTCGACCACCCGGGCTGATTGAGGGTCGCCGAAATTTTTGTTCCGAATTCTTCAATTGATTTGTGCTTTTTGCTCCTTGCGGTGTCCCCGTCGAAACCCTCGAATATCTTCTTCAAATTCGACCTCAATCCCCTCCAATTGCAGATTCACTCTCAAACCCTAGCTTGCCCTCCTTCTTCGATTTCACCACCAATCTCCTTCTAGCTCCAGAGTGGTGGTCGCGGTGGTGATAGCTCTGTGATGGTAATGGTGGTGGTCGTGGCGGAGAGAGAGATAGTTGGCGGAGGCGATGGCGGTTCGCGACGGTGAGGGAGGGCGCTGCTGTGAGAGGGAGAGAAGGGGGGTCTGTGTTTGAGAGATTGTGGGAGAGAGTACTGCGGCGGAGAGATGGCGGTGGTGGCGTTGTGAGCGGTGGACGTGGTGGTGATTGTGGTTGTGAGCTCGTGGTTGCAGAGGGAAGAGAAGGTCGACGGGGTGAAGCTTGGAGATAATAATAGAAAAAGAAAAAAAAACTTTTGTTTTAACCCCATTACATGCCCGTTCGAAAGTAATCGTACGATTACTTTTATGTAATCGTACGATTACATGAAAGTAATCGTGCGATTACTTTGGCTACGAATGGGCAGTGGTTTTCATGAAAATTCACTTCAAAAAATTTTTCTAAGTAAGAAGTAATCGTACGATTACTTCTTAGTGATCGTACGATTACTTTTAAAGTAACCGTACGATTACTTTTAAGTAATCGTGCGATTACTTTCTAGTAACCGTACGACTACTTTAAGGTAATCGTACGATTACTTTAAAGTAATCGTGCGATTACTCTTGGTACGAATGGGCAGTGAGTTTTCTCCAAACTTCCACCCCAAAAATTTTTCTAAGGCAAAAGTAAACGTACGATTACCCTTAGGTAATCGTACGATTACTTTTATGCAGGAGAAAAATTTTTAATCGCCAAAATATAACCTTTACCTCGTATTTTGATCCCGAACTCCGATGAATGTGATTTTTGCACCTTTGGATCCCTTTTCCGACGTATGTCTTGCTCATAAAAATAACGTCCCGTTTCCGGATCGTTTTCCCGTCTTTTCTCAATTATCGCTTAATTACGCGAAAAATATCCAAATTGTGCCTAATTTGCCGCTTTCTTCAAAATTTTGCCATCACCTTCATCAAGACGGGGAGTGCGGGATCTCTTCTCATGTAGAAAAATTCCCAAAGTCCGGGGAATCTTTCATTCTTCGATTTCGCGCTTCCAAAGGCTCGTTTTGCATTTCCGGATGCTTTTGGACGCCGTTTAGCATCCTTTTTCGTCGTTTTTGCTCGTTTCTTTGGTTTGTCATGGATCTCCTCGACCTCGAGACTCCATTTATGGTATAAAAGATTCCCAAAGTCCGGGGAACCTTTCATTCTTCAATTTGCTCATTCCAAAGACTCGTTTGGCAATTCCGGATGCTTTTTGGCTCCCTTTTCCTCTTCGCAACATCCTTTTTGGCATAACTTCTTCGTCCGGACTCCGATATACGCGATCCACCTATCCACAGAAAGCTCTCGAACACCCCCACACTATGGCACTGTTCAAATCAGCTCAAAATCCTGTCTTCAAAAATTTACCTCGTAATCCGTGCCATTGTGTCAGCTTTCTCATTCTCTTTATGTCTTCTTCGCGTATATCAAGAAGGGGAGTCCGGAAACTTGATCTTCCCCAGGTGCGTGTGTTGAGTACGTGTAGGAATGGCGTCAATCATCCATTTCTTCATTCCGGGTCCCGATACGCGTTTTGGCTTGCTTCTTCTCGTTTTTCGTGCAATTCTTCACTCGCGTATCAAGAAGGGGGATCCGGAATAGGCCTTCCACCTAGAATTCCTGCACATACTCATTGAAAATATTAAATCCACTCTCTCGCACCTCTCAAATAGTTAGAACAAAATCAAATAACAAAACAGTATTGAAATCTACACTATGCAGTAAATAGGTTGGGTTGCCTCCCAACAAGCGCTTTGTAATTTAAGGTCGACGGCCCGACCAAGTTACCTCAAATGAGCTCAGATATCGGGAATTGGTTTGAGGCTCTCGATAACCCCAATGAAATTCCCGTCCACGTACGGTTTTGCTCGCTGTCCATTTACCTTGAACCTGTTCCCATTCTCAGCTTCTACCTCGAGCGATCCCCATGGGTAAACCTCTGTAATTGTAAATGGACCACTCCACCTTGATTTCAGCTTGCCCGGAAACAGTTTCAGTCGGGCGTTGAATATCAGTACCTTCTGGCCTACTCTGAAATCTCGCGGAATGATATGCTTGTCATGCCATTGCTTGGTCCTCTCTTTGTATATCTTGGCACTCTGATATGCCATCAACCTGTGTTCTTCTAACTCAAGCAACGCCTGCTTTCTTTGCTCACCAGAGAGCTTAGCATCCAGGTTCAGTTTCTTGAGCGCCCAAAACGCTTTGTGCTCAAGTTCTACCGGCAAATGACATGATTTCCCGAAAACTAGTTGGTAGGGAGACATGCCAAGGGGAGTCTTGTATGCAGTCCGATATGCCCATAAACTATCGTCCAAGTGTAGAGCCCAGTCTTTGCGCCCTGGATTGACAGTTTTTTCTAGAATCCCCTTTATCTCACGGTTAGACACTTCAGCTTGTCCATTGGATTGCGGATGGTAGGCCAATGAGATTTTGTGTGTCTTTACCCCGTACTTGCTCAAGGTATTGGCAAAAACCTTGTTCACAAAGTGTGATCCCTCATCGCTAATAATGGCTCTAGGCGTTCCAAACCTTGTGAATATATTCTTGCGTAAGAATCTCTCGACTGTAGCACTATCATTCTTTGGACAAGCCAGAGCCTCCACCCATTTGGTGACATAATCAACCGCCAACAGAATATACAGATTACCAAGCGACGATGGGAATGGCCCCATAAAATCAATCCCCCACACATCGAATGGTTCTACTTCTAACACGAAATTTTGAGGCATTTCATTTCGGTTAGAGATATTACCTGTTCTTTGGCATCGGTCACACTGCTGCACAAATAGATGGGCGTCTTTATGCAAGGTTGGCCAATAGAAACCACTCTGAAGTACCTTCGCAACTGTGCGTGATTTGCCGAAATGTCCCCCACAGTTCAACTCGTGGCAGTGTCTAAGGATCTCCAACGTGTCCGGTTCCGCAACACATCTCCGCAATACATTGTCCGCCCCCAACTTGAACAGATAAGGATCATCCCAGAAATACTGTCGCGCGTCTGCAAAGAACTTCTTCCTCTGGTGATAATTCAGGTCCTTGGGCACAATGTTGAGTGCCTTGAAATTTGCCAAGTCAGCAAACCAAGGCACAGCTGCAACCACAACCATGAGCTGCTCATCTGGAAAATCCTCTCGAATCGGCAAATCTTCCTGCTTATCGTTCTCCAGTCTTGACAAATGGTCTGCAACCACATTCTCTACCCCTTTTTTATCTTTGATTACCACATCGAACTCTTGCATCAATAACACCCACCGGATCAATCTTGGCTTGGCGTCCTTCTTGGTGAGAAGGTACTTGAGGGCTGAATGGTCCGTGAAGATCGTCACCTGAGAACCCACAAGATATGGACGAAACTTGTCCAACGCAAATATGATTGCCAACATCTCTTTCTCCGTGGTAGCATAATTAACCTGTGCATCATTAAGAGTACGACTGGCATAATAAATGACGTGAGCTACCTTATCTTTCCGCTGGCCTAGAACTGCTCCCACCGCATAGTCACTAGCATCACACATGAGCTCAAACGGTAGGGACCAGTCTGGTGTGGTGATGATAGGCGCGCTAATCAGCTTTTCCTTGAGCAAATCAAAAGCTGACTTGCACTCCGCATTAAAATCAAAAACCGCGTCCTTCTCAAGCAATCCACACAAAGGTTTTGTGATCTTCGAGAAATCTTTAATGAAGCGCCGATAGAACCCTGCATGTCCCAAGAAACTCCTTACCCCTTTAACAGAGGTAGGGTAAGGAAGCTTCTCAATAACCTCAATCTTGGCTCTATCCACCTCTAATCCTTTGCTGGAGATCTTGTGGCCCAAAACAATACCTTCGGTAACCATGAAGTGACACTTCTCCCAGTTGAGCACTAGGTTGGTGTCAATGCATCTATCCAGAACCCGGGCCAACTGTTGTAGGCAGTCTTCGAATCCATCACCATAGAGCGAGAAGTCATCCATGAACACTTCAAAGTTCTGCTCCATCATATCAGAGAAGATCGACATCATACACCTCTGAAACGTAGCAGGTGCGTTGCATAACCCGAAAGGCATGCGTCTAAAAGCGAAAGTCCCATAAGGACAAGTGAATGTCGTCTTCTCCTGGTCAGCTGGCTCAATTGCTATCTGGTTGTACCCGGAGTACCCATCCAAAAAGCAGTAATGAGAGTGATGTGCCAGCCTATCAAGCATCTGATCAACGAATGGAAGGGGAAAATGATCCTTCAAAGTGGCATCATTGAGCTTGCGGTAATCCATGCAAACTCTCCACCCAGTAACAGTACGCGTAGCAATTTGATCACCTTTTTCCCCTTCCACCACAGTTATACCACCCTTCTTAGGGACACATTGCACCGGGCTAGTCCATGTGCTGTCGGAAATCGGATAAATGATGCCCGCCTCCAACCATTTAAGCACTTCTTTCTTCACCACCTCCTGCATGTGAGGATTGAGGCGGCGCTGAAACTGAACTACCGGCTTCTTGTCTTCCATGAGCCGAATCTTGTGCTGGCAAACTGTGGGGCTGATCCCCTTGATATCCGCTATGGTCCATCCCATAGCTGCCTTTCTCTCCTGTAGCACCTTGAGAAGCTGCTCCTCCTGTTCCCTGTCCAAACATGCAGACACAATCACAGGTAAAGACTCATTAGATCCCAAGTATAGATATTTCAAATGTACAGGTAAAGGCTTTAATTCTAAAATAGGAGCAGTAATAAGAGAAGGAGTAAGAATCTTCCTGCTTCCCTCATTAAAGAGGGGTAGGGGCTGACGCCAATGAACATCAAATGCTTGCTCTTTCTCGCTGGAATCAAGTAGAACAAGCTCCTCATATAGCTGCTCCAATAAAATATCATCCTGGTCGTCCGGCGTGTAAGCCTCCACCCCGAAGCACTGCTCACTTACCGCATATGCGGGAAACTTCATAGCCTCAAATACATTGAAGGCCACCTTCTCATCGTTGATCTGCATAGTCAGCTCCCCATTGGCCACATCAATGATAGTCCTCCCAGTAGCTAGGAATGGGCGACCCAAAATAAGAGGAACATCATCGTCAGCCTCCATGTCTAAGATCACAAAATCCGCTGGGAAGATGAGTCCTTCAACTCTCACTAATACGTCCTCCAAAACACCTCTGGGGTGTTTTATAGTGCGATCAGCCATCTGCAAACACATCCTGGTAGGCTTAGGATCTCCCACACCAAGTTGCTCAAACACCGAGGTGGGCATCAAATTAATACTTGCACCCAGATCACATAATGCTCTTCCATGAAACGCATCTCCCAAAGTGACAGGAATGATAAAACCGCCCGGATCTTTCATCTTCTTTGGTAGCGCCTTTTGCACAACCGCGCTACACTCCTCATTCAGAGTCACGGTTTCAAAGTCATCCATGCGCCTCCTATTAGAAAGGAGGTCCTTGAGAAACTTGGCGTATTTCGGCATTTGTGAAATGGCCTCCGCAAAAGGTATGTTAATGTGCAATTTCTTGAAGATATCCACAAACTTCTTGAAATGCTTGGCATCTTCTTGGCTTTTCAATCTCTGCGGGTATGGCACTCGCACACTGTATTCCTCCCTTGGCTTCTGTTTTTCATCCGACTTCCTCACCGTGTCCTTTGATTGGGGAATCACGGTAGGCACGGGAATCTCTTCATCTAAGGCTTTTTCAGTGGCCTTGGTCGCCTCAGCTCGCGCATGGGTAGGATATGGGGGATCCTGGGTAGTGGTCCCACTGCGAGTAGTAATAGCCTTCAATTGCTCGGTTGGAGTAATAGTGTTAGACGGGAGTATACCTGGCGGAAGTCGAGGATTCTGATTAGCTATTTGGCCAATTTGTGTCTCATGATTCTTTAAAGAGGCTTCCATTGCAACAATTTTGCTCTCAATCTTATCGTTGCTAGCTAACAGTTTCCTCAACATAGCATTTGTATCCTGTTCTTCTGAGAGTGGGGCTGGGGCCTGTTGTTGTGGAGCCTGTCTCTGAGCTTGGTATGGAACATTTGGCCTATGACCTGGCGCATATAACCCACTATTCGGATTGGCATAGCTGAAGTTGGGGTGATTGCGATTGTTGGGGTGATATGTGTTTGGCCATTGCTGCTGTCTTTGTTGACCCATGTAGTTCACGTCTTCAATGCCATCCCCATATCCCTGATTTGCATCTGCTACCATCTCTCCCACTGACTTCACCTGTGCCGATGGATTCAATTGACTGAAAGCCGATGTCATAACTGCCATCTGATGTTCAAATTTCTGTTCCACCATAGACTCTATCTTACTAACCAATGCCCCATCTGATTTCGTGTTTCTACGAGTCTCAGATCTCGTGGATTCACGTTTTGCTACATTATCAAGCAGATCACGACATCTCTGTAGTCCCATTCCCATAAAATTTCCTTGAGCCATCATGTCTAGCTCACTAGCAGTTTCTCTGTCCAAGGCATTATAAAAGTAATGGAGAAGTTTATACCATGGCTCCCCATGAGTAGGGCATCTGCGAAGGAGTTGGTTGAACTTTCTCCACGTGTCACCCAGAGAATCATCTTCCTGCTGTTTAAATGTAGTTATGTCTGCCATCCGTTGAGCAACCTTGGATGGTGGAAGATACTTCCTGAGAAACTCTCTGCTACAATCTGCCCATGTAACTATGCTGCCTGCTGGAAGTTCCATAAGCCATGTCTTTGCCTTTCCCGATAAAGAGAAGGGGAAAAGCATGAGCTTTATAGTCTCGATTGGCACTCTCTGGTCATACATGGTAGAAGTAATCTGCTCGAAGTTGAGCAAGTGCTGATGTGGATCATCACTCGGGGCTCCCGTGAATAAGCACTCATCCCTAACCATATTAATCAACGGTTGGCGAATCTCGAAATGCGCGGCATTAATCTGCGGCCTGACAATGGTAGGCTGATATCCATCCGGTGTAGTTCTGAAGTAGTCCACCAAAGGACGGTCATCCTCCTCAGCATTGTTGACTTGCTCTACTACGTTCCGGCCGTTATTGTTCCGATTATTACCCCCATTGTTCCCATTGCCACCGTTGTTTCCACCATTAACTCCTCCATTGTTCCCATTAACTATTTCTGCACCAGGGAGTTGTTGTGGATTCTGGGGATTCATGCGATCAATCATGGCTTGCATCGCAGCCATTTGAGCCCTAAGCTCCTCAGTTTCCCTTGCTCGATTTGCTGCATCCTCCACAGCTGCAGCTCTAGCTGCTTCCGCATCTTCGAGGCCCTTGCGGAACCTCTCAAGCTCAGCTCTAGTTTGCTCGTCCATTTGAACTGAATTTGCTTTCCTCTTGTCTCTATTCTGTGCTCGCAATAAGGATTCCGGGTCTTCAAGTGTTGGATGCAAAGGCTCGTCTCTAGAACGTGACATGCACCAAATAAATCAGACCTGAAACACGAATTACACACACAAAACAGGTGAGTAACAAATATAAACTGAAAAGTAAATCCCTAAAGAGAAAACTAATAGCTAATTCAACCGAAGTCCCCGGCAACGGCGCCAAAAACTTGACACGCTCCAACTGCAAGTGCACAGTTGTCGGTGCAGTAATAATCGGAAAAGTCCGGATTGTCGAACCCAAAGGACTTCGTGTAACTAACTATTAAGTTCGTTCTTTATGTGGGCAAAGCGCAGTTGTTTTGTGATTTCTAATCCTACTAAATATTAAAATAACAATTATCTCAAATAATTCAAAGAATTATTTCAAGATTAACGAGCACGAGTTGATATTGTTGTTTATCAAATGTAATTAAATTCAGGATATCTCTACGGATCACTAGGGATGTCACACTACGTTGGGTTTATGTTTTGCTAACACGATGATTTCTTTTTCTAGTTAAACGAGCAATTGTATATTGAAGATGTCTCAACCAATATCTATGCCTACACTATCGTAACTGATTCCTCTAGCTTACTCAAGTTCAAGCATGCATTACGATACTAATTTCTACTCTTGTTCTTAGCTAACTAGCAAGATTCCTCAACCCTAGATACGGCTAGTGTGTATTTCAATTTTCCGGGCAACAAACGTAGATTCCTCTATCGTTCATAACCTAGCACAATCCTATTAATACGTCTATCAATAGAAAAGATGAATTAAAAACATGAAATACACATAACTAGATAAGAAATCATCAATTAAGCTCAAAAGCATGAGAGTAAATCCATAAACCACAAGTTGTAATGATCAAACCCTAGTTTCCTACGAGATATCCCAAAATAAGGGTTTAGCTACTCATCATCATGTTCATAATACAAAGTTTCATGATCAAGTATCAAAATCTAGAGAAGAAAAGAAGAAGAGAAGCCAAACGGATGATCCAAGCTCTCGACCTAGCTCCCAAGCACTCCAAGCACGACTTCCAAGGTGTGTTCTGATGTTGAATCTCGTTCCCCAATGTTTCCTTAGTCTTTTGTGGCTTCAAACTCCCAAAACTATGCCAAAATAGCGAAAACAGCCCAAAAATTCGATCCTGGCCGCCAGAGGTAATCGTACGATTACCTTGAAGTAATCGTACGATTACTTTCCTCATAGGTAATCGTACGTTCACCTTCAAGTAATCGTACGATTACTTCTGGATGAAGGTAATCGTACGATTACCTTGAGGTAAGTGTACGATTACTTTTCATCCTCTTCCATTCAATCTTCAACTTCTTGCTCTTTTTTCCTTTCGTCTTCACTTCCCGAGCATCCCTTTGAGCCTCCAACTTTTCCGAAGTTCACTTTTGCTCCAACGCCACGTCCCGAGCTCCCGGTTCCTGAAAACCACAACACGAAAAACATACCGGAAGATCAAACGTGATAAAATATATCAAAAATCAATGCAAAAAGTGCCCGGACTCATCATTAACGTGCAAAGACTCAACATGCTCACATTTAGCAAGAAATGATCCAAAATCTATCAAAACGCATCGGAATACACGCAAAACGGTAAGAAAACATATAAGAATATAACTCCAAATATGGAGTTATCAAAGTCACATACTCTTCCAGCATCACTATCGAACGAAGATTTGCCCCAAGTGGTTATTGTCCTAGGCAGTTGTAGATACTGCTTTATGACATGGCAGATCTAGGCCACGTGGCAACCATCCAGCACACCATATTGTGCTCCACACACACAGGATCACCAGCCGAGCTGATCCATGTGGGGGCTGCGAGACAGAGCCCTCGCATACCACTGCACGGGACTTGTAGGGACTTTGTGGTCTGGAGGCTAGAGTAAGCCCTGTCGCGTGCGAGCCAAGCCCGCGCGCGACCTTTAGTAACTGTTTTGAGAGATTTATGGCACGAGCTCCCTAGACCCGGTCAATCCGGTCAAACCCGGTCAACCTCGTAACGGTTCCGGTACTCGCGCACCACGTGCTCTAACGGTTCCTATATACTCGGACGAACGTGCCGTTATGGTTAAGCTAATTAAGCCGCCATTAATGGGCGCATTAACCACACTACAACGGTCACGTTCTCCAGTATATATACATCGTTAACCTTTCCATACAAGGGGGACACACTGCCATACGCGGAAGCTCTGCCAAACCTCTGTCTCTCTCTCAGACATTGCTACTGACTTGCTCTCTCCCTACACACACCCCTATTCTTCCTGTGCGATCCCTGATCCACTACGTACGGTGTACACGGAGGTCTCCCCGCCGGAATCTCTTGTGCACATTTTGGTGAACCCGACGTGAAACTTACCAGCAAAAGCAACCATGTCTCAGGAGGACGATGTCAGCAACCGATCTCCTTCCACTGAAACTCCCTCGGGAGACGAGGCTCGCCGTACTCCGACGACTCCCGGCGAGGCGCCAACTTTAGAGTCTTTGGACGCCACTGTCCAAAGTCAGGCAAAAGCCCTCAAGTCTCAGTCCGCGCAGTTAGAACGGATCTTGGCCGTTCTGGGCACTCTTGCGCCAAATCCTCCACCTGCCACCGCTATCCCCCAGGGAGCAGGAACCCCTTCCGCTCCAGGATTGGGAGTGTCGGCCACGCCTCCCAACCCTCATCTGCAAACTCCACCGTCGGCCGCGCAGCTGCCTTCGGTCCAAGGGTCGACGGCACAAATGCTGCCCCCTGCTGCTCACGCCTCTCAGCCCCCGGCTTTGGCGTCCAACCCAGCTCTGCAGTACACTCTGCCTCCACCAGCGACAATCTGGGGAAACGCGGGTAGCCAATACACCCCCAATCCTCCGGCAGCATATGTGTCGCCACCGCCTACGGCAACCCCTCCGTCAACTACCGAGGGAAGCATTCCAGAATGCATGACGTCTTTGCAGAAGCGCGTGGACTCCATCTTGGCTCATCAGTCGTTCGCGGATACCATCATCCCGAAGCTAGACAACGATCCACCCATCCCACGAGAGATCTATCTCATGCCTAACCCGGCGGGGTACAAGGCTCCCAAATGGGACAAGTTCGAGGACGTCAATGGAAACGCTCATGAGCATGTCATGCGTTTCATCGATGTCATGGGTCCATACGGAGCCGATCCCAAACTGTTGATGCGGGAATTCCCAAAAACTCTTGGGAATGTAGCATACAAATGGTACCGAACGTTGGAGGCCGGATCTGTGAAAACTTGGGACGACATGGTCCAGAAGTTCTATACCAAGTTCTTCCAGATGGAAGAAAAGGTGACGATGATCCATCTCTCACGGATGTATCAGAAACGCGAGGAAGATGGAATCACTTTCATCAAGAAATTCAGAGCGAAGTCCTTGGAGTGCAAAGATCCAATGCTCGAAAGCCGGCTCGTAGAGATATGCCTGCAGTGCATGCGGGACGAATACAAAAGCATGCTGATCAATTTGCAAACGCCTACGTTTTCAAAGCTAATAGAATGCACGATGAACATCGAGCCCATTGTCGAGAGACAGAGAAAGAAGAGCGCTCCAGAACGACCTGCGAGCGGCACCACCTACAAAATCGGCAGATTTGGCTACAAGCGGGGACGCGAAGCTGAGGTCAATACAGTTTCGCCCCAGAAGCAAGCAAAGGCTGCAAACTTCGATGCACCGCCTCTGCCATGCTCGGTGGAGGAAGCAAGCGATCTCTGCAGACAGTGGCGTAAGGACGGCGTCCTACCACCGCTCGAGAAAGCACCCTCCAAGGAGATGACGAGGGACCCTAAGTGGTGCGAATACCACGGCAAGGTCATGCACCCCACAACCGAGTGCAAGAAACTCAGATTCACGCTCGATCAGAAGATGAAGAGCGGCGAACTCATCGTCAGCGACCATCGGAAGGATGTGCGCAACAACCCGCTGCCTGCCCATACGGATTCAGGCTCAAAAGGCAAAGAGGTCGCCATGATCTCGATAGTGGACTTGGAAGAAGTCGCAGAGGATGGTCTGCCCATCGTTGCTGAAGTCCATGAAGATGAAGACTACAGCATGGACACGGAAGATGAGCGTGCCGACCGCATGAAAGGGTCGCACGGCTTCGACAAATTCTTCAACGAGATGAACTTCTCCGAAAAATGCCGAGCGGACATGACAAAAGCAATCTTAAGGGTAGCAGAGGACTACGAGGAGAACCTCGTGGTCTCCAACGGGAAAGTCGTCAGGGCGTCCCGTTCCACAGAAAAGATTATGACCTTTTCTGCCAGCGACAAGAAGACAGATGCGAGCCACCAGAGGCCCCTGTACGTGACCGCCATCATCAACGGCGTCGAATTCAAGCGAGCATTCGTCGATGGAGGAGCAGCGGTCAATGTTGTTCCACTCCACACACTGAAGCTAGCAGGGATCCCCGAGCACAAGGTAGTCAAGCGTCCATCCCCGCTGGTGGGATTCGGAAGCGATTCCAGAATGACGATCGGGTGGATCCGCCTGGGCGTTCAGATCGGCAAAATCAAGTGCTCGGCGAAGTTCTATGTCATAGACGCGAACACCACATACCACATGATCATAGGTCGGGCCTGGATTCATCGCTTTGACGCGATTCCTTCGACGGCTCACCAGGTGATGAAAGCTATCTGGAACGACAGGATTGTCGAGATACCGGCCTCAACTAACCCGTTCAACTTGGACGAAGCACATCTCAGCGAGGCGGTGTGGTTCACCGAGATGGCGGACGAGCAAACACCCGGACCATTCAACCCCACTCCTTTACCTCTCTGGGAGGACATCAAGGACCAGTCACCTGCAGGCGTGATGGTGACAAGGGGAGATGCCAAGGAAACGCCGCCTACTCACGAAGAGGCGCCGCGCATCGCATATCACCGCAAGAGTGTGTACACTCTGAAGAGGATCACGAAGCATGACCCTGAGGGCAAGGAGATAGAGAGCTTCTACGCCAACGGGAAGAAATGCTATCGCATATGAAGGTGCGCGGGGACGTCCTCACACGGGCATGGGGATGTCCCTGGGCAAATCAATCAAATCGAGCAAGTTGCGCTGACAGAAGAGCCAACACAGGGTACTCCAGAGGAGAAACTCAAAGAAGCGCCCGAATGCATGGAAGACAGGCCAAGACCGCAAAAGCAAGAGCTTAAGGAAGTGTTCCTCAGCCCGAACGAGGAAAAGAAAAGGCCAGTCTTCCTGAGTGCGGACCTCACAAGCGAAGAGGAACAAGGACTGCTGCAGCTCCTAACCGAATACAAGGACGTGTTCGCATGGGAATATGACGAGATGCCGGGTCTGGACACGAGCATCACCATGCACCGTCTAGACATCATCCCAGGGTCTAAACCGGTCAAGCAAAGCACCAGAAGTTTCAGGCCAGAACTCAACGTGAAGATCAAACAGGAGATTGTCAAACTCCTAGACGCCAAGTTCATAGAGCCAAATCACCATCCCACATGGTTGGCCAACATCGTGCCAGTGGTGAAGAAGAACGGACAGCTCCGCATCTGCGTGGACTTCCGAGATCTCAATCGCTTCTGTCCTAAGGACGATTTCCCACTGCCTAATATCGACTTGCTCATTGATTCAACGGCAGGCCATCGCATGTTCAGTTTCATGGACGGCTTCAGCGGGTACAATCAAATCAAGATGGATCCCGAAGATGCAAGGAAAACTGCATTCATCACTCCCGTGGGGGTATTCAACTATACGGTAATGCCATTCGGTCTTAAGAATGCAGGCGCAACCTATCAGCGGGCCATGATGGCTCTATTCCACGACATGATGCACAAAGAAGTGGAATTCTATGTGGATGACTTGGTAGTCAAATCCAAGTATGAAGCAGATCACCTTGCAGACCTGCGAAAGGTATTCAACAGATGCAGGAGCTTTCAACTGAAAATGAACCCCATGAAATGCGCATTCGGCGTGACTTCGGGGAAGTTTTGGGATGTGTAGTTCATCGCCAAGGGATCGAGCCTGACCCTGCGAAAGTGTCAGCCATCACCAGCATGACGCCACCTCACGACCAAAGTACCTTGAAAACATTCTTGGGAAAATTGTCATATCTGCGGAGATTCATCCCAGCAATCGCCGAAATCACATGCTGCTTCAGCACTCTCCTCAAGAAGGACGCCGCATACAACTGGGCTCCTAATCACGAAGCCGCATTCGAAAAGCTAAAGGAGCTACTCACATCCCCAAAGATAATGATCGCGCCTCAACTGGGATCGCCGCTTCTGCTATACCTTACGTCGACAAGGAAATCTATAGGAGCGCTCTTGGCTCAGATCTATGAGGGACAAGAGAGGCCTATCTATTACATCTCTCGCATTGTGCAGCCTGCTGAATCAAGGTACACGGACATCGAACGTCATTGCCTTGCTTTATTCTTCGTAATAGAGAAGTTGAGACACTATTTTGCATCGCACAAAGTAGTGGTGGTCACCAAAAGCGACCCCATAAGATACCTGCTAACTCACACTACTCCGGGCGGAAGATTGGCGAAATGGTACATGACCATCTCTCAATACGATATCACATGCGTGAAACCAAGAGCGATCAAGTCGCAGGCGGTAGCAGATCTGTTGGCACAGTTCCCCGACAACAGTCACGAACCTGTGATCGAGGAAGAGCTCGAAGGTCCTGAAATCTACGCGATCGACGTGCCCTATTGGACCCTCCACTTCGACGGTTCGTCAACCAGAAAAGGCGGAGGCATTGGGATAGTCTTGACAAAGCCGGACGGGGAAGTCATACAGATGTCCGCAAAACTCAACTTCGCAGTCACGAACAACGAGGCGGAATACGAGGCTCTGATCGCGGGGCTCCGTGCGGCGAAAGCTTTGGAAGTGAGCAACTTAACAGTCATGGGAGATTCCAAGCTGATTGTTAAGCAGGCCTCGGGCGAATATGGTTTAAAGGAGATCAACCTCCTGCCATACCGTACCCTAGTGCAAAAGCTGATGCAGCAATTCTGCGACGTGAAATACGAGCACAAACCCCGAGCGGATAACAGGCATGCAGACGCCTTAGCAACTCTGGGATCTAAGGTCAGCATAGACAAATGCCCCGCAAGGATTTCTATCGAAGTGCGAACATCGTCGGCATTAACAGAAGATGCGTGCGACGATGAACACATGGATGACGCAGACTGGCGAAAAGCAATCTTGCAAGCTATTGCGAAAGGCACCAGCAGCGAAAGCTGGGTACTCACGAAAGGATACTGCATCCACGACAACACCCTTTACTACAAGGGTCCTGGAGGAATACTCATGCGATGTGTCTCCGAGCAAGAGGGACAACAGCTGTTAGAAAAGATTCACCAACACGCTTGCGGAGAAAGCGAGGTGTCAATCTACAGGAAAGCTCAGAGATATGGCATTCATTGGCCAGGCATGTCAACAGCTGCAGCCCTGATACAAGGGAAGTGCGAAAGTTGCGCACTAATCAAAGATTCTCTACTCGTCGCTCTAACCGATGACGACACAGACTGGAGGAAGCCATTGTTTGAATTCCTCACCCAGGGCACCGTACCCGAATCGAGAAAAGAAGCCGACAAATTGAAGAGGAAAGCCTCTCGATACCTGGTTCAGGAAAACCTGCTTTGGCGAAAAGGTCATGAAGGTAACTTGCTGCGATGCCTAGACGGCAGGGAAGCACAAGAAGTCATGGACCTTTCTCATCAGGTGGAACACCAGGGAGGTGCGAAATTATGCAGACAACTCCTCTCAATCGGATACTTCTGGCCCACGATGGAAGTCGATTGCCGCACCAAGGTGCGACGCTGCCAAGAATGCCAATTCAAAGGGAACCTAGTGCACGCTCCTGCCGTGGATCTACATGCATTAGGGACGCCATGGCCATTTCATACATGGGCTCTGGACTTCATTGGCCCCATCCGACCAACGTCACGTGGGAACCACTTCATTCTCACTGCAACCGAGCTGTTCACCAAATGGGTGGAAGCAATATCACTAAAGACGGCAAACGCGCTGGCTGTGGTTAACTTCATCCAGGAAAACATCGTATGCAGGTTTGGAATCCCAAACACTATCCTCTCAGATAATGGTACTCCTTTTTTTAATCGTCAGGTAGCTACGAAACTCGCGGAGTACAATATCAGGCAGATATGCTCTACCCCCTATTATCCAAAGGGAAATGGACAAGCCGAAGCGACTAACAAAACGCTGTTGAGAATTCTGAGCAAGATGGTCGCAGATGACCACAAGAAGTGGGCCGACTCCCTTAACACAGCTCTGTGGGCCTACAGAACTTCTCCAAGGACACCTACAGGGGCCTCGCCATTCCTACTATGTTATGGGGCCGAAGCTGTGGTACCTGCGGAGGTCAGAGTCAATTCGGCAAGGCTGGCATTCCATGCACTCTATGAAAATCAACGCGATCATGATTTAGTCTTGCTGGAAGAAAAGCGAGAACAAGCCAAAAGGACTAACAAGCGGTACCAAGAGAGAATCGCTCGCGCCTATAACAAGACAGTCCAGCGACGGGATTTCGCAGTTGGCGACCTGGTCTTGCGCGCATCTGATCACTGCATGCGAGAAGCAACTCACCCAAAGTTCGCAGCTAATTGGGAAGGACCCTTCGAAGTCACAGAAGTCTTCGATAGCGGCTACTGCAGCATACGAAGGTTGCACGGCACAACCTCAACCCCAAGCTCAGTCAACATGCGCTGGATCAAGAAGTACTATCCTTGACTTCTCTTATTTTATACGTTTTATGATAACGTTGCTTAATGTCTCATGTGGCTATGATTAACGCAATCTCCTCTCCCATATGAGAGGATTGTAATCCTATCTCTCACATATGAGAATGTCATAATAAAAGAATTCTCCCAAATGAGAAGTTCATATTGCTAGCTGTTTATATCGCTCTATTTAACTTGTTATTACTGTTAACAATGATTTGTTTGCTGCAATAGCAGCAAATACAAATGCGATCTTAATTGATCATCAAAGCCTATCTCTTACGATAGCAGCAAATACAAGCGCGATCTTAGTCGATCATCCAAAGCCCATCTCTTGCGATGGCAACAAACGCAAACGCGATCTTAACTGATCATCAAAGCCTATCTCTTGCGATAGCAGCAAACACAAACGCGATCTTAATTGATCATCGAAGCCTATCTCATACGATAGCAAACGCGATCTTAATCGATCATCAAAGCCTATCTCATACGATAGCAAACGCGATCTCAATCGATCATCCAAAGCCCATCTCTTACGATGGCAACCAATGCAGATGCGATCTTAAATGATCATCCAAAAGCCTATCTCTCACGATAGCAGTCAACATAAACGCGATCTTAATTGATCATCCAAAGCCCATCTCTTACGATGGCAACCAATGCAAATGCGATCTTAAATGATCATCAAAGCCTATCTCATATGATAGCAAACGCGGTCTTAATTGAACATCTAAAAGACCATCTCTTACGATGGCAACCAATGCAAATGCGATCTTAAATGATCATCCAAAGCCTATCTCTCACGATAGCAGTCAACATAAACGCGATCTTAATTGATCATCTAAAGCCCATCCCTTATGATGGCAGCCGATGCAAATACGATCTTAAGTGATCATCCAAAGCCTATCCCCTACGATAGCAGCAAAAATATAAAAACGATCTCAATCGATTATCAAAATCCTATCTCTCACGATAGCGGTTTACTCAAGTGCGATCTTGTATGATCTTTTTAAGCCAATCTCAATCGATCATCAAAAACTATCTCTCACGATAGCGGTTTACACAAATGCGATCTTATATGATCTTCTCAAGCCTATCTGTTACGGTAGCAATTTATACGCAAAGTGATTTTAGTTGATCACCCAAGTCCGTATGTTACGATGGTAACGTAACTGCAGAACCATCTAGCTAGACCTTCTAAAGGTCTATCTGCTGCGATAGCAATTCATGCGAGAAACTATCTCAAGTAATCCTCTAATAAAGCCTATCTTCTATGATAGCAATTCCCACCGCTCAATGATCTCAATTGATCTGTTAAAAAAAAAAAAAACTATCTGTTATGATAGCAAAGTTGTGAACGTGATCTCATACGATTTACAACGACCACCTGCAAGCCCATTCGTCAAGATGGCACAGCTGCGAAATTATGATCTCGAATGATCTAGCGAAACATCTGCGCATTGACGTCGCATATGTTAAATCATTACATGGCATTATGCAAGGCAAAACAAGCCGAAACGCATGCGAAATTGTATTTTGTTGCAAAGAGAGCAAATAGTACAAAAGCTATATATCATTGTGAGTCAAATGACTTACAATTTATCTATCTAGATAGCAGCTTACAAGCGAAAAGCTCGAATCTAACTACACAGCCAACATGGCTCACAATACATTCGAAAAATGGCTGATAGGCCAGCAGAGAAACGGTACGGAAACCCGGACTGCAAAGAATGAACCGCCCTGGCTTCAAACGCCGGCTACACGATGCCCAGATCTGTGGGTGAACATCTGTAGCAAGGGGGATCTTGCTCTAAAAAGAGCCACATGAAGCCGTACGCTCGACATTCCGCTATCCGACAAGACCGTTGTCAGATAGGCTCCCCATAACATTTGCCCAAGGAGCCACCGGTTCCGGCGATCTACAGGCAAGCAGAAGCTCCAAAGGGCAAGGGCGCCTTGTAGACGGGGATGAACGCGACGGTTCGTCACCCCGGGCTCACAAACATGAAAGTGACGGATTCTTCTTCGGAGATGCTGAAGAAGAATCACGCCGTTCATTACGAGACGGTAGCACGGTCACTTCGGCGCTGCACCTCGCCACGAGGCGGCCGGAAACATGACCTGCACACATAATACACGAAGAAATTTCTTCGAACACACATGAGGTATTATCTGCATCCTCTTTATGACGGTTATAAACAGCAATGAGCCTCATAAAGTGGATCTTGGAAACTATTTCTATGGCACAAAGCGCAAACTCAGGATTCAAAACTTGAAGTTGCCATGAATCAACGAAAAACAAGCGTTGAAGCCAGCAGTCATAAGGACTCACGGCAAAGCACATGTTTGGGACGAAGAACCCAAATGGCAAAGACAGGGTTTATATAGACCCTGTGGAGACTCCTCGGTTGCCTAAGATGAGTCAGCAAAATTCAAAAAGAGGGTAAGTTCAATCACTTACGCCTTGAAAAGCGGTAACAATCAATTACCCTACTAAAGGCTACGACGATTCAGTTGCGTATCCTAATAAATGACGGATAGTCATGATTCGGATGGACTTCCCAACGGAAGCGTGCTTATCTGCCGAGAAATTAGCGCGAAAATCAAGCAGAAAATCAATTGCTGATGTCATAATTGGATATGCACAGAAATGTCCAATCAAATCCCGAAAAGGGCAAAACGGGCAAACTCAGTGTTTGTTGTTAAAAAAAAAGGGGGGAGAAACCCTAGAAATATTACATTAATGTTTCAAAACATTACATTAATGTCTCAGCCATTTTTCTGTTTTCTTTTCAAAATTCGAAAAGTCAAAACAAATTCTTGACTAAGGAATCATGGGGCTCGAACTGCTCGCTCAGCTTCTCCACTTGTTTCACTTCTTGCTTCAGTTGCTCGCACTTGGCATTCATTTCCTGATACAGCTTTACAGCTTCATCAACCTTTTGCTTTTGCTGCTCCACCTTCTGCATCTCAGCTGCGAGATTCTGGTGACCGAGATTCAAAGTTACAGCTGCGCGAATCAGTGTAACTCTGTCCTTGAGGAATTTGAAACCAAGTCTGCCTTGGACTTTGAACAAGAGATTTTGGCACATGCCACACAGCAATTCAGCACTCTGGGCCGAAATGGTCGCAGGTGTAGCCGCAGACAGCTGCTCCAGTATCCAGATGGCTTCAGTAAGGAATAGCCTCCTGTCAAAAGGTCCGATCTCCAGAGATCTCACAAACGATCGGGGGTATCTGAGACGCATTCGAACCACCCAGTCTACATCGGTTTGCTTCAAACCTGAGACATCAAAAATGGTTATAATGCCAGAACTCGCAAGCAAACAATGCGACGTGCGAACGGTAAATCTTCACTTACCAGTGCCTTCCAGAATTTCATGAAGAGAAGGGATGCGGGCCACCGGGTTGTTCGAAGACTGCCCTCGCTCCATGGCTCTCCTATCAGCTGCAAGCTCCAACCTCTCATAGTCAGGAGGAAGAGTGTAGGCCGCACCAGCTGCGACTACATTCCCAACCTGCGAGCCCCAAATGCTCCACGCAGGAATGGGTGCTTCTGGTTCAGTCATCGCCGGAGGCGAAGGGACAGCCGAAGTCGCTGGGCAGACACTCCCAGATGCGAAAATGTTAGCATCACTTGTCCTTTCTTCCTCACCACCAGTACGGACACCTTTGTCCATCGGCACAGCATCAGCTTCGACATCATCGGAGAATTCGATGACATCCTCGAGATGCTCACTTACGTGTCCAGCAGCTGCGACGGGCTTCTCAGTATGGGAGCTCGAGATTGGAACATGGGATGCAGAAGGCTGACTTCTCTGCTCCAGCTCAGGTTCCTCAGCATGACCTGCGATACCAAATGCGATAATATGAGGTAACTTGTGTTATAAGTTATTTCACTATCTTTACTAAAGCTAAGAATAAGCACCTCCACGCGAAGGTGGGATTGAGGTATCCTCATCGTACACTAGGGACGTGGAACCGTGCCCTATCAGTGTATCCTCACTAAGCAAATCTTTAAGAGAAGCGTGACCTGGGACGCGAGTAAACCAGTCATGATTTTGCCTCAAGTGGCTACAGCCTAGTATGCGCATATCACTCAAAATAATTACCTGAGGGTTCTCCGCATTTGCTTACCAACCAACGGCGAATGTCAGGCTTTGACACACCGTGCTTTAACGCACCCACAATTACATCTATATAAGTAACTGCGAGATTGAAGATCTCACCTTTATCGCCACCTGCGATCTCTGCGAAGTCCGCTTGGACTTGCTCTAGCTCTGCTGCGTCCTCTCCAGGAACCTCATCTTCCTCCTCCACATGAGGAGCCACTTCTTCGGGAAGCCCGTCTTCCTCGCCAACTGGACGCACTAAGTCGTCAACATGCAGCTCCTCGAGGCTCCGCTGTTTCACAAGCTCGAGCTCCTCTTCCTCTCGCTGCCTTCTTCTTTCAGCAGCCTCCGCGGCTGTCTTCCGGGATTCAGCAAGAACATCCTCGCTTATAGGATCATCTGAAATGCCAGAATGGGCATCTTTCTTTTGCCTCTTGGCCATAAGGCCACCGACGGCTTCATCATCATCATCTGCAAATGCATATTTGGTTCAAAGAAAAGAACTACAAAGAAGTCAAGATAAAGGGCAAGGGGATGCGACGGAAGTACCTCCTGATTCTTCCTCGCACATCACAACTGTTGTTTCTTCTTCATCACTTGCTTGGGGCTCCTGTCTCTCTTCCTCCTCTTGGTTGAATGGAACGAAAGTCTCAACTGCGAGATCCTTTCGTGCTTTGCTGGGCATACGACCCTTGCCTTTGTCCTTGATGGAAAGGGACCTCACTGGGGGAGAAGCTGGAGCACTCCTAGGGGAAGAAATCGTAATTCCCTTTTGCCTAGGTCTCTTCACTCTCGGCGCCGCAGTCGCTGGAGGGGACGGGTCATCTCTAGGAGGAGACGGAGCCGGAGGGTTGTCTATCAGCGAGTCAGCAAAAGTGTTCATGACCCCGCGAACTTTTGTTTCGACCTCGGCATCCATCCTCCATGCTAGCCGGTACGACTCTCCCCTCCTTCTGGTGGCAACAATGGTGTCCACCAGCGATTTGGAGCGATCACCAGCTGCGAACCTCCGCACATGACACTAAACAATACAGAACGAAAAGCATCAGCGCGAGGAAATCAAAAGGCTCAAAGCACACAAGGAAATTGCTTACCTCAGCAAATGCCTTGCTATATTTGACGACCTGCGTGTCACCCTTCTTGATTGCGTCGACTTGCTCCTTCAGAATGAAATCGGGGCACAAATGATTCTCACGGTCCCACAGCGAGTAGCAACCATACTCAGACTCGCTCAAACTGCAATTGGGGCGAAAGGGAAAAGAGTTTCTCTTGATCAAGGGGGCCTTTCCTGGCTGCGCCGCCGCCTCCGTCTCAATCCTCGTTTGCTGGGCAACCCAGTATGCGATCCAGTTCTGGGAACAACCACCCCTGCGAGTTCCCGCAGGCTGCTCAAAGGGAAGATTGCTCATGAGGACTGTCTTGCACTCCTTTGTTAGCAAACGCTTGTAGCACCCTCTGATAATAGACTGGGGCCAGATCGATGGGGCCACCGCATCAAAACCAAACTGAGGAGAGACCCGAGTAGGGTCAACATCCACTGTAAGTCTTTCATACCGTGGCGCGAGCTCACGAATATGCTCTGCAAGGGCAGGAAGAGAACCTCGCAGACACCAACAGAAGAAGTCACGATAGCGTTCGTGGAAATGCGGCCCCTTTTCAAAGAGAAGGTCTTCTGACAAGACCATACCTCTGGAAGGGTATAGCTTTGGAAACCACCGCACATTCTCAACACGTGTGGCATAGGGCCTGGCGGTAAACTCCTTTCGTTTGTCGCATATTAAACTCCAAGTACACTTGGTGTTGCTTGCTCCAAACCATCTCGCAGCCCTTCCGCTGTTGCGCGCTTCTGTCTCGCCTGGGGGACACCACTTCTCAAGTGGGAGGGGAGTTGGAGCATAAGACGGCCAGCGCTCGAAAACCCACATTGTCAAAAAGCTGATATTGACAAAGGTCAGGACATCAAGGCGGCCACGCGATTCCCTCATCGCCAGAACCAGCTGATCAAGCCTGTAATATAGCGTCCCCAGGACCAAGGGTCCGAGTGCGACTCTCTGGCCAAGAGCGAGCCTCACAGCAAGTGGCAGCACATGGTAGAAGACCCCGTCATGGGGATGACCATCAATCAGATACCTCGACAGCCAAGCACAGAGGAAGGCACAAAGGGTTAAATGATAACCCTTGCCCTCTACATAATTCTCGGCCTCCGGGTTCTCGCTCAAAAGATTCTTAGTGATGCTGTTGTTCGCATAGTCTCGGAAGAAGTACTGCAACCACTTGTTCCAGGTATTCTTCGCAGACGTATCCACTAGCTGCCAGTTCGGAAGAGGCTTCGTAGTGGTCCACCGAGTAGAGATTTTCTTTACCTCTGCTAGGCACTCCTCCATTTGCGCGTACAAGGCCATTTCAGCAGATGTCCTCAAGTGGCTCAAGGGGTCCACCTCGCCCATGGGGGAAAGCTTATACAGCATTTGAACGTCCTCGAGCGTGGGGGCAGCCTCGAACTCAGCAAAATGAAACGTGTGAGTCGCGGGCGAGTAACGGGACAGAAGGTCTAGAAGCATGGACTGATCCAACTTCACGGCAGCACCCTTCATAGCACGGATAGCAAAGAAAATGCCGGCTTTATCAAGAGTCTCGGCATGATGATCCAATACGTGGTCAATCCACTCATCCATGTAGTCCAATTTCTGGACGAACGCCTGAGTAGAAATCGCAGTATATGGGAAGTGCCCGTTTTCGATCCCCAATCGGACTACATCCTCGGAACCAACCCACTCGAGCAGGGCTGAGTTAACTGGGCGAGTCAACGTCAGCAATTGCTCAGCAGGAACAGGATCAGGCATCCTCTTCGCCTTCACCCTCGCATGATAAAAATCCTTCCCACCCAGAAAGGGGGCTTTACGCCACAGAGCCTGCGGAAGCTCCGGCATCTCTTCGTCTTCCTTGACGGGTCTGGTTACTCTTGTCTTGGCCATTCCTGCGAAAGGGCAAGAAAAAGGGGGGAGAAATACCACACCACACTTCAGTTTGAATTTTGGAATTTGAGATCTATGCAAACCAAAGCAAACAGTTCCGGTGCCGATTTCAGAAATTGGGGAGTTGATATTGTTGAATGAAGGGTTGCGTCCCTTCAGTAGTCGAATCGCAACCGTCACCGTCGTGTCGCGCAATCACAGGACGGGCTGACGTCACGCCTAAAACCCTAAAGGTCAGACGGCACGACTCTAGGGGTTTTAGGTCATAATGACACGCACGGGGGCTGAACCTACCCGTATTTGAATTGGTGCGTGGCGATGACGCGCATGTTGGTTTCCGCGCATGGAAGCCTATACAGCTATGAGCCTTCACACGCAGAAAGGGGGCTAATGTAGATACTGCTTTATGACATGGCAGATCTAGGCCACGTGGCAACCATCCAGCACACCATATTGTGCTCCACACACACAGGATCACCAGCCGAGCTGATCCATGTGGGGGCTGCGAGACAGAGCCCTCGCATACCACTGCACGGGACTTGTAGGGACTTTGTGGTCTGGAGGCTAGAGTAAGCCCTGTCGCGTGCGAGCCAAGCCCGCGCGCGACCTTTAGTAACTGTTTTGAGAGATTTATGGCACGAGCTCCCTAGACCCGGTCAATCCGGTCAAACCCGGTCAACCTCGTAACGGTTCCGGTACTCGCGCACCACGTGCTCTAACGGTTCCTATATACTCGGACGAACGTGCCGTTATGGTTAAGCTAATTAAGCCGCCATTAATGGGCGCATTAACCACACTACAACGGTCACGTTCTCCAGTATATATACATCGTTAACCTTTCCATACAAGGGGGACACACTGCCATACGCGGAAGCTCTGCCAAACCTCTGTCTCTCTCTCAGACATTGCTACTGACTTGCTCTCTCCCTACACACACCCCTATTCTTCCTGTGCGATCCCTGATCCACTACGTACGGTGTACACGGAGGTCTCCCCGCCGGAATCTCTTGTGCACAGCAGTCTGTTCACATCGGATTTTGCTAGTGTAGTATTATAATTGTCTGCTAATCACTTTCTATAATGTCCTTGGTTATGCTATCATTGTCTTAGGGATTGAGATATTTCATCTTTTAAATGCGCAATTAACAGTACATACCACACAACTATCATATAGAGCATATTATCAAGCAACTTTACATTAAAGCACATATAACGTGTGTCTGCAAATGAAATGATTCATCTAGTACGGATCAAATGCTGTTATTATCCTTCTTCCCATCATGGCAATGAAAATCATTCACAACCAATAAAACTGATTCACATAAGACTATAACACATAACACTTCTTGAGGCAGGTTGCGGGTGGGCGGGAAATAGCAAGACCCTAAGCTACCCATACCCCGAACGGCTTTTCCAGTTTTAATTATCTTGGCCCTATGTTCATTTTAAGTTTCCCTACAGGTTTTAATTCCCATTTAATGGACTGCCGGCTCTGATACCACCTGCAACGACCCCCTTATCCGACTCGGACGAATCGGGGAGGACGAGGCTAAAAGTAATGGCGGAGAATCAAAAGCACAACATCCAACATATATATTACAAACTATTACACATCCAACATATAGTTAACGACAACTCACTGCAACAATTGGGAAAATTAATAAAAGGCTATAGAAAAATTGAACCCATCCCCATGGATGTAAATTGCAGATGTGCTCAGCCAATTATAGTGTCCAAATTTTGCAAAATTATAAAATTTGGAAGAGCTCGCACCCATGATTCTCACTTGTGACCGGAGCAGTCGAAATCCAATGTCAGATGTCGTTGACGTGACAGTAACAAAAACACTGATACTATTTGTCAACTGACATGTTTGAACATTCTTGTAATTTACAAAATATGAATCGAACTTTGTTTATTTAAGAATGAAACTTCTCGTAATACTTTTGTACTTAGCTCTACATGTCTTACAAATTATTAGTAAATTGAAGTTGTTTATCTAGAGCAATAATTGGCATTCTTAGTGGCTGATTTCTTTTACGGTATGCTCCCGTCCCAATATTTTGATCTCATAATCCATTTTTAGTTGTCCAAAATATCTGTCTACTTTCTCTAAAAAAATAATTAATGTTCTCTCAATATATATATATATATATATATATATGTCTACTTAATTTTGGTCGATCATACTATTATGATTTTTTAATTTGTGAAATCATGAAAAAAAATTAAAATAAATAAATAAATAAATAAATAAATAAATAAATAAATAACATGATAAAAAGTCTGAGAAGTGATATGCTAAGAAATTAGGTTGAACTTTACCTTGGCCCATAGTACTACTGTTGGTATGCAAAACTGTTCTCCAATTTGATTATGTATTTGAACTTTGAATCAGTCATAAGACTACAAGCTTCCAAGCAAGCGTTAGGTAATGCATGCTTGCGCAATATTTCTTACATTATGTTACGTCATTTGTTTCTTGGACTTTGAAGTTAAAATAATGTCGTTGTAGTAGAATTAAATATATTAATTAGATATTAATATTTAGCGGCGTAAAAAAATACCCAATAAATCGTCTAACATTATATGCATATCATCTAACATTATATGATTCTCTGATACAAGAGTCTGGTTGAACGTTACAATTACTTCTTCTTTCCTCTTTCTTTTTGTTAAAGAAGGTCACCCTTCATAGTGGAAGTTGGAACCTATTACTACTGCTTATATTAATTAGAGTGAGTGTTCTGCTGTATACCTCCAAGCACATAGAAATAGAATAAGTCGTTTCTCAAAAAAAAAAAAAAATAGAATAAGTCTTGGTTGTTGTGAAACGATAATTGAGAGAGACAAGAATTAAAAAGAGAAGTATGAGAGACAAAGATGTAGGGAGAAGAGTGATGAGATGTGTATTATTCTCCAACCCTAAGCCTCCTTATATAGACATTAGGTGGGCTTCTGGACCAGAATATAATTATACAAAATACACCCAACTATGTGGTGGATATTCACATCAGTCCAATAACATATTTCATAACACTCCCCCTTGAATATACACCACTACGATGCCTCATTAAAACCCTGTCATGAAAAACCCAGTGGGAAAAAATTAATGACTAAGGAAAAAGAGTACATCGGTGAATTTCATTTGCTCAGCATTGGTGATGACATTCTTCTGGAACGCATCTTAATATTCTTTGCAGCCTCGTTAAAACCTTGCTTGGAAAAACCCTGTGGGACAAAAACCACAGCGAAGGAAAAATAGTGCCGCATTTAGATTGGTACTCCCCCTCTTGGTAACACCTTTGTACCTGAAAAACAAAACCATTGCAAGACCAAAATATAATAATATACAATTACTTAAACATAATAAAATCCATATGCACCTAAAACTACTCGCGAGTGTACACTTTCAATTTGCTTCATGCAAATATTTTCTCATGGGAACCAAATTTCATGGAATTTCACAAATTTGTGATTCGTACGATCGTATTGTAACTAGTTACATTTCAACCTATATTTTGTTGTTCCTTAGTCCCCGAGGCTAATACAACATTACATCATTCTCACCACGAGATGATTATACTAATGAGAATTTGTCATGACCCATACATCATGTTTCTCATTTTACAAGTCCCACGCTTAAAAGCGGACATAAACCCGATATGAGTCACACGCATTACAGCGGACATATAACCTTAAGATGAGTCCCACGCTTAAAAGCGGACTTAAACCCCAAAGTAACTCCCACGCTTAACAGCGGACATAAAATATCTACATGTATCCCACGCGTACCAGCGAATATGTAGTATTCGCATACATTGTAATTATGCTTCGGGTTGTAAGTACGTTGAGTACTATACGTTTTGCTCTACTTATTTATGTCACCCGAGCAATAGTTTATGCGTGTGTTGACTTTGTTTTGGCCAATAATAATTTAGTCAACATTCTTCCCATAAAATAATCATATAATTTATATAGCGCTTCCTCAGTTGTATCATCATTATTAATAGGATCATACTATTGTATAAAGGTACCTTTAGCTACTTCCAGAGCTATGAGCCTCTCACAGGGCTATTCAATTACCAACGTTGGTTTTGATCCATTATGATGATGTATATATGAACTCCAAAGATTTCTCCAGAATCTTGTGTTCTTAATTTGTAGAGCATGTTAACCATATCCCAAATTATTTTGGATGCTTTAATTTATGTTCCTCTTCTGGAGGATCAACATATGTACATAAGCAACCATTTCATGCTTAAAGTGTATACCCAAATCGACACCCATTAGTCGAGAAGCTATCCATTTTATTGGGATTTTGCATTAGTACATACCCGTAGAGACAATGATATTTTGGCCCACGTCATGTAATAGGACCCATTCTCCCCCTCATGACGTGAGCAATATGATCATAACCATAATGATATTTCGTTGATGCTTCAGACATCAATAGTCTCATATGTACTGTGTTCTCAAATTTAAACAAAAATATTGATAATAAGCAATCTCTTCGACGCCGTAGTTCTCTAATCAAAGTCTCTTCCAAGAAACCCAAAAAGAGACGTAAATGTCAATATTTTTATTCAAAAGTGGTTGTAGATTTTCTCTTCGGGGAGATCTTTTGATGATATTTTATAACTCCATGTTATAATATTATTTTTCATAACTTCTGGTATGAAAATCACATTTTTGCGCATATAAAATGAGTTTGTCCAATAAACCCTGATGGACTAAGAACATCTTCTGGATGCTCTACTTTGATCAAAATAACTACATAATGAACAAACTAACAAATATATAAAACGTAAATTATAAGAGAAAAATAAGCGACCTCTTCAGGAGGGTAGAATAATTATAAAATTTTGACTATCTCTTCAGGAGATATATAATAACTGCTGGTTATGAGTAATTCATCATGTAATTTTGTACTTCAGGTACGCTAAAAAAATATAAGCACAATGAATCCTCTTCCGGGGATACATTTTTGATCAATTATAAGTACAAAACAATGTACCATACAATAAAAAAACTAAATGTGTAAAAGTAAACTAGAACATAATCTACCTCTTCAGGAGGTTATATATTAAAATAATTTTAAAAAAAATCTCTTCAAGAGATCTAGTAGCAACTTGTTATGACTTCAGGTCATAATTGGAAAAATTGATTCCGTAACTTCAGGTTAGGATCAATTCTATGTCGTAACTTTAGGTTACGAAACATGACCTCTTCAGGAGGTTCAAATAAATACAATAATCGTAAAGCATCTTTCTGGAGATGTAACAAAATATTTTATGACTTCAGGTCATAAAAAAAATTATCGTAAGTGAATCAAATCATCTGTAGTTTCACTACTTCGAGTTGTGAAAATATGATTTTTGTACGCGAATAATCGCTTCAACACAATATAGTGTCTGATCAAAAACTGCTTCAGGAACTTTAATATGGACCTTCCCAGGTAACATATAAACAAAATAAGAAATATTGAATTTTCACTGCTGCGAAAATTTACAGTACTTAGAATAATTTCAGGTTCTATTTTTTTTTTAATGAATATGTAATAAAATCTGATCTGAATTTTTTTTATTATAAACAAATATACCCATTGCTCGTAGTGATGAGTAATGAACAAACACATGGATGTGAACTCAAAAGCTTCTGATTCAAACATGTTAGTCCAAACCTCATTCAAGGACTCCGTTATTTACCCCATTGTGAATTTGTGACTAAAAAGAAAAGCCACATAGTAGCATGTGAATGTGAAACCTTGTATTCTTGTGTTTATTATAATCAAACTACATACTCTCCCTTAACTTTTGAACAAAGCAATTAAAATAATAGACAACGAGTCCCTGTCCTCCTGTGATGGAGCTTCGGCCTCTTAAGAAAGAGGCGGCATGTGCTTTATGTAAAGGATGCTCGCTCCAACGATGCAGTACTATATTTGTTTTATTATTGAGCGTTATCGTGCTGATAACGTGTTGTGAAACGATAATTGAGAGAGACAAGAATTAAAAAGAGAAGTATGAGAGACAAAGATGTAGGGAGAAGAGTGATGAGATGTGTATTATTCTCCAACCCTAAGCCTCCTTATATAGGCATTAGGTGGGCTTCTGGACCAGAATATAATTATACAAAATACACCCAACTATGTGGTGGATATTCACATCAGTCCAATAACATATTTCATAACATTGGTCTGGTTTTTAAATTTTCTAATGGAGAATTTTTGTTATATATATAATATTAATAAGTGTTTATTATTAATTAGCATCATAGTTTGACTAATTAGTAAGACTGTTTAGGACACGTTTCTATTCTAGTATTCAGTGTGTCATCGAGAGATCATTTATACTTTTATTCGTAGGGGGAGATGATGAATCAAGAGATCATTTATACTTTTATTCATAGGGATTACTTCCATATAAATATTTTTAGACATTTTTAATTGGGAATTGATTCTTACACCGGTCTTTTTTGTTTCTTACACCAGATTTTACTTGTCAAGACGATATTGTCCTTTTCGATCAATTAGTAATAATATTTTCATTTATTAAATAATCATTTATTTTAAGAAACTTTACCATTCAAATATGCTTAAACGTTTTGGTCATTAATATTGACATTTTTATAAGGCAAATAGCTTATAAAATGGTAGACAAACATGTTCACGTGATTAGAATTACAATTGGGCTTGATTTATATGCATTGTTCGTCGTCATACTTACACCAAGGTAATGTTTACTTATTCGTGCATGCAGTAAAATTTGACTTGATTATCTTGGGCTAGATCAATATCAATAAACGGTACTACTTGTGTTCTTTAACGAATATTTGTTATGAATTTCATATTTAAATCGGTATTCAAACTTTGAGCTTAGTCGTGCATGCAGCAAAATATGCCTTGATTATCTTGGGCTAGATCAATATTGATAAACGGTACTACTCGTGTTCTTTAACTAATATTTGTTACGAATTTCAGATTTTGATCAATTGTACTGGATCAAAACCTCTTGATTCACATATTTGATTTACAATTAATAATATCTTTTACAAAGCAATCTGGGTGTTGAATTGTCGGTACAATGTTTTTGGGAGTTGAAATTCGATACAAATTTTGGTTTATTTCTTCTACACACAAAATAAACTAGAATAATAGATTTAAAAAAAATATGCCCGGTCAGTACATTGAGATGGAGCTTATTCAAACTTTGAGCTTATTCGTGCATGCAGTAAAATTTGACTTGATTATCTTGGGCTAGATCAATATCAATAAACGGTACTACTCGTGTTCTTTAACGAATATTTGTTATGAATTTCATATTTAAATCGGTATTCAAACTTTGAGCTTAGTCGTGCATGCAGTAAAATATGCCTTGATTATCTTGGGCTAGATCAATATTGATAAACGGTACTACTCGTGTTCTTTAACTAATATTTGTTACGAATTTCAGATTTTGATCAATTGTACTGGATCAAAACCTCTTGATTCACATATTTGATTTACAATTAATAATATCTTTTACAAAGCAATCTGGGTGTTGAATTGTCGGTACAATGTTTTTGGGAGTTGAAATTCGATACAAATTTTGGTTTATTTCTTCTACACACAAAATAAACTGGAATAATAGATTTAAAAAAAATATGCCCGGTCAGTACATTGAGATGGAGCTTTTACTTTCAAGCAAAACTCTGCCCAGAGAGGCAAAGATTCGTGAGAAATCACGTAATGAAGGTAATGACAAATTGTCAATATCACTGGCCAAGATATGGTTCTCTCTCCTCTCTCTAGAAACTTTTCTCTCTGAGAATTTTGTTTCTTTGCAAAAAACGCTGAGTGCTGTTTTGTCAAAAATCAGAATCTCTGGTTTCTCTTACTCTTCTTTTTCCGTCTTGTTTGTTGATTTCCAGAAAGTGATTGCTCATTAGTCTCTCAGGTCTTTTAAATCTGGTTTTTGATCTGTGGAAGAACTTTTTCCTCCCAGATGGAGCCTTTAAATCTAGTTCTTGAAGATGACCCAGAAATTTTGTATAATCTCCATCAGAAAACCCTTGTGGGTAAATGGTTTAGAGATAAAGATCTGGGAAAGAACACTATGCAATTGATGGTTAATGGAAACTGGAAGTTGAAAAAAGCGGTGATTGTTGAATCGCTAGGATCAAACCTATTTGCTTTCAAGTTTGAAGAAGTTGAAGATTATAACCAGATCCTAGAAAAATCACCATGGGTCATAGGTTTTCACTACCTCCATGTTAAGAAATGGCCTCGAGATGGAGATATAGATCCAGATGGATTTAAAACATGCCCACTCTGGATTCAGGTCAGAGGACTCCCGCCGGAGAAGCGATCTACAGTAAATGCGATGAAGATTGGTAGTCTTATCGGATCTGTTTTAGCAACTGATGGGCTTAAACCAACACTAGTTGGGATCCGCCCCCACTTTAGAATTCAGGTTGAAGTTCCGATGAATAAACCGCTACCAAAGGGTTTTATGATTGAGAAACGTGGAGTAGAAGAGATTTGGGTAAAATTCAGGTATGAGAAATTAGGTGATTTTTGCTATTGTTGTGGCAGAGTGGGTCACATAAATAAACAGTGCTTGTTTGTGGTAAGAAAAGAAGAAGGGAAATGGGACTATGATGGTGATTTGCGAGCAACTCCCAGAAAACAGCCGCTGTGGTCGAAAGAGCAAGAAGCAATCCGGCGGACCAGAGAGACGGAAAGGTGGAAACTGATGATGGAGAAGGGGCGCGTGACGTCCAACTCAGTATTGAGGAAGAAAGAGCGCGTGCGGAGATGAGTATGACAGCTGGGAAAGGTACGGGAAAGGACGATACGGAGAATTTCAGTGAGCAGATGACAGAAGGAGAATGCGACAAATTGGTCGATGAAACAGCGAGGAAGGTCTGGAGGATATTGATGCGAAAATTAGCAACACGAGTAAGGGTAAAAAAGACAATGAGCAAGTTGTGGATTGCCCTAATCTTATAGTGGCTATAACCCAAAAGCCCAACAATATAGATACAGTTGAAAAACCACAGCAATATTTCGTAGAGGAACCACCAAGCCCAAAAAGTGTCGAAGCCCAACAAGAAAACGATCAGCTCAAAGACCAGGTCTGGCAGCCCAGGGTTACAAAGAAGTGGACTCGGGTAAAACGACATAAACCCGGGTCGGCTGAAAACGGGTCAACAATCAGCAATGCGGTTGATCAAACTGATAAAGTGGGTAACCCGTTTACAGATATCGGTTTAGCAACAGTCTTTGATCGATTTGTCTCTCTGAAAAGAAGGCGACCGGTTCTTGAAGCTACAAAGGAGGCCAAACGACGAAAGTGGCAGCAACAGATCTCGGCGGAATATGTGGAAGAAACAACAAAGAAGATTTGGGAAGATGCAAGATATGCCTATGAAGCACAGAGAGCTCGAGAGAAGCAGAAGGACAATGAAGATGAGAGAAGCTGGAGGCTATATGTGGGGGAAGAAGAAGGCAAAAAGCAAGTGGGGCTAGTCCATAAGCAACGTGATGATAAGATCAGGTTAGAAGTAATGGATTCTATTCATTTTCAGCAACTTTACTTATATAAAGATTGTATGAAAAATTTGAGAGAATGGGAGGAGGATTCTACAAAGAAACCTGTGAAGGAAGGAGATCTGGCGGTGGTGGCTGGCCATGAACAGCCACAAGGTCCATGTTAGGACTCTACTGGAACTGTCAGGGCTTGGGAAGTAACCTGACAGTCCAGAGAATCCGAGGGCTGTTGACAGCCCATCTTCCTAGCCTGGTTCTTTTGGCTGAAACAAAGAACAGAAGAAGCAGAATTGAGAGAATCCGTAGAACTGTTAGATACCAAAATAGCTACTATGTTGATCCAACTACTAATGGTGCTGGTGGTATGTGTCTATGGTGGCTACAAGATTTGAATTTACAAGTGTTATGGAGTAGTTTGCATGTTATTCATACCAAAGTAGAGGTGAATGGTGGCAGCTGGGAACATTGGATCTTCATACATGCTCCAACAAATCACTCAAAAAGACATACTTTGTGGAGAGAATTATCACAAGTTCTGAACTCCATTTCAGAACCTTATATTCTTATAGGAGACTTCAATGATTTTCTTAGTGAATATGATAAACAAGGAGGAGCTGAGGTGAAAAGATGGAGAGTTTCAAGGTTTAAAAGTTTTGTCCATAGTTGTGGTCTCTTAGAACTCACAGCTCAAGGAATTAGTTACTCTTGGACTAATAAAAGGGAGCATGGCCATATAAGAGAAATGATTGATAGAGTTTTTTACAACTCAAAATGGGGAGAAAGAAATGATGGAGCTAAACTGGAAAGAAAGGTGATCTTGGGGTCTGATCATACACCAATGCTTGTTTATTCTAGAGACATTAAACCAACTGCTGCATTTTCTTTCAAATTTGATCAGAGATGGCTAAGTCATGAAGGGTGCAAGGCTCAAATCAGAGAAGGCTGGGAGCTTCCTGTAAAGGGTTCTTCCATGTACAAAGTGGGCAAACACCTCAGTTGCTGTAGACAAAAACTAAAGAAGTGGAGTAGAGAAACATTTCAGAACTGCAAGAAGCAAATTCAGAGGCTGGAGTTGGATTTATTGGATCTCCAAAAACAGCAATTCTCCACAAGGAACTGGAATAAACAAACAAAGATTGAAAGAAGAATTGAAGAGTTATGGAATCAAGAAGAACTTTTCTGGAAACAGAAGTCAGGGGTGCACTATTTGAAAGAAGGAGACAAAAACTCAAGGTTTTTTCACCTATCTACCATCCAGAGAAGACACATTAACAGGATCAATAAGCTCAAAATTGAAGATGATGTCTGGATTGAAGACCAGGACAACATTCAAGCTGCTTTCTCCAGTCACTTCAGAAAGATCTACACAACTGCAGGTCCAAGAGAGTGGGAGGAACAACTTGAAGGTTTATCTCCAAAAATTACAGAAGAAGATAATAAGTTTCTAACAGAGATCCCTACAGCTAAAGAGATAAAGGAGGTGGTTTTTAGTTTTAATCCACACAAAGCTCCAGGCTTTGATGGATTTACTGGTCTCTTTTATCAATCTCAGTGGGATATCATCGAAGATGAGGTAACTTGTGCAGTTCAAAGTTTCTTTCAAAATAGATTTATTTTGAAAAGTATGAACAAAACAGTCTTATCTCTTATTCCAAAGGTGAAGCACCCTGAATCAGTAAACCATTTCAGACCTATTGCTTTGTGCTCTTTCTTCTACAAGATTATAGCAAAGATTTTGGCAAATAGATTGAAGACTCTTCTGAGTAAACTTATTTCTCCTCAACAATCAGCTTTTGTACCAGGGAGGATGATCCAAGATAATGTCATTATTGCTCAGGAGTTCTTTCATCATATAAGTCATTTGAAACATAAAAAGGGTGGTTGCATAGCTTTAAAGCTAGACCTAAACAAGGCATATGACAGAGTGGAATGGGACTGCCTTGCTGCTATTTTAAGAAAGATGGGATTTGCACAACAGTGGGTGGATCTTGTCATGCAATGCATCAGCACAGTGACTTTGGCAATCAAATTTAATGGCTCAGTTTCAGATTATTTCCAACCTCAAAGAGGTCTAAGGCAAGGGGATCCCCTATCACCCTACTTGTTTGTTATAATGATGGAAGTGTTTTCTGTTAACATGAATTTAGCTTTGCAAAGAGGGATGCTAAAAGGGGTATCTCTCAAGAAAGATTCTAATCCTCTTAATCATCTGTTGTTTGCAGATGATTCCCTCATTTTTCTGCAAGCTAAAGAGGAGGAGATCATTTTTTTCCTTGACCTTCTTGAAAAGTTTGGTGTGGCCACAGGGATGAAATTAAATGTAGACAAATCTGGCTTGCTGTTTTCCCCAAATACCCCCCAAACTCTGATGGACAAAATCACTGAGATTAGTGGAGTTCCCCCTCTGAAGAAAGATGTGAAATACCTGGGAATCCCAGCTTTTTGGGGGAGATCAAGAACTTCAGCTCTGAATCATGTGATGGATAAGATTGATGCTAAATGTCAAGGATGGTGTAAACAAGTTTTGACAGCTCCTGGTAAAGAAGTTCTTGTAAAAGCAGTGGGACAAGCTATCCCAACTTACTCCATGTCTTGTGTCTCTTTCTTGAAAAAGGATTGCAAAAAAATCTCTCAAACTTTCAGAAAGTTCTATTGGAGCTCCACTGGGAATTTGAATAAGATCAGTTGGGTCTCTTGGGATAAAATGATCACTCCAAAAGAGGAAGGAGGTATGGGTTTTAAACATATGGTAAGCTTTAATACTGCACTTCTTGCAAAGCAGTGTTGGAGGATTATTCACAATCCAAACTCTTTAGTTAGCCAGATTTTGAAGCAGAAACACTTTCCAAATTCTACTCTTTTGAAAGCAAAAAAAGGTAGTAACCCCTGTCTGGTTTGGCAAAGTCTTTTGAAGGGGAGAGACTTATTAGAGAAACACTCTTGGTGGGCTATTGGAAATGGGGCAAGTGTGCAGGTTTTTGATACAAAATGGGTGCCATCTGTGAGCTCAAAGAAGGTGACTCCAAAGGAAGGTATGCAAAAAACAATGTTAGTTTCTGATTTGATAAATCATGATACTAGAAGATGGAAAATTTCACTCCTAAAAAGCAGTTTCTCTCAAGCTGAAGTTGATGAGATAGTAAAGGTGCCTTTCTCTTGGAGCAATAGAGAAGACAAGTTAATTTGGAAAGAGTCAAGTTCTGGAGATTACTCTGTTAAAACTGGAGCTAGAATTGCTTGGTGTGATCAAATGAAGCAGGACAAGGCTTCTCAGGTGTGGATCTCTCCCTCTTCTTCTTCAGTTTTTTACACAAAAGAATACTGGAAATTCTTGTGGAACTTGGATTTACCACCAAAATTTAAACAATTTTGGTGGAGACTAAGTCATAATGTGCTAGCTACAAATGTAAATCTCTGGAAAAGAAAGTGTGCAAATTCAAAAATCTGTGATATTTGTGGAGTGGAAGATGAAGAACTTGTCCACCTCCTCTTCAGATGTCACTGGACAAAATTATTTTGGTTTGGGAGTGGTCTGTTAACTCCCCAAATGTGTGAAGACATTATAGATGTGAAGAGATGGCTTATTGATTTGGTGGAAAGAGCAGCTGTTAAAGAAGTGGATGAGAAAGTAGTGATACATATCATAGTAGGTTGCTGGGAAGTTTGGCTACACAGAAATGAAGTGGTGCTAAATGCTGGAAAGCCAAACCCAATCACAGTCATCAGAAAGTGGCAAAGCCAAGTTCAGTTTCTGCATAAGTTAGATCTGTCAAAAAATTCTGCAGAAAAGAGTAAAGAGAAGATTTTGAAGAGTAAAATTCTGGAGAAGAAAGATACTATTTGGCAACCCCCTGCTGTAAACTCCCTGAAGTGTAATGTGGATGCTAGTTGGCTAGAGAATTCTCAGAAGGCTTACTTAAGCTGGATAGTAAGAAATCATGAAGGTATTGTGCAGAATTGGGGTTGGTCTGCTGAAAAAGCTCAAGATGCTATGACAGCTGAGGCTTTAGCTCTTAGATTGGCTTTGTGGAAAACCAAGTTCTGTATTCCACCAGACATGGCTTGTCAATTTGAGAGTGATAATAAAGTCCTGATGGAAGCTGTTAACAAGCAGAAGAAAAATGGCTATGCTGGCATGGTATTGGGAGATATCTGGGAATTAGCAAAGGGAAGAAGATGCAAGTTTAAATGGATTCCCAGAACTGCAAATGGGGTAGCAGATCAAATAGCTACCTTAGCTAGAAACATGGAAATTAGTGGTAGAATAGTTTGTTTAGATGAAGTATCTCAGATTAGTTTGGAAGTTGTAAGGGGTTGAGTTTGGTTTTATTAATATAATTTTGACAAAAAAAAAAAAAAAAAAAAAAAAAACTGGCCAAGATATAGTGTATTTGAATTGTGAACTTTCCTAATATAAATGATTACAAAATAAATGCGAAATTATTATTAATTTATTGAAAATTGGGCAATAATGTCATGACAAGTAAAATCCGGTGTAAGAAACAATAATGACCGGTGTAAGAATCAATTCCCTTTTAATTTTGCCCTCAATTGATTGTTGAGTCAGAATAATACTTGTCTTCCAATTCACTTTGGTGATAGAAGAAATTACTCATTCCCAAATTGGCCATCAATACTAATTTGATAATTATATTTATCACAAGTGAAATATCTGACTCCCTCTGTCCCAGCTCTTTCTCCCATTTGACTTGGGAATATCTTTGATTGACAAAATTTAACTAACAGTATGATACCAAAGTGTCTAAATTTTTCATAAGATTGTACATTTTTCTTAACACTACAATATTATAAAAAATTGTAAGTATTCGTATCATATCGTCAACTAAATTAATCGGTTAAACTAACTCCTAAAATTCATATGTGGAGGAAGAGCCGACAGAGTAGTACTATGATTTACCACCTCCAAGCTTCGATGCTTATCTTTTGAAATGACAAAGCTGCTTTTGAAGAAAAGGTTTATACAAAATTCTCTTTACTTTTATCTTTTGGAAACACAAATTTGATCTCTTTTTTTTGTTAAGCATGAAATGGAAAGAGAAAGAAGTAAAGTTTAGAGATAAGGAGGGAGAAAAAAGATGAGGGTTCTCTATTTGCTGTTTCTTAATTTAGTTTATTTACGATGGAATCTATGTGATTGGTACTTAGATAAAGCCAAATATATCAAAAGGGTCACTTTCCTCCTAAGCACATCTCATGGGGTGTTTGGAATTTTGGTTATTGGTAACATATAATTTAGCTTTAACTTAATTTAAATTTTGTATGTATGCATATTACACTCACGTCACTTCATAGGTATAAATAGTTTATGGTTTACAAACACTATCAAGCTTGTGTCCTCTCGATGCCACTAAACACAATTTGAACTATATACATTTTACATCATCTTAATTAATTAAGATCTACTACAATGCATTGCTTTTTCTCATACCTTTTTTGTCATTTTTATGTGAAAGAAAAAAACACTCGAAAAAAAAAAGAACAAGAAAAAGAAGTAACAAAAGTGTCTCTCTTTTTCTCTACTTCTGATCCGATGGGAAATTCTGCAGTGTGAAAGATTAAGGAAGTGGGTCTTTATTGCTTCCTTCCCTTTGAAAATTTTGCCATTCTCTAGTCATGTAAAGTGAACCAAAATCAATTTTCTTCAAACTTTCACTTGATAGTCCAATTTGCATGAAGAAAAGAGAGATGACAAAAGACAAGTTTTCCCTCGTATAATATAATTGGCATTTTGAACAGAAGTTCGAGGACTCTTCTTTCAGAAATGTAACATTTGTCCCTAAAAAAGAAGAGAAAAGAATGTCAGATCTAAAATTATTACATCTGGTATTCACAATATTTTTTTAGATAACTGTAGTGTTCATGTCACTTTACGCACATCTCGACTAAATTCACGGAACTTTGATCCCGTCCGCAAAGATATTAGTGTAAGGTTTGAATCAGAAAAGCCTGAAACCTCACCCACTAGGTCAACCCCTTAAAATATTCACACATGTTAATAATATAAGAATATTCGGCCCCTAAAGAACATGTTACTCAATTCAGTTACTTTCATTGATGGTTATCCCGCAGAGGATGGTTATTTTATATCATTGCTAAATACTTTTCTCAATCCAATAGTAAGGGCATTTAGGCTCTGTATGGTAGCAACCAAAAATCTAAAAAATTAGCTAAAATTAATCTGAGTGAAAATTTCAGTTGACTTAAAATTTAAATTTGTTTTTCTATTAAGACGTAAAGGATTGTATTTAATTATGGACTACTTAGCCCAAGTTACATTTGAAGCCCAAACAAACCTTTGAGTAAAATTAACACCCTCGACTTTTGTCAGATTCGCGAGCTAGAGCATCTTGGGTGCAGGGTGGCAACATTCAAAGCTTCTCATTAAGCTGGTGCATTGCTCCTTGTAGATGGATAATTTTGAGAAAAAATATATACTTTGGGGCTAGCCCCACCACTGTGGCATGCCAGTGTGGTGGGGTGCGTCATTCAATTTTTGACAAACATGCAAAATTTGGCGGGCCCCACCACGCAGGCATGCCACAGTGGTGGAGCTAGCCCCAATGAATACTTTCTCCGAGAAAGTCTCAAAACTTTGTGAGAATCACTCTCTAAAACATTAATCTACTGTGAAATGAAGACCTCCTCTGATGGCTATGAGTTCCGTAAGGGGGACCGACTGAAGAAAGACAATCAGCGCTGATTTTTCGGCTACAAATGCACCAATGTGATCTCGTGCAACAATTCCAACATAACGATCTTGGTCCAGGCTCTATTGCTAAGCCCAATCTTTTTCTCATCTTTGGGCCCTCTTTCTCCAGCCGAGCCCATTATTTAAAGAGGTTCACTATGCTTCACTATTTTTTCTTCGCCATTTAAGTTCACCTCCTACGTGTCAAGATATGACTGTGGTAGCTATTTATTTTAAGATATTTCCATAATTACATCACCAATAAAAAACGTCCACATAAGGGGTGAACTTTAAAAGTGAAGAAAAAATTGTGACATTTAGCATTTCCCCTTAAATCATACAATTGTACAGCCTAACTTTATAAGGGCAGTTTGGTCTCTCTCCTATTTGTTGCGACATAACCTGACCCTAAGTCTGGAAGGTTCTTTTCCGAACGTCTGAGTACCACCGTTCGATCTCTATCCAACCGTTAGTTTCACTTGTGTATAGTAGTTTCTTCTTTTTATGTGATTCAATATACTAATTTCATTCTTCATTTTCTCCGTCTTCTTTTTCAATTTCTGCAGTTTCTCTATCATTCATGGTATCAGAGCCCCCTGTAATGCTCTCTCTCGTCGCTTCAATGGCGACCACACCAAATCCTCTTGCTCTTCTCTTCAACATCCATAATCTCATCTATAAACTGTCAGCGTGCAAAAGAAACACGTATGCAGGGAGAGGGAATAAACTACAAGAACAACTCAATGAAAACAGAACTTCAACCACTTAAGGCATTATATTCGATAACCACATAAAATTTACGTATTTAAGCTTGAAATACATACGTATTAAAGACTCTAGCAATTACAAAGTCAAAGTGTGAAGCAAAAATATTTCTTCTTGCTTTTCAGCCTACAGTGAGAATAGATGTCTCATTTTACCGAGTATCAACAATGCATCATCAATAACAAGAGAATAATCAACAGAAGAAAGCATTCAAGCCGAGAATCGTACATGAGTTCGGCCATTATAGGGATGTTGAAATTCTAACAGCTACTCACATCAAACCACAAATCTCATACCTCCCTTCTCCAGAACATGACATTACGCTGATTTCTCTGACTATTAAGTCGTCGGAGTGTATTAAGCCTTCCAAAAAAAAGGCAATTGTGTCTCACGATTCATGTCTCACGAAATAATTGTGTCAAAATCCACTAATCATGCTTGCCGATTGGTGGATTTTGGTCCCATATCTTTTGCGACACATATTAACGCCCGATTAGTGAATTTTGACTTCAATATCTTTACGTGACATATATTAACGCCAAAATGCATAAATCTTGCTTACCAATTTGTGCATTTTGTCAACAATTTATGTCGCACAAAATAATTGTGTCAAAACCTCTAACAACTGACATCGAATCACAAATCTCATACCTCCCTCCTCAAGAACAGGACATTACGTGATTTCTCCGACTATGAAGTCGTCAGAGTGTATTAACCCTTCAAAAAAGCCAATTGTGCGAAGAACTACGAAAACAGTGAGGTTATTTGGGGATAATTGGGGTTAAATAAAATGGGTCGGGGGGAACCGAAATTGGTCAGATACTATATCAGGTATATGGGTACCCGTTTTAGTTGTGTAAATTACCGTACACCCCCTCATAAAAATCAGTGCATGGCATATGCGATTTTAGCATTTAAAAAAGCGTTTGTTAGGAGTTGAGTAATTGATTGCTCAGATTTCAAAAATTGGGTTACTTGATTGCTCAAATTAGAACTATGGGCCCGTGTCGTGCCGGGTTAAGGACATGCTGAAGGAGAGCTGGCGGGGGGCGGGCTATGTGTGGGCCAGGTGTACCGATCTTAGGCGCGGGCCAGGCCATTTTGGCACAGAGGTCGACTCGGGCTGCCACCTTGACCAACAACCCCAACTATGGGTACTAGGGATGCAATTAGTAATTGTGACAATTTTGACCCCAAAACTCTTCATTTGAGAAGGAAGAAGATGGAGAGATCATAGATGACTCCTCCACAGCCAACGATCTAAAGACACAGATAATTGGATTCACCACCACCACCACCACCACCACCACCACCATGAGGTCTCATTTCTCATCCCTCGCTCGTCGATCTCTCAAATCCAACACCAACCCATCTCTCTCCTCTCTCTCCACCTTCATACCCACTCGCTATTTCTCCACCTTATCCTCCATCGACCCACCAAACCCTCGTCCTCCTCCTCAGTACCCACAAACCCTCGATGGCCTCCGTCACCGCCTCGCCGAGGAGTCCCCGACGCTCGCCGACTTCGTCCGCCTCCAATCCGACGACCATTACTCGGTCGAGGTCGGGACCAAGAAGAAGCCCCTTCCGAAACCCAAGTGGATTAAAAAGTCCATCCCTGGAGGCGACAAGTATACCCAGATCAAGAAGAAGTTGAAGGAATTGAAGCTCCACACGGTCTGTGAAGAGGCTAATTGCCCTAATTTGGGTGAGTGTTGGTCTGGTGGCGAAACTGGGACTGCGACGGCTACGATTATGATTCTGGGTGATACTTGCACCAGAGGCTGCAGGTGAAATGAGTTTTGTTGATTTCGTTATGGTTCTAATTTTGTGGGTTTTTATGGGTTTGATGAATGTTCATTGATGTCAGTTGGGTTTCAGATTACTGATTTTGTTGGGAAAATGGTGGTAATTTGTTGGTGAAACATGGGTTTTTTTGATATTGTGGTTTAGCTTCATGTGTCACCAGACACCACTACACTATTGATAAATGTAGGTCAATTGATTTATTAGGTTGTTTTTAATATAGGTGCAATGCATACAATATATGATCTCAAATGTATTTGCCAGGGCATGTTTAGGACCGGTTAATTGACTAAAAAACCATGGTTGGACGGTTTTATTGCGTCATTTTCTGTTATGCTGGAAATGAAAGCCAAGCGAGCATGGCCATAAGAGAAACACATGTCTAAATTAGATTGAGTTACAAGTGCGGGAGGCACAAATCTGAGTCGAATTAGAACCTTAGTTGCCAATCTCACGGGTACTTCTGTTTACACTAGAAATATCATGGCTAGCATTTTGGTGGAAATGGAAATGAGAAGGAAGCCATTGGTATTTCTCTTCTCCGTAAGCAAGTACTATCATATTCAAATAAAAGAAGATTGCTTTATGCAAACTGATACCGCTGAAAAATAAAAAAGAGTCGATACAAATTGATACAGTTTAGTTTTTTTAGCTAACCAATGAGTCATGCTTCTAATTTTTTAGGTTATGGGTATGATGAATGTTCATTGATGTCAATTGAGTTATAGATGACTGATTTTGTTGGGAAATCGGTGGTGATTTGTTGGTGAAACATGGGTTTTTTTTTATCTTGTGGTTTTGCTTCATGTGTCACCATTACAATGTCAATTGATAAATGTAGCTACAGAGGTCAAACGGGTTAGCAGTTTTTTTTCCAGTGTAGGTGCAATGCGAACATTATATGATATCAGATGTGTTTGGACTACAATGTGTAGGGCATTTAAAGCAGCCATGCATTTAGCTTGAGTTCGATTTCCCTTCCACGTATCTGGGGTGTATATGGGCAAGTTAATTCACTAAATCAACCACGGGTGAGGGTTTAATTGTGTCATTTTCTGCTATGTTGGTAAGGGAAGCCAAGCGAGCAAGGCAATGAGAGAAACACAGGTCTGAACTGAATTGAGTTAGAAACGTGGGAAACACAGGTCTGACTTGAATTAGAACCTTAGTGCCAATCTCACGGAAAACTTCATCTTTCATTTGATATACCATGTTTAGCATTTTGGTGAAAATGGAAAAGAGAAGGAAGCCATTAATAGTTCTCTTTTTGATAAGCAGGTACTATCATATTCTAATAAAAGAAGATTGCTTTATACAACCATATAAAAAATAAGTACAGACTTTATACAAATTGATACAGGTCAATTTTGTAGCTAACCAATGAGTTTCGGAACCATTGTGACATCAAGTGAAAATTTATGTGAGAATTAAGTGAAACATAATGATTAATCGACTGCATGTTTATAATGAACTGGTAAATCGAAGCTCTTGGTCTCTTGCAGAAAAGGGTAGTCTTTAAACCGAATGTATAAGAAATTAAGAATGCACAATCCTCTCAGTGTCTCCTTGAAGCTTAGCAGTTTCCTTCAAGTTCACCTTTTGTCTCCTGCGAGTATTGATTAAGCTTTCATACATATCGCCAGATTACGTAATAGGGTTATCACCCATGTTGAAGGACATAGTTAGGATAAAATGCTCCCCACTTTCGCCTGAGTTTCCTTGTAGCGTAGTAGCTTGGCTGAAAAAAAATGCTAGGATCATTAAGTCAGTGATTTTCTAATGGGTTAAGGTTCTTCATGTAGTGGCTCTTCATCTGTTTGTTGCCTTTTGATTTATGCCGCGCTTACGATTTTACACTTGTGCAGATTCTGCAATGTGAAGACATCACGTACTCCCCCTCCTCCAGATCCTAATGAGCCAGCTAATGTAGCTCAGGCAATTGCATCATGGGGTTTGGATTATGTTGTCATAACTAGTGTTGACCGTGATGATTTACCTGATCAAGGAAGTGGTCATTTTGCTGAGACAGTGCAGAAATTGAAACATTTAAAGCCTACTATGCTGATTGAAGCCCTGAGTATGTATCCTTGCCCAAAGAGATCATCTTATATACGTTTTTTGAACACGATTTAATTTGGTTTGCACCTCATATTTTGGGCTCATAAATAGTTTTCTGCATGTTATGAACACAGAAGTATTATATGCTGTTACATTTTTTAAGTATCTATCTGAGTTGTAAGAACTGTATGAAAAGAACACTTTCCAGTTACTACGAGAAATAGAATAGAGAAGCTAGACTTTGAGGATGGAGATGAAGAGTTATTTATTTGCAGGTTTTTCGTGTATGATCCAGGTGTGGTGCTATTATTTTTGCTTGTTCATAGGGTATTACGCATCTCCCCGTGTAGTTTAGATAAAGATAACATTTCATTCCTGAAAGAGGTCACGTTGGAAGATCCTCCAATGAAGCAGGCAACTCTGTTGTTTAGGTCGTCTTAGAAGTCTAATTACAGATTCTCAAAGGAAGAGATAGGTGTATACGAAGTTTCATCTTGTCAATTCCAGAGTTCCTTTCTTTCCGGAGACACGATAGCCGCTCACGAACCACAAACCAAATCCTCTCTTTGCCTTATATCACCTCCTGATCTCATACTCTGATTATAAAGAATTCTATTTAGACTAGCCGAGCCGAAGAATTCCATTTACTACTAGCCCAGGCGAAGTGAAGTAACTGATAGTATTAGTTTGTTATCTGGAGAGCTAGTCAAAACTTGTTTAGTTCGGAGTTGGAGAAAGTCTAATGATTGGTTTCTTCTCCGAATGTAGCTTTGCCCAACGACCAGGATTATTGGCATCTCAATCTTGTTCTCAATGAAATCTGCTACAGAGTAGATTGTTTTCCGGAGTAATGAAAATTGATATTTGTGTATGCTATATTTCTACATCCTAATTTCCCTACTTGACACGCAAATTCGTTTTGTTTATTATGTTTGTGTGATTCTGGATGTGCAGTTCCTGATTTCCGGGGAGACCGTGGGTGCGTAGAGAAAGTCGCAACATCAGGATTAGACGTTTTAGCTCACAACATTGAAACAGTGGAAGAGCTTCAAAGTGCTGTTAGAGATCACCGTGCTAACTTTAAGCAATCCCTGGATGTCTTGATGATGGCTAAGGACTATTCTCCTGCTGGAACACTCACCAAAACGTCAGTGATGTTGGGGTGTGGGGAAACACCTGAACAGGTGGTAAGAACCATGGAGAAAGTGAGAGCAGCAGGTGTTGATGTGATGACTTTTGGTCAATATATGAGACCATCTAAGCGTCACATGCCCGTGTCTGAATTCGTAACCCCTGAGGCTTTCGAGATGTATCAGACTCTCGGCATGGAAATGGTCTGTTCCTACCCTTTACTTGCTGAAGTTATAGTGTTATTATGTTATAATTTGTTGCACACAGGTCCTTTGTGCTCTTTAACTCTGGTAGTTTTACATGATTCTCATCCCCATCAGCATGTTCATTATATCTTGTGTTATTAGACTTCTTTGTTGTTAAAAGCCTTGCTGGTCTTGAGGACCTCCATGCATGCTCTTACTTTCTCTTATTCCGGTCTCCTTATAGATCAAGAACATGTAGTTTGATATATTTGTTTGTGACTGTCCTGTTCTATAATGCTTTGAAATTTGTGCGAACATAAGAGGTACTATATGATACTTGTTACTTGATCCTAAGCTTTCTTTGTAAAATTCTACTTTGAATTTCTTTAGCTAACAAACAATGGCAACATTGAGGCTGTAACCATTCTACTTTAAATCTCTATATTCTATTAGTACGGCTTTCATGCAGTTGTACGTTTATGTATCTATAGAACTCTTCCGTACATCCTACGTATTCTCCTGCACATATTAAGAGTTAATCGTCACCAACTACTAATCAGTTTGCACTCGTAAAGAGCAAAGGGTAGTCCTTACAGGTGTCTTGAATGGTGTTGTGAGAGTATCTATAAACTCTCACATACATCCTAAATATTTCCTTGCAACAGATGTTAAGGGTTAGTGGTCACAAGCTGGTAATCATTATGCATTCGTAAAGAGCAAATCCTAGTCGTTAAAGTTATGCTGGATGGTTTGCAAAAGCATTCATTCTCTTACAGTAATAAATAGACAATATAGGATGATTTCAAGCAAGTTGAGGTAAGGATTTGAACAAAAAAGCAAGTTGAGGTAAGGATTTTTTGCAAATTTTCTTAAGATGGTTTGGCCCATGCAAGTTTGAACTTTCATGATCCGAAATGTAAAGGTGCTATTCTGGAATCACAACTAAGAGATTCCATTTATGACATCTGGTCAGAAAATTGGAAATGTGTATAGTTGCTTAGGAAAGTAAGGTAATAATGTACTTAGCTACAATGTTTATTTGAATTTAAATGGTTTGTCTAAGCTGAGTCGATTGATCTCTTCCCCAGATCTGTGATCTTTGTTTCCAAATTAGGTTCTTTCAGCTATCTTCAGTAAGAAGGCTGGAAGTGACAGTTCATGCAACTGCTTTGAGTATTGGAACTTCAGTAGTATCAGTTGCTGGCTTCCTAGGAAAAGGTTACCGAAATGTCCTGTTTGTAACTGTTTTATTCTGTTTCAGAGGTTATCAAATAAGCAGTACGGGTCTCTTTTACCGTTAGGGCTAGCTTGGTACCTGCAGCTAGTGGCTTCACTTGGGAGGTTACAAGTTCAATTCTGACTGCCTTCTAAACCAAAAGAGAGAGACATGTGTATGCAGAAAATGAACGAACTTTCATTCTCCCTTGTGCTATAATAGGCTAATTTATGAACTAGGTAGATCAAATAAAGCGACTCTACTCTGCTGTTTGGTAAATGGGTTGGTTTTGGAGGATGGAGCTCAAGGTTAAAGGCTGAGGAAATGACTTGATTTATTTTTCTTCCTAGCATAGTTGTCAAATCAGGATTCAGAGTATGAATCGAAATTCAATTTCGCTGAATTGTGAATCGCAAAGATTCACTTGCAATCTCTTGGAACATATATAATAACATACTTCCATTAAACTATGTCATGTATGAACAGTATATCATATTACTCCGGGGTTGAATTTCATTAAACTGTATCTCAGATAAAACGAGGCAAGTATTGTTTTTGGAACTGTTACTAACTCAAAAAGACTCTAGCTGAATCGATGATGAATCGTATGAATCGGTCGTAAGATTTGTTCACATGAACCGGGATTCAGATAAAATTCTGGTCCCATTTAAGATTCACCCTTTGATTTGCATAGTTTCATGTATTAATTGAATCGAATCGTAGGATACGAATTGTGAATCGTAAGATTCTGACAATTATGCTTCATAGTCAGATTCTCATTTTCTAGCCGAATCTTGAAGAAGTGGTTTGCATAATTGCATTGAGATATACTACTTATAACTAGGTTGCTATGAGAAATTTTTAACATTTTAGAACATTTGACATTTGTAAGGGTAAGAAAGCACTAAATTCATTCCTGCATTTCAGTGTCAGTCCACCCCCGGATAAAATCCCATCTCATGAAGTGCACCACCATAAGATCTCAACCCCAAAAGGCTCAATCTAAATCCACTCAGTTATTAAAACATGTAGTCTGGTTCTGTTGGAGTATCATTGTTTTCGAAATCCAGTTTCATGTTCGTATGTTATCTCCTTTGGCGGTTGTCATGTAAGAGCTTTTGCTAATGGCTAATGAACTAGTTTTGTTTTTTTCCAGGGATTCCGGTATGTTGCATCTGGTCCAATGGTGAGGTCTTCATACAAGGCAGGCGAATTCTACATCAAATCAATGATAGAAAGGGACCGTGCTGCATCAGCTACATAAAGTTCCAAGGCTACCGCAACTTGCAACACCTGCTAAAACATTGAGTTACAGCCCTGATCAAATCAATAAACACGAGAAAATTCTTAAAAAAACAGGACATTTTTTAATAGATTAGCTCCCATCAATCTTTTCTTTTTGGAAATACTCTGCTTTATTTTAATGTTGGGTTGTATTATAGGTCCAAATTCAGTTGTAATTATCAATTTGCATTGGCTGTTTGCCCAGTTTGATTGAAGGTTTCTTCACAGGAACGTGTATTTCCCGTTTGTTCGGCAATGCATACATTGCATCTTTGATAAAGTAATTCACTGGATTTGGGTCTTCGGAGGCAAGCTTGTTTTCCATTGTTAGCCAGCATTTCACTAATTATAGTTCACAAATTAGTCTGGTAATAATTGTAACGGTTAGTGAACATGTGGTGTTTAATATCTTAGATTAGTTCCCTCCATGTAGGGATTAGTTGGCTCGGACTATTCACGCTGCTATGCTGAATTAATATTGCACAAAACAAAACATACAATTACATCTCAGTCTAGTAGTATTGCACCAAACAAAACAGTGTAGTTATATTCTAGTCTAGTCCGGCTAAAATCCAATTTGATGCAACTGAAATATCCTAGGGGTAACTTGGCCGTTACACCTAAATGTGGGGACCAAAATGCTAATTTTGTCTCTTCATTTTTAAGTTGCCGTTGGGGACAAACTCAACAAAAGTGGAAGCAGCATGGCTCTATGTAGGTCCTAGACACTAGACATTTTTGAAATTAGCTTGCATTATTAGCTGGAAACACCAATCATTAGGCCAATTAGTCTACCCTTACACTCCTAAAGTTGGTTTAGTAAACTAGAACAGTAGACTGCTCCACAATACACAAAAACGCAGTACGACTCATCGAACTTGTATTAGCAGAGAGTACCAGTATAAGGGACGATGCATATCAGGTAAGAAATATCAATTAAAGTTAATTCGAGAGACCATAACTCAAGAATTTAAATAGAAAAATCTCGTTCACGTCTACATTTATTCGAGGACACAGTGCAAACATCTCCGGTGACGCGTGTCGATTGAGCGACATTATAGTGATTTAACTAAAACCCTAACCTACCCTTCGGGGTGTAGTTGAGTTGGCCGCGTGAGCATTCTTCAGACTTTGGGCATTTGTCTTGATGTCTTGAGTTCAAACTTCAGTGCAATCCAAGAGCTGCCTATTGACATTCTCAATTGCAAGTATGTCAGTCCGAATTTTCAGTTTGTCTCTCTAGGGTTGCAGGTTTCAACGTCAAAAATAAAAAAATAAACATAAAACCCTAACCTTTGGTTAAACCTTAACCAATGTAAGGAGTAGTTTAGAGTGCACACCTGACAAATGGAAAATTGAAATCAACAATTTGTTAGACACCATTTCTTGAGATTAGCCAAAGCCCTCTCTCTTTTGGAATCCAAAGTCTTGTCCCCAAATTGCAATTTTCTTTTCACAGATCCCCATACAAATACACACACAATCAAGATGTTCTCATCACCACCATTGCTTCCCCCATCTCTCTCCTCTCTCTCTCTAGATTTCTAATGGAGTTTCAGTGTTTTCACTCTCATCAGTGACCAAACCCACTCTCCAAATCTCTCTCTCTCAAATGGGTTGTTGTCATGGCAAACTGAAAAACCCTAAACCAGACCCATCTCTCAAAAACCCTAATCATCGCCGCCGATCGCCGGAAACCACCACAGATCGTTCACCTCCGCCGCCGCCGGCGCCGATTGAGGAGGAGACGGTGAAAGAAGTGCTCTCGGAGACACCAATCCCTAAACCAGCCTGCTTCAAAGACAGGGGCAATAATGTCAAGACGAGAAATGAAATGCATCCGACGGTGGAGGACGAAGTGAAGATCGATCCGACGGCTGTGATACCAGCCTGCTTCAAAGACAGAGACAACGGCAAGAAGAGAAATGAAATGCATCCGACGGTGGGGGATGAAGTGAAGATTAATCCGACGGTTGTGATTAAACCAGTGGAAGAAGAGGTTAGTGTGGTGTCTGAGATGTCCGAAACGGTGTCGTACACGTTCAGCGAGAGCTTGTCGACGGCGACGGAGAAGAGGGACGACGACGGCGAGGTCAACCAGCGGGTTCATCGGTCTCCGGCGAAGGTACCCAGAAGGAGGAATCAGATCTCCGGCGAGAGAGGGTTTAGATCTCCGGCGAGACAGCCGGCGCCGTCGCCGGCGAAGAGGAGGCCGGTACAAGGGTCGGCGGCGACGGCGGGGAATCGCCGGAATGTGGGTCCGCCGGGGAATAGACTCCGGCGAGATTCCGGCGAGTGTTCCGGCCGGAGATCAAGGTCGCCGGCGACACGTGGCGAGGTGGGTCAGCGTCGTCCGGTGAGGAATAGAAGCCCCACTGTTGCTGTCCCCAACGGGAGGTCCGGCGACCGGGGACCGCCAGCGACGGCGGAGGACGGCAGCGAGCGAAGGGCGGCGAAGGAGGAGGCGGCGGAGTCGCTTGAAAACCCTCTGGTGTCTTTGGAGTGCTTCATTTTTGTGTGACGAGAATGGAAAATTTGAGTCTCCGGCGAGGGTGAAATGGTCTTTTTGATTTTGTAATGTGGACTGTGGATACTGGGATAGTGTACTTCTTCTAACACTTGTTTGGAACTTTGGGATTAAAAGGTTCTTAGGGTTATATAAACAAGGTTAACAAAAAGGGTAATGATTCTTTCAAAGCAGAAAATGATTCTTACAAAGCCACTAATATCATCTGTGCAATTTCATTGGTCATTATATGCATAAATAATATTAACGGCTTTGTAAGAATCATTTTCTGCTTTGTAAGAATCAATCCCCTAACAAAAATTGCTTATACATGGTTTTATTATTTAGAGTGCGTAATTTCGAGAAGAAAACCACGATTTCTTATTCCAAAGACGAATTAATGGTAGCAGAAATGCTAGGAGCTAGGGGTATTGGATCGAGCTATGCGTGGCTGAGTACGTTTTTGAACGATATTTGATTCAATTAGAGGGCACGTCCACTCGTTCGAACACAGGCTTCTATTCGAGCATTCTCTTGACAAAATGAATGACCGATGATTAATTTCATGCTTCCATTTTTTGTGCCATGTAACATTCGCATTGGGCTTAGAGTGGTCTTGTGCTAGTTTTTCTATTAGAGATGTCTTTACGATTGAGTTTGCACTTGATCTTAGCTTGAGTAAAACTTTTCATTTTCAACAGAAAAACCCTATATGAAACCCATCTATCGTATGGTTGTAAATGAACTCATTTGTTCGTAAAAGCGATTTTAAGATTTGTGAAATGAACAAATGAAGCACATGAATGAACAAAAGAGAATGAATTAGAGAAAACGATGAGACAATTCATTAATTCTGGAGAGACCTAGAATGAGGGCTAAATACATAGAATGTAACGGGTGGAAGTCTCTGAACGATCATGATCTAACGGGTGGATTACAACTGTGATCCACAAAAGAAATGCTATAGTGCAGATGGAGTACAAAAGACTTTTAGGGTTACAACTGTGGACTTAGCAGTAGTGGGCTAGATCTTCTTTGGCTTGTTCTGAAATCTTTGGGTTTTGAGCAGATGACGATCCAGTGGGCTTCATACATTTACCATATTCCTCCCGTAAACTCAAGGTGATTTGGACCGAACCATGAGTTTAGTTGTGAATCCATTAAATTGAGCAGGAAGAAGAGCTTTCGTAAAGACACCAGCAATTTGATCTGCACCAGAGATAAAAACAACAATAAGTTCACAGTTTAACACTTTTTCACGCACGTAGTGGTGATCTAAGTCAATATGTTTTGTTCGTACGTAAAAAGGAGGATTAGAAGATAAGGAGAGAGCAGAAAGATTGTCAGTCCAGATGATAGGAGAGCGAGGAATTTGTAAATGTAAATAAAAAAATAAGGTTTTAAACCATGAAACATTTGCAACTCCACTGGCAAGAGCACGATACGAGGTCGGGCATATGATTTTTCGTAAGGTGACCTTTTTGGTACAAAACTTCATTAGTTTTGGTGCCTTGAAGATAATCTACGTCAATATGCCTTGATGATTTTTTGTCGGAGCATGCAAGTCGGGATGGGAACGTTGAACGAGACGATGTCGCCGCCCATAAGATTAGATCACTTAGTAGACCACATAGTTTTTTTTAAACATACTATCTTTGTAATATTTGTTGTATAATTTAACCGTCATGTAATATTAATAGTTAATAGTCTACTTTTGGTTATTGATAGTCGCTTTAACCCTGAACCGAGATCCCGGGTTGTTTCACAGCCAAATACTCTTAATTTGTTGTAATCAGGTTTCTTATGAAATAAGAGTTCAAAAGAGGATTTATTAGATGTGTAGGCATTCAATTGATCAGATAAGTAGCAATTGAAACAACATGATACCAGAAATAATTAGGCAATGACGCATTATGCAATAAAGTTCTAGCAGTTTCAACAATATGGTGGTGTTTCCTCTCTGAAACCTCATTCTGTTGGGGGTATATGAGGGCATGTCATTTGATGTATTACACCATTGTTCTGTAAAAAAATTTTAAAAATAAATGAGGTTATATTCTCCACCTCCATTGATCTAAACACAGAAATGAAACAACTGAGTAATTTTTCAACAAAGTTTTTAAATTTAGGAAAAATAGTGACTACTTCTGATTTAATATGCAAAGGAAAGAGATATGTAGTAGAGAAACCATCAATAAAGAGAACATAATATCTAAATCAATGATACGACTTTGTTGGAGCTGGACCCCAAACATCAGAGTGGAAAAGCTGTAAAGGTCTTTTAATAATAGAAGATGATTGTTCATATAAGGTAACCTGGAGATTTTATCAGCAAGACAAGATTCACAGATTGTAGGAGTAGAAGAAATAGATATTTAACAAATTTAGACAGAATATCTTTTGCAGGATGTCCCATACGAGCATGCCAGATAGGTGACTTGACTTGTTTACCCAAGAAAGCTTGAGGTGAAGACTGGAGAGAGAGAGAGAGCGAGAGAAAGAGAGAGAGAGAGAGAGAGAGAGAGAGAGAGAGAGAGAGAGAGAGAGAGGCTAAGACTGAATTGGGTAGAGTCCATTTTTACTCAAACCCTTGTATAAAATTTTATCTGTTGCCAGATCCTGAATGCAGAATGTTTTGGCATCAAATATGAATCTAACATGATGTTCAGTGCATAATTTATGAACATATAGTAAATTGGTAGACAAATAAGGCACACGTAGAGTATTTGACAATTTAAATGCACAATTAGAAGTTGAGAGATGAGCAGTACCAGAGTGTTGTATTGGTAGATATGATCCATTACCAATAGTAACCTGTTCATGTCCTTGTTATGGATATGAGAGAGAGAGAGAGAGAGATAGAGAGATAGAGAGAGAGAGATTCTTGAGATCACCAGTCATGTGATGATGCTCCAGTATCAGTAAGCCAGTATGTTGAAGAGGGCATTTGAGACTAAGAAGAGGCAGTGAGGGCAGATAGCTGATCCGGTGGAGTTCTCCCTTGGTAGGCAAAGTCCATCATGTGCCAACAATCTAGTGCCGTGTGGTAATCATTTCCACATATCTGGAAAGTGACTGGAACTTTACCGTTCTTGTTGAAGTTTGCCCCATAATTGGACTGATTTGTGTTGTGTCCTGAATATGAGGAGTTGTAGTGATTTCGACCTCCACCCCGATTAGGGTTTTGGCCATAACCACCTCGAAACCCAGAACTTCCTCTGTTTTGGTCAAAATGACCACCTCTTGAACCAGAACGACCACAGAAATTTGTGTAACCACCTCGATTGAAAGACCCAGAGCGACCACCACGTCTACGAGAGTTGGAAAAATTATTATGGGAGTAAAAAGCAGTAGGTAAACCAGATTCAGAGGGATTAGAAGACTGTTGGGACTAATCATTTGCTCTTAGACTTTAAGAAGAACATGGAAATTAGTAAAGCTCAAAGGAGCAGTTTGAGGACTGAGAGAACTACGAAAAGCGTTACACTCAACCGGAAGGCCATTAAAGAGCAACATATCTTCATCATCAATTTTAACCGAAGAAGCCAAAAGTTCATCACGATAATATTTAAGATTTTGCATGTACAAATTTATAGAATCAGACTTCTTTTTCAAATTTTGGAGACCATATTTTAGTTGTAAAATATGAGAACGAGACAACGATGCATAACGAGACTCAAGTGTCAACCACACAGATCTAGAATCAATCTCACCAATAACCAGAGAGAGAGAGCCTCAGAAGACAGTGTTGCATTAAGAAGAGTAAGGATGGCCTGATCTTAGATGTGTCATGTTGTGTATTGGAGGTTGACCGTCACTGTATAGAACCATCTGCATTGGAGATGAATTGTGACGGCGCCGGAGTAGACCCATCAAGATACCCAAAGAGGGACTGTGTTTTGAGAATCGATGTCAACTGGTGAAGCTAGAGAACATAATTTGTGCCATCAAGTTTATGAGGCATGAGATTGTGTATATTGGAGAGTAGTGTGAGAGGATTTGAGGGAGAAGCCATGATTGTGGTCGAGAGCATAATAGAGGGGCTCTGATACCATAAAAGCGATTTTAGGGTTTGTGAAATGAACAAATGAAGTACATGACTGAACGAAAGAGAATGAACAAGAGAAACTGATGAGTCAATTCATTAATTCTGGAGAGCCCTAGAAAGAGGGCTAAATACATAGAATGTAACGGATGGAAGTCTCTGAATTGTCATGATCTAACGGATGGATTACAGCTGTGATACACAATAGAAATGCTATAGTGCAGATGGAGTACAAAAAACTTTTTAAGGTTACAACTGTGGACTTAGCAGTAGTGGGCTGGATCTTCTTGGGCTTTGTTTAACAGTCTGAACTCTTTGGGCTTCGAGCATATAACGATCCAGTGGGCTTCATGCATTTAACAGTTCGTGAATAACTCGTGTGAACTCGTCTGTTCACAAAAATAAAAACTAAAATAAAATTGATTAATAGACAAACACTAGCTTGAGCACATTCTTTTGTTATATTGGTGAGCAATTCTCATTTACAGATTTTATATGTAATTTCATATATAAAAAACGAGCAATTCAACGTTTTTAAGTCAATGCACTTTAAAAGTTTTTAGTTTTCTTATATTTATAATATTCTTATGGTGTACTAAATATATTATCAAGAAAATATATTATCAAGAAAAAAATGATTGTCAAACATTATAAACAGCAGCTAGGGTGTAGCTCAAGTGGTAGAGCGTTGAAAACCCCTGTATGAGATTCCGAGTTCAAAAACGATTGACGACAAAACAATTTCTCAAAAAAAGAACATTATAAAAAAGAAACATGCGCATAATTATATTAGTTTCTCCTAAATTGTAGGCTTAAGTTAAGGTTCGTGTTATGCTAGAATTTGATTAAAATTTAATCAAATTAGTTCAAACAATGTTGGGCCTTAGATCATGTTAGTTGAATAAATTTTGATTAAAACAAAAAAAACCAAACATATGTATACAGATTAAGCTCGGTTCGTTTTCTGCATCCTGGAAAAAGGTAAATGTCATCGTCTAGATATACCTGTAAAATGCCCAACCAACCAATTGTGGCATTAAGGTAGGGCAATAAAGTATCCTCGGGTTGCCCCACAGTTGATACTCGACATGGGCAGATTTCCAAGGTGTATGGTTCGAGTCATGACACCTTGGGGCGGTGCCAGAGGGACAGTCTGGGTGGCTAGTACTCCAATAAAGTGTCCTGGGCTCATTGTTTTATATGACTTCATAGGAACTCGGCTGCAGTTGAGCAGGTGAATATATGAACAAATACCCATTACTGCAGAAGAGGCTAGTGAAACTGTGAAAGGCCCATGCAATGTACTTAGACAGAACAAAATATATACCCAATGGAGTTTGTTAAGAACTCAGAAACATCTAACGAACGAAGAAAAAAAAACGTCTCTTGATTTGCTCAGCTGCAGGGACTCCAAAGAGGCTTTTTAGCTTGGGAGCGTTCTTGATGGCATATCGGGGAGTGTGTGATGTTCCTGATCATGGAGAGGACGTGAAATGGGCTCATGAGAGCAAGGTGCAGGGGCAGGATTCGCGATGAATGAAGGGATTTCATCTCCAGGCATTAGTATCGACACCTCTTTGGCATAGCTCAACATCTGCATGCAGGTAAGTAAACAAGTCAGAGAAATACAATTTCGCAATTGAAGGTGAGAAAACCCAAAACTCTAGCATTTATTTCTATTGTTCATCGTCTCCTTTCTTCCTCTTTTCTCGCTCATTTCTCGAAGGAAACAAAACAACCTAAAAAATTAGACGAGTTGGTGACTAGAGCAATTGCTATACCAATCTCCGGACAACCTATACACGGTGTCGGAGCCAGAAAACTGAAACAGTCAGGCTAAGAAGCCTCATGTATCATATTAATGGTACTAGTGACAAAACGTGAACTCAGTCAAGAGATTTGTGTATTTGTAAAGTACTAGTACTATTTTTACCATCATTATTTATCTTAGTATCATCAATCCCTCATATCTAAGCGAAAAAACAACTTCACTATGGTTTTGTCAACATGATCCATGCATTGTCAATTCCAGTATTGCCTGTCCCATCACTATTAATTCTAGTACTATCAATCTCCCATATGTAAGTCAAAAAACAAATACACCCTTATGGTTTGCCAAGACAGATCCTACTTGGTCTGTTTCTTCTCTTTCTTCCAGTTTTGACTTTTTAATCCGTAGGCATGTCACTTTGACCCGATGATTTGGATAGCAAAACGGTGAAATTTTACGATAATTTTTCATAGTGTTGTAGAGTAAAGTTTACTGTACAACACCACAAAAATTTACCAAAAAATTACATAGTATTGCTAATCAAATCATCGGGTCAAAGCGGTCTGATGAATAGTGGTAAAACTCAAAAGTGGAAGAAAGAGAAGAAACAGAGGAAGTATGCCGCATCAGCCATACAAGGAGAGACAACCATGGCATCAAGATCGGGTGGTTATAAAGACAAGCATACGAGGAAGTTTGGTTTTCGTCATCACACCATAACTACAAGCCAGCAAACAATAAGCAAACTTTTATTCCAATGTCTACAATTAAACAGACCAGTTAATATTCCCTAATATATAAGCGATCCACGAATTTGACTTTCCTACGTAACAATGGTGTTAAAAGAACTGATAGAGTTTGCTCAAGGATATCACCAGTTAAATAGTAACCTATGTTTCACTACTTCACAACAGCTTCCACAAATTGAGGGCTTATTATAACCAGGATGGTGATAACTAGAGATCTATCAAGGTTACAAGAACTGGTACAGAATCAAAGAACACCATGTGGTAAAATCACATCCAGATCATAAACAATTCTTATCCATTGGCAGATTACGATGTTTGTCAATGGCTAACATGCTCCAAAGGTCCAAACCTACCGAAACCATAACAAAATAGAAGAAATCAAGGATAAAAGCACATCATTTCACTAGTTTAATCGTTGATTAACATTCCCAAGCAACCATTTTTCTATTTGTTTTAGTTGCAACTGAAGAAAAAAAAATCACGTCACATAACTCACTTCTCTCTGCCTCACCCTGAACCCTAGGCCTAGAGCTTCCCTATGGTGGAGAACTCGTGGTGTCAATAGGGCCGGCCCACGTAGCAAACCGCCCCGCCCCGAATCCCCCCTTATTCGGCCAGCCTGCACCCTCCCAACCCCTACCCCAACCCCCTCCCTTCCTAGCCCGCCCCTAACCTGCCCCGGTGCACTATTTTCCATGGCTAGCCCGGGCCGCCCCCTCTCTCTACGGTCATTTTTACAGAAAAAATATAGGTAACTGACCATTTTACCCCCACCTTACAAAAATGCTATTTTGACGGTAATTTAGTCAACCCGTTCAATTTGTATATATATATATATATATATATATATATATTAATATTGGGCCGGGACTGGTCCGGGCTTTATTTTCTCCCCACTGGACTGCCAACCTGCCCCAGCCCCCTCAAAACCGGCCCGGCCCATTGACACCACGTTTGAGAACTAAAACCTAAATATTCAAAGAAACCCTTTAACTCAAACTCAAAACTCAACAAGCCTAGCTTTCTCTTAGTTTAACTGGGGTCGGCTACAAGGATCAAATCATTAATTCGCACTAATCCGAAGACAAAACTGTGGTTGTCAACTCAAGATTTGTTTACTACAAGTCATGTTCTAGGTCTTATTCATTGCAACATCTTAAGTCACACTCATTGTCTAACCTAACTTATCTTACAAAACAAGTTCCAAACATGGCAACTGTTCCAGATCTTTTCTCTCTTCAACAAGGCAAAATCAGAAGAGCTCTTCACATAAAGGAGAAGAATGTGGCTGCTTTGATCATACAGCATAGACAAGAACACATGCTGATGACAAACATGGGACCTCAATATCCCCCCAAATGAACCATGAAAAGCAGACATCCCCATTATCTTAATGGCCCCCCATCGTATTAGTTTATGTTAAGCCATAAACAAAAGTCATCAAAAGCTCCCCACAGCAGAATATAGAATTCCCCCATGCATGTGCATTGATGGCTACACAAAAACATAGGGTGGGTTTGGTGTGGGCTTTTTGGTGGATTTTAATCCAAAATCCATCTTTTTGCTTTTTGGACTTTTTGTAGAGGTTTGGTATGAACTTTTTTGAGTGGATTTTGGATTTTGGATTTTCAAGTTGTAGTGTAGAATGGGTGGAAGAAAAAAGTTGGGTTTGAGTGGATTTTTTCGTGTCTTTTTTCCTCACATCAGGAAAATGACAATAATGTCCTCACTAAACAACAAAACTGTCACATCACTAAATATATAAAAAGGGTATGATGGTAATTTTCACTAAACAACAAAACTGTCACATCACTGACTTTAAACATCACCAACTTTTTCTACCAAACCCATGCACCTTTTTTCTTGAGATTTTGTGTCACAGACTTTTTTCACACCATCTTAAAAGACAGCTAAAAATCCAAAAAGTCCACACCAAACCCACCCATAAACTAACACCAAACTCAAACATAATTGTAAGCAAGATAAATTACTGTAAAGTTTACAGTAATTTGTCATTTGTTAACAAACATCCATTGCAGTTTCAATTCAACTTCCAAATCTACATGCAGTTTGATATTGTTGCCGAAAACTGACTGTAGCATTATTTGACTTCAAAACATTTCGGCAGTTTATAAATTGCTACCAATCACCACAATCCCATCGACGTGAACTTTTAACGGTACCCTACAGTTGAAAACACAAGGTAAATGGTAATTGTCGCGAAGAAGAAAGCAGGTAAATGCATAAATTGCGCTAAGGCTTTTTTAACGTCATAGGGGATTTACATTGATTGGTAGCAATTTATCAACTCCAAGTAGAGTTTGAGGTCAAACTATAACTGTAGTTGGTTTTCAGTGACAAATGTCTAAACTGCAGATAGGTTTGGAAATTAAATGAAAACTGCAGTGGATTTTCGATAACAGATGACAAACTGCATGTACTCGTCTTCTCTTCCAAGCATCTCTTGCGCTCATCTCGAATATGCTTATCATTGGAAGCATATTTCAACAGCTTGTAGGTTAATATCCTCACTTAGTCCCCCCTTCCTCTTTCCCTTCCCCTCAACTACCTTACCATCTCCACTCCATCACCTTCCCCTCACCCAAAACATGCCTCAAGTTGCTTCTCCTCGGCGAGTTTCGTTCTATTTCTTTTTCTCTCGCCTTACCCTTGGAAGGATTAGAAATGCTCTTACCAAGGTACCTACTCTAAAAAACTCAAGTAATTAACCAGAAAAGTAGCATAAGACGCGAGAATAACGGTACTCAAACTATTAACTTTGTACTTTTTTCGACTCCTTCCTTTTGGTAATTGGTCATGCGTTTTTAGTTCTAGGGATTATTATATTGCGATCTCTATCGAATAAGGTTGCGTTTCGGTGCCGTTGTAATATATTATCTGCCATTAAGATTAAACTAGTGTAGTTTTCTTCATAATGCAGTCCACTATGGAAACTCCTACTCATCATCCATAGGGATGATAGACTCTTACATGAGTGTGCTTCAATCAGCAACCATAAATTTAGGACTAGAGATGTTGAAACTAGCAAACCAAGAAACTCAAATTTGTTGCAATAATGTTAAGTAGTTGTAAAACCCTAATTATCAAGCAATTGTAAAACCCTAATTGTTCCTTAAAAACCCCTAATTGTTAACCCTAATTGGACACGAGTTCCTTTCAGACTTTGATCAGTTGACGAGCTCAAGCACCCTCAAAATTGTTAAACCCTAATTATAGCCCTCAAATTAGGATGGGTTTTCAAGAAGATCTTGCAATGAAAAAGGCAGATTACAATGGGTCCCATTCTCAGAACCTCATTGTGTAATGCTAGTTTCTGGTTTGGGACAATTGACAAACAGGTGATGAGCATAAAGATGCAAATGTTTTCAGACTTTCACCTTTGCACACATACAAAAAGCAAAAGGTGAATGACAATCAAAGGATTGGGAAAGGCAGTGAAAGAACAAGAAATTTCAATTATAAAACACCAAATTACTCAAATTGGGAACCAAAATTATCAAAATTAAAGATGAAAATGTACCACTCCGTCTCTGTTCTTTGTTCGCATCTTGACTTTTATCACTATTTACTGTGTCAATCTGACCCGATAATTTAAATAGCAAAATAATTCATCATTTTTGCTTATTTTGCTATCCAAATCGCTCGATCAAAATGACTCAGGTACGAGTCAAAAAATAGGATGGGAACGAAGATCAGAGACTGAGTGGTACATGGGGTTGTTCCACCAAGAGCTATAATTGTACTATTTCATCAAAATCAGCCATAATCACACACAAGTAAGGTCTAGTACTCATTGAATTCAGAGAGAGAGAGAGAGAGATTTGGTTATAGCTTATGAATGCAGTCAAAATCTTGATTGGGATTTTCAAATTTGTAAGCAAAATGCAGGAGAGACAGAGAGAGAGAGACAGAGAGAGAGGGAGAGAGATTTGGTTATGGCAATACTGCTATAATTGTACTACTATTTCATCAAAATAGTCAAAAATTGCATAGATTAGCCATAATCACACACAAGTAAGGTCTACTCATTGAATTCACAGAAACAGAGACAGAGAGAGACTCATAGAGGGAGGGATAGAGATTGAGAGAGAGAGACTCAGAGAGAGAGAGATTGAGAGAGACTCAGAGAGAGAGAGATTGAGAGAGACTCAGAGAGAGAGACAGAGATTTGGTTATAGCTTTTGAATGCAGTTGAAATCTTGATAGGGATTTCCAATTTGTAACCAAAATGCAGGGGAGATAAACACACACACACACACACACACACAGAGAGAGAGAGAGAGAGAGAGAGAGAGAGAGAGATGACATACTTTGGGAGATGGGTAACCGAGCTTTCCATCAAACACCATCCGTGCCTGATCCCCAACATTCCGGCCACCGGCGCCGGCCGATCTTCGCCGGAGGAACCTCTCATAGACAGCCATAACAAGGAACATTGAAATGAGAACAGCAGTAGCCACGAACCCAAACGACACCGCATGAACAGAGTTATCAAAATGTGTCCAACCACTACTACTACCACCACTATCTTCCGACGATGATCTCTCCACACTGCTCACCGGAGCCACAGTCGGCGAGAACGAACCCATTTGGCCAATGCTCTGTTTTTGCTCTGTTTTTCTTTACTCATGAGCAGTGAAAACAGAGCAAGTTAAAAGAGAGAGGAGGTTTCTTTTAAGTTAAGGCGTTGTGGTGGTGGTGTTTCTCTCTATCTCGGTGTATGGAATTGTCTCATTGCTGGCTTAGAGAGAGAGAGAGAGAGAGAGAGAGAGAGATTGGTTTTGGGGAGAAGAAGATGGGGGTAATCGAGAGAGATTGGCAAGTCTCAAGGCTTTTTGGCTAGAAGGGTGGTCTTTGTTCACTCTTTCACGGGGAGAGAGATGACTTGAGGTGTTGAAAAAACAGAGAGAGAGAGAGAGATACAGAGAGAGAGAGGGAGAGAGATACAGAGAGACTTTGCTGATGGATGCTTGACTAGTGTATTTTTTAAAGACAGTTTGGCATGGTGCTAAAAGCTGAGGAATATAGGCCTTGTTTGGGAGGTGACTTCTTTGAATGGTAGTGAAAAAGGTAATAAGACAAGACAAATGATGGTACGTAAATACCAACTTTTGTTTGACCGGGTTTCAGAGTCCGTTTGGTTTCATCTTAAAATCTTAATATGTGGTAGAATAACTATATTCTACCACATAGTTAAGTGTATACTGTAAGTTTGTTTTATGACCCAAAAGACCTACATAATGCCTATATAAAGAGGTTTATGGTTGAGTTTATCGTACACATCAATAGACATCACTACAACGATTCTCCCTGCATATTTGTCTCTAGTGTTTAGAGAGTGAAAGCGTCTTGCCTTTGCAAGTTCTGGTCCTTGGTCTCGAGGTTCTGTGTGATTCGAACAAGATGAGTTCAGAGGAGGAATCGAGCCTAGCTGAGGGGCTCAAACAAATAGATTTACAATCTGAAGATGAAAACGAGATCGAGTTAAGTGATGAGGAGTTTGAAGTTAGGGTGGAAGAATACAGTAAGAGCCTGGTAGGGAAAGTTCTTTCACATAAGCCTCAAAATCTCACAGGTCTAAGAAGAACGTTGTCGGGTGTTTGGGGAAAGCCGGTGGGGTTCAAATTTGAGCACATCAGAGGCATTTTCTACCTGTATTTTTTCTCAAAAGACAAGGACTTAACAAGAGTCCTGGAGGGGAGGCCCTGGTTCTTCAAATCCAATCTCATAGTGCTGAAAAAATGGGAATCTGACATTGACCTAGAAGGAGACTCTTTCAAAGTCTCACATTTATGGGTTCAAGTTTGGGGTTTACCCAACATCTTCTTCACGGATAGGACCTTTAGGAAAATCAGTACCAAGTTCGGAGAGATGTTGGAGGTCAAAATCCCAGAGAAAGCCACGGCGGATGGTAATTTTGCTAGGCTAAAAGTAATGATGGATGTCTCAAAACCATTACAGACGGAAGCGAAGTTTAAACTTCATGGCCAAAGTTGCACGAGAATTGAATTCAAATATGAGAGACTCCCACCTGTGTGCGACATATGTGGCATCCTAGATCATGGAGGTAAAAAATGCAATGTAGAAGAAGAATCGAAGGTGCGTCCGAGATTTGGAAGTTGGCTGAAAGCTAAATTTTATCGGAGTTGTGGGATGCTTTTGAAAACTCTGATTCAGCTGAAGATTCAAGGATCAAGTTATGCGATTCAGAATGCCTCAAAGCCATATCTCTCCTGTTTCAAGCTCTCTTACTCAGGCTGGTGCCAGTAAGCTGAAGCCTGCAGCTCCGGCAATCTGAGTAGTGGAAGAGTCGCCGGGGGTTGATAAGTCGAAGAGGCAGATTGTAGAAGCTTCACCTGGAGATACGCAGAATGCCTCGGAAGTTGCAAAAGGAGGGAATATCAGGGTATTGGAAATTGAGTATGAGAAAGAGTTGTTGGCGGGGTGTAAAAAATTAAACGAATTTCTTATCTCGGATAAGGGGAATACTGAGCCTATTGAACCGCGTTTGGAAGCAATTTTGGAAGATTCTGTTTCGACCCGAGCCGTATTCAACAGTGGGCCTCCGCAAGCTTTTCCGGGCCCAGCTGAGGAATCTAGTCGAAGCCCACTGACTCACCTCCTAATGGCCCATTGCAAGAAAGCCCAAATCCCCCCATTTCATTAAGCAAGGGTGCTTTAGTCATAAGAGATATTGACGGCAAGGGTATTTCTGAAAGTATAGTTGTTTCTGAATTGCGAGGGGATGAAGGTGTAGCAGAAACCCTAATTCTTCAATCCAAAGAATCTACATCAGAGGCAAGAGGCGTAAAGAAATGGAACAAATTAGAGAGGGAGCATGGAGTCTCAAACAGCAATCAACCAGGAAGAGAACAAAAATAGCTAAAGAGAAGGGAAGGGGATTTTATGGAGATCGATGGTGGAATCTCGGATAAACTACTGGATGGCAAGAAGAAAAGAGTCTCGTCTGATGCTTATGATACTGTGTGGGTGGAGGAAGCCAGCTCGGAATGGCCCCAAAGGGCCCAATGAAGCTTTTGGCATGGAATTGTCAGGGGGTTGGGAGATCCCTTACAATCCAGCAGTTCAAGAAGGATTTAAGTCTTCACTCCCCTGAGGTATGCTTTCTTAGTGAAACAAAGCAAAAGTCTTTTTTTATGAATAAAGTTTACTGTAAGGGCAGGATGTGTAACAGTTTTTGGGTCGACTCCATCGGTAAAGCAGGAGGGTTGGGTGTTCTTTGGAGTAACAGTGTGATGGTTGAATTAGTCAGATACAGTTCATTCTTCATTCATGTTAAAATGAACTTAGATGACTTGGCTTGTTGCGATGTGTTATTTGTCTACATCAGCACCGAGGATGCTAGAAGAAAGTTGCAGTTGGATTATCTTTCTGAGTATCTTCAGAACTGCTCCAAGAAGTGTTTAGTATGGGGGGATTTTAATGATATTAGCTGCCCTGAAGAGAAGAGGGGTGGTAACATAAGGAGCTTGAATTCTTGCCTATTTTTGACACATTTCATCTCTCAGAATGGGCTTATTGATTTGGGTTTCTCCGGATACCCATTCACTTGGTGGAAAAAAGAGATGTAATGGATGTTGTATAGAAGAGAGAATTGACAGAGGTCTAGTCTCAGCGGATTGGATTGCCACTTGGGGTAGATTTTGTATTCATCATACATATACAGCAGGTTCGGATCATTGCATGCTCTTGCTAGAATCTAAATCCTCAGATAAACCCAGAAAGAACTTTATTTTCAGATTTGATTCCAGGTGGAATGCTCACATGGAGGTAGAAGAGATTATTAAAAATTCTTGGGCACAGGAGATTGAAGGAAGTCCCATGTTTGTGGTCAAGACAAAGCTTAAAAAGTGCAGACAAGAGCTAAGAAAATGGATCAAGGTGCATGATAGAGGGATTTCTTCAAAGATTATGGAAAAAGGACGCTAATTCAGCTAGTATAAGAGAGAAAGGAATGAATGCATACCTAGCAGAGCTTCATCATGTGTAAATGGAGCTTGAATCCTTATGGAAAGAGGAAGAGCTAATGTGGAAAGAGAAAGCCAAAGAAAAGTGGATTCTAGCAGGAGATAAAAACACGATATTCTTCCAAGCTTCTGTGAGGCAGAAGAGGAAGCAAAATATGATCTCAGGAGTCATCACTAGTAATGGGCTATGAACCAATAATGAGGAGGACATAATGGAAGAGTTCAAAACATTCTACTGTAATTTGTTCAGGGAGGATGGCAATACTGATCTTTGGCCATTTTGTCCACAGTGAGTAAAAGAGTGACTTATGAAATGAACAAGACTCTTACAGAGCCAGTCACAGATATGGAGATAAAGGAAGCATGCTTTGATCTTGATCCATAAAAGGCGCCATGGTACGATGGTTTTACTGCAATTTTTTTCAGTATTACTGGCATATTATTGGTGCAGATGTGTGCAGGGCAGTTAAGAGTTTTCTATCCTCTGGAAAAGTGCTTAAGAGTGTGAATTTAACTCACATTGTCCCGTTGCCTAAAGTTAAGAATCCTCTGCATGTTAAGGACTATAGGCCCATAAGCTTATGTCATGTTTTCTATAAGATCATATCAAAGACTCTTGCTAATAGATTGGGTAAAATTCTGGATCGAGTTATCTCCCAAAATCTGTCTGCATTTTTTAAGGGAAGACTTATTAATGACAATGTGATGATTGCTCATGAATTGTTCCATCATGTGAAGAAGAAGAGGAAGGGCAATAAGGGGGTAATGGCTTTCAAACTGGACAAGTTAAAAGCATTTGATAGAGTGTGTTGGGAGTATCTTACATGTATCATGTTGAAAATGGGTTTTTGTAGAAGATGGGTTACGTGGATCATGTCTTGTGTTAACTCCGCTTCTCTCAGGTTACTGATTAATGGAAACGGAAGTGATTTTATCCAGCCATCCAGGGGTATAAGGCAAGGAGATCCCCTTTCTCCTATGCTATTTGTGATCTGTGCAGAGGGGCTTTCTTCAATTCCGAGGCATTTTGAGCATTTAAAGTGGATTAATGGCATTAAGGTGGCTAAATTTTTCCCTCCTTTGTTGCAGATGACTCCATTATTTTTTGTAATGCCACTATGACTGATGTTAGTGTTGTGAATGTTGTGCTTAAGACATATGAAAAAGCTTCGGGCCAGACAATTAACAGGGATAAGTCTCAACTCCACTTTAGCCCTAACACAAGTGCCATCCTCAAAGGCTTCATTCAGTTTTATTTGGGGATAAGCAGAGATTTCAAAGACTATCAAGGGATTCCTTCTTTGGTGGGAAGGTCAAAAACTCAAGTTCTGAAGTATTTAAAGGAAAATGTGGAGATCATAGTTTCTTCTTGTAATGCAACGTTCTTGAGTCATGCTGGTAAGGAAGTGCTTATTAAATCGACTCTTGCAGCTTTGCCAACATATTCTATGTCCAATTTTCTGTTTCCCAAGCAGACGTGTAAATAAATTTCTAGAATATTGGCAGAATTTTGGTGGGGAGATAACAAATCTGACAGAAAGAAGTTTCATTGGAAAGGATGGGATCACTTGTGTAAAGATAAGAGAGAAGGATTGTTGAATTTTAAGAATCTTGAGAGCTTCAACCGGACGCTTTTGGCGAAACAAGCCTCCAGGCTTGTGAATGGTTCCCCCTCATTATTCAAGTCAGTATTTAAAGGTAAATATTTTCATAATTCTTCCTTTTGGCAGGCCAAGCCTTCTCCTTCTTGTTCATGGGTGTGGAGGAGTATTTGCGCTGGAAAAGATCAACTTGGTAAGGGAAGTTTATGGAGGGTGGGGAATGGTAAGATCATTAGTATTTGGAATTATGATTGGTTGCCTATAAAGGGAAGTTTTAAAGTCAAAACAGTTAAACCTCCCCAGATTGGGTATGAAAAAGTGGGAGAATTGATTGATCAAGATCAGAGAAATTGGAAGAGAGAAGTGGTGGAAAATTTATTTGATTTAGACGAAGCAAAAATAATATTTTCCATTCCTCTTGGTGGTCCAAGCTGTGATGATAAGAGAATTTGGTTCTATACAAGTTCAGGGGAATTCAATGTCCAATCTGCATACAAGTTGGCAGAAAGTGAAAGATGTCAAAGTGGAGGGGCCTATTGTAGTAACTTCTTCCTTTGGAAGAAATTATGGAAAATCCTCGCCCAGCCCAAGGTATAATTCTTTTGGAAAATTCTTAATGATGCTATTCCTTCGGCAACTTCCCTTTCTAAGATAAGTATTTTGAATGATGATATTTTTATGTTATGTGGTGAAGAGGTGGAGAATATAATTCATTTATTCTGCAAGTGTAGTTTTGCTAATCTCACTTGCAAGCTTTCTCCTTTGAGAGTGAATCGTGAGGAGTGTTCTGATGTCGGATGTATGACGAGTTGGTGGGAGGTGATATGTAATAGGGCTGAAAATTCTTGGTGTAGTGATGATTACCTGAGTTTGTCCATTTACATCTGTTAGTATCTTTGGAAAGCGAGAAACGACTGGATATTTCATGGTATTAAGTGGCAGCCAATCCATGTAGTGCAGAGAGTTGTTACTGCAAGAAACGAATTTTCATCTCTCACTTTGAGGGGTGCAGTCCAAGGATCATCCTTGAAGTAGGTTCAAGGGGAGAAGCCTAAATTTTAATATGATATTTGCATAGCTACTGATGCAGCAGTGGATTTGAGCAGATGTTTGGGTGGTATTACTGCAGTTCGGTTGAATGCTCAAGGTGATATCATTAGCAGCCTCCAAATACCAATTCCAGGTATTGTTAACGCTTCTGTGCTGGAATGTATGGCAATCAGAGAAGCACTGGTGTGTGCAAGAAATTTGATAAGAAGCATATTGATATTTATTCAGATTGTGAGCTTGTGGTGAAATGGTTGAACAAGCAAAGTTCAGCTCTTATGGGAAGTATAGGAGCAGTAATTGAAGATTGTTGGAGCTTAGTTTCCAGTTTTGATTTTTGTAATTTTCATTTCTTTTCTAGAGTGTGGAACTCTGCAGTTGTAGATAGTGCTTTCTGATCTGACAGATCTTGGCCACGTGGCAACCATCCAGCACACCATATTGTGCTCCACACACACTGGATCACCAGCCGAGCTGATCCATGTGGGGGCTGCGAGACAGAGCCCTCGCATACCACTGCACGGGACTTGTAGGGACTTAGTGGTTTGGAGGCTAGAGTAAGCCCTGTCGCGTGCGAGCCAAGCCCGCGCGCGACCTTTAGTAACTGCTTTGAGAGATTTATGGCACGAGCTCCATAAACCCGGTCAAACCCGGTCAACCTCGTAACGGTTCCGGTATTCGCGCATAACGTGCTGTAACGGTCCCTATATATGAGGAGGAACGTGCCGTTGTGGTTAAGCTAATTAAGCCGCCATTAATGGGCGCATTAACCACACTACAACGGTCACGTTCCCTGCTATATATAGGACGTTAACCTTTCCATACAAAGGGAAACACACTTTCCATACGCGGAAGCTCTGCCAAACCTCTGTCTCTCTCTCAGACATTACTACTGCCTTACTCTCTCCCTACACACGACCCAACTCTTCCTGTGCCATCTCCGATCCTCTACATACGGTGTACACGGAGGTCTCCCCGCCGGAATCTCTTGTGCACATTTTGGTGAACCCGACGTGAAATTACCAACAAAAGCAACCATGTCTCAGGAGGATGATATCAGCAACAAATCGCCTTCCACCGAAGCTGCCTCGGGAGAGGAGACCCGCCGTACTCCTACGACCCCCGGCGAGGCACCGACGCTAGAATCCTTGGACGCTACTGTCCAAAGTCAGGCGAAAGCTCTCAAAGCTCAGTCTGCGCAACTAGAACGGATCTTGGCCGTTCTGGGCACCCTTGCGCCAAATCCTTCATCGGCCACCGCCGTCCCTCAAGGAGGAGGATCCCCTACCACTCCAGGACTGGGAGTGTCAACCACACCTCCCAATTCTAATCTGCAGACTCCACCGGCGACTACGCATCTGCCTTCAATTCAGGGATCAACAGCTCAGATGTTGCCTCTCACTGCTCACACTCCTCAGCCTCCGGCTTTAGCATCTAACCCGGCTTCGCAGTACCCCTTGCCTCCTCCAACGGCGATCTGGGGCAATGCAAGCAGCCAATATGTCCTCAATCCTCCGGCGGCGTATGTGTCGTCTCCGCCTGCGACAACCCCTCCTTCTGCTACCGAGGGGAGCATTCCAGAATGCATGACGTCTCTGCAGAAGCGCATGGACACCATTCTGGCTCACCAATCATTCGCGGATACCATTATCCCGAAGCTAGACAACGATCCACCCATCCCGCGGGAGATCTATCTCATGCCTAACCCGGTGGGGTATAAGGCTCCTAAATGGGACAAGTTCGAGGATGTCAACGGGAACGCTCATGAGCATGTCATGCGTTTCATCCATGTCATGGGGCCATACGGAGCTGATCCCAAATTACTGATGTGAGAGTTCCCAAAATCTTTGGGGAACGTAGCGTACAAGTGGTACCGAACGTTGGAAGCCGGATCCGTGAAGACTTGGGACGACATGGTCCAGAAGTTCTATACCAAGTTCTTCCAGATGGAAGAAAAGGTGACAAAGATCCACCTCTCGCGGATGTATCAAAAGCGCGAGGAGGACGGGATCACTTTCATCAAGAAATTCAGAGCGAAGTCCTTGGAGTGCAAAGATCCAATGCTCGAAAGCCGGCTCGTAGAGATATGCCTGCAGTGCATGCGAGACGAATACAAAGGTATGCTCATCAATCTGCAAACACCTACATTTTCAAAGCTCATCGAATGCACCAAGAACATCGAGCCTATAGTAGAGAGGCAGAAAAAGAAGAACGCCCCAGAGCGATCTTCGAGCGGCACTACCTACAAAATCGGGAGGTTCAGTTACAAGAGGGGACGCGAAGCTGAGGTCAATACAGTTTCACCCCAGAAGCAAGCGAAGGTTGTGAACTTCGACGTACCACCTCTGCCATGTTCGGTAGAGGAGGCGAGCGACCTCTGCAGGCAATGGCGCAAGGACGGTGTCCTACCGCCGCTCGAGAAGGTACCCTCCAAGGAGATGGTGAGGGACCCGAAGTGGTGCGAGTACCACGGCAAGGTCATGCATCCTACAGCGGAATGTAAGAAGCTCAGGATTGTGTTCAATCAAAAGATGAAGAACGGCGAGCTGATCGTCAGCGATCACAGGAAGGATGTGCGCAACAATCCACTTCCTGCCCATGCGGAGCAAGACTCGAAAGGAAAAGAGGTCGCCATGATCTCGATTGTGGACCTGGAAGAAGCCGCAGAGGATGGTCTACCCATCATTGCTGAAGTCCATGAAGACGAGGACTACAGCATGGACACAGAGGATGAACGTGCCGATCGGATGAAGGGGTCGCACGGCTTCAGCAGATTCTTCGACGAGATGAATTTCTCGGAGAAATGCCGGACAGAAATGACGAAAGCAATCTTGAGGATACAAGAGGACTATGAGGAGGATCTTGTAGTCTCCAACGGGAAAGTCATCAGGGCGTCTCGCTCTACAGAAAAGATTATGACCTTTTCTGCCAGCGACAAAAAGACAGATGCGAGCCACCAGAGGCCTCTGTATGTGACAGCCATCATCAATGGTGTCGAGTTCAAACGAGCATTTGTAGACGGGGGAGCAGCGGTCAACGTCGTTTCGCTCCACACACTGAAGCTGGCAGGGGTCCCCGAGCACAAGATTGTCAGGCGTCCATCTCCGCTAATGGGATTTGGAAGCGACTCTAGGATGACGATCGGATGGATCCGCCTGGGCGTTCATATTGGCAAAATCAAGTGCTCAGCAAAGTTCTATGTCATAGATGCGAACACTACGTATCACATGATCATAGGTCGAGCCTGGATTCATCGCTTTGACGCGGTCCCTTCAACAGCTCACCAGGTCATGAAAGCTATCTGGAACGACAGAATAGTCGAGATACCGGCTTCGACAAATCCATTCAACTTGGATGAAGCACATCTCAGCGAGGCGGTGCGGTTTACCGAGATGGCGAACGAATAAACACCGGGACCATTCAACCCTACTCCTTTACCTCTATGGGAGGATATCAAAGATCAGTCACCAGCGGGAGTAATGGTAACAAGGTAAGATGCCAAGGAAAAGCCGCCCACACGCGAAGATGCGCCACGGATCGCGTACCAGCGAAAGAGTGTGTATACACTGAAGCGAATTGCAAAGCATGACCCCGAAGGCAAGGAGATAGAGAGTTTCTACGCCAATGGGAAGAAGTGCTATCGCATATGAAGGTGCGCGGGGATGTCCTCACACGGGCATGGGGATATCCCTGGGCAAATCAACCAAATTGAACAGATTGCGGCTACGGAAGAGCCAATGCAGAGCACTCCAGACGAGAAGCTCAAAGAATCACCTGAATGCATGGAAGACAGGCCCAGACCACAAAAGCAAGAGCTAAAGGAAGTGTTCCTCAGCCCGAACGAGGAAAAGAAGAGGCCAGTCTTCCTAAGTGCAGACCTCACAAGCGAGGAGGAGCAAGGACTGCTACAGCTCCTAACCGAATACAAGGATGTGTTCGCATGGGAGTATGACGAGATGCCAGGTCTGGATACAAGCATCACTATGCACCGTTTAGACATCATCCCAGGGTCTAAACCGGTAAAACAGAGCACAAGGAGCTTCAGGCCGGAGCTTAACATGAAGATCAAACATGAGATTGTCAAACTCCTGGATGCCAAGTTCATAGAGCCGAATCATCATCCCACATGGCTGGCCAACATTGTGCCAGTGGTAAAGAAGAACGGACAGCTTCGCATCTGTGTGGACTTCCGGGATCTCAATCGTTTCTGCCCAAAAGACGATTTTCCACTGCCCAACATCGATTTGCTTATCGATTCAACAGCGGGCCATCGCATGTTCAGTTTCATGGACGGCTTTAGCGGGTACAACCAGATCAAGATGGACCCTGAGGATGCGCGGAAAACTGCATTCATCACTCCGGTGGGGGTGTTCAACTACACAGTAATGCCGTTCGGTCTCAAAAACGCGGGTGCAACCTATCAGCGGGCCATGATGGCCTTATTCCACGACATGATGCACAAAGAAGTGGAGTTTTATGTGGATGACCTTGTAGTCAAATCCAAGCAGGAAGCAGATCATCTCGCGGATTTGCGAAAAGTGTTCAATAGATGTAGACGCTTTCAACTGAAGATGAATCCTATGAAATGCGCATTCGGGGTAACATCAGGGAAGTTCTTGGGATGCGTGGTTCATCGCCAAGGAATCGAGCCTGACCCTGCGAAAGTATCAGCCATCACTGGCATGACGCCGCCCCATAACCAAAGTGCCTTGAAAACATTCTTGGGAAAGCTATCATATTTGCGGAGATTCATCCCAGCAATTGCCGAAATCACCTGCTGTTTTAGTGCCCTTCTCAAGAAAGATGTCGTATACAGCTGGACTCCGGAGCACGAAGCTGCGTTTGAAAAGCTGAAGGATCTGCTGAAGTCTTCAAAAATAATGATCGCACCTCAACTGGGATCACCGCTTCTGCTATATCTGACGTCAACAAGGACGTCCATAGGAGCACTCTTGGCTCAGGAGTACGAAGGCCAAGAGAGGCCTATCTACTATATCTCTCGCATTGTGCAACCTGCTGAATCAAGGTACACAGACATCGAACGTCACTGCCTTGCCTTGTTCTTCGTGATAGAGAAATTGAAACACTATTTTGCGGCGCACAAAGTGGTAGTGGTTACCAAGAGCGATCCCATACGATATCTGCTAACTCACACTACTCCTGGAGGAAGATTGGCGAAATGGTACATGACCATCTCTCAATACGATATCACATGCGTACGACCGCGAGCGATCAAGTCGCAGGCGGTAGCGGACCTATTGGCACAGTTCCCCGACAACAGCCACGAGCCTGTCATCGAAGAAGAGCTCGAAGGCCCTGGAATCTATGCAATCGACGTGCCCTATTGGACGCTCCACTTCGATGGCTCGTCAACAAGGAAAGGCGGAGGCATTGGGATAGTCTTGACCAAACCGGATAGAGAGGTCATACAGATGTCCGCCAAGCTCAACTTCGCAGTCACAAACAATGAAGCGGAATATGAGGCTCTCATCGCGGGGCTCCGTGCGGCGAAAGCTTTGGAAGTAAGCAATCTGACGGTCATGGGAGACTCCAAGTTGATCGTCAAGCAAGCATCGGGCGAGTACGGTTTGAAGGAGATTAACCTTATGTCTTACCGGACTCTAGTACAAAAGCTGGTACAGCAATTCTGCGATGTGAGGTACGAGCACAAGCCCCGAGCAGACAACAGGCATGCAGATGCTCTGGCTACCTTGGGATCCAAGGTTAGTACAGACAAATGTCCCGCAAGGATCTCGATCGAAGTGCGAACATCGTCGGCATTGACAGAAGATGCGTGCGACGACGAACGCATGGATGATACGGACTGGAGAAAGGCAGTCCTACGAGCTATTGCAGAAGGCACAAGCAGTGAAAGCTGGGCGCTCACAAAAGGGTATTGCATACATGACAATACCCTTTACTACAAGGGCCCTGGCGTAATACTCATGCGATGCGTCTCCGAGCAGGAGGGACAACTGTTGTTAGAAAAGATTCACCAACATGCTTGCGGCGAAAGTGAGGTGTCAATCTATCGGAAGGCTCAGAGATATGGCATTTACTGGCCAGACATGTCAACAGCCGCGGCCCTGATACAGGGTAAGTGCGAAAGTTGCGCACTGATCAAAGATTCTCTACTCATCGCTCTAACTGATGACGACACGGATTGGAGGAAGCCACTCTTTGACTTTCTCACTTAGGGCACCTTACCCGAATCAAGAAAGGAAGCTGAGAAATTGAAAAGGAAAGCATCCCGATATGTGGTGCAGGAGAACTTGCTTTGGCGAAGAGGCCACGAGGGCAACTTGCTGCGATGTCTAGACGGCAGGGAAGCACAAGAAGTCATGGACCTTTCTCATCAGGTGGAACACCAAGGAGGTGCGAAATTATGCAGGCAGCTCCTCTCAATTGGATATTTCTGGCCCACGATGGAGGCTGATTGTCGCACCAAAGTACGACGCTGTCAGGAGTGTCAATTCAAAGGAAACCTAGTGCACGCTCCTGCTGTGGATCTACATGCATTGGGAACGCCATGGCCATTTCATACATGGGCTCTAGATTTCATTGGTCCCATTCGACCCACCTCACACGGGAATCATTTTATTCTCACTGCAACTGAGCTATTCACCAAATGGGTAGAGGCGATACCACTGAAGACGGTAAATGCGCTAGCTGTGGTCAATTTCATCTAGGAAAACATCATATGCAGGTTCGGAATTCCAAACACCATTCTTTCAGATAATGGTACTCCTTTTGTTAATCGCCAGGTGGCTGCGAAGCTAGCAGAATACAATATGAGGCAAATATGTTCCACCCCTTATTACCCGAAGGGGAACGGGCAAGTCGAAGCGACCAACAAAACGCTGTTGAGGATTTTGAACAAGATGGTCGCAGATGACCACAAGAAGTGGGCCGACTCTCTAAGCATAGCTCTGTGGGCTTACCGAACTTCTCCAAGGACACCCACGGGGGCCTCACCATTCCTACTATGCTATGGAGCTGAGGCTGTGGTACCTGCGGAGGTGAGAATCAATTCGGCGAGATTGGCCTTTCACGCGTTATACGACAATCAACGCGATCATGACTTAGTCTTGCTGGAGGAAAAGCGAGAACAAGCTAAAAGGACCAACAAGCGGTATCAAGAAAGGATCGCTCGTGCTTACAATAAGACGGTCCAGCGAAGAGATTTCGCAGTTGGAGACTTGGTCCTGCGCGCATCTGATCACTGCATGCGAGAAGCGGCTCACCCAAAGTTCGCAGCCAATTGGGAAGGACCCTTCGAAGTCACAGAAGTCTTTGACAGTGGCTACTGCAGCATACGAAGGTTGCACGAAACAACCTCCACCCCAAGTTCAGTCAACATGCGCTGGATTAAGAAGTACTATCCTTGACTTCTCTCATTTCATGCGTTTTATTATAACGTCGCTTAATGTCTTGTATGGCTACGATTTACACAATCTCCTCTCCCATATGAGAGAATTGTAATCTCATCTCTCCCATATGAGAGCATTATAATAAGAGAATTCTCCCAAATGAGAACTTCATATTTCTGGCTATTAATTTAGCGTCATGAAGTTTGTTATTACTGTTAACAATGGGCTATCCGCCACAACAGCAATCTGTGCGAAATACGATCTTAACTGATCTCCTAAGCCTATCTGTTACGATAGCAATTTATGCGAAATACGATCTTGATTGATCTCCTAAGCCTATCTGCTACGATAGCACCAATTGCGAAATGCGATCTTAACTGACCTTCTAAGCCTATCTGCCACGATAGCAGCTCACGCGGAAAATGATCTTAATTGATCTCCTAAGCCTATCCGCCGCGATAGCAGCCTATGCCAACTGCGATCTTAATTGATCCTCTAAGCCTATCTGCCACGATAGCAGCCTATGCAAATGCGATCTTAACTAATCCTCTAAGCCTATCTATCATGATAGCAGCCCATGCAAAATGATCTTAATTGATCTTCCAAAGCCTATCTGCCACGATAGCAGCTCATGCGAAGAATGATCTTAATTGATCCTCTAAGCCTATCTGTCACAATAGCAGCATATGCAAAATGATCTTAAGTGATCTTCCAAAGCCTATCTGCCACGATAGCAGCACATGCGAAGAATGATCTTAATTGATCTCCTAAAGCCTATCTGTTACGATAGCAGCCTATGCAAAATGATCTTAATTGATCTTCCTAAGCCTATTTGCCACAGTGGCAACTCGTACAAATGCGATCTAAAATTCGTCCTTAAGCCTATCTATTGTGATAGCAACATCATACATAATGATCTCAAGTGATCTACAAAAGTCTATCTGATGTGATAGCACTTATTGAATCTGAAAGCAAATCGCAAGCCCATCTGTCAAGATGGCACAGCTGCGCACACACGATCTCGAACGATCTAATAAAACATCTGCGAATTTATACGGCAGATAGCAAATGCGAAATATGTATATAGCATTATACAGGGCGAAATAGGCCGACACGCACGCGAAATTGTATTTTGTTGTAATGACACAGCAGATAATACAAAAGCTATTTATCATTATGAGTCAAAGCGACTTACAATTTATCTGTCTAGATAGCAGCTTACAAGCGAAAAAGCTCAAATCTAACTACGCAGCCAACATGGCTTACAATACATTCGAAAAGTAACTGACAAGCCAGCAGTGACACAACACGGGAATCCTAACTGAGAAAGGATGAACCCAACGGTCCTAATACCGGCCATGCGATACGCAGATCTGCGGCCAAAGAGCTATAGCAAAAGGGATGCTGCTGCGAAGAGATCAACTCGTCATTCGCTACGTCCCTAGCAGCAAGATCTGGGTGATGGTACGTCCAAGACCCCAGGATCTAACAAAGACCTCTGTCTGATCAAGATATGCACCGGAGGAACCTCCTGTTCCGGCGTATGCCGTCGGGCAAAACAGGGGAAGCAGTCATTCCTCTGGTGATGGGTTCCTTGTCATGATTGACAATGGCATTGACGAGCCTCCTGAGTTCAAGAACGAAGAGGCAAGAAATTCTCCTCCAGGGATGCTGGAGGAGAATTCCGCCGTTCATTACGAATCGGTAGCACGGTCACTACGGCGCTGCACCTCTCCGGAAGGCGGCCGGAAACATGACCTGCAAACATAATACACGAAGAAAATTCTTCGAACACGCATGAGATATCATATCCATCTTCTTTACGATGGTTATAAAGAGCAATAAGCCTCATAAAGCGAATCTTGGAAACTATTCTATAGCACAAAGCGCAAACTCAGGATTCACAACTTGGAGTTGCCATGAATCAACGAAAAACAAGCGGTGAAGCCAGCAGTCGTAAGGACTCACAGCAGAGCACATTTTTGGGATGAAGAACCCCAAATGGAAAATACAGGGTTTATATAGACCTTGTGGAGACTCTTCAGTTGCCAAGATGAGTCAGCAGAATTTAAAAAGAGGGTAAGGTCAATCACTTACGCCTTGAAAAGCGGTAACGATCAATTACCCTACTAAAGGCTACGACGATTCAGTTGCATATCCTAATTAATGATGGATGGTCATGATTCGGATGGACTTCCCAAGGAAAGCGTGCTTATCTTCCGAGAAATTAGCGCGAAAATCAAGCAGAGTATCAATTGCTGATGTCACAATTGGATATGCACAGAGATATCCTATCAAATCCCGGAAAGGGCAAAACGGGAAGTCGATTCTTTTGTTAAAAAAAAAGGGGGAGAAACCCTAGCAACATTACATTAATGTTCCAGCTATTTCCTTGCTACTTTTCAAATTCAAAAAGTCAAAGTAAATTCTTGATCAAGGAGTCATGGGGCGCGAACTGATGGCTCAGCTTCTCTACCTGCTCCACTTCTTGCTTCAATTGCTCGCACTTAGCATTCATCTCATGATAGAGCTTCATAGCATCTTCGGCCTTTTGCTTCTGCTGCTCCACCTTCTGCTTCTCAGCTGCGAGGTTTTGGTGGCCGAGTTTCAAGGTTACGGCTGCGCGAATCAAGGTAACTCTTTTCATAAGAAATCTGAAATCAAGTCTGCCTTGGACTTTGGCAAGAAGATTTTGGCACATGCCAAAAAGCAGCTCGGCACTCTGAACAGAAATGGTCGCAGGAGTGGCCATAGACAGCTGCTCCAAAATACAAATGGCTTCGGTAAGAAACAGCCTTCTGTCGAAGGGCCCTATCTCCAGAGATCTTGCAAATGATTGAGGGTAGGTGAGACGCATCCGAACTACCCAGTCCACATCAGTTTGCTTCAGACCTAAAGCAATGTCAAAGCTAAGTTATGATGTCAAACTCGCAAATGAATAATGCGAGATGCAAACAGTAAATCTCTACTTACCAGTTCCTTCAAGAATCTCACGAAGAGAAGGGATGCGCATTGCCGGAGTGGTTGAAGACTGTCCTCGCTCCATAGCTCTCCTGTCAGCTGCGAGCTCTAACCCCTCGTAGTTAGGAGGAAGAGTATAAGCCGCACCAACTGCGACTGCATTCCCAACCTGCGAGCCCCAAAAGCTCCACGCATGAAGAGGTGCCGCCGACTCAGTCATCGCCGGAGGCGAAGTGACAGCCGAAGTTGCTTGGTGAGGAACACTCTCAGATGCGGAAGAATCAGCATCACTTGTTCTTACTTCCTCAGCGCCAGTATGGGCATCTTCCTCCATTAGCACAGCGTCAGCTTCAGCATCATCAGAAAGTTCGATGATGTCCTCAAGAGGCTCTCTTGTATATGTGGCAGATGCGACGGGCTTCTCGGTATGGGAACTCGGAATCGGAACATAAGATGCAGAAGGCTGACTTCTCTGCTCCAGCACAGGTTCCTCAACATTGCCTGCGACACAAAATGCGATAGTATGAGGTAACTCGCATTGTATGTTATTTTACTATCTTTGCCAAAGCTAAGAGCAAGCACCTCCACGCGAAGGTGGGATTGAAGTATCTTCGTCATACACTAAAGACGTGGAACCATGCCCTATTAGTGTGTCCTCATTTAGCAGGTCTTTAAAATGAGCGTGACCTGGGACGCGAAGAAACCAGTCATGATTCTGTTTCAGGTTGCTAAGGTCTAGACCATGCATATCGTTCAAATGATTACCTGAAGGTTCTCCGCATTTGCCTACTAGCCAACGGCGAATGTCAGCTTTTGACACACCATGCTTTAATGCATCCACTACAACATCTCTATAAGTTACCGCGAGATTGAAGATCTCACCTTTATTGCCGCCTGCGATTTCATCGAAATCTGCTTGGGCTTGCTCCAAAGCTGCTGCATCCTCTTCTGGAGCCACATCCTCCTCCTCACTCTGAGGAGCTACCTCTTCGGGAAGCATATCTTCCTCATCAGTGGGACGCACTAATTCGTCAACATGTTGCTCTTCGAGGCTCCGCTGTCTCACACGCTCGAGCTCCTCCTCTTCGCGCTGCCTTCTTCTTTCAGCAGCTTCCGCGGCTGTCTTCCTGGACTCGGCAAGAACGTCCTCGCTTATGGGTTCGTCCGGAGTGCCAGAATGAGCATTCCTCTTTTGTCTCTTGGCCAAAAGGCCACCGATGGTCTCATCATCATCATCATCTGCGAAAAAAAGATTGGTTTAAGAAAGAGTTGTGAAAGAATTACGATAATGAGGGAAACGCGATGGAGGTACCTCCTGATTCTTCCTCATGTATCACATTTGTTCTTTCTTCTTCTTCTTCATCACCTTCTCTGGGCTCCTGCCTCTCCTCTTCTTCCTCTTGGTTGAATGGAACAAAGGTCTCAACTGCGAGCTCCTTCCGCGCTCTATTGGGCATACGACCTTTGCCCTTGTCCTTGGCAGAAAGGGACCTCGCTGGAGGGGAAGCTGGAGCACTTCTAGGGGAAGAAATTGTAATTCCCTTTTGCCTGGGTCTCTTCGCTCTCGGCGCGACAGTCGCTGGAGGAGACAGATTGTCTCCAGGTGTAGACAAGGCCGGAGCATTATCTATCAGCGAGTCAGCAAAAGCATTCATGACTGCGCGAATCCTGGTTTCGACCTCGGGGTCCATCCTCCATGCTAGCAGGAACGACTGTCCTTGTCTTTTGGTGGCCACAATGGTGTTAACTAACGACTTGGAACGATCTCCAGATGCGAATCTCCGCACATGACACTGCAGCAAACAGTACAGAATAAAGGCATCAACATGTGGCAATCAAGAAGCTTCACGCACGTGGAAAAAGTTGCTTACCTTAGCAAATGCCTCGCTATATCTGCTGACATGCGAGTCGCCTTTCTTAACTGCGGCGATCTTTTCCTTCAGAATGACGTCAGGGCACAAATGGTTCTCATGATCCAACAATGAGTAGCAACCCTATTCAGACTCGCTCAGACTGCAATTGGGGCGAAACGGAAAAGAGTTTCTCTTGATCAAGGGAGCTCTACTCGGCTGCGCGGCCGACTGTGTCTCAATCCTCGTTTGCTGGGCGATCCAGTATGCGAGCCAGTTCTGGGAACAACCGCCCTCGCGGTTACCCGCAGGCTGCTCAAAGGGAATATTGTTCATGAAGACTGTCTTGCACTCCTTTGTTAGCAAGCGCTTATAGCAACCTCTGATAATAGACTGGGGCCAGATTGATGGTGCCACTGCATCAAAGCCGAACTGGGGAGAAACTCGAGTGGGGTCAACATCCACGGTAATCCTCTCATACCTTGGCGCGAGCTCACGAATATGCTCTGCGAGAGCAGGAAGGGAACCTCGCAGACACCAGCAAAAGAACTCGCGATAGCGCTCATGGAAATACGATCCCTCTTCGAAGAGAAGCTCTTATGAGAAGACAACACCCTTAGAAGGGTACAGCTTTGGAAACCATCGCACGTTCTCAATGCGCGTAGCATAGGGCCTGGCAGTAAACTCTCGCCGCTTGTCGCATATCAGGCTCCAAACGCACTTGGTATTGTTCGCTCCGAACCACCTTGCAGCCCTGCCACTGTTACGCTCCTCCGTCTCGCCTGGGGGACACCACTTGTTGGGTTTAAGAGCAGTTGGAGCATAGGACGGCCATCGTTCGAAGACCCACATCGTCAAGAAGGAAATGTTGACGAAAGTCAGTATATCGAGGCGGCCACGCGACTCCTTCATGGCCACAACCAGCTGATCCAGTCTATAGTACAGCGTGCCCAAGACCAAGGGTCCGAGTGCGACTCTCTGGCCAAGGGCGAGCTTCACAGCAAGCGGAAGAACGTGATAAAAGACCCCATCATGCGGGTGACCATCGATTAAGTACCTCGACAACCATGCACAGAGGAAAGCACAAAGGGTCAAGTGATAGCCTTTACCCTCCACATAATTCTTGGCCTCTGGGTTCTCACTCAGAAGCTTCTTGGTGATGCTGTTGTTCGCGTAGTCACGAAAGAAGTAGTGCACCCATTTGTTCCAAGTATTCTTCGCAGACGTATCAACCAACTGCCAGTTTGGAAGGGCTTTGGTAGTGGTCCACCGGGTGGAGGTTTTCTTCACCTCTGATAGGCATTCCTCCATCTGCGTGTACAAAGCGATCTCCGCAGCCGTCCTCAAAGGACTCAAGGGGTCCACTTCACCCATGGGAGAAAGATCGTACAGCATATGCACGTCCTCGAGTGTGGGGGCAGCCAGGTCTAGAAGCATGGACTGGTCCAGCTTCACGGCAGCACCCTTCATAGCACGAACAGCGAAGTATACGCCGGCCTCATTAAGAGTCGCGGCATGATCGGTCAAAACGTGGCCAATCCTCTCATCCATATAGTCCAATTTCTGGACAAAAGCTTGGGTGGAAATCGCAGCATAGGGGAAGTACCCATTTTCGATTCCCAATCGAACCACATCCTCGGAGCCAATTAACTCGAGCAAGGCTGAGTTAACTGGGGGAGTCAGTGTTAGCAATCCCTCATTGGGGACAGGAGCAGGCATCTTTTTTGCCTTAACCCTCGCGTGGTAGAAATCTTTGCCACCCAGATAGGGGGCTTTTCGCCACAAAGCTTGCGGAAGATCAGGTATCTCTTCGTCCTCCTTGGTGGGTTTGGTTCCTTTTGTCTTGGCCATTCCTGCGGAAGAGCAAGAAAAAAGGGGGAGAAATATGCCACACTTCAGTTTGAATTTCGAAATTCAAAATCTATGGAAAGAAAGATGAACAGTTTCTGGTATCAATTTCAGAAATTAGAGGGTTGCATTATCAGGGATTTCAAAACCCTATCCAAGATCCTTATCATAGAAGGATTAAAGCAAAAGTGGGTTCAAAGATCAAAGCTTCTTCACAAGTTTCAGCAGATAATATGTCATGGGTTTTCAGATCCAACACAGTTCAAAGCATACACTGGTATTTTAAATCGAAATTGAACAAGGCCAACCTTGTTTATGCAAAGCCTGCTTGGATACACACAGTTGAAGAAGACGATTTGCAGTTCTGAACTGGTGATTGATTATCTGAATCTGCTCTCGAAGACTTCCGGGTATCATTCACTTTAAGAGAAAGAAGTGATGCTTTGCAACAATGGAGAGTACAAGGTATTTATCCAAAAACAATGAAGGGTTGCGTCCTTTCAGTAGTCGAATCGCAACCGTCACCGTCGAATCGCGCAATCACATGACAAGCTGACGTCACGCCTAAAACCCTAAAGGCCAGACGGCACGACTCTAGGGGTTTTAGGTCATAATGGCACGCACGAGGGCTGAACTTACCCGTCTTTGAATTGGTGCGTGGCGGCGACGCGTATGTTGGTTTCCGCGCATGGAAGTCTATACAGCTATGAGTCTTCACGCGCAGAAAGGGGGCTAATGTAGATAGTGCTTTCTGAGCTGACAGATCTTGGCCACGTGGCAACCATCCAGCACACCATATTGTGCTCCACACACACTGGATCACCAGCCGAGCTGATCCATGTGGGGGCTGCGAGACAGAGCCCTCGCATACCACTGCACGGGACTTGTAGGGACTTAGTGATTTGGAGGCTAGAGTAAGCCCTGTCGCGTGCGAGCCAAGCCCGCGCGCGACCTTTAGTAACTGCTTTGAGAGATTTATGGCACGAGCTCCATAAACCCGGTCAATCCGGTCAAACCCGGTCAACCTCGTAACGGTTCCGGTATTCGCGCATAACGTGCTGTAACGGTCCCTATATATGAGGACGAACGTGCCGTTGTGGTTAAGCTAATTAAGCCGCCATTAATGGGCGCATTAACCACACTACAACGGTCACGTTCCCTGCTATATATAGGACGTTAACCTTTCCATACAAAGGGAAACACACTTTCCATACGCGGAAGCTCTGCCAAACCTCTGTCTCTCTCTCAGACATTACTACTGCCTTACTCTCTCCCTACACACGACCCAACTCTTCCTGTGCCATCTCCGATCCTCTACATACGGTGTACACGGAGGTCTCCCCGCCGGAATCTCTTGTGCACAGCAGTTCATATAAGTGCGAAGTCCTCCTGGTCTCTTGGTACTTTGGTTTGCTCAGATCGTGATCTGTGTGCTTTGTTCTTGTGGTCGTGACGGCCTTGCGTTTTTTATTCAATGCTAAAGTTTCAGTTTGAAAAAAACATAAGTTCACAACACATTATCAAAATGCCATGAAAAGGGCATTCCAACCCACCCCACCTCCCTCTTCATCCGGGGCCATAATTTTCCCTTTTCCCCTTTCCCTCATCCTCCTCCAAAGTACTCTTTATATACAATTCATCCCCTCCACCCTACACAACAAAAAACGTTTCTAAAATATATTCACTGATTTAAAAATAAAGGATAAAAGATATTTTTCACCCTCTGATTATCGACAAAATACATTTTGCCCCCTGATTTATGGATGGATACATTTTGGTGCCCTGTCAGTGGATGGAGGTTAGACACATTGCATCCTTATGTTAGTGTCAGCTAGGGTTAGAATTTTTGGTGACCTCTTCACCCTTGGAAGGGTGGAATGACTTAAATACCCTCACCCTTACATGAAACTACAATTTTTAAAGATAACTATACCATTTACCCTATATTTAAGTCAATAATAATTAAAAATATTTTGGACATCACCTATTAGCATGATTAACTCACTCACCTTATTGTTAAAAGACCATTATACCATGGTACTGTTCATCTGGACAGTTACCACCCTTGCCTGTGTTCATTCTGCACATTTTACCTCCTTATTTTTTTAGGCAGTTTGCACCCCTCTACTATGAAAAATAGCTCATTGTTTTTGTTTTGAGTAGAGTCATTACACAATTACTTCACTCAATTAACTTCCTTCCGAAAAACCAACTTTCTTCCAATAACTTCCCTCCAAAGAACTTCCCTCCAATAACTTTCGTCCAAAAAGGTCCTATTTATAGACATCCCAACTCCACATCATCTCCAAATTATCTCCACTCACACTCTGGCCCACCTCTACCTCCAGATTACCCTATCCATTCATACTTCCCTAACAAGCAAGGCAAGATAATACTAGTAGTTGAAGCTCTTTGTTTTAGTTAGAAGTCGAAGCTCTTTATTTTAGCCAGTAGTTGAAGCTCTCTATTTTAGTTATTTTTGTGTGTTGTGTAATAATATATTTTTGACTGTTTATGTACAATGTCTAGCTCAAGCAGAACAACGAGACAGGGGGAAGAGTTCCTAACGTACAAGAGGAAGTTTTGCTTTTGTGAAATGCCCATTTCGGCAGACATACGAGTGACGGAGTATAACATATACGACAATCACGGTAGACTCTATTATGTTTGTAGGAATGATTGTTGCAACTTATGGAGTTGGTGCGACCCAATTGGATAGAGAGCAACGTCCTCCGATTCACGTGAACTTGAACGGATGTGTACAAGGGTTGAAATGACCGTTGCACAAATGTAGTCTCAAAATTCAAACCAAGCACCAACAAATTTGATGCCGTCAATTGCCTTAGTGTTAGCACTAGTTGTTTTACTAGTGATGTAGTAATTAACTATGTCTAAGATGCACTATATTTCTAAGTCTAAGAAGAAGTGTATGACAAGGACTTGTCATGTACATTGACATATTTGCTTGTAATGTTTCCAGAATGACAAGCACATCCGAAATTATCTAATTTGGTTCTACATTAAGCATTAAAAGGACAAGCAGATTGGGACAGAAGTTATTCGAGGAAAATTTTTTGGAGGAAAGTTGGTTTTTTGGAAGGAAGTAATTGAGTAATGACTCTATTCACAACAAAAACAAGGAGCTATTTTTTCACAACAGATGGGTGCAAACCGTCCAAAAAACTAAGGGAATAAAATGTCCAAAATAAACAGTGACAGGGGTGGTAATTGTCCAGAATGAACAGTGACAAGGATGGTAACTGTCATGATGAACAATATCAGGGGTATTTTGGTATTTTTCAAATTTGTTTTTACATATAATAAAATACACTGAGCAGTTATTCTCCGTTAGTCTCCATCCACTATCAGGGGACCAAAATGTATTTATCCATAAATCAGAGGATAAAATGTATTTTGTAAATAGTCGAAAAGTGGATCTTTTACCCAAAAACAAATTATTGACACTTATAAAAAACAAAAA